>OY754892.1:2527500-5027500 GCA_963576445.1 Lithosia quadra
AAAGCAGAAATTGATTTCAAAAGTGTTTTTCAGTAAAAAATAAAACTGTTTCATTTTCTATACTCAAAGTTTTATTTAAAACATAATATTAATAAAAAAACCGGCCAAGTGTGAGTCGGACTCGCTCATGAAGGGTTCCGTAGCAGCAAGTAACTATATACGAGCCCATATAGGCTTGTGATAGCTAAACAAGCTAATATATATTATAATACCAGTTTCACAAGAAATATTTAAAACAAAAATAATGTCAATTAATTGCGGTTTATGACGTATTAAAGAAAACTACTTAGTAGATCTGGTTCAAACCAATTTTCGGTGTGTGTCAGGATAGCGTGTCTGGTGTCTGAATATTCACATAATTTGCACCAAATAACTGTACCTAAACTGTACCTAACTGTGCCTTTGTTAAAAAAAACTGTACCTCAAGTAATCACATATTAAATTGATAGTAACATGGACACGCCATTCTGAAGTCAGGTTAACGCGCACAGTCGACGTGTGGAAACTATGTTCTGGAACATATATCAATAAACTGTACCTAAACTGTACCTCATAAAACTGCCAATAAAAAAATTTCATCACGCGTGATATCTGTCAAATCAAAAATAAATTTTTTTTACTGCTCATTTATTTGATTTAAACGAATGACATGTATGTTTGCCGATCAATTTACAATAGGCTTTGTTTTCATTACATACATTTTTTTATATTGGACACGTCAACATGACTTCACCTCGCCTGATGGTAATCTTAAGGCAAAGTCTCAGGATCGGGGCTCACCAACACATATACCGATAGTGCTTCACTGGTGGCCCTCAGCTTGACGGCCTCATCAAATGCTTTGTCACGCCCCGTTTAAACGACCCGGGACTATAGGAGGCAGGAAACGCATGTGCTGGTAAAGAATCCCAAGGCTTTATGGTGCGGCAAAGAAAAGAGACATCGAACCGTTTGGTTCTTGATGGAATTGTTTGCACTGCATGAGGACGATACCTCGGCCTGACTTTGGTGGCAGACAAGCGTGTGCAACACCAGATTATGTAGGTCTATATAGGAAAGAGAGGGTAGGATTAATTGGAAAAGTTCATCGGAACACTCTCCATTGTAAAGGCGGTAAAAACTGCCAAAGAAGACATATCACGACGCAATTGCAACGGTTCGAGAGTGTTAGTAACTTCAAGACTCCCAATAACACTGACTGTATGCCGCTGCAATTTGTCGAGAGCAACTAGGAGGTACTGTGCAGAGCCATCCCAGTGATGAGAACAGTATTCGACGTCGGAACGGATTTGTGTCTTGTATAGTTTTCTAACTATACAAATGCTACTCAATATTCTTTGAAAGATGGCGGGAGCCGTTTTTAGACCAAATAGTAGGCAAGTCCATTGAAAATGTGAGTCATGAGTAACAATATGATAATTAAAATAAAACAATACGATTTCTTTGAGAGCGATTAGCAACTAACTTTATTTCTATAAAAAGTACATGTATAGGCATGCGCAAAACAGTGCGCTATATCGTAATGTAACATGACATTACTTTTAGTACCGAGCAATGTAGCATTACACCATGAGTCCAAACATGACGCGTGATGAAGCGCCACACAAGTCACACGATATGGTTATTTGTTATTGTACTCGCGTTGTAAAATCATTACGTGAGATGAGATACGAGCGCGTTATGTTATGATATTTATATATCGTCGTGAATGTGATGAGCAGAGGGGAGTAGGTATCCCTCTACGTTGTGATGTGACAATCATTAAGCGCAATGCGCCCTGCTTGCGTCATGTACATAAAGTCGATTTTCCTTCATACTTAACCCCAATTTAAGGAACAATATATTATATTACCGAAATTTGGCACAGTTTTCAAACAAGTTCGGGACATATCGCGACTAAATTAGGTGTCGCGATAAGTGGCGAACTTGTTGAAAGGGCATTTTCCAGGCTTAGGACTGGCAATACACATTGATGTCGGATTGCAATATTGATTATTATCGACCGAACCATGAATATTGGCGTATTTAAAAATCGATTCTATATACAATGATTGTAAATTTTTTTTAGCTTATTTTTTTTTTTACTAATTTTTTTAAATTTTATTTTTTATTTAAATTAAATTAAAAAAGCTTTACTAGTTACAGCTAACAAATAATAATTCTGATAGCTTTTTTGCCTTCAGGCGTGTCCGTTTCTCATTCAATGTTAGACCTGCCTTAGAAAATACGCGCTCACACGGCACAGATGTAGCCGTGATGTTGAGGCGTTTCAGCATATATTTGTACAATCGCGGATACACCGCTTTCCGCTCATTCCACCAGAGAAGTGGATTTTCCGTTCTTTGTAGTGGCGGTTCTTGTATATATTTATCAAATTCTGCAATCCCGGCTGCAGTGGGGTTTTCAGGGACGAAAACAGCAATTTCATCATCAAAATCGTCCCAAAAATCACTAGATTTGGTTTGTGCAGGGGGTGTCGGCTGTGGAACTGCTATGTGAGATGGTGGCATGGTTCGGTCTGATCCTATTCTGGATTTTAACGCTGTTGCAGCTCTCTCAAAATTAGAAGGGTTTGCAAAGCCATTTTTTTTGAAGCGAGGGTCAAGAATGGTTGCTTCACACAGGATGTAATTGTTTTCCACTTCTCTGAATCTCTGATGCATTTGATATTTCAGGGCGTTATGTAATCGCTCTATCTTTTCTATGTTATCGGTGGAGAATTTACAATGTTTCCGATTTATTAGTTTACAATAAACGATATACTTTGATGCTGTTACATAAGCTTCCCCACTAATTTCGACAGTGACATCGTAAAATATTTTTAAAACTTCTGTCGCTTTTGCAATTAATTGCCAGTCTTCTAGCGATAACGCTAATTCTGGACGCAGTATTGCTAAGGTGGCCATAAGTACTTCCTTGATTTTTAGCACTCTCATGAGCATATCGTAAGTTGAATTCCACCTAGTTATTACGTCTTGTTTTAATTTTAACGGCGCTATCTGCATTTGTTCTTCGATTTCTATTAATTTCTTTTTTGCTGGATGGCTTCTATGGAAGTATTCCACTATCGCCTTAACCTTGCTCACGGTTTCGGCAATTTCTTGAATGCTTGATTGCACGACTAAATTAATAGTGTGAGCATAACAAGATAGTGAACGCCAGCCCCCTAGCCGAACAGCAGCCAGCACATTGGCAGCATTGTCACTGACTATTATATTAATGTTCTGATGGATGTTCCATTCGAAGAATTTGGCTTCTAGAAAGGTCTTGAGGTTTTCACCGGTGTGCCTCTCCTCAAATTCAACACACCCTAACATGACGGTGCATAGTTTATGTTTATCTGTGTCAGTAAAGTGTGCAGTGATGGCAATGTACCCCTTGTTAGCAATGGATGTCCAGGCATCAGGTTGTTATACACACAGCAGCACCTTTTGCTAGTTGGATTTTGACAGCTTCCTTAACTTTATTGTACAACTTAGGAAGGAGACTTTCGGAGAGAGTCTTACTCTTACTGTTTACGAGTTATACACACAGCAGTAGCTTTTGCTAGTTGGATTTTGACAGCTTCCCTAACTTTATTGTACAACTTAGGAAGGAGACTTTCGGAGAGAGTCTTACGCGTCGGCAGTGTATATCCGGGATTTAACATCTCGACAAACTTGCGGAATTCTACTTCTACCATCCGAAGGGCGTGGTAACCTTTAGCAATCATTCTCACTAATTGGTCATCAAGCTGCTGCATTCGGTTTAGTGGTAGTGTTTTTTTTGATACAACGTAGTCCATCATGGATGGCGGACCTGCCTGCTGAATTTGCCTATTTGGAACTCTCATTGATAGTTCATTCGTCGTCGACTGATTTGGCTGAACACTGCATGAGGGAACCACCGTCTCTGCCTCCGTGGTCTCTACTGTCACTTCACTATCCACCACAATTGTACTAGAAACAGGTGCTTGCAATCTAGTACTGTTTATTTGTAGCGTTGGGTGAATAGTTTTCATGTGCCGGCTTAGGCTACCTATTGAGCCAGAAGATATAGCTAATACTCGGGAACAATAGCAGCATTTCGCCTTTACATATTAGGTATATGAATATAAAACTATTTACACTTCAAACTTTAGGTAGGTATTACCTACTTACAGTAAGTAACTACTTAAGTACAATTTATTTACAGTTTTTACTTTAAAACATCACCCACACCGTATTAATTAATAATTTACACAATAGATCACATACAAAATTACACAACACCCAATTTCAGTTCAGTTCTCAGTTCTTTCAAGTTCTTTCTTATAATATTATATTTTTTAACTCAAGGCGCCAAACACAATTACTGACACAAACGTATCATAACATTAACAAGTGCGAGAATCATGATTGTAAACATACATGTACTACTGGCTGTCGGTGGTCAATAAAACATAAACCTTACAAAACTTGCTATAGAGTTCTAAATAATATTTTGCAACTTGCCTAGCCGAACGCGTCCCGCCCGCGCAGGCGCGCTGTGCTGCTACCATGGTACATGTTCCTTCTCGCTTGCACAGTTGCACACACCATCACACGCAGCCTAGCACGCATCACTCGGACGGATGCCGGAACGCGCGCCGCGCAATGTTTGAGTGTCATGAGTCATGCTTCATTTGGTCGAGTCATATATGTAATGCTACAGTACGCGGTCGGGTTATATGACGCGCAATGCAACAAGCGCATTACTTACACAAGCCTATACATGTACCAAACTTCAACATAGGTGGCGCTAGTTGTTGTATATTTTGCAATTACAATACTCCCACTCAAAATATAACTTAACAAACAAAAAAATTACATTTTAATTACACCATAATAATGCCTAAAGCATGTATAAATTTATAATGTTTTATAATGTTTAAACTTTTGGTCAATATGTCCGCAGGCATGTCTGATGAACATAAATAATAAACCTCAACAATGTTTATATTTACCATGTCCCTGCAGAAGTGATACCTCACATCTATATGTTTTGCTCTGTTGTGAAATACAGGATTTAGTAACAATTTTTGAGCACTTTGACTGTCATTATATAAATTGACTTTATACATTTGTCTTGTGATTTCAAATTGTAAATTTCACAAAAACACTGCTTCTTTGCAGGCTTCTGAAATGGCAACATATTCAGCCTCGGTACTTGAAAGTGCAATACATTTTTGTTTACTACAATTCCATGATATGACCCCCTCCCCTTGATAACACAAAACAAAAACCTGTATATGATTTTCTATCATTAATATTACTGTTATGTTGGGTTAAACAGGTTTATAAATAATATAATGCATCGGCCATGCTGTCTCAGTATCAACTGCTTTATTGCTCTTTTACAAGTGTTGCCATGTTACATTTATTATAATATACCAAACACTGGTCTATGGTATAAGTGAGCCTCACTATAACATCTCCCTTCTTAACTTATTATGATAACCAAAATAATACATAAATAGCATTATCTCAGTTACACTTACCTCTCCCCCTTTACACTTTCATTTGTATAGGACACAATTATAGCAAATACCTAAGCAGATTATACATGTTGTTTAACACAAAAAAAAACAAAAATACTCTAGCTGAGTTATAACATAAAAATATTTTGTAACGCTTGAAAAGTTTACTAACCCTTTACCTTGAATGGTACACTTTCATAGCAAATTTTATATCTAAACAATTACACATGTTGATTTAACAACATAACCAAAATACACTAGTTGAGTTATAACATAAAAATATTTTGTAGCGCTTGAAAAGTTTACTATCTTATACATTGAATGGTACACTTTCATAGCAAATTTTATATCTAAACAATTACACATGTTGATTTAACAACATAACCAAAATACACTAGTTGAGTTATAATATAAAAATATTTTGTAGCGCTTGAAAAGTTTACTAATCTTATACATTGAATGGTACACTTTCATAGCAAATTTTATATCTAAACAATTACACATGTTGATTTAACAACATAACCAAAATACACTAGTTGAGTTATAATATAAAAATATTTTGTAGCGCTTGAAAAGTTTACTAATCTTATACATTGAATGGTACACTTTCATAGCAAATTTTATATCTAAACAATTACACATGTTGATTTAACAACATAACCAAAATACACTAGTTGAGTTAGAACATAAAAATATTTATATATATCTGTGTGGTACTTTAACAACACGCCCGTGTCTGGTCACATAAGGGGCCAAATTAGGGGCCGGTACACTATCCTGAGTCATTGACTGTGGTGGATCCATTGGTTTTGGGTTTAAGGAGATGTCTACATCTTGATGATCATCAATATCTATCACACTATCTTTTGGATCAACCACATTCGGCTTATTTTTAGGAATTGCCATTATGTCCACTCTATTTCGTCTGTATGTACCACCATTTTCACATTTCAACCAGTATGACCTCTCATTCTCTGCCTTTCCTAACACAGTTGCTTTCATCCAAACTTTACCATCTTTTACTCTAACTCTCTCACCTATCTTCAATTCTTTTAGTGGTTTAGTCCCTCTATTATAATAATGTTTATTTTGGTAAGTTTTATCATTTCTAACTTTCCTTATTATGTTGTTATTTGGTGTGTGTGGTATTAACCATTGTTTGCAAGCTGGTAGTCTTGTATTCAATGCCCTGCTCATCAGAAGCTGAGCTGGTGAATACGGCTCACCACTTACTGGCGTATTCCTAAAGTTGAGTAAAGCTAACTGCCACTCTGTTCCGTCTTCATCAGCCTTTTTAAGGATATTTTTTACCGTTTGCACATTTCTTTCGGCAAGACCGTTCGATCGTGGATAGAGTGGAGAGCTTGTGGTGTGTGTAAAACCCCAATTAGTACTAAAGGTTTTGAATTGTTCGGAAGTATACTGTGGGCCATTATCTGAGATTACTTTATCTGGTATGCCAAACCTGGCAAATATATTTTTTAAACTATTTATGACACAAGCACTATTTAAACTATTCAATTGTGCCACTTCTACGAATTTAGAATAATAATCAACTGTCAGTAAAAATTGCTTATTTTTAAATTCAAAAATATCAGTTGCCACCACTTGCCAAGGCAGATCAGGCTGTGCATGAGGCATTAACGGCTCCCTCTGCTGGGAGTTCCGGTGCCGCTGGCAGACCTCACACCGGCGGACGAGCTCCTCCAGCTGCGCCCCCATACCCGGCCACCATATGACATCTCGAGCTCGACGTTTAGTTTTATCTAAACCTAAATGTCCTTCATGTGCTTTAACAAGCATTTCTTTTCTCATTGACACTGGAATAACTATCCTATTGTTTCTGAACACTATATTATTTACAACATATATTTCACCACGCAAAGTCCAGTAAGGTCTAGCTCGATCACTCACTTTACTTTTATTTGTTGGCCACCCTTCATAATAATATTTAATAACCTCATTTAACTCTGTATCTGTAATCGTGCCTCTCTTTATGCTCTCTAACCTTTCTGGAGCCGCATTAATACTCTCAAACATTAAGTTCACATGAATGGTTACATCATCCGCTATACTTGTCTCCGTATCAAAATTTTCTTTTAATGGAGCTCGAGACAGAGTATCAGCTATAAACATTTCCTTACCTGGCTTGTAAACGACATGAATTGCATAAAGTTGTAATTTTAAAAGCATTCGTTGTAACCTAGGTGGCGTCTCATTTAATGATTTTTTTAAAATAGCCTCTAGTGGTTTATGATCTGATTCAACAGTTACATTTCTATGCCCATATACATACTGATGAAAATGTGTGCAACCAAACACAATCGCTAATAATTCTTTTTCGATTTGTGCCCATTTCTCCTCGGCCGGAGTGAGTGTTCGCGACGCATACGCTACGGGCTGTCCAGACTGCAGTAAGCACGCACCTAGGCCTCTACTGCTGCTGTCGACTGACAATGTCACTGGTTCATTCGGTGAATAGTACCGCAGGACTGGAGAATTTATTAACATGTCTTTTAATTTTGTAAATGCATATCCCTGTTCATGCTCCCATTTAAATTCTATTTCTTTTTTTAATAGTTGCCTTAGGGGCTCAGACACCTTTGAATAACCCTGTATAAATCTTGATAGATAATTTGTCAAGCCTAAAAACCGTTCTAATGCTTTCTTGTCCTCTGGTGTTGGTAGTTTTTTAATAGCATCCAGTTTACTAGGATCCGGTCTCATGCCTTTACTATTGAAAATATGACCCAAAAATTGTATCTCTCTTACACCAAACACACATTTCTCTCTGTTGAACTTAACACCATTTTTTCTAGCTCTTTGTATCACCTCATTTAATCTCCTATCATGTTCTTCTTTTGTTTTTCCCCACACTAACACATCATCGCAATATACTTCCACACCTTCCATACAGAACAATTTGTACATAGCATTGTGAAATATTTCCGGTGCTGACTTTATCCCAAACGGTAACCGTAAATACCTATACCTTCCAAAAGGACTGGTAAAAGTACATAGCCGTGAGCTAGGTTCATCCAGACTTTTGAAACGTCACATTTTGAAAACCACTTAGCACCCTCCAAATTACCTGCAATCTCATTCAAAGTGGGCAGTTGAAAATGACAACGGCGTACAGCTTTATTTAAGTGATATGGATCTAAACAGATCCTAATGCGCCCGTCTGGTTTCTCAACCACAACAATATTTGATACCCAGTCTGTTGGATTATCCTCTGGTACAATCACACCCAATTTGACCACCTGATCCAATTCATCTTTCACTCGTGGTTTTAATTTTAATGGAATTTTTCTAGATGCACAAACCCTGGGTACTATATTTTTATCTATTGAAATTTTACAGACCATTGGTAATTTGCCTAACCCCTCAAATAAGTTATCATTAAATGTATAACTTTTTATTGCATTTATTCTTTTAATTAAGTTTAATTTTACACAAGCAGGCAGGCCCAATAGGTTATTACAGTTAACATCCAACACAAACATCTTTTGTACAATCTCTATATTATTATATTTTATTTTTGGTTCAAAATATTCTATGACTGGCAATCTAGATCTACTTATTTCTCTTAAAATTAAGTCACTTTTTTTTAATAATGTCTTTTGAAAACCAGCCTCTTCAAATGAGCTCAAAGACATAACAGAAGCATCCGCACCTGAATCTAGCTTAAATTTAATAGGTACATTATTAACATACACACTCTCGAGCCACGATATACACTCATTCTGCATAGTGTCCACTGACAATGTTAACAATAATGATTCACATACCGACTCGCTGTCCTCATTGTTACCTTCACCGCCTGCATCGTCGCCGTCCTGCTCCTGCGCCCTGGCTTCCCCCACCGCTCTCGTGCGGCAGCACGCCGCGAAGTGCCCCCGCCGATCACAGCGGTAGCAAGTAACCGCACGCGCCGGGCATTGAGCTCCTTGCCCATGACTTCGACCACAACTTCGACAGGCAGAGCCGTGCCCGCCGCGAGTATATCCTGCAGTGGACCCTCGACCCCCCGGTCTACGGCCATTGCCTCCCCGACCACGTGTTCTTCCGAGTGCCTCCAGTTTTATGTCTTCACCTCCAGACATTGTACTGCGTCCCCCATATACCTCCGCCTGACAAGATGCTCTTTCAGCCGCTCTACACCAACTTATAGCTTCATCTATCTCTAATTTAGATTTACACAGCATCTTTTGTTTCATTTGTTTATCTTTAATACCTCGTATTATTTGTGTGACCATTAAACTCTTGTTTAAAACACCAAACTCACATAACTTACTTTGTATCTTCAATTTCGCATAAAATTTATCAAAACTGTCGCCATTTTGCATTATTTCAAAAAAAATATGGCGCTCATAGTTAACGTTTTTTGCCGGGTCACAATGCCGTTTAAACTCTGACACTAAGGTATCATAATTGGACTTTGAACCCTCATCCAAGTCCAATTCTTCCAGTATTTCTCGCCCGTATTTACCGATTACATGTAAGAATAATGCGCACTTTTCGCGCGACGTGCAGTTTTCTTTGTTAGCTGCTATTAAATAATAATCAAATGAAGTTTGCCACTCACGCCAATTCATCGACAGCGTCCCTTGTTCACTCATGGCGGCCGGTTGTTGCAATGCCGAATAAACATTGGCAATTTGTTCTCGCAAACCAGGAGTTGATTCTTCTTTCGGCATTATTGTTTTCTTTTTGTTTTACCCCACACCTGACACCATGTTATGTTGGGTTAAACAGGTTTATAAATAATATAATGCATCGGCCATGCTGTCTCAGTATCAACTGCTTTATTGCTCTTTTACAAGTGTTGCCATGTTACATTTATTATAATATACCAAACACTGGTCTATGGTATAAGTGAGCCTCACTATAACAATTACTACCCCAATCAGCAAATCCTTTTAGCATAGTTCGATTGTTCTTCGTTATTACAATTATTAAATTGACTGAGATAAGACACTGAATAAACTATATCGGGTCTCGTAAGAACAGCTAAATACATTAAGCTCCCAATAAGCTGCTGATAAGGATTGTGACATGAAATATCATTATCTTTTTTACTCTTTAAATTTGCCTCCATTGGAGTATTTACAGGCTTACATTCAACCATGTTGAATCTATTTAACAACTTATCTATGTAACTCTTTTGACTTAAAGTAACAATATTTTTCTCTTTGTTAAAATTTATTTCCATACCCAAACATTCTTTGATACAGCCTAAGTCTTTAATTTCAAAATTATTACTTAACAATTCCTTAAGTTTACTTAACTCATTTGTATCATTAGAAAAACAAAAAAAATCATCCACATATAACGCTACTATGGTTTGTTTACCATTGACAATTTTTGTGTACAAACAAGGTTCATATTTCGACTTAATATAACCATCAGTTACCATACAAGTATCTACCTTTTTATGCCAAGAACGAGAGGCCTGTTTGAGGCCATATATAGCCTTGTTGAATTTTAAAACTTTTTTATCATCAGAACAGGCAAAACCTAATGGTTTTTGCATATATAAGGTCTCCTCTAGGTCTCCGTTTAAAAAGGCAGTTTTCACATCCAAGTGAACAACTTCTAAATTTAATTGTACAGACAACGCAAACAATAACCTTAATGTTGTATGCCTTACTACTGGAGAGAATGTCTCTATATAATCAATACCATATTTTTGTGAACAGCCTTTGGCTACCAATCGAGCACGATACCTCACTTTATTATCACTTGTACACTTCTTTTTAAGCACCCACTTGCACTTTACAACTGTGCTACCACTAGGAGTGTCTACCAATTCCCAAGCATTGTTGTCCTCGAAGCTTTGCAATTCTTCTTTTACTGCCTGCTCCCAATGTTCTTTCTCTGCTCCCTGTAGTGCTTCTTCGAGTGCAGTTAGCCCATCATTCTCAGGTTCACACATGAATCCATATCTATCAGGCTGTCCCCTTTCTCGTGTTGACAATGCCCTTTTACTGACGCCTATATGTGTGTCTTGATCAGAAGATAATGAGCCCTCACTTGGTACAAATGTTTCATCACCTTTATTGCTGGTGTCGGCTGAAGCAAATGAGTCATCCAGTTGACTGTCTGTGTCTGACAACTCTGTGTTGTCTCCCACTGGATCTTGACAGACTGGATTGACATTTCCTTCATCCACTTCCATAATACTGTTCTTCTTAAGATTATCTTCAATAACAACTACATCACGGCTCGTTGTGATCGTTTGTGTTGCAGGATTATACACTCTCATCTGATATTCCTGGTTTGGAAGTCTGTTGTATTAGGATGTCTGAACTGCACATTGTAACCTCTTGCATTGTGACCTCTACAGCTGCATCAATAAGTGTGTAATATTTGAATAGGAATTTCTCAACACTTTCTCTCACAAAGCTAGTCACATAATTTCCATGTACTTTGTCATGTGGGAATGGCCCGTCTTCTTTCTCCCAATTCAATCTTGCGACATCCCACAATTCTATTTTTATCTGCCTTCTTGTTTCTTTTCTATTGTACTCCTCAGCTCTATTTACTGTAACTGTAACTTTTGGTGCTTGAGTTCCATAGCCATGTGGAGGGGTTCCAGTGTATATATAAAGTGCACTTATCATGGATAGGCTCCTTGTTTGGGATATGTCAAAAACTCTTTTGTAATCGTTCCTGTGTACACTTTTTGTTTCTTTCTCTGGTAATAAGGCTTCTAGTATCAGGCTATTCTTTTTCTTTCTGTACATTTTCGTTTATTAACCAGTCAAACTAATGGGCAATGTAATAAGGATCTGTTGATACTCGTTGATATACGTTCCGAAATAAAGTAAAAAAATACACAGTGTACGTTCAGGGAATAAGACCTACCGCTCCTGAGGGTTCCAGACTAAATTGCGGGTACAAAGATTACGTATGAAATTAATCGTTGAAGAAATTGATGATGGTGGTGGTGGTGGTGGTGTTGATGAAGATTGTTCAACCTCGAAAACATTCGCTGAAGTAGGTCTGTTATTGTCAACCAAAGGTTTATTTGGACTTTCACCCATCACATACAGCCACCCTTCGTCCAAAAGGTTAGGAGGTAGATGTGCCAATTGTGTGCATTGTTTTACGTGGATCACTCTCAGTTTTGATTTTACTACCCTCAATTCCTTTGCTTTACGCCATAAGCTGCGGCAAAAGTGAAAATAGCACCCAGCTATTTTAACTTCTGGAAATGAATCTTTTAGAGCAACAATTGCAGCCACTTCGAAGTCCATTGAGATCTCTGCAGGTTTCCATTCTTTGACTTGACTTTTGATAATTGCAAATAAAGTTTGATATTATGTTGCCTTTGTTTTATCGGGAAGTAAAGCGTAAAGCACGGGAACCACATTGACATATTCTGGATTGCTGCTTATATCTGCGTGGATAGTGTAAGCCTGATAGAAACACTTTGGACAAATTTTGAATGTACCGTCGATTTTTTCAAATATTTAATCATGTTTTTATCTGCACAAATAAGAATTTGTTTCTTATTTGCGGCGTAATCTGCAAATAATAAATTTTCATAACTTTTTGGTACTTCGACTTCACAACCGTGGTGAAAATTAAACCTTCTAGCACCCTGTGAATCGTTTCTGTGTTTATAAAATTTTCTCTCATTGACAATCCATCCATAGCTTATTGGTAACAAGGTTGAGAGTATTTGTTTGTAGGCATTACACCAAATCTGTGCTATGTAGGTACTTCTCTTCATTTATGTTGTTTTAACTCCCGGAAACAAGGGGGAATTGACGTTATTTTTGAATTTCATAGTAGTCTTTTTGAAAGCTTCATTACTGCTTTTTGGTGTATAAAATTTCGAATATGATACACCTTGTTTTTCTTGCTTTTACGTTGCATAAAGCGTGTACTACGCATATACGATAAGATATCTGTATCTGAGCAGATATCTTTCAATATCGCTCTCTATACAATTTCTATGAAATAACACACACAGCGCAGATAATTTATATTTTATCGTAAAGTATCTGTGGGCACCGACATATATGGAAATATAGTGACATTATTATCTGCGTATACAAATATATCTGCAGATGTTATCTGCAGATAAAAATATGGTATAATATTTTATCTGCAGACTGATACAGGATGAATGCGCAGGGTCTGCGGTGAGGTGAGACAGAGGGGAGGGAACGTCCCGGCCCGGGTTGCGCCGCCCGCGCCCCCCGGCTGGACACTCGCTCCCGCTCACTCATTCGTCCCATTTTGTTTGCGAGCGTATGACGTGCGCGTGTTGCCATGGAGCATCTAATTGAAAGCATTCGAAAATTTCCGTGTTTGTGGAACACGGATATAGAAGATTATAAATTAAATGACGTAAAAGAAGCAGCCTGTAGGGAGGTAGTAAAAGAGTGTGGTTTGCCGGATGGTGAGTATTTTTTATTTTTTTCAATACTTACAATATAAGTTTTTTTTATTCTATCATTCTTCTATTAAACAATCTGTGTCGAATTCGATTTGTTTGCCACGGCACACTGCCTAAAGTAATAAAATAGTAACAAAACTCCTCTCTAATAGTAAAGTTATCGTCTGTAAGGTCAGTGGCAATAGTTGATTTGATTCTGTGTGGTTTGGTATTGAAGTTGCTTTATCTTGAGAACCAATATATGAATCAGAATTTTCAATAAAATAATTGTGTAGAACACACGTAGCCTTCACCACTTTGTCAACTAGTTCTACCTTACATTCCATTGGCCTTTTGTATAGCCTCCATCTAGCTGACAAGATCCCAAATGCATTTTCAACTACTCTGCGTGCCCTGCATAGCCTGTAATTAAATATTCTACGGCTTTCGGTTAACCTACTCTTCGGATATGCTCGCATTAAATTTTTCATAAGTGGGAATGCCTCATCCCCAACGAAAACAAAAGGCACATTAATGGCAAGGGGTGTTAATGGTGTTTCTTCTGGTAATGGCAAAGTTTCATTTTTCAGTTTGATTCCGAATTCCCTATCGCTTAGTATTCCGCCATCGCTGAACCGGCCCTTAGATCCAATGTCTACCATTACAAACCTCCGTCGTGCATCTGCTACAGCTAACAAGACGATTGAAAAACTATGTTTATAGTTGTAAAAACCTGATCCACTGTTGGAAGGACATTTGATCGTAACATGTTTTCCATCGATTGCCCCACAGCAATGGTCAAATTGGCAGAGTTCTTTAAATTCAGTAGCGATTTTTTTCCATTCATCTTGTGTAGGATCCTTTAATACGAGCGGTTGTAATGCTTCCACAAAGCGTCGCATACCTCTGTTATTATATTTGAGACAGTTGATTCGCCGATCCTGTAACTGAAAGCTATGGTTCGAAATGAATCACCAGTTGACAAATACCTGAAACAAAAAATGCATTATAACTTCAATAAGTACTTAAGTGCTTACAATAGAGGGAGTCATTTTTTACCTATACCTACATAATAATCCATACCGACCTACTACATATACATACCTTGCTACGTATACTTACCTAAAGCTACCTATTTGTAAATATTAAATTACAATAATTTGTTTGCTTCAGTTAAAGAAGCCAAAACATTGTGGCGAAAGCTTCGAGATGGACATCGACAAGCGATTTCTAGAAAAAAAACAACAACTGGGCAGGCCGCAAATACAAAAAATCCGTGGAAATATGAAAAGCATATGGAGTTTTTTGCTTCCGACAATGAAAAATCGTCCAAGATCAACAAATATAGACACACAAGATTCCCAACAAGACAGTCGTGTGGTCCAACGTAATGAAGACTCATCCGAAAGCGAACAGCATCAGAGTTGTGATGATTTGGCTCTCCCTAAAAAGAAACCAAATTTAATATCACTAATTCAAAACGAACAAAAAAGACGAGAAATAAGAACCACCGAACGAGACTCATTAAGAAGGCAATTACTTTCTAGTACTACTAAAGATACCACGTCAAGTATTGTAGAAAATACAGCACTGGAACAGTTTTTTATGAGTATGCTGCTTACTACAAACAGTCTTTCAGAAACTCTTCAATTAAGAGTGCAACGACAAGTATTTAATATCGTTATGGAAGCAAAGGAAGTTGATATAGCTGCCCGCTGCTCGAGTGCGTCACCTCCAGCCACCAATATTGTGCATCATTTTAGAGGGGATAGCCCATATCAACTGAGAAACACTCCACAGTATGAAACATCACCTCGTGGAAATTCTACATCATCAAATTATTCAGACGTCGTGGTTACATCTGCGCCGCAGCCTAGTACTCAATGTGATAATATTGAACGTGGGGAAAACTATTCTCTACAATATTCAGCGGCAATTCCAAATTCTTCGTCACACGATGATATTCGTTCTTATGTGGCAAATGAGACTTTCCATTTTGATTAATTTTATAAATTCTGTCCCATTTAGTTTCTTTTTTGAATAAACATAGTTTGATTTAGAAAAAAAATATGTTTCTCTTTATATTTATATTATTTTGAGTTATTTCAAATACCCACATATTTAAAATAACTTAAAAAAACAATAACAATAAAACCTAAAAACACATTACACCGTATGTACAATATGTAAGTACAGTACAGTTTGGTGTACCAATCAAGTCATAATTTTCTATAACATCCTAATGTTATAGAATGTACAAAGATTACTTTCACTTTCAAGAATATGACTTGATATGTATGTCTACGACTTTATAAGTAAATAATAAAATATAAATATTGCGTACCTTAAGCAAACAGCAAGTCGTTCCTCGGTAGAAATACATTTTCGCATTTTAGTATTTTTTTTTTTAATATCTTCTTTAATCAAATCGTGAATCGCCATTAAAGTTGCTCTTGGGTTTCGGAAATAGGTAGTAAATTTATTATCTGATAGATCCTGGAAGATATTAAATTCACCTCGGTCATTTTTAAGCTTTATATGGCGTTCTATCCAAATTCGTCGCTTTTTAGTAAGTGAAGCAAGAAGTGCATCAAATTCAATATCAGAATCATCTTCTGATGAGCTGTCTAATAAATCCAGAAACAATAAACGCGTTTTTTCAGTAAAACGCGAACTCATTTTGTTTCAACACTCTGTATAAACAATCCGTACCAAACACACAAGTGTACTCAGTCCAAAGGATTCTGATTGAATGTATCGTCTCGTATATTATCGTATCTGTTTTGTGTGTGGCATGCACTGACCTGAAATAATAATCGCTAGACTGGCTATTCCATAGAAGATGACAGATATTTTTTGTGCCGATTTGAAGCGCCGCCTTTGACAGACGAGTGTACTGAGAACTAATTAGTTTGCAAATGGCCGTTGTTTGTTTACCTATCTGAAAAGGAATCTGTGTGAAATTCGAAGTTTTTTAAGTACCTATTTATTGTGTTTGTGCTAAAAATTGAAGTGTTTTAATGTATAAAGTTGGTTTATGTTGGATAATTAAATAGGGCTTTGACGTTTAGGGACCACTTCTTCTTTAGTCTCTTTCTAGGTATTGACTAGTTCTGCATTTGACTACTTCTTGTAATGACTATTTCTATGGACGTCCATTTCTGGGTTTGACCACTTACTTATTTGCCTACATCAAGTACAATGATATACTACTTACATACAATGTTTTTTTATTTTTGTAAATACATATTATATAGACAATTGTCTCGCCACTATACTGCCGCGCTGGGTGTCGTGAGTTCGATTCCACACGAGAGAAATATTTGTGTGATTCATAAATATTTATTTCGAGTCTGGGTGTTAATTGTGTCCGTTAGTTGTACGTTTGTAAAAGTCGGTCCCTAGTGCGGGCGGAAACAGAACTAATAATCGTGGGAATCGAATCCACGACCTCGGTCTCAGCAGTCAGTGTCACTAACCACTGAGCCACGGAGGCTTCAAGTAGGAATAGAGACTTTCGATAGTTACATTACTTAGTGTAACTATCGGTCATAAGTGTGCTCAGTGGTTACGCGTGTGTACCTAACTAAACAGTGTAACCACGGGTCTAATGGGAATGATAACTGTTTTAGGAAGAGGACAAAATCGGTAAAACAGGTGATCACACTTGCAGTTCAGACCAAGCCCAAAATGAAATTGATATTTTAATCAACGAAAGCATAACGAAGGCTGCAGAAGGGAGAGAACCTGCACCCAGAGTATATCGACAATGTTTGGTGGCAATCAAAAATAAGGGCCTAGATTTAGCCTCACCCAACCCAATTCCATCGTTCACGCAAAAGAAATTTACAATATATCGTCAGATTCAACGAAATGCGGGAGTAGACAAAATACGTCCATCGTCTCTTTCCGAGGTGCAGGTTCCAACGATGTTTTTTGATTTATTACTAGCAGATTATTTTGATGGCGACATTAGTCATTTTCACAATTATTTAGCATACATGGAGACTTGGATAGTTCAACTGAATCAATAAATGTTATACCGCTGGCATTTGCCTTCATGTCCCACAAAAACACAAAGGCATATGAAATTGTCTTTGAATTGATCAAATCAAAGATTCCAGAGTGGGATCCTAAAGAAATACACGTGGATTATGAAAAAGCAACCTTGAATGCGTTAAAATCTGAATTTAAAAATGCATCAGTGATTGGTTGCTATTTTCATTTCCGTAATTGTTTGAAGCGGAAAGCAGCTGAATTTAATCTAACAACAACTAAACACAAATACATAATTAATATGTGTTCTGTGTTACCTTTATTGCCTGTGCAAACAATAAATGATGGATGGCAATATATAAAATCGAATGAAATATCTTCAGAAGATAAAAACATGACTAAATTCATAAAATATTTTGAAAAGTTTTGGATGAAGCCGAATTTCATCAATGTATGGTCTGTCTTTTCGGAACGCCATCGGACAACAAATATCGTCGAAGGATGGAATTTTAAAATTAATGGGCTAATTAAAAAAAATCCAACAATGCTACAAATTTTACACATTTTGAAGGATGATATGACACTTGCAAATTTCAAATTCGACCAATACAAAACATTTGGAACGAAGACATTGCCAAAAAGAAGTATTTCAGTATTTCAGTATTTCAGTATATTTATTCATGAACAATTTTTACATTGTGTTTGAACATTTCTACAATAATTATAATAAATAATAATAATAGGTAGATTACATGCAATTTTTTTTAAAACGTACCATTCTTCAATTAAATTAACTTATTAATTTAAAATGAGCAAATAATTAAATGCAGAAGCCAATATTAAACCAACGAAGTCAGCAGTTTTGTCATGACAATCTAGTAACTTACTGAAATCGAAAACCATCTGTCAAAATAAGTGGATACATGTCAAATCAATTTAGTATGTCAGCAAGAAGTCAAATAAAATAATAACAAGAAACTAAAAACCTTACAGTAAAATGTCATGATAATAACCAATAATTGATACACGAATTACAAAAAACCAAAATAGTCGATATTTATAAATGTAGATGTCGAATATACATCAAAAATGTCACAACAATAATTAAAAACTAACTACAATAACTACTTATTCAAGTCTATAAGTCGTTTACTGAGTAGTAGCACCCCCTCAATAGATATGCTCTTAATTCTTTTTCGAACTCTTTTTTATAAATTAGATCTTTCAGATCCAAGGGCAACTTGTTGAATAATTTTATGGAGTTATAAATCGTGCTATGCTTAACAATGTTAAGGTGAGGAAGAACTATGGTCTGGAAATCCTTCCTGCGCGTGCTCTCCCTGACTTTCCTTTCATCTTCCGATTCATAATCATGAATGTGTTTCGCAAAATTAGTCATGAGTACCAACACATACAGACTGGGAACTGTTAATATACCAAGCCCCTGAAAGTACTCTCTGCATGACTCATCCTGTCTTATACCGACCATTGTACGTATAGCTCTCTTCTGAAGGATGAAAGCCCTCTCTGTATTGTAGTCATAGCTTCCTCCCCAGCAGAGAATACTATATCTAAGCCCAGATTCTACTAATGCATGGTAGACCATTTTTAAATGTTCTAAACTAACAACATTGCGCAGACTTCTCAAAACATAGCAAGCCGAACTGATAGATTTTTCTAATTTGCTAAGCTCTGCTTTCCAATTTAGGAACTCGTCAACATACACTCCAAGAAACTTTACCACGTTTACAGAATTAACCTTTACACCTTGTAAAATGCAATCTAGGGAACTTTTATTTTTGGCAGTTGATTTGAAAAGAACAACTTGCGTTTTATTAGGGTTCAACTTAAGACTGTTTGCCGAAAACCAGTCATGAAATATGTTTAGAGCCCCATTGACTGTTGACTTAAGCACGTCCAGGTCATTCGCGGATATGACTGCGTTTGTGTCATCAGCGAAAACAACCAGATTTACTTCGCCAGATGCTGTCTGAGTCACATAATTAATGAGATCGTTTATAAACGTTACAAATAAGATAGGACCCAATATAGAACCTTGGGGGACACCTGTTCTTATTTGTATCATTTTAGACCTATATGGCTTTTCCCACTTGTTGTTTCCCTGAAAGTTTTGTTCGTGTGTGTTCATAGCTTTTATTTCTACGAACATCTTCCTGTTCTCTAGATAGGATTTAAAAATATTTTTAGCCTTTCCTCTTATTCCGTAATGTTCCAACTTTTTTAGTAACAATTAAATTAAAGTAAGAAGTATGTAGAGAGAGACGATTTTATTAGAGAAGCACAAGTACAATTAACTTGTGGGGAAATTTCTACAGAGATTTTCTTATACAAAGTTGCTCTTTTCTCATGTACTTTTTAAAATATAATAGCGTTCAAGTAGTATGCGTTCGTGACTATCATTTGTTTTTTATTTTGACTTTTTTTATACATACTTACTTATTTATTTATTTATTTATTTATTTATTGGAACATTTAACAGTTATACGTGATATATTTCAGATATGTAAACATAAAATGAAGATAAGATATAACTATTTTAGTCCATACCTTTTGGTTTTCAGGGTATGGTCTGTGGCATGTCGGACCACTCTGGCCATTAGGATCCTATGCCTATAATCCCATAGGATCCTAGTTATTTTTTTTTGCTTTAGATTTTTTCACATATTTTGACTCCTATGGGTTCGTGACTTTCATTTGTTTTTTTTTGCAACGGAACTAGCAGCCGAACTACTGCAACTTTCATTTGTTTTTTTTGCAACGGAACTAGCAACCGAACTACTGCAACTAGAGGGTAGCAACAGTTCGGTGATTGAAATCAACCGAACTTCTGCTACTAAAAAGTTGCATTAGTTCGGTCAACCGAACTAGCAACCGAACTACTGCAACTAGAGGGCTTTTTAAGGTGCGTCCTAATATAGACCATCTTAACCAGCGGTTCCAACAATTATATATTTTATCACAAAATATTGCCTTAGATGAAAGTCTGACACAGTGGAAGGGCTGGTTAGATATTAATCAGTTCATCCGCAATAAAGCAGCCACAGTCGGAATCAAAACCTACGAGGTTTGCGAGTCCCAGTCTGGCTACTTGTGGCGGTTTGAAGTGCACGTAGGGCACGACGAATCTCCACGAGTCCTTTGTCTGGGGTTGTGCCGGCACTTGTGCTTAAACTTCTCAATGGTCTTGAGCACAAGGGCCACACGATTTGGATGGATAACTTTTACAACTCGCCTGCGCTTGCACGAGAGTTAAAAATACGGGGATTTGACTGTGTTGGCACTCTCCGCTTGAATCGTCAGTTTGTTCCCACTGAACTGACTAATCTGACCAAGGGAGCTTTGGCTGTAGGTCAACTTCGTGGCTGCACTTCAGGCGATGTCGATCTGGTTGTATGGCGAGATAAGAACATCGTTTCTCTTATCTCGACGTACCATGGGTTGGCAACGGCGAAATGTGGCGACGTACTAAAGCCTAGCATAGTACCCGATTACAATGTCTGCATGGGTGGTGTTGATCGCAAAGATCAGATGATTGCTATGTACCCAATAGAAAGGCGGCGTAATCGGGTGTGGTACAAAAAGTTTTTTAGACGTCTGTTGAACGTTAGTGTCCTGAATGCGTTCATACTCTTCCGCACACAGCAACCTATTACCCACCGAAGGTTCCGTGAAACTTTGGTAAGGGAATTGGTTGCAAAACACAAACCACCTTCACCCTCACCAGTTACAGCTCAACCAGTGGGACATTTTCCGGCTCAGTATGACTTTCTAGCCGGAAAACAACACGAACGCCAGCGCAGATTTTGCGTTGTATGTAAAAAGCGTACAACTGCATATTGCAAGCAGTGCAACGTTCCACTGTGCGTGTTCACCTGCTTTGAGCCACATCACACTTAACAGTAACACAACACACAAAGACTATACCTAACACAACACACAAAGACTATACCTAACACAACACACAAAGACTATACCTAACGCAACACACAAAGACTATACCTAACACAACACACAAAGACAATACCTAACACAACACACAAAGACTAGACGTATACGCACAGCTAATCAGGAATACATGGGGCAGAAATCGTGGAACAGTAAGACAATTAAGGCTGTATATTTATTTATGTATTCGTAAGTAATATTTTTACGTATTTATTTCTTTATTTACGTAGGTTTCATTTTTATTAAACATATCTATCTATCTATCTATCTATATTATTATTGGCAATATTTTGGGTAAAATATATAATTGTAGTTCCCTTAGTTGCGTCATTCGTTCGGATTACAGTCATCATTATTTGAGAGTGCTGCCAACCCTTTTATACAAGCAATATCATTGCTGCTAACCCTTGTATTTTACAAGCAATATCCCACGAAACCAGGTCTATATTTGATCTTATCATTAGCTTTGACTGCTTTTTGACGGCCAATGTTTTTACAATTATAACATTTTATTTGCTTACGGTTGGTTGAAGTATTATCTGACATTGACATTGAATGTTTGGCACTACGGTTATTGCTAGCGTGGCCACTTCTTCTCTTTGACCAAAAAGCCGTGTTCGTTTCAGTGTCAATTTCTACACTCATGTCGAGCAATTTTGTTTTTATGACGTCAGCGTTAATGGCGATGCCAGAATATTCTATCGCCATTATCATAGGTGAAAATTTTTTTCCGGCAGCCCAGCCAAAAGTAACGATCCTATCCACTCATCTGTGATTTCAAAACCTGTCCCCTTTAATTTCTGCGCAGTTTCAACCATCTGAGATACGTAGGCTGTCATGGAATCACAGTTCTCAAGACGTATTGAAATCAATGTTCGAAGCAAACTTATCTTTCGTTGATATCCCGTGTCATCGAACAACTTTTTCAATTTATTCCACACACCAGTCACTGTAGTCTCACTCTTGATATGCGCGTATAAATGAGGAATCAATAGTCATCACGAGCTTGGCTTTGGCTTTTTTGTTTTCAGCTTCCGTGATAGACTCACCAACATTCTCGATGTTGTTAGAATGAACGAAATCCGTGAGCTATGTGTTGGCAACACTGGTGAGTCAGTGTGCGCGGCGCGAGTCGTAATGGCGGCATGATTGTATCCTAATAAATAGTGCTCTGTATCAAATAATAGTGTATTAATTATCCTAATTACAACAGGTAATGGACCCAGTGACCCAGTGCGTAATAAACAAACAATTCTAGTAAAATAGTGCGAAAACAGTTGTGATATCGTTCGGACATTTCTTTTAACAACGAAGGACTGCCAAGGACATTGGAGTGCAGTTTGCGTTTACGTTACGGCACGGTTAACGCATAGTGTTTGCATAGTGTCAACGGCGGATTTTGACGTTTGGACTTGCTTGGTTTGCGTTTATTCACTAGATAATTTTCATCGTTGTTCTTGTGTTTAGAGTTGAAATAAAATATGGCTGCAACTATTAAAATCGATGAACTAACTGGTGAAAATTATGATACATGGAAAATTCATATGCGAGCCATTTTGAAGAAAAATGACTTGTGGGAATATGTATCGGGAACATTGCCCATGCCGGCTAGTACGGATGCAAAGTATGCCGAGTGGAAGAAAAACGATGGCAAGGCCGAATCCGACATATTATTGGCCATTATTCCGAGTGAATTAAGTGTTTTAGATGGGCTAGAAAGTTCTAAGGCGATATGGGACAAATTGAAGTCTATGTATGAATCGAGTGGGCCTGCTAGAAAGGCCTCGCTTTTGAAGAAGCTTGTACTGACACGTATGCAAGAAGGAGACGACCTTCGCAAGCATATTGCAGATTTTTTTGATGCAGTTAAGAAACTTAAAGAAATCGGTTTGGTAGTGATTGACGAATTACTAGCTATTTTACTACTTTATAGTTTGCCGGATTCTTTCACTATGTTTCGAACGGCAATGGAGTCCCGTGATGATTTGCCATCGACAGAAGTGTTGAAGGTGAAAATAATTGAAGATTTTGAAGGCAAAAAATCAAATGTAGTAGACCAGGGAGCTATGTATGTCAAACGTACCAACAATAGTAATAATACACACCATAAGAAAACAGAGTGCTATCGTTGTGGTGGTCGTGGGCATTATGCGAGGGATTGCAAAACTAAAAATGTCAACAAGCAAAAACAGAGTGCACAACAATTGGAAAATAATGATGATACAGAGAAAACTATATTAATGAGTACCACCGAAGAGGTGATGTCGGCTACCAAATCCAACCAGGTTTGGTGTATCGACAGTGGGTGCACAAGCCATATGTGTAATGAGAAGAGTCTGGTAAACGGATTCTCATCATTAGACTCCAAGCTGACTTTAGCAAATAATGAGAGTGTGAAGATTACCGGGACAGGCAAAGCCATCATATGTGTCGACACGGGCAGCGAAGAGCGGCAAGTAGACATTGAGAATGTTTTCTATGTGCCTGATTTACGCACAAATTTACTATCTGTTGCTAAAATGACAGATCGTGGTTTTGAAGTTCTATTTAGAAAGAATGATGCTATAGTGATTGATGAACATGAAAAAATTCACATGCATGCTGACCGCATAGGTAACCTGTATTATGTGAGATTGTGTAACAATAGTGTGAGTAACGCTGAGATTATTACAAAGCCTATTGATATGTGGCATGAGCGCTTAGGACATATAAACGAACAAGATTTGAAAGCCATGGCAAAAAGTGGCCTAGTACACGGTCTGACTCTAAAAGACAATGAAAAGTTGTCCGAGTGTGAAAAAGCCATGGCAAAAAGTGGCCTAGTACACGGTCTGACTCTAAAAGACAATGAAAAGTTGTCCGAGTGTGAAATATGTATTAAAGAAAAGCAGACCTGTTTACCTTTTCCTAAAAGCGGTGCAAATCGTACAAGTGAACTGCTGGAGATTGTACATTCCGATGTATGTGGGCCAATGCGCCATAATTCTTTCAGTGGGAAAAAATATTTTGTTACTTTTATTGATGATAAATCTAGATGGTGTGAAGTTTATTTTATATCTAACAAAAGTGAAGTATTGAAGGCATTCAAAGAATATAAAGCCTACGTTGAAAAATTCACTAACAAGAAAATTCTAAATTTACAGTCTGACAACGGTGGTGAATATGTCAATAATGAGTTTGACACTTTCTTGAAGATAGAAGGAATTAAAAGAAGACTGACAGCGCCATATACGCCACAGCAAAATGGCGTAGCTGAGCTGATTTCCATGCGACGCATGTTTTCTTCATTTTCTAAGCTATTGCTATGTGATAGCAGGTGATAGCATAGTATTTATATAGTCATTTTCCTAGAAACAAGAAAAAGATTGTTATACATAACTGGTAGAGCCATAAATAGAAAGTGTTAAATATATAACAATAGGTAATAGGAAGATCAGATGGCAGTCGCTTCACAGAAAATATCGAGGTCCAGCTAAATCCGCAGTGAAGACAGGTAAAGCGGATCCCAGATTCCGAGGTGAAAGCTTTGGATGCGATTGGGATTAACGCTAGGTTGAAGGTTGAAGCCCCGTTTTTTCATGGTCCTACTAATTTGTCTTACTAGTAGGACCACGAGGGAGACCTACTTCTGTCTGTCCTATTTTTGATTATTAAAGAAGTAAGCAAACAATAGCGAATATTTATACCACCTGTATATTATATTATGAACAAAAGACAAAAGCTAATAAACAAGACTGACAGCCTCATCTATTTTTTTCCAAAAAGTGGCCTACTGATATTTCGCCGTGTAATTGACATTTTAATATAAAATCATCTCGATCTATATCTTCCTTTCGACGACGTGATGCATCGCTTGTCATTTCGCTTTCCATTTCAAATATCACATTTATTATTCGTAATAAAGAAACTGGTGAACACTTTTTAATGTTCTTATTCAATCGAGAATGCCAACTTTCAATGACGTTGTTGGTACGATGACGTTCACCATATACGCACCATTTTGATATATAATTTTCATTCTTCCACCATGTACTGTTCATATATTTCAGAAATTTCATAATTTTATGTTTACTAGGGCTTTCAGACTTTATATAATCAATACCAACTTCTATGAGATTTTCAGGAAGTAGAGCTAGAGCCGTACATAATCCGACAATTCTACGTTCTATTTTTGTCTGTAAGTTAATAATGTGCTGTATTAAAGTATGGTAATGAGTTAATTATGAAATGTTTTTATTATTGAGTAAATAAATAAATATACAACGCTATTTGGACTCAAAGTAAGCATAGAATTTTAACTTACTTGTGTTATGGGTTCTAAAATGCGATATAACAATATTATATACATAGTTTAATTAAGATTTTTTGAAAATATCTACATTATTCCTATTATGATACACAGAAACACATATTCATACACATAAATATTTGCACTGAGCGGGAATCGAACTCGCGACCTTAGACTTAGCAGTCGAACGCTCTGCCGCCACGCCACAGAGGTCGTCAATTCTAACCAAAGACCATGATAACTACTCGCGAAGGTGAACGAAGAATACGATAGCATGGAGAGGCGCTTCGTCATATTTCGTCCAACCTCGGCTTGCCTCGGGTGATTCCATTTGTTGTCTGTTTTTGCGCCCGAGTTGCAATGCAAAGGACTCGAAGTTGCACGAAATGCCAACACGAAGTGCCTCTCTCTACACATTGGCTAACTTCTTATGGCGGAACTTTTGCGCCCGAGTTGCAATGCAAAGGACTCGAAGTTGCACGAAATGCCAACACGAAGTGCCTCTCTCTACACATTGGCTAACTTCTTATGGCGGAACCATACTTCGCTATTCACTATTTGCCTATATACTGTAACGTATAAAAGGGTGTTTTCGATGTATATAATGGGTGATAATAGAATAGGTACGTTACAATGTTAAAATATAGAAAATATACAAATAATGCTTCCGGATCAGTCTCTCGGCAGTTTACATCAAACTATTGTTTCAAGGACCTCTTGTGAATAAAACCTGGAAGATATTTATTTACTTTGATGAACCATTGGGGCACCTCAGGAGAGTAAATGAAATTGCAGTTGATAACGTTTAAAGTACATTTTATATATCAAAATTTAGGTTGTTACATTAACACTTTCAGGACTACAGGTTGTAAAATATATATGATTAGAGCAATGTCCAGTTCGAAGAAAAGGTTGACGTCGGGTCAACTCGACCACGCGGCACACGCGACACGTTTTGCGATCGTAAGTTCGCGAACACGAGCACTAGATCAATGGCCATTGAAATAAAGTGGTTGGGTACCTTATTGGATCTAACGCATGTCAGACCTCACCACGATGACACGATGCAGCTCGATGCTATTCGGCTTCTGTCGTTTCAACGGCTATCCACAGCCGCAGCAGGTGGATGGAAAGGGCTCGTCCGCTCCTTGGCGTCGCTACACCTGGCCGTCAGATGCAGCATGGACCACGCCACCGGTCCAGCCTACGGAGATTTCCGTAGACACCAGGTGGCATCCAAAATATAATATGTGGCTGTCCTTCGGCGTACGTCGCAATCTTTTCTTCTTATTGGACGGGATGGATGAAGTACTCGATACATCGTCTTCGGAGTCTTCATCGGCTTCCAATTACATTTTCTAATGTATTTTTATGATGAACTAATAAAGGTTATTTACAATAGCCGACCGCCATATCGGAAGTGAATGAATCATCTCTATCGATGATATATTGGCAGTTGACAACCAACTGTCACTTGGATGACAGTAGAGGACATAGGAACGAGTCCTTTAAGTTCAATCTTATAAATTACAATACTACATCGATAAATAAATGTTGTACATAATCATTAATTACGACACCAGGAACGCAACCAGAATCGAAAATACAATATATTTAAATATTTAAATGCGATTAAATTAATGTAAATTTAAGCAACGATGAGTTGATTTATATTTGCCAACAAAACGCGTCCCTACAGTTATTATAAAAGCGGTTATCTATTAACCATAGATAAAAATTATTAGTAGTAGTTTTAGACTACTACAATACCTAATGTATTCGACGAAAACGACTAAGGCGAAAATTCGTGCAAATAAAGCAAATATACACGAATAGTCCTGCCCCGCTTCGTTGTATGACACGTGAATAAAGGCGACTAGCGAAGTGTGGTTCCGCCATTAAAAAATAAATAAATAAGTTTCTTTGTGTGGCTAAATTCTTCGGCTAAATCCTTTATTTCTATGTGTGGTAAATTATGCACGTAGTTATATTACGCGAGCGTGCACATCGCAACAGCAGCTACTATTTAAGCGTCCATGACGTTGACGTCCGCCGCATCGCAAAAATTTCGGCGTATCGGCCGAATTAATTCCCTAAAGGAATATTATTATTTAGGTCTAGAAAATTGGGTAAAAATTGTAGGTAGGTAGGTAGGTACTAGTATTAGAACGCAAACAGTCTGTCTACAAGTTGGCGTCAGCCATAGCTTGGCAACGCTCGGCCAGCGTGTATAGGCGCCATCATCTTCATGACGAAAACGCACGAAACAGCGCGGCGCGCGGCCCCTCCCCTCACAATGTGTGCAAGTGTGAGTCTTAGCGAGTCGTCTCCCGCAACCCTCCCACTTTTCGCTTGTTTTCAGTTCTGTTACGCTTATCGTAAGTTCTTTCAGTGTTCGGATCCTTCAGTTTTATTAATTTAGTGCTTGTGTTTAGTTCAGAGTTTGCCTACATTTTGGAAATAATAATTATACTGGTGAAAATGTCCAGATATAGATGAAATCTTAAGAAATGCTAGTTGCTACGTAAAATATGTAATAAAATTTATTTATTTAGATGTGCTGTCTTCACCGGAGGTTTTGAAAGTAAGAACACCAACGAAATTTTATGTGAACCACACAAATGAAACCGTTCGTGGAAACTTGCAAGAGGACTCATCATCATCATCGCGCTCATCGTTGTTCAAATGGAGATCGACACTACGCCAACCCAACGATGTCTATTTGAAAGACCTACAAAGAGTTTATCAAGAAAATGTCTTTTTAAACAAAGAGCAGATGATACTCTAAGAACAAAACGTTTAAAGGGTACGGCTTCGTCTTTATTTAAAAAAAAACGAAGCTCAGAGGCTTCGAATTCATAGATTGCAACAAAAAACTAAGACTGATCTCAACACTACACTGGAATCTCATGAGTTCAGAGGCGAAGTATCTAGAACCTTGGCATTGATGCAGCTTAGGAAAAAAAAACAAAAGAAGCAATGGACGGAAGATGAGAAAAATATACTCCATTTTCTAATAAACTGTAGCCACTAACTCATTTTTCTTGTTATATATTGAGCAACTATTTTCAGAAAAAGATACTTTATTTCTTTTGCTTATAAGTTGGCTGACTGATAGCAAGTTAGTTGCCAAACTTGGAACACAATAAACATCTTCAACCATAATATCGTAATCAATATCATCAGTTGTAGTCGTAATCTTCACATCACCAGAACACAAAACTGACAACTTTTCACTTTTCGCAACGATAAGTTGGCATTCATAAGCCAACTTTCATTTGCCGTGAGATGTACACTCGCTCCAGAGTCAATATACCATGCATTTTTGTTGACACTAAATGCGTTAGACTGTATTCTGGGTTTTTCCTTGAAATTCGACGCATTGTTTTCGTTATTTGTACATTGGTTTCTATAATGTTCGATTTGTTTACATCTGTATCACCGCGGTAATTTCTTTGACTTTGACATTGACGTTGCGCTTGCTTTATTTCCACCACGATCAGTGCTGCCAACCTTGCTTTTTCTAAAGCTTGCAAATGCCCCGTTAGCGTCGCCGCCATTGTTTTCATCCAAATCCATCAACTTAGATTTAATGGCGTCAGTGGTGATGGCGATCCCAGAATGCTCAATTGCCATTATCATTGGTGCATATTTTTCGGTTAAATTTGGAATCCCGTTCCGCTCAGCTTTTGTCCTGTTTCCACTAGCTGTGTCACATAACTGGTCATAGAACTGCAATTTTCGAGACGAATCGAAATAAGATTTCTCAATGAACTGATGCGTCTAGTGAAACCGGAGTCGTCAAAAAAGCCTTGAGCTTGTTCCACAGCTAGCTCCAACGACGTTTTAACCTCCTTTAGGTGTACGTACAAGCTCGAGTCGATAGTGAGAATCAATTTAGCTTTAGTCCTCGCATCATCAGCGGCTTCTATGATCTTCCCGGTAACAGGTTTTATACAATGCTCCATGTTTTCCAAGATCAGAAAATTCTCCGCGGCGAAGCACCATTTCGTGTAATTTTCTCGCCCTTTCAGTTTCGGTACATTTACCAAATAGTTGGCCGCCATCTTAATTCGGAATAAAATTATATATTTCACGAATAATCGACCAATTTCACTACAAAGCAGTGATAAACGCGTGCTGAAAAAGCTTTTTAACACTCGTACCTACTTAACGAAATTCTTGTTTTTTTCCTCTTTCATTTTCTGGGCGCATAACCTTATTATAAAGAACAACACAGTTTGTAGTGCAGAAAAGAACTAAATTTATTTTCTTAAAACAAAAGACTGTACATATAACATATTAGATATTTACTATGGATACATACACCTCTTTTCTACAAAAGGGAATACTAGTAATACTACTAAATAATGGGTATGAATTTAAAAATAACAAAAATCAACGTTCTGTTCTTATTGAGCGGCCTCGAAGCCTGGCGACATAATTATTTAACAACAATTGCCTCCAAATGCGCAGAGGGCAAACAAATAATATACCTGGATAAAACATATATCAATAGAATATATAATAATAGAAATAGAGTCCATCAACACAGGGTGTTATTGATAGTATTTCCTCAGGAAAACGGTTCATAAATTGTGGTTTCGTAGCCTTTCGTCCAAACGCATTAGTCGCATTTTGTCCATAGCGTATTTGGGCAAAGTCGCAATATGGCAAGGTCGCATATTGTCTAATTCGCATTTGGTCAAAGTTGCATTATGGCAAGGTCGCATTTGGTCTATGTGGGGTTTCGTAGCGATTCGCCAAGTCGCATTTTGTCCAACGTCGTAGAACCATTTTAAATTGTCCAAATCGCATTCTGTCCAAGTCGCGGTTAGTCCAAATCGCATTCTGTCCAAGTCGCAATTCGTCCAAATAGCAATTTGTCCAATTCGCTTTTCGTCCATGTCGCTGTTTGTCTAACAAATTTTAGTCATTTTGCTACAAAGACGTTTTGCGAGTTGGACGTTTCGCTAATTAGACGTTTAGGGTAATACCTATTGATCGTAAAGCATTTTTATCGTTCAGTCGCGTATGGTCATATTCGCAATCGGCCAAATTCATAAAAATCGCGGCTAGTCAAAATAGTGAACCGTCAATATAGCAAGTCGTCATTACAGCAAAGCGTCAAAACACCAAACCGCCAAAATAGTAAAGCATCAAAATAGCAAACCGTCAAATTAGCAAACCGTCAAAATAGTAAAACATCAAAATAGCAAAACGTCAAGCTGTTGTAGATGGATTTTGTATGCTATGATTCGTTTATACGTAGATATAATAAAAGATAATTATGTCTTTATGTATTATTTAAGGGTCTTAAGTTATGTTTTACAACAATATTTCAAAACCTTTCAACAGTTTAACATGAATTATTATACGTAAACGGGAATTAACGCGATCATGGATCCCGTTTACGTATAATAATCATGGAACGCGAAAGTTTAAAAGTTAGTTTAACATGAAAACAAAACTCTGCGGCTTTCTTTAAAATACATTAAAATGATAAGACTTTTATATAAAAAGAATTTATTTCTAGACGTTAAAATTTTTACCTAATAATATTTTGCCGTTACTATAATGTAAGTAGTATTTAGCAGAAACTAAATGCAATGTATCTAAGAATAAAATAAATTGAGGGTAATTTGAAATATTTTTTACTGCGGGCGTTCTTGTTTGTAATTGCGAATCATATTAGACGTCTCATCTCATAATGCCAACTTCGCAAAATGACAACCGCTCGCAAAATGACAACTTCTCAAAATGCCAACTTCTCGAAATGCCAACTTCTCAGAATGCCAACTTCGCATAATGCCAACTTCTCAAAATGCCAACTTTTTAAGGGGCAGACCGGTAGGCATAAAAAAGACTAAAATCCAAAATATCACACACTTTATGTACCCCTAGACCACTGATCTGTATTATCTATAGCACTGGATAGGTGGCTGTCAAAATAATGTTAAGTTCTCTTGATTTTCGCCATTGTGGCGCTGAATGCAGTAGCGTTGGTACAGAGAACTAAAATTAATGATGTGCAAATCTTTCTTGATGTGACGCGTATCGATAGATTTAATTTGAAATTTAAAAATTTTTAGAATGTTTCAAAATAATTAAAGTACGATAAATATAATACAATATAAGAATATTAACAACCGATATTATTTATATTCCCTTTAACCCCTCCAACTAAGCTAAGTAGCTTACGCTAGGAGTGTTGTGGCCAAGATTCGAACCTGGATCCTCTCGATCACCTTAACCACTGAGCTATTGACGCTTAAATGAATTATAGTTCTCTTAATTTTAAGGCTAGTTCAAAATGGTGTCTAGTATAACTACCGTAATGAAATAATATTTACCTACAAAACTCGTATACGATAAATTGCAGATAAATATTATTTCTGTTGAAGAGAAGGAGAGAGGTACTAGATTGTTTCCATGCACCATAGAAAGGGAGTTCTATTGGAGGAGGTAGAAAAATAAAAATAAACGTGATAAAATCCCAATTTGTATAATTTTTTGTTCAAACTTCGCAAAGAAGCGAAACATTGGAATCAACGTAGGGTAGTTCTGCCAGTTCTCGGCCAATTAAGCGGAATTTCACCTTCCGATTCGTATATCTTTACAACCAAACACAAGAAATAAAAAAAAAAAATACCGTGTGAACGGAAATTTAATTATACTTTTATAGTGTCTAGAAATTATACAGCCAAATATTTCTATCTATTTTAAATTATGAAAATATAGAAAAGTAGTAAATATTCTAGTTTTCGGCCATCTATATGAGTTATCGGCCGCACTAGGCGCTAGTTGTCGGCCGCAGAGTTCACCATCAAATATTTATATTTTGTATAGATATAGGGTATAGGTAGGTATTTACAAAAAAATAAACAGTGTTATTGTTCTGTATTTCAAAGTTTTTATTTAGGAACTTGACAGTGAAATTACAAAACTAACTAATTAACCAGTTAACATCCCTTTTTTAATGAATAAAATAACAACAGTCTCAGCTCAGTCTTCGTGATCTTGGATAACTTCAATTAGATATATAGGAATTACAATTACCATTATAAAAGAAATAAAAACCTCTGTTTGTTAAATATATTTATATGTCATCAACATCTATCATATTCATGACTATCTAGAAACTTTCCTTATAATTAGTATGACTATATGACAGTCTATATGATTTAGATAAACTGCCTTAATTTCTATAAAAATAACTTTTGTAACATCTATGATAACATTATACACTATCTACTATTATTGTAATATTCTGTGTTCAGTCTTTATGGTTTTAATATTTTTGGCTTAAAAATAACAATAATCAATATATTATTATCAACATAATCAACAAAATCCTCTGATATAATCAACAAATACCAATTACTCTTTAATAAATAATTGTGTGTGCTTTCTTATAGATATACATAGGCCGAGAGAAAAGAATACGTGAATGCCTCTTTTCGGCCGCTAAAAGTTATCAAATGTAAATACTTTTTTCTCCGTTTTTTTGTATGAGTCCTTGTGGCCGGAAACTGGAATTGGATCTGGATTTTATTTATACTCTCTACATTGGAACTGACAAACAAGAAAAAAATACAGTTGTTGAAGATATGAATTAATGAAAACCTTGAAGGAACTGCAGATTGTCGGCCACCTGGCCGAGAATTAGAAATCTTGTTTAATACGCATTGAGTTAGCCGGCCACGTAAATTTTATAAGTAAATTTTATTTAATCTTAAAAAAAATGTATCCTACTGAAACTTTAACACTTAACTTATAACACAATAAAATCAAATAGTCACAGAAATACATATAATTAACCGTTTAACTTACCTTTGAACAAAACGCTGCGCACTATTTTTTTCGTTGATTCCCGCACAGATTTACACTCTTTAAACTTCAAGGGTACACTGATGCGACTAACAAGATTTTATTCACCTAAAATTTGGCAAGGTCACGCGTAACTACCGTCCTAATAGTATAACATAGACTTTTCAAATTGGTGGCGTGTATTTTTCTTATTTCTTTACAAAATATCCTAGATGGCCGAGAACTGGCAGTGGCCGGCAAACTGGCAGAACTACCCTATTACTGCTTCGATATTTAAAACATTGGGTAACAAAAGGAGACTTCGAGATATTGTATTTGATTCAAAATACGAAAAAAATTTAAAGAAACTGCTAGACAATGAACTCGATATACTAAGATTCATGAAAAGAATTATCTATTTGATACTTTATTTGTTTAAAAAATAAGTAATAATCAACGTTTAATTAATAAAAAGTAACAAAATAATGTTACTTATATTTCATATTACAGTTAATTGATTTACTGTGTGATTTCTTTATGTAATTAGTTATAAGTAACAAAAAACGTTAAAAATTTATTTTTTGAGTTCCTGCATACCGAACTACTCATGATATGACATTGTGTTATTATCTTAATATATATAAATCTCGTGTCACAATGTTGGGTTTTTCGGGTTTGGGTTAGATTGATGGTCAGATTAGTCTGACCGACGGGAATTTTTTTTCCCGTTGGTCAGATCAGCTTAGGATTTAGTAAAGTACTGGTAAACACAAAATTCGATTCTTCCACTTCTTGTAAATACATAGTCATTTAAATAAGTGAGAGAAGAATTCATAATGGATTCACAAATGAAGTTAACTAATGGAGAATTAAACGTTGGTCATTTTTTAGAACGCTTAAGATAAAATTGCAATTATTATATTATTTAACTTTGCCAAAGTCTTAACTGTATTTCATTGTACTTTTTTCTACGTTTTTTCCAGTTGTCAAATAAATCTGTCCAGCGGGAAAAAAAATCCCGTTGATCAGACTAATCTGACCATCAATCTAACCAATGGGAAAAACCCACAATGTTTGTCCTCAATGGACTCCTAAACCACTTAACCGATTATAATATAATTCGCACACCATGTGCAGTTCGATTCAACTTGAGAGATAGGATAGTTTTTGAAACGGATTTCGACATCCACGCGGGCGGAGCCGCGGGCAACAGCTAGTTTGTTTATATGTTCTAGGGTTCATAAAGTGTGTGATATTTTGGATTTTAGTCTTTTTTATGCCTACCCCCAGACCCCCCTTGAAAAGTTGTCATTTTGAGAAGTTGGTGTTATGTTGGGTTAAACAGGTTTATAAATAATATAATGCATCGGCCATGCTGTCTCAGTATCAACTGCTTTATTGCTCTTTAACAAGTGTTGCCATGTTACATTTATTATAATATACCAAACACTGGTCTATGGTATAAGTGAGCCTCACTATAACATCTCCCTTCTTAACTTATTATGATAACCAAAATAATACATAAATAGCATTATCTCAGTTACACTTACCTCTCCCCCTTTACACTTTCATTTGAATAGGACACAATCATAGCAAATACCTAAGCAGATTATACATGTTGTTTAACACAAAAAAAAAAATACACTAGTTGAGTAATAACATAAAAATATTTTGTAGCGCTTGAAAAGTTTACTAATCTTTTACATTGAATGGTACACTTTCATAGCAAATTTTATATCTAAACAATTACACATGTTGATTTAACAACATAACCAAAATACACTAGTTGAGTTAGAACATAAAAATATTTTGTAGCGCTTGAAAAGTTTACTAATCTTTTACATTGAATGGTACACTTTCATAGCAAATTTTATATCTAAACAATTACACATGTTGATTTAACAACATAACCAAAATACACTAGTTGAGTTATAACATAAAAATATTTTGTAGCGCTTGAAAAGTTTACTAATCTTTTACATTGAATGGTACACTTTCATAGCAAATTTTATATCTAAACAATTACACATGTTGATTTAACAACATAACCAAAATACACTAGTTGAGTTATAACATAAAAATATTTTGTAGCGCTTGAAAAGTTTACTAATCTTTTACATTGAATGGTACACTTTCATAGCAAATTTTATATCTAAACAATTACACATGTTGATTTAACAACATAACCAAAATACACTAGTTGAGTTATAACATAAAAATATTTTGTGGCGCTTGAAAAGTTTACTAATCTTTTACATTGAATGGTACACTTTCATAGCAAATTTTATATCTAAACAATTACACATGTTGATTTAACAACAACCAAAATACACTAGTTGAGTTAGAACATAAAAATATTTATATATATCTGTGTGGTACTTTAACAACACGCCCGTGTCTGGTCACATAAGGGGCCAAATTAGGGGCCGGTACACTATCCTGAGTCATTGACTGTGGTGGATCCATTGGTTTTGGGTTTAAGGAGATGTCTACATCTTGATGATCATCAATATCTATCACACTATCTTTTGGATCAACCACATTCGGCTTATTTTTAGGAATTGCCATTATGTCCACTCTATTTCGTCTGTATGTACCACCATTTTCACATCTCAACCAGTATGACCTCTCATTCTCTGCCTTTCCTAACACAGTTGCTTTCATCCAAACTTTACCATCTTTTACTCTAACTCTCTCACCTATCTTCAATTCTTTTAGTGGTTTAGTCCCTCTATTATAATAATGTTTATTTTGGTAAGTTTTATCATTTCTAACTTTCCTTATTATGTTGTTATTTGGTGTGTGTGGTATTAACCATTGTTTGCAAGCTGGTAGTCTTGTATTCAATGCCCTGCTCATCAGAAGCTGAGCTGGTGAATACGGCTCACCACTTACTGGCGTATTCCTAAAGTTGAGTAAAGCTAACTGCCACTCTGTTCCGTCTTCATCAGCCTTTTTAAGGATATTTTTTACCGTTTGCACATTTCTTTCGGCAAGACCGTTCGATCGTGGATAGAGTGGAGAGCTTGTGGTGTGTGTAAAACCCCAATTAGTACTAAAGGTTTTGAATTGTTCGGAAGTATACTGTGGGCCATTATCTGAGATTACTTTATCTGGTATGCCAAACCTGGCAAATATATTTTTTAAACTATTTATGACACAAGCACTATTTAAACTATTCAATTGTGCCACTTCTACGAATTTAGAATAATAATCAACTGTCAGTAAAAATTGCTTATTTTTAAATTCAAAAATATCAGTTGCCACCACTTGCCAAGGCAGATCAGGCTGTGCATGAGGCATTAACGGCTCCCTCTGCTGGGAGTTCCGGTGCCGCTGGCAGACCTCACACCGGCGGACGAGCTCCTCCAGCTGCGCCCCCATACCCGGCCACCATATGACATCTCGAGCTCGACGTTTAGTTTTATCTAAACCTAAATGTCCTTCATGTGCTTTAACAAGCATTTCTTTTCTCATTGACACTGGAATAACTATCCTATTGTTTCTGAACACTATATTATTTACAACATATATTTCACCACGCAAAGTCCAGTAAGGTCTAGCTCGATCACTCACTTTACTTTTATTTGTTGGCCACCCTTCATAATAATATTTAATAACCTCATTTAACTCTGTATCTGTAATCGTGCCTCTCTTTATGCTCTCTAACCTTTCTGGAGCCGCATTAATACTTTCAAACATTAAGTTCACATGAATGGTTACATCATCCGCTATACTTGTCTCCGTATCAAAATTTTCTTTTAATGGAGCTCGAGACAGAGTATCAGCTATAAACATTTCTTTACCTGGCTTGTAAACGACATGAATTGCATAAAGTTGTAATTTTAAAAGCATTCGTTGTAACCTAGGTGGCGTCTCATTTAATGATTTTTTTAAAATAGCCTCTAGTGGTTTATGATCTGATTCAACAGTTACATTTCTATGCCCATATACATACTGATGAAAATGTGTGCAACCAAACACAATCGCTAATAATTCTTTTTCGATTTGTGCCCATTTCTCCTCGGCCGGAGTGAGAGTTCGCGACGCATACGCTACGGGCTGTCCAGACTGCAGTAAGCACGCACCTAGGCCTCTACTGCTGCTGTCGACTGACAATGTCACTGGTTCATTCGGTGAATAGTACCGCAGGACTGGAGAATTTATTAACATGTCTTTTAATTTTGTAAATGCATATCCCTGTTCATGCTCCCATTTAAATTCCATTTCTTTTTTTAATAGTTGCCTTAGGGGCTCAGACACCTTTGAATAACCCTGTATAAATCTTGATAGATAATTTGTCAAGCCTAAAAACCGTTCTAATGCTTTCTTGTCCTCTGGTGTTGGTAGTTTTTTAATAGGATCCAGTTTACTAGGATCCGGTCTCATGCCTTTACTATTGAAAATATGACCCAAAAATTGTATCTCTCTTACACCAAACACACATTTCTCTCTGTTGAACTTAACACCATTTTTTCTAGCTCTTTGTATCACCTCATTTAATCTCCTATCATGTTCTTCTTTTGTTTTTCCCCACACTAACACATCATCGCAATATACTTCCACACCTTCCATACAGAACAATTTGTACATAGCATTGTGAAATATTTCCAGTGCTGACTTTATCCCAAACGGTAACCGTAAATACCTATACCTTCCAAAAGGACTGGTAAAAGTACATAGCCGTGAGCTAGGTTCATCCAGACTTACCATCCAGAAACCGTTCTTTGCGTCACATTTTGAAAACCACTTAGCACCCTCCAAATTACCTGCAATCTCATTCAAAGTGGGCAGTTGAAAATGACAACGGCGTACAGCTTTATTTAAGTGATATGGATCTAAACAGATCCTAATGCGCCCGTCTGGTTTCTCAACCACAACAATATTTGATACCCAGTCTGTTGGATTATCCTCTGGTACAATCACACCCAATTTGACCATCTGATCCAATTCATCTTTCACTCGTGGTTTTAATTTTAATGGAATTTTTCTAGATGCACAAACCCTGGGTACTATATTTTTATCTATTGAAATTTTACAGACTATTGGTAATTTGCCTAACCCCTCAAATAAGTTATCATTAAATGTATAACTTTTTATTGCATTTATTCTTTTAATTAAGTTTAATTTTACACAAGCAGGCAGGCCCAATAGGTTATTACAGTTAACATCCAACACAAATTTTTGGTTCAAAATATCCTATGACTGGCAATCTAGATCTACTTATTTCTCTTAAAATTAAGTCACTTTTTTTTAATAATGTCTTTTGAAAACCAGCCTCTTCAAATGAGCTCAAAGACATAACAGAAGCATCCGCACCTGAATCTAGCTTAAATTTAATAGGTACATTATTAACATACACACTCTCGAGCCACGATATACACTCATTCTGCATAGTGTCCACTGACAATGTTAACAATAATGATTCACATACCGACTCGCTGTCCTCATTGTTACCTTCACCGCCTGCATCGTCGCCGTCCTGCTCCTGCGCCCTGGCTTCCCCCACCGCTCTCGTGCGGCAGCACGCCGCGAAGTGCCCCCGCCGATCACAGCGGTAGCAAGTAACCGCACGCGCCGGGCATTGAGCTCCTTGCCCATGACTTCGACCACAACTTCGACAGGCAGAGCCGTGCCCGCCGCGAGTATATCCTGCAGTGGACCCTCGACCCCCCGGTCTACGGCCATTGCCTCCCCGACCACGTGTTCTTCCGAGTGCCTCCAGTTTTATGTCTTCACCTCCAGACATTGTACTGCGTCCCCCATATACCTCCGCCTGACAAGATGCTCTTTCAGCCGCTCTGCACCAACTTATAGCTTCATCTATCTCTAATTTAGATTTACACAGCATCTTTTGTTTCATTTGTTTATCTTTAATACCTCGTATTATTTGTGTGACCATTAAACTCTTGTTTAAAACACCAAACTCACATAACTTACTTTGTATCTTCAATTTCGCATAAAATTTATCAAAACTGTCGCCATTTTGCATTATTTCAAAAAAAATATGGCGCTCATAGTTAACGTTTTTTGCCGGGTCACAATGCCGTTTAAACTCTGACACTAAGGTATCATAATTGGACTTTGAACCCTCATCCAAGTCCAATTCTTCCAGTATTTCTCGCCCGTATTTACCGATTACATGTAAGAATAATGCGCACTTTTCGCGCGACGTGCAGTTTTCTTTGTTAGCTGCTATTAAATAATAATCAAATGAAGTTTGCCACTCACGCCAATTCATCGACAGCGTCCCTTGTTCACTCATGGCGGCCGGTTGTTGCAATGCCGAATAAACATTGGCAATTGGTTCTCGCAAACCAGGAGTTGATTCTTCTTTCGGCATTATTGTTTTCTTTTTGTTTTACCCCACACCTGACACCATGTTATGTTGGGTTAAACAGGTTTATAAATAATATAATGCATCGGCCATGCTGTCTCAGTATCAACTGCTTTATTGCTCTTTAACAAGTGTTGCCATGTTACATTTATTATAATATACCAAACACTGGTCTATGGTATAAGTGAGCCTCACTATAACAGTTGGCATTATGCGAAGTTGGCATTTCGAGAAGTTGGCATTCTGAGAAGTTGTCATTTTGCGAGCGGTTGTCATTTTGCGAAGTTGGCATTATGAGATGAGACGGTTGAAGTGTGTCAATTCTGTAGCATATTTACTCTATGATACATAATCTATATTGCTATGTATTAGAAATAAGGAAACCTAATAAACAGTTCTAATTTGGATCTCTCCAGACAAAGTCGTTTCATTTATCTTGTCGCACCTCGCCACACTTTATGGCGACCCTGCCATATTTGGTAGCGCGCGGTTCGCGTTACGACGCCGGCAATTCGTTCTGGGTGGTCTAATCGGTACCATAGTGCATATTTTAGAATTCGAAAGTTCTGAAGCTGAAAATGAGCGGTTCTCAAACTAAGGAAGAGACGGTAATTGCGCAAACAGCATTGGGAAGCAATGGAGCATCTGCAGCAATTGGAATGAATATAACTAACATATTGCTGGTTGTGGTAGTCTTAGTTGTATTGGTTGCGGTAGCCCTTGGATTATACCGCATGTATAAGAGGACCCATAAGAAGTGGATACAATTCGAATGAAATTCGTATGGCGGAATTCCAGCGGTCAGCAAGTTGGCGTCGGTATTTTCAACGTGAGAGGGGACCAGTGGGGCGAGCACGAATTTTCTAACGTATCGCCTTCGTATCGAGTTCGACAAAAAATGTATGAGATTTGGTACAGCGCCTCTATCGTACGTTAAACGGAACTAAAATGACAGCACGAAAGCATTCGTAGCGTCTACGTATCGACAGACTAACGTAAAATTCGTGAGGCGCCATACATAATGCCTAATTTCGGCAGCACGAACCCAATTTTGACATCTACTATAGTTTGGCCGCTGAGACTATGCGTTCCTGACACATGTCAATTCGTCATGACTAGTTATGTACAATAAATAACTTGTACCTAGAACCGTTCTCTAAACCTGTTCCCAACTTACAATAACATAATAATAATCACAGTCAGCAATTGTGACAACGTGATTTAATTTTAATTTTAATTTTATTCTAATTTGACTATCTATCCGCCCTATTTGTTTTTCCAATTTTATATTTTTAATTTTGTTTCATTCTTATTTAATTTTATGTGATTATTAATTGTAATGATGGGTTATTGCCTGAAATAATAAAAAAAAATCATATTCATTTCATTCATTATAAAAATATGATTCATTCTTTCTATTAGCTTGGGTAGGGGCTTATTACAAAATTACATTTTTTTTTTACATTAACACACATTAACAAAAATACAAAATAACGTTCTATTTTATATTTTTCAACCAACAGATTATTATTATTAAGATTACTAAAATACGCGGTTACAATTGCCTTGTTATTTTGTCTCATCACTATGAAAGCCGTATGAAAGCGAACATTTGACATAACCTTGAAACAGCGCAGTTTGACGTGTATGACTTTTAAAAACTATTGATTTTATATTTTTTATTAATTAATTGTTAATCACTTTAGCCCAAAATTAATCTGTGTATTGTAAATTGGCACAGTAATTAAATTTTTAATGTTATCACTCGTTAATAAGGTCAATAAACGATATTTAAAATTTTGCCGTAAATTATATACCAGTTCAAAGTTACATCGCCCGTTCGCTCACAACCTGTCAGGAAGTTCCTAGGAACTAGAGATGGGTCTAAAATTAATAAGCTGCTAAATTAACACTGCTAAATTTTTATAGTGTCAACACCTGTTAAATAAGTTCTGGTATAGCTGTTAAATATAGCAGTCACAACTGTCACAATCACAACTGACAAGTTGACAACAAAACAATAATGGTCTTGCTGGCTGGACAGTGCTCCCACCCGCACCAAACACGGACGCCGGATACATATTTTTGTCTCGCTTTATCCCACTACTACAGGCCGCAGGCAGACGCGACGGCAACAACGAAGAAAGGACACGACTCATGTGTTCCGTTTCCGTTTCTATTGAATTGTTTTCAACTTAGCGACTTATTTAGCAACTACCTGCTACCTACTAATTTTGTATTTAGTGTTCAGTCACAGTTAGATTGTTATGGTCGAGCGAGTTGATTTAATTAACTGCTAAGTGCTAACTGCTGAATTTGAAATATTACATTTAACTGCTAACTGCTGAATTTGGAAATATAACATTTAACATTTAACTAGTGTTAATAGACCGATCCTCGTTACGAAGGTTTACGCGGATTTGTCTGTGTTTGTTTGTGGTAGTTAATGTTGTGCTTGTGAGTGAAAATTCCAATTGTTTGACTGTTTGTGTAGTGTTGTTTACGTTTGAAAAAGAATACTTACAAATTGAAAGAAAGCAACTAAAATGGATAAACAACGCCAAAAAAAAAGTGAAATATGGAACTTTTTTACGGATAGCGATACAGTAAAAAGAATTGGTACGTGTAATTTATGTAAAAAAACTATTTCATACAAGAGCTCAGTTTCAAATTTGAAATCCCACATGAAGTTTAAGCATCCTACTATTAATATCCAACAGGAACAGGCACAACAACAAAGTGCTTGTCCATTGTCTGAGTCGGAGTGTTCCGTTAGTTCTCAACAGCCTGTTCCTATTTCTGAAAATGCCCCTAGTACTTCAAGTTCTTCGTGTACTCATGATGAGTTTTTGCCACCACCAGCAAAGCAAAGAAAAATTCAACCAAGTGTATCAACTTATGCCGTAAAAAAAATGACTTTAAAAGAGAAACAACGACTCAATTATTATTTAATGCAGCTTTTCATACTTGACTTTCAACCATTTTCAATCGTAGAAGACGTTGGCTTTATTCAATACTCAAATGCTTTAAATTCGTCATACACGCTTCCATCTCGAAAATATCTTTCAAATACACTTTTACCAACAATGTACGAACAGTGTAGAACAGAGGTGCAAGAAGTAATAAATAAAGAACTCGAAACAATCTGCATTACGACTGATAATTGGACTTCGGCGAGAAATGATAGTTTTATGGCTGTTACTGGACATTTTATAAATAGAAATTTTGATTTGGAATCGATTGTTTTGGACTGCGAAGTAATTTCGGGTCCTTCCAATAGCGAAAATACAGCATCTCAGTTAAAAAGTATTACCGATTCTTGGGGTATTTCAGCTAAAATCAATTTAGCTGTTTCTGATAACGCGGCTTACATCAAGAAAGCCATATCACAGGAGCTAGGGTGGAAACATTTCGGATGTGCAGCACACACAATCAATTTGATAGTGCAAGAAGCGACGGAAAAATCTGTACCCATCAAGTCTGTGATTGAACGTGTGAAGCTCATCGTCGCTTATTTCAAGCGAAGCACTAAAGCCACCCAAAAACTTGATGAGTTTCAAAAGCAGAATGGAGCAACACAGCCAAAACGACTGCTTCAAGAAGTCCCGACGAGGTGGAATTCCAAATTCTACATGCTCGAAAGGATCGTAGAAATTCAAGATGCCGTCAAGTCATCCATTGCCATTTTGGGTGCTACAAGCCTACCAAATTTAATGCCAGAAGACTGGTTACTTTGCAATGAAACTTGTAAAGCCCTAAAATGTTTTGAAGAAGCATCAAAATATCTGAGTGGTGAAAAGTATTTGACGGCCAGTCAACTATTAATTATCATAAAAGGCATAAAGAGAGTTCTCAGCGATATGTTAACCTCGGATTCTTCAGGTTGTTACTACCTGCCAATAACCTATGATTTTGTTCGAGCTTTGTTAGATTTAACTCATAGTCGTTTCGAAAATATAGAAAATAGTAACACGATTGGGGTAGCAACATTTTTGGATCCCCGCTTTAAGTTACAGCCCTTTACATCTACAAAGCAAGCAACTTTGAGGGAGAACATGATCAAACTTGTCGCTCAAGAAATAAATCGAGAAGGACCATGTGAAAATATTGAAGTTAACCAAAGTTCTCTCGATCCCACTTCAATATTTTACGACTGGGATGCTAGAGAGGCTGTACCGCAATCAATTGAGTCACCAACTGCACGAGCAATAATAGAAATAGACAAATATTTAAAGGAAAAAGTGATAAGTCGCAATAGTTTACCGTTGAGCTGGTGGAAGCAGAACCAAGGCATTTTTCCACATTTGGCTAAGTTAGTTCGAAACAAATGCAATGTACTTTGTACTTCTGTTTCTTGCGAAAGACTTTTTTCGCGAACTGGTTACATAATTTCGCAACGAAGAACTCGCCTTGGAGTCCGAAAAGTTAAACAATTATCATTTTTAAACGGAAATAAAAAATATATAAAATTTTAAGAAATGTTATGTTAGGTACTAAGTGATAACTAGAAATAAGAAAAAAAAACAAGAAAAAAAGAAAAGAAAAAAAAAGATAAAAAAGATAAAAAGATAAAAAAGATAAGAACAAAATTATAAATACTAAAAAAAACAGATACCTATGTAAAAAAAAGAAATCGTTGTAAATAAATTGATTCTCTTCTCATTATAAATACGCCAACAGAAAAAGTTGACAGTCCTAAGCCTGTGAAAAGTATGAAGGTAATGAGAATTAAATTATGTTACAAATCTATCAGTGACTAAATTTAACAGTTGCTAAAAATAACTACTAATTTTAAGTGTTATTTATTTTTAGCATTCGCATTTAGCAGTGTTATTATTTTTTAACGTTTAAGCCCATCTCTATCAGGAACGCATTCTTTCAGCGATTCTATAATAATGTAAAATTCGAAAGGCGCGCTAACGAGCTTGTCGAATGTTTTGTCACTTGAAATTTGTCGGTGAGACAATTATCGAATTAGTGTTAACTACGTTTGAAATTGTTAAATTGGTGATATTTTGATTAGTTACGATGCAAAGACTACCGCTTTTTCACCGGAGTTCGTTCTTTTACGTTTTTACCGCAAGTTTAGTTGTAAATAAGAGCATTTTCAAGAGTCTAGGTGAGTACCTTGTTTTATCCAATTACTTCAAAAATGTCTTGGGATATTATAAAGATAACTAAAATTAACAAAGTTTTAAATAAACATAGTATGCTTAAGGCATAAAAACCAGATACGCGTTGTTTTATAACATAACCTATCAAAGTACTTATAAAAATCTACTATGTAAATCTATCAAAGATACACACTTGTTGTGCAATACAAATCTATCATAACAACCAATATATAATTTTAAATATCCTCAGACAGTTTTGAGGTATGAATGTGATGTTTAAACTAGAAATATACAGAAATATTTGAACATCAACTAACATGAAACAATTTTTGTTTGTTTTTCTCGTGTTACAAATAGGTACTTTAATTGTTACAGATTCTCTGTGACCTGTCTTTTTACAACACTGGATCATACTAATGCATCAATGTATCATTGGATTGGTACCATATCTGTAATATTTCTCAAGAAAAGCTTCAAAATAGTGCAAACTACGTTTGAAAATGATTTTTAATAGTGATTCGTTAATCCACAATGCCCACAATGCAAATATTACCGCTTTTCCAACGGAGTTCGATGTTACACTCTTGCCGCAAGTTTAGTTACAAATAAATGAAGAAATGAGACCATGTAAGTAAGTACCCAATGTATATACAGTGATAATATAAGAGATACTTAGCTAAATTAATAAACAAAGCAGGTACATAATGCAGAAGACATGCTTATATCAAAATACGCATTCTTTTGTATTATTATAACCTATCAAGATACCTAGTTTGTTTATAATATCTACTATATAAAAATAAGTCGGGTTTTCCTTCCTGACGCACGAACTGATTTCCACGGTTTTGCATGTGTTGGAAAGGTCTCGGGCTCCGTGAGGTTTATAGCAAAGAAAACTGGAATTTACACCCAGGCAAAGCCGGGTCCCGGGTCGCTAGTATTTAGTATATCTATAAGGATACTTGTATGACACAAAACTAGCATAATTATTTAGATATGTTGGTACTAATTGTTAAATATAGAAAGGTTTGAGGTTTATAGGTAATACTTAATAAGTGAAAACTAGAAATTCATAGAAATATTTGATGAACATGAAACATTCAACAATTATTCTATCTGCACCTGAATCATACCAGCATATTGCAAATATTTAGGTAATGTACCAGAATCAGATCAGCTTACACTTTTGAGCCCGGGGCTCGCTTACCAACTAATTATCTTGGTTTAGCATATATGGGAGGCACTACTGTCTGGGCCAGATAATAACAAAAAGCAATAAATAACATCCAAAGCCACCATGTAAGCTGTAATAATATTACAGTTAATTTTTATGTCACAGGTTCTACATGAAATATGGTTTCATACCGGACTGATGCCCAGAAACTCATTACTTTACCATTGGACACTGGACACTAAATGCTGCTGAAGAACCTAATATTCTGTCTACACCATGAGCTTAATATGGCTGTACCAAAATGGAGTCATCTTACACACTCTTGTCGCAGTTTAGTTAAAAATGAAGAATAAAATGAGACTGTAAGTATCTACCTAAGTCTTGTTGTATCAAAACACCTCAATAAGGTGTAGGGATAATTGAAGTTAACTCAAAGATAGCTTATTATATACACATTACAGTATTACTTCACTACTCACTACATTCATAATGTTAAATAGCCATTGTTTTATAACATTATAAGTTATCAAAATACCTAGTTTGTTTATATATCTAGGATATCTATCAATATACTTGTACAACACAAATCTAGCATACTATTAAGATGTGTAAGTACTTAGCTTTAGCTTTTACTGGAGCGACTGCCCTCTGGCCCCTAACACTGAGAGCACTGTACCATGTGCTTTAATGTTATAACAATAATATCATTATAATTTATTTTTATGTTACAGATTCTACGTTAAATATACATACTAGGTATCATACCGGACTGATGCCCAGAAACTTGTTGCTTTACCATGGGACATTGTGTCATGCTGACGACCTTGTATCTACACCATGAGCATAATATGGACAGCCCATTTTTTGAATGATATTAATGATGTACAATAATAATAAAACAAGAATATATTTAAACATGTAATTTATATGTGTATATTTAAAATAAAGAGTAAACAATAGGTATATTGCAATTGATTTTATTTTATTTAAATCCATCCTGTTCTGTCCTCCATCAATACAAACTCTGGTAGTAAATGTTGAAGAGTAGGTATTAATTAATTAAACCTTTTTTTTTTTTTTTTTTTTTAATTATTGGTTTTATTTATACAGAATTATTATTAAACTATCTTAGAAAATATTAAGTATGTACAAATTTTTTTAAAAAAAAGTTTAGGTGTCGAAAAATTCCTCCCCATCGATGTCGACTGGTAACGTACCCAAAAGGCTGGCGGCATTGCCACGTTGGATGGCAATGCCAATTCTCTGAGCAAGAAAGAAGCCAGCCCTTTGATCACGTGAAGCGTCGACCAGTCGCTTTGCGATTTCTTTATAAAGCGACCGTGCGCTCGGACCCCACGAACCTAATGTTTCGACCCCAAACGGCTCAAAGATATAATTGTCAATTAAATTGCTATATTTGCGCCGTTTGAGGGTCTCCGCTGATGCCGCAGCAGCGCAGGCGCAGCCCGCCGTACTTGGAAGATGAGAAGGCGCGAGGGTGTCGACGCAAGTTGCATCCCACACCAAAGATCTACCCATCTTCCAAGGCACCAAAGACATACCGTCAGGCCTCTTGCCATCGTCGCGCACCAAACCAGCAGGTTCAAGCGCAGCTGGAACGCCGGCGGTGACAAGAGCCCGACGGATAATATCATTTAGGTGTGCATGACGTGACATGCGTCCTGCGCTCCTGCCGCATGATAGGCCGTGATGTCCAAGGCTGTCAACTGCTTCTCCACAGTGACACCGATGAGGAGAAACACAAGGAGCACCCAAACGAAGACAAGCTGCAATTCTGAATGTCGTGTCGTCCAACATAGTGCCTATGTTGGGCGACGGAAGAGCCTGCAGCCAGACACCAGACTCCCATTCCCCCACAGCCATAAGGCGAGCGCGCTCAGCAACACTACCAGATGTATTAAACAAATACTGTCTGACAGTGCTACAAAGCGGCTCATCCCATTGTCTCTGGGAGAATAGATTGGTGGGCAAATCAGTATTTGGGCAAGTCATTTTCCAAGCATTTATAGCTTCGATCTTGCCTGGCACTTCAGAATTAACCAGTGTAGGTAATAAGATTTTCCTGGTTAATTCTTCTGTGCCATGGATCGAAGATAAAAAGGCTGGTAGACTGACATCAGTGATTTTGCGAACGCCGAGCCCACCAAAGCGAACTGGTAGAGAAGCTTGGAGCCAGGCTCGGTCGTTCAAATCTGCATTCAAAATTTTACAAAGAGTATTTTGAATAATTTTATCCATCTTGCCTAAAAGAGCCGAATGTTTAAAAAATTGTGATGATCGTAATGCATGTGTGAATTTTGGGACGAAAAGGCAGTGCCGAACAATTGTGAAGGCTGAATGTATATTAATTTGGAGGAGTCGGTCCGAAACTTCATTGAAATTTTGTATTTTTTCCTCAACAAAAGAATCAAAAGCTTCTTCTAAAATCGGGGACCCTAGCAGGCGAAGAGAACTTTTATGTAAAACTTTTAAATTTGGGGCCAAAAAATTAAATTTTGAAATTGCCAAAGATCTATCCACGTCGTCGTTGAGAAAAATTTCACATTTTGAGGAATTTAGTTCTAAACCAATCGTTTTAAATTCATCTTTCAGAAAAGCCAGGTCTTTGAGTACTGTGTTTATATCGCCTCCTAAGGTGCCGTCATCTAGATACCAGATGTTAAATTTGGAATTTAGCTGCATAATTATTGGATGTATTGATAGGCTGAAAATGAGTGGCCCAAGGGGGTCACCTTGTTGACACCCGACCACTGAATCCAGAACATTTTCTTTAAATAATAATTTAGAAGGGTGCCTGTAGCATTGCCAAAGAAATTTAAAAATTTTGGGAGTTTCCAGCTTTGCCTGTGTCAACAAAGTGTCCCTGTTTACTGAATTAAAGGCATTCCTTAAGTCAACCTTAAGAATGACCTCTCCTTCACCGCAGCCAAGGTACGTTGACAGGGCATGTACAGCAGCCTCACAGCCGCCTTTGGACCCAAAACCGAGCTGTAGGGGTTGGAATTTGGCGGCTATGTCTGCACTGTAGAAATTACAGCACAGTTTGGCTGCCATACGCCTGTAAGTGCATCCTACGGCAATGGGACGAACGCCACCATCTTTTTTCCGTAAGGCGCATAAATTTGCGCCGTAAAGGATGTCTATGATGCCTTCGTCCACATTGCCGGAAAGCATTAGGTTCATTAAACCTGTGAGCTCCTTCAGGAGTACCCCACTGACGTCCCCGGTGCCTGGACTCAGGAGGTCTTTGAGGTGTTGAGGAGTCAGGCCATCGATGCCGCCAGCAGAACCACTCCGGAAGGAGCCCACTGTAACTAGCACGTCCTTGGCTGAAACGGTCAAAAAATCAGCGTTAGAATTTGGAGGATCGGGGAAGGAAAGGCCATCAGCTGGCGCTGGATGCTTGCTCTTCAGATCCGCAAGGGTGTCTGGAGAGCAAGGCGCCAGTACGTCGCTGCTAAACAATAACCTAGAAGCCCCTCGAATGTCACCTTCCCTCAATTTGGATTCTACGTAATGGTAAAGGGTATTTTTATGAAAAGTGATGTAATTAGGGTCGAATGTACGGGCCGAAAAACAGTTGTCTTTAATTTGGGTAGTTAAACTTTTGGTAGTGGTCTGATTGTGGTTAATGTGTAGAATCCTATATGGGAAGGTCAATAATTGTTCCCAAGCTCTAGAAGAATTCTCCCGTACTACAAGGCCAATGCAGTGTGCCAGATTTTGTGCTACCAAAGGCCTTGCACCACGGGGTATCCTCTTTAAAATCGGAACAGAATTTTTTAATTTAGCTAAATTCTGCCAAAAGGGAATTTGAATTGGAGGGGTGGAGAGTTGTAGGGGTGGTGTTGAGTTTGGAAGTACATTTTGGGTCTTATGTACCTTACCAAAATGTACTTTCAAACCACGTTCACCTTTAAAAAAACGGGCTTGAGAACAATTTGGGCAGCGTACTAGGTCATTTTGCGACGCGGAAGGTTGACTGCAGACATTCAGAATTGCACTGCCGTTAGTGTCTTGCGACATAAAACTATTTAAAAATACTTACACTAAGATATTTACACTAAAACAATGATATTATATAAGTAAAAAGAGGCACTAAAAACACAAATCACAAAATAAAATTAAAAACGTCAGAAAAGAAGTTGTCATTGTGGTGCCGTTGCCGTGGCACCGGGGCGGCGGCGTCGCCAAAAAGTAAACTTTATGTGCCAATCTTAATATATATAAATCTCGTGTCACAATGTTTGTCCTCAATGGACTCTCCTAAACCACTTAACCGATTATAATAAAATTCGCACACCATGTGCAGTTCGATGCAACTTGAGAGATAGGATAGTTTTTGAAACGGATTTCGACATCCACGCGGGCGGAGCCGCGGGCAACAGTTAGTATGTATATATGGCTCACGGTCGTTGGAGGCCACTATTTCTTTCTTTTCTTTCTTTTCTTCTTATAGTATTTACAAATAAAATTAAATTTTCTTCATCAATGTATTTCGTAACCATAGCAATCCCCAATCTGTGGTTTTAAATGTTAGTCTGTGGTTAAAGTTAATTTAAGTTAAACCTTTATTACCAACACTTTTACATTATACAACAAAAACAATGGTAAGTAAAGTAGTATATTAAGTTATGAGGTGTCAGCGTGTCGCAACACAAAGACCTCCAGCTCTTTCCAGTTTGCTCTCAGTGCTGTTAGTCTATGCCATAGTGGTCCGGCAATCTTTTTAATATCGTCAGACCAAAGTTTTTTCTGTCTTCCACTTTTTTTTCTTTTTTTCTTTGGAATCTAGGTGTCCACTCAGTTGTCTTTTGTCCACTTGTTTCTAGTTTCTCTCATTATATGGCCTACCCACCTCCATTTGAGATTCTGTGTTTTGACTACAACATAGGAAGAGTAGGTATAATGATTAATAAGTCTTTTATTCAGGAATTAAAAACTTCATAGATATTCACTTTCACACAACTATTCCCATTTGGTAGTAACTTTGCCAGTCGGCAGAGGCCTCCCCCAATATTGTCAAAACACAGATGGCTATGGCCAGTGATTCTGGTCACACGCTACCTTGATCTCATCAGCCAACTTCTGAATGTTCTGCTGTTTCCTTACTATTCTGTTAGGATTTGATTTATCATTGTCTCTGATTCAAAGTCCTAAGTAATTCTATTGTATTTTTCTGACTGAGGTAACTTTCCAGTCTGGTATGCTCCTTATACTTCTGATTTCGGTGTGTTTGCCTTTGTAAGGGTCCGTGTTTGTCAACTATAAGTTAGCACAGGCAAGATACTGTTTTGAAGAGTACACGAGTACACGTAACACATATTATGTTCACTTTTGCATTTCTCATGACTTCTTTCAGACCGGTCCTATATGTCTATCTAATTATTTTGTAGTTAGGTTGCTGCTGGTGAGATTATTTGCCCGAGATATATCTATTCATTGAAATACTCAACTATAATCCTGTCAATGTAGATAGAGCCTTAACTTTTGTTTTTCTGGATTCATGACTTGCGCACTAGTATGCAGTAGGTATAATAGCAACCCATGAATGCGCTTTACTATTGGAAAATGATCTTTTCTCGATCTAGTAAGATAAGGGATATCATTATGATGTTTCGTGCATAGATGATTTCAAGGGAACACGATGACTTCCACGTGCAAATTTATGCGTTCGCCTTGGTTAGTATTGTTAATGTATCGTTCCAGTCGTCCTCATTGTTCAAGAATTCAACTTTAAATCACGATTAAATATGAAAATCATTTTGTAAACAATAAGACGAATCGGAAATGTAAGATGGCTGCCAAGTCTGTTCAAATGTCAAGTGCAGCGATATTGTTCAGAAATACATTTATATTTTTTAAACGTATTACTTTTATTTTTTTACAAATATACTGCATTTTACAAGCTCCCATATAATATTTAATGATTTATCTTTCTTTACAGAACTATATTTCGTTGTAATTGCCAATAAACAGGGCGTTTAGCCAGAAGTTATAAAAAGATAATTATTTCATTTAATTTTCGAACGTATAGTTCATTCAATGCATCGTTCATTTTGCTCTCAAAGGCCCGTCCCTATTTCGCGCTAGAATGACGTCAGTACGTTTTTCTATCGAGCTCACCAGAGTTTAACTTTCTGTCAAAATTAGCTACGTAACGTTTTCGTATCGAGTTCTCGCTAGCGAACGATTCGAAAGTTAGAAAATATTCGTGCTCGGGCTACAGTTCCAGAACAACCTTGATAAGCAGCAGTAATAGAAAACAGACTGAAAGACAGTAAAAATGCGTATATAGAGTGAACTAACTTTAGAGTGAGTAAAGGTAGTGCGGAAATGGCGATACATTGTAATCCGTTATATACATATACCTACTTATATTTTTTCCTTTTATCATCCATTTATTCTAGTAGATCTTACATTTACATACTATACCAATGTATTTGTATAGCGTATGGTGTAATGTTTATCCAATTAATCTTTTATTTTAAGTTCTTACGTGCTATGTCGAAGAGGTCACTTGTTTACATTCCTATGTACGTATATGGAACGAGACTATTCAGTTAACTGTCTCCGTAGCGGGCACTTAGCTCCCCAGTGTAAATTTAGACCATGTAAAATGTGTAAAAAGAAACACAATTCACTTCTGCATTTTGAAAAACCAAATGCAGAAAGTAAGCAATTGGTTTCTACTCCAATATCATTGTCGACCTGTGTGGCAAATGAAATTCCAATCAACTGCAGTTATTAAAGTATCTTCTACTGATAATAGTAAAGTTTTGGGAGCACGCTGCCTGCTAGATTGCGGAAGCCAGTCGTCTTTTATTAGTCAAAGTCTAATGGATAACTTAGGCATTCAAAGTGACAGTGTAAACTCGGTATATGTGACCGGTATTAATAATATATCATTTGAAGCGTTACAGCGTTGTAGCGTTAAGGTACAATCGCGTATAAATGCATTTAGCACGATAGTCAATGCGTTTGCTATTAAAGATATAACCAGTACCTTACCGAACCGTGACGTTGATATATCTAATAATAATTTGCCAAAAAATATATTAATATTAACACTCGCAGACTGCGAATTTTATAAACCAGCCAAAATAGATTTGTTATTAGGAGCTAATATATTTTGGGACATTCTGTGTTCCGAACAAATCAAACTGGGTTGTAACTTACCTATTTTACAAAATTCTATGTTTGGCTGGTTAGTGTCAGGTCCAGCTATGGGCTGTAAAGAAAAAAGTTCTCAAAGTCAAATTGTTTGTAATTTCAGCCTTGAGATAAATCAACAATTAGATAAGTTTTGGAAGCTTGAAGAAGTTCCCAAGAAGCCTGTGAGATCACAGGAAGAGGAGGCGTGTGAAACACATTTTATTCAATACACTCGTCGCCTAGAAGATGGGAGATTTTGCGTTACGCTGCCTTTGAAAATCGAGCCAAACCAGTTGGGGGACTCCCTTTATATAGCATGTAAGAGATTTGAGTCATTAGAGAGGCGTTTTCGGAGGCAGCCTAAGGTAAAAACCCAATATGTTAATTTTTTAGAAGAGTATGAGAGTCTCAGTCATTTGTCACAGGTTGAGAGACCTGATGGTGCTGTGTTTTTGCCGCATCACCCTGTTCTAAAGGAGAATAGCGAAAGCACTAAATGCCGAGTTTTATTTGACGCATCATGCAAGACAGCATCCGGTCTCTCACTCAATGACCTAATGATGGTAGGACCTACTGTCCAAGATAATATTTTTTCTATTTTAATAAGACTTCGTCAGCATCCATTTATAATAACGGGCGATATAGAAAAAATGTATAGGCAGATTCTTATCGAGCCCAATCAAAGACACCTTCAAACCATTTTATGGCGAAAAAATGAGGTTGGGCCATTAAGATATATGCAACTTAATACTGTAACATATGGCACTTCTTCAGCCCCCTTTCTCAGTACCCGGTGTATAGTACAGTTAGCAATGGAATGCAATGATCCAGCAATAAGAGATGTGATGTTGCATGACTGGTATATAGACGATTTACTGGACATGATAAAGAAAAGGATTTATATGATATTTATAAACAAATTAAAAACAAATTGCAGTCAGCAGGATTTATATTACGTAAATTTAAAAGTAATTCACGAGAATTGTTGAAATTAATTGCTAATGAGTCTGCCATTGACAGCGTACAAGAAAATTTGAAAATTTCATCTATAACTAACACTTTGGGTATAGAATGGGATCCTACTTCTGATTGCATTCTTATATCAGTTAAGAAATCTAAAAACCATGAAAATTTTAATTATTTTACGAAACGCATAGTTTTATCAGTATCATCAAGTATTTTTGACCCTTTAGGTTTGTTAAGTGTATGTACCGTAACCTGTAAAATGATTTCTCAGATGTGGTTGAAGTTTATTAGTAATTTCAAATATATTGAGAATTTGTCCATTCCACGCCAGGCTATATGTTCTAACCCAATCAAAATAGAATTGCATACATTTTCAGATGCGTCTATGAAGGCGTACGCTGCTCGCACTTCGCCGTACTTCTTTGCAGCCAGGTGTAAACAGGTACGAAGAGGTACGGCGAAGTGCGCAACGGCAACCGTGATTTTTCAGAGTCCTTATGTGTATTGCCGTGACGTGGATGATATTTTATTTAAAAACCATGTGAAGGATTTCTTTCCGAAAAATGAATTAGCAATAATTGAATTAAAAATATTAGCGGCCACATTTTGATAGGCAACCTAGTAAATTATATGTTCTCCTAATCATAAATATGCGTAAAATTTGGTTTTTAGCAAATATTCGATGCATGCATGATTTTGCAGTGGGATCTCGGACTATAACGTTGTTACATGATAGTCAGAATTTTTTTAAAGGCAAGTTCCATGTATTCGACAACGTTCCTTTAAAAGCTGATGGAATTCTGGGATTAGATTTCTTATGTAGCTATTCTGCAAATATCAATTTTGAATCAGAAGTGTTATCATTATACAAAGATAGTAAGGAATGTGTAGTAAAACTTTATGATGATTATTGATATTCGGCCTCTGTGGCGTAGCGGTTTATTGGGAGTCCAGAAATCACGAACACCCTCGAGCCTCTACAGCTACGTAGAGATATAGCGTGTTTGGCAGTTTTTTACCGTCTCTACCATGGCGAGTGTTCCGATGAGCTCTTCCAATTAATCCCACCCTCTCCTTTCCTACACAGAACTACACGTGCCAGACTGAGGTATCACCCGCACACGGTGGCATCAATTACATCAAGAACCAAGCGGTTCGGTGCCTCTTTTATTTGCCGCACCATAAAGGCTTGGAATTCTTTACCGGCGCATGTGTTTCCTTCCTCCTATAGTCCCGGGGCCTTTAAGCGGGGCGTGAAAAAGCATCTTATGAGGCCGTCAAGCTGAGGGCCGCCACTGTAGCACTATCGGTGTATGTGGTGGTGGCCCCAGTCCTGAGACTCTGCCTTTCGCTTACCATCAGGTGAGGTGGAGTCATTTTGACGTGTCCTATATAAAAAAAAAAAAAAAAGGTAGTGCATGCGACTGCTACGCAGCAGGTGCGCGTTCGATTCCCGCTCAGTGCAAATATTTGTATGCATGAATATGTCTATTTGCATTGGTCTGGGTGTTTCTATGTATAATAAGTATGTATTTACAAAAAAAAAAGTATATAAGTATGTTTATCAGCATTCTAGAACCCATAACACAAGCTAGTTAAACTAAGCTTACTTTGGGTCTAGGGAGCGATGTGTAGAATGTCGTAGAATATTTATTTATTATTTATTATATTATATTTATATAAGATATTCCGAAAGTAAAATTATTTTACCAGCTCGTAGTGAGTCTGTACATTATATATTTCTGCAATCTGAACTACAAGGTGACTACGTGGTTAGTCCATGTGAATTGAAAAAAGATGTTTTTTTAGCAGGAAGTATTATTAGAGCAAAAAACAATAGGATACCAGTAAAAATATTAAATGTTAGCGAATATGATGTTGAGCTACCAATGTTTTCACCAGAACTTATTTTATTAGATAATTATAATATTTGCGAATTCCAGAAATGTTATACAAACGCAGATAGTGTCACAAAATTATTTTCGCTTTTGAACCTAAGTCATCTTAATGCAGAAGAAGAAAAATCTATTAAGGAAATCTGTTCAAAATATGCGAATGTGTTTTACATACCAGGCGACAAGCTCTCAGTTACCAATGTGTCGGAACATTCTATAGTACTTAAGCCAAATTCAGGTCCAGTTTATACAAAACCCTATAGACTACCTCAGTCATTAAAAGGTGAAGTAAAAAAGCAAATAGATAAGATGATACATGATGACGTGATTGAAGAGGCACAGAGCGAGTGGAATAGTCCAATTCTTTTAGTACCAAAAAAGGAATTAGCTAATAAAATTAAGGATTGGCGGTTAGTAGTTGATTTTCGGAAGTTAAACGAAACTATTTTAGATGACAAATTTCTTTTGCCTAACATTAACGAAATATTAGACTCTCTTTCTGGGTCAATATATTTTTCACACCTTAATTTAAAACAAAGTTATTTTCAATTATCTTTAGATAAAGCAAGTAGAAAGTATACAGCGTTTACTACAAGCACAGGTCAATACCAAATGAAGAGGCTCCCCATGGGTCTTAAGACCAGTCCAAGTGCATTTAGTCGGGTTATGTCAATTGCAATGTCCGGATTGGCATACGAAAAATGTTTCGTATATCTTGATGATTTAGTTATTTTTAGACGAAATTTGGATATTCATAACAAAAATTTGATTGACATATTAGAAAGATTGAAAAAAGTAAATTTAAAACTAAATCCTGAAGAAAGAAATTTTGAAAAGAAAAAAACTTTACAAAATTATCCAGAACCAACAAATTGTGATCCCTTTTTCCTCGTGGCCAAACTATTTCGCCAAACTGATTTGGCTACGAGGAATTCCATTTCCTTGTGGCCGAACTCATTTCTATATAAATCCCTTTTTCCTCGTGGCCAAACTATTTCGCCAAACTGATTTGGCTACGAGGAATTGACCTTGTGGCCGAACTCGTTTCTATATAAATGCACAGTACACTCGCCAACGATGAGAATACTTATGATAATTTCTCATTGTTGATAATGGCCACTTGGAATGACTTTAGATTGTGTATATACTTGACGGTTAGAAATATAATTATGACGGCGTCAATTAATCTTTTACATGGTTTGAATGTTTTCAAGTTGATCACAAGAACAAATATAATTATTAATTTAGACGTTAAAAAAATGGATGATTTAGAATTTATAAAGCGTAAAAAAGGTCAGGTTCTGCTTTTCGATGGGCATCAATATCACAAATTACGTATATACAAAAATGGAAACACAATATGGAACTGTAGCCGCGTTAAAAAGGAAAAATGTCGTGGTTCTATTACTCTTGCAGTAAGTATTACATTTAGATTCAATACTTATTTAGTATTTCATTCAAAATTTAGTACATCTTGGCGATGAGAGGTAGCGTAAACCAAATTGCACACTTAAGATGCTTTTTAAAAAAAACTGGCATATACCTCGCTTTGAATAGTAAGGTACTTAGTATTTGTATTTTAATTCTTGCAATTAATATATATTATATACCATTTGTCTATTAAAGGATAATCGAAAAATAATAAAATCTGTGGAGCATTCGTGTAAAGCAAACTACGAAAAGAACTATATTGACAAGGCTGTTAAGGAGATGAGGGATAGGGCTATGCGAACAGATTTACCAATTCCGCAGATACTTAAAGAAGCCAAGAAGCCTTTAGAAGACCTAGGCTTAGATAAAGTAACAGATTTACCGGATTTACAAAATGTTAAAACGGCTTTGCACACCAGCCGGAAAAAAAGCGTGTTTAAATCTATTGAAGATGTATCTGTTCTCGAGCAGCATAGATCTCTTATTTTGTGCGAATACATAAATGGGCCATGCCGGATTTTAGTATTTTGTACTGAAGACGGCAAAAAACGTCTTAAAAAGGCAAATGAATTTTTTTTTGATGGCACCTTCTTTAGCTGTCCCGAACCTTTTCAGCAACTATATACAATGCATGGGGACTTTGGTAAGTCCTCTTCAGAAACAAATGTTCAGCCCATTCTGTATGCTTTAATGACCGACAAAAAAGAGGAGTCATACAAGGCGTTATTTGCAATGATAAAATCTCAAGTTGAAGACTGGGTTCCAACAAAAATACATCTTGATTTTGAAACAGCAGCTATTAAGGCTATCAAGTATGTCTTCCAATATATCAAAATAGTGAACTGTTATTATCATTTTACGAATAGCCTCTGGAAAAAGGCAAAAAAATTACACATAAAGCCTGTGTACTTCTCTGCCTCTACTCCCCAAAGAATTTATCGAAAAAGGTTATGAATATATTCAAGCGGAAAGTCCTAAAACGCAAAATATGAATAAATTTGAAAACTATATGGAGAAAATCTGGCTCAAAAGCGATGACTTAGTCACGGATTGGTGTGTGTATGGAGAGCGACACCAGACTAATAATGTTGTTGCGAGCTGGAACGCTTTGCTCAATAAGGCAACGAAAAAAAGGCGGCCTTTGACATTGTTGAGGTTATTGAATATTATTTGTGAAATGGAAGAGGACAGTACGGTATCGTCACCACGGGTGAAGGCATTTATTGAAAAAGATGATTTTATTCTAAACTGCCAATTGAAACTTTTACACAACGAAATTAGCATTGGCCATTTTCTTGAAAAACTTCGTTAATTTTTTAGTCAGACCTTACATAATATATTCACATTTTTCTAAAAATTAAACCCATTAATTAATACCCTTTAGCTTTCACCATAGTAGGTCATACGATACCAAGTCAAAAACCCTTGACAAATCAAGGAAGCACGCGTACACGGGTGTGTCACGGTTTGTATAGTACACTCGAGAGCAATGAATCCGGGTCACTTAAACGAAGAAACTGGTTCTAACCTACGCAGACCAGGAACGGGCAGAACCAGGTGTACCACAGCACGAGAAGACCGATACTTGGTGAACACCATGCTTCGAAATCGCTTTCTCACAGGAACTGAACTCACCAATCAGTTTCGACGCCTCGGAGGAAGTAACCCAAGTGCATGGACAGTAAGACGTCGGCTTGCTGAATCTAACTTAAAACCCCTTAGACCTGCAAACGGCCCTAAACTGGAGCGTGGGCATCGTATTTCGAGACTAAGATATGCCCTGTTTCCTATTTTTGTTTTAAGGAGAGATCAGCAGTTTTTTTCTTTATGTAATTTTGTGTTAATAAAATGTATGGTGACTCATATTTTTTTTACTTTCATTTAAGGAGTATTACATTGTCTATTAAATACAATTTATTGCATTAACCTATCATTTTTAGTTTCCGAGATTTTTAACATTCTTTAAGTGACCCGGATTCATTGCTCTCGAGTGTATTTGATTGTATGCCATAAGACACAGAATAGCACTTTCGGTTGACAGTCGCGGCCGAAACCCGAACTGATTATCGTGCAATGTGAGATGTGTGTGTATGTGTGTGTGTGTGTGTGTGTGTGTGTGTATGTAATGTAATGTATTAAACTGTACTCACTTTGACTATTTGGAAACGAGTTCGGCCACAAGGAAATGGAATTCCTCGTAGCCAAATCAGTTTGGCGAAATAGTTTGGCCACGAGGAAAAACCGATAGTGATGAAGTAAAAAGATTCGTGGCGTTTTGTAACTACTATAGGAAGTTTATTCGAAATTTTGCCGAGATAACTGCGCCTTTAAATAAATTAACCAGGAAATATGAACCTTTTGTATGGGGGAGAAGCGTGCAAACATTCTTTTAAACTACTTAAAACAGCTTTAAGCAACCCACCTGTATTACAATATCCCGATTTTTCGGAAAATAATGAATTTATAATTCAAACAGATGCCTCGGGTTTTGCAATTGGTGCTATATTGTGTAATAGTGATATGAGACCAGTGGCATACGCTAGTATGACTCAATAAAGCCGAAAAAAATTATCCGACAATACAAAAGGAGCTTACAGCTATAGTTTGGGGTATTAAATATTTTCGCCCGTATGTGTATGGACGAACCTTTACAATAATGACGGATCACAAGCCTTTAGTTTATCTATTCAACATGAAAGATCCATCTAGTAGGTTGCTAAAGTTTAGATTACTTCTAGAAGAGTACGATTTCAAAATAGTGTATGTCAAAGGTACTGAGAATACGGCAGCTGATGCCTTGTCTAGGATTGTTATTACATCTGATGACTTGAAAAAGATGCATAATGAAATGATTTTAGTTTTAACAAGAGCTCAAAGCAGAAGAATGAATGAGGATGTAGTGAATGAGAGTTTAAAGGATGAGATAGGTGACAATTGTCGGTCTGATCAACCGAGAATTATAGAAATACTAAAGAAACCAAATGAATTTGTTGAAATGATTTTGATAGAAGGATGTAAGTTAGAGATGATAAGTAAAAGAGGATTTAAGTTGATAGAAAGAGACTGCTTTGCTTTATGTCAAAATAATAAATGTTTATATATAAATCTTAACTATAGGACACAAGTTTCGCGAGACGAATTTGTGGCGAAGTTAAAGAAATTTTGTGATGAAAATAATATCAATGAGATATGTATTATTAAGAATAATGAAAATGAGAATTTTATTAACACATTCACTGCCAAACCGACTTCACTAAAATTATGCAACGTGCCGCGTACTCGGATCCGAGGGACGCGGGGCAGGGCGCGCGGTGCCGGACACTCGGCTCCGAGTAGCCGCGCGATTCATTTTGTTCGTGTTATTTCGACGCTGGTCTCGGTGAGCAACACACGTTGTTTGCTTACGGCCTCTTGCAGTAGAAATCAAAGTAATTACGAGTGGCGTTGGTTTTTAAGTAAACATTTTTTTTTACATTTTATCAAGCTACCAAGTAAGACAAAGTTTTTGCTAACAATGGACAGTGGTGCAGGTCCATCTAAAAGTAAAAATACGTCATTAAATATAAATTTACCGCCAAAAAAGAGGCGAATACAAAGCATGGACAGTTGCTCGGACTTTTCAAGCGATGAAGACGTATTCTCACAGTGTGATCGTGATCGATATTCACCCCCGTCTTCAGATAGAAGCGTGTCGTCAATGGATAGTGATTTAAGTATCTTTGAAATACGTAAACGAAAACCATCTCATCGTGAACAGTCATCATCCTCAAGTCCATTTGATTTTGTACAACCTTCAACTGTTAATGAGCAACCAACTTCTCCATCTTTAATTCAGGATTATGGGCCCCCACCAGACATTTCGGAAACTGAGTTACTTAGAAGTGACGTACCTAGCTTTAGTCTACTGCGATCGAATGCACCTACTCCTGATTTGCTAGAGCTGTCTCCACAACCTTCTCAACAAGGAGCTACCGGTGGCGGCGTTTGGAGCACAGATGCTAGTTCATTAAAAATTATTAATTTTCTCAGTTCACAAGAGTTACTTGTACCACCGCCAGCTGATCCTTACGAGGCATTTCGCCTCATAATTGACGATGACTTATTGGATCTTATTGTTAAGGAAACAAATGCCAACGCCTTAAAAATCTCTCAAGCTCCAAATGTGACGAGATTCTCAAGAATTAAGCAGTGGAAAGAGATGAGTAGAGAGGAATTTTTAACGTTTTTAGGTTTACTTCTCCATACTGGTACAATAAAATTAAATAGACTAAACGATTACTGGAAGAAACGTTGGTTGTTCAATATTCCATGCTTTGCAGCTTTTATGTCAAGGAATCGTTTTTTAAATATACTAAGGTGTTTGCATTTTTCCTCTGAACAAAGTGATGAAGACCGTTTATCGAAAATTCGTCCAATAATGGAACATTTTAATACTAAAATGCTGTCATTATATAGCCCGGGCAAGCAAATGTCTCTTGATGAGTCCATGGTTTTGTGGCGTGGACGGTTGATTTTCCGTCAATATATTAAAAATAAACGCCACAAATATGGCATTAAGCTGTATGTTCTCGCTGAACCAGATGGTACAGTTTTAAAATACCAAATATATGCCGGAGCCAACGACGAAACCTCTGGTACTGGCCATGCTAGCAAGATAGTTTTCAAACTTTTAGAAGAGAGATTGGATATTGGCCATAGTGTGTATATGGATAATTACTATAATTCCTATGGATTAGCTGTAAAATTATTAGATCGCAATACTTACTGTACTGGAACTCTAAGGAAGAATCGGAAAGATAATCCGGTAGAATTGGCGACAGTCACTTTAAAAAAAGGCGAAAACAAATCACTCTTTTTGGACGGTGTGCATATTGGTAAATGGCGTGATAAAAGATATGTGTTATATATTTCTACTGAACATAATGACGAAATGATGGAAGTTACGAACAAAAGAAATAACGTCGTGTTGAAGCCGTCTGCTATTGTTCATTATAATAATTTCATGTCGGGCGTAGATTTACAAGATCAGATGTTGGCCTATTATCCTTGACAAAAATGAACCTAAACAAAAATAATAAACCTAAAAATACACAAAATCAAGAAATATGATTAAAGAATTAAATGGGTAAACCAAAAATAAAAATAATAATAATGATGACATGTAAATTTAAGACTGACATGGAATATTTAACGACACCTGTGTTTAATATTGCCTTAAGAACTGTGATTTTAATGCACCCTACTCGAATTTATGGTTGTGTAATGAAAACCACAATTGACATTAAGAATTTATCCACTCAATTTTATTTTGTAAGTAAGAGCATGTTATTTGTGGTATAGCGACATTCATGAAATAATTTATTTACTAGGATGACATATAAATGTAATGTTTTATTATTCTATTTGGCAATTGTTTGATTGATTTTATTCTATTTTGATTGAAAAATAATTTTTTCTTTTTTTAATTGACAATTATACAAAAAGTACCTACCTGCATGAGAGTTTTGACGAGTTGAGAATTGAATGAAAAAATTATTGACTATAATATTAAATCTATTGAATCATATCAAATATAAATAAACATTTGTGCATGAAAAACATTTCTCCAAGCATTTTGCTGTGCCCGACAGGGTCCATAATTGTGACAAATTGTAAGCTAACATCTGTATACCTGACATTATGGAATGCAATAAATGTATTGAGTATTGAGTATTGAGTATTGTCAGCGCAAAACATTGAGATGGTATAAAAAGCTTTTTATACATATGCTACAAATGAGTATGAGTAATTCACATATACTTTTTAATAAATATAGTTCTACTAGAAATATGAGTTTGTACGATTTTCGATTACATATTTTAGAAAAGCTTCTACCAAACCCAAACCAGCCTCCTAAATTACTGAAAGTAAAGCATGATCTAACGAAAATAGATAAAGTAAGGAAACGACAGAAAAAAGTAGGAAATAAAGTGGTTGAGACAACTGAAATCGTTAGAAAGGAGTGTGTAACATGCAGAAAAAATAAAAAGAGGGTGCAAACTATTTACGAGTGCAAGGCATGCGATGGATCACCAGGATTTTGCACAGAATGTTTTTGCGCTGCTCACTCTTAAATATTTTTAGTTGATTACTGTTGAGATTATTACTAATTGAGACTTAAGTGTACCTTTTTTAATAAAGTGTTATAAAAATATACTTGCCATAATTTATTTTACCCTTAATCTTGAATAAATTTATGATTAAACGAACTTATTAAGTGATGTTCTATCATAATTATACAAATCAATCAAATCAAATCAAAATCATTTATTGCTGACCAAAGGTATTACAAAGGTATTAAGTACATTTTAAAAGTCCTCTTCGGCCTACCTTGTTGGCATGCAAGAATATAATATTTTCTTATGTATTATTAAATAAAATTATCAAATTATCAAATTGTAAAAATTTTAAAAATTAAAAAATTATCAAATGTATGTATTGAATAAAATTATCAAATGCTAATAAAAAATATAAAACAACCAATTCAATACAAATACAAATATGTCAGTTATATATCAGTGTCAACAAAGATCTCAAAGAAGTCAGAAGATACATGTCATATACGAAGGCTTCGTCTGAAGAGATTAGAGTACTCGTGTATGAATGAAACACGGTACATGCTATTACAGGTAGGTACTCTAATCTCGAAGACGAAGCAAAGTATATATGTATCAAGTACTAGCTTTATTCTAAATGACTTCCATCTATTACCCACGAGTGGTCATGCTGGGGTAAATAGGATGGTAAATAATATTAAAAGAAAATTTTACTGGCCAGGTATAGATCAGGACGTGAGAGAATTCGTACGAAAATGCATAAAATGTCAAAAAATGAAATCTTGTCGATAAACCTATGGAAATAACTACTACGTCATCGTATGGATTCTAAAAAATATTTTTAGATGTAGTAGGACCATTAAACAAAGATGAAGACGGATATTGTTATATCCTCACTATTCAATGTGAGTTGAGTAAATATATCGAAGCATATCCGTTACAAAATAAGTAAACGGTAAGTATAGCTAGAGCCTTAGTAGATAATTTTATTTTAAGATTTGGGATTCCTAGGCTTATTGCAACGGACAGGGGTACGGAGTTCATTTCGTCAGTGATGGATCAGGTATGTAAACTTTTGGAAATAGAAAAACTGGTTTCTACAGCATACCATCATCAGTCTGTCGGATCTTTAGAAAATACGCATAAAAATTTAGGCGATTTCCTCAGAATACAATGCAATGGAAATTTTAGTACTTGGAGTCATTGGCTTCCGTTTTGGTGTTTCGCTTTTAATAATACTGTCCATACTGCAACCAAGTACACCCCATTTGAGTTGATTTTTGGTAGGCCTAGCTTATTACCTAATAGAATAAGTCAATGTATAGAACCATTATATAACTCTGATAGTTATCCACTAGAATTAAGGTATCGGTTACAAGTAGCTCTTCACGACGCACATAACAATTTAATTTCTAGTAAGGAAACTAGAAAACTAAGCTATGATAAATATGTTAACCCTATTACGTATAAGTGTGGTCAATTGGTCTTAGTTAAAAATGAAATTGGTAGTAAATATTATACTTTGTACGATGGACCATTTGTAGTGTTGGAAGATTTAGGAGTGAATGTCAAAATTTAAAAAAATAATAAACCGGATGTTATACATAAGAATAGAAGTAAACCTTATAAATGTTAAAATTTCTTATATCCATTTAATTAAACTAAAAAAAAAATGTAATCTTTAGTAATAACATTTTTTTTTATTCTCACCCCCGGGAGGTGAAGTGTGTCAATTCTGTAGCATATTTACTCTATGATACATAATCTATATTGCTATGTATTAGAAATAAGGAAACCTAATAAACAGTTCTAATTTGGATCTCTCCAGACAAAGTCGTTTCATTTATCTTGTCGCACCTCGCCACACTTCACAGTAATAGTTTGTTGCATCGTTGGTTACATAATTAACGCTACAAGGTTTAAAAGTGCGGCTTATAATTGAAATTGCAAAGAAGTGATGTTTTTACAATGATCGAAGCAAACGAAGATTTTGAGATTGTGAAAAATCAAATGGACAATGATACGCTAATTAGTGATGGTTATCGTTATAACCTACATGTTTTGAATAAAAGTGGGAGTACGTTATGGAGGTGTTATAATAGAACCCCTGTATATAAAAATAATACATTACCGGGGACCGCTCACCTGCTAATCATAACCTAATCGTACGTCTGTCTCGCAAGATCCTAACTGCGGTCCCCCTGACGAGACAAACTGTTAGTTAAAAATATGAATACGTAAATAATATAGCTATCTACAATAATAATAAAGGTTCAATACTTAGGGTAGATAGGTCATAATATAATAGTTATTTTTTACTTTTTACAGGTTCTTTATTGTTCTTTTTTTGTGAGTCGGGGGTTTTTTATAAAGAAGAATTACCCCCTTTTGATCGACAAAAGGAAGTAATAATTCTTTTCTTCGCTGCCAATTTTGCTAAGGCTAAGCAGACATTAAATTTATTATAGTATTTCAGGCCATCCCAGTCATTTTACATTTCAGGCATGCTGCTTCATTGTTATTTCTCGTTTAGAGCAAACAGACCTCTCAGTCATCTTGTATTTCTGGCAAACTGCCTTATAGTTAAATTAAATTTAGGCAATGTGCTTCTTAGTCGACTTCACATTTCAGACATGCAGCTTCATCGGCATTTCTCATTAAGGCAAATAGCTTTTTAGACAAATCTTATTTTTAGGCAAAACACCTTCATTGGCATCTCGCGTTTAAGGTAACTCGATCAAAAGGGACATTTATTTGCTAGAGGTCACTTCGTAAAGCATTGTAGAATGACTTAGAAAAGGACCTAGAAAAGTAATCAAGAATCCAACAATATGTTAGCATTCAGTGCTGAAAGAAATCCATTATAGTACATGATGAAGAATCTTAGATACTTGATAGTCGAGCTTTAATGCATAATTATGACCTTCAAGCGTGAGTACTTACGTCACAAAGTAAGTGAAATGATACTGGAAATGACAACCCAGAACGAGTACGCTAATATGTTTGATAATAATATACCTGTTGTGGGCGATTGTTTTATCTCAACCCCAATACTTTACATCGGATTCACACAATAGTGGTGATTCGTCGAGCATGTTACCTTGTGCATCAAGACAAATATCAGGACCTAATATTTCTTTTCAAGATGAACACAGGGCTCCTTCAGCGGAGATGAAAATGAAAGTTCTGCACAGTAAACTAATTAACTTATAGTTAATTATTTTTCTAAAAAAATTTTATACCTACATTTGAATCAACCTTTGATTTTTTTATAATTTAGAACTCTTAATTATTAATACAAAAAGTTGTTCATATTTACTAATTTTGAAACATTCACTCATTTAAGGGAAGTGAATGTTCCAAAATTAAAAAAAATGTTGATTAGTAATGTTGATTAAAAGATCTAAAAAACGCAACTTTTTATTCTTACCTTAATGTCAGTAGTAACTTTTCTTCGGGACATATATTGCTGTTACAAGTACTGATGCGGTGTTGTATTTTGTTTACTATATAATCAAAAGTTGTATCAGACATTCGTGTGTAACCATGAAATACATCATAACCTCTTTCTCTTATTGACTTATGAAGAGTTGCATATTCCCCCAAACTTCTCATGTTCCGTTGCTGTAAACACTGGGCCACTTCTTGTATTAAATAATTCACTTTTTAACATTGAATTTTCTTCAAATTCAATCATATCATACTCCATTGCGACGGTGACTACGTCTGTGTCACATGAATAGCTATGTGTTGCGCGATTTCTAAATAAGGCTGACAGAAGATTCCGCCTCGGGCATAGCTTCATCGAGAATTGCCGCTGCGTGCGCCGCCGCGTGGGACGCGTTGCCGCGTCGGTGCCATCCGCGGGCTCGGCCGCAAAAAAAACGCCCCATTTCAAACAAACGCGTCTAAAATCGCTGCTCCGTAAACGCACTATACAACGCCATATATTTGAATTCAGTGTGGGCTGCGCCGCTCATCGCAACGCGCGACGCCCCGCGTCTCCGTAAATGAGGCCTTAAATCGCTCGACGTGCCGCGGCAAGCCACGCTGCACGCGGGGATATTGTCACTAACTGAGTAAACGGAGGTGTACAAATTCTAAACATCCCATAGACAAAAAATTCTTTACTATAACTATTAACTTCTTTCACCCACTCCATTAAAAAAAACTGAAATCACAAATTAAAAAAGATTTAAGGCGTGGTGGGATTTCTATCTCCTCGTAATTTTTCCATTTTGCTAATTTTCTTACCTCAATCTCTCTATTTCTGTGCTTATAAAGTTCGGATTTTTTTTGAGACTCCAGAATATTAAATACAAAATTAAGGCCATCGTTTTCGATCCCGGATACAGTTTCTTCAAATATCTTGGTTACTAGGCTTAGTAGGTCTTTCAGCCACCACTTTTTTGCTTCTATTAGATTATTAGATTATTAGAGGTATGTCTATCTTAACTTTTAAACTTTCGCGTTCCATGACTATTATACGTAAACGGGAAAAACGTCAGGCATCCAAAGGTATGTATATACCTTTAACGTGTATCGCGTTAATTCCCGTTTACGTATAAATGTCTATCTTATTTTGCCATCATCTTTAAAGCATGTCGGAGCATGGACTACCTGTTTGACGACCATTAACTAAACTAAAATTAAATTAAATTGTATATCACTGATGACAAATTGACGTAATTTGAACTGGAACTACAAATTACATTGAGGTATGATGACAAATTATAAACAACTCACATTAATAGTCGGAGATCAGCAACATTTATTTTTGTCGTAAGTGCACATTTCCAATATACTCCCACTGGCCGCGGCGGCCGCACATATTGTGGAACTACAGCATGAATTGTGATCATCGCGATGTCTTTCGACACGGAAAATTTATAACCGAGATTGAGACCGATTAGGCGGTCTGTGACAACTTCTTGTGACGTCCTCTTCTGTTTTTGACCACTTCTTGTTACGCCCGGTTCTAGTAATGTCCGTTTCTGTTTTTGACCATTTCGTGTTATGACTATATAGGTAATAGCGAGAACAAAAATTCTAGTTAAAATTTATTTTACCTATTTATTTATTTCTTTCTCTCTTTACTTACTTAATATGTCATGGATTTCTTAGCTCTCTGATAAATTTAACTGAAATCCTTACTGATCTACACTATCAGTCTCATTCGTAAGATTCATTGATTGAACTATCGACCTGTATGCAGTTGCTAAGTGAGCAGAATTTGAGTTATTATCGACAGGTGAGTTATTATAGCTATGATTATGATATGGCAATGATCGAGTTGTGTAATTGTAAGTAGAATTTACTGTATCTTCTGGTGGTGACAAAAAGCAGCGAAACTCGCCGTACTAGTCTCGTTTTTTCAATCGTGTGCTGTTAACATCGCGCTGCTCAGCGGTGCATCTAGCGGCGTGACGATAAAACCAGCCTATGGGATGCAGCATATCCCTTAACCAGGCTATGGTTTGAGCGCTTCCCACATAGATTTTTGGTGGTCATTACCAGGTTTTGGTAAAGAATGTCCCACAAACTGTCAAAAACTTCAAAATAGAAATATTATCTGTGGTCACACAACAAAAAAGTTGCAACTGAACGAAAATGTCACTTTTACAATCATTTCAATTTCAATTTCTTTATTTTTCAAAATAGTGTAACGTAATTACATCTTTTTGACGTCAAAAACTACTTAATACTAAGTTTACCATTTTTTCTATGGTCGTCCGTCTAACGGTTTTTTTTGTGTAAAGTGCAGCGTATTTTATTCGTAATGGCTAGTCGGAAGAAGGTAAGTCGTGCAATTTTTTTTATATGTTGTAGATTTTGAGTTTTTCTAGTAATATATGCATAAATTATATGTAAATACTTAAAATATATAATGATATAACAAAATGAAACATGTGGGGAACCATATGACCTTAGCCTGTGAGGACTTAACCTGTTGTGGGAGCTATATGTCCATTGCCCGATAAATTGAAATCTTTATTTTATACTAGTTACTTGCCGCGGGTTGTATGCATGTAATATTACAACTAAAGAAAAAAATACCTACGCTTTATTTTGTCGAAGTATAAATTATGGGAAGTGGTAAATTTTTATAGTAATTGTACCTACATAAATGTGTTTTTTGTTATACAGGTATTACAAGGTCATCAGATCGATAGTTTACTTAATGAGATGTTTTCATCAGAGGATGAAAATGATGATCTAACATTAGATTATGTCCCGAAATCATTAAACGAAAGATTGAACGAAATTCAAGGTATGTCAAAACGACAATTATTACACATATTAGACGACGATGCACGCCAACCTTATGAAGAGTCATGTGACGAGGAAATTCTTCCTTATACGCCATTGTCTGATCCATCTTTTGCCTTACCTGAAGTGCTTGCTCCTGCTTCTCAAGCCGAAATAACATCGCATGTTAGATTATCTATACCATTTTCTGTCTTACCCGCTCACCCTGACGTGCTTACTCCTGCTGTTCGCGAAGAGATTGCACCTTGTGTTCGAATGTCTGCACTATTTCCTGACTTACCTGCTCACTCTGAAGTGCTTACTCCTGCTGTTCGCGAAGAGATTGCACCTTGTGTTCGAATGTCTGCACCATTTCCTGACTTACCTGCTCACCCTGAAGTGCTTACTCCTGCTGTTCACGAAGATATTGCACCTTGTGTTCGAATGTCTGCACCATTTCCTGACTTACCTGCTCACCCTGAAGTGCTTACTCCTGCTGTTCACGAAGAGATTGCACCTTGTGTTCGAATGTCTGCACCATTTCCTGACTTACCTGCTCACCCTGAAGTGCTTACTCCTGCTGTTCACGAAGAGATTGCACCTTGTGTTCGAATGTCTGCACCAACCTCTAGCTTACCTGCTAATATTATCTGTGTATGCTGAATTGCAGGCACGCGATAGATCATGGACTACACGTGTTGAAAATTTTGCAGAATTAAATTTTAGCAAGGAACTAGAACCCACAAAATCATATAGCCATCAAAGTCTCCCTATTGACTATTTCAGTAATTTGTTCCATAATGAGATTTTTGAAATGATCGTCGAGTACACAAATAAATACGCGAAACTAAAACAAAGCAAATTCTGGCGAGACAGAAATGTGAATGAGATATAAGCATTCTTAGCTATCATCATTCTAATGGGACTAAATCCTCTGCCAGACATAGAGCTGTACTGGAGCGGAGATCCATTTTATAACAACACAGAGATTAGCGGCACGATGACTTGCAAGAGGTTTAAATTTTTTTTATAAAATCTACATGTTTGTGACATTACAACTCATTTACCTCAGAATCACAAAGACCATGATAAATTGCAAAAAGTTAGACCTCTGTTAGATTATCTCAACAGGTCTTATCAAGAAAATGCCACCAACTCTGGATCCCAATCAGTGGATGAAAGCATGATAAAATTCAAAGGACGTGACAGTAAAAAACAGTACATGCCGGCCAAGCCTATCAAGAGAGGGTTCAAGGCATGGTGTCGTTGCGATCCGAAGACTGGATATCTATATCAATGTGATATTTATACAGGTAAAGACCAAGAATTCAATGAGGAAGGACTAGGTTACAGAGTAGTTATGAAACTTGGAAATTTGTGCAGGGCGTTTCTGAATTCCTGATGGTACGGGTTTTGCAGGTTTCATTATGCGCCTAAACCCTTGTTTTTTAGATTGAATGGGTTTTCTCTTTAAGGAGCGTTCAAGTATTACTTATGTATTATTTTTGAAGATTTTAGACCCTCCCCCACGTAACACACCGTAATTTTTTTCTGTAAATTATTCAATGAAAATGATGGGTGCATATCAAACGCACAACGCACCTCTCTAGTGGAAAATCACCCTAAGCATGATGAACTTCAGATGTGTAGTAAAAAACTATTTAGACAGCAATAATATACCAAAGCCCCAATTCAAAAACAACTCGCCCGGTTACGATAGGATAGCATAGGATAGGATGCGTTATTCTTAGAAAGACGCCCCTGAATTAAAATTAAAAATATATCCCAACCTTCCGTCCGTCGCGTGGGGTTTTTGAAAGCCCGAACATTACAAAAATGCAAAATTTACTTATTTAAAACTATTGTAGCAATACAGTATTTTATGTACCGTCCTATGTTAGATTGCAGTTGGCGCGGACAGTGGCTAACTTCAGTTCGCGCGTAAGCGCCGTGTGATACGGACGTGTTTTGAGCGCACGGGCTCTCAAAGACCCCACGCGACGAAGCATGTAAGTAAATATTTTTTTTGTTTATTTTTAATTCGACTAATTTAATTTAGTTACAGTAAATTATAAATTATATTTCTCATTGTTTTAGATAATTTTATTCTCATAATTAACTTCTAAAATGAGTGAGTCGCAAAACGAGCGTATATTGAGGTGGTTAGAAGAGGATACATGCTTTTTTCATTGCCATTGTCGACAAACCTCGTTAAATAAAATGGCGCGACGGACGGAGGGTTAAATTCGCGATGTTTTATTTCTTATACAAAAAAATCCATCCTCCAAATGGTGTCTAGAATACAGGACCATTAAATAAAAACTAATTTCCTTACATATATACCCTAAAAAAAACTAAAATATGCTTTGAGGCATATCTGCAACATTGCGCTTTAACTATTACCTTTACCCTTAGCTATGCATAACTATTAGTGATGAAAGTAAACACTGAAAATACATAAAAAAAAATAATTATGAAATTTATAAAAACAATTATTTTCTCTATTATGACATAGGCTGTGTACGTATGTACTGCGAAAGTAAAAGAACACATAAAATCACTAAAGCATTTGTTTGCAGACGGAACGTTTCGAAGTTGCATTAAACCATTTTAATCAACTGTAAAGGTCAGTGGGGTGAGCACGAATTTTCTAACGTATCGCCTTCGCATCGAGTTCGACAAAAATTGTATGAGATTTGGTACAGCGCCCCTATCGTACGTTAAACGGAACTAAAATGACAGCACGAAGGCATTCGTAGCGTCTACGTATCGACAGACTAACGTAAAATTCGTAAGGCGCCATACATCATGCCTAATTTCGGCAGCATGAACCCAATTTTGACAGTCAAAATCGTTTCAAATCGTTTAGAATGCCAGCGAAAAAAATTCTGTTTTGCCAATGACATCCAATGAGCCAAATCTACCTGTAAAACTTCCTACGCCTGCGATATGCGTCTCACCGATCGGTACCGAAATTACTGACGAAGGCAATGTCGCTACTAAAAGCACCTCAACAGGTAATAAACATCCCAAATTCGCAATATCAATAATTATTTAAGCAGTCAATTATTGATTCTTACTAATCTTATAAATGCGAAAGTCTGTCTGTCTGGTACGCTTTCGACGTCAAATTTTTTTTTCCAATTTTTTTTAATGCGCGAAATTTTTCCAAGCGTGATATAACCTGAAGTCCACGCGAACGAAGTCGCGGGCGAAAAGCTAGTATTATTATAATTCTAAATAAGAATTAGTAATTTAGTTTATAATCATAATTTCAATGTTTTCTTGTTGTTTAAATGTCGGTCATTCCAGGTGCTCGGAAACGTAAAGGTGAAGATTTGGATTGTAGCGACGAGAATTCACCCGATACACCAAGTGCAAGCAGCTCTATACTGCAGCCGGTACGTGCTACTCCTGCACAGGATAAGTTGAAGAATCAGATTTCTCTTCTTCTAATGGAATTTGACTTAGCTGTTCGTCGTAGGGATTTTCTGGGCGCCACTGAAAATGAGACACGTGATGTGACGAAACTGCGCCGAGAAATTGATAAATGCACAAAAGAACTACGGAAGAAGGAGCAACATATGCGTCACTCCTAGTCACATAGATTATCAATAAAATCAAAGATTAAACTAGCTTGCAATCTGTTATATACGTAGGTATATACAAGCGCGCGCGCTGCGTCGCCGCGCCCCGCGCGCCCGCTCCCCGCGCTGCACGCGCCACCCTTATTAGGCAATAAACAGTATGTCGCTAACCCGCGTTTGATTCGTACGTCTCCCCGCTATAAGTACCTACTCGCATATATAACAGTGGCGACGAGGATAAAAACATAAAATGGCGACAATGTATTTGGGCGTATTGAACACTTTTGACCATCTTACGCAAGATTGGGTGGTATTCAGACAACGCCTGAATCAATGGTTTATCGCCAACGACCTGGTGGATACCGACAAAGCGGGGGTAAAGCGGAAAGCGATATTACTCACAGCGCTGAGTGATGCCACGTACAAGCTGGCCACTGATCTGGTGTTGCCCACAAAGATAGAAGACGTGGAATACCAGACAATTATAGACGCTTTAGGCAAGCATTTTATACCTAAGCGCCATGGATTCGCCGAGTGGTCTAAGTTTTACTCGGCGACGCAGAGGTCAGACGAAGGGCATGTACAAGGGGCTGCGCGATTGAAGGGATTAGCGGAATTTTGCGGTTTTGCCAACCTCGAGGAAGCGCTCCTGGACAGGTTTGTGATGGGGATGCAGAATGGGCCTGAACGCGATAAGCTTTTCACCAAAGATATCAAGGCGCTGACGTTGGCGAAGGCAGTGGAGCTGGCAGAGAGAACTAAAATGACAGCACGAAGGCATTCGTAGCGTCTACGTATCGACAGACTAAAGTAAAATTCGTGAGGCGCCATACATCATGCCTAATTTCGGCAGCATGAACCCAATTTTGACATCTACTAATGATAAATTCGAAAGGCGCGCTAACGAGCTTGTCGAATGTTTTGTCACTTGAAATTTATCGGTGAGACAATTATCGAATTAGTGCTAACTACGAAATTGAAATTGTTAAATTGGTGATATTTTGATTAGTTACGATGCAAAGACTACCGCTTTTTCACCGGAGTTCGTTCTTTTACGTTTTTATCGCAAGTTTACTTCTAAATAAGAGCATTTTCAAGAGTCTAGGTGAGTACCTAACTTAAACCTTATTTTATCTAATTACTTCAAAAATGTCTTGGGATATTTTAAAGATAACTAAAATTAAAGAAGTTTTAAATAAACATAGTATTGCTTAAGACATATAAACCAGATACGCGTTGTTTTATAACATAACCTATCAAAATACTTATAAAAATCTAGTAAGTAAATCTATCAAAGATACATACTTGTTATGCAATACAAATCTATAACAACCAAGATATAATTTTAAATATCCTCAGACAGTTTTGAGGTATAAAAATGTGATGTTTAAACTAGAAATATACAGAAATATTTGACTAACATGAAACAATTTTTGTTTGTTTTTCTCGTGTGTATAAGTACTTAGCTTTAGCTTTTACTGGAGCGACTGCCCTCTGGCCCCTAACACTGAGAGCATGGCACAGGCCATGTGCTTTAATGTTATAACAGTAATATCATTATAATTTATTTTTATGTTACAGATTCTACGTTAAATATACATACTTAGTATCATACCGGACTGATGCCCAGAAACTCGTTGCTTTACCATGGGACATTGTGTCATGCTGACGACCTTGTATCTACACCATGAGCATAATATGGTACTTTTTATGAGCTATGTATGGTACTTTATGTGGGCATATTACGATACCACATGCACAATTTTTGGACAGCCCATTTTTGAATGATATTAATGATGTACAATAATAATAAAACAATAGGTGTACTGTGTTTTGACAATATTGGGGGAGGCCTCTGCCGATTGGTAAAGTTACTACAAAATGGGAATAGTTGTGTGAAAGTAAATATCTATCAAAGACGAAATAGATAACTAATAGTTATCTATATCAAACTTCTGGATGTTCTGCTGTTCCCTTACTATTCTGTTAGGATTTGATTTATCATTGTCTCGGTTTAGGCGCATAATGACAGAAACGCAAAACGACAGATTCGCAAAATGACAGACGCTATTAGATTGTCGCAAAATGTCAATAATAGATATATCTCGGGCAAATAATCTCACCAGCAGCAACCTAACTACAAAATAATTAGATAGACATATAGGACCGGTCTGAAAGAAGTCATGAGAAATGCAAAAGTGAACATAACTATGTGTTATGTGTACTCTTCAAAACAGTATCTTGCCTGTGCTAACTTATAGTTGACAAACACGGACCCTTACAAAGGCAAACACACCGAAATCAGAAGTATAAGGAGCATACCAGACTGGAAAGTTACCTCAGTCAGAAAAATACAATAGAATTACTTAGGACATTGAATCAGAGATGCGCCTAAACCATTCATTGAAATACTCAACTATAATCCTGTCAATGTAGATAGAAGGCATTTGTTCACCATTTGCCTTAACTTTTGTTTTTCTGGATTCATAACTTGCGCACTAGTATGCAGTGGGTATAATAGCAACCCATGAAAGCCTATTACTATTGGAAAATTATCTTTTCTCGATCAAGTAAGATAAGGGATACATTATGATGTTTCGTGCATAGATGATTTCAAGGGAACACGATGACTTCCACGTGCAAATTTATGCGTTCGCCGTTGTAAGTATTGTTAATGTATCGTTCCAGTTTACCTCATTGTTCAAGAATTCGACTTTAATCACGATTATACTTCGTTAAATATAGCATGATCTCTGTGACATATGTCAAACTGTGAAAACTGGGTTGGAAAATGACGATAGTAATTATCGATGTTACGGACTATTGTCGATGCTAATGTAACTATATTTAATTTATTATATTATATTATTATAGGTTTAATTCAATTTTAAAAGCGTTATTAAATGAAACAAATACTTTAATGTTAAATCTAGTAACAGGCCCATAAGCCAAACGCGGCGTGTCTTCTCCTAGGACGTTGATGGATGGAGTGTTGGATTTTATTTACTCACTATTATTTTGAATCCAGTGTATTCACATTTAAATATTGTTATGGTATTCAAATACCCATACAAAGTATACAATTAGTTTATATGATAAATTAAATTTTATTCCAAATATGGATAGTTTATAGATGTGTTCACGATGATTCATCGCCCTTCACTAATTAGGTCAGCATGCCCATGAAGTATCATGACATTGATAGCTATTGTGTCGTACTGCTGAAAAATTCAAGACTTCATAGGCATGATTTTACTGACAGCTGTCACAGAGATCATGCTATTTTTAACGGAGTATAAATATGAAAATCATTTTGTAAACAATAAGACGATTCGGAGATGTAAGATGGCTGTCAAGTCTGTTCATGTCAAGTGCAGCCATATTGTTCAGAAACTTATTTTTTAAACGTATTGCTTTTAATTTTTCTACAAATAATAATAATAATAATAAATATTCTACAACATTCTACACATCGCTCCCTAGACCCAAAGTAAGCTTAGTTTAACTAGCTTGTGTTATGGGTTAAAAAATATACTGCATTTTACAAGCTCCCATATAATATTTAATGATTTATCTTTCTTTACAGAACTATATTTCGTTTTAATTGCCAATAAACAGGCCGTTTAGCCAGAAGTTATAAAAACATCGTTATTTCATTTAATTTTCGAACGTATAGTTCATTCAATGCATCGTTCATTTTGCTCTCAAAGGCCCGTTCCTATTTCGCGCTAGAATGACGTCAGTACGTTTTTCTATCGAGCTTACCAGACTTTAACTTTCTGTCAAAATTAGCTACGTAACGTTTTCGTATCGAGTCCTCGCTAGCGAACGGTTCGAAAGTTAGAAAATATTCGTGCTCGGGGTACAGTACTCACATACGGTATTACTCGATAGTTATACTCGAAGTCAAGTAAAAATCAACGTGTGGACCGCAAAACTTACAGCTCGTAGGCTCGCACCGAGGCGGCTCGATGGAATTAAATGAAAGTAATTTCCTTCGAACCTACTCGAAGCGAGCCGTCAATCTTGACTCGTACGTGTGTACGTGACTCCGAGTGGCGCGAGGCGAGCGTCAGTCTGGTATTGTTTATCGTGATTGAAACATGTGTTTTTAAGAGAAATGGATTTGCAAGTTTCTCCAAAAGCGCTATAGAAGACTTTATTAACACATATAGACAGTGTGAGTGTTTAGGAATGTCAAGTCCAAAGATTACTCCCGCAAAAATAAGAGAAATGAACGTTATGATAAATTACTAGCTGTGCTTAAAACTACTGATCAGGATGCAAATAAAGAAACCGTGGTCAAGAAGATAAACAGCCTACGTGCTTCTTATCGTAAAGGAAAAAGACACGTGAATCACGAAGTGGAAGTGGCGCAGCAGAAGTATATAATACAAAGTTGTGGTATTTCAAGCTTCTAGATTTTTTAGATGATTCAAGTCCGATTTTACCTACAAGGGACAATCTAAATGAAACACAGGTAAATTGCTATACCTACTTTTTATTTATTATTTTTATAACTGTAATTATAATTAAGCTAGTATTAAGTAATCCAAAAAAAAAATCATTCCGAGCTCTCACACAGTTATGACACTTTACGTTTATAATATATAATCAAACCATTATCTCTTGCCACTCAACAGCGCCTTCATTATTGAAATAGTCTTTAAAATCATCTCTTATTCTTTTAGCCATTTCTGATGAATTTCTTTGCTGTGAATGTGGTAAATTTATCATGTTTACATTGGGTCTGGCACCGCTAATTATTTCACCTGTCGCAATAATTTCACTGTCATACTCGTTTTGGCTCACCGTATGAGAAGCTCTTCGCAGTAAATAATTATGCAAAACACAAGTAGCCAATATAATGCTGTTTATATTTGCAGTATTGCAAACCTGAATAGGCTATGTATGGTATACACGAAATCTATTAGAAAGGATACCAAATGCATTCTCTACTACTCTCCTAGCTCTGCTGAGCCGATAATTATATATTATATCCTTATTAACAGAGACCAACTACTCTGATGTTGTATCTCCTGATTATTTCGTCTCAACCATCGATATTTAACAGATACACTGGCTGCGGATGACTTACTGAATACTTTAAATAACCAACTAAATTCCGACTTATTTAATGTTCGAGAAGATGAATACGATGCTGTACTGTTACTACACTTGCTTGACGGGAGGGGGGCAGTCGCACTATTGGAAGTTTGTGCTCATATTATATACATTATATGGTATTGGTATCTGGGGGTCGGACGTCACACAGATTCTAATCTGCCAGCGCATATGTTAGACAGCATTATAATTGACGAGTAAAAATAATAATACAACCATGACATGTAACATAAATGAATATCATATATGTACCAGCCAGTTAAAATATATATTATACATATATATTTTGTGTAATTCTCACTTAATCATATTCCTTACTAGTAAAATTAAAATATACAATTATTAATAACTCACAAATTGTTTTTTTTCTTATATTCCCACTAATTGATCTAAAACAAAGTATTATCAGATGGGGGGGACCTTTGGAACACCTTGGTATCAGGTTTCATGAGTGTTGGTCGGTGGGGACGCTGCTGTGTATTTATGAATAGATAAATGAGTAGTATTTTTGCAATTTTATTTTTTACAATGGTTTTGTTACTATGCCAAAATTATGTCATATAATCGTTTTTTACTATTGATATAATCTTTCTCCATTTCGACGACAATAGCCAGGCCAGGACACGACTAGACTGAATAAAATTCGACCTGTGGCCATTTTAATGCAAAATTTTCCAGCTTATAGGTACATGCCTTCACAAGAGATATTCATTGATGAATCTCTTTTAAAGTGGCACGGGAGGTAAAATTTTGCACAAAGATTTTTGTCGAAGGCCGCCGAAAATTTTTGAGTTGTGCTAATCTTCCAGTGGCTATCTCTGGAAGTTTTTTGTATACGCTGGAAAAGATAAAGCATCCTCTACTACTGACAATTGTAAATTCTGTATGTCAGTATACAGAATTTACAAACAAATGACAGACCAATCGGGGATGGTGGTGACGAAATTCACTGCTGATGAGACAAACGACAGACCGATGACGGACCGACTAACCGATTTATGATTGGTGATAGCGGAGTCCATTCCTCGAACGCTACTGTCAAAATTGTTTATGACTTGATCGAGCCGCTGCTTCACCGTGGGCATATTGTAATAATGGGCAATTTTTATACAGTCAATTTATTACGTAGCCTGAAAAAACTAAAGACTGACTGTTATGGGACATTAAGACTTAACAGAGAGTTCGTACCTGAATCAATGAAGACCTTAACGCAGACAGAACTTCGACAAGGTGAAGTAGTAGCCATGTACTGTTCCGATTTGGCAATTCTGGCATGGCGATATGCTAAATTAAAATAAATTAAAAGAAGATATTATGTAAGTGTTTAAATGGTAGAGGTATCCTAAATCATCTTAGAAAAAATTTCATATTAGGTTTTTAATGAATATACATAATTGTGAATAAATTTAATTCATTTACTACATCTGTAAACCGAGGCAAACTGTGTTTTCCTTCTGTTGCAGCTCACAAAATTATTAAATATTGTGACCAAGTTTTCCAACGAGTTAAGTTGATGGGCCAACTAGAACTAATAATATTGTGAATAAATTAATTAAGTCATATCACAGCTCATGTATTGCAGTAATGTTTAACCATCCGATCACAGACTCAATTATTTGTAATTATTTGCACGAAACTATGTTAGTTAAACAAATAGCAAATTTATTTTTCAAAATGCGTACGTATACGGGCTTACTTAAAAAATCACGGGTGAGATATCGTTGCAAGAAGCCTTGGAAGGTCCTGAGAAAGCACAGTGGTTAGCTGCCGCTCGAATTAGAGAAAAATAGTGCGTGGGAGCTCGATCGAATAGATGGTACTATAGTGCAGTGCAAGTGGGTTTTGCGAAAAAATACGATATTGAAAATAATGTGCGTTACGTGCTCGCGTTTTTTTTGCGGAGCAAGAAATGGATAACGGTTTGAGAGTGGTTTAAGTGTAATTTTTAGTAATTAAACTCGCATTTTTAAGTTTATAAAAAACCGGACTGTCCGGTCCATAACCGGACATCTGGCAACCTTATGCACACACTCGAGTCACTACTGAATTGGGAAGCAGATGACCCTGGAGACAACGATATCCTAAGAAGGGTTATCCAAGTGATACAACTGAATTTACCTGCGGGTTGGCGAGAATGGAAAATACAAATCTTGGATAAGGATAAGTTGCTGGGAAATTAATTTGAATAGTGATCTGGATGTTGCATGAATACGTATATCCTGTGTGTGGTTTTACAGTCGATTAAGATGCCTTCAACATTTATACAGAGGAACCAGAAACCTGTATCTTAGGGAATACTCATGGTATAAAATGCCAGTTAGTGTGCACAAAGTTTTATTTCGTGGTCGCGATGTAATAGCTTACTTCAGCATTCGACAACAAGTGATGCGCCTCAGACTTCCGCTTCGACCATTGATATATCCCTCTTATACGAGTGATACGATGCTTGAGTCCATAGAGTGCTTTTGTAAGACAACAAACCTTTTCTTCTGGAATGGTTTTTGTCTTTCAGCATATCTGCTGTCTTGTTGTACATAGTTAAATCCTCTTTTGTACTTCCTTCGACCAAAATTTCTGTTAAGTATTCTTCCAAATAGTCAGTAATTAGTGGTGAAAATGAAGACAATGAGTATTGGCATGAGAAAGCCGAAATAAGAGCTCACGTCAAAAACGGTGCCTGGATTTAAAGGAAAACCAAAGATATGAAAGTTCTAGACTATTAAATGGTTTAAAGAAATAAAGTAGGACCAGGTGATGTCATCACCAGAAAAGCCAGACTCGTAGCACGGGGTTTCACACAGGGACCTGGTATCGACTACAACGAAACCTACGCTCCCGTCGTAAAACTAAGCTCGGGCAGATCTGTTTTTGCTATCGCCATTGAAGAAGGGTTAAAATTGAACCAGATGGACGTAACAACCGCGTACCTGAATAGTGAACTGGAAGAAAAGATAATTGAGCAACCACTGTCTAGGCACCATATATTTTTATTTTACTATCTCTTCACCTGTAATCAAAGTTTCATTGAAATTTTTAAAAGGTATTTTTTCAGTATGTTCTTCCTTGGTCCTTTTTATCCCAACATGCCTCAGGTGTGTCGCCTTTCTTTTTACAATATTACTTTCACAATTTTACTTTCTTTTTATAATATTTATATTTTTTGCTGTAAAAAGCTTCTCCTTCACTAGTGCTTTAATTCCCCCTAGTATCAGTAGTCCGATTATTCAGTCCGATGATCGGACTTATGAGACTTTTTAGTAGTTCGATGATGCAGAAAACCGAACTACTGAGCCTTTTAGTCCGATATTTGCTCTTTTTCGGGTTTGTTGTTTATTTTTTACGTTGGTATGAACAATGTTAAATCCCCCTTTTTACAATGAAATCATCCATTATCATCCACTTTATCAGTTATCAATCCTCTTTAGACTCTCGAGTATTATAATTAAGTGAAACCTCTTTAGACACTCGATGCCTTTTTTTCTCATTTCAAACTTGGTGATATGACATTGTTACTGAAAGCTTCAGGGTTTCTGGACTTGCATTTTAAAATCTTTTATAAGAAATTTGGATTGATTACCCTTCGTGGTAGAGTCTTATTGTAAAATGGGTACCAGTTCTACCGAAATGCTATTTATAAAGATGGAAGTTGTTGGCGCTGCAAACATTATGTAACCATTTCAGAAGTAAGATATTCATTATTATTTCTGTTCTTTTTTTGTTTTGTTTTTAGATAACAAAAAATGAACAGAAATACTGTTCATTTTTTGTTATCTGTTTAAAGATACATATCTATATACTTATACATATATCGTTCCAGTCGTCCTCGTTGTTCAAGAATTCGACTTTAATCACGATTAAATATGAAAAACATTTCGTAAACAATAAGACGATTCGGAGATGTAAGACGGCTGTCAAGTCTGTCAACGGGATGTCATGTCAAGTGCAGCCATAAATAGTTCAGAAACCATAATATTTTTTATAAGTATTATTTTTTTAACATTTCCAAATATACTGCATTTTACAAGCTCCCATATAATATTTAATGATTTATCTTTCTTTACGGAACTATATTTCGTTATAGTTGCCAATAAACAGGCCGTTTAACTTGAAGTTATAAAAAGATCATTATTGCATTTAATTTTCAAACGTATAGTTCATTCAATGCATCGTTCATTTTGCTCTCAAAGGCCCGTCCCTATTTCGCGCTAGGATGACGTCAGTACGTATTCGTGCGTATTTCTATTGAGCTTACCAGACTTTAACTTTCTGCCAAAATTAGCTACGTAACGTTTTTGTGTCGAATCCTCGCTAGCAAACGGTTCGAAAGTTAGAAAATATTCGTGCTCGAAACACTGACCTCAGGTCAGGATGTAAATCTACACCCTTTAAAGCCTTTTCTACCATATCCATTAAATCATACAAATTACTAAGGATATCATGTTCTATTGCCTTTCTAAGAATAAGCTGTTTCAAGAGTATAACGCGCAAAACACAATATTGTTTCTACTGTTTCGAGAGAAAGAGATAGAAAGTTGAGCTCCCAAGTACCTTTCTAGAACGTTTGGCCGGTAGTGTCGTGAGTGACCTTGGCTCGCAGTGACGTCGACGACGAAATTACCAAGTTATAGACATTTGATCGTCTGAGAGACGAATATTTATGAATAGTGTTATTATTGACGAAGTTGATCGTTACTTTTGAAAAACAGTTTTTGACGAGTTCTGGTACTTATTAATTAAAAGTAAGTATTTGATATTGTTATACATATGTTATTATGTTTAGATAATTATTATATTATTTATCAAAGTGTATAATTACGTGTAAAATACTTAAATTTGTCTTATTTTATTTTAGAATGGAGGATCTACAAATTGAGGACTATCTGAATCGTTTATCCGATTCTGATGATGATGGTTTTACCAGTCAGCAAAGAGATGAGGACTTGAGTGATGTCGAAGATCACGTGGAATTACAGGAGATGATCCTGACAGATTCCGACAGTGATGACGACGACCAACCAATTGGAATACGTCAAAGGCAGCGCCGAAGCGGTATAATTTCATCTTCCGATTCGGAAAATGAAGACACACCAGGTACATCTTTCCATTCCGCACCTTCACGACGTATAATTATTCCATCAACTAATAATCTTAGAGGAAAAAATGGTCACAAATGGTTTTCAAAACCTTTTCAATCTTTGAATACTAGAACTCCAGCTAGAAATATCGTGCATGTAATCCAAGGGACAGCTAATAACGCAAAAGACATTATAGAGCCAGTTGATTGCTTTACTACTTTTATAACAGCTGATTTAATTCGTAACATACTTACACATACTAATGAAGAAATACAATTGAGAAGTTCGAAATATAAAGAGAGTACTGCTACTATTTCTTCGACATGCGAAGAAGAACTCACTGCTTTGCTTGGATTGCTTTTACTATCAGCTGCAAAAAAAGATAATCATCTCACGAGCTTAGAATTGTTTGATCCTACATTTAGTGGATCTCGCTATATATCAGTGATGTCGCGTGAAAGATTTGACTTTTTGCTAAACTGCTTGCGGTTTGATGATAAATCAACTAGAAATGAACGCAAAGCTCAAGATAAATTTGCGCCTATCAGAGAATTGTGGGAAGTGTTTATTCAGATATGCAGGGATAGCTATAAAGCTGGAAGTTATATTACAATAGACGAGCAACTATTGGGTTTCAGGGGACGTTGTCCGTTTAGAATGTATATTCCTTCAAAACCTAATAAATATGGCTTAAAAATTTTAATGCTTTGTGATGCCAAAACAAATTATATGCTAACTGAAACAAACGGTGATTCACTTGGATCTTTCTATGTTAAGACTTTGACTGAGGGTTTGTGGGGCAGCAAACGTAACATCACAATGGACAATTGGTTTACTTCTGTCCCTTTAGCCCAGCAGTTACTAAAATCACCATACAAACTTACAATAGTAGGTACGCTTCGAGCAAATAAGAGAGAAATACCGCCTGAGTTGCTTCAAATCAAAGATAGGCCTATAGGTTCATCCATTTTTTGCTACGACAGGGAATGTACGTTAGTATCCTACAAGCCTAAAAATAATAAGAACGTTCTCTTGCTTTCTACCACTCATGGGGACGGTACTCTTGCTGCTTCTGGTAAGCCAGATATTATCAAGTTTTACAATTCAACCAAAGGTGCGGTAGATACGTTTGACCAAATGTGTGGAAGTATGTCTTGTAGCAGAAAAACGCAAAGATGGCCATTATGTTACTTTTACGGCATACTCAATATGGCAATAATAAACTCATACGTAGTTTACGTACATAATACTGTAAAACAAGGTCAAAAACCAACAAGCAGACGATGTTTTGTGAAGAATATTTCAGGAAAGTTGACCGAACCTTGGTTACGTAAAAGGCGCGAAATGCCAACTTTGAAGCGAATGCCTAAAAAGGAAAATCGCCGAAGTTTTAGGTGAAACGCCTACCATTGATCTACCTGGTCCAAGTGGAACCCAAAAAAATATTTGTGGTCATTGTGACTATAAAAAACGACGTATGACAAGGTTCCAATGCAAGTCATGTAAAAAGTTCATGTGTATGGACCATCGCGGCCTCATATGTGTGGAATGTGCCGATGAACTTTAATTTTGATTATTTCATTACTTTTTTATAACCCAAATAAACATATTAAACAGTACCATACTTAATTTCATTTGTTTTATTTACAAGGACTGATAAACCCGTCATCTAAATATAGTCATCTGTGAGACGAATGTTTATGAAAAATGTTCCTCTTAGATATGATTATGAATCTAGGGTTAAATAAAAATTATAAGGACAGAGCCACAGTTACAAACTTATCACCAACGTCTCCACCACAAGCACAAGACTTAACAGATAATGAGAGTCAGTCAACTGAAACTACAGCTTATGATTCAAGTACACATCAAACAAACAATCGTAGTAGATCAAGCGAGTCATATACAGGAGAACAAAGTCTAGCAAAAGTATTAGATAATTATTTAAAGAGCAACAAGGCCAAGGAAAATAATGATCCCATATCAATGTTTTTCTTAAGTATGACACAAACGGTCAAAACATTTCCTTTAGAGATACAACTGGAAGTGAAGAAAAAAATTTTTGAAATTGTAAGTGATGCGGAATCTGCCTTACTTCGTACTTATCACCCTAGTACTCCTCATTTTTCAAGCTATGGTTATACTAGTAATATAGCGAGTACAACGACGTCGTCTATGGGGTATGCATCAACTGCAACGACGTCTTCTGCGAGATATACACCAACTACAACGACGTCGTTGGAAGGGTATACATCAACTGCAACGACGTCTTCTGCGAGATATACACCAACTATAACGACGTCGTTGGAAGGGTATACATCAACTGCAACGACGTCTTCTGCGAGATATACACCAACTACAACGACGTCGTTGGAAGGGTATACATCAACTGCAACGACGTCTTCTGCGAGATATACACCAACTACAACGACGTCGTTGGAAGGGTATACATCAACTGCAACGACGTCTTCTGCGAGATATACACCAACTACAACGACGTCGTTGGAAGGGTATACATCAACTGCAACGACGTCTTCTGCGAGATATACACCAACTATAACGACGTCGTTGGAAGGGTATACATCAACTGCAACGACGTCTTCTGCGAGATATACACCAACTATAACGACGTCGTTGGAAGGGTATACACAAACTACAGCCACGTTGTCGTCGACATACAATGAACAGTTTGATGATTCTATCTACTAAGAAAATGGCAAAATTATGTGTAAATCTACATCAAACACTTATTTGATATTGAAGTTGTGATTATTAAATTATTGTTGTTGTTTCCCATGGATGATTAAACTTGTGATATTGTTATTTGAGGAGAAAAGCGTTTACTTATTGTAGTTGTGATTATAAAGAAAAAGTTGTTAATTGTTTCTCAGATTTGATTAAAGGATTAATTAATAATAGTGTATTTTACTTACTTTAGACAAACACACAATCTTTGTTTCACTGAGATGCACTTCCGGAACTTTGTGTTTTGCTTTTGAAGAGTAGGCTGCAGTAGGTCAACTAATTCATTAAAATCATTTAAAGTCATTCCATAATAATCTACAAAACTATCTGGATATGTCACAAAATCCGGCAAATGCGTAACATATTGTCCATGAACCGCTCTCTGCTTCCAAAAAGGATGAACCCAGTATCTCCGTTTTATTTTGCGAATGCGTTTCTTTTATTATTTTGATTTTGCATTTCTTGCAAAATACACGCTAGAACCACTGCTCTCTCTTCCGTGGTCCTATCCATCTCGCGCTTGAAACTAAACTGATCATGAAAAAACGCGGCAGTATGCCACCCATGCTGCAGCATGCTGACGCGTGCGATCGCCTTTTTTGTCTGCGGAATGCGACAGCGCGCGTCCGCATGCGGCAGCATACTGCAGCACGTGGTAGCACAGGCGGAACAAATGCGATTCCGTGCTGCCAGATGAGGTCCAACCCTCTTTACTATTTCTAAGAATGAAATTATAAAACAAAACCAACACGAGAATTATCGTAAAGGAGATATAATAAAAAAAAACCCGACTGACTAAAAACTAAAAAGAAAAAACAAGCACAAAATGTCTGGTGGTCTAGAAACATAACAACTGAACAGTCGGGATCCATTTAAAAATTAGATTACCTGTCGAATAATGGATCCCGACTGTTCAGTCGTTATGTTTCTAAACCACAGGACATCTTAAGTACCCTCAGGAGCGGTAGGTTTCCTCAGAAGTTATTCGTCAACTCCCCCTCAATAAACTCGCCCGATCGGGGGAGGCAGCACATTTTTGAATTTACCTATTTTTATATTCGTCAACTCGCACCGGACCGGTGTAAAGTACAGTCAAATAAAAAATATATTTCACACAGAATCGATTTTATTTATATAATATTATGTTGACAAGAGCAAATAGGTCTACAAAAAAGAGATCCGTTTAATTCTTCATAACACTCAATGCTTTATGTTATGATAATAATTGAAAGAATAAATCAATTTGTTAAATACATTTCAACATTTAAATAGGTGCATTATAATTATTTACAATGATTCCTCTTAGTTATTCGTTATAATTATTGCCAAAGTAAAAATAAATAACGAATAAAATGGCGACCATAACGTAATTTTATGTTGAGAAGAGCAAAGAGGTCTCCAAAAAGGGATCCGTTTAATTCTTCATAACACTCGATGCGTTAAAGTCTGTTTTTTAGTGTTTTTTTTTTTCATTTCTAATAGAATGGCGAAACCTTCGAGTAAGCTCCAACCAGGGGGTCGCCCGCGACAACGCATTGCGATAGACACGTAAGTTGCTTAATTGTTTTTAGGGTTCATATTTATGTGAGTTCCTTTCCTAGGGTTTCCTCTCAGTATTGGATGGTCATATTAGAAAAAAGATCATTATTCTAGCCATGTCTGATATCTAGCACTGGGCTGCAAAATGCTGATTGATTGATCGTGTGGACGCCTTGATCTTACGTACGACGTTTATATCTGAAATTAACGAGGTTTATATTTTTATAAATTTGTATGTTTCTTTCTAGCCCTGGATTATTGGAGCTTATGGAAGAGCTGGACGACGACGAGGAGCTGGAGGAAATCATGGACGTTGCGCCATGGCAACTCCAGCGCTGGGTCCCGTCTCTAGAATTTCCCTCTGTGAAGCCAACAGGGTCTAGTGGTATTGCACAACCTGACACTAACGTTATTCCTGAAATTGACGTTCAACCGTCAACTTCAGGAATGACGTTACCACTGTCAGGGCCAACCACTAGACCTGTTGTAGGCGATGGCAGTGATTTAGACAGCGATTACGATGATGAGCTCGAACCTATCGCTGTCGAAGATCCTGTCATCGATGATGCACAGAGGGATATTCCAGACCAGCTGGAGGAGCCCATTAGGGACATAATCAGGAATATTGACAGAGGTATAGATGATGAGGCCGATCGTTTGTTGGGTAAATCGGCTCAATTTGAGTGGTCCGGTGACTTTGATTCGTTCAGGGGAGTAACTGAACAATTTTCAGGTCCTACTCCTGGACCAATCAAAGACTACGATACGGCCTATGATGCCTTTACCGACATATGGGATGAAGAAATCATAGGTCTTATCGTCACCGAAACCAATCGGTACGCCCAACAGACGATAGAGGCTCTAAAAGCATCAGGGACCTTAAAACGCTCATCTCGTCTGCATAAGTGGTCACCCACTAATAAAGACGAGATGAGGGTCTTTTTGGCTGTTCTGATGTTAATGAGTCTCACTCCGCGGACTTCCCAACATGAGTATTGGAAACGGTCACGTTTCCTTACTATGCGGGATTTTAAAAAGGTGATGTCCTACAACCGTTTTATTTTGCTTAACAAGTTCCTTCACTTTGTTGATAATTCTGACTCTAGTCAGAATAATCAACAAAGTGCTACAACAGGTTCAGCAAAAAAAATGTCGCGGAGACTGACAAAACTTGCACCCATTCTGACTCATTTAGAACACAAGTTTTCCACCCTGTATAACTTAGACCGTAATGTTAGTGTCGACGAGTCGTTGACTTTATTCAAGGGTCGCTTGTCTTTCATCCAAGTCATCCGGACAAAGGCAGCGAGGTTCGGAATAAAGTCATACGAACTTTGCGAATCTTCAACAGGTTATTTGTCTAAGTTCCAGATATATACAGGTAAGGCAGATGCGCCGCTAGTCGACCCATCTGTAAGTGTTGATGTGGGAGGTAAAAGTGCTCAGATAGTCACCGAGCTCTTGCAAGGCCTTGAACGGCGAGGTCATTGTGTCACAATGGATAATTTTTACAATTGTCCATCGTTGGCACGATATCTTAAAAGTCAAGGCTTTGATTGCTTAGGAACTCTCAGGGGTAATCGTCGTAATGTGCCTAAAGATATCGCGAAAATTCCGAAAAACGTGCCAAGGGGGACTTTGATATCTCGCCATTGTGGTGATCTTTCCATCAATGCATGGAAAGATTCCAAAGTGGTGAATATCATATCCACCTTCCACGATAACGGCGTTTTCGACGGTACAAGGGCAGGTCAGAGTGTTGTGAAGCCTGTGTGTATAAAAGATTACAATGCGAACATGGGGGGTGTTGATCGAAAAGATCAAAAACTCGCCATGTATTTGATAGAGCGAAAGAGAGGTGTTAAATGGTATATGAAAATGTTTAAAAGATTACTGAATGCGAGTATTTTGAATGCGTACATCATGTACAGGAGTTCCTTGAAACGTCGTGGTAAAGAACCGCTTATGCATCGTGACTTCAGAGTTCAACTCGCTGACGCTTTGGTCATCAAACACCGCCCCGAGGCAACACTGGACTTAAGTGAACCAGTACCGGAAGAAACGCGGCTTAGGCGGGATATTATTCACACTCCAAGGAACCTTCCAGGAAAGTCAGGGGCAAGAAAGAGATGTACGGTGTGTTACAGAAGGAAGATCACTAAATTTGTTCGTACAGAATGCAAAACTTGCGAAGTGAATCTTTGTTTTGAGAATTGTTGGGATGAGTGGCACTCTCAACAAAATCTCGATCCGAAAGATGCACGGGGGCGGAAAAGGAAGCGTGCTGAATGAACAAATTTATTGATGATATTTGGTGATGAATAAATAATGATGCATGAATGCAATATTACGACTTACTTCCCATATCGGATAACGGGCTGGGTGCAAGTGTTGTCATTTATATTTCTGTCAATGTGCGTTACTTATAGTAAACATACAGTATTCTGTCTTCATACAAACAGCTTACAGGTTTGAAACAGTAAGCGTGCAATTTAAAAAAAATTACAATAATGTTATTGACCTGCAAGTACGTAATTTGTTTCTTTTTTAGTAGCAGACAGTTTGCATTTTGCACTTAGTGAAATACCTGGATAAAACGAATAAGAAATAAAAAATTGAAAGTTACCTACCTAGTAAGATTTACATTACAATGTACACAGCTGTTTTTTTGTATTTTGGTTGAGCAGGTAGGTATTTTATGAATTTCACTACTTCAGGCACTTATTGCAAGGATAGGGCTGAGTCATAATACTGTATGGATACATAATATACTATGCCAGCGGGGTTAGATAAGTGGCTTTTATTTTCATAGCGACTGTCGCCATTATTATATCTTTTATATAAAAATGCCGACCTCGGCGTATGTATTTTGATATGTTCTAAGTAAAACCCACTTTTATCTATGACATATATATTTCAAATTGTTATATTTTTCTTAATTGTTACATACTGTTTTCGGATTATGGTGAAAAAACACTTTTATGTATTTTTTAATACCCATAAACAGGGTATTTGTCCACTTTTTAAACTAAATAAATTCATAAAATGTTGCTATCGTACTTTATTCGAAAAGACAATTGATTTTGAATAATTAAGTTACCTATCAATAAGACTTACAATAATAAAAGTAAATGAAAACTAAGTTTTTTATTCCTTATTTTGCTGCTAACAATATATGTATCAAACATTCATCTGAAGCTAAATAAAAATTTATAATGATATCCATGACTGTATTTTATTAGTACTATCCTAAATATTTCATTTTCCGGTTTCTATATAACACTGAGTAGTTCCAGAAGAAATCTTATAAAAGGGCCACCCAAAGAGAGAGGGGTGTTTTCGAGTCGTAAGTATATGATGGTAGGTAGTCGTAAATTGATAAAATAATAATAAATAATCCCTCTAAAGAAAAATCGATTAGTATATGTAATGTTTCCTATAAAATACTGTCGCTTTTATTATAAAAATAATAAACTGATACTGCCATAATAAAGAAATAATGTTGAATCTCATTGATTTTAATCACGCGACTGTACCGGTGCATCGTACGTTACTATTTCGACCAATAGGAGCCGACCGCTGCCGACCGTTTGTAATATGAATGCAACAGATATGCGACGCAATGCGCTTCTTCCGCGTTTATAGATAAAAAATGGCGCGCATCGTTCTTATTGGAAACTAATTGGAATTTCGAGTAGATATTGTGTGATAGTGTAGTATAACTGTGGTGTATTGACTGCGGTGATATATGTGTGATTATTTCTGGGTATTTGTGTAAGTGATTATGGTGATTCAGTTGAGATAATTGTTGTGTAAAAGTGTTGATGCAGAATGTAAACACCAAAAGTTTGGAATTATAACATCGCCTCGTAGAAACGTGTGGATTGACTGGTAAGTAAACTAAATAACTACATAGGGAATATAACAACGGTCATTTTGATATACGCATTATGATATATTATTATATTCTTCAAATCTAAATTATGTATTTTAGGTAACCTAAAACTTCTAAATTCTGAATGGTTTGCTGACCTCGACACTTTAGGCACATAGACTTTTTCGTGGCGAATCGCGTAAGGGGTGTGTTTCGTACCGGCTCAACTTTGTACCGGCTCAACTTGACCTCGACACTTTAGGCACATAGACTTTTTCGTGGCGAATCGCGTAAGGGGTGTGTTTCGTACCGGCTCAACTTTGTACCGGCTCAACTTACATACCGGACCAGCTTATTACCGGATCGGACTAGCGGCCGAGACGCCTGGCGGAGCTTCTGTTGGAAGACCACATCACCCTCGCACGGGACCAGCCCGGACCCCAAGTTGAGTGGATTGCTCAGCCTTCCGTTAATAGTGGCGTGTACTTGTGCCCAACCGACACTCGACTTAAATTGTGTATAATATAATAAACCGGACCTACGGAATTAAGTCTTTTATTCTTGACCCGTAGGGCCCCGTATCATTAATAATTTGTTAATAAGTTATAATAGATAAATAGGCACACATGTTTGCAATCACTTTAGTCTTAAGAATTTGTATCCTTGTAGGGACAGGAATGCTGACGCCGGAAATATAAGTCATACGACCGAGCGCCCGGCACGCTCAGGCAGTCGCATACGAACTGGGCAGTAGGTTGGACACGTAAAACGTTGAGTGACGATTGTAACCTCTCTTGTAAATTTTCTTGTAACCAAATTTGTACCAAGGTCAGATCCAGTAAACGTGTAATTCAATTATCCTTGAGTGTTTAATTTACGCGATCCAGTAGCTCCCCCAAACGACTCCATCAGTGGTGACCCCGCTTGCCTACTGCCCGGGATCTGGCAGCGATCAGCGTGAGGAACAGAATTCCCGCTTTTTGGGCAGACGCATGTGGTTCGCACAGTTCGAAGCCGTCACAGGACCACAGCACCAAGGGGAAAATGTCAAATACGACCTTGTGGTGGCAAAGTTAGGGAAAGAGGAGCTCAGTCAGATTGCTGACCCGATATATGAGCCACCGGAACAGCAGCGCTACACGATCCTGAAGGCTAGGTTACTGAAGGCATTTCAAGAGAGTGCCGAAGCTCAATTTCACAGACTGGTGAAGGAGCTGGATCTCGGACAGCAGCGACCGTCCTAGTTACTCGCTAAGATGCGCGAGTTAGCCCGGAACACAGGAACAACAGGGGACACAGTGAAGAACCTGTGGCTGACCCGACTGCCCGGGTGGGTGCGAGCCATCCTAGCAGGTTGCAGCCCGGACTCCAAGCTAGAAGACCTGTCTGGCATGGCAGACAGAATAATGGACAATCTCAAGAGCGGAGAGGTAGCAGAAGTACGCGCAGCAGAGCCGGCAAAAGGCCCCGACAGCGAGCTATTAACCGAACTACGAAACCTTTCACTAGAGGTGAAAACACTTCGTGGGGAAGTGTGCGAGTTACGAAGAAGAGAGCAGCATAGGCGCAGCTACGGTCAGGGAAGGCGACCGGGTAGGAGCCCGTCGAGATCCAGATCCCAAGGTCCACAACGGACACCCCAGAGTGCCGACTGGCTATGTCGATATCATTTCCGGTTCCGAGAGGCAGCCAGGCAGTGTGAAGCGCCGTACAACTGGAAGAAGCAGGGAAACTGAACGCGGTACATTCTAGTGCGATGGGAGAGTGTGCCGAGGTTATCACACGATAACCATCGTTTGTGTATTACGGACCATATAAAAGGTATGACATTCTTAATAGACACTGGTGCGAACGAACTGTAGTGATAAACATGATAAGGGTGTGTACACATTGTACGCCGCGAACGGCACAGAAATCAAAACATATGGCGTAGTTACATTAGAGCTTAACTTAGGATTAAGGCGAAGTTTCAAATGGCCTTTTGTTATTTGTGACGTCAGTAAACCGATATTAGGTGCTGATTTCTTGAAAACACATAGGTTATTAGTAGATTTACATAACAAAAGGTTAGTAGACCAAGTGACGTCACTGCACGTGATAGGGTCCATCTGTAGGCATAATGAACCTTCCATTACGACCATTCAGGCTGACAACCCATATAGGGAGCTAAATGAGCAATTTCCAGAGATCACCAGGCCGGTAGACTTCAATAAGTTACCAGAGAGCAGTGTCTACCACATAGAGACGACAGGACCGCCGGTCTACCCGCGCTACCGCCGGACAAATACAAGCAGGTAAGAGAAGAATTCCGTATTATGCAGGATATGGGAATATGTGAGCCGTCTAGTAGTCAATGGGCCAGTCCGTTACACGTCCCGAAAAAGGACGGTAAAATGCGGCCATGTGGCGACTATAGGCGGCTGAACGCGATCACGAAACCAGACCGATACCCTGTGCCTAGGTTACACGATTTCACGTACTCCTTGTCAGGAAAGAGTGTATTCACTAGTCTGGACATCAACCGTGCCTATCACTTTGTAAAGATAGCGCCAGAGGACGTTGAGAAGACCGCCATCATCACGCAATTTGGGCTATTCCAGTTTCCCAGGATGACTTTCGGACTTCGCTCAGCAAGTCAGTCTTCAGAGATTCATGGATAACACAGTACTTAAGGGGTTAGAAAATATTTCGATGGCACAGGGCGATCGGGTTGTTCACAGCTCTCTATTTTGTTACATAGATGACATCATCATTGCGTTAGAAAACGACGCAGTGAACAAAGAGCACGTACGACGAGGGTTTGAGCAATTCAGCAAAATAGGCATCAAGATAAACACTGCAAAATGTCGATTCGGTCAAAGTACAATCGAGTTTTTAGGTCACAAAGTTACACGTGAAAGTATTAGCCCGTTGCCCGACGAAGTAAAGGCCATCGCGCGCTATAAGAAACCGGAGACAGTCGAAGATCTTCGGCGTTTCTTAGGCATGGTTAACTTTTACAGAGCCCATTTACCAAACGCGGCGGAGCACCATGCACATTTGAACAAATTTTTACATAACTCTAAGAAAAAAGACAAGACACAGATAGTATGGTTTATTTCCTTCACTTGACTAGTGATTTAGTTACCTAATAAAAACCTTTAGGTGCATGTGGTCCTACGAGGCTCTTTACACAGAGACTAATTGACATTTGGACGAATAGATACTATGGACCACATGCACCTAAAGGCTCCAGAAGTACCATTAGCATTAACCGCTGACGCGCCAGGGGCGTCATGTAAATCTATTCAGTGAGGCCAAAGACGCACCTGGCGCGTCGTATAAAAATATTGAAAAAACACGTTCTAACTGAATATTAACAATATATAACTACAATGTTTTACCCTAATAAAACATGTTGAAGTCAATTTCTTGTGTGGCTACTTACTTTAAAATTATAAACAACAAGTCAGAAATTGTCAACCGTTTTACAGCGTAATAAATCAGTGACTGATTTATTGGTTGCCAACAGGACTTGGAATAACATCGCTGTTTTTCATACAAGATGTAGCCCAAAGTAGCCGAATTCTAGATGCAGTACTGAAAAGCCTAAAGTAGCCCAAATGTCAAAATATCAATATGAATAAAATAAAATGTAACTTTAACATTTCGCTCGTTTAAAACTACAACGTGTCACATTGGCATAATACGGTTTTGAGTTATTACCACCATTTTATTCACCGTACCCGTAATCTATATAATGCAAAAACGTGGTATAATTTAAGCCAATACTGACAAAAGTATGAGGAAAAGAGAGAGCATGTCACGATGTAGCGCTGTCTCGTTCGGCAGCTAAGCTTATTTCCACACCGCGCCACCTCAGTGTGACAGTGCAGTGCGTGAGAGTATTTGCTCGCGGTTTAAAACAACAACGTGTCACGACCTGCATGACACATTTTTGGAGTAAAGGTAAGTTATTTTATTACTTATTTATTTCATTCTTTAATGTGTCACACTTGTTATGTCGCAGTTTAGCATTCAAAAATTAATTGATCGTACTTGGTCATCACTTTAATAACACGTTGTTCCTTTAAAAATTACGAAAATAAAATTGGTTGTGTTAGCATGTCACGTTGTATGCAATAAACTTTTATACTTATTTAAATTCACGCTTCGTTTATAACAGGATGTCGCGGTACATCTTTGAAATATTGTTATTAAATTAATAAATTCATCGTTTTGTCACATTGTTTATAATACAATAATATTTTACTAATAAAGCTTTTTTTTTCTTTCAAGATGGCGTCACGATCAAGAAGAATAGTAGAAATGGCGAATGATAATTATCATCAAGATGAGGAAACTCCAGCAAAGCGTCGGCGTAGTAATTCTTCTAGCAGCTCCAGCTCATCTGGAAACTCAGGTGTGGAATCCTTCATCGAAGATAGCGACGATTCCGTTAGAGACCCGAATTTTACCGTCAACAAAGTAATTGAAGAAAGTTCAGATGATGAAGAAGCTTACACCTTGACAACACTGACTACAGTACCTCTTAACGAATTGTCACAAGACTTAATAAATAGTGCAGGCGTAGAAAATTGGGTTTCCAGCTCTATAGACCAATTTATAGCTACATCTGTAGATCCTATTGTTGCGGATTTAATATGCGGTCAGGAAGAAAATGCAAACACACCACAGGATGAGGCTCGTGAAGACGACGTGGCAAAGAATACTGAAAATAAAAGAAATGAAATTACTCCGACAAAGAAGGGGAAGAAGAAACAAAGACGAGAAGAAAAGTGGAAGAAAAATATCGCGAAAGAACTAAGAAACACCGGAAAATCCTACACTTCCATCAAGACTACGAAAGTTGTGCCAGAACGTCAAATGAAGGAGCCTTGCAAAGATAACTGTTCATTTAAATGTCAAATTAATTTTACCGTAGAAAAGCGAAAACAATTATATGAAGATTACTGGAATTTGGGTAGTATTGAAAAACAATGGACGTTTGTTGCCAACTCTACTGAAGTTATTGTTCCCAAAGTTCGATATGTGAAAATAGACTCCGAGGGAAACCAGATTCAATCCAAGCGTGAACATGTCAATGCATACTATTTTATGTCATCAGGTGAAAAAATTAGAATGTGTAAGTTATTTTTTAAAAATACATTGGCCATCAACAACCGTCCCATAGAGACAGCTCTGAAGAAAAAAAATAACAACACAAACATTGCTACAATGAAGGATAAGCGTGGATCACATGGGAAGCAACCAAAAATTAATGACGTTTTGAAGGCTGACGTATTATCTTTTATTAACGCTATACCTAAAATAGAATCGCATTACACCCGAGCTAATACGACCAAACAGTACATTGATGGTAGCAAATCTGTAGCAGATCTGCATAGAGATTACGTTGAACTATGTAAATCTAACAATGCTCCTTACACGAGTTATGCCATTTTCTATCGCACGTTTAATCAGGACATTAATATATCGTTCTTTACGCCCAAAAAGGACCTTTGTGATACCTGCGAAGCTTACAAAAATAGCTCCGATGAAGAAAAAATACTTATGAAGGAATCCTATGATAAGCACATTCGAGAAAAACAACTTTCCCGAATCGAAAAGGAGAATGACAAGAAGAAAACTAATACGGTGGTTGCTGTCTATGATCTGCAAGCTGTATTTCAATGCCCGAAAGGAGAAATATCCCTATTTTATTATAAATCTAAACTAAATGTTCTGAACCTAACAATCTATGACATACAGCAAAACCAAGTTGAAAGCTTTGTTTGGGACGAATCCAACTCGAATAGAGGAGTGAATGAAATAGGAACTTGTGTCTTTAACTATCTGGAAAAAGTTTGCGGAGCAGGTAAGGATTTAGACGTCATTTTTTATTCTGATAATTGCCCTGGCCAGCAAAAAAATAAATTCATGGTCGCTATGTACTTATTTGCGGTACAAAAATTTCCTAACTTAAAATCAATCACACATAAGTTTCTCATAAAAGGAGACACACAGAATGAAGGTGATTCTGCACATTCCCAAATTGAAAGGCAGGTGAAAAGACAATTGAGAAGTGGACCCATGTACACTCCAGATGCCTTTATAGCTGCAATAAAAGCTTCTAGAAAAAAAAGTTCTATTCTATTCACGTTACAGAAATGTGTTATTCAGATATTTATGATTGGAAGGATGTCTGTAGTCAAATGAATTTGGCTATCAACAAAGATGAGAACAACAAATCTGTTAAATTGGCTGGTCTTAAAGTTATCATGGTTCAAAAGTCTGAACCACGAGCTATTTATTTCAAAACATCTTATGAAGAAACAGAATTTCAGAAAGCGCCTGTGATAAAAAGGAAGAAGGATATAGACGTAGAAGTTAAAAGAGCTTATACTAATAAGCCAGGATTGGCTGACAGAAAAAAAGTGACCTTATAGATTTAGTTAACAAGAAAATGATACCGTCCTATTATAAGGCATTTTACGAAGCACTTTAATTTTTTTAGAATTTTTTTAATTATGATATTGTTTTTTGGAGTTTGAGAATTTGAGATTTAATTTATCTAATGTTTATGAAAAGTACTTCCTAAAATAGGAATTCATGCATGACATAATCATGCATATTTTTAAAATAAGATTACCTACCTACTTCTAAAGTTAATTTTGAGACTGATACTGTAATAAATGGAAGTGAGATTAATATTAGTAGCTACCTAGTTCTGTTCCTCAAAAAAGCTTGATTGTGATATTTCCTAGATCTGTTATAGGTTCTCAAATAGTCAATATACCAAAGTCACTATGTTTATTGTAAAAGAAGTACCTACCTAATTATAAGTATAAACTATGTACAGAAGCTGCCTTTATAAACATGATTTATGATTAAGTAAGTATTATAAATATAGTTAACGTTACCTAATTACATTGTGATACTTTAGCAGTACTCTTCTATTCAAACGTTTGTTTTGTTACAAATTTTGTCGTATACGACACTTTATTTAATCTTTCTATAATTCGTAATACCAGTTCAAACTATAATTTTTAGACATAGGATTGTTTAGACTGATAATAATTAAGGTTCAATTTAGGTATAAAAGACGCTACTTACTTATTTTTGTATTATTTGTTTGTTTGAGACTGATTATAAAACTTGTAAGTTAAACTTCAAGTAATTGTTTTTTTTTTTTCAATATCTTAACTCTTATTATAATTTCAACACAGTGTTATTATTCTGTACCCCATTCTAAAATATCTTTATTTTGTTACCTATAACGTGATATACCCCTATGTCAGTCAGTAAGTTCATTATTTTGATAGGAAGAACGTGACATGTAGGGACTTTTTTTTTTAAACTATAATTTAATTAAAAAATATGCTTAAATCAATGACATTTTCACTGAGATCGATAGTTTATTAGTGAAATTTAACATGGGCATAAAAATCTTTTTTGTAGCTATCTTACTTTAAAATAGCGATGTAACGATACCGATTCCGATACCGATATATCGGCCGATATATCGGCTACGCCGATACAACACAGCCGATATCAACCAGTTCGAAAAGCGCGCGAAACGAACGACGCGTGCGATGTCGCCGCTCTTAGGCCTCATTCGCACGGGAGCTTTTTTAACGCGCGTTAAAAAAGCGTTCGAATAGAACCAAGGCATTTCCAAGTATATGTTCATACGACTGCGCTTTTATAACGCGACGCTTTTTTATCGAGCAGTGTTGCATTTTGAGCGTTGGGCGTTGGGCGTTAAAGGGAATGGATCATATGAAACTTCGTATTATTATTCACACGAGCGGTAAAAAAGCGCCAGCGCTTCACTCAGTGCGCCGCGCGCTCGCTCGGCAGTCGAACGTGTTTCTTTGTTTGTGTTTATGTTAGCAAAGCGGCGTTACGATGTCGTGGGTTGTGGATCCCGAAGTCCTAATTATAGAGGTGGAGTCTCGTCCACTTCTATATGTGAAGAATAATACCTGGCAGGACATAACCAAAAATCTCTCAGAGGACTGGGAAACCATCACAAATGAGGAAAAAAATAATCGATGTAAGTAAATAATACAAGTTAATAAGATTAAATAAAAAGTAGGTAGTTTATTATGTTTAGCTTAACAGTTTTTTCAGTGGTTCAATTTCCTCTATTTATAACTTGATATTGCCACGGGATAGAACCTTGAGGCGATGTAAAATATCTAGCGAAATGATCGCGTACTTCCAGACCAGTATGATTACTTCTTAGACCTGTCGGTTGGAGACCTTGTATTGGACTGTCAAATAAAGTATCATCAAATTGGAATCCATCTTTTATTCTTACAAAATTATGTAGAATGCAACATGCTTTAACTACCGATATCGTGCGATTGGGTTGAAGTTCTATAGCCCTCGTTAAAATCCTCCACTTGTTTGATAGAATGCCAAAACTGCATTCAATCATTCTTCGTGCTCGTGTTAGTCGATAATTGTAAATACGTTGTTGCACAGTCAAGTTGCGGTTCGGATATGGTCGTAAAACATGGCCAGATAGGGCAAAGGCTTCATCGCCAATTAATACAAATGGCATATTTTTCCCATTCGGATCATTCGGTAAAGTTTGCGGTTCTGGTAAATCAATTTGACCCAATTCTAGTTGTCTGTTAAATGATGTATTTTTAAAGACGTTTGAGTCAGTAGAACCGCCGTAAGCTCCTACTTCAATGCAAGTAAAACAGTAGTTTGCATCACAAATTGCCATTAAAATTATAGAAAAATAATTTTTATAATTATAGTACAGCGACTATAACCGCGGTAGCCTAGTGGTTTGGGTAATGGACTGCTGAGACGAGGTCTCGGGTTCGATCCCAGGTTCACCATGGCACACACCAATGACTTTTCGATGCTTTTCGAAGTTATGTGTGTATTTATCGCAGGTTTATTAGTGCCTCGGAGAGCACGTTAAGCCGTCGGTCCCGGTTGCCATACAAACATCTATGGCAGTCGTTACGGGTAGTTGGAGCCCACAAAAGTCCAACCAGTCTAACTTGGAACTTCGATATCGCCATTGGTCATAATGACCATTGGTTGTGGAGGTCAGATGGCAGTCGCTCCACGGAAAATATCGAAGTTCAGCCGCATCACAGTTAGACTGGAAAGCCGACCCCAACTGAGTTGGGAAAAGGTTCAGAGAATATATATATAATTATAGTACAGCGAACCGCTTTCATTGGGTTTTGTTATTTCAATGTGTTTGCCATCTACTGCCTCAATCACATTGGGGAAATTAGTGCGATGATAAAATTCTTCGGATATTTTCTTAAAGTCATCTTTTGTTTTTTCAGGCATATACATAGGCTTTAAACAATCCCATATTTCGTCACAGACTTGTTTAATAATGTAATGTATAGTAGATACTCCTAATAAAAACTGGTAATGTAAATCATGAAAACTGTTGCCTGATGCTAAAAATCTGTAACAAAGGAATGGCTCATTAAATACTTATATTTTTTTAGGCAAAGATTTGCAAGCAAAGTGGAAACACCTAAGAGACAACTTCCGACGTGAATATCAAGCCCAAAAAGATGTTACATCAGGCCAAGGTGCAAAAAAGAGAAAGAAATACAGATATTACGATCAATTACTATTTCTAATTCCACACGTCAAAGAAGCCAAAACTTCTGGAAACTACAGCACTCCAACAAATGTAACAGAGCAAAATATTGAAAGCCCGCCGACGCCGAACGAGATAAATCCACCAGCTGGATCTTTGACTGACACTCCTAATGTTTTAAAGACTCCAAAGAAGAAAAAGAAAACTAAATCATCTTTTGAGGATGAGGTTCTGAAGGCCATAAAAAATGAAGTATCTGAAACGGACGAGGATAAAACATTCTGTTTATCACTGGTTCAGTCACTTAAAAAGATGGACGATAATAATAAAATGTTGGCCAAAATAGAAATATTAAAAGTAATTCACACTTTTTCAAATCACAACATCAGTCAGTCCAACCAATCATCATCAATTAATATTGTACCATATTTCAGTCGTCCAAGTTCTATCCCTTCGCAATCAACACCTATCTGTACTCAGATCACACAACAGCAGCAGTCACAACCAATACCCACTCAAGATCGTGATGTTTATCAGCAGCACCCACATTCGGAGACCAACTTCCTCTATACTCAGACTCCACCACAGTTCTCACAGCCAACTATCACTCAAGCTCATAATACGTATCAGCAGCACTCAGAGTCACACCCAACACTGCCCCTGCATCAATCGTCATCCGTTAATCCTGTACATCCATCAAAAGTAATTAGGATTCTAGAGAATCGTCAATATCGCCCCGCTAATTCAACTGCATCAAGTTCTAGGCCACACTCCGCACAAAGCTTTTTTACGACTTACAACCCAAATATATGCCCATCTCCATCTAACACTGATCAATCAAGTTTAACAAATGTTCAGAGTCCCTTGACCAATATAAGTTCACCAGAAGAATTTTATTTGTCTGCAGATGATTAATAAATTTGATACTTAAGTTTTTAATAAATGAAAATGTAAGATTGCAATTGTTGTTTTTACTGACCTCAGTGTAACAGCCAGTCGTTGTACAGGTGGTATCGCCAAACGCATGTTGGTATCTTGAAGTGTTATTCGAGGCCCCACTATTGTCAACAATTCGTCAAATGTTGTAATAGACATTCGAAAATAGCTAAAAAATTTATCGGGGTATTGCCTCAATTCTTCGTACAGTGTCACAAACTGACCTTTTACGTATCTCAGTTCATTCAGAGGATGAACCCAGAATGCCTTTTCCTTTTTTTTACGTCTTCTAGCAACACAAATCGCCAAAGCTAGTACTTTAGCAGAAACCATTTACACGTCTTACTGAAGCGAGAAACGAAACAAGAGTGATTTTAAAGCGTTCGTATGAACAATCACATTGAGAATGTTAAATAAACGCCAACGCCGAGTTTGAACGCTACGTTTTTTAAAGTCTCGTGCGAATGAGGCCTTAGGGTAGGTTCAGATGACAAGCGCTCAACGCGCGTTTACAACTACTTACATTTTATTCAGGCCGTACACATGCTAACGCGCGTTTTAGTAACGCGCGCGTTCAACGCTGCGCTAGCGCTCGACTGTTGTCAGCGCGCGTCAACGCGCGTTAACGCGCGCTTTGAGATCATTGGTTTTCTAAGTTTCCGTTCAGTTGAGCGCGCGCTTTCGACGCGGATAGACGTATTTTAGGGTTCGTCAAGTTCGTCCGAAAATCGTCCGAAATGGAAACCGAAGCTTTTGATACGGAATTATTAATTGGTGAAATAGAGAAACGTCCTGCGATATGGGACATGACAAGTAGCGATTATTCAGATAAGAATTTGAGAAGACGGGCTTGGGAAGAACTCGTCCTTATATTTTGTGAAGGACATGACAATGAAGAAAAGAAGAAAATATTATGTGAGTATATATATATATATTTATTTACATTTACAATCGGTTTGTGTTACAAGTTAAATATAACGATCCTGCCAATCTACTTTTCCTTCATTAATGAAATAGTTTGTTAAATGTACTCGAACATTATCCGCCTGTCGCACAGCACGTCCGGTATAATGTGAGGCTAGATTTTCCAGGGGTGGCGTATAAAGTGTGTCTTCAAAATTGTAGCCATCCCTGATTTGACATAATTATTTAGTGTACATATCGCTTTTACGATCTTTTCTGCAAAACCGATGGTAACATCTAACGGCCTGTGTAAAATGCGCCATTTATTGCACATTATGCCAAAAGTACATTCAACATACCGGCGTGCTAATGTCAAACGGTAATTAAATATTTTTTTAGCATAAGTTAGTGACCTTCCCCCATATGGACGCATTAAATTCTCCATCATGCCAAAAGCTTCATCAGCCACTATCACATATGGCAACGTTGTCGGTCTATTTTGTATTAACAATGCCTTTGGCTCAGGTAGATCTAATGACCTTTCTGTCAGCTTTTTGTACAATGAAGAATTCTTGAATATACCTGAGTCACTGTTTTTACCGTAGGCACCTATGTCAACCCACACAAAACAATAGTTTGCATCCGCTAGCGCCAATAAAACTAGCGAAAAATAATTTTTATAGTTATAATACATAGAACCCGTGTGTTCAGGCTGGATTAACCGTATATGTTTCCCGTCCAAGGCTCCCAAACAATTGGGAAACTTTGAGTTCTTGTCAAATATTGTGGATATTTCACACCACTTTTCTTTCGTTGGTTCACTCATAACAACGGGCCTTAATTTTTTCCAAATAGTTTCACATACATGTGGTATTATAGTAGCCACAGTAGATTTGCCAATTCTATAGTCGTAGCTTAATGTCCCAAATGAACATCCAATGGCCAAATATCTGGAAAAAAACATAAACTATTACTAAATACTGTTTTTTTTTTCAGCGTCATCCCTGCAAAAAAAGTGGAAGAGTTTACGGGATAATTATATGAGGTGAAGAAAATAAAGACTGTCAAATCTGGATCAGGAGCTTCCAAAACTTCGACATATATTCATTATAATAGACTACGATTTCTACAGGCATCAATTGCCAACAAAGATACAGAAAGTAGTTTCGATGCAGATAATGCATCAACTTCGTCAGAGGTTGCTGAAGTAGAAATAAGTTCTGGCTTTAAGAGTCCTAAATCTACTTCAAGAAAAAAACAAAAATTAAATCCTGCTGATGAAAGATTTGCAAACATATTAGAGCAGAGTTTAGCACAGAAAAATGTGTCTCATCCAAAAGAAGATGACGATGAAGACAAGCTGTTTTGTTTGTCACTCGTTAAAGAGATTAAAAAAATTCCGGAATATAGGCGACTTCAAACTAAAATTGCCATTTATAATTTAATTTTGCAAAACCAAAATGAATTTCAAGGACCACAACAACAGACATATGAAAATCAAAATTACCCGGTATCACAACGAAGAAATTATTCATCACAAGAGTAGCGTCATCAGTCATCAGCTTCTGTTGAAGGCTTTCGTTATCATGATTATAGATCACAGCAGTCTAGTGTGTCAAATAATTTTGCACATTATGGTTATACTACAGCAATGGGGTCTCCATCGCCAGTAACACCTACTCCATCGCCAGCACCAACTAATGTCAGCAATGAATCAGAGTTAGAGTTATTCTGCGAGTAACAAAATGTTATTTTTTCTTTAAAAAAATTGTTCCTAAACAAGTTGATTTGATTTATTTGATTTATAGATTATGTTGATTATTAAAAAACTTACCTCAATGTAATTATGAGTTTTTCTTCCGGTGAAATGCTATATCGCACAGCGTTTTTATCTGCTACGAGTTCATCGTTTATGAGAGTCAATAAGTCATCAAATGACTTGATGGACATTCTGAAGTAGTTAAAGAATTTGGGCTCAAATTGCCTTAACTTAGGATATAAAATAATGTACTGACTTTCAGTCAGCCTGGTTGACAAAATTGGGTGAACCCAATATCTCCGTCTTCTGTTGTGTCGTTTCTGCCGTCTGTATAAAATCACAGATAAAACTGTTTCTACGTCCATCTTCGACAAATGTAGAACTCAAACTGGCCGCAACAACGCGCGTTTAACGCCTGACAAGCGCGCACCATGTGAACACTATACAAAAATTCAACGCGCGTTGAGCGCTTGTCATCTGAACCTACCCTTAGCGTCGCGTCGCATCGTCTCAACGGTCGCTTGGGCCGGCCAACACACTGTCCCCCGCCCCGGCCCCAGTGCTTACTAAGCTTTGGTTGAGAAATCTCGTGTTTCAATTTACGTTACGTCACCGCATTTATTTCGTGATTCATTCTGTTTAATTATTGACACTGACTACTGAGGACTGTTATAGTATTTTATTTTATATAAAAGAAAATGGTAACGCCATTAAAACGAACAAGTTCCATCTGGAATCATTTTCAAATAAAACAGGATGATGATACAAAAGCAACTTGTTTATACTGCAATGTCAGCGTTTCTCGTGGTAGTAAGGCAGTTTCATCGAAGGGCTTTACGACATCTAACATGTGGACACACGTGAAGCGTTATCATGAAAAAGAGTTGAAAAACGACACCCCATCTACCTGGACTACTGAGGCCGGTCCGCCACTCAAAAAACAAGCTACTTTGGAACACATTCTGAACAAAAATGTTATGTATGATACTGATGACCCCAGAGCAAAAGCGATCACTCAAACGATAGCTGAACAAATATGTGTAGATATGGAGCCGTTCGATTTAGTAAATAAACAGGGGTTTCAACGCACCATTAAGCAGTTGTGCCCGAAATACAAAATGGTTTCCCGTCCACATATCTCTGAAAATGTGATACCAGACATTTACTGTCGCGTGAAAACGAAAATAAAAGAACTTTTGCAAGAACTTCCGCACATAATTGTTACGACTGACTTATGGACTAGCGACGCTTCTGCATTCGTGAACGACTTTATAAGTCTGACTGCTCATGGAGTGAATGACAATTTTGAGCTAAAGAACTACTGTCTAGCAGTATTTCCTTTTGAAGGCGAAAGACATAGCGGTGAAAACATAGCTGAAAACTTACGTCAGTTATTTCAAGATTGGGGTATCGACGAACAGGTACGAGCTGTAGTAACAGATAATGCACCGAATATGGGGCTTGCTGTAACACAAGTGGGTGCGGAACGTATCAGATGTATGGCACACTCTTTACAATTAGTGCTGAAGGATGCGTTTTCGGGAGAAGAGAAAATAAATGAAATGATTACAAAGGCGAGGTCTATAATTGGTCACTTCAGTCATTCTACGTCAGGTCGTAAAATCCTTACTGAAATGCAAAAATCCCATAATGTTCCTTGTCATGTGCTCATCCAGGATGTCGTCACTCGCTGGGATTCTACCCTTCACGCACTTAGGAGACTTCTTGAGCAGCGAGTTGCAGTTCAAGCATGTTTACCCCATGTGAAATGTAGAACTGAATTGGCTACAGAAGAGTGGGTACTAATGGAACATGTTGACTCAGCGTAGATTATACATAGGTAGGGCGGTGTAAGACTGCGCGGCCGATAAAACTGCGCACACGTAATATCAGGACAACGAAATGAAGTTCGTGGCTAACTTCAGTTGTGTTTTGAACGTCGGTCAAGGTTATTTGTGCAGCCGAAAAAAAAATCTGAAACTGTGGAAAACGAGAGCTCCAGGTAATTCCGAAGATTTTTATATGATTTCATCTAATTTTTCCTTCAAATGAAACTATTTTTACGTAGTGATTGACAGGAATTAAAGTATTTCAAAGTTTGTTTTAGTCGGCTTCTTTAACCTACTTTTGAATAGATACAAGATAGTTTGAGTGTTTGTCACTAGATGGAATAAATGTCAATAATTTTTCAAACATAGAGAAATGTGTAAAACTGCGCAACCCATAGGCGTATAAGCCTGCGCGCGCAGACTTACACATCTTTGTTGTATGATATATAAACTAGATGGCAGGAATCTCAATTATTGAGATTTATTAGTTTACGTTTGGTTTTTATTACCTGTTATTTAACTAATAACAATTGTTTTATCTTTAGGATGTCAAGAAGACCCCGAAAAACGGACAGACAGGTATGCACACCGGCAATAATGGCAGAAGCTCGGCGCCGTATCCACGACGGCGAATCGCAGAGAGCAGTGGCTCAGTCATTGGGAATGGCAGAGTCGACCCTTCGTTTACGTCTAAAAAGGCCTGACTGTGCTACCAAACTTGGCAGATTTGATACCACTTTTTCTTCGGAAATCGAAAAAGAGTTCTGTCAACATTTGAGTTTATTAGATGAGATGTTTTATGGAATAACGCCAAAAAAATTACGAAGTTCAGCATACGAGTACGCCGAAAAACTTAAGGTACCACATCGATTTAATAATGAAACTAAAACTGCGGGGAAAGAGTGGATGAGGGGTTTTTTAAGGCGTCATCCCGAACTTTCAGTAAGACAGCCCACTTCCACTAGTGTGGCCCGAGCAATGGGATTTAATAAGCCACAAGTGGACCGCTTTTTCATTAACTTGACTGCACTACAGGATAAATATAGTTTCCCGCCATCATCAATATATAACATGGACGAAACCGGAATTTCCACAGTTCCCAACAAACAACCCAAAATACTTTCAATTAAGGGCAAACGCGCTGTGAATAAAATATCCAGTGCTGAACGAGGCACAAATGTGACGGTTGTCAATGCCGTATCAGCGACTGGACATTTTATTCCACCCAGTTTTATTTTTGGCCGAAAGAGGATGAAAGCTGAGCTGCTGGATGGAGCTCCCAGTGGATCTATTGGAATGGTTTCCGACTCAAGCTTCATCAATGGAGAACTATATATACACTGGCTGTCTCATTTTAAAGACCACACTAAGCCAACTGCAGATAAGCCGATCCTTTTGATATTGGACAACCACACATCCCACTGCTCGTTGCAAGCCGTGGAGACTTTCCGTGAGAACAACATCGTGGCATTAACACTGCCCCCACACTCAAGCCACAAGCTGCAGCCTCTTGACAGAGGTTTCCATGGTGTTTTAAAAAAATACTATGCCAATGAATGTGAAAAGTGGCTCCGGAATAATCCTGGGAGAACGATAACGGTTTTCCAAATTACAAAAATTTTTGCACCAGCATTCTACAAAGCCGCTACCCCTGCTTGTGCCATAGAAAGCTTCAGATCTACTGGCATACACCCATGGGATCCAGATGTATTTTGTGATGCAGATTTTTTAGCCAGTTCTGTTACTGAACGCAATATTGAAGAACGACATGAAGATGAACCGGCGACGACCATAGAACCCGCAAGATCTGAAACGCCCGTAGCAGGCTGTTCTAGCGGTCTTTACCAAGGGAATTCAGTGACTACAAGTCAAAATACCAATGTTCAAGAAAAAAGATCTTCATTTGCAGATGTAGTGCCGATTCCCAAGTCTACACACGTCAGAAGCTGTAACCGAAAACGAAAGAAATCTGATATTATAAGCAGCTCACCATATAAAGCTCAACTACAAGAAGAAAGTCAACAAAAGAAACTAAAGACTGAGCAAGTGGCTAACAAGGCCAAAAAGGAATTTAAAAAGCCAAAGACAGTTAAAAATAAGAAAATATGGAGATGTGGAGGATGTAGTGAAATATATAGAGAACCTATAACGGAGGACTGGATAGAATGCCATCATTGCAAGGATTGGTGGCATGAAAAATGCTCGGATTATATCGGCATTGGTACATTTAAATGCGATATGTGCAAAAAATAATAATATGTGCATATAATGCACATATAATTACTGCGCAGTTTTATCCACCCGATTGCGCATTCTTACCAACCCAGGTGGATAAAACTGCGCATTTGACAACTTTATATTTTCGTTGATTGCTATAAAACGTAATAGGATTAAACCCCTTTTGAGACTGATTATCTTTAGCCAAATAATTACGAATTAGAAATTAATAAAAATCTGTTGAAAAAATTCATGATATTTTTATTTATGTACAAATAGAATGAAAAGTGCGCAGTCTTATACCGCCCTACCATAAATAACCGCGGTAGCCTAGTGGTTTGGGTAATGGACTGTTGAGACGAGGTCTTGGGTTCGATTCCAGGTTCACTATGGCACACACCAATGACTTTTCGATGCTTTTCGAAGTTATGTGTGTATTTATCGCAGGTTTATTAGTGCCTCGGAGAGCACGTTAAGCCGTCGGTCCCGGTTGCCATACAAACATCTATGGCAGTCGTTACGGGTAGTTGGAGCCCTCAAAAGTCCAACCAGTCTAACTTGGAACTTCGATATCGCCATTGGTTGTGGAGGTCAGATGGCAGTCGCTCCACGTAAAATATCGAAGTTCAGCCGCATCACAGTTGGACTGGAAAGCCGACCCCAACTGAGTTGGGAAAAGGTTCAGAGAATGATGATGATGATTTATAATAAATCACTTTGCAATGAAGTAGCCTAATTTTTTTGGACACAGATTCTTGTTCTTGATTACCTAAATAAACTAAACTGTAGGTATAGTGAGTAGTTGAATAAATAATAAAATAAAATAACGACAAATCGCCTACGTTGGCAACACTGTAATAAATACCGACTGGTTAGTGAACGATTCGTCATATTTCTTAGAAGTGTGAAGAGGACTAGGTACAACGTAACAGAAAAGAAGATGTATGTACGATTGATTGATTTAATATTGTTCATATTTTATATATAAGTAATACAACTAATAATAATATATAACTCATTCATTTTTTTTCCTCTTGCCTGATTTTATGTCGTTATTTTTTACTCATTTTTTGCACACGAAATTGGCAACACGATATGCGCCAGTGGCGCCACATGAACAAGCGGTAGCGTGCATGAACTACGTCAAACTCAGTTCAGTGTTTTGAATCGTCAGTGCGCATACGCATTTGTTCATATTGTGATATTTTCTTGACACTGCGAATTGGCTTCTTTTCTGGACTTTAAATATATGACCTGGCTACGGTAAATGGACTTTGGTGAATTGTTAAAACGTGTATCTAACCTGGCAACGATTTATTGGACTGTTGACTACTTTCGAAAAAGTGAACCTAATTTGATGTAAGTAATATATCTTTGTGTTAGAATTCAATTTATGTACTAATCCTATTTATATATTATAAATGCGAATGTTTGTTACTATGTATAGATGGATGTTTGTTACTCTTTCACGTAAAAACTACAGAATGGATTTTATTGAATCTTTACAATAATATAGCTATTTATCAGAATGACACATAGGTTTAATAACATCACGCTACGACTCACGGGGGCGGCAAAATAATCAAACGCGGGTGAAACGCGTGATCAACTAGTTATAAAATATTCCCTTGTTCACATAAAATAAACAATAGTTACCTACTATTATTATGACTGGCTTCGTAGCGCAGTGGCTAGCGACACTCCCTTCTGCGTCGGAGGTCGTGGGTTCGATTCCCACCTGGGCAATTCTTTGTGTGGCCCATAATTTATATATATATATATATTGTTCTGAGTCTGGGTGTATCTTCTATGTATAATAAGTACCTATGTATTTAAAAAAAAAAGGATTTAAGTATGTTTATCAGTTATTCTAGTACCCATAACACAAGCCTAGTTGCTTAGTTTGGGACTAGATGGCGTTGTGTGAATGTGGTAGAATAATATATTATTATTATAGTTAGTAGAGCAGCTATATTTTGTTTTTTTTTGCATTCTCATAAGAGATAATTTATTACATTTTTCAGAACAATGGATCAGCCATCAACATCTAGAGCGGATGATTTGATAGAAATAGAAGATTTATTGGCGACTATGCAGTCCCCAAGAGATATTATTATGCGAGATGAGATGCGGTTGACAGATAATGATATATGGGATTCTATCTGAAGACCAAGTTTTTCTAGAAGATGATTGGATAGATTTAGCTGAAGAAGAAGTGGTAACGATTGTACATGAAGAAGTGGCAATGGTGGAACACGAGGAACATCTGGAGGTAAGTGACACACCTTGGATACCAGGAAATCCTGCAGTAATGAATGTATTGCCATTTACTGGGAACCCTGCTATTAAGCAAGAGATGGCACAGACGCAGGAGATGGATTATTTTTATTTAATATTTAATGATGGTTTTTATAAAATTTGTTATTGTCATGTACTAATGCAAATGGTGCTAATATACAAAGAAATTGCAGTCCTAATGCTAGATTTAGAAGTTGGAAACCAGTTACATTAGAAGAATTTAAAACATTCCTTGGTTTAATTTTCTTAATGGGTATAATAAAATTAAACAGATTGACTGATTACTGGAAACGACATTATTTATTTTATTTATGTTTTTCGAATTATATGTCGAGGAATCGTTTTTTTTTATGATTTTAAGAGCACTAAATGTACAAGAGATCCCTGGAAATCAAAGTATCTATAAAGTAAAATCATTAATTGATTTATTCAACATAACAATGAAAAATATTTATTACCCTACAAAAGAGTTAACCATAGATGAATCTATGATTTTATGAACAGGCCGACTGCGGTTCCGCCAGTATTTAAAAAACAAAGTCCATAAGTATGGCATTAAACTGTATATGTTAGCTGCTAATAATGGAATCTGCATGAAGATCCATGTTTATGCAGGGTCTCAAGACCAAATAGTGGGAGGGAAAGACCATGTAAAAAGGTAGTACGTCTTTTGATAGAAAATTACACAAACTGTGGACATTCTCTATATATTGATAATTACTACACTAGTGTAGGTATAGCTGATGAATTATTGAAAAAAAAAACGTATGTGACCGGTACATTACAATTTAATAAAAAAGGCAATCCTAAAAGTGTAAATGCAAAGTTACAGCCTAACGAATCATGTATAATGCACAACAATAATAATATTATAGTCACTAAATGGAAAGACAAAAGGGAGATTTGTTTTATAAGCTCAGAGCACAAAAGTGACTACAAAGAAACTAGAAACAAATATGGAAATGTTGCTTATAAACCTAATGTCCAAATTAAATATAATAAATATATGAGAGGAGTGGACAGGCATGATCAAATGCTAAATTATTATTGTGCCGAACATAAAACGCTGCGGTGGTACAAAAAAGTTATAATACATATTATTCAAATTAATCTTATTTTACTTTTACAATTTAGATAAAGATAGAAAGACAAGTTTTTATGATTTTAGGTTAAAAATAATTGAAAATCTTTTGCCCAATAAACACACTAGTAGAAGATCTTCATCAACTGTTAGGGTCCATTTGCCAGCACATCTTCCAAAGAGAAATGGAAGAACAGTTAGGAAAAGATGTAGACAATGTTACAAAAATGACAAAAAGAGAGTGGATGTTTTGTTTGGTTGCCCCGAGTAGATGTTTGGAATCTACCAAGGTCAAAACCTCACCGGATCGGTTACTAGACCCCAAGCATAAAAATATATTTATCCATACATCTTGTAATATTTCAACCCAAAATAAATTTCCGAAGAAGCCTTAAGTCTATGTTCAGGCGTAGAGCCCTATGTAGAGAAAATAAAAAACCTTTATAACACAGATCTCTTAACTTCTAATGAAAAACAAAACATTATCTTTTGTTGTACTAGACCTAATTATTTTGATCCATGGGACTCAGAAAGTTATTTTAAAGCTTTACTGTCTTGTCTTCAAAAATACAATATCGCTCACCTCTTTGTACCTGACCTTAAAAATGACCATTATTTGCAAGATGGTCTATAACGAACAACGACGTATCTCAGCACACCTGGGTGCTTTAATTGCGAAATAACAATATGTGTAGGTACAGTACAATATCCTAAACCTGAAGAAATTCCTAACATTATTAAAACCTACCACGATGAATCTCTTTCAGGGCATCGGGGAATAGTTGAAACAACTAGGAAAATAACATTCACTGCAAATATTACGACTTTTCAATTTCTCAATAACAATAGATGGCTATATATTCTCAACGAAGTACGAAGCTGCATCCTACACTGCAAAGATGATGTGACTTACCACAAACTACACGGATTAGGGATACTGACCCTCAAGGGTGTCAACTACATACAGGCTACAGTATACTAATAGCCTATCAATCATCAGAAGGCCTACCCTACGATTCATTCCTGATATAAGAACGGATGACTGGTTCAAAATTCAGTTACACATTGAACCTCCATATTTACTACCTTCTCACAAAATAAAGTTAGGTACATTTTATTTTTTGCAGAGTAATAATATCGTAAATGAAAGGCCGCATTCATGTACACCTGACTTTTTAAAAAACGAAGTTGAGGAGCGACTTTATGAATGCAAGAAAGAAACTGTACAAGGCAATTATCCACCAATTCCTCAATCTTAATAATATGGTTGCATCTTTCGAAAATAGCGGATTGGATTAGTGTGCAAAATTCCAAGCTTCAAGAGCGTGAAATCTTCCATGTATAGATTTAGGAATGCACAAGCTGGAATACAGTGTTTACAACCTAACACAATAGAAAAGGTCGTAGTCCCGCAACAATTTTCAAATTTTTTATTAGCTGATTATGCTGATGATGACATTCGAATATTAGTTTTTTGCACGGAAAAAGCACAACTTTTAATGTGTAAAGCGAATGATTTCTACAGCGACGGAAGTTTTAAAAGTTGCCCTAAACCCTTTTCGCAGCTATATGTTATACATGCAGATATGGGAAGTACAACAAATAGTACAAATTTAATGCCTCTTATTTACGCACTAATGAACACAAGAAACAAGAAATCTTATGAGATTCTATTCTCCATGATTAAATCACAAATCCCCGGGTGGAATCCGAACAAATACAAAACTGACTTCGAAAAAGCGGCAATGGCCGCAATTAAGGACGTATTTCCACAAATTAATTCAAAAGGATGTTATTACCACTATAACAAAGCAATTTGGGATACGGGCCGTAAACTTAAAATAACAAAATCACAAGATCCAAAAAAAATTAGAGAGGTCGCACTTACTGCAGTGCTACCATTACTGCCATCACACGAAATCATCAATGGCTGGAAATATATAACTCGTAATAGTACCCAAGAGGATGATATTAAAAAATTCAGAACGTATATGGAAAAACAATGGCTGAAGGAAGAATTTATACCGGTTTGGTGTGTTTATGGAGACCAGCACAGAACAACCAACTTCTTGGAAGCTTGGAATCATAAATTAAACCAAGAAGTGAGTAAAAAGAAACCCAATATTATTCATTTATTGAATGTGTTACTTAAGGATTCTGCATATTTCAGTGTACGTGATAGCATTAACAACACCAATCTTTTAAAAAAAGAAAGAAAATTCATGTCCTGACTGATGAATTCATTTTAGAAAATCAGTTAGAGTTATTACATGGCAATATGACAGTGGGACATTTTTTAGAAGTTTTAAGACATTGATTAAGTCCCTTCAAAGTTATTTTGTAAATAAAACAAATTTATGCTAATTAGAAATAATTTAAAGTTAGAAAGTATAGATATTTTGAGATTTTTTCATATTTTTACACATTTTTTAAATTTTTGTAATGCTATTGTGATTACTTTCAAACCAATGAATGTAGCCTAGTCAATTATGTAAATAGTGTTGATCTGTGATAATAAGAATTATTTAAAGTTAGTATAGATACATTTTAAGATTTTTTTAATATTATTTTTTTTATATTTTGTAACGCTATGGTGATTACTTTCAAACTGAACCAATGAATGTAGCCTAGTCAATTATGTAAATAGTGTTGATCTGTGATAATAAGAATTATTTAAAGTTAGTATAGATACATTTTAAGATATTTTTTATATTATTTTTTTTATATTTTGTAACGCTATGGTGATTACTTTCAAACTGAACCAATGAATGTAGCCTAGTCAATTATGTAAATAGTGTTGATCTGTGATAATAAGAATTATTTAAAGTTAGTATAGATACATTTTAAGATTTTTTTAATATTATTTTTTTTATAGTTTGTAACGCTATGGTGATTACTTTCAAACTGAACCAATGAATGTAGCCTAGTCAATTATGTAAATAGTGTTGATCTGTGATAATAAGAATTATTTAAAGTTAGTATAGATACATTTTAAGATTTTTTTAATATTATTTTTTTTATAGTTTGTAACGCTATGGTGATTACTTTCAAACTGAACCAATGAATGTAGCCTAGTCAATTATGTAAATAGTGTTGATCTGTGATAATAAGAATTATTTAAAGTTAGTATAGATACATTTTAAGATTTTTTTTATATTATTTTTTTTATATTTTGTAACGCTATGGTGATTACTTTCAAACTGAACCAATGAATGTAGCCTAGTCAATTATGTAACTTGTGTTGATTTGTGATAATATTATTTAAAGCCACCACTTTTGCACCACTAAACGCAAAGACGGTTGTTAATACTTTTGTGTTGAATGTAAAACGTTTAGAACCTGATTTTGAAAATAAAAGCAAATAAAAAGTTTTGGCTGTCTAATTTTATTGTATTATTTAGTTCAAAAACAAATTTCCATTCGCAATGTAAAACTATGGTTTTAGCAAGCTTTTATTAGCGGTGACGACTGGGATGATTTCTAAGTGGAATCCCATTCGTCACCTGGGGGGTGACATATGGGATTTTTTTTCAATATAATTCCCACTTGTCACCGGAGGGGACAAAGCTTGGGGTGACGAGCGGGAATAACCGATCGCTAAATTCTACAAGTTCAAGATGGCCGCAGATGGCTATGGCGTGGGTTTTTGTGTGATACTTCTTTGCGTTTTAAAATAGATTTTCGCTATAAAAGAAGTGAAAAATGGAAGAAAATGTAGTGGAAGTGACTTCAGAACGCACGCGCAAAAGGAAAAGAGCACCAGAGACATGGAAACGGGCTAAAGCAAAGGTTGAAAGGTAAGCTTTTTTTTCTTACAATGATGCATGCTTGTACAATCAGCAAGTCAAGTTAATCTTTAACATAATGTGAACAAAAACTATACCTACGGTGAATTTTTGGCGCCATTTGTTGTTGATTCTTTAGCTGGAACTTATCGAGTAGGACTTAAATAGTAAGTAGCTCCTGTAGGGCAAACATTGCGGGTTTAAACCTTGCCTAGACCGATTCAATTTTTTCTATTAGATCGATTTGAATGTTTGGCATGAAAAACGCAGAAATTTTTTATTTAAAATGATCGAATAGATTCTCAAAATAAAGGAAATTAGAACGAGATTACAAAAATGTATATTTTTACTATGTAATTTCATTATTCGTTACTAATACTAGAGCTAAGCCCACGGCTTTGTTAGAGTGTAAATCGGAAAAAATAATATTAGTTTCTGTACTCAACTACTATTGTTTCTAGGAACATCTGGCCTTATACAACGAATTCAGAGACTTGTTATTTTTACCGTCTATCTGTCTGTAGATCTGTTGCCACATTGTGTGGGTATTTATTGAATAGACGAAATAAAGAAAAAAGTTTATTTTGCAAATAGATTTAAGGTATATGAAATAGGTACGTCAATATTAAATGCTGGTAATATCTATTTATTTATAGTTTAACATAGATCATTTTGTAACAGACCAGAGTTTCTGTTACTTATTTGCGTGAAAATTTTGATATTTATTTTGATAGAAAGTAGTACGATATAAATATGTACAACCGCCATCTATCGGTGAAATAATAAATCGATATGACTGCATTGGGTTTCTTTAGGAAGTTCTAGCCGTTATACAAAGATGGCGATACTATAGCACATGATGGTGATGGCTAAGTTTAAAGTAATTTATTAATTGAGTAATAATTACCGTATATAGGCATGTTACCTTAGACTAATATTGTGTTACCTTAAAAATCTATTTATAATAAAGGCGTTTCTGATCACTGATTAAAAGTTAGTTGTCGTAGCTTCGAAATGTAAAAAAAATGAATTGTCTCGAGAGGAAGTGACTCGATTTATTAATTAGATAATAATAATTGAGTATAAATATAATGAAATTGAACAGTAATATTAGTTAAATAATGAAATAGGAAATTTCCACTTCTTTTAATAGAACTATATTGCGTGAATGAGATATGTATAGCTAAAAGAAATATCAAGTTGATAATGGCGTGGCTTGGTAAATTGGACGAAAATGTGTAATCATAATAGCATGAATTAATGTGATTTCCTTAAATATTAAGAAATAGGGAAATATAGGACTAGGTTACGTCATAAATAATTAATTGAGTAATTTTTTTATTGGATTACACTTTATTGAAACAACGGATTAAAAGTTATCAAATAAAGGTATTATTCGAATAAGTGGAAGTGGTTGAGATGCGTTGGGGGGACCAATAGGAGGAGAGCAGAGTGTATAAGGGGTAAATAGGATCGTAGTTGAAACGGTGGAAATTCTCGTTCATTCGGCATCGGGCTCCAGCTGAAGAAAGTCGAACATATCTCTAAGATAGGTTTAGACAGCCATTTTGTAAGTACTGTTGAGTTGTAATTTATAGTGTTAATTCTAAATTTGTATTGCGATGGGTTAATTCTGTCATATTAACGGGGTAATAGATACGAAACTTGTTGTAGATTACATGTAATTTCTTTTAAAGCTCGAGTTTGGGTGGGATGTTCTATCACGTGGGATGTGAGTACATCCAATATATTGTAAAGTTGTGCGGGTTATAATTGCTATTAGATTAATAGGGGGTTGCATTAATAAATTGTTTTGTGGTTTCAAAGAGTTGAGGCGCGTAAGGGAAGTGGGGTAGGGATTGATCGTAACCAAGACACCTTTAGTTGCGGGAGGACTAATGTGAATGTAGTAGCATTTGTACTCTTGCAGGGCTGCTGAGCCTGGCAGTTCTGCGATCAATAAAAATCTGTCTTTTGCCGAGGATAGGTGGGGAATAGTTGTAGGTTAGAAATAGGGGCTGCGGCTGCCGAAATAGACTAGGGATGACCAAATAGGAAAACCCCAGTCATGGTATTGGGTTGTGGCGGAAACCTAACGGTGGCAACACAAGCCATATCCATCTTTTATAGCTAGGGTTCCGAGATCCCTCTAGAGCGGGTCGGACTTCGACTTTTCCTGTTTACAGGGTCGGAGAGCTCTCCAGATGGATGTATCTGAAGGGAGTGCCCTTACCTTCAGACGTTCAGTCTGGCCTTCTATGTATCTATGTATATATACACTAAAATAGTAGTTAGTTGGTTCATATTCACAACCTCAGCGTCAGCTGGTGGATATGGGCAAGCACACGGTCGTTACTAGGTTCAAAGCCAAGCTTGACCAGCTTGCATTTTTACAGCGTAGTCAGGGTACATCACACACCACACGTTTAATTCAAATATGGAGGCGTTCTCCCAACTTGCTTTACATAATAATCTTATTGAAGGTAGGTTAGGTACTCATTCTTAAATTATTAGGGAGGTTATTCGTTAGTGAAAACTATAATCATTGTGTTTCTAATAAAACAAGTGTTCAATAATAAACTTATCTAGTTGTGTCAGTGGATGTATAAATGGTGCGGACTGTTGGTTACTATACCTAAGTCTTTATCAAGACTAGGCAGTGAGAGTGTTAGAGGTGACTTCTAGTGTTGGGAGGTATGTTCACGGTACTGAAGGTTAATGTTTTATTACGTTTCAATTACTAGTATGATGTGTTGTCATGAAATATTGTTTGTTGGACGTAGTTAATGTCTATAAATACCATTGGCTACTCATTAAGAGTTAGTTATTTGCGACAGAATCTGTAAGGGCTTACCTTGTTTAACTAAATCAATATTATTTGATATACCTAACATTACTTACATTAAGTTTGTAATTGTATTGAGTTTGTTCCGAAAGACTTAAGTACCTATTATCTGGTGACCGATCGATTGGACGTTTGAATCAATCATTAATCAAACTTGCTATTCTGCATTACTTGTATCGTAATAGTTAGAATGGGTCAACTAGATCTAGATCAACCCTCACGTTTAGCTGAGACCTCTCAAATCTGAGAACTGCATCGAAATCTATTGGCTTCAGGTTACCCACCTGTACAGATATCTTCTAAACCAGGGATACTGTAGAATTCTGCCTCGTACGTGTCAAGTATTGAAGCGATCTAAAAGTCCTTACTTAAGGCAAAATACCTACACAAATACTATCCGTTTGATGGATTGGTCATTGGACTTAGTTTCATGTAAAACTAAATATTCAGTGTACCCTTACACGAGTCTATCGTATCTAGTTAGAAAGTGAGATTAATAATACCTACAATTGTAACACTATGTGTTCTAAACATAAAGATTATGTGAACACTGGGATGGGATTTCCGGCTGTCTCGGTTCTGTGCGACCCTTGCATATCTAGTTGTATAACTAGAATGTAATTCGCTAAAGACAGGGGGGAGATATTTCCATCATGTGTTGTATCTCATCGCGATAGGCGTGGTTTGGAGCCTTCGCCAAAAGGGGAACACAAATATTGTAAAGTATACTCATACAACTATACGCCAAAAGGGGAATCAAAGCAATATAAAAGAGTAGGTAGGCGTATATAATGATACACGCAAAAGGGGAAACAAATAACTTAATCAAATATCTTATAAGAATGTTTAGCAACTGATATTTTATAATAACTAATATTAAAACTAAGTATTTATTTCTAAGGACGCTCGTCTTAAACATAGTTTGGGTAGTGAAAGATATTGTGTGGGTAACTTTGACGAGATCGACTGTTAATACGGAAGGTCATAGGTTATAAAAATGAACAGTAGAGTAGGTTTGTAGAGGTTTGCGGAATGTGAAATGTAAGGTAGTAGGAATATTGATAGGTTAACTAGATTAATAGCTTGTTGCTAGGCGTCAGATTTAAGTAGTTGAGGGTAGGAACCAACTATTCCAGAGATCTTATAGAGTCAGGGAGACTTCGGATCATGATTGGGTTCTGTATACCGCTAAACGATCACATGGCCAAACTAGTAGTTTAACGGTAGACGATTAGTTGTAATTTATTCATAGGTAGATGAAGAGAGGTTATAGGCAGGGTACTTGTGCGTTCTAGAGGGGAAGCTAACACACGAACCGTTGCAGTGTAGGTAGGAATGTAAGTATGAGAGGATGTATGCGTCAGGTATGAATGTATATGAGGTGTATGATGATGTGTGAACGAATGTTGATGGGTGGATGAGATGTACGCGAGTGATGTATGCTATCTATAGAGTATATAGTTAGATATATTTATATGTTAGAGTATAAGTAGGCTAGCTAGGCTAGTGCGGTACAATTTAAAGGTAGGTTCATATTATGATGGTCTTAATTCCAAGAGGGATTCTCCACCAGTGGAACCACAAGACAAAGAAAAGCTAATAAACGGTTAATAACGATTTTTTTTTAAATTTTACAGGTACTCTGCAAAAATGCCACCAGGCTTGCCACGGTGTAATCACGATGCTGAAAACAAACAGTTTAAATGTTGCAAGTTAACGATGCTCGATATACAAAATTTCCATAAAGAATTTTATAGTACAAGAAATAAGAAAGATCAAGATGCATTTTTATTGAAACACTGCAGTGTGTCTAGGGTGAAAAGACGCCGGCCGCGAGTTGGTCAGCGCCAACCAACACAGAATATAACAAAATTGTTTGTGCGAAAGAGAAATTCTGTCAAGTTAGTACGAGTTTGCCAAAAAACATTCATATCTATTTCGGGAATTACTGAGCACAGGATAAGAAAAGTGTCTCGAACATTTGCCAGTACAGGATCCATAGTCCAAGAAAAAAGGGGTGGCGATCATACATCGGCCAAAAATGTGCAGAAAATGAGAGAAGTGAAGAGATTTATAGAATCGTTTAAATGTTTAGAGTCACATTACTGCAGATCCACAGTTCTTAGAAAATATTTGCCATCTACTTTGAATATACGAAAAATGTGGAAAATGTATAATCAGACCAATGAAGTCCAAGTACGCGAATGTTACTTTAGACATATTTTCAACACGTGCTACAATCTAGGGTTTGGAAGTCCTCGTACTGACACTTGTTCCAAATGCAATGAGCTACTTGAGCGCATTAAAAAATCTACAGATCCATCTGAAAAAGTACGTTTAATGACAGAAAAAAGAGTTCACATGCTGAAGGCCAGAGCGTTTTATCGCCTGCTAAAGGAAAAAAGGGACGATTTGGTTGTATTTTCTTTTGATTGTCAAAAGAATCAGGTATTGCCTAAAATATCTGATCAAGCGGCATATTACAGTCGCCAATTATATATATATAATTTTGGAGTCGTAAAGTCTGTACCCGAAAATACATTGAACATGAACAACGTCACTCTATATAGCTGGACCGAAGATGAATACCGTAAAGGAGCTAATGAAATAGCGTCAGCCGTATATAACACACTAATAAACACAGTGCAAAATGAAAATGTCAAAACTGTTCGACTGGTGGCGGATGGATGCGGCGCCCAGAACAAAAACAGTATTATGATCGGTATGTGCGCTAAATGGTTGACTCAGGCACCGAGTCATATTAAAACAGTCGAGCTACTTTTTCCCATTCCTGGGCACTCGTTTATTCCACCTGATCGGGTTTTCGGTCTTGTTGAGAAAGAGATAAAACGTATGGAGACCATTGTAAAACCTGTAGAATACATAGAAGTCTTTAAAAAATATGGAACTGTTGAGTTATTAAACAATGTAAAAGATTGGAAAACTGCTCTTGGCAATACAATTCGTCCACCTGGAAACTGGCATTTTCAATTTAATCAATGCAAAAGATTTTTCTTGAAACGAAACAGAAGTAATGATGTTTATGTACGAGGGGAGCCTAACTACTGCACTGATGTAGGAACTTACAAATCAGTATTAAAAAGAGGAAAAAGTTTTCTTGACTTAAACCCGGATGTCATAGAAAAATATAAATTTGTGGTAAAGAAAGATAAAATAAAGGATGTCGATGCTCTGTTAAGAAAACATTTTGGCGAGAATTGGATGTCTAGGGATGATTTAGAATACTATAAACAGGTAATGCTACGAGTAGAAAACGAAACAGATGAAACTGATGAGTGTGAAGATGAAGAAGCCTGTGAAGTTGCAATGCCTGATTCGGACTTGAGAATTTAAATTACAAATATTTTTTTACTGAAGATATAGCAGTTTGTTTTTAAATAAAGTGATTGATTAAAAAAAAATACCACTTGTTTTGTTGACTGTACTTTATCTTTTTATAATATGCTTAGAAGCAAATACGCTACTGTCCCTTCCCTTAGACGCAAATTCACCACTGTCGTATGTTACTCAGAAGCAGATTCACCACTTTCCAATGTGAGATGCAAAGTCGCCACTGTCATGTATGTTTTATTGAGTTTTTATGGTATGTATTAAAGTTTAAAATATAATTAATTTAGATTTCAGTTTAAAATATCTTACCAAACATTAAAAACAAGTATTTCTATAGACAATCGAATATAACTTATACTTTGCTAAAATTTATTTAAATGACCTAGATACAATTAGTGGACAGTGGCGGATTTGCTTTTAGACCCCTCATATATAAGCTTCTAGTTAATAAGTTATAATAGATAAATAGGCACACATGTTTGCAATCACTTTAGTCTTAAGAATTTGTACCTTAATAAAACAACACACCCATAAATTGGTCATCTTTTGACATATAAGTGTACGTCCGAACCTTTTCAAAACAATAGGCACACATGTTTGCAATCACTTTAGTCTTAAGAATTTGCACCCTAATAAAACACCCATAAATTAGTCATCATTTGACAAGGGTACCTCTGAACCTTTTCAAGTACTTCCTTTAAAATAATATTAGATGTTAAAGTTAAAATAGTTGTAGCTATAAATTTATGATAAGTAGACAGGCATTGTTGAAGATATTTAATCTTAAGGTGGTCCTTAAGATTAAATATCTTCAACAATGCCTGTCTGTCAATGGAAGATGGTGGTGGTAAAAGGCGAGTAGGTATGGTACCTACTCGCCTTTTACCACCACCATCTTCCAGCCCCCATGCTCACCCAATCATGTGTACCTATAGTAAGAATAAGTTAGTTCTATCTCATCCTCCAACCTCGACATAACCTCTTATATTAATGTTAATTTCTAGTTCATAGCGTAAGACTCTACTAAAATACTATCTCTGAACGCGCGCGCTCCAACGGCGCTGCCGAAACGCGTAACGATAAAACCAGCCTAAAACGAGATTAGTACGGCGCCTTTCGCTGCTGCGGCCCAGTCGTGTACAATATGCAGGTTATTACTGTCGATAATGAGTTAAGGACTGAACAGTTGGGAGAACATTGGCCAGTGGAAATAGAAACATATAAACGTTGTAGATTATGCAATAGATCCAAAATAATATGTGAAAGATGCGAAGTTCCTTTATGTTGCAACGAAAAAGTCAGAAATAATTTGGGTAATTACAATCATGTCTTAGCAGATGGAACTTTTCGATCATGCCCATCCAGCTTTAAACAACTCTATACATGTATTTAATGAAGAGACCGGCAGAGTGGATCCACTGATATCCGCTCTACTTTCTGATAAGAAAATGGAGACATATATAATTTTATACCGATTGATATTTGCTACAGTTGGTGAACATTTGAAACTTGAAAAAATCACATTAGATCATGAAACCGCCGCAATAAAAGCGGTTAATGTTTCCGAAAATTAATCACAAAAAGTTGCTACTATCATTTTAACCAATGTCTATTCCGCAAAGCTAAGAAAATAAAAACTAAAGTGAAGCAGAGGCATGTTGCACGGTGCGTCGGATTAGCTCGTTGTTAAATACACCGCAAAGAACAGTAACATTAACATGTTTTGAAATCAGGCTTATATAAACAAAGAAATAAGCATTTTGAAGTACATAAAGTAAAGACAAAGAACGTGCAAGAGGTACAGGTACCAAAACAGTTTCGTCAACTGTTATTAGCAGACTATAACAGCGAAGGAGTCCGAATTATTTTATTTTCTTCCGAGGCGGCAAAACAGCGAATTAATACAGTGTCACACGTATTCGGCGATGGTACGTTTAAACTGTTTAAAGTCTGCAAAGATATTCCATTTCTACAATTGTATACCCTTCACGGTGACATTGGCAGTACACCTACCACCACATGCATTATCCCTTTAATATACTGTCTCATGTCACATAAGACACGTACAGCTTATACTATTTTGTTTGAAATATTAAAGTCACAATTCCCTGACTGGCATCCATTAAAGTTTACCATAGATTTCGAAGAAGTAGCAATGAAAGCAATGTCTTCTATTTACCAGGACATAACTTTGAAAGGATGTCATTTCCATTTTGGACAGTTTTTGTGGAGAAAATTAAAGGCATTGAATTTGAATGATAACAAGTACAATAGACGATGTGTATCGTTATTAACTGCTTTACCTTTACTCCCAGAAGATTATATCTCTGAGGGGTGAGAGTATATACATTCAGAATACTGTCGTTATCCAGCCATGAAACCTTTTCTTAATAATTTTCAATCGCAGTGGATGACTAAAATTGTACCAAATATTTGGTGTGTGTGTGTGTGTGTGTGTGTGTGTGTGCGGCGAGCGGCATCGAACGACGAATGTTTTAGAAGGGTGGCACCACAAATTGAATTACTCTATACGACTTCGGAAGAACAATGTTATACATTTTGCTCGATGCATTACAAAAAGATGCATCTTGTTATATTGTGCGTATGAATAATTTAAATATTGATCATAATGAGTGCTCATTATCTTCAAACCGGAGAATTGCAGCAAGAAATCGCGACAATTTCATAACAGACTGTCAAAATGGGATTAGTCGATGGCCAAATGACCATTGGCTATTTTCTAGAAAAACTCCGATAACATTTTATTTTCTTTTATACAACTATTTCTTTGTGTTCTTGCTGATTTAAACTAGGTAGGTATTTGATGTTCTCTTCTTTTTCATCATATTGAGTTTTATTTTACAATACCGATTTACCCATAAGATACAAGTTTTAGGTGTTTATTTTCGAGGTGATGAGAGTAGACTAATCAATTCCACTTTGTTGACCTGGATGATATCACCCAGGTGATTTATTTCCGAGGTGATCAAAGTAGACTTATCAATTCCACTTTGTTCACCTGGGTGATATCACCCAGGTGATTTATTTCCGAGGTGATCAAAGTAGACTAATCAATTGGTGAACAGGTGAACAAAGTGGAATAATCCGGATTTGGATTATAAGGTGTGGGGGGGGGGGGGATGGTAAGGACACGCCTCTATAACATACCTATTCTATCGCCTCAAAGTATTTCGTCCCACCTGTCGCATTAAAACCAATATGGCGTCGTTCGCAACAGCTCACCGCATCGCATTGTAATATTTACCTATATTGTCACTAATTCATGCAAGTGCACCGCGGTATTTGTGTTTATTTTTAAAGTTTCACTTGCATTATGGGTTTATAACACCATACCACGCCTTTTTCTTATCATTGTACGTGGATACGCAACACGAAACACTCTCTAAAAAGCAGTGTCCGCATAATGGTAGGTCAATTGTAGTTCAAAGACAAAATGCCATCCTGCAGCCATTGAAACAACTGTCAAATAATCAGTAGAATACCATTTCCCAAATAATTACGAAGACATCGAGACGTCAGTGACAGTTCAGTGGCAAGTCATCGGCCATTGGTCTTAAATAGTTAGTAGAATACCAAAAAATACCAAATTACAAAATAAAATTACCAAAAAAAAAATGAAAGAAACATGAGAAATCAATGAATATATTATTATAGTTTCAACAATTAAATAATTTCAACGAGGCGAAATAAGTATTGATTTATGTATCGAAAGCCTTAGGCCTGTTGTCCATTACACGGTTTCTCGCCGTGAAAATCTACGGTTAATTCGCCGCGTGTAGGCACGGTCGTCAGTGTTGTATGGATCACTATAAGGGCGCGTTCCCACCGTGTCGTGACGACAGATAATCGTGTAGTTTTAAGTGTCGTGGCTTATATGTTTAAATGGAGGTGTTCACATTTAGAACGACGCAATTTACTGTCGTCTACGACAGTTTTTGCAGTGACGACACTTTGTCGTGACAGTGGGAACGGCAAGCACGACAGTCGTAAAACAATAAAAAAAATCGTGGACGGCAACTGAACACGTGTTTTCCCTTCCCTCTCGCACCCGCGCGCCCCTCGCGTCTGTACTCGGTTTGCTTTGTGCGTGTTAGAACTTGTCAGACTCCTGCGCATGGTGGACGTATAACAATGGCTAATAATATAACACCGGAAGTTTTAATTCCACTTGTGGAACAAAGGGCTGTCCTTTGGGACAAAACTTTAGACATTTATAAAGACAAAGGTTTGAAATTAGCCGCGTGGAGAGAAATTTGTTGCGTTTTTGAACCTAATTTTGACAAGTTGGAGGAAAAGGAAAGAAAAGATTTCGGTAAGTTTCTGAAACTTTTTATTTATTATGATACGTGTGCTGTAATGTTTTGCCAAGGTACGGAGCCTATTTCAGATACAAAATAGTCGGAAAATTGTGAGCGCACTGCGTTTCCACCATTTTCGTTTGAACGCAGCTGTGTTGCAGGCATGTTTACCAGGGCCATAACGGTTGGGGTATTCTCCAAGTATATAGCGTCTTTTTTTATTAAAAAATTATGTAATACCGTACAAGCCTTTACAACTTCAATAGCTGTTTCTGCACATACATCCAATGGTCAATGCAAGATCCTCCATTTATTGGATAAGATACCAAAAGTGCATTCAACATATCTTCTCGCACGGCTTAGACGGTAATTAAATATCTTTTTCTTATTGTCTAAATGAGTACCGCCATAAGGTCGCAATAAATTTTGTGACAATGTAAAGGCTTCGTCTCCAACAAATACATATGGTATTTCTTCTTGCATATTTTCGTGCAATGGCGTGGGTCTTGGTATATTTAAAGTACCATCATTTAATTTCTTCCAAAAATTGGATTGTTTTAGGATAGATGAATCACACTCTTTGCCGTATGAACTAATACTTACGTAAATGAAACGGTATTCTGAATCAACAATTGCAAATAAAATAAAAGAAAAATAATCCTTATAGAATAAAACATAGAACCACTATTTATTTGCTTTGTAATCCTTATGTGCTTGCCGTCCAGCGCACCGAGGCAATGAGGAAAATTCGCTTTCGTTTTAAAAGCTTCAGCGATCGTTTTCCATTCTTCTTCGGTATTGGGCAACTTTAAATATTCTGCACTTAATACGCTCCAAATAACAGAACACGTTTCTTTGATTATTTTGCTGATGGTTGACATTCCCACTCTAAAATTATAATGCAGTTGTTTAAACGAACATCCTGACGCCAAATATCTGTAAATAAATACAACAGCTATTATAATACGCTTATATTCGAGGACCAATGCCCTAACATTATAATTATGTATAAACATATAATCAGTCTAATAGGTAGTCCCTTACTTGTTCACGGAAACATCCGGGGATACTAGTGAAAAAACTCGATCTTATTATAGTTTTTTAAACTCTGAAAAACGTGCAGATTTTTGCGTGAACAATAATTTGACTACGTATTAGACTGATTATATGTTAATACATATAATGTTAAATCTATACACAAACAAATTTTAATTTTAAGTCTATTTTACTTTTACAGCTACACACATATCTACAAAGTGGACACATATTCGAGATGCATTTATGAGATCCTTGAAAAATGAAAAAGAAAAAAAGCGATCTGGTGCAGGCGCAAAAACAACTAGGCCGTATGTTTATAAGAATCAGCTGTCTTTTTTATTAAAAGTTACTGAGCCCCGTATGACCTCTGATTCAACTAATGAGCCTAATAATTCTATCTCTGATACATTAAGTGATGCAGCACCTTCTACTCAAAAGAAAACTAAGACCGACACATTAGATGATAAAATGTCACAATTTCTAGATTATAAATTAAATAATCAAGAACACCCACATGTGTCCTTTATTAAAGGAATTTTACCATCTTTGGCATCATTCGACAATGATGACAATTTTGAATTCCAAACGGGTATTATGCAACTGATCCAAAAAATTAAAAAGAAACGCCTTCGTAATAATTTATATGATACTTATGCAAACTATGGTGACTATCAAAACCATTTATCACAACCGACAGGATATTTTACACAAGATCCAGGTGCATCAACTTCGACTAGCAATCAAGTTATGGAACCGGCTGCATCACCAAATTCAGTCTATACTAATTTGTCTGATAACACACAAGATTCTTTTAATTTTGACAATATATAATTTAAAGATGTCTTTACTTATAAAACGGGTAACTCTAAAATAAATCTCTAAATAAATAAATGTATACATTAATAAAGAATTTTCATTTTATTTACTTACCTTAAATATCCCGCCATATCTTCGCCAATCTTTTTTACACGTTGAACGCCACGTGGCTCACCGTGTGAGCCGCGTGATAAAACTCGTTTAGGCCAAAGAGAAAATTATATTTATTTCAATTTTTCAAGTAGTGTTTTTTTTTTCTAGGAAATCATAAAAAAGCTCTATTCCACTTGAATCCATTAAACAAATCCATCGATGGATTAGTTTCCACTTTTTTTCCACTTTGATCCATCGATGGATTTGTTTCCACTTAAATCCACTAAAAAATCCATCGATGGATTAGTTTCCACTTTTTGTTCCACTCTGATCCATCGATGGATTAGTTTCCACTTTTTGTTCCACTCTGATCCATCGACGGATTTGTTTCCAATTTTTATTCCACTCTGATCCATTGATAGATTTTAGTCATTGATATGAATCTAATGCACCTCTTTCGTGATAACTAGGAAGTTATAATTATTTCTCTTTGATAATTATAATGTCAAGCCGGCAATGTCAAGTTTGATATGTTTTCTCTGTGCGCTATCATTTTGTGCAGTTAATTTTAATTTTATAATTAATAATAAAATTCAAATGGAGTCTACTTCAGATTTGGTTTATATTCAGAAGGGTAGGGGCACTGTTTTGTTGTATGACGGCCATCAATACCACAAAAAAAATCAGTTCAAAAATGAATCCTGTTTATGGAGGTGTTCTGGATATCAAATAGTTGAAAGTTTATTAATTAATTATTATAATATAATTATTATAATATTTATTAATATTATAATATAATAATAATAAAAATAGAAGGTTGGAACTTTAGCCTGAATAGCAATGTGGGAATGAAAAGGAATGAATATGAGTAGCCCAAAAAAAGAATTTTTTTGGGCTACTCATATTCATGGGAATAGCCCTTTCGGACCGTTCCAATACAATTGTGCGGGTCACAAAGTCGTGAATAGTTCATTACTTATACGTTAGCAGTGGACGGGCCGTGTATCGTACGATTGTGCGGGAAGCGAACTTTCAGCTCCCGCGCAATTTTTTTTCGTCGCGCAGTCGGTGAGCAGGTTTCGACCTGTTCGGTTTGTTACGGATTGCGCTCCCCGACTTGACGAAAGTAAGTACCTACTATTGTTTTATTTTATAAGTGTAGTCATATACGAGTTATTGATTAGAATATTAGTTAGGTATAGGATGTTTTTGTGACAATAGTGACTATCAGCAAGTAAACTCTTTGCCATAACGACGTAACGAACTTTACTGACACAATTTTATTGTATTAACGTGGGCCCTACTTTGCCTCATGCGCATTTCAAGTTTCTAATAGGCGCGTCCACACAGAGCGAGCAGCCTCGCGAGGCATTTGCCGCGCGAGGAGACTATCTCCAAACGAGCGCGGCAGCCTCGGTATCATCGCGAGGCTGCCGCGCGCGGCAGGCCCGAGCCATTATATTCGTTCGTTCAGTTGAGAATTAAGACATCATGGCACCACACGTACGTGTTGCGGTGGCAGCTGTTACTTTTATCCTTATAAATAGGATTATAAAAAAGAGAAGACAAGAAAACCTTAAACGAAGATGATATTGGATCCAGACTTTATACAAAAACAGATCTTTATTCATATTTTACTTATAATATACTCGAGCGAGGCACGAAACTATATACGCGAGCGTCCAGAGTGCGCGCGGCAAACGACTGAGGCGCCTTTGAGCAAAACAAAAAGCCGACACCGAATGGCTCGGGCGCTGAAGATGATTTGGAGTGAAAAATATAGGTATGACCCGATCGCAAATGCTATGTCTAGAGAACGGTTTTTTTTCTCAGGACAAATTTGCATTGTGTAGATGTGACAGCGGCCAATCAGGCTGAAGTACAAGCCAAAAATAGGTTATGGAGGGTGCAGCCTGTTATCGATGCCGTCCGAAACAGATGCCTGCAGTTACCAAGAAATGCTGGTAACTATGGTCGATGAACAAATGATACCTTTTGAAGGTCGGTGCGATTTGAAGGTAGTCGTAAAAAATAAACCTCGTCCTGCAGGGTTGAAAAATTTCGTGCAAACTACCTACAAGGGACAAGTTCTAGACTTCGAAATTTATCAAGGCTCTACTACTAAGTTACCAGATTCCGAGAATTTTGGAGTTGGTGCTGCTGTTATATTACGCTTGGCCAATACACTTCCAGAAGGCAGTTTTCTTTATTTCGATCGGTATTTTTCATCACTGCCTTTGATGAAAGAGTTAGTTAAAAGAAAATTAGAAGGAACAGGAACTTTGATGGCCAATCGATTTCATACAAAGAAGAAAACGCTGTATGAATTCAAGAAAGATAATAGGATGACCAGAGGAGAAGATGAGGAGGTTGTCAACAGGGAAAACACCTTGAGCGTTGTAAAATGGAAGGATAATAAAGGCGTACTTCTGACCTCAACTGCTTTTGGGGCAGAGCCGCGAACCCAGGTATCAAGATGGGATAAAAAGAGAAAACGATACATCGAAGTCTCATGTCCAGCCATAGTGAAAAATTACAACACTTTCATGGGTGGTGTTGATATTTGTGATCAGATGATGGAGGTTTATCGAACATGGCGGAAAACAAGAAAGTGGCCAGTGAAGGTGATCATCCACATGTTTGACTTAGCCATAGTCAACTCGTGGTTCGAGTATCCTACTGATTGCAAAGCCAATAGTCGCAAATCGAAAGACACTCTGGATTTACTGGCATTTAGCCCTTAAATGCATGTTGTATCAAAAATGTAACTGACAGTTTTACGCGGTTCAGCACCTTTCTATTTCTATTACGAATAATTTGTGACTTATACTTATTTTTAAAGAACAATAGTTTCTGAACGAAAATGTCAAAGCATTATGATTGGTTCGCTACTTTATGATGTATTTTTATGTCATAGTTCACTGACAGGCACAAGTTTCGACAGCAAGTGAATTTGAAAGTTTACATCTGTTATTATTCTTTGAATCTTGTGGCGAAATTACATAAAAAAAATAAATTACTACAGGTAAGTTCTTTGTTTACTTGATAGCCATATTATTTTTCATTAGAAATTGACTTTGGCTACAAAATAAACGGCTTTTTTGCTTGTATCAAAAGTGAGACATCATGCATTTAGTACCTGGTTTTGGATTTAATTTTGCTTGGTTGCGGGAATGAGCATTTTTTTACGTTTGTTATAGAATGGAACGTAGAAGAGTTGCTGATAGGGAAATTGAAGATTATTTAAGTCAATTAGAAAATGGTTACATATCAGATGATTGCAATGATCTAGATGAAGACGATTTCGAGGAAATTTTGACCACTGCAGAGCTACGAGCTGTACTAGAAGATGATGTGCCAGATGATTTCAACTCTGAACCTGCAGCTGACGAGCAAGATCCTCCTTTGATCGAAGATCCTGTGACAGGTATAGACAATGATTCTGGTAGTGGTAGCTCTCGTTTACCAAGTCAACCTTTTGATATGCAAAGACTAAGATGGAAAAAGCAGTCACTTATATATCAAGAAGATAATTTACGATTTAAAGGTTGTAACGATCTTCCACCAGAAATAATGTCACTCGAAACACCGTTCCAATTTTTTAGCTACTATTTTACCCCGGATTTCATCAGCAATATCACTAAAGAAACTAACAGATACTCCATTCAAAAGCGTCTTGATCGTCTTGATTGTGTGACTGATGTTGAGATACGTAAATATATGGGGATATTGATCTTCATGTCCGTTTACCATTACCCAAGCGTTCGTTCCTATTGGCACAACAAATTTGGCTTTCAGCCCATAATTGAAGCAATGCCTGTAAACAGATTTGAAAAGATAAGGAGCATCATTCATTTTAATGACAATGAGATGCACAAACCTATAAACGACCCGAATCATGATAAACTTCATAAGCTGCGCCCAATTATACAACATCTAAACGAAAGGTTTTCTAGCGTACCCTTAGATCAGCGCCTTTCAATCGATGAACAGATGTCGCTTATTTGCAAGAAGGAAGTCATAACTAAAAAAACTGTGAAATTGAGTTATTCATACACAACGAATTAGAAAAAAATACTTCATTTTCTGCAAGAACGACATAATTCTACGCTTTCATATGAGTGACTGAGAAAGGTTGTGTCACTCTGTCTCAGTCTCGCTCGACAGCGCTCTTTTATTCGACACCGGCTCATTTCAGTTACTACAAGTTTGTTGCAACGAGTGCACGTACAAGTTTTCAACGTAGACGACATATTTTGTTTTATGACGATTTTCTCAAAAAGTAAGTAAAGCTTATTTTAATATTTTAAATGTTAGAACGACACATGACGTTATGTGACGACGTTGCAGTAAGAATATGGTTCAGTAATAGTAGTCACATTTCAGTTGTGTCGTTATTCTTAATAAAAAAGAAACACTTGTGAATAATTATTATGCTTAGTACGTTATTGACAATAATTAATTTAATATATACCATTTCACGAACGACACATTACTTTATAAGCTGTTTTTGTTGTAAAATTATGTTTGCCTTTGTAATTGTTTTTTTCTTTAATTAATTTTATGTCGTTATTATTAATGATTTTTTTCGTTTAGGATACGTATTAACCACGATGACCTCCAGAGCAAGGCAAATATTGGCCTTAGTCACCCCCAGTGACAACGAAGCATCAACTACACTATTCACTAAATCTGTATTTTTCTACAATGCTTTTTTACATTTTATATGTAAGTATTTATTATACTTATTTATTTCGCCTATTCCCAGTTATCGCCACTGGCTTTGTCGCCACTGCTGATAAATGGGAAAAATATTCACGACTGTCACCAGTGATGACGATTGACACATACTTTCCCAGTTGTAGCTACTGGCTTTGTCGCCAGTGGTGACAAATGGTAAAAAAACATCCCCATTATCACCAGTGGGGACAAACGACACAAAAATAGTCTCAAATGTCGTCTACCAAGCAGGACATAGGTACACAAATAAAAGTAAAAAAATATTTGAATACTTACCACAGTCTGTAACATTACTAAAATGAGGTACAAACACAACAACAACGTACAACAAACATCTTTACCTGTAGAAAACAAGAATAAAGGCACTTCCTTGTTTATTTGATCCATCTGTGGATGCTGAGCGAATGTGGGTAGACGGGCGAGGAGTAATTAAAACCACGTGTTTAGATGTTATTCGAAATTAAATTATTATTTCAGCGAAATATAGCCGTTAATATAATCACTAATCACTAATCACTACACAATTATATTGCAATGACACTCCACCGAACACGTCTTGTCTTCGCGAGATGCAAATGGATTGCCTCCTGTTTGCCTCTGCGTACAAAAGAGTCCGGAGTTGCGTCAGAGTGAAGAAACGTCAGAACGCGCCTTTCAAACTGACACTTGTCAACTGTCATGTCACTTTTGACGTTTCTTGACTCTCGAAACACCAAGGCGCCGTCAAGGAAAATAAGTATTAGTAAATATAATAGCAAAATATTATTATTCGTAATAGTATATTATATAATTTAAAGGAATTTGTGAACATACCTTTGCTACTTTGGGTCAAAAAAATAGTTTTAATAGTTTACGATAGTAAGGTAGTCTCGTTTCCACTTTTTACGATTGTACCCACGTTTCGTGCTAATTAATTAGAGCTGATATTTTTCATTCTGAATACGTTTCTAAACAATGTCGGAGCAAAGTGTGATTGCATCGAGCTCTTCCCAATCAGACTCATTGGTCTATATAAAACGAAGACATGGGATTATATTACTACATGAAGGATACCAATATCACACAAAACGTAGACATAAAAGTGGTTTATCTGTGTGGGAATGTACCAAGCGAGCTACTTGTAAGGGGCTTATAAGAATAAAAGTAAGTATTTATCTACATTTAATATATTTGAAAACATACAAAATCACTCGATTTTTTAACCCCCGACGTAAAAACGACGGAGTTATAAGTTTCACGTGTCTGTCTGTGTGTGTGTGTGTGTGTGTGTGTGTGTGTGTGTGTGCGTGTGTGTGTGTGTGTGTGTGCGCGCGTGTGTGTGTGCGTGTGTGTGTGTGTGTGTCTGTCTGTCTGTGGCATCGTAGCTCCCGAACGGATGAACCAATTTTGATCTAGTTTTTTTTTTTTTTGAAAGGTGAATTAATCGAGAGTGTTCTTAGCCATGTTTGATGAAAATCGGTCCAAGACGGCCGCCGCCACAAAATGGCGGATTACATTTACATATTTTTTTTTTCTTTCCAGGCTGATAGTATAATAGACAAGAAACTACATACATGTACCCCCGATTTCGCCAAAAATGTGATTGATGAATCACTTTACAAATGTAAAATGAACCTGACTAAATTAGACTTTCCAAGCGTTCCTTCGACATACAACTCGATGGTGGCAAATCTAGAAGATTCAGGAGTCTCATTGGTATGTAAAATACCGAATTTTACCAGTGTTAAGTCGTCGCTGTACAGATACCGTAATGCCGCAGCTAATGTAGGTAAATTACAATTTAAAAACGTGGAAGAGGTAGAAGTACCCCCTAAGTATAAAAAGTTTTTGATAGCAGATTACTCATGCAACAATAATAGGATATTATTATTTGCCTCCGAGCAAGCAAGACGCACAATTTGTGAAATCCATGATTTCTATGGAGATGGCACTTTTAAAAGTTGTCCGATGCCATTTGCTGAGTTGTACACAATTCATGGAGACTTAGGGAGTACTGTGAACAATACCAACATTGTTCCACTTGTATACGCCCTTATGAGTAGTAGGAATACACAATCGTACGTCATTTTATTTAGTTTGATAAAATCGGTATTACCAGGCTGGCAGCCGCGTAAATTTAAAATTGACTATGAGAAGGCTACAATTAAAGCTGTCATCAAAATTTTTCCAACCATAGAGGTGAAAGGGTGCTACTATCATTACAGTAGAGCTATATGGGCCAAAAGCCGTGAGTTGGGTATCACTCGTTCTCAAGATAAAAGAATTGTCAGAATCGTAGAGCTTAGTGCAGTTCTTCCATTATTACCACTTAACGAAATCATGAATGGATGGCAATATATAATCCGCAACGCCAATGATGATCCTGGAACGGTTAAATTTATACAGTATATGGAAAGACAATGGCTTCGAGAAGATTTCTTGCCAATGTGGTGTGCATACGGAGAACAACACCGAACTACCAATTCTCTTGAAGCATGGCATTTCAAGTTAAATCGGGCTGTAAGCAAAAAATCCCCAAACCTAATGCACTTTCTTAATATTCTACATGAAGATTCGGCTTTGTACACACATCGCATCCGCGACGTTTCTAGCAGTTCTCATACTGAGCTTAAAAGAAAGCGTTTGAAAAAGTCCATATTTACCGATGAATTCATTCATGAAACACAATTACAGCTTGTAATGGGAGACATTTCGGTAGGCCATTGTTTAGAAATCTTAAGGCATTAATAAATTATGGAGAGTTTTACAAAAGATAATATATATAATATTAAGTAGTATAAATATTAACATATCAGGATTTTCCTTATTTAGTAGGTTGTTGATTACATTACCTTTGTTAAGCAACTGTAATTTAAAATTACGAATAATAATAATATGGTATTGATTACACTACGTTTACTTTTATTTGTGTATGTCCTGCTTGGTAGACGACATTTGAGACTATTTTTGTGTCGTTTGTCCCCACTGGTGATAATGGGGATGTTTTTTTACCATTTGTCACCACTGGCGACAAAGCCAGTAGCTACAACTGGGAAAGTATGTGTCAATCGTCATCACTGGTGACAGTCGTGAATATTTTTCCCATTTATCAGCAGTGGCGACAAAGCCAGTGGCGATAACTGGGAATAGAGGATTTATTTTTAGATGATACTATACAACGTTCCCGTACAAGCAGTACAAGTTCTTCAAGTTTTTCCAGTAGCTCCTCTGACAGTTCAACAAGTTCATCATCTTCATTTAAAGAAGGTATTTTTTTAATTAGGTACCTAAATTCGAAACTTTAACACAGTCATTCTGGTTAGTGGTTTTAGTGTTTAATACTAAAGTGGTTAGTTTTATACTATTTGCTAATACTTCTTTGCATTTTCAGATAGTGATGACTCGGTGAAAGATCCCCTATATCAACCGGGTTCACTACGCCAATTCGAAGTTCGTTATATAGATCTTGTTACACCGGTGTCACCAGCAATTTCAGATCAAAATATAAACATCAACTTGCCTACTTACCAATTATTTGAAGCTCTCAAATAATTGGTAAGTAGGCAATTCGGTAGAAGTTGTTTTCGCGGTGACGTGGAATTCCCACTGTCGCCGTGTTTCTGGGTCTAATTTTAAATTTACAATGTGGATAACAATGACGTCCCAATCGCTAGTATTTACACCTAAACTTACCAAAGATGCAAGACATTCATTGGTAGTATCGACCAGATCCTTTAAACCATTGCCAGATTCTGTAGTCAGGTTTTTCTGACTCATGAATCGTTTTAAAACGTTGTGGCACAATCATTTTTTGTCGTTGTATCTTTCATTAATAATGTCCCAGCATCGATCAAAGTTACCCTCTTCTATAGTTACATGTCTAATTAACTGTTCTGGTTCCCCCTTTAAATATGCTATTGAGGGTCTATCTAGCAATAACCCTACAGAAATGTATCCGTTCCCAAATTTGGAAATAGGGGAAACTGATCCGGATCACCCGATAAGCAAGGTTTCTAGAAGAGTTGTTTCGTCAATATTTCTAATGTTCAAAAAGACAAAAGCTGCATTGATGACATCCAAATACATAAACTTAGGGTCTAGACTAGGGGGATCCTATTTGAGTAGCACGGGAACAAGGAACCCACACTCTTTCACTTCCATGATGCCTATTTACGCTACTGTGAATAAAACTAAAACATCGAGAGCTGTCTCTAGAGTAGTAATAAGGGGTCCACAACATGCACGCAACCCTACAGACAAAATCAATTTAGTTATCATAGAAACAGTTAATGATCTTTTTATTCAAGATAAATTGTGGACTTTCTTGCCTAATTGTGTAGTGGTTAAAGGAGAAAGGAGTTTTTTTGTCATTAGGAAAACCGCTGTCAACAAGATGGATAGCTCATACTATGCCTTCAACCTCAACGCTTTATTTGCCACCTGTAATTCTTTAGGTGAAATGACCTTCAACAAAGCTCTTAGTGTCAATCAACTTAACTCACTTAGTTTAAAGCTAATTGAAGAGAATGGAGACTGGTTCAAAGTAAGGATAGTAGAAAGCCTTCTCATGTCCTGGATAGGGAACACAAGGGATGAGGGGGCTTTCTCTGTACTTAGAAAGTTGTACATGGCTATGATGGCGTTCGACAGGAAAACACCGATATTAAATTACGACCAGAATGGATTTGCAGACAAAATCAACGAATGTATGATTGACAATCCCATGGGATTATATATTGTGTGCTACAAAAATACGTCATTTCATGAAACAGTATTTACCTTTGAAACCACATAAGTGGGGTTTCAAATTGTTCATGCTTTGTTCTTTGATGGGATATGCCTATAAATTCATTATATATTCGGGAAAAGACAATGAACCTATGCTAGAAAATGAAACAGATGTAGGAACCGTTGGTAATGTCGTCATAAAATTATCTCGTGCAGTTCCAAGAAGAATTAATCATATTGTCTACTTTGACAACTTCTACACTTCTTTACCTCTCATGTATCACATGGCAAAAGAAGGAATTTGGTGTTTAGGAACCGTGTAAAGAAACCGATTAGGTAAATCTTGCAAGTTACCTACAAAGCAACAAGTGATGGCAAAGTCTGTGGAAAGAGGATCCTATGAGGAATATGTGACAAACTACGATGGAGTTGAAATGTCGTCAGTAAGTTGGAAAGACAATAGGCAAGTCACTTTGCTGTCTACTTATGTGGGAGCTGAGCCTGTATCTACGATTGAGCGTTATGATAAGGTTGAGAAGAGAAAGAAATTTATACAATGCCCAAAAATTGTCAAAGAATATAACGCCCACATGGGCGGAGTGGATCTAATGGATTCGTACTTGGGCAGGTACAGAATCCGTATGAAAAGTAGAAAATGGCGTACATAAGGCTATTCCATCATCTCCTTGATTTGGCGGTAATAAATTCGTGGGTTTTATACACTCGAGAGCAATGAATCCGGGTCACTTAAAGAATGTTAAAAATCTCGGAAACTAAAAATGATAGGTTAATGCAATAAATTGTATTTAATAGACAATGTAATACTCCTTAAATGAAAGTAAAAAAAATATGAGTCACCATACATTTTATTAACACAAAATTACATAAAGAAAAAAACTGCTGATCTCTCCTTAAAACAAAAATAGGAAACATGAAATTTTTGAACTTTATTACGATTTTCTTGAATTTTAATACTTCGTATTGCCTCCTCGTGCTTCCATTACTGCGTTTACGCGGTTTGGCATGCTGTACACCAAGTTCCTTATACGATTTTGGGGAATATTCTCCCATTCCTCTGTGAGAGCAATTTTGAGCTCACGAAGCGTGATTGGGGGAGGGTTTCGTTGTTTTACGCATCTGCCTAGCTCGTCCCAAGCATGCTCGAACGGGTTGATATCCGGGCTGCGCGCTGGCCACTCCATACGAGTAATGTTCATCTCTTGAAGGTAGTCATTCACAATCCTACCTGTATGAGGTCGGGCATTGTCATGCATAAATATAGCATCCTCACCTAAATTGACCATAAATTGACCATCAATTTGGGATAATTCCTCATCAGATTATTCCGATAGAGATTTGAAAAAGAAATGTTGGGAGGAAGTTGTAGATTTGTTTGGAGAACAGGAGCAAACCGTTGAAGAAAAAAAGAGCTTAGGTAAGTAAAGAACATATATTTTTATTAATGAATTATTAATATAATCAATAAATGTTCATGATGATTCTGGTGTAACATGGACAGCCAAAAGCTCGTTGTGAGTGAAGTTGTGTATGTATTTATTAATGAATATAATTATTTTGCCATGGAAGTGGGTTTTCGTTTACAAAATAATGTGTAAAATTATCTCGAGTGGTAGTAGCAGCACGCCCTCCTCTAGTGAAATTTTGCTGTGTTGTAGTTTGAAAGCCCGTTATTGTCAGAGTATCATCATATGAATATCCATCTCTAGAACGTACAAAGTTGTGTAACACACAACATGTTCTCACAATGGATTTTGCTAATTCTGTGTGGACATTTAATGGTCTGTGGAAAATTCGCCATTTATTTGTTAAGATGCCGAATGTGCACTCGATGTAACGGCGAGCTCTCGATAGTCTGTAGTTAAAAATTTTCTTTTCGGCACTGAGGTTGTTTCCTCCGTATGGACGCATAATGTTTGGGCTCAACCCGAATGCTTCATCGCCTATAAATACATACGGGAAAAGCGTTGGGTTATTTTCTGAAATTTGTAGGGGCTCTGGAATACCTAAAGTATTACTTATGAGTTTCTTATACAATTCAGTTTCTTGGAAAACTGCTGAATCGCTACTTTTCCCATAGGCACCGACGTCTATATAAATGAAATTATAATTAGCGTCACATGCAGCCATCAACACCAATGAAAAAAAGTGTTTATAGTTATAATACATCGAACCAGAATCAGCAGGTTGAATCAGTCTTATGTGCTTTCCATCGATACTACCGATGCAGTGTGGAAAGTTGGCATGTTTTTCGAAACCATTTGCTATTTTCATCCAGTCATTTGCAGTAGCCGGAAGTGATAAACATGTTTGCAACTTATCCCAAATCACGGCACACACTTCTTTTATTATTGTGCTTAATGTCGTTTGTCCTAGACGAAAGTTATAATGCAATTCCCTCATCGTACATCCACTTGCGAGGTACCTGTAATTAACAAAAATTAATAAGTAATATAATTTAATTTCCAGGGTTAGTGTTGCAAAAAAGATGGAAAAGCATCAGATCATGCTATGCGCGGGAAGTCAAACGCCAAAAAAATATAAAGTCTGGTTCTGGAGCCACTAACCGCAAAAGCGAATACATATATTTTAAGCAGTTACAGTTTCTACAAAAAGTAGTAGCTATCAGAGAAGAAGGTGTAGAAGAAGAAAAGTCGGAGAGCACTGAAGTAGGCGGGCGACCTAAACAAAAAGTTACAAACAAACGTAAACTAACAGTAGACGATGATCCCTTTGTTCAAGCATTAAATAATTCAATTGAGCAAAGACGCCGTGAGATAACAGAGCAGAGACTACGCGAGACAGCTGAGGTTGACGAAGATCGGCTATTTCTGCTTTCATTGTTGAGCACATTAAAAAATCTACCTCCTCAAGTTAAAATGGCTACCAAAATAAAGATGCTAACTTTGTTGAACGACGCGTCAGGTTTTTCTGGTAACAGGACGTTTGATTATGCTGATCGGTCATTTCGGAATTCTTCAGAAATTAATCCAGGTGGCAGGATCGTGAGTCATGAGACCTATCATCCTGGTTATAGGACAAACACGAATTATCAGAATGAACCTATTACAAGTAGTCCTAATTCTCCGTATAATTCTATGAATACAATGACATATGCAAGTTCTACAAGCGACACACATGATTCACAGGACTCGGAACCACTTATGGATCTATATAGCACTTAAACATTAATGGCTTGTTTGTTTGTCTACATTTTTTTATAAAACTTACTTTAAAAATGTTCATAGTTTGTTTTAACTTACCTTAATGTTACAAACAACTTTTCTTCAGGACTGATTGATTTTCTTAATATTGTATCTTGCTTCAACAAATCATTTTCACACAAAGTCAGTAATTCATCAAAGGACCTCACGGACATCCTCACATAACTAAAAAACTTATCCGGATATCTTCTTAGATCGTCGTATATGTTGACGAATTGTCCTTTCTTACAGCGATCGGCTAAATAAGGATGAACCCACCACTGTTTCTTTTTTCTCTTGAACTTTCTTTTCCTACGTACATACAGCAGTAGTGCTATCTCTTCGAGGTCCATTTTGATACTATCTCGATATGGTGTGGCGACTCTGGTGTCTGTATGGTGTCTAGTTTGGTAGCTTACGGACACCACGGTGGCGCAACTGGTTGCGCCGCCATGGTGTCCTGGTGAAATATAGCCCTTAAGTTCATTAGTGCCATAAAGGCTCACGAGCAACGTGAATGGTGCAATAAAGGTTTGGTGGCAAAATCCGGCTCCTTCATCTTCTCGATTCTGCCGTACTATAAGGATTCAGTTTGTGCATGAACGTAATGAAGTCACTAAATCCGAAATAGAACCAGTGGAGGAATCAGTGCAGCGACAGCAATAATGTTCGCGAATGTTACTTCAGAGCAATATTCAATAGGTGTTATAATGTGGGTTTTTGGAGCCCTAGAACAAGGCTGCTAACTTTATACATCCTTAGTGACTATGTCTGCAGAAGAAAGCAAGACCAGTTACATAAGCCATTCCATCATAACAGTGGACTTGGAAACCTTATGTATTGAAGCCACATGAACATGGAAAGCTCGTCAGAACTCATTGCTATCAGAATAAATAATATTCCATTAAATTCTTTGTAAACCATAAAGGAAGAAATCAAAATTCATAACGAAAAGCACAACAACAACAAAAACTTCATTGAGAAGAAAATCTCCAGCTTCTGTCACCGGCCACCTAATCAGTTTGGCAATGTTTATCTTCATGTGCCTGAAATGTTGCAATTATAAACAGTTTAATTGTTTCCGAAGAAAAGTTGCGGCACATTACAGCGACGGATGTATTCAAATCTTCAATAACTGTTTCGACAAAATTGAAAGTTCTTCTGAAGAACTAAAATACTCACTGAAGAACTTCTTCAGTGAGTATTTTTTAACCATAGAACATGTCCACTATTTTTATGTCTATGTCGTTGGATGTGGTAACCCCTCGGAAACAAAAGTTACAGAGATCTTTAAAAAAGAAGACACTCAAAGCCGTCAGACTTCTAATGACTGCTAAATAGAGCCAATAGCGAAAAGAAACCGTCCAGTAAATTAGTTGGTGCTTTATGTTTTGACAAAATGACCATTAGAAAGTTCGTAGAATTTGATGACAATGATTATTTAGGATTCTTGAATTGTAGTTATAACATGAACAGTGGCCCATTGGCCAAAGAAGTTAGTTTTTATGTTAACATGTGTAAATGGCTCGTGGAAAATACCGTTAGGTTATTATTTAATACATGGTATTTCTGCAGAGCAAAAAGCTAATTTAGTAAAGACGTGTATCGAATTAGTGACTAAAAAATGTAGTGTTTAAATTATATCCGTTACGTTTGATGGATGCCCAACTAATTTTGCAATGAGTAAAATTTTAGGTCGTAAATTGAAAGTTTCGGAAATTGACCCCTCCTTTGAAATCGAAGATAAAAGAGTAGTACGAGTAATATTTCCCGATCCTTCACACATGTTAAAGTTAGTAAGAAACACGTTAGCACAAAAAGGAACAATTTCAGACGTACAAGGTCGCACTATGTTGACATTATATTAAACTTTTAATTGAGTTACAGGAGAAAGAAGGTTTACATTTGGGTAATAAGTTGACAAGAGCTCATGAGATTTTTTTTAATGCAACTCACATTAGATGGGCAACCTATATTAATAACCAACAGGAAAACTGGGTTTTGGGGTTTTATGAACTGTATTCGGAGTATTTTGCACATATATGAGAACCATGTTAAGAGTGACTCTCTGCGATTTCTCTGCACATATAAATTCAGCCAAGACCATATAGAATACTTTATTAGTGCGATAAGAGCTAAAGGCGGTTTTAACAACAACCCCACCGCGAAATAATTTTAGGTCCCCGTTTAAACCCCTCTGTAGCAGAAGGACAGATACGCAAAATCCCGGAATAGCAAAATCCCAAATTAGCAGAAGGACGGATTAGCATAAAGGCAGATAATGTACTGTCGTGTACATTATAATACAAACCAAACCTTATTATTAACCTTATTATCTATTTGTGACCTCTTTACCTCTTTCTTCTAAATGGCCACTTTTCATAAACAATCAGACGATCTATATTATATTTATTATTCAATGTGACATGCAATGTTTGTTTTTCTGATAAAAGACATTTTCCTCAGTTATCAAATAATTTAATATTATAATTTAAATAATGGATCAAGCTAGTTCCAGTAACGGTGGATCATATTTAAAATTTATTAAAAGTCAAAAAGGTAAAAGTGTTTTGTTACATGCCGGCCACAGGTACAATTATGTGAAGAAAAATGAGAGTGGGACCACAAATTGGCGCTGCTACAACAAAAAACAATGTAGCACATCTATTACATTGAATGCTAAAAATGACATAATAAGGGAAGCGAAGCACTCTTGCATCCCTGATTTTCAACGCAATACAACGGATGCAATATTAGACCAGTGCAAGGAAGAAGTATGTAAAAACTTTGAACCAATACAGAGAGTATTTGAAAACTACATTTATAAGAGAAAAGAAGAATCGAATTTGCTGGCAATTTTATTGACGATGATGATTTGCCTGTGTTTTCTATGAAAAGGGACACTCTATATAGATCGCGGCGAAAATATCTGAAACTCACTGAATGCAAAGACATGAAGAAGCTAAAACTGCCACACTGTTTAGTGGATAATTTTTTTTTATATGATGATGGTGTGGATGAAAGAATTATAATTTTTGGAACTACACTGGCTAAGCAACTTTTAATGAAATATGAGGTATAGGTATACGGTGATGGAACATTTAAGGTAACACCGACACCCTTTTATCAGCTATATACCTTACACGTAGACATTACCAATAATAACGAAGATACTGTCAGCTTTGTACCCCTTCTTTACATTCTGTTACCAAACAAATCAGAAACTACGTATAGAAGACTTTTTTTAATACTCAGAGACCAATTTAAAATGAAAATCACGGTCTACAAATGCGATTTCGAATTGGCAACCATAAATGCTGTCAAATTTGTTTATCCACACGTGACTATCAAGGGTTGCTATTATCACTTTGTTAAGAATGTCTGGAAGATGGCTAAAAAAAATTGGGTTAACTGTAGTTGAAGGTGGGCACAAAATAATAACTTTATGCACACAATTACCTCTATTGCCAGCAATTCTGATTCCGGAAGCCTACCTTTCTATATTTGATTTGTGTCCCGAAAAACCAGAATTTTTCGAATTTCAAAAGTACTTCAATAACCAATGGATCCTCAAAATCACAAAGGACATTCTTAGCTGTTACAACGAAAAATTTAGGACAACGAATGGTGTTGAGGGATGGCACCGGAGGATTAATACAAAAATACCTACGAATCCTTCACTCTTCCTATTTGTACAGCTATTAAAGAAAGAAGCATATTTCCAAGATCTGAAGTTGACCGGCAATAGCATACCACAAAAACGTTCTTCTCTTATTACAATGAAAGATAAAAAAATTGATCAAGCTATCACGAGCTTTTTGAATAATAAAAATTCTGCAATGGAATGTTTGATACGTTTGGCCAAGTTAATAAAACAAATTAAATAACTTTTAAAATTTATTTTGTCTTTAATAAAACGAATTAAATAACTTAAAATTTATTTTGACTTCAGTGTGTATCTGTACTTCTGCCTTTATGCTAATCTGTCCTTCTGCTAATCTGGGATTTTGCTATTCCGGGATTTTGCGTATCTGTCCTTCTGCTACAGAGCGGTTTAAACGTATGCTAGTATATGGTGAATTGAAACACATTACAACGGGAAGTTGTATTCCATTACAGAACATAAATATTTTGACCTATACGAAACCTGAAGTAGCCATGAACAAAACAACTGATAAATTATTTGATTTTGCTGATGGAACTCGAGTCTTTAATTTAGACGAAACCGCAACGACAACGGTACACAAACCCCAACGTGTAATTGCTCCGAAAGGAAAAAATGTCAACAAAGTGACGAGTGGTGACAACTTGCTTAATAGTTTGTTTAGCTGGTTACGCATTACCACCCGTTTTAATTTTCCAAAGAAAAAATTTCAAGGACCACATGATAAAGGGTGCCCGACCTGGATCTTTAAGTTTGGCAACTCCAACTGGTTGGATGAACACTGAAACTTTTGTCCATACCATATCTCACTTCATTAAACGCACTTCAAGTTCCATCGACAATCCTTCCCTTCTAATTATGGACAATGACGAAAGCCATTTATCCAACGAGGCATTCGACTTACCGAAGGTTAACGGCGTAACGATTTTAACACTACATCCTCACACAACAGCTAAGATGCAACCATTGGATTTTGGTATTAATTCGCCATTTAAAGGTTTTATAACGCTGAAATCGATTCTTAGATGATGAGAAATCCTGGCAAAGTAGTCACTATTTGAATCGGTTAATTAAGAAACGGAACATGTTAGGTTTTTTCTCATATGGCAATTTTAATGAAAGTCAATTGTTTATGGCAAGACCTACAAATCAGTTATGAAAAGGAATATGTCAGTCTATTCGTTTGAAAAATATAAGGCAAATGAAATTACCGTGTAAGTAAGAAACCGAAAAAGTCACTGACTTATTCCCTTTCTTACTCAAACGATAATTTCAATATTTGGTAACACTGATTTCAAAATTTGACATTAAATACAGCTGTTTATTATCAAATTTTATAGTCTCGTTATTAGTTTGAGGTTATTATCTCGTTATTAATTTGTGATTTTATACCGCCGTGCATTCATTTTCTGTAGTGCTTTAATAATATTATAATTTAATATTAAAATGTCGGGAAGTGAACGTGAAGAAGTAGAAGAGGTTCAGAGAAAAAGGAAAGGCGTGAGAAATGAAACTCCAGCGCAAAAAATCAAACACAGTCGTATAAAAGGCTTGCGTTATGAAAATTATAAAGGCGTCTCGGTTCCTGGTAAATCACCTGGTGAGTCTTGTCGTTGTGCATTGAAATGTTTTGAAAATATTGATGAACAGACTCGAATCCAGGCATTTGCTGATTTACATGGTCTTAACAGTAAAAACGAGCAAGATATATTTTTATACGGCCTTATAGAGGTTGTACCAATTAAACAAAAAAGACCACGAACAAACGATCCCCAGAAAAAAAAACCTAAACAGGCTTCCTTTAAATTTTATGTCAAAGTTCTAAATTCCAAAGTACTGGTTTGCAAAAAGGCTTTTATGAGTATCTATTCTATAAAAAATCATGCATTATTTCGACTGCAGCGTTTAAGTTTAACAGGAACCATACCCTCCGATCAGAGGGGAAAACAAGGTAATCAGAAAACAATACCTGGTATTCTTATTCATGAAGTCAAGGAGCACATATACATACCTTTGGATGCCTGACGTTTCGACCAGGTTACACCGGCCGTGGTCACAGGCTGACTGTTTCAGAATTTACTGAATTGAATTCCACAATACGCAAGTCCTCTCCACCGAACGTCACTTCTATTCAAGAGCTGTACGTGAAGCGATTGAAATCAAGAAGTACATAAATTTCAATCGGGAAGACGGTTTCAAGTTATCTGCGACATGGAATCCAGTGATTAAAAACTTGCTACCTTGCTTTTCTGCGCGGTCGGATAGACACCAAGGCGTTTGCACAGATAATAGGGACCCTGTGAGTATGTATGTGTATTTAGGTATGTGACGTTACCTGGAGACAAGAAAATATAAAAAATGTTGAAAATGTGCGGGTAGAAGAAGAACCGGCTACCTCACGGACTCGACGACGGAGGGCGTGCGCGGCTGAAACAGTCAGCCTGTGACCACGGCCGGTGTAACCTGGTCGAAACGTCAGGCATCCAAAGGTATGTATATACCTTTAACGTGATCGCGTTAATTCCCGTTTACGTATAATAGTCATGGAACGCGAAGGTTTAAAAGTTAATATAAGGAGCACATCTCAAGTTTTCCTGTTAAGACATCACATTATGCTTCCAAGGAGTACCTTTACTTGCCAGCAGATTTAAATATCAAAGCAAGGTATAAGCTTTATAAAGAACGTTTTCCATCTTCAACAGTAAAACAATCATTTTATTATAAAGTTTTTAAAGAACACTTCAATTTGCATTTTGGGAGACCCCAAGTTGACGTCTGTTGTGAATGTGAACGGCTTAATATCAGGATACAGAAACCAGACCTGAATGCATCAGCTGTTATGACTGCAAAGGCAGAGTTGGCGATACACAAAAGAAGAGCGAAAAAATTTTACACCAGTATTAAAGAAGTTCAAGAGCTCAGTAAAACAAGAGATGATGTTCTTGGCTTATGTTTTGATTACATGCAAAACATTTCACTTCCATGTATCCCAGTGCAGGAAATGTTCTACTATCGACAGCTTTCTTTGTACCCTTTCTGCATAAAAAATCTGAAGACTGATGAAAGTCGTTTCTATCTTTATCACGAGGGGATTGGACTAAAGGGCCCAAATGAAACATGCTCATTTTTATGGCAATATATTCAGGAACAGGTACCTCTAACGATAAGAGAACTTTACATCTTTACAGATGCATGTGGTGGACAAAACCGTAACCGTAAGCTCTTGTAGATACAGGTCGATTTGATAAGATCTACCATCGATTACCCATCCGTGGTCATTCGTTTTTGCCCAATGATCGATCTTTTGGTACTGTCAAGAAAGTTCTAAAAAGAAGAGACAGATAATATAAACCCATGGAAATTTGCCAAATAATATGCAGCGCACATAGGAAGTTCACTGTTTCAATGGTGAAAACTGAAGACATACTGGACTTTAAAGGTTGGTGGACGAAGTTTTATAAGAGAGATGACATATCTGTTGAAACACAATCTCGTCAGGTTCCACGGAATCAAAAGCAGCATTTCTTGGTGTCCCAATTCATGGAGTTTGAGTATAGTACGAATCAGAAAGGGTGTGTAATATGCCGTCCATTCATCCAAAACATGGGGCGAGTTAACACATTTGATTTACGAAGGAACCGATCGGTTATTCCAGCTTTACCAGAAGAAAAGGCGTACAATGGTCCTATACCCATCAACATCAAAAAGATTGAAGATTTGAGACGCACTCTGCAGTATATTCCACATACTCATAAGGACTATTTTGTCAACATTGTCGAAAACTGGCCAAATACTAGCGCAAACAATGATAATGAATAAAGTTATATAGATTAGCAGTGTATTTTTCTTTATTTTTCCTTACTTTTAACCAGTTGAATAAGAAAAGGAACAAGTCAACTGCTTTTAATCATTGTTTAGTAAACCATTAATATGATCTTGCGAACTAATAGGAAATGCCTTTAATAAAGCTATGACACCAACAAACATAATTAACGCATTTAAGAAAACTGGAATCTTTCCTTTTGATAGGAATATATTTTATGACGATGATTTCCTACCTAGTTCTGTAACAGACCGTCCTGATCCTGAACTATCTTTTCGCGAAAATATAAACATTGAGAGCGATCAAGGCAGCCCCTCAATTTTGCAAAACACCGTTGAAGCCCATTCAGAGCTGTTTGATCAACCTGGATGTTCTAATATCCGATCACAATTAACCCCCCCAATTTTGCAAAACACCGTTGAAGCCCCTTCAGAGCTATTCGATCAACCTGAATATTCCAATATCCGATCTCAATTAAACCCCCCAATTTTGCAAAATACCTTTGAAGCCCCTTCAGAGCTATTTGATCAACCTGGATGTTCCAATATCCGATCAACTTTAACTTCATCCACATCATTCATTAAACCAGCACAGTTTCGAGCACCCATTAAAGCTGCACCAAGAATAAAGACACGAAAAAGAAAGCCAGGGCGCAGCATTATTGCGACAGATACACCCGAAAAAGAGGCTATTCGAGTACAAAAAGAAGAAGCTAAGAGAAAAAAGGCGAGAAAAGCTAAGAAAACTGTTGTGAGAAAGGTGCTATCCCAAGATGTAAACGACTCTGAAGAAGATATTGAAAATATTTCAATACACGATGAAGATTCCGATTGGTGCGATGAAGATGAGACTGATGCAGTCCCTTTAACGGATGAACAGCTACTCAACACTGCTCTATCTCGAATACCGATGGAGCGTGACTATGTCCTCGTTTTTCACTGATAATTTTTTTTTATATTAAATCAAAACAATCAATGTTTTAATTTCAATGATTCACTGTGCACTCTTGGTGTGATTCATTGTATAAAAAACTAATTTCTAATTTGTATTTATGAGTGCAGCGTCGCGCGAACCGGCAGCTGAGGAGTTCAAATAAATTTAATTTCATTTAATTTACATACCCTAATTAATTAAATAATTATGGTCAATATGAGTGATACTGCTGCGGACCCGAGTACTCCCAATAATGGTAACAGAAAGATATCCCCAATTACGTCAGTTAAAACTGGAACTGGGAGAATATTTAATCGAAAATTCTCAACAAAGGTCGAATAGTGAGTCTGATGAAGAGTTCAGCGTGTGGCTGACGACTTCAAGTGCTAGCATTCGAATTTTATAAGAGAAGGACTTACCATGTTATCCTTCAATTTTACATCCGCAATGAAAAAAGAAGAAAAAGAAATAATAAGGTTGAAATAGACAATTTTACAGCGGATATTATTAAAAGTACAATCAATAATTTTCATATTGTACATAAAGAAGTTCAAACATTAGCCAAAACCAAATCAGTTTTATGTTTAATCATTGATTACTTACATCGGATATCTAGAAATGCTTCGTAAATTGTTACTCAATTTGGGTATTAATGGCGTAAAACTTATAATAATAGAAAATTTTTCGATCGTCTGTGTTTCACAACAAGTGATGCGTGGGAATATATTCGTATTCCAAGGGCTAATATTCTCCACCCCTGGATAGAAAAACCTTGAAGTCTGCTTTGTCACCTGTTGGTTGCTTGTTTACAGCTTGGGGCTACAAATCTTCACGCCGCTTCGGCGGCCGCCCCAGCCAGGTGAGATGACCGGTAACCCGGCCAAGGCCCAGCTGAGGGCGTCCAGCGACAGAAGCGACGACTTGCGTATCGCATGGCCTCGTATTTTATTTTTGACCGATGTTCTTTCTATCAAACGTCGACAAACGAAAACTAACAATCATTGTTTGGCTTCTATACGATGATAAAGTCCCCCAATAAAAGTTTATATTTTCATATTATATTCCATACGTTATCTTGCTTGACCCTGAGCTTTGATGGATGATGGATCGACTGGTCAATCGTTATACAAACGGTCATTCATAGATACAGTAGAGAGCGATAAAAATAGTATTTTCACAATACATTACACAAGGGTAATATTTATGGTCAAATCCGACTCCTCAGTCTTATAGATTTTGCAAGCCTTTACATATTCAGTATATCTATATATAAAAAATAATTATGTCTGAAAAACAAAACATTCAATGTCAAATTGATAATCTTAACCCAACAATAGCTCCAACAGCTCAAGACAACATACACCGGTGGCCATTGTGAAATGGGAACGTAAGATGGCCGGCAGGCTAAGCTTCTTGGTTGTAGTTTTGGTGTGTAATTCTAAATAAAAGTTATATTATACTGTGTAATCCGTTCGATTATTGCCGACACAACATTGCAGACGAGGATGGCGCTTAGAGGTAGTATCGAACCATATAATGCGGGTCGACATTGGCTTGATTACATGGACCGCATGGAGCAATTGTTCATTGTCAATTCAGTAAAACATGAAAGTGCCCATGCTTATTACTTTCATGGGTGCGGAGACATAGAGAATAAAATTCCTCAGGATCTGGTTGACATGCCACTTAATAAGTTTAAAATTGAAGTAAAAAATTGTTTAATGAAAAAAGGTTATTATAAATTAAATGAATATTTTGATGATAAAAATGCATGGTCATCCTAATCTCTTGCTCGCTCGCACTTTAAAAATTGTATTAAATAAAAACATAAAAAAAATATAAAAATAAATAATGGATAATCGTGTTCACTGAGTTTCTTGCTGGTATCTTCTCAGTAGAACCAACATACTGAACCAGCGAAAGAATCACTTTCTAATGATTATTATTTATTGTATTTATATTTCTTGACATATTTTTTTCTTACTGTAAATTTTTGACGTTCATATGTGCTCCTTGTGTGCCTAAATTGAATAAATGAAATTGATTCTTTGATTCTTTGATTCTTTGATTCTTTGACATATGGAGTATTAAAAAATTTGGTTTCGCCGGGAATACCGTCGAAATTAGCATACGATGAAGTAGTATCGGTACTAACCAAACATTTTGTAATTAAGAAGTCCGCCATTATGGGTCGATATGAGTTTTATCAATGCGAAAGCGTCAGATTGCAATTTCGGAACATTTCTAGATGAGGCCTTAAGGGACAGATAAGTGTGTGGAGTTGGAAAGGAGCAACTGACCAGGAAGCTTCTAACAATTGGTGATGGACTATCCTTCGAACTGGCAGCAAAAAGTGCAATGGCCTATGAAAGTGCGGAAAAGGAAACAAAAAATATTCAAACTGCGGCAACAGTCCAGGCACTTAAACATTTGCCAGGTAAAAAACGCCCTCAATTCAAAAGCGTGGGACGCCCAGTCATGCAGAGTAGTGAAGGAGGTCAACGCAGCGTTGAGTGTACTCGTTGTGGAGGGGATCATGCAGCTGATAAAAGTTTTAAACATAACATAAACTCACGCCTATATCCCCGAAGGGGTAGGCAGAGGTGCTAGCACCCACATTTCGCCAGTTTATGTTTAGGTCCCAATGTAATAGGTGGCGAGCCTATTGCCATTAACCGGGCACTTATAAACCTGCGATAATAAACACATAACTTCGAATAGCTACGAAAAGTCATTGGTGTGTGCAATGGTGAACATGGTGAAAATGTATGTTAATTTAAAAACATATGGTGTGATCACGAGAGAACTTACATTAGGCTTAAGACTTAGTCATAATTAAAGGCCTTTCGTTATATGTGACGTCAGTAAACCGATATTATGTGCTGATTTTCGGGAAAAGCATAGGGTAACAGTAGGTTTACACAACAAACGGTTGGTAGACCAGGTAACGACACTACACGCGATAGATACCATTAGTAGGCATAACGAACTATGCAGGGGGACAACCCGTATAGGGAGTTGTTAGAGCAGTTTCCAGAAATCACCATGCCGATCAACTTCAAGAACGCACCAACATCACATCGAAACCACAGGACCGCCAGTCTACGCTCGAGCGAGGCCACTTCCACTGGACAAGTACAAGGAGGTGAGAGACGAATTCCGTATTATGCAAGATATAGGGATATGCGAGCCGTCTAGTAGTCAGTGGGCCAGCCCATTACACGTCATCCCGGAAAAGGATGGTACTACCCGTTCGCGCTAAGTTTGCCGCTGTCAAATGATGTCAGTATAGCGTTTTCTCACTGGAACTAGAACTGAGTGAGTGAGACAACTCTAAACGAGTGACAGTTGCCAGCGGCATACTTAGCGTGAACGAGTAGTAATATACGGCCGTGTGGCGGTTAAAGACGGCTAAACGCGATACCAAAAACAGATAGACACCCCGTGTCAAGGTAGCATGATTTCACGTACGGACTATCGGGGAAAAGGTATTTACGACCCTAGATATCAATCGGCCGTATCTTTTTGTCAGGATAGCCCCCGAGAACGTTGAAAAGACAGTGATTATCACGAGTTTCGGGCTTTTCCAATTTCCACGATTATGTTTCGGGCTCCGTTCAGCTTCGCAGACCTTCTAGAGGTTCATGGACAACACGGTACTAAAAGGGCTAGAAAACATTACCATGTCACAGGGCGATCAACATATACACAGTTCTTTATTCTGCAACCCAACAAATACGTACAAATCAAGCCATTTTCCTATTGGAGTAGGCAGAGACAACATTTGTCAAGATTTTAGTTGCGAACTATAACACTGGCATTAACTACAGACTATATAACGTTAATATTACAAGTTATTAAAGCTGGATTTCACCAATGAAAATACGTTTGACTGGGTCATATTTTATTTAAAGAAAATGAATAAAACGTGATAACAATATTTAGTTTAAATTGATCTCGGTCCCTATCATTGGTGAAATCCGCTTAAGATTAACGCGATCATGATACCGAAGCCTTGACAGAATTTGTATTACACTTGTAAAGTAAGACTGTCAATATTCTTATTATCGTACTAGCTGTTGCCCGCGGCTCCACCCGCGTGGATTTCGAATTCTTTAATTTTTTGAAAACAAATTATAGCCTATGTTACTCCCAGATATTGTAGCTTTCTATAGGTGAATGAATTATTGAAATCGGTCCAGAAGTTTCGGAGCCTATTCGTTACAAACAAACAAAAAACAAATCTTTCCTTATTAGTGTAGATGGAAAATTAATGACTTCTATGTATTTTACCAGGGTACAGAAAAAATTGCCATCAATTAACCATCAACCACATGCAACTTTTTGTAGCTGTCATATAGATGACATTAAAAAGGCGCGCTATATCAATACAGATATGTATCAAAATCCACTAACTAATTTATCTAGTCTATGTTCCATACAAAATTCGAAATTCAAAATTAATTCCCGCTTCAACCCTGAATTGTGACACAATGCTGCTAATTCTGTTGTTACATCTCTAAACTTAAAATTCTCTATAATTTTCTTATTGTATCTGTTTCTTTCATTATCAGATAGTAAAGGACAGATGATTTTATTTAAGTTAAGACCTGTCAAATTAATTTTTTTTTATTTTTTTATTTATTTATTTTACAATATCACATAACAAATTAAAATAAAGCATTCCGTAAACCACTAAGGTTTATGTGGAGTGCCGTTCATTCTGTAGTGCGAGATAAATAGATGCATAGTAAGTACTTAAACTAAAGATATTTACAATATTTATTTTATACTAATTAATAAGTTACACATAAATTTCTAAGCAATTAGGCATATTATAAGTCTCTGTTAGGAGGTAGTTACATATTTTTGTAAATAGCCGATCGTCAGTTCGAGCGAAGCTGACAAAGAACCGCCTTGTTGGTCCGCTTTAAGTTAAGTCGCATATTCGTAGATGTCGACTAAAATTGAAGGGTACCGTCAAGGCGCCGCACGTAGGAGTATTTGACATTAAAAACCGGACAAAATTGAAAATAGTGATGTTAATCCAAACGCACCCAAAATACATGTTTCATTATCTACGATAACCGGTTTATCGAAAAGGCAAACGCCCCAACCCTCAACTCCCGCGCATGTGCCACAAATGTCAGTCGGAACCTAGTCATCGTATTGTACGCGTGTCTCAGTTCTCGGCGCTCTCGTTTGTGTTACCAGTTTTCTGTGTTATAATGGCTGCGGGTAGTAAACAACAGGAGATTAACTATTCGAACATGGATATAGAAGGTTAGTACTATATACTGAATTATATTTTATTATGTTTCTTACAAATATTCTACTTGTATAGCCATCAACAAACAGTGGCACTTTTTTGACTCGTTTTTAAAGAAATTTGAAATACATTAGTGTTTTTGTTTATGTGTCGCGTCTTGTCGCCTCAAAATTTTTATGTGGGCATAAAATGTAGACTCTAAGGAACTAGAAACATGAATAAAATGTCCCCCCAACGCACCCCATATTTTTTTATAGTACTTCAAATTTTGAAAGGGAAGATTATAATAATTTTGAAAAAGCTTATTTTTTTTTCTTTTGTCATAGATCCTTCGGAAAGAGTGAAAAAAATCACCAGAATGGAGCTTTATACTATTATCAAAGAGTTCACGGGAAAGAAGATTGAAGAAAAATTTTCGTTGTTGGAAGAAAGACTTGCGCAACTAACTTCATGTCCACCCGAAGAAACAAGTGTTCTTACCCGTTCTTTGAAATATTTCAAGACTAGTTTCAAAAAAAGATGGTCGGATGCCCGTAATACTGATAAGAGATTCGTAGAAAACAATATGGAATGGCTTAATGTATCACTGGAACTACCTACTTGGACCCACAAAGCAGGCCGACCAACAAAACAATTTGTAGAATTGTGTGATCGAAGCAAGCGTCGGAGAACAAAAGATTTACGATACCGGGTACCAGTTGAGGAATTGACGTACGCTGCAAGCGTGAGTCAATGTACTTCGGGAAATGTTGATGCGTCTAAGATTATGAAAGAAATAACGTCCACGCCTACCAGAGCTAAAAAGTTCCGAAAAGCAATATCGTCTGCTAAAAGAGTACCAATCACGAAAAAATACACACCACAAGAAGCATTAGCGTTATTTGTAGAAGGTAATTTTACAAGAGGGCAGTGGGAATTAATACAAAGTGGCCGAAAAGAAATTTATCCTTGCTATTCGCTTTTACAAAAAGCGAAAAAGGAATGTTATCCCGCCGAAGATACCATAAAAGTTACTGAAACTAGCTTTGAAGTGGAACTTCAAGCTTTGCTGGACCATACGGCTTTGCGACTACTTCAGTATTTAACAGAAGTGATTAAAACATTAACAGAGTTTCAGAAACAACATCTTACCTTAATATCGAAATGGGGCTGTGATGGATCTAATCAGACACAGTTTAAGCAGAAATTTGCCAACGCTGAAGACGATGATGCCAATATATTTTTAAGTTCTCTTGTACCTGTGAGAATAGTTGTTTCTGTTAATGGAGAGACAAGAAACATTATATGGCAAAATCCAGTGCCTTCTTCAGTGAGATTCTGTCGTCCTATTCGGGCTCGGTTCATTCACGAAACAAAGGATGTCACAAAGGAAGAAATCAACTATATTGAAGAACAAACAAGGAATCTTAAAGAAACAACTGGTATGGAAGATTCCGTTAAAATAAATCACACCATTTTGTTCACAATGGTCGATGGAAAGGTGTGCAATGCCGCGACTGATACGTCTTCAACAATGAGATGCTATATATGTGGACAGACATCTAAGGACTTCAACAAACTTGAAAGAAGTAATGTTTGTGAAGAGTCTCTGAAATTCGGACTCTCCATTTTGCACGCCAGAATTCGTTTCTTCGAGCTATTGTTGCACATAGCGTACAAAGCACCCTTACAGAAGTGGCAAGCCCGAACAGCAGAAGACAAAAATGTTTTGAAAGAAACAAAACAGAAGATACAAAAAAAATTCAAAGAAGAGATGGGCCTTCATGTTGACATACCCAAAGTCGGTTACGGCAATAGTAACGACGGAAATACGTCGAGAAGATTTTTTGACAATCCTGAATGCTCATCTCGGATTACTGGTATAAATATAGATTTAATTAAAAGGTTCAAAATTATTCTTGAAGTGATATCAAGCGGATTTGATGTTGATCCTGCGAAATTCGATGACTTTGCTCACACAACTGCCAAATTTTACGTAGAACTGTATGGTTGGCATCCCATGTCACCTACAGTTCACAAGATTCTGATGCATGGCGCTCAAGTAATATCAAGCCACATTGTACCTATCGGACAGCTATCAGAGGAGGCTGCTGAAGCCCGGAACAAACATTTCCGTAAATATCGTGTAGACTTTGCAAGAAAATTTTCAAGATTGGAATGCAACAGAGATATTTTAAATAGGTTGTTGCTGACATCGGACCCCTTCATCAGCTGCAACAGAATAAAACGGATGAAGAAAAGCAAGCCTTTTTCCCAGGAAGCTATTAGTCTGCTTCTCGCGAAAACACCGAATTGTGACAGTTCCGACGACGAAGATGATGAGGACCAAATCACCTGCGAACTCGGAAACAGTGATTCTGTTTGATTCGGCCTCCTCATGATTATCCTCTTGAAAAAAAACCTGTTTTAAGAGTAAATACTCCTATACTCTCTAAGATTTGTAACTTTTTTTTTTATTGTTTTCCTTTTTATATAAATGCCTGAAATATGATGTATTATTGATTTTTATGTCATAAAATAGTAAAATAAAACATAAAATAGTTTTGTCCGGTTTTTTATGTGAAATACTCCTACGTGCGCCGACTTAATTTGAAAGGTGTTCACTGAAAAAAATCCTCTTCGATCTGATAATGAAAGAAACAGATGCAATTAGAAAATATTAGAGACTTTTAAATTTAGAGATATAACAACGGAATTAGCAGCTATTTCTGTTCTAAACAGCCTTTATACCTAGAATTCATTATAGTCTAGCCAAGAATTTATTCTAATTCTCCGAAAAATATAAGGTCATTCGATTCGGTATGGCATGTGATTTTTGAAATATTACATAGGTACCTCCTAGCTGTTAATTCTGTTCTCACTACCGTGACCCACGGGAACCTGTTCCCGGCATAAAACGTAGCTTATATGTTATTCGAGACGATATCTATCTCTTTACCAAATTTCAGCCAGATCCATTCAGCCGTTTTTGCGTGAAAGTGTCACAAACATACATCCAGACATGCATCCATTAATTCTTGAAAACTTTCGCGTTTATAATACTAGTACGATAGGATTTTCGATTATATTTTTCGGAGAAATTAAAAAATTTTGACCTAAAATTTGTTGGCATTTTTTGACTAGACTTATAATATAAAAATACTATAACAATTTTAACATTATTACAAACTTTCACACACACTTGTCACATTGACATGTAAAAGTACTTCAACGGCTTTCAAAGCGCGTTTACCGCCAATATCATTGTTTCCCACGTTTGCCGGGCGGCTTCTGAAGCTGGAAGCCGCTGGTGTTGTCACTTGGTGCGGAACCAAAGCCGCTGGTGTTCAATGACGTGTTGAAACTCGTCTGAGGCTGCGGTTGCCATGTTGGACCTAGCAATCAAATACATAAAATCTATACGATCTAAATATTATATTAGTTTGAAGAAGTGGATAGAAAGAAGTAAAGCAGTGTCGTGTATATTGACGGTTCTTAAGTAGGTACTATACATATCTACCTTAGTGACAGATACGAGGTTTTGGTATCATGACCTTCAGGAACCCTAAACAATCGTATCAAGTCATTTTTAAACAGTTTTATATAACTCAACCACGTTGTTTGGATCAAATCTAGTAATTGAAATTTGAACCCCTTTCAGTTGTCTGATTTGTCTGATATTTAGCAGAAGTATTTAGTTCTGATGACAATACAATTTAAAACTGTTTTACTTAAAAAAGATTTTCATAATTTATTTTATTTTGTAATAAGGGGTTTGTATGTAGAGAACGTCGATAGATACGTCTTGGTGTACAACACTTATTTGACCATGGTCTATGAGGCTCTATGGTAAGAGTCCGACATAACCAGCTGCGCTAGCCGCGGGGGTATCCATGAGGATTACCGCACGGAAAAACTGGACGGAATATCCCATAGCTATCTTACCATTTAGCCTTGGTAGTGTGATACCTCCGTTAAGAAAATATAAGGAGATGATGACTATGTGAGTATCAATCATATTAAGGTACCTACATGAAGTGGGTAAGCAACTAGGGTTGTCCATTCAGACAATTTGAAGCATTGAAGAAAATTCGTAAAATCCAAAGTACAAAACCAGATAGTTGGCGCCTCTGCCTTCCCCTTAGCTAGGGTTGCGTGAGTATATTGTATGTGGATGTAGTAAATAAATATTTTTTACCTGTAGTGTCGGCCGTCGGGAACGGCGAGAGCGCACTGCCCACGTATGTAAATGGCGTAGGTCCGGCTAAATGTTGCAAATTACCTGTCAATTATTAATATAGTTACTTTTGAACACAATATGTAACAAAACTAGTATCCGATCTGTGGTGTGCATAGGTAAATATGAGGTTCTGTTTTGTGGACCGCCGCTAAATATTATTAGTTAGATAAATAAATATCTCTTTTATGGTGTTTATTTTCATTTATGTAGTATTTTTAATTTCATATATGGTTATATATTTAAGACTAGCTGTTGCCCGCGGCTCCGCTCGCGTGGATGTCGGTTATCGCGACCAAACATAGCCTATGTTCATTCTCGAGGTCTAATTTCTACTCCTTTACTAAATTTCATCAAAATCGGTTCAGCGGTTCAGGCGTGAAAGCGTAACAGACAGACCAACAGAGTTACTTTCGCAGTATGGAAGTATGAGTCTGTTCCCCTTATTTATCAGACACTAATGTTACAGGCTGTATGCAGTCGTTCCCACAATAACGGTATAAGCTGAATGTAATTTTCCCTAGCATCTACAATATGGGGTTCTTCAAGAAGGGCATTAGAAGGTTTCTACAGGGTCAGCAGCGCGAGTGTGACGCACCTGGTGTTGCACACGTCCATAGTCCATGGTGACCGCTTCCCATCTGGTGGGCCGTGCGCTTGTCTGGCTGATAGAGCAAGCAATAGAATTGATATCGTACCTAGAGCAGCCCTCGGGTCGGCGAGGACGGCGCTACCGTAGCTGACATCGCTCACGGTGTTCCCCTTCAGTTTCTTTCTGTTCGTCTCCGCGTCCCGTAGTATTTGGTCCAGACTTGTACTTGCTGCAAGCGTAATATACACTTAATTATTCGTTCTTTTTTAAAATACTAGTAACCGAAATCACCACTGTTGCCCCTAACCCCTTCAGTTATATTAATTTCGAATTTTGATTTTAAAAAATCAGTAGTATAATGGTCATGTTTAGAACCCAATTCATGTATTGTTTGCCAAATGCGCTGCGTAAAGCAAAAAAAAAAGGTATTGTTTTTTTTTAAATATAGGGCACGTCAAAATGACTTCACCTCGCCTGATGGTAAGCTAAAGGTAAAGTCTCATAACTGGGGAGGAGGAAGGAATCACATGCGCTGGTAAAAGATTTTCAAAGTCTTTATGGTGCGGCAAATAAAAGAGGCACCGGACCGCTTGGTTCTTGGTGAAATTGATTGGTTTTATATAATTTGTCAATTTTACCAATAATAAGAGAGACAACCCTAATGCTTGTTATCTAAAATAATCTGCCCAGGGTCAGTCAGGTTGCGAGGGAAATACCTCATGGGCCATCTTACGCCCCGGCGTGCGGTTTTAGTCGGTTAAAGTTCAACCTAACCACCCACGCTGGTTAGCGAGGAGTATCCGTGGGGATTACACACCAAAAAAGGTACTTACGATAAGGCGTATCGAAAACGTTTGTGGGGTCCTTAAGGATGTACTTGCGTAGGTTGAGGTACTGTTCCTTCTGTGCCTCGACCTGCGTGTGCACGGCTTGCAGGCGGCCGGCCAGGGCCACCAGAGACTCGTGCATCCGCCTTATACCCAACGTCAACTCTGAAAACACATATAGCTGTTTAGATACATAGAAACTTGAAAATTTAGGAATTGCATTACAGCCATTGGTACAATATTCCACGTTACTGATCACACTAGCTCTAAAGCTTTTAAATTCTATTTTTTTTATACCACTTAGGTGGCAGACAAGCACACGGCCCAGTTGATGGAAAGCGGTTACCGTGGCCTATGGACGCGTGCAACACCAGGGGCGTCACACTCGCACTGCCGACCCTGCAAAAACCTTCTAATGCCCTTCTTGAAGAACCCCATATTGACTGTTATGACATTGTGAAGCAGCTGTATCTGAACATTGGAGATACAAAAAAAGTATCACGTTTTTTGAATGTATCTCTGGTTCTAAGTCTGACCAACCTTTCAAACAAAAAAAAAACCGCAACTAAATCCGTTCTGTAGTTTTTGCGTCCATCGCAAACAAACAGACAAACAAGAATTCCAAAATAAAATTTCTTTGTTCCTCTAAATCTGATTGGGTACTTGGGTTATGTTATGAAACAAACCCCAAGTTCTTTTTTTAAATCTCCAATGTACAGACACAACTACTTCCAATTTTAAAATAATATACATACATACATAAACACACGCCTATATCCCCGAAGGGGTAGGCAGAGGTGCTAGCACCCACATTTCGCCAGTTTATGTTTAGGTCCCAATGTAATAGGTGGCGAGCCTATTGCCATTAACCTGCGATAAAAACACACAAACTTCGAAAAGCATCAAAAAGTCATTGGTGTGTGCCATGGTGAACCTGGGATCGAACCCGAGACCTCAACTCATTCAAAATAATATCAACATTATAATAAACAGTGTGATTGCTACCTTGTTCTGTGAGTAGTTTAGGAGACGATTGCATTTGTTTATCGGCAACTTCCATCTGTCTTCGGAAAGTAATCAACTGCTGTTCCAATTCTGATATCAGCTCCTTTATATAGTGTGGTGGAGCAGTGCCTTCTAGTTCCATACCTGACCAAAATAAGGACATGTAAATAAATATTCAAATAATATATTTATTAAGAAAATATTTGCAATAAAACTGCCAACCAACCAATACTAACCTGTTGGTATCGGAGTTTGGGGCAATCGGTTTTATGAAACATATTTAAATATCTCACAATCGGATTTAAAAAAAAAATTATTCAGCATGTTTGTTAGTGCTCACCGGGCGTGGTGTAGTCCCTGCTAGCGGCTTCAGCGGCGGCCAGCGCTGCAGCGGCGGCGGTGCGCAGGCGCCGCGAGTGCGCGCGCGCGCGGGACACTTCGCCGCACAGGGCGGTCGCCGCGCGGAACGTGCTCTCCGCCTCGCGGGCCACCTGCCGCCACACCGGGAGAATATAAATATGCACTAAGTATATTAAGACACTAATTTATGGGCTCAAAGGGTTTGCATTATTGTTAACTTTTAAACTTTCGCGTTCCATGACTATTATACGTAAACGGGACTTAACGCGATACACGTTAAAGGTATATACATACCTTTGGATGCCTGACGTTTCGACCAGGTTACACCGGCCGTGGTCACAGGCTGACTGTTTCAGCCGTGCACGCCCTCCGTCGCCGAGTCCGTGAGGTAGACGGTTCTTCTTCTACCCGCACATTTTCGACATTTTTTATATTTTCTTGTCTCCAGGTACCGTCACATACCACACTCACAGTGTCCCTATTATCTGTCATCCAAATCCATCCATCCCTATCATCCAAAGGTATGTATATACCTTTAACGTGTATCGCGTTAAGTCCCGTTTACGTATAATTTGCATTATTGGTTTTGATAATGTCGAGAATTTTGCCACGAGGTCGACTAGTCTCATCGAGGTCTTTGGGCTCTGGCGTAGACTTTTGCCCTCGGATTGCAAGAACACTTGCGAGATAATGACTAAATTAACGTATTAGTACTAGTAATTCTGTTTAAATTTTATTTTAATCTTAGTAGGTAAAGACAATTAGTTGACAATGTTAGCGTGATATGCATGTCTACTACGTTTGATACTGTTGCATGACGCAAGGCCACATGTACCACCCCCCTACCTACATTTGCAAAATAAAATAAATAAATAATGAATGTAATGGAAACGTTAAGTTATGAATATGTAATTTTTTTATATGTTAATAAATAACTTGACTTGATTGATTGATTGAACTCACCTTGTGTAAAGGCTTGATAGACACTCGCATGACTTCAGAACTCAAAGACTTTTGTTTCTTCACAAACTCTTTGAAAGTGTCCACTGTTGTAGATATTTCATTGGGCAATTTATTATGTTTTGGCGGGTCGCCTGTGAAACAAAAAAAGTTAATGTACGGTTAGTTGATTTGCCTCTGAAAATATGCAGACATTCATGCATATAAATATTTGCAATGAGCGGGAATTGAACACCGCTGACGTAGCAGTCGAATGCACTAGGCACATTGTCGCACAACAAAGGTCTACAGTGAAAAATGATTTTTTCTTTAACCATGTATCTAACTGAACTCACTTTTAGCATCAGCTGTTGTGTTTGCAGCTCCAATACCGCTCGTCGTTGGGACAACTCCACCTAAACCGAAACTTGGTGTGGCTGGAACAAAAAATAAACGATTGATTTCTACCGCATTGCTTTGCTTATTGATAATATTATTTGCCTAGATACATCAATAGCTAGACATAGGTAGCCATCGTAAAACCGGACATGGTCAAAGGTCAACCAGGGTGCGAGGGAAATCCTTGCACCCCGGTTGACCTTGGACCATACCTTATCGGGTAACCTTACACACTGACCAGTGGAGGTCAAGAAACATTAGACAGACGTCAATTATAATATTTATGTTGCATGATTTTTATTATAACTCTACTTGGTTCATCTATAGTTTTGATTGAGTAATATAGAATGTACCTGAAATAGTTGGCTGAGTGCCTGTGACAGATGTGGTACCCAATCTCCCACCTGTAATTTAACAAATAGGTTTAAAAAAAATTTCTTTCAAAGACAATAGTAATACATAATTTTAGGAATTAGTGGGAGAAACTGACTGACTTTGCCATAGTAACATCACTATTAATAATATATTTCTAATTAGATTAGTACTCTAACTCAAGTGACTAGACACGAACTCAATGAATACATTCAAAATGACTACAAAGTCAACTAAACTTCAAACTCCCATTTCTAAAGTGTCTGCTGTGATTAACTAATTTGAGAATACATGATTACATATTTTAAAGTGGTTTATTTTATTTGAACACAGTGATCATTGTATGAAACATAAACTATATTTTATTACTTGCATAGGCACCAAGGGTGAATTCCCATGTAATTTCTAAGCAACTGAAAAACTAACTAAAAAAAATAAACAGTGATTTATTATAAATTGATAGAAAGTCGTTAAGCACCATAGCTTGCTGACATTTAGCTATATTGATCATTATCCTACTTCAAAACTGTCGATACTAAGGATAACTACAAACATAGTAAATAGCCTTTGTATGTCTAGGTGTAAACAAAACAATATCTCACCACAAATAGGTGTTATAATTGGATAGCAGTCTCTTGAGCTACTCATTTGTTTATAGCCATGAATAGGTCCACACTGTATAGGACTGAGCTGGCAGTTTAAGTGGGGGGAGATAGGTGCCGTTGATGTGAACATTTGGAATGTCTGGGTTACCGGTATTAGGGGACTACTGAATGATGTATTTGGGTACATATTAGACTGGAAAAGATAGAATAATATAAGTGTTGGGTTGTAAATTCCTATAAATTGACTACGCAACTATAAATTGTAGTTGTTATACCTATACTCCATTTGGTTAGGTACTTAACTAAAGGTAAACAATCTACTAGTGACTTTTAAAAAAAACAAATATTAAACTAAATAAACTATTCTAACTGACTAACTAGTGGTTCAATTTCGGTTTTTGTCTTCAAAATGAGTTTCTAAACTCAAAAATGAACTACGACTTTAAATAAAACAGATTAAATAGACACATCAAGATTGTTTACGTTTAGTTAAGTATCTAACCGAATGGAGTATAGCTACTTTATTTTTATATGAAAACCAATAATTAGGTAGCTAATTTAACATCAGCTACCACAAAAGCCACAAGCGATGTGATATTCAGGGTCTAGATTCCGTTTCTGAAAAGTGGTTTGGTGCCTCTTTTCTTTGCCACCACCAGTGCAATAGAGACCCCCATTCCGGAGACCTTTAGCTTCTCATCAAGCAAAGTTAAGTCATATTGATATGACAAATCTAAAAAAGGGTGCTATAGCTGCTAGCTGCAATAGCATGGTCTAGCTTGACTTTATTCCTACAACAAATCTAATCATAGTCAAGGATCTCAGATAAGTTTAAAAAAACACTAAAATATAAATATATACTTACCAAATAGGCTGGAAGAAGTTGTAGCAGTGCTTGTAGAACCAAAGTTAGCAAATGCTGTGCTCTGAGTAGATGCTGTACCAAAACCAAAGCCCCCACCAAGACCTGGTGCTGAAGTTGCCGGAGTTCCAAATGATAATCCTAGGATATATAATGATTTTGTTAGAAACCAACTTACAGAATATACAAATAACTTTCAATGTATACCAGGGAAAAAGTCTATGATGATTGCACAGATTTGAAACTTCAAAATTCAAATGAAAATGGTTTATTATATTGTAATCGAAATTTAAAAATAGAGCCAGTTACATAATCAAACATCATTTTCACTACTGTTCAAGATCTGAAAATGATCATAGACTGTACTAACAAAATTTCTTTGCAAGAGAAAAATATTATTGCAATGTAGACACAAATGTGCAATTAATGGGTATATAGCCATCACTTTTCCATCATTCAAAAAATCAAACACAAGGTTATTCAGTTCTATGTAAAACAAATACTTACGTTATAAATAAAAAGTGATTCACCTAACTCACATCCTAATTCGTAACCCTTCTCAAGTTATAGGTACTTGATACCTTTTTATTTTTTACATCTGATTCCAACAACCAAGCTTGGAATACAGTGTAGATACTCAAATCAGTCACTTACCAAGAATTTCTTGTTTGTAAGAGCTTACCTGTAGCAGGTGTTGATGTGTTGGTCCCCGCCCCAAAATTCAGCCCTCCAGTGCCTAGCCCAGTGGTGCCAAACGCTGGGGTTGACGTAGCACCAAACGTTGGTGCAGCACTAGCGCCTAACGCAGGTGTAGTTGTAGCTCCTGTGACATTAAATGAAACCAAATGTAGTTTAGTTTAACATTATGCACACTCAATGATCTCATGTTTTTTGTTATTTATCTATTTACTCATACCTTACACCATCATTAAAGCCTAGACCAAAACAATAGTGTAGGATATAATCCCAATTAGAAGTACATTAAAAACACAATCCAATATCTAAAAAAATTATACAATAAAATAAAATAGTAATTAATCATAAAGAATCGTTATCGCAATATTCTCTCTAATAGTCAACATTTAGAGTTTCTTTGTTCATGTTCACCATTGAAGATACATGCATACATACATTATGCTCACACCTTGTTACCTCCGGGGTAGGCAGAGTCAATAGCCTACCATCTGCTTCTGTCCTTCCATACTTCGCCGTTTATTTAATTTAATTTCAATTTAAACTGTGTTCGCACATGTAGCTCAATTCAATTGAGTAAAACGTAATAACCCAGTTTAGTCGAACAGATTTCTTCATTCACCGATGAAATACAGCCTAACCCACATACCGAAAGCAGCAGCAGCAGTGGCTCCAAATGCAGGTGTGGTGGTCCCAAACGCTGGTGCAGCAGATGCGGCGCCAAAAGCAGGAGTTGTTGAACCAAACGCCGAGGCTCCAGTACCGAATGATGGCGTCGCGGTACCAAAACCAGGAGTAGCAGTGGCGCCAAAACCTGGTAAAGCAGCGCTCTGTTGTTGTTGTTGTTGCTGTTGATCCGGCTGACCACCGAACATGCCAGTGGAAGGCTGCGAAGTCGCCGTTAGACCAAACCCGGGAGTAGCTGGTCTGAAATTAATTTGACAATAATAATTTGACGTTTCTTGTTAAGAGGTTATACGACGTTGAGATTTCAAATTATTGAATAAAAACTCTTTAAAAATTTAAGGGCTAGCATAGTTTTTTTTTCAGCAAGTATTTAAATCATCTAACTTACTTAGCAGCTCCAAAATTAAAGCCGGTGAGTCCTGTACTTGCAGGAGCGCTTGTTGGTTTCCCAAAGTTTCCAAACGAAAACGACATTTTCTGAGAGGGGTCCGACACACAATCTTATTCTTATGTGAATATAGTTTTCGGTCGGTGAATTTGAATAAGAAGTTAATTATTCCCGTTACCTATTTCACTGTAAACTTAACTCATATTTTTATACGTTAAGTAAAATGAAGACAAGCTATGAAGTTGACTTCCGACTTAGTGGAGTGACATGAAGTTAGTTGAAAGTTGAAAATGAGTGAAGTGAATTGGAGTGAATAGTGATGTGCTTGAAGTAACATAAAACATAACGCGTCGTTGCGTCGTAGCCGATCACCAACGTTGCGTTATTAAGTTCATAAAATTATATCGCATTTTAATATATGTTGAATTTTGAAAACCAATTTTATTTAACACCGACTACATGCAACATTTTCATAGTTTGACTTTTTTTTCATGCGGACATCTTTTTTTTTATAAAACTTAGGTGGCAGCTCCATGGCTATCATATAGCCGTTATCTTGCTCTCTGTGGGCCGACTTCTCTTTCTAAGTATGATAACCTTCTAAGCAAGAAATCACCATTTAAACACTTACGCGTGGAATTTTATATCACATCCTTGACGCCACGTAATACCGCAACCACGCACTATACAATTTTGCACCATTTTTTGAGTTTATACTTATAATTAACTTTAAATATGTTAAAAACCAAAACAATAATAAACAACCGCCATATTGTTTATTGATAGTTGACATGTAGTACCAATGTTGCCACATTACGTACTGAATCCATAGACAATGGGAATTTAATTCACTGATTTCCTGATTCAACAACCCAATCATGCATAATAAATGGCATATAATTTTTCAATTTCCACATTAATAATCGTAGTCGAACTATAGAGTTATTTATAAATCATTTTACTTGCATTTTTGGTTAGTATGGTCTATTTCTATAGTTTACTAGGAGTATACTAATAAGAAGATAGCAACATTGTACAAATACACGAAAGAGAAGTCGGCCCACAGAGAGTGAGATACAGACATTTGGCCTCCATGTTTATCTATAGCTTCATGGTTGTATCTATGTACCATAATATACCATAGGCCTACTTACAATATACATATAGGTACCTAGGTACCTAACTGTATGTAAGTTTTTGTGAAAATAAACTTTTTTTTTTATTTTTATTTTTTTATTATTACCTATTTATTATGTAGTTGTAACCGCCGCACGAGTGTGTAGGTATTCATCGACTCGGAAAATATCAGCATTATCAGCCATTCTTGTCGCCTCCTTCATCGACTTCGTTTGGTCTGGCATCTTGTTTATTCGTGGTCCACCATGTGAAGGATAGCCTGTAGGTAGGTTTGCCGTGCACGGGAGTCGAACCGGCACAAAGCAGAAGGTTTAGGTTCGTGATAAGTAGGTACAAACTACTAGTAGGTAGGTAACTGTCGTATTTACGCGAACAGATTAATGCATGAAATAGCTTTAACTTTTATGCACTTACTGGTACAGAGTAAGTGGGTAACGTGTGGTATAGGTACCTACTTAATTAATATTTCCAAAGAAATGTCTGTAAATGTGTAATTAATCGAATATCTGTGGTACCTACCTAATGAAGACTGTAGTTCATAGTGTTGTGTTTATAAAACATAGGTATTTATTGTAGGCAATTTTAGAACTGTGTGGAGGGATGACAAAGTATGAATGTGGAGGGCTAATAGGTAAGTACAGAGGTAGGAAAAGATGGATGGAACTCGTAAAAGAGGATATGGTAAGGAGGGGAATGAATGAGGAGATGACATCTCAGGAATGTATGGAAAATAATGTACCTACCTATAATATACTGATAAACACCAGATCAAAAGCACTCAAAACACGCAAGCTTGCATAAAAGGTTTAATGACAGTAGAGGAAGCTCGGGCAGTGTGTACGAACCAAGGCAGATTTGATGGCGGGCTGTTGTCTCTGTCTACCCCGGAGGTTAAAAGGCGTGAATATTTTTTTATACCACTTAGGTGGCAGACAAGCACACGGCCCACTTGATGGGAAGCGGTCACCGTGGCCTATGGACGTGCGCAACACCAGGGCCGTCACACTCGCGCCGCCGACCCTGCAAAAACCTTTTAATGCCCTTCTTGAAGAACCCCGTATTGTATTTTTATGAATATTTATCTTTAGGATTAGGAATAGTTTTGCGCGACCTAGGCGCGTTGACCTAAGTGCCTGGTCCACCTAGCATTGTCTGCTGTAATAAGCGTAGCGTTCCGCCTTTATAAAAAAAATACTGGTTATTAACAAAACTGTGTTACCTATATAATTACATGTTTCAAGCTAGGTACTGTCAGTCACTATCAATAATTATACGCGGCACGTACGCGGCAGAACGGTAGAAGGAAATGTAGGTATTGTGTAAAAGTGACTTACACTGTCAGCTGTAGTATTTTTCAAGAGGCGGCTATTTTCATTATAAACAATGAACCATTTGGCATGGGGAGGTCATTTACATAAATCTTGTAAAGTTGTTTTTAAAACTACGCCTGTGAACGTCGGTATTTCAGTATGGATGACGGCCTATCCGGGTCGTTGGGTGAAAAGGGAGAAACCTCCTCCTGTTAGTGTTCGAGAGAGCTTGCACAAGAGACTGGTGACAGGGAATTGCAGAGTGGAATCAGGCATGACCAAAGCGGCAAGAGAACATAATATGGTTTCTTTTTAAATATTCATCTCATAGAAGTCTTTGGTTGTACTTAGTTTACATTAAAAAGTTACATTTCGTTATGTTTATTTCATTTCTTTCGTCTTTACAACAACTACTTATTTGTAAGTAGTGGCGTCCTATCGCACAGAAATATTTCGCAATTTAGTCATTTTACTCTTTTAGTACATTGGATTTTAGTCATTTAGTATCTAGGACAAACTGGGTGAAATTGGGCTATTTGGATACCGAGGGTGGGGGCTGTAACTGTGGTGCGCCTCTGCAAACTATAAGCCACCTCCTGTCGTCTGTCGTACCCCAACACCTGCACGGTTGAGAATTTGAACGGGGCCGACCGGGGTGGCTGTCGGTGTCGCCGAATTTTGGCCAGCACACACAATAATTAAATATCTATCATAATTTTATTACTCTCCATTCGAAGAGGAAGAAGAATACTCCTTTAGTCTACTTAGTTAAATTTACAAAACGCCTTCCTAACTGAATGTTTGCGCTAATTCTTATAACGAATTATAAAAATGTATCGTATCTATCTATATATATATATACTAGCTGTTGCCCGCGGCTCCGCCCGCGTGGATGTCGAAATCCGTTTCAAAAACTATCCTATCTCTCAAGTTGGATCGAACTGCACATGGTGTGCGAATTTTATTATAATCGGTTAACTGGTTTAGGAGTCCATTGAGGACAAACATTGTGACACGAGATTTATATATATATTAAGATATACCTATATATATATATATATATTTATAAATAAAAATGAATTGGTATGCCTGACAATAAATTTAAAATATTTGTTAAGGCCACCTTATGCAAAAAAGCATACTATAGGACTGCTGATTACCTTGAAGACAAAAATGTCTGGCTTGAGCATGGTGCAGGCCCCTCCTAGAATGCTAAAGTGCTACAACTACATAATGCTGTAGTTGTGGCATTTGCCTACTACAATATATTGATATTGTGGTAGGCACGCGACCTTTTTTGCTATTTTTTTGACATTAGTATATTTTTGACATTTTCAATTATTTTATTGTTTAACTTCGGTTAAAAATTATTATATTTTTTTTTTTTATATACCTTTATATTGACACGAGACAAAATGTACATTCGTCCATATTTAGTCTTAAGATAACTATGTATAACCTGACGTCTTAACCCTTAATAGGGTAAGGGTATATAATATTACCACTTTCTGCTTTTCTAAAAAATTTGAGATATATTTAAAATGGAAACATTAAATGTTATTCCTTGATCTTATTATATTTTTTTAAGTAAGTTTACTGTCATATTTTTAACACTTCATAAGTTTTAAAAGTCATTTTAGCAATCTACGGTACTGTCAAAGTTGACCCAACGAATTTTGGTGGCAAAAATTGAATGTTTTAGTGGTCGAGTGCGGATTTTGTGCAAATTTGTTCTACAATAATTCTTATAAGAGATTTTACGATACAAATTTATAAAATAGGGTATATTTACTTTCGTTTTACGTATTAGCAGCTTTCAGGAACGATTTTTAATACATTTTTCGACATCGTTTTTAAGTGGTAAAATAGTTACCATTGCCCGATTATACTTACTAAAAACCGTAGGTAACTATATATAAAAATCAGTTTGTTACGGTAAGCCGGGACTCGTGTAAAGTTCACTACTAAAAAGCTTTCATAGATAGTTTACGTAATTTCTTTAGAAGCTGATGGATATACCTAGTCATAAAGTACGAATTTTTTTTTAGTCTATGAATAGAAATCTTACTTGTTTTCAATATTAGTATAGATCATAATAAAAATCAATAAATAAAATAATAAGGTAGCTACATAAATTTATTTAACAAAAAATGTATGACAAACACAGATGAAACCACTAGTCTTAAAATAAAAATGCGCCAGAAGGGGCAATGGTAACAATTTTACCACTATTCCGCAAAATTTTGAAGTTGTAAACGGGCAATGGTATATTATTTACCACCGTAAAAACTACCCCTAAAATGCAACCCCTATAAAAAATATTTAGAAAAATGAAATCTGTGACCTATTATTAGCCAGGAACCAGTGTTAGTTTGAAGAAAAAGCACTCACAGGCTCGGGCCCTATTAAGGGTTAAAATGCAGCAGTGGAGTTTGTTGCGCCGTTTCTTCTCCACTAGCGCCTAGGAAGCGGTGGTAAACTTAGTATTAAGTAGTTTTGACGTCAAAAAGATGTAATTACGTTACACTATTTTGAAAAATAAAGAAATTGAAATTGAAATTGAATTGTTGTTCGTTAGTCTGATTAAAACTCGAGAACGGCTGGGCCGATTGAGCTGATTTTGGTTTTAAAATGTTTGTCGTAGTCCAGGGTAGGTCTAAACGATGAGCAAATAAGGAAAAATTGCGAGTAAGATAGAGTAAGACGACAATTCCATTTTCCCTTATAAAAGTTGACCACTTACTTTCTGTCAAACATTTGACGGTATTTGTACTCTCATGGACTAAGAGCCCATGAACGCCAGACCTTCGTTATTTTATTAAAGCTGAAAGTTTGTCAGCGTATGCTCCCAATACAGGTAAGAACGATGGCCCATTATGAAGTTCGGGTCATAGTGGCTTTGGCAGATAAATAAATAAATAAATAAATAAATAAATGTTTATTTTCATTCTGGTAAGTTACATTAGATACATTTCGTAGAGTACAAAATTATTAGCTCCCGATCTACATCAGTATATAAAGTTAGTTTATAATGAATGTATCTTAACGTCTATTTTACATTTCATTTACCTTTTACACATTAGCATTTTAGTCAGATATATATAATGAGATGTAGATCAACTTGATTAAACTGGGACCAGCCTGATCTAGGTTTATGTCAAACCTGTGTTTCAGACCTTCTCAGTTCTCATTTTACATTATCATAGTGCTAGTGTATGTTAATTTATATAATATTAATAAAAATTAATCCAGACTAGATGCAATAAGCTTACAGTCAAAATTTTACTTTACAATCTCCAACAACTCTTCCGTGTCCTCGTAATCTAGTTTTTTTAGGTAATCCGTCACCAAAGCCTTACAGTCTCTATGATTTAAGTTACTGATGGTTAATTTCTTACTACTTACTTAGATAAACGGTACTAAAGTGTAGCAAGCGCAAGGTAGTGGGTGCGAGTGAGACGGCAAGTCAGGTCTATTACGACCCCTCACTGCGCATATTATGGAATTATAAAATTGGAATTCTAATTCCAATTTTAGGTTTATTACGATCTCTCACTGCGCAAGTATTGGCATTATATAAATGGAATTATAATTCCAATTGTGTAATTCCAATACATGGGCTGTGAAGAATCGCAATAGACCTGATTCGCCATGTCACTCACACCCACTGCCCTGCGCTCGCTCCTACAGCTACCCTTTAATACCGTGTATCTGCCAAAGCCACCATGACCCGAACTTCATAATGGGCCATCGTTCTTATCTGTATTGGGAGCATGCGCTGACAAACTTTCAGCTTTTATAAAATAACGAAGGTCTGGCGTTCATGGGCTCTTGCTCAATCAGTTCCACTCGAATTGAAGAACGCATTAAAACAAGACTTTTGAATCGACAACATAATATCAACTTTGCTCATAACATCGTGTATTTAAATTTCAAAATATAAAAATAATTAATGTGTTAGAGACTTTTTGCTGCGCTCCTACTTTAACATCCTTGGTTTTGTCATCTCATGTTATAAAAAAGAAACATTTAATTGGAGAAATACTGAAATACTGCTAAAAGTCATTTTCTTCTCGCTGCTTACAACCCAAGCAGCATCACAAGCTGTATAACAGCTGTATTAAAGTTCGTTTATACTCTTAATGCTGTATTTCTTGGCTGCATAAAGGCTGTATAACCGGTTACACAGCCCTTATACCCCTTAAATTGGCACAAATTATACAGCGTTTGTCGTTATATCAGCTGTACAGTAGCTGTATAAGCATAAAATAGGCTGCATAATAGCTGTATTGTGGCTGTACTATGGTGTACGAGGAAACCAATACTCTCCAATTACTACATTATAACTCAATTGTAATGCTTTATGCTGTAAAAAGTCTGTTGAACAGAGTTACAATAGAATTAAAACGAAACAGAGATATAATATTAATGATGGCGTTTATTTAATCAGATATTGATCAAAGTGACATTTATTATAAACGCTTTGTGTTTAAGATTTGGAGATTCGATATTAGGCACAGGATACAGTGTGTTATCGTGCAAAAATAAATTTATTGTGGACATATATATGTTTTGTGATAAAAAATAAACGCGCCAGCAAAATAACCAAGGAAGAGATATTAAATAAGGTAAATAAATATGGTTTTTATAGGTTAGAATTTAAATTTTTTTGAATTAATGGACGTAGAGCCTCATTGGTGCATAGTAGGTTATTGGAAAAACTGAAAATTTTGATAAACATAAAAACATTAGTCTAATTTTTATGTACTCATGTTCGTAATTTTCGATTTGTAATTGATAAAATGGCGACGTAATGAACAGCTAAAAAGCAGCCAATATAGCACTTAAAGCTGTTTTACAGCTTTATAAGAGCGTTGAAAAGATATCATAGTGTTATAATGTCGGTTTAGGAGTAATTATTCAGCTCTGTCACAGATACAGATTAAGGCTGTACTATAGGCGTCATTTATTTTTATTGCTGTTTATTACTCTCAAGGACAGAAATAAAACAGCTATAGTCTGTAAAAGGGTGTACAATTACACCATAAAAAGAAGCTGTAGAAGAGAGTTTGCCTACTTCATAATACAGAAATAAGATTTGAGGACCACCATAATACAGCTCTAAGCTGTATTAAGTAAGTGACGGTGTGCAAAATGCAGCTATTGTACAGCTTTAATACTAAAATGAGATTAAAGCGTTACAAGAAATTTAAAGCTGTACATGACAGTTATCATACACTGATTTAGAACTTTAAGCGTACTTTGACTCTTAATACAGACTTAATACAGTTAGAGCTGAATAATTACTCCTAAACCGACATTATAACACTATGATATCTTTTCAACGCTCTTATAAAGCTGTAAAACAGCGTTAAGTGCTATATTGGCTGCTTTTTAGGTGTTCATTACGCTTAGTTGCTGCTTGGGAATGCCTAGCTGACCCGGCAAACGTCGTTTTGCATTTTAAGGGTGAACAACCCTTACCATTTAGGGGTATGAAAAATAGATGTTGGCCGATTCTCAGACCTACTAAATATGCTCACAAAATTTCATGAGAATCGGTCATTGTTTTTCAGGACGTCTTTGAGGAAAATATCTAATATGATTATAATATTTACCAATTCATATAAATAATTTATACTCAATGTAATTGAATATGATATTTTAAGAAGAGCGGGAGCGGGAGCGGGAATGGGAGCGGGAGCGGGAGCGGGAGTGGGAGCGGGAGCGGGAGCGGGAGCGGGAGCGGGAGCGGGAGCGGGAGCGGGAGCGGGAGCGGGGCGGAAAGTCATTATATTTAGTAGGTCTGAGAATCGGCCAACATCTATTTTTCATACCCCTAAATGGTAAGGGTTGTTCACCCTTAAAATGCAAAACAACGTTTGCCGGGTCAGCTAGTAAAGAAATAAATGGAACTGAAGTGTCTGTTTTTAATAGTAAATATGCTTAGTTTAATTAATCAGCTTTTCTATGACTGCACACTACCACCTACCTACCTACCTGCCTATTGTCTATTCCGGCTAATCTCCTAAGATCGCCTATAAAGTGATAGTTGATGTCATAAAAGGCGTAGGCTACTTTTATTTTATGAAAATAGTTAGAAGGGGTTGCGCGCCATATTACCAGATCATACCAGGACCCGTAGACAAGTGGAACATGCGTAAATCGCATAGGAATAGAATGTGCCATTTTTCTACGAGTGCAGGTCTAAATACACGCGGGCGATATGGCCAATACATACCTATAATAAAACATAAAACGTACATTTTGTTTATAGTTTATTGACTCATCAATAAAAAATACACATTATTATGTCATAAATATAAATAAAGAAAACTTATAAAGAAAAAGTACAACATGTTAGTACTACCAAAGACTACTGAAAAATTAAATCACCATATCGCACCTAGGGCTATCGCAGATTAGAGACAAAACAGTGCTCAGTCTGTGATCAGTGATAGTTTTGTTTATGACACAGTTTTGTTCGAAGTGTGTCTTAAAACAGAAAACACTTTCATATATGTTTCTGTAGAGCTATAATAGTCTGTCTTAAGACTGTCTTGTTTCTATTGAGCGCATAGCCTCAGGTCACATTAAACGGTTTTATTGCTAGATCCCGAACGTTTAAAAAACAAATAGGTAGGTATGCTATGGAAGCCTCATATTCAACTTACCTACTTCTAAAATTTTTCATAAAATAAGATAAAAAAATCAAAAAATGTAAAATTGGTCCTCTGAAGATTACACAAATAATTATAAATTTATTTATTCATTTATTTATTTCAATGTAAAGATAAATAACTGTTTAAAAAAGGTGTTAAGATTGTTTTAAAAAATCAATTTTGAATAATATCGCCTTAAATTCCTAAATAAATGTAGATTTTTAATTTGTCACACTAAATAGGGGGTTCATATTTTTTTCATAAAATCTAAAGAAATGTCAGTTTTTTTTATAAAAAAAAAAAACTCTAACTTACAAATATGAAGGTATAAAGTCGTATTTCGTTAGTAAAAATTACTGCGATCAAGTAAAACTAGACTGGGGTCTCACGCAGTTTAGTTCGACTTGATTGCCTTTATACCTTCTTTTATTGGTGAAATCCGCTCTAAATGATTGATGATGAACTTTTATTATAAACTTACAATGTTTCTATCCAATATTAAATGTTATAGAATACAAAAGGTTTGTAACTAATTTTAACACAACATAGTTCTACAAGAACCATAGTTAAATCATAAATCACGACAATTCAGTCGTTGAAGTGTCTGCCACATAATTTGAGCTATCAATGCATTCCAGAATACTAGAAAGAATACTTGCAATTTTTTTTTTTATACCACTTATGAAAATAAAGCTACCATTTGATTACACTAATTCAGCTAATTGGACGCCTAGTACCTAGTTCACTAAATGCCGGCATCCACTGAAATTGCTGAAGACCAACTCTTTGTGCAGTAGATACCTAAAGCAACCTCACACGAAGGTCATGGCGGTGGTCTCTCAGGGACTGCTACATTTTTCATATCAGAAAATTTAAACTATAGTTCTTTATTACTGTAGATAATAATTGCTTCGGTGGGTGATGTCATCTGTTAACTCCGATACCTTAAGTGACTCTAAGGCTTTTCTAGGATGATACTCAGCCATGAATCTCGACTGGAGTCCGGTTGTTAGTGTACATTGTGTGTTAAGAAAAGAAATTTCAAGTTAAGATTCATGCATGACTGAGTATCGTTCTAGAGTAGGTACAGGCCTAAAACTATAGGTACACGGCGCTGATTTAGACAATAGCTCAAGCTCAAGTTAATAAGCAGTCACTTTACTGGATATAGGTAAGTAACATCTGCGTAAAACCACAGTATAAATAACAATAATTATGTCAATCAATAACAGATAACAGGAATAATTGCTCAATTCGAGCACTTTAATTTTTCTTTTGGACACTATCTTTATGATTTAAAAGTACGCTAACATAAAACGTGTGAACTTAATTAATTTCTGTTTCTCCAGCATACGGCCTAGCTTGTCTGGAGTCATAAGGCGGTCCGTAATTATATGGTGGTTCTGCACCTTCACTTTCAACATTGTCAGCCACCTTCACAGGTTCTGTGGGTAGAGGACTGTCCTCACTGACGTCTTTCTTATAGGGTAGGCTGTCGTCATCAGAGTTGATTCTCATCGATTCATCTGGGTCCAAAGGTCTGGAAAAGATAAGATATTTTTAATGAAAAGAGATATCTTAAGTATGTGTAACTTTTGTCTAAATCATGGTTTTTTTAATACCCACAGTCATTCATAAGACAAGTCATGTAAGGAAATAATATTTAAAGCTACTTTTTGGGTTAGAAAAGGCCCATGGAGACTGAGTAACTTAAAGTACAATGCATTATTTCTTAGGAAGGGTATTGTAGAACATATTAGGTTCTGTATCTAGGTATCCAATACCAGAGCCGTCTCCCATATCTTCCTGTGGAATTGGCGGTGTGGTATTGGGAACGATAGGTATTGTAGAATTTAATAATAATAATAATAATAATAATAATATTTATTTGTGAATATGGTTGTTACACAGATATAATAATAACATGATTTACATGCGATGTGGCTCAGCATATTCTGCCATTTTGTGGCGTACAAATTATATAGTGATAGCTAAAATGTCAACATTAAATTAAATTGTATTTATTAGCTTTATGCCTGTTATTCACAATTGAGATTATTAATATATATTACCATGTCAAAAATTACAATGTACTTTTAATGTCAAATATTACAACTATCACAAAAAATAAAAAAAAAACAATTATAAAATAAAAATAAAAATTGTCCATGCTATTATCATTCAATGTCAAAGTTTAAGTCAAATTCAAATATTGTCAATAACATTCATATTAATTACAATTTCAATTTATATGGTTAAAATGTCAAACATCTTTATCATTTAAAAAATCATCAATGTCATAATAACATTTTGAGATCAATATGTCCTTTAGTTCTTTTCTAAATAAATTATAAGTTAGACCCTTTAGTGCATTTGGTACTTTATTATAGATTTTAGGAGCCAAACAAAACATACTCTTCCACATGAGTGCTGTTTTGGCGCTCTGTATGCGTAGCCTGTCTTTGTCACGTCTGCTACGTTGGACGCCATCCGAAAGACGAGGAAACAATTGAGCATTTTGCCTAACAAATAAGGCCATTTCAAAAATATATAATGACGGTAGTGTCAGTATCCCATGCCTGATGAAGTACGGTCTACAGCTGTCTGTGAGTTTAAGACCAAACATTGCCCTTATGCATCTCTTCTGAGCCATAAATGCAATCCCTCTGTCAGTAGAGTGACCCCAGAATATTACCCCGTATCTTAATATGGACGCTACAAGGCCATGATATGCAATGAGCAGTGTATCCGTACCAACTGTTGGTGCAAGTTTGTACAGCGCATATGATGCACTGCTGATTTTTTTACGTAGCGCTTCAATATGAGCTTTCCAGTTAAGTTGTCGATCAATAATGATACCTAAAAATTTAATATGTTCACACTCGTCAATTAAATTGTCATTATATTTAATATTTATATTGGATGTCACTTGCCTTTGAGTAAAATGCATTATTTTTGTTTTAGTCAAATTGATTATTAAATTATTATTATTCAGCCATGCAATCATCGAACCCAGTGAGCTATTAATTTCTGATTCGTGTTGATCAGGTTTTTTGCATTCTATTGCTAATGTGCTATCGTCGGCAAAAAGTGTCATATTATAGTTAGTTATCTTAGAAAACTTTTATAAGTTTTACTAGCACTACCGGTGTATGTAGTGGTGACCACAGTCCTGAGACTTTATCTTTAGCTTACAATCAGGCGAGGTAAAGTCATTTTAACGTGTTCTATAATTATATAAAAAAAAAAAAATATTTAATTAAGACCCAGAATTCGTAGAGGACACAACCCAACCAGTAACCTTGTCTGGCAACGAATACTTAGGAACGGGAACACTACGGGTCTGCGATGAAGGAAGCTTCTGTAAAAATGGTGCTAATTTTTATCAGGGCTAAGCCAACCTCACCTGCAAGCCGGTACAACTGCTTTTTTTCCTTCTCTTCTTTTTTCGGATGACTTTCTAGGGGTTGTGAGGTCAGATGGCAGGCTCTTACAGGCAAGCCGTTTAAACCATATCAAAAGTAGGAGTAAATGGATCCCGAGCTCCTTGGTGAAAGCCTGTGCAACAACGCTAAGATAATGGTGTATGGTGGGATTAATTTACCTGATGGTCAAAAAGTCTCTCTCCTCTTTTTCGTCAGCCTTTCTCCTCTTGAGGATCCTCCATCCGATGCAGATGAGTACAATCACGATGGGGATCATGACTGCGCTGATGATGCCCCAAGTGACTCCAAGAGTACGAGAAGAGTACTCCTGTTTTCCTGCAGATTTTAAAAGATAATTTATATTTTTTGTACTATTTGCAATATATTGGTAAGTACAGACTTTATCGGAATTTATCCCGGTTGCCATACAAACATCTATGGCAGTCGTTACGGGTAGTTGGAGCCCACAAAAGTCCAACCAGTCTAACTTGGAACTTCGATATCGCCATTTGGTCATAATGACCATTGGTTGTGGAGGTCAGATGGCAGTCGCTCCACGGAAAAATATCGAAGTTCAGCCGCATCACAGTTAGACTCCTGTCTACGATTGGTTCCTAATTCATAATGTAAATTAGAATGTGTTAAGCTAAATACTTTTGTAGTTGACTGTATATGCGTAATACATAACTCTATGCTTAAAAAACAATATATCATACAAATGTGTTATCTGTGCACAAAGCCCTTAACTTATCAGTGTACTTAAAACAAATAAAAATGTAACACTCACCTGTGCGCGTGACCTCAATCTTTTATGTGTTCTAGATAAGAAAGCAAGCAATAACTTCACAAATTTAGGAAATAATTAAATCAAAATTCATCACAATTCAGAGAGAAATTTCTATTCCACACAAAGTGGCAAACTAAAGTAATTCCTTGCTTTCTTATTGAAAAAACATTACAAATGTCATATGGAAGTTATTCTACCTCGTTAGGAACAGAAATTTCCTCTTCGTGTGACTTCTTTATTGGTTTAAAATAACTTTATTAATATAATTAGATACGATTTACAAACATTCAACAGCGATGGGAAACTCACGAGAGCCTAGAATCCTAAAATATGACGTGCGAACTAGTACATTGTGCTCACTTAACTTCTTAACTAGGTCTTAAGCTACTTTAATAATAAAGGTAGGCAGTAAAAATTATACTATCCTGGGACCTGATTCAGTAAATTACATTACACACACAAGTTTGTGTGATTTCAAAGCAAATTGAAAATGAATCAAACTATGAGTGATTGGAGAGGTTTGATAACCTCACGAAAGCAATAAATATTGGGACGGATCACACCAAATAAAAGTGTTTTATTCCGTTTTTCGAATCGAATTGAATTACGCATTTTGAAAACGCGGCGTTACTGAATAGGGCACCTGATTGTTAGTTTAAAAAATACCAGTACACTTGAAAACTTAGACCATAGTAGAACGGCTGCTCATTGTAGGGACTTCGTCTGCGGGGGGATCAATGAGAGTCTCTACAGATTTACCCTTTTGTGCTGGCATCGTGAATGTCTTTATAGAATCTGATGGAGCACTTTTAGGTGGTTCTGGCAGACCAGGGTTATTGAACGTATTTCTAGGACTATTGTCAGAGGTAGGACTTATTGGAGGAGAGTAAATTTCTGAATAGGTTGGGGATGGAATCGGACTGTATTGACCTTCATATTTTGGTGAATAAGGATCTTCAGATTCCTTTGTGGAGTAGCCGGACTCGCTTGGAAGACCCCTGCGTCCCACCTGACGTGGTTTACCTACGTATTCAATGTCTTTTGCAGGTCGAGTCAAGGTAGAATCTCTATTGGATTCGGTATCGGAAGGAGATGTTATAGAAAGTAAGTCTTCTTCCGATAAGTCCCACTGTTTTTCAGGGAATTCAACATCTGGAGCATTCGGTATTGGTTCGTTGGTTCTGTAAGTTTTATCATACCTACGCTTTTTTAGGTTATTTTTATCTGATTTGTCACTTTTGCTAGAATCGGGGTATCCAATACCAGAGCTATCTCCCACATCTTCCTGCGGAATTGGAGGTGCGGACCTAGCAATAGTGGCTGACCTAGTCATTGGAGTTTCTTCTGTGGGTGTTTCAGGATATTTGCCTGGTAAAGTAGATGATTTCATAGTATCTGTGAGGTTTCCCATTGAAGCTGATCTAAGGTTAAGTCTAGAGGCGGATTTTGCGCGCGGTATGTCTTCGAAGCGGAATCCTTCTTTGCCTTCGGAACGTGGTTTGTGCCAGCACCAGAACCAGAGCAAGCAGATCAAGAGGCCTAAAGGTAGAATAACTGCCACTATGACGCCCCACGTTAGAAATAGTGCACGTTGCGAGTATTCTTGATTACCTGTATTTTGAATAATTTTTGTCACTCCCATGTCAAGTGTATATGTAACAGGTGAAACATATAGTTATATATTGAAATAATAAATAATGAAAAAGGATGGTAAGTATTTAACTTTGACAAAAACATAAAAACAACCTATTAAGTATAAAAGTATTTTCTACAATAAGTGGCTATGGCGGAATCGAACCGACTAAAACTCTACATCATAGGCCGTCTATCTAACAGAAGGGAGCTCTTTGTTAATTGAGGTGGGCTAAGTCTACCTCCATGCACAACCCCATACCTACGCTCTAGCGAGAGGCTTCCCACACTGATGCTACCGCATTAATTATGCAATTCTATTTACCGTATTTAAACAAAAGCAAAACGAAATAATGTCTTTAGTACATTCATGTGCATGTTGTTATTGTAAACATGTTTCTGTCACAATCAAATTAATAACTAAATATGATGGACGTACGTGTTATTATGTTAATTATTATATTTAAAAGTAAAATGTGAGACAAAATGTAAATTGCTTAGTTAACTCACGTAGGCACTCGGTGTATCCATAATCCGGCAGGTTCCACCTTCCGTTCTCCTCACACACGCGTCGTTTGTCACCAATTAATATGAAGTCCTGGTTACACTCGAAATTGACCTAGCGTATGAAAAATATGATTAATGCTATAATTCAATAGAAAATTTACTATTGATGAGTTCATATTTTAATGGATATTTTTCCTCGATTTATGACAAATTGTGGTTTTGTTAGCAATGTTTATTTGGTACCTATTAGTTATTACATCACATATATTATTGTTTTATTGCATCATATAATTATCCCTATATCTATCCCCATATGGGTGAGCAGAGTTATATTTTACAGTCACGTTTCGCCTATTGCATTTTAGTATCACGTAAAAAGACAATTTCTATTGAACAAATTCAATAGAGATTTACTCGCCCCAGGATTTGAATCCACGACCATATGAGTGTGGTAAGTATTCACTTTGGTGACGTCTGTGGTGTGCCCATATTTGTATGCATATGTTGTATTTATTATAGTGGTGACAAAAAAACTATTTATTTTAACACTTGTCTGAGTGTTTCTATATGTTTTCACATACAAGAACATACAAGAATATAGGTATAGGGAAGCTTGTTTATCTGTATTCTAGAACTCATTATGCTTTATTAACTTTTAAATCAAGAATCATTATGCTTTGTTTGGATCTAGATAGCGTTGTGTTGAATGTCTCAAAAATATATCAAAAAATAATTTCGTTATGTATTAAAAATCATCTTGTTTGTACGTTACGTTACGTTCAATGAAATCAATATTAAAAGCAAGATTGTGTAAAATAAAAAAAAAAATTCATAATACTTACTCTGGTGCCAGGAGTGAAGAAGAAATTACTCTTTCGACCAAAACGAGGAGTCTCCAATACACCGCAGCTGATGACTCTCCTAGCGTTTGTTTCTTTTATGTTCGTCTGAAAAGAATAAACACTTAGATACCTTTTCCGCAACAGGATTGATTGTGTGATGGCATTAGATACCGGTAATGGAAAGACAAAGAGATTTATGTGCCAAGTTTCAGCGCTCAGCAATTTTGGCGTGGTTTATCCATCCAATTTATAATAGCTACAATATTACTAAATAGAGTGAGCTTGTAGATTTTCAAGTACTGTGCCTTATTTTTCAAAATGGCAACCCTGATTCCACAGATCTATTGCGTCAATTCTCGTAAACATCATGAATTAAAAAACTTTTTTACTTTTATCCTCATAGAGTACGTCAGATGGCAGTCGCTTCACAGAAAATATCGAGGTCCAGCCAAATCCGCAGTTAAGACTGGTAAAGCGGACCCCAGACTCCGAGGTGAAAGCTTTGGATGCGACTGGGAATTAACGCCAGGTTGAAGAAGATTCTCATAAGTAAATTACGAAATATTAATCTATTTTAACGGTTTCTATAAAAAAATGATATATGATATACAGAACAGGAATTAATATCTTACACAAATATTTATCTCCTTTTAGTTATAGAGACAAACGCTATAGGAACCTGCTTACCCGATTACGAAATAAAACTACTAAACTACTCGAACTACGACTAAATACTACCAGGAATATGAATGAACTAAACTTTATTACGAAGCAACTACTAAATAGTAGTAGGTAGTTACGCACCATGGTAGACCTTGACAGATGCAATATAACAATGGATAAATGCATCTGAGTTCCCACGTAAACTCAGTCCAGGGTTTTTATCGAACTATGAATAGAGAAGCTAACAGATAGATATATAGGTAAACACTTTAATGTACATCAACTAATAAAGTAATTAAATTAAAATTAATGGATTTGTATTCACTTTTTGTTCTATCCAATCGGTGGATGTGTAGGGTAAAATAAGTGTGTATTTTTGTTTAGAAATTTTTATTCCTAGGAATATGACACTTCCATTGAAGCTTGTGTGTAGGTAGAGTTAATGTTTAGTGGTAGTTTGATGGTGAAAATTCATAAAATATTAATTACTATTAAGTATTTATTAAACAGTGTAACCACAGATGTGAAAAAGTATTCGTCGTTGCTATTAAATCAAGGATACCCATTTTAGAATAGATAGCATCTGAAATTAGTTGCCATTATCACTTTTAACATCATTATTACTTTTTGAATTTTCTGATGTATACCTATACCTACGGAAGGAGGTGAATCGAGTGGTATGGCGCACATTAGGTGAGGCCTATGTCCAGCAATGGACGTCGACCGGCTATTTGATTGATTGATTGATACCTATGTTTCATGGCAGGCCTCACCGTAAATATCAGCTGATTATAGTATCCTCAGTAGCTACAACCTCGTTATATGCTATGATCTTCGTGGGAAATTAACCATTGTCAATATGGTGTCTAGGTGCGTATAGACCTAATTATATCCGATTAACCTTCATCTTTGATGTCAACGTAACAAATCAATAAAATCGATAAAATTGACAGGATATACTTACAATAGATGACAAATAATTCTTGGTGAACTCCGCCATATCTCGGTTCAAAGTCATACCAAAATCGTATCGACATTGATATGAATCCTGACATATATTCGTAGCCATTCTAACGACTTCTGTCTGATTACTTATGAAGTCCGCCGGTTCTCGTATGAAGTTTGGTATAAACTGATTATCATTGTAGAATGCTGCTGTTCGGCCGTATTCTCTGTAGAACATTGCCACACCTATATCTCGCTGTTCTCGGTCAGTTAGTTGCCCTGAAAATTGCATAACATATAAGTATGATTATCGATTGTTCTGTGATATCAAGTTTCTGAATACAGAAGTCGTACGATTTTCCAATTATAACTTTAACACCAGCTTTAAAATAATCTTTGTTGTCGTTGTGTTGCAACTGTTTGTGTACGGTGTGGTTAATGGCAATAGGCTCGCCACCTATTACATTGGGACCTAAACATAAACTGGCGAAATGTGGGTGCTAGCACCTTTGCCTACCCCTTCGGGGATATACCTAGGCGTGAGTTTATGTTATGTTATGTTATGTGGTGTTCGGATTGAGAAATATTATTTATACTATATCTATTAGTTATCTCGAATTTTAGTGCGAATATATTTTACAAAGCCTATTAGATCTGTAAAGTTAAACAAAAAGTTGCAAATCCTGCATCCTGCATGGATCCTATATATAACACAATAGGTACTGTATTTTGTTGGATGCAATAAATGATTATAATTATTATGGTCTTACAGTGCTGTGCAAAGTCTCTGTGCGCCGACTGGAAGTTATTCAGGTTCACTTGAACTCTCGTACCATCCGGTCTCGTGAAGTCATCAGACATGTCCAAAGACCAATTACCGAATAGACCACGCGTTTGATTCTGTAACAAACATATGAGTTAAATAGGTAAAACGGGCAATTATTTTATATCTATAGGTAGATCAACGTCAGTAAAAGATCACACACATGTGCACGCATGCACACACACATACACACACGAATATAAATGTACACACACACACACAGAGAGAAAGAAAGATTCTCTTTAGATGGTTAAAATAACTATCAGGAGGTCACTGACTAAGAGCTTTCAAAAAGAATTGTTGAATTTGGACATTTGCTTCCGACCTTATTGATAGATGATAGAAAAATTTCAGCTCTATTTAAATGCCATATTGTAGAATGAATTAATGAATGATAATTTATTTCCTCAAAATACGGTACAATTTACAAACAATAAACAGTTCTGCCAAAGTTGGTACAGTATGCAAAAACTACAACACAACATATTATTATTTTAGTAGACTTACCATATAGTTCCAAGGTAGATAAACTCTTGCTGTCATAAATCCTTTGTTCTCAACAACCTCAACCCCCGCTCCAGAGGCAAACATTATCACGATTTCAGATTGGTTCAGAATATACATAGGCTGGTACACGGTCACACCTGGGGGAATGAGACTAGTAAGATGGTTGTGGTATAAAATAATTACAATTAAAAGTGTCTCGGCACTTTAAATTTTATCTAAATTTAAAATTAGCTGTCTGTACTTAAAAAAAAATTATAAGTATCACATTTTTTTTGGAATTCTTGTCTGTTTTTCTGTTTGTTCGCGATGGAGGCAAAAACAACTGAATGGATTTAGATGCGCTTTGTTGTTTGAAAGGTCTTAGTCAAACTTAAAACGCGAAAGCCAACATCTACGCTCGCTAGTAGAAATAACAAAATCGTTACCTGGGAAATACTGGATTCTTAGAGCAGGCTTATCGAAATAAACTCTCCTGTTGTCAGCGAAAACATCAAGTCTGTATCTCCATTGAGCGTGTGTGGGGCGAAGGCGAACCTGCAATATGAATAATTTATGATTCAGCAATTGCAATATTTAACAAACTTGCAAGTTCACTTTGATCATTGTAAGTTTCGTCTTTTGATTATACTTAGTTTACTAGATCGTGTCATATTTATAGATTGTCAATAAAAAAGTTACTTACCTCAACTGGGACTGAGTTGTTAGAAGCAGCGACTATTGAAGTTAGATGTGTAGCATTAACCTTCCCGTGAATATTCCTGGGCACCTGTTCAAAGCGACCTTGGACGTCTAGTTTTAATTGTGGATGGTCTACTCGAACTAGAACATATTCACCTAAGAAAAAAGAAAAGAAAGTTGAAAGTTTTGTAGTGATCGAAAAAATACGAATTCACAGTAGTTAGAATGAAGAATGACGTTATTGCAAAGAATATCAATCAATCAAAAAGCTATGGTGCTAATAAAAGCCTTCGTGCTAAAATAACCTACTTAATCTATCTTCTACTTTACACTGTTGTTGGCAGAATCAGCGACGTAAGATAAGGTAGAGAAAAAGGAAGAAAGAAAGCAGCAAGTAATAGGAGAAAATCATAATTATTCATACCTCATTGTAACAAAAAAGTTAATTAATGATCTTAATGATGTTTTAATAAATAAATATCGTCTGAATGCAAACAGTTATTAGAAGTAAATTCGCACTTTTCTTGACGAATATGTCTACATACCTTTTCCATTGAATGTATACTGAAGATCGTCAAACGTAACAATATGAGGGTCACCGAAAATACCAGCTACTCCCGGTGACTGGTAAGCTACGCAATCTTGAGATGGACGACGTTCAAATCTGATAACAATAATAGCAGTTATGAATAAAAATCTTACTGGAGTTAAAGAATTAAAACTGAAAATTAAACTTATCATACCTGAATGTTTCGCATCCTACAGCTTGTTCTTCCTGCCACTTGCAGCACTGGTAGAAAGGAATCATATCGTGGAACCAATGTGAGAGTGAAGGCACTTTATTGGCCTCGTTGTAAGGAGTGAATCCAAAGTCGTGAGACCGCGAGGGTCTGGAGCCCCACATCTGATCGTAGGACATCATGAGGAAACCATTCTTATCGTAGCAGCACTGTTGACCGGAACCCTCGGGGCTGAGAAAATTAAATATGGTTAAAATGAGAGTAGAGTAGGGAAAAGTAAAGGCTTTTGGTAATCGTTTCTGATGATATTGATCAGTGATAAAATTGCTTTAAAATATCATATTACAAATGTGAAATACAGACTGCAGGACTTCACTTAAAGGAAAAATATATTATAATCCAATACGAACTGATGGCACAGTTTAATGAATGTAATAATAATCAATCTTGTTGGATCATTTCGAAATTGTAATGAATGCATAAATTTATTTACAACTTACCTTGGTGATGCACTTCTGACGCAATGAATACCTCCCCAATGGTATCTACAAGTGGGGTTGGTATCTTTATCACAATTCATGTCAGGCAGGAATCGGCCTTTATCTAGAAGAGCATGCTCCAACGTGCAAGGGCAAACCCAAACTTGAGAAGCGAAATTTTTCAAGAAACGATCCGTTCGTAACCAGTTGTTGCACATGGAGTTCGGCCAGCGTTGTCCGTGGAGTCTTTCCCATTGAGGAGCGAAATACCAGCCGAGAGGAATTGGACGACTGTACAAAACGCTGTAATAAAAGCAAAGCACAAGTTGTTATGAAAAGATTTCTTACATAAAAGTTGGTCATTTGTATGTAATTTATATTGTCGTTTTCCGTGGAGATTTTACTTTCCAAGCATCCAATGGTGATAACGCTTGCGATAAATGAATAAGATGGGTATAAACTGACGAAAAACTGACAGATAGGACCTTAAAATAAATTCTATATGATTTCATGTAGCTACTATTATTAGCCCAATCAGTTTATATTTACAATATTATAGACAGTGATGATTATGATGATGATTAAGAACTCAATAGGTACTTACGGAGAAATAGAAACGCCTTTAAATACTTCAGGTGTAGTCAGATTAATTTGTAGAAAACCAAACTGCATATCGTTGTGCATGAAGTTATCCCTATTTCTGAAATTCTGGGGATTGATCACATATTCGCCGGTATTAGCAACACCAGATTCAATTATATCGATGTACTCCAATTGTGGTCTGATAGTAACTTCCTTGTATCCCCACAAGCTGATCTGCAGTTGGACGTTGAGGTTCGTGGTCAGGTTGAAACGGTCCCAGGTGATTCGTATTTCTTGGGGATAGCGTTCGTGAACTGCGTCACCAGTAAAGAATATCTTTTCGGCAGCCGTAGCAGGGGTTTCTATAAAATGAATACAATGTTAAATAACATCAAGACTCGATATGGTTGATTTCGGTTCAAAATTGATTGAAAATGAAGATGGTAGATCTTGACTGATAATATAGGCATTGACCAAGAACGTGAAATTGAGGTGTATGTTGTAAATTTAATCATTTGCCTGCCAATAAATTCATACATATAGTAACGTATCTTTTCCATTGGGGTAGGCAGAGTTAACATTTTTCCACTTGCTAAGCTTATTATTTCTTAATTATTTTCACACATCCACGACGGTTGTAAGAAAACAATTATTCTTAAACTGGTCTTTTTTGAAAATGTCTTTGCATTACTAGGTCTACCTTTACTTCCAATAATGTCGACTAAAATTTTATTCTAAAGTTGACACTTTAGATAACTAAATTAACTTACCTACGAAGAATCTGCCTTTCCATTTATAAGGTTCGTTATTGATCGCGATTTCAAACCTGGCATATCCATTATGCCAGAACCTTGGTTGAACACAAATAGCCCTGTTAACATCTACAACGGCGCCCACGACAGCCTCTGTGTCGAAGCGACACGTGATTCTGTCATCTGGATTGAAGCAGGGACCGGTGATGTTGACGATTGTACCTCCTAACATGTTGCCACTCTCTGGAGCGAACATAAGAGGAAGGTTGGCACCATCTGCGGAGAAGAAAGGAGCGGTTAGTGAAGTTCAGAACTGATGAAAGAAAGGAGTTTTCTCATCTAGAATTTACGCCTTACATTACGATTTATTTATTTGGTACGTTGATTGGTTTATTCAAAGATTTTGTCACAAACTATTAAGAAATAAAAAGGAAAAAGCAATTTGAAGGATCTTGTCCTAATTATTTAGAGTCAGCACAGCATGTCTTTTGTAGGATGCCTACTTGTATATCTGTAGGTATAGCCCCATGTGCCCAGTTCATTTTGATCAATTGAAAATTGAAACGTTTTTAAAGGTTAAAGATAGGGTTTTATGAGAATTGCTACCTAGTCGCTACATAGTTTTTGTATTCTTAATCCGATTCGAAAATTGAAAATAAACCCTATTTCTAAAACAGCTAAGCTTCTTCTTACCTATATCCTTGTTACAGGTTCCCATAAGTATATTCTCATCTAATCTGAAGATGTGTCGTCCAGGGAATCCGTTAGCCCATCCTCTGCCCGTCAAATCTCTAAGTACTGACGCCTGGGAGTAAGGCTTATATTCATAGCTCCGAGTTCCGTTACCAGCATTAAAACCGATCTGAAAATAACATTCACGTTAGAAAAAATATTTATCTATCATAAAAACAGTTTTATGATTTTGAACAAAACTCGTAGATAGTTCAAAAACCTGTGAGCGTACAAAAAAATCATGTTTAAGTTTTTCTGATCGGAAAAATGATCATCCAGGACGGGACTTGAACCCGCGACCAGTCCCTTACATATATGTGTTGGGGAATACTCTGACCAACTGAGCTACCTGGACCCGTTCTAGATGCTCGAAATTTTCCGATATATTCTACGGCTTAGGGCGCCGGTGGAGCCATCTACCGTAATTCGTTCGAACTACGGTAACAATGAACAATATTGCAATTGTTTTTAAACATTATTTTTAGATTCTCCGCCCGATTAATTGAATGATGATTTTTTTCCTGGATGATCATTTTTCCGATCAGAAAATCATTGTAAATAGTTAGCATGCAATTGCGTAAAATTTCATTCAATGTTTAAGTTTGTTAGTAATAAAACAAACATAAAATATATTAAAATACCCGTTTAAAATAATGTTTTTTTATATCACTCTGGTGGCAGACAAGCACACGACCTACCTGATGGGAAGCTCTAACCATGGCACATGGATATGTACAACATTAGTGGCATCACACTGTAAGAACCTTTTGAAGAACCCCATATCGACGGTTAAAAGGCGAATTGATTCAAGCGCCATTTTGAGAACTTTACAGGAGAGCATTTTAAAGTTTATTTTTTACGAAAAAAATTCACTGTTCCTAAAGTATTTAATAAAAATGAAAAAATCGCCCCAATTAAGAAGCGGTATATTTTTTGCTAATTTATGATTATATTATAACTAATAAAAGGTGTTTTTAAAGCAAGTTAGATGTAACTTGAGCCATTTTGCACAATTCTTTGATCAGGGCAGAAAGGTCTATATACACGATAACGATTTATGTATTCAAAGCAAAATAGTTTATGTGTTCCTTGCTTCTTGAACAGATCAAGGATAAATGATTTATATCACTTACCCATTTGTCAACTGTTCATGGATACATAATTTAAATCACTTACCTATTTGTCAACTGTTCATGAATAAATGAATTAAACCACTCACCTAGTTGTAACTGTCCTAGGAGGAATGACTCAAATTACACAGTATTATAATAACTATTTATAGCAAATTGTTTTAATAGCAAGATTTATTTGAATCTGAATTGAGGAAAATAGCTTAAAGGTAATAAAATAAATTTCACGATGTAGGGAAAGCGAATTAAATGACATCAATTTTGAGAAAAGTTACTTAAATAGATAAAATTGGTGCACTTTTAAGAACTTTTAAAATCGATTTTGTAAAACGTAATAAAGAAAACAACGCTTTATGAATCAACTTTTGTTTTATTTATTCATTTACGTAAAATTAAGTAGGTATCTATAAACATAGGTGACATTTATAACCGCTAATAATCAGTCTTCAAATATATTTTTTTTATATAGGACACGTCAAAATGACTTTACCTCGCATGATGGTAAGCTAAAGGCAAAGTCTCAGGACTGGGGTCACCACTACATACAGCGGTAGTGCTACATTGGCGGCCCTCAGCTTGACGGTCCCATCAAATGCTTTTTCACGCCCCGTTTAAAGGCCCCAGGACTATAGGAGGAAGGAAACACATGCGCTGGTAAAGAATTCCAAGTCTTTAAAAGAGGCACTAATTGGGACTAATTGGAAGAGCTCATCAGAACACTCGCCATGGTAGAGCCGGTAAAAAACTGCCAAAGATGCAATACGTAGCTGTAGAGGCTCGAGGGTGTTCGTAACCTCAGGACTCCCAATAATACGGACTTAACGTCGCTGCAATCTGTCGAGAGCATCTAATAAGTACTGTGCAGAGCCATCCCAGAGATGAGCACAGCACTGAGGTGACAGCTATGGGCCGATAATTGTCTAGCTCGGACCGGTCCCCTTTCTTGGGGATCGGCTGTACATTTGCCTCTTTCTAAGCGGACGGCACTGTACCCGAGGTGTAAGATATGCGGTACAGACTCGTAGGCATTGGAGACAACTCTGCTGCACAATTATGTAGAACCACCGCAGGAACACCATCGAGACCACTAGCTTTCCGGACTGCATCGAATCGAATCAAACATCGCGTTGCCTGATATGAATATCAGGCATTGCGTGGTCACAAGTGGGCAGTGTCGGTGGCTGCATGCCGCAATCATCGATTCGGAAATTAGCCGTTAAGAGATTATTATAAATATAATGAGATGCGAACGTAAGCTCGATGAGTTCTAGCCACCAGAGCAAGCCGGGTTTCGAAAAAGCTACAGCACCGTGGACCACATTCATACTGTTCGGCAGATTGTGCAAAAGACCGAGGAGTACAATCAGCCGCTGTGTATGGCTTTTGTGGACTACGAGAAAGCCTTCGACTCCATCGAGACCTGAGCAGTTCTGAATGCTCTGCAATGGTGCCGCGTCGACTGGCATTATATCGAAGTGATGAGATGTCTGTATGATACTGCCACCATGTTCGTCCAGCTCCAAGACCAGAAGACGAACCGCATTACACTACAGCACGGAGTACGACAGGGGGATGTCATATCCCTTAAACTATTCACTAACGCACTGGAGGACGTCTTTAAGACATTGGATTGGACTGGACGGGGAATTAAAAAATAAACGGGAACGCATCTCACACCATCGGTTCGCCGACGACATTGTCATAGTTGTGGAGTCGCTGGAGCAGCTGGGCGAGATGCTGCATAGCCTAAATGGAGCCTCTCGATGTATCGGTCTCAGCATGAACTTGGACAAAACCAAGATTATGTTCAACGAAAATGTCAGCCTGGACCGATCGACGTCGAAGGGTTGACACTCGAAGTTGTTCAGAAATAAGTCTACCTTGGGCAAGTCAATCAAACTTGGTAGAAACAACTTCGAGAAAAAAGTCGCCCGAAGGATCCTGTTAGGTTGGGCAGCATTTGGCAAACTGCGTCGGGTTTTCTTCTCACCCTTACCGCAATGCCTCAAATCGAAGGTCTACAACCAGTGCGTCCTACCAGTCATGACTTACGGTGCCAAAACGTGTACACTGATTGTGGGGCTAGTCCACAAATTTAAAGACGTGCAGCGGGCCATGAAGCGAGCTACGCTTGGAATTTCTTTGAAGCAAAAAAATTCACAATGAGGTCATCTGACAAAGAACTAAAGTTACCGAGAATAAGCAAGCTGAAATGGCAATCAACTGGCCACATCTGTCGAAGGACCGCTGGCTGTAGGAGCAAACGAGTCCTAGAGTGGAGACCACGAGTCGGCAAACGGAAGGTGGGACGCCCCCCAGCCAGATGGACCGATGACCTGAAAAGGGTAGCTGGGATGGACTGGATGCGGAAGGTGGAGATTCGGGTGGATGGCGTACATTGGAAGAGGCCTATGTCTAGCAGTGGACGTCGACAGGCTAATTGATTGATTGATAATGAGATATTAGTAATTTCAATAAAATCAATAAAAGTACCCTATAGGAAATAAGTGTGATTCGCGCACGAACCGCAAGGAATTGAAATCCAACTTATTCTGGCATCAAGTAGTAAACTAAATTGACCTCGAATCCCCGCGCGACACTCGTATTAAGGGTCCAAGTACCTACCCGCGTTGCCATTTTATTGCGAGGTGAAAGAAGTAAACTGATTTAAGTATGCCATAAGTTTAATTATTAAATCAATATAAAGGAATCAAACGTACAGATATTTATTTTATGCATAGAGAAAACTGTTCTAAATGGCATAAACACTAAAAATCGGTCAAGGATAATTAGCACAAGTCATATACTTCCATTATACTTATTCAGGCAAGATTGATTCAAGCGACAGAGATAATGTTCAAATGTTCAAGGCAAAATGATTTAAGTTGCATGACATCAATAAATCTGGTTGAAGCAAAATGAATTAACATCCACGTTAAATTATTTAAGATCAAGTAAAACCAATTCAAACGGCAAAACCATTTTATTCCATCCAGGGATTAATGGTTTAAACTACAGATAGGAAGAAAAAACAATTTTTTTGATGGGTCTATATACATGCTTTGAAAAAATCAACCAAAATTGCTACACTTGATACCTCGTAAATAGAAAAGATACCCAAATTCGTAATGGAGCCAAGCGCCAAAAAAGTGCTCAGATTAACCTCAAACCCGGCTCAAAAGACGCGGAAAAATTCCACGATTCCAATGATGTATATAACTCAATATCGCCCAAGGTGGCGCTTGAATCAATTCGCCTTTTAACCGTCGATATTTCAGTAAATAACCAAATGACTGAGCTCAGTCCACATGTGAGCGGTATTAATGAGTTTTAACTTAATTTCTTACTTTTACAAAGGATCGTGTGCTGAGGCACACAGTGGGATAGGCCTAGTTATGCAATAGTGAACTTTAATAGGCTGATTGATTGACATTAATGCTACTTACATAAGCAGGTACACCACCCTCGCCGGTGGTAGTATCACCTCCAGCCTCAGTATGAGAACTCCAGTTAATCTCGAGGTAGTTGAATATTGCGTAGGTGAACACTTCGTCCGTCGCCAGCACCATTTGGAATGTATTCGTCTGTAATAAGAGAGTTATTGGACTCAACCGATCATGATGGGACCCACGGTTTGTATTTTGTCACTTAGATATTTGTTTTATATACAGTACGTCACTTGACTGCATCCCGCATCATACCCCGTATTATACATAAATTCAGGGGCATCTCCTCAGGGCGGGAGTTAGGAATATTTTTCGAACTCTCGCCATATCGGTAATTTTGTAAAAAAGAAACAATTCTAAAACAAGTAAGTATGTACCTACTTATTAAGATAACATTTATGTATTGTATCATACTAACTCCAAAAATTTAAAGCTCCTATTTTCATTAAAAAAAAAGAAATAAATATGTACTAAGAATAATAGGCAATTATGAATATTAAAAAATAGATATTTTTGTCTACACAGGATTACCTATATTTGCACAATATGAACATACCTTAAACAGCGAGTTGTCGATACCACCAGCGAAGGACATGTTCTTCCAAGTGATGGTAATGGCGTGCTTCGGGAAGAAAGTGTTCGAACCAATAACACCTGTGCGAATGTCCCACGTGAGACGCTCCCTCATCTCCACACCAAGCTGGTCTGTACGGGTCTGGGAATAAAGACTAAGTTTGTAGTTACATCATTTTCCAGCATGAATGGACCAGTTTGACGGGGAACGTTCCACCCTGTCATTTTATATGAATTGTAAGCATTGTACTTTGAACTTTAGGAAAGTGCTCGAAGCCTTTATTTCTTGCGTCCCATTCTTCTCTTCCCTGGCATTTTGGGTACAAATAATAAATTTCCTATAAATATCTGAAGTGCCAGACCAGTACCAGACCAGTGATAAATTTATGCCCTGCCAGGCATATAAACTAAGTAAGTAAGTAACTAAGTATAAACATTGGTAACTAAGTTTATAATGAACAAACAAAAAAAGCATGCATTTATTTTCTAGTCATCATAATATTAAGGTTACGAGTATAACCTGCTTAAAGATAAATCCACATACCTGCAAATCCCTGTCCATTCTAAAGTAGACTCCAGGTCTTCTCTGATCTGGGTCTTCTGGACGTTGGCTGCCGATACGGCACTTGCTAAAGAAGATACCGATGAAGGAGGGGTCGTGGACATCTGGCCAGTCCCTTATAGGGAAGGACAGAGGGTAAGTGTAGTGGTCTGGAGGGTCGCTGAAGTAGATGTAGCCGTTCATGGAGAGCTAAAGGATATAAAATTGAGAATATTTGTTAAACCTGTGTTTTAGATGGAAATATGGGAAAAAATTTCACTACAAAGATTTACTTTCAAGTTTGAAATGTTTCTAAGATGAGCTCATGTCATTGGTTGATTAGTCCTTTTCTTGGTTGTCTGATTGGCCTGTTAGTGTAGAAGCGTGAACTTTCTGAAGTTTTGTTAACTAATTTACCTCGAGGTATACTTTGCAGCTGAATCAGTATGGCGTCTATAGACTTATCTCTTCGACTTTCTTCAGCTAATGAAATCGTAGAAAAAAGTAGAGAGGTGAAGGTTTAGGCGATGTTTTGGTCTCGTGACAACTTTTTTCTGCGATTTCATTGGTCAAGAGAAAAGGAAAGATATGTCTACGGATGCCATACTGAGGGGACAGGTTGTATTTTTTAACAATAACAGTTCAAATTCAGAATGTAAATTTTGAAACGTACCCTCGTATAATTGAACCTAAATCCAAAGAACGGCAATTGGAAATTGAAGTTCTTATGGATCTGTGGGGTACTGGTGTGGATATCCCGCTGGTAGTCGCCATTGTTGTCGTTACCGCCCATGTCGTAGAACCAGTACATGAAGTTCCCTCGGACCTGTGCCAGCCGAGCGGTCGTGATGACGTAGGGCTGGTCATTATTCCGGTAGTTCGTGTCGGGAAGGTAGCGGCCGTCTATGTGAGCTGGAAGGTAGAAAACATCATGTAATTTGATGTCAATGCAATATCCAAATTTTTATGTATCACAAATTTTAACTTAAATAAGTTTAATAAAAAAAGCGAAGTAAGCAGTATTATGTAAAGGACATGAATGAATATTATTTGCGATTATATATCTACTAAAGAACACAGAACAATAAAACCTCTTTAACCTGTTCTTTGGTTATAAGCGTAATCCAGAGTAAGTACATTTTCAAAATAATACCGCAGTTGGATACTTTATTTTTTATAATTAATCATCATCATTCTACGAGTCTTTTCCCAATTCAATTAGGGTAATTTTTTAACAGTAGAGCAATGTTAGAGGACCACTGAGTTCATATTTATATGAACCCATATCAATTATCATTCTAATTGCAATGTTTAGGTGCATCTAATGTATGTGTTCGCAAAAAATATATAAGTAAGTATCTATATTTATACATGTTGTATAATCCACATTATACAGTTATCAATAGCTTAGGTCTAAATTGCTAAAGCCTAACCACGACGCTCCCATGAACCTGAACATGAACATGAATATGAAAGCAGTTTAGCTGAGGGAGAAAGATGGAGTTATATAATATATGCGGTGATTAGCTCCAGTTTTGCTTTTTAAATTGCTATAAGAGCGTCCAAATAATAAGTGCTTGTGACTATTCAATATTATCCGTTATAGTGCAAGTTACGCTTATTTGGGTCTAGATGGCGCTATGTATATGTTTCAGAATATCATTTTTCCTCATATATTTCAGAATTTGATATTATACTAGTAGCGTATTGATATGATCGACGAAGCCAGGTCCGTCAGTATCGAGCCTCGATACGGAGGGCCCCGATATGATAGCGATACGTTATCTAGCGTATTATATCTCAATTCCTATAGCGCTGATGTCATTTAGCGCCTTCCAATAATTCTTTGTCCATTTCATTGTGTAAACAATTTTCCGAGTATTTTCCTTTTCAGTCAAAACTTTTTGGGCGCGCTGTGCGATTTTTTTCTTTTTTTATATTAAGTCTGCCGGATTAACTAAACCCAGCGAATGGTACGCTGGAAGAGTAGTGGTCAGCATTGCCAGGGTTTGCCTCTAGAATGGTAGACTCTGCCCAGACGGCCTCGACAGATGCTTTTTCACGGCCCGCTTATAGAACCCGGGATTTAGAAGAAGGGAACACGTGTGAGCGTAAAGGTTTTTGATCCTGGTAGGTTTTCTCGATCATGTTGATGACAAAAATAATTAAATTGGAAGGTGCCAAGTCACTCAACTGAACGAGTTCCACGAGAGCCAGTTGACGAATAAGTTGGATAGGGGTTGTTAAGATTGTATGGGTTAATACCAACATTTTTGGATTCCAAGCCACAAGGAGGGTTTTAAAACTTCTCATAAATCACCTACTGAACCAAATGGACTCATAGGAAGGTAGGAGTATCAATTGCAATCAAATATACGGCAGACTGCAAGTTTAACCAAGACCTTTCTAATGCAAAAAACCGCATCGAAATCAGTTTTGCGTCCATTACGAAGAAACAAACTAATGAATAAACAAGTATTCCGAAAAAGATTTTTGTGTTCCGAATCATTCATTTTTTTTTTCAAACAGTTCATAATATTTACAATTCTATAGTATAGAAAAGACAGAAGTTTTTTTTTAATTTAACTATACCGAAAATATCAACTTTATCTACGCTGTACTACTGTTTTTATCGTCCTTATGTTGACTGTAAGGTTCTAGAGATAAGGCTGGCCTACTCATATAAAATACTTGTCTAATAATACTTTAGGAAAACAGAATTTGTTGTGCAATCAAGTCAAGTGCTCTATGATTTGTAGGTCGGAATCAAATAGTGAAAATGAAAACGATCAAGTTCAAATAAACTGCGTTATCATGATTTACTTAAGATGTTTTACGTGTGATTTAGTTTTTTTGGATCGTGTTGGTGATATCTTTTCTTATTTAGACCTATGGGCTTCCTGGGCCTCGTCCGTCATTCAGAAGGTGTATCTTGCAAGTCTTGTAAGGTTGGCTTGGGTTCCGATAAACTCTTCCTCAATACCGAGTTTTCAATGGCGATGTCACATACTCGTATTGGAGAGTATTCTTAAATCTTATTCTTCTATCGTATCGATGGCATTTCTGCTCTCAGATTTTACTTTCCCAGTGTGCTGCTACCTGGATTGCGTTCTCAGAGGCACTCATGAGTTGCTCTGGTGTTCAAGTAGGCACATGGGCATGCAGCACACGTTAATAGGTGGCCCATATTCAAAATCAATTCAAAATTCTAAAATAATGTACATAGACAATTTTATTGAAAGAAGCCTTCATTTAAAATTGAAAAACAATTTAAACGACATGCAAATTCTTTCGCAATCCGTAATCGAACCAGCTAAAAGCCGAAAAAATAACATCCTGTACTTTAATGGCATTACCTTCGGATACCCTGTATAATAAGTAGTAAATAATCTAAATATTAATCTCAAGTCTCGTTATGAGGACTATTATAACACAGATTAATTTAATTATAAGTAATATTGAATACACGCAACATTTTACGTTTCGTGTTTAACCGGGCTTGGTTGCGTACCACTTTGCCACGTTTGACCCAAATCTTAATCCTTATGTTAACAAAGCTGATGGTCTCATTTGAAATTCTGAACTGTACAGTCGGTGACAAAAGTTGCTGATCACTTAATAATTCTATAGGTAACTATTTTTACATTGAAAGACATTAGTTAGTAAAAATAAACCCGCTAGGTACCTAGCTGGGTTTTAAGGCTTGATCCAGAATTCAGAGCACGCATAGTTTTTTTTAAATAGGACACGTCAAAATTACTTCACCTTGCCTGATGGTAATCTAAAGGTAAAGTCTCAGGACTGGGGTCACCACTTTATACACCGGTTAGTGCTACAGTGGCGGCCCTCAGCTTGACTAAGTCATCAAATGCTTTTTCACGCCCTGCTTAAAGTACCCGAGACTGTGGAGTATAGAGGTTCTTACATTTGTTCAATTGTCAGTTAATAAATAGGTACCTATGATTAATATGATTGATGAATAATGTGAAATTAATTACTTGAGATGCAGCTCTTTAAAACTATAATAATATACCAAACTAACATTAAGAGGTTATAAGCAGTTATATATTTTGTACCTTTCAGAGGCCAAGGTCAATATATTTATAATATTGTTTATTATTTTATGAAAGGTTTTAGATCTAAAGTGTTCTGTAAATTGCGTTATGTTAAGCTTTTTTTCCCTGCTGACTGCACATTACAATATTTTGAATTCACATTTTTATTATGAAAAGAAGATTTTTACCAGTGCTATGATCTATGGCTGCTTTGAAATCTTAAACTGTTGTTATCTTATCGATATTTTGTATAGATATCAATCCTTTTCAAGTTTACTCTATAAAAGGAGGAATCTCTAAATTCAATACCTACGTATTTATGTATGTTATTTATTACATCACTAGCTGTTGCCCGCGGCTCCGCCCGCGTGGATGTTGAAATCCGTTTCAAAAACTATCCTATCTCTCAAGTTGGATCGAACTGCACATGGTGTGCGAATTTTATTATAATCGGTTAAGTGGTTTAGGAGTCCATTGAGGACAAACATTGTGACACGAGATTGGTACTACTGAGTTTGGTGGCCGGGAAATGAGATGAACACCGTTATAGTCTCCTTGTGACCACGGCTACTGAAAAGTGACGAGCCACCAAAATAACAGAAAACAAATCGCAATGGAATCTGATGCAATTTTTGCAAATGCTTTATCTTATCGAGTAATATGCGCTAAACTACACACAATACCTAAAAATCAAAGGTTAATTCGAGAAATAAGTGAGAAATGCTAATAAAGTTATCCAGGTTAAAGTTACATGCAGTCATCATCTATACTTATAATAAATCTGTAGAAGTGAAAATTCTGTACATTGAAAATAAAAAAATAAAAAATAGCAGGGGGTGTTACTAGACTGACACCGATCCCAAATATGTGATTAAAAAAATTTTTGTCTGTCTGTCTGTCTGTCTGTCTGTCTGTCTGTCTGTCTGTCTGTCTGTCTGTCTGTCTGTTTGTTCAGGCATCACGCAAAAACTACCGGTTCGATTACGATGAAACTTGGTATAATTATTCTTCAATATCCTGGGCAGCACACTGGATACTTTTTATCCCGGAAAAGTACATACAATAAAAGACAAATTTATTTTTGCGGCTCAATTCCTAGACCCGATTACTGTACCAACCGCAAATAATAAGTTTGTCGTAGGTTACGTCACCCACAGTTCAAAATTCAAAATCCAAAATTCATTTAAAGGTCACAGGTAGATAGAAGATGTTGTCAATTATAAAAAAGTATCACCGTAGCACATGAATAGCTTATGGTACTGTCGACCGTAGCATGTCTGATAAGACGTACAATATTATAATCATATGAACCACATCACATACAAATTAAATTGTGAATTTTTTTTTCTTATTCATGATAGGCTTACGTTTGACCTCAATCTCACCTGATGGTAAGTGACGATGTGGTCTACGATGAATCACGCTTGCCTAGAAGGATTTATCGTAGTAATATAATAATTGTACTATTCTTTCCACCTTCCATTTTCTTTACTAATTAACATTGTGTGTGCATAAATATTAAATAAATAAATAAATCAATCAATTATTTAGATGAAATTATGTTTTTTATGAGTGGGGTTCAAGTAAGATTAGTGGATAGTGGTGTTATTAGTTTTTAGGGATTTTGATTTGAGTGGGAGTGGGGGTGGGGGTGGGAGTGGGAGTGGGAGCAGGGGTGGGAGTGTGAGTGGGAGTGGGAGTGGGAGTGGGAGTGTGCGTGGGAGTGGTAGTGTGCGTGGGAGTGGAAGTGTGCGTGGGATTAGGAGTGGGAGTGTGCGTGGGGGTGAGAGTGTGAGTGGGAGTGGGGTGGAAGTGTGAGTGGAAGTGTGAGTGGAAGCAGAGCGGGGGTGGGAGTGGGAGTGTGCGTGGCAGTGGGAGTGGGAGTGTGCGTGGGGGTGGGAGTGGGAGTGTGAGTGGGAGCGGGAGCGGGGGTGGGAGTGGGAGTGGGAGTGGAAGTAGGAACTGGAGCAGGAGTGGGAGCAGGAGTGGGAGTGGATGCAATAAGCGACTTCCACGCGAGCGGAGCCGCGGGCAACAGCTAGTCGGTAATAAAATTAATTCTGTTCTGTAAATCTCAAGTTACTGAACACGTTAGACCAAACTAACAAAAAATATTGAAAAATTTATTCAATTTAAGTAGAAAAAGATCATTTGTAATTAAGAGTTAAGCAATTTCTGAGGGCGACTGTACACTAGATTTTGAATAACTTTTGTCTAGTTTATTTTCCTATTGGTAAAAAGTTCTAACATTATCATAAGGTTTCTGAACTCAATTCACAGAAAAACACTTGTATAGGTACGCAAACAGAGCCGTAGTACTTGACCAGTTTTCTTATCTCTTTATATAGTCTGCAGCCCTTATCTATACTTAATTGGTTATCCGTCATATAACCTGACTTTTTAAATAGTAATTTATAACTACGAACCGACATGGAACGAAGGTACTTCTTAATTTTGCCAGATAGTGTTAAGGTGTGCCCTTATCAGAGATTACACACCATTTTGATACGACAAATGAGCATCGTTGGCAATTATTTCGAAGTAGGCTTTGTGTTTAGATAATACAGTTTTTAGAAGATTGGGTGTATAGGGCCCCAGTAAAATCTTCACACGTTGGCCCCAAAGAATATTAATTTGTAAAATTTCACTACTGGAAAATTAAGAATTGGTAACTAAAATCCGATAGAGCCGGTACACCTGCACCTTAGGGTAGGGAGAAGGCCCTCCCTTTTTCCTACCGCTGGTCGCTCTTATAAAAGTCAAAACAAACCAAATTGTAGAAGAGAGGAATGGAAGAGCGGGCCCTTGGCTCCATAATACATTTTTGAAGCCAAGGATTTTTGGATGCAAGCGGAATTGGCGGTTAATAAACATGAAGAATTTTATCTAGTCTGGGGTCGATCTTGTTATGACTGAAAGTATAACAGAGATATGTTAAAAAGTATAACTCCTGTATAAATATAGTGTCAAACTGGGTGGGAATTGCAAAAGCTTGAGGAACCTCGAGGAAGGAATTTATAATACTAATAGGAGAGATGAAAGCAATGTTGTTAAAGAGGTTATGAGTATGAATGCGTATGGATTTTAAGGGTAGAGGTAGGCCTAAGAAGAGATGGATGGAGTGCGTGAAAGAGGATAGGGCAAGGAAGGGTGTAACTGAAGAGATTACATCTGACAGGAATGTATGGAGGAGAAAGACATGTTACGCCGACCCAAATAATTAGGTAAATGATGATGAGGAGGGATCTTTGCTTTTTTGGGTGACACGCCGTTATTTAGACCCAAAGTATGCTTAGCTTATTTACTAAGATATATTTTTGCATATACACACATATTATACATAGGAAAACACAAAACATTATTGTTCTGTGTAGAAAAACTAATATAGTATAGTATAATAATAGTATTGCATAAATATTTGTACAGAGCGGTAACCGAACGCGCGGCGTAGCAATCGAAAGCTCTACAGCTACGCTACAGAGGTCGACTTATCTGTCTAGATCCCGGATAAAATCTGCTACTTTATGTAATGATTACAATTTCCATATATAATGATTTCGTGTATAATTTTAATAATTAGACCTAACTTTTATCCAATTACACACACACAAAGCTTTCGTATTGTTCATCAACCTACTAAGGTTGATCACCAATAGCCCTAATGACGTCATCTCATTGAGTATATACTACATACTCAATGAGATGACGTCATCATTATGTACATTATGATTAAAAATAACGTTACTCATTACGATGATTCATACTAAAACTACATTACTATTTAGTTTCATTGAATCCACTTCCAGCTTTGCGCACTTAGACTGAGTGTAATGAATAACATGGTCAACAACATATTAATTATTCAAAAAATTGCTGTCTGTTTAAGTGCATAAAAAGGTTTCATATTACTCTACTGGTTTAAATAATGACTCAATATTACAACAACCACGTTGAAACAATGTTCAGTTGATTCAGGTACTATCAGATATTCATTATACAGTATCAGTAAGCAAAACGAGGTCGTAATTTATGATAAAATAGTATACTTTAAACTTACCGTACTCGTCATACACATCAGTCGGATTGGGTTGGTAAAAAACTTGATTTTCACTTTGTGGGGCGACATCGGACTTCAAATCTATAGCCACAGACTGTTCTCCATCAGCTACATCATTGAAAGTTTGATAATTGCCGCTTCTTACTTGCAATTGATCTGTATTGTTCAATATTTCTACTGGCGCCGCTTCCACGTCATTTATCAACTCATCTTCGACTAGTTTTGTTTCAGTACTTGTTTCTACTTCTAGTGCTACCTCACTTATAGTCTTGAGAACATCCTCATTCACAATTGCGTCCTGTCCGATAACACTTACTACTAATAGTGTAGTTAACACTAAAACTTTAACACCCATTTTCACACCTGCATGACCATCACAATATTTATCTCTTGTTGTTTAACGTCAGGTGCCTGGCGATTATTCTGGTCGACTAGTGTTGTGGTACTTTGTGTGCCCAATGATATGCTATTATCTTTACGAACATGATAAGATAGCAAATAGGAACGTTAGGTGTGCCAAATTCTTTGTCCTAATCATAGCCCTGTATACATAGGGCTATAGTAATGATAAGCTTTATGTGGAATTAAAAGAGTTACTATAAATTATAAATCTAAATGCACTTTTCGACGTTTTATCAATATGCAACTATAATATTGAATAGCTTACGATAAAACTTACTCTGAGAATGGCCAACGCCCAAGTTTGAAAATCAGTATATATGTAGTAAACAACTAAGATAAAAATTGTAATTTACAACGATGTTTTTAATTACAATAAGAAATATGTAGTACATTTCTTATTAAAGGCAAGGCAAGCTTCTGTAGCCATAGTACCTGAAAAATAACTTTAAATTTTGGATTTTTTTGGACTACAACTAGGTTTGGTAGTAACGACTGCCAAATATCTGAAAAAGATTTTCAGATTAGTAATCATCAATATTGTATCGCTGTAACTGTTGCACCATTTTACAATATTTATCTTGTCCTACGTTGCCAACGTGTAAAATAATCGATATGTAAGTACATGCCGATGTTTTATCATATGATAACGTTTATTTTCCAGATACCTCGTCAACTTGATTCACCGTTCGTTCACTGGGAGTGGTGACTCAGAGTTTTCATGTTTTTTATTCTCTGAATCCTTCTAGGAACTAGATTGTGTCATTGAATACCGGATATAATTTTGCATTGTTTTGTAATGGTTTATATGTGATAGAGCTACTCAAAATAGCATGTTAGCACTTTTATTTAGCATCAGACAAGTTATGGAGACGATCCTCGTATCCTTTTTAAACCCAACACAGACACCATGTTAGGCTGAGTAAGCTTTTATAGAGACAAGTTGTGGAAACGATACACGTATCCTTCTTTAGCACGGCACACTCTCTATTGATGTCCTAGCATCACTGCGAAACCTCCTCCTCCTGGGAAGCCTCATCAATAAACAAAATTTCTTTCTCTTTCTCGCTTGAAAGTTAGCATGAAAACTCTTCTAGCTCGGGTTTGGTCAAAATTTCGTTATTCGATCGCCTTGAACACGCATTACCCATTCATAGCGCAAACTTGGAGACAAAATTATGGTTTGTTCATTATTTTACTAGCTGTTGCCTGTGGGTTTGCGTGCATGGAAGTCTTCTCTCGTTCCCGCTATCCGATGGAAATTCATTCCCGATATAAAACGCGCATGTGTTATTCCAGACTCAGATCTCTGTACTAAATTTCTACCGGATACATTCGTTAGGGCGTGATTGAACAAACATTCAAATTCTTGACTAACTTTCACATCAACATAAATAAAAATCAATTGCGTATGTATATACGCACTTGTATAACATCAGAACGACTGCACCAAATAGGATAATTCTTTTTTTCAGATCGTTATCGGACAAGGTTTGTGTGAAATTTTTTTCTTACATCACAGAATCAGAACTCTACGTGGGTCGGGCCACGGGCATCAGCTAGTTTATAACATTAGTAGGAAGTAGGATGAAAGGTTACGAACCAAGGTAATCGATTAATTAGATATTAAGTTACTTCGTCGTTGACTGTACCTACACCGCTTCAATTCTATCTTTTGAATTGCATCTTCTTAAGTGAATTCCTGAAATCTAACCGCAATAATTGGCAGGAGGTAAACACAACGCATGGTTACTAGATAGAGTTTCTAGATTGTTCTCATATTTTTAATTCTTATATTCAAAACTGATTCAAAATGATAATTATACGAGTTAACTTGGCTTATATAGTTACCGGTTAAATACTTATTTCTTCTCATCTTCTTTGTTTGACTTATACATCTGTCTTGGAAGCGACTGCCGTCTGATCTCCCAACCACGAGAAAAAAGCTGACTTACAAGTGAGGTTGGTTTGAGCCCCGAAGATTTTGATGAAGTACCAAAACTGGCTAATCACGCTAAAGTAAGTATGGACTTGACTTAAAATCTCTTAACTACATAATTGCTATGCCTTTTCTACAAGGTACCTCATAACTCATTGTTGCATAGATAATGCCATGCAGACCCTATCGCTAGCCATGGTCAGCAGTGAGAGCGCGGGAGTTATTGAAAAAGGCGGTGAAAAAGGAGTGACAGAGGTTTAGCACCTGCCATAAAAGACGATAGGGTGGCGAAGGTAGTTCTGCGATCTTCGCTATCCTATCATATCCGTATCGTCATCCTATCGTTTCCTCCGATTAGCCGAGTCTAGGAATTTTTAGGCAATAACGGTATGACTATGCAATATTATTAAGTACCTAGTGGGTCTGTAAGTAAAATATCATGTACGTAATCAAAAATGTCATTTATAAGCATGTACGTACATGCAACTAGCATGCACAATAAATAAACAATAAGTAGTTTTTTTAAGTACTAGTAAGCAAGGCCAATTGGCAGCAGCATGGCCAATTGGCCGCGTCGAAAAGTTATTTTGGAACATTTTTCCAGCATAAAAAACGTTTTGTCCCTTCTTAAACCCTAAAAAAATGCAAAAAATATATGGTAGTAATACGTTAGTACTTAGTACCTACTATTATAATTATATTCTGTGGTAGTACCTAACTATAAGTATTGCTGAGTTATAAGCAAAGAAACTCATCGCCGCAATTAGGAGTGACCAAACCCTCGTAGTAGCTATGGTTAGCTAGCATTTTATTACAGTAGCATGTAGCAAAAATAAGGAAATATTCCGCGATATACTTAAACACAGAGTAGGTACTGAGTAGATGCATCAACTGACCAACCTAAGTAGGTATATTATAATTACTGGACACAGGTTTCTAGAATGAATCGAATGAATCAATGCCCTATATATCTTTCAAGACGTTCTTCAATCACAAGAGTCCTTTTGTAAGGCGGAGTGCAAAACAAATTAGACACACGGCACTACACTTATGAAATGAAATTAAAAACTTGTGTCTTATCCATTGCCTGTCAAGTATAGCTTGTCTAGAGAAATCCGGGAATTAAAATGACAATAGTGCTTTTGTAATGCGAAATAGCTGTGTTAGTTTTTGTTGTTCTGTTTCGTGGTAAAATTGCAGTAACATTATATAATTAACTGCTATAGAGATGTTCCGAAACTTACTAGCATCACTTTTAAGGTAGCTTACAATAATTTGTAAAGAACATTTAACGCGTTCATACATCATTCGCCCTAGGACCAACAGCAACAGAAAGATGCTTTACAATAATTGGAATCATTTATGAGATGTAAGCGTACAAACGTGTACAAAGTAGAAATGCAAAAAAATATCAGATTTTGTTGCGAGTCAGTTGAACTTGCTCCCAACAAAAACTAACATTGATAATATCCAATTAGAAGAAGAATCCATTACTGGTTTAGTAGGTGACGGCACAGCATTGCTAAAATAAATTTGTCGCTAGACATACAACACTTCACATCGTTTTTATCAAGGAGATTTCTAGAGACTTTTTGGACTTCTTCTCACATCCCTCGGAAAAGTTCGGCTAAATTCGACTTGCTTCAATTTTTTAAAGGATTCTCTGAGAGGCTTAGTTTGAAGCAGCAGGTTTAGTACACATACATATATTATTATGAATAGATAATAGACACACCTACGCCTTTGGTTTAGTACGAATGATGTTTTTGTTATAAATTTTTTGAAACAGTTTAATCCAACTTTCGGTGAAAATTTATCTCACGCTAGGTTCAAATGAATCTCCCACATCAATAATGAGAAAATTAATTAAACATGCGATCGTATTTCAGAACGTGCGTCTCTAAAACTACCGATAACAAACGTTGGCTCGGCCTATAAAGAGCATTGCCACAACAGCGCTCGTGAAAACACAACGAGTTCCATTTCAGAACACATTCGTATTTTTGAAGTTTATTTTTTAAATTTTCATCAAGATGCCTTGCGGAGGTTGCGGTGACAGTGAGTTTTTAATTTTTATTATCTTAATTTCTAGAATATTTGGCAGATTTAACATTTTAAAATAATATTTTTTAATTTAAGTACGTTGAGATATTTCTCAACGTACTTAAATTAAAAAAATTATATCTCTTTAAGGCTTACCAGTGTAAATCTGCTTAACTACATTTCATACAAATACATTTCATGCAATGGAACTCATTCAGTGAAACTTTGTAACGCAGTTTTAACCGAATTATGTATGTACGCGTTTAGTTAAAATACAGTAATTAAAAAAATTATATCTCTTTAAGGCTTACCAGTGTAAATCCGCTTAACTACATTTCATACAAATACGTTTCATGCAATGGAACTCATTCAGGGAAATTTTGTAACGCAGTTTTAACCGAATTATGTATGCGTTTAGTTAAAATACAGTACGTACCTATAGTATATAATATCCTTGTAATATCTGTACAAGGCATTGTTATTATATTGAATTATTATTTTTTGGGAGTTGTGACAGGAAAATAATACAAAGTGCCATTGTTATTTTCCTTCTAATAATGGATATTCGATAGCTTAATCAACCAAGAACCGCCCGTTCTTTAAACCATGCATGTGGTAGTTAATACAGTCTATTTTACCCGCTAAGTGCTATTTATTTACGAGTATCATGCTATCTAACTGGCACAATAGGTTTATCTATATTATATGGAGGTAGATATTGAAATAATCAGGTTATATCAATAGTATTTGAACGTTACCGAACCGGGTTTAGTTAGACAGTTCCAAAGTATATTGGTTGAATAGTTTGAAAAATTATATTTTGAGTAAAATAATGCTATAGCCTATAAATTCTTTTGGTTATATTCTCGATGGTATCTACATAGGTATACTACCTATTAAAAAAATTAGTTGTAGTAGTTAGTATATCTTATAGTTTTATAGGTATTATTGTATAAAAGGAAGGCTGGACGTCCCCCAGCACGTTAGTCGGAAGACCTGGAAAAGGTGGAAGGCATGGACTGGATGCGCAAGGCGGAGAATCGGGTTCTATGTCGTTCATTGAGAGAGGCCTATGTCCAACAGTGGACTGCAATAGGCTTTTTGATTCATAGATTTTAGGGGCTCGTGGTTAAGTAATAGCCGAGTAGGTAGGTCTTACGATAGGTGACCATTTTTAATAGATTGAGACTCCTTGTTTAGCCGTCATCGGGCCCAGATGTCGTATGAACATCTGTAGTAGTCGTTACGGGTAGTAGAAGCCCTAAAAGTCCATTACTGGTTTAACTACATAACAACGATATTGCCAACGAGTTGTGGAGGTCAAATAGCGGTCGTTTCAGGGAAAATATATAAGTTCCGCCGCTTCGTAATTAGACTGTGGTTTTCCCTAGCGTCCACAATATGGGGTTCTTCAAGAAGGGCATTAGAAGATTTTTACAGGGTCGGCAGCGCGAGTGTGACGCCCCTGGTGTTGCACACGTCCATAGGCCACGGTGACCGCTTCCCCATCAGGTGGGCCGTGCGCTTGTCTGCCACCTAAGTGGTATAAAATTAGACTGGACAAAATATCCATTTTATTATTTAATACCTGTATGTACGTCGCTTCTCCACTTCAGCGCAGTGTTTCATTCGCTGATTTATTGAATACTAGCCGATAACCGCGGCTCTGCCCGCATGAATGTCGGTGATCGCAACTTTTGGTCATTATCTTCTTCGGTTCTGCTCAATCAATTGCAATCAAACATATAGGTTCGACATATTTTAAGTATAACCAAAACGCATCTAATTTCGTTTAGTAGTTTTTTGCGAACAAGCAAACAAACCGACAAATAGACAAGGATCAAAAAAATTCTGTTTTGTCTTTTTTTAAATTTCTCCAATGTACGGACTATGGTACAGACACAGCTCATTTATTTACAATTTTCGACAATTTTATAATAGTACTAGCTGTTGCCCGCGGCTCCGCCCGCGTGGATGTCGAAATCCGTTTCAAAAACTATCCTATCTCTCAGGTTGGATCGAACTGCACATGGTGTGCGAATTTTATTATAATCGGTTAAGTGGTTTAGGAGTCCATTGAGGACAAACATTGTGACACGAGATTTATATATCGCACACCCCGTACAACAAAGGCGTATCTGGAAAACACCAACTTTACAGGAGAGCCAAAAAACAGTTTGTTTCTGGAATATTGCCTGAACTAATAATGATAGTACTTTGTATCATATATCACAAGAAGCCTCAAAATGAGCTATTTAATATGTATTTACCGAAATTAAAGATAGATTTACTATTTTCATAGTACAGGGAAAATTAACAATTACCTATTTATTGTATTAGGGTTTTTCTTAAATAACTGTTGGTAAATAAACATACACCTTTTTTGCTGTTTAGGTATAAACAAAACATGGATCTTATGTGTACATACGCTTTTATTGCTTATTTTTCCTCGTGATATAACCTCGGAGCTTTTAGTTTTAAGTACTTATAGCACGTGTATTTTTGAAAATAAATAATGAGTAAGTTTATATAAGTGTTTATTGCAGTGATAATTTATTAAGGTTTTTTAATGTATGTGACACACTCATTTATTGCACGAAGAAATATTTTACAGAGTAATACATATTTTCTTATATTTTCATAATAACAAAAAATAACTTTACATTTTAGTTTGAGAATTGTGGGTATCTAATTTGTTATGATTTTACAACTACTGTACAATATATCAAAAAGAGTTTGGTGATTAATTGCAGGAATACAACGAAATTATAAATATATATTACTAGAGACCCGAGACCCGGCTTCGCCCGGGTGTAAATTCCAGTTTTCCAATAAAATATAGACTATGACACTCACGAATGACGTGGCTTTCTATTGGTGAAAGAATTTTTAAAATCGGTTCAGTAGATCCCGAGATAACCCTTTACAATTTAACAAATATACAAACACACAAACTTTACCTCTTTATAATATACTAGCGACCCGGGACCCGGCTTCGCTAGGTGTAAATTCCAGTTTTCCAATAAAATATATAGCCTACGACACTCACGAATGACGTGGCTTTCTATTGGTGAAAGAATTTTTAAAATCGGTTCAGTAGATCCCGAGATTACCCCTTACAATTTAAGAAACACACAAACTTTACCTCTTTATAATATTAGTACAGAAGTATAGATATTTTTTAATAATTCTTTATTTTGTATTTATTTCGCTAACTATAAGTAATTTCTTACATCTATGAAAGTTACAAAACGAAAAATATGAATTCTTATTATTATATTTTCACAACCATAGCTCTGGAACCCTCATTTAAACCATAACAAAATCAGAATGGCACGCAACGGTCTTTAAAACTGTGGTAAGTAACTTTTACATAATAATTATACTATAGCACGTCAATTAATCAGGTACCTACAATAATCAATACATTTTATAGGTACCTAAAACCAATATCATTGCCTAAAACTCAAAGTCCTAACTGACTGATTGACCTAGAGACAACGCACAGCCTAAACCGCTGGTCGTAGAGACTTGAAATTAGCAGAATGTCTGTGTTTTGATGCGTATGGGTGTACTAAGAAAGGGTTTTTTAAAATTCAAACCCTAAAGCCCTAAAAATGTTTCAAAAACGTGCTTTTGTTAGAACTCAAGAACGGCTGAACAGATTTTCATGATCTATGATTTTTTGGATTTTTTGAACTAAAAGTGACTTGGTCTAAATTTCCATAGAGTAATATACTTTGTTTCTTATTGCTAAAAGACAAAGAGAATATATATTTATTTTTAGGGTTTATATACCTTATTAGGAAAAAACAACTCTTATAGGACCTCTTTGTTGTCCTTCTGTCCGTCTGTCAAGGCCTCTTTCTCAGGAACACATAGAGGCATCAATTGGTTCGTGCTGAAGATATATTATGTTAGAAGACGATGCTATATAAGGAATTAAATGCATCTAAAGAGTACTTTCCGTTGATATAAAATCATCTAATTTGGTGTAAAGCAAGGTATAGTACAAATGTAGAAAAAAATCTATAATACCTGAGTATGTAGTTAGCCATCACACAAAAATATATCATTATGTAGGTAGGCGTGGAGAAATTAAGTCGAAACTAGCATGAAATATTTAGGTGTGCACGTCTTGAAGCTATGAAAAAATCAAATCAATGCAAGCAAATTTAAAAATTCAGGCAGCATATTTCGACATTATTTACAGGATACTTCCTGTGCATAAAGGTTTGAGGTCTGCCACAAGAGAAATCGAGGTGCAGCGATCCCAATTCCGTTAGATGGAATGGAAAGAACGACTTGGGTAATCAAGCGTAGGGCAGGCCTAGATGGATGAAATATGTTTGAAGCAGATTTAGATTCCTAATAACATGTCGGTGTCGGCAGTGCTGGCGGCTGGAACCGGTCGGGGTCTCTGGGATATTTTTACTAGGACACACCAGATTCCTCGATCACCCAGGCCAATATTGCGATAGACCTAGTGATTTTAATCGGTTAAAGTCCGACATGCCTACCTCAACGTTGGCTCCGGTGAAGTGAAGCTCGAGGGAGTTTTCGCTCGAAAAAAGAAAGAGCATATTCCCGTTGGCACAACTTTTTTTTATACTACGTAGGTGGCAGACAAGCACACGGCCCACCTGATGGAGGATGGTACTCAGTTGGACTGCTCATTTCGGATGGGAGATACCGTCGTGTCCTACCTCCTTTGCGAAAGGAAAAGTGCAGAAACCGTACCTTTACCCACATCACCAAAAAACGACGAAAACGACTTTCTGTGGCGATGCACGGAACTGTAAGGAACCTTGAAGGGTTTGACAGAACTATCTACTACCTACCACTGTTTACCAAGGAATAGACATTGAAAGTCAGTACGGGCAGCCCCTCGGCTTAAAAAGACTTGGTGGCGACAGCCAACATCCACGATAATCTATAAAATTATAAAGGATTGAGTACACATACGTTTCAGAATAAGTTTAACAGTGACGCTTAAGTGAAGTTACGAAAAATTTATTCAAAAATATATCGTGCAATAAAGGAGTAAGTAAACTTACGAGTGCACATCTTTTAATTTGGCCTGAGCAATAAAGACTGGATTGCGATTACGTACATATTGTTAATGGTTTGAATAAATTATGCATCGAGCAATTATATTTACGTTTTTTTTGCCAGTTAATTATGAAATTTCTTAAGGAAGTAGCTTTTGTGTTTTTTCTTAACCATTTTCTTAGTTTTGTAAGGAAAATTACGAAAAAAATATAGAACATGTGTCGAAGTATTTTACATCGATTGGCGAAATAAAAAAAAAATTGCATATGTGTATATACTCCTTTGTTGTACGGGGTGTGCGATATATTAAGATAAGATAATTATAAGATTTTTTTCTTTCACAGGTTGTAAATGCAGTTCAAACCAGTGTGGCCAGTCTTGCAAATGTGACAGCTCTTGCTCATGCAGTTGCAAGAAATCGACTACCACCGACGATTCTAAATCCAAAAAGTAATCCAATTCCAAACTCAACATGGAAACCTACAAAAAACATACATTAGATTATGATCGTACAATAAGTTTTTATTATTTTATATGAATAAAAAGTAAACACCTGTTCGAATATTAATTAATGCTATAATGTACATCGTTAAAAGCATCTGTTAAAATACAATTATAATATGTATTTTAAGTTTTTTTATTTACCATGCCACTATTCGTAATAATAAATGGGTAGAAACTATTGCAATAAATAGAAACGTAATAGGTAGGTAAAGGTATATTCACACCTAAGCGGTATTGTGCTACCGTCTACGGTAGAGAAAACCGAGTGGGTAAACCGTATTTTTCACTATGTACCAAGTATTCTGCACTAGCTGTGAAACTTTTCTAAACGTATAGGTACCTGCTCATGTGATGAATACAATTTTATAACGCTCTTACAATCATTTTTGAGGATAATGCGAAAACAGAATAACACAACATTTATATAGCATAACATTTTTAATAATGAAATTATTATGCTGAATATAAAATGTAAATTATATTAATAATGCATTTGTGATTTCCAATTTGTACATTGTATTTATATTTTGATACAGCATTTAGAAAATGGGAGAGGAGGCCTATATCCAGCAGTTGACTGCAATAATAGGCTAATTGATTGATTTAGAAACCTTCCTTCAACCTAGCGTTTATCCCAGTCGTATACAAAGCTTTCACCTCGGAGTCTGGGATCCGCTTTACTCCGATCCGATGGGGTCCGATTGATTGATTTAGAAAATAAAATAAAAATTAATATTGGAATGTAATGTCTTATTTTACTAATATTCAGCTAGGACATCATAATCCAATTTCATTAGTGAAAATAATTACGACCCAGATCAACTAAACTGGGTTCTCACATTTTACTTAACTTCTTAATTTAATAACTAAAGACAACATTCTCCTATCTTTTATCCTCCAGCCAATTGTAACATTGCAACATTGCAATTGATATAACTGTAACTAGGCACTATTTTTATTAACGAGTTCAGGATTATTTCATACAAGAATCTGAAATAGAAAAGATAACAAAATTATATCTGTAATTATGAAAGCAGAAGAAGTGTTAGTTAGATAATAGTAGATGGTAGCTAGTGGAAACATTTGGTATCTGTCTACCCCAATGGGAAAGAGGCCTTACCTATGTATTTTAAAATATTTTCTATTTTAAAAACTGCTAAAGATAGACTGCTGAAATATATAAGAACAAGCATCGAAATTAATCAGAAGTAAATTGGAGAAGTTAGAAATATAATGAATCCACTCCTCTCCTTAGCAAAAACGGGAGACAATAGACACAGACAATTTACTTAAGAGATACGGTCACAAATATTATATCCAAAGTGAGTGATATTTCATTGTAATAATATGTGAGATGGATAGTAGTATTTTGAAAAATGTACCTAACCTGCAATAACTATAGTATGTACTTACTATCGATGTAAACATCGTGGCAGTCACAACCTGGTACGCATTTAATGCAGCTCACTGTATCTGTGGTCAAATCTGAAAGGAACGATATTTCAAGTAACATTTGGAGTTAGTGGGTTCAAGTCCGACGATATTGCCCCCGCTGGCTCAGCTAGGGTGGTATCCGTTAGGATAACCGCACGAAAAACGGTTTTTTATACTACGTAGGTGGCAGACAAGCACACGGCCTACCTGATGGGAAGCGCTCACCTTGGCCTATGGACGTGTGCAACATTAAGGGTGACACACACGCGCTGCCAACCCTGAAGGGAAGAGGGAGGGCTAGGAAGAGGTGGGGAGGCTAGGAAGGAGTGGGGTGAGGAGGGATACGGTGAGCTCTGGCTACCCTACTTACCGGGGGGAATTCAACACGATGGTTATTATGGCCGCGGTGTTCTGTAGGGCGGAGGTACTACCCCAGTCGGACAGCTCATTTTGGATGGGAGATACCATCGTGTCCTCCTCTAATTGGTGATTGGTCTAAGGGTGGTTGACTTCTTGCATATATTTCATAAGTGGCAATGGGCTGGCCACATTTGTCGAAACACCGATGGCCGTTGGAGCAAACGAGTCCTAGAATGGAGACCGCGAGTCGGCAAAAGGAAGGTGGGACGCTCCCCAGCCAGATGGACTATCGACCTGAAAAAGGTACCTAGCTGGGATGGACTGGATGCGGAAGGCAGAGAATTGGATGGTATGGTGCACATTGGGGGAGGTCTATATCTAGCAGTGGACGTCGATAGGCTAATTGATTGATTGATATAACATAAAAAAAAAATAAGTATTTACCAGTATGGCCCTCGTAAATTCTCATATTTAGAAGCAATCAAAGTAGAGCAAAATCAATTTGATACAATAGGCACGTCTTATCAGCAACAAACAACTTCTGACAATGAATTTAACTGCAATCTGCAGCCATAAAAGAAAAATAAAAAGAAACAATTGACATTGAACAAAGTGAATAAAAAGTTTACAAATTGAATAATGTAGCGGAACAGGTTTATTGGATGGATGGTCAATCACATGCTTTTTAATTGAATAAAGTTCTTATGACCAACGTATTTTTCCATGCTTGCTCTCTACCGAACCCTTTGCTAGTCAGTGGTATATGTGGACACTCTCCAAGCTGGCTGTACAGGGCCGCTCTCGCCTCAGCCGGAATTATCTGCAGGCAAGTGTCTCCCCTGCGAGTGAGAGGCACTACCATCTATGTTGTCCAGGGTACACCGTATGGAGGTACTTACCTTTTCTGTGTGGAAATCCCCCTCCGGGCGGTTATGTCGGACTTGAACTTAACTAAAACCGCACGCCATCTTGGGATTAAAGACGCCGAGTTGTAAGGTGGAACTCGCACCCTGACAGACCCTGGGCCATCAACGGTTTCGAGATGGTACCCTCAGGTGTGGGAATCACGGTGTCCAAATCTTGTCATGGAAAGGGGGGGTGGGGGGGTTTCACCTCGCCACCCTAGAGCTGCATATCTATTGAAGAAGTGTCGTTACATAAAAACGTTTTCCACCAATGCTATATTGTTATAAAACAACATAATAAAAAAGACCGAGGTCTTCCAGCTAGCCTTGCTATTTGCTTTGTATAGTTTTTATTACACAAAAATGGTCTAGAGTATATAAACTAGTGGCAGCTCCCAACAAAACACAGTTCACTACTGCATCTGTAACATATTTTCTCCATACAAAATGCCAGCCCCTAACGAGCCATGCAAAGGTATTTTGATATTTTTTTAAAATTATTACAAATGGTTTTGTACCAGAAAGATTTGTATGCACTTTTATTATTTTCCTAGTAAATAAACTAAATAAAGCTACAATTATTAGATTATGTACGAGTAATAATATGTATTCTACACAGATTCGTGCAAAGATGCCGATTGCTGCAAGGACAACAAATGCGAGACTGATTGCTCTGACTGTAAATCCTCGGAAGGTATGTAATTATTTGTCCAAAAACCGACTCCAGACGACCCGACCCGACGAAATGTAATGTATCGTGTAATTGAACGGAAATCAATCAAGGCATTAGGACTATTTGTAGAGAACTGCCCGGATATCGTGGCCGCTAACGACTTAACACTTAGTTATCCCGAATCTCCTTAGATGGACTGAGTGGCTCCTTGGGAAACCATTAGCTGGAATAACAACTGGAACTATTTCTATGGACTGCATTCTCTACATAATAATAGCAACCCATTTATGTCCCACTCCTGGGCATGGGTCTCCTCTCTTCTAACGAGAGAGCTGAGTGGGTTTAGACGTTAATCCACACACGCTGGCCTAATGCGGGTTGGTGGATCGTACATGTCCTTAGAATTTCTTCTAGGACATGTGGGTTTCCACATGTCGTGTCGGTAATCTCATACGCCAGGTCCAGATATTTTCTTTTCTTATCTGCTTTGGCGCGTATGAGATTCTCGTCATATGGGATAGTGATATTGTTACACTTCTAATCTTACTAAGTCAGTGAGCATAGAGGTACATTATTTCCAGATTAATTTAAATATTCCTTTATTGTCTCCAGGAGGTTGCTGTTGATTGGCGTGCAGCTGATGTTAAACACCACGACATTATACTTCAGTTACAGTTGTGATGGAATGTTTGTTCTGGATTGTTTAATAAAGTTGTTGTGTTGAAAATGTTTTTATAATTTCAATTCAATTCATTTATGCGTTTGCGTGTAATGTGTCCAAACACATTTCGCTATAAAGTTGGCATGCAAACAATTAGGTAGGTGACACGAAATATTATCGATATTATTAACAACTGGCTCTAGCTGCAGCTTCATCCGCGTGTATTCAGCTTGTTAAGCTTTTTATTTATTCGCACGAAACCCTAAATCTTCTTCAATTATAGTAGTAGCACAACTGATCTATCTATCTATACATATAATAAATCTGTAACTGATCGGTGTCTGTTCATGGAAGATATATGAGAAAAAAAATTATTAGGGGACTTTATGAATGTAATAGATGCCAAAACAATGATTTTTTGATTTTTTGTCTGTTTGTCTGTTTCTCTGTTTCTCTGTTTGTCTGTGCCTCTGTTTGTCCCACAGAACAAAGAAAAATCCTTAGGACTTGTCCGCACCAAATTTTTGTCACGCTAAAATCAAAAACTCGGAGGAATTTTGATCAAACTTGGTATGATTATAGTTCATAGTTCTGGGCAACATAGGTATAGGCTACTTTTTATACAAGCTAATACCCGTGGTTTCGCCCGCGCTTCGTTTTTAGGTCGTTTTTGGTCATATCTCCGGTTCTACTAAACCATTTACAACCAAACAAACGGTAAATTTTTAGTCTAAGCAAGACCTTTCTAATAAACAAAACCGCATCAAAATCCGTTCGGTATTTTTTAAGTCGTTGAGGCCGTCAAGCTGAGGGCCGCCACTGTAGTACTACCAGTGTATGTAGTGGTGACACTGGTGACCCCAGTCCTGAGACTTTACCTTTAGCTTACCACCAAGCGAGGTGAAGTCATTTTGACGTGTCCTATATAAAAAAAATTGTTACACGTGACATGTCGACAAATAATGTCACTCCCATACATTTCTGACTTTTCTACTGGTATTATCACAGATTTTTCTTTGTTCTGTGGGTATTATGTATCTATGGACAATAGAATGTGAGTTTGTCTGGGTCCCTAGAGTATATTTGAAATAGATGTGCCCGCGACTTCGCTCGTGTAGCCTAAGATCTGGAATTTAATTATTTTGCGTAAAAGTAAAAGTAGCCTTATAATATCAGCTATCTGCTAATGAAAACCCCATCAAAATTGACTTAGCCATAAACAGGATGATAGACAGAATATGTGTGATTGATATTATCGATTGATTCTACAAAAGTACAGGAAGTCATTTTACTTTCAGATTTTAACCAGTTTAATTTTAAATGTAATATTAATATAGTAAATATTAAGATTACGGGTGTGATAGGCGGGTTAACGAAAATCTCGAAACTTCTACTGTTCTTGCTACAGAATTAATAGCAGTTATTATTAATTGTGGTATTTTTCCTGTTCTGTGTTGTACAGGGAAATTAGTAATTATGGCGTGGAGAACTGGATAATTGACATTTGCTCCTGGGGCTTTACCACAGTTTAGTTTCGGAGTTTACAGTGCACTATTTTCCTAAATTATATACCATGAACGTATAGGTATTTTGATTATATCGGTTTATATCGGACTCAAACCGCTAAAACCTGGACGCTCACTCGGGTCTCATGCGCCGCCGTGTGTAAGGTGACCCAATAAGGCAATACCTTCGCAACACGCCGTGGCTAAATGCCGCATTTTGGATTTTGGAGTAGTGTGGGCCCCACTACTCCAAAACCTTGCCAAGTTAGATGCCGTACACTATACCTACTTGTTTATATGCGACGCATTTTGCCACAAACAATTATAGTGTACAGCATTTAACTTCGCAAGGTTTTGGAGTAGTGGGGCCCACACTACTCCATAATCTTGCCAAGTAAGATGCCGTGAACTATACCTATAGGTAGTTATACCTGGTGATTAACTTTTTATCATACAATACAATGTGTTTTCATGTAATCAGATAATTGATTATAGGTACACCCACTAAACTACCCAATGTCTAGCAATCTTGTCTAATCCAAAGGTAGTCTGGAAGAAATCGCTAATTGTGCCAACAATGTTACACGAACCAATAAATAACTGTATTTAGATTAAGGAAATGATTTAAAATAGACCAAGAAAAACAGCTCGCAGAGTTTCTTGCCGGAATCTTCTCAGGTCTGGGCAGCGTTTAAAAAAAAAATATTTTTGACGTTTTGTAAGTGCCGTCCAATGGTCTATACAGAATAAATGATTTTTGACTGTTGGCGATAATTTACTTACCTACATACAATACTTACAGTGTACCCATTGTACAATACCTACGGGTTGTGTCTACTATGGATTGTGTCCATATTTTTTGTGGTGTACAATAAAGAATATACTATCTATCTATCTATCTATCTATCTAACTGAGTTAGAAAAAGGCTCAGAGGATGATGAGGTGCATAAAAATAATAAAAATGAAACATATAAAGTAAGTTCACAAGGCCGTTTATATGAGACAGTAGAAGAATACGATAGTGACAAAGAACATCACGCAGAAGGCAATAGGGAAGCAGGTCTCGAGGAAGTTGCTCGCTCGGGAGAACAGCGAGGGTCGACGCGGGCGTCTCTCACGGTCCATTGCGAACTGGCGCACTTAGCAGCAACCACCTGAAATTGAAGAAAATGTAATGTAGGAGAAAAACGTTCGCACTAGAGGAAACTCAATACGAACTCGTTAGCACTTAAGAGGGATGATACCATTACCGATATTTTTGTTATCAATTAATAAATTAGCCTACTGCAGTCCACTGCTGGAAATAGGCCTCTCAAAATGTACGCCATAGCACCCGATCCTCCGCCTTGCGCATCCAGTCTATCCCAGTTATGAGCTACCTTTTTTCAAGTACGTAGTAGTTTTATTCAAGTTTTAAAGTTTACTAACTGAACCTCGCGGTTCCGTTTTTTGGTTATATTTGCGGTTTTACTCAACCAATTATTATAATCATACATAGGGCAGATTTTTAACCTCATCAAGACCTTTTGAAAAGACAAGAACAGTAGTAGAACAAACAGACAAGAGTGCCAAAAAATATTATAGTTGTGCTGTATGTCTCATTATTACTATATATTATTATTAATAGTTATTAATTTAATACCTTTGGAAGTACAGTCGTTGCAGCCTTTGTCTTTACAGGCGCAGTTATCAGCGCACGCGCCACCTTTGCAGGAATCTGAAAATACAAAAGTTACAATATTTTACTTAGAGATAATGTAGGATGTGGTGAAATGGTTTGAAATCAGTTCTTTAATTTCAGAGCTATACGGAAAGATAATTGCCAAGGCTTTCCTTGGCAAGCTATTGCAGTTACACAATAAACGTAAGACTGATCGTAATATAATTAGAATCACGTTTATAAGGTTTTTAGAGAACCTTGATTGTGATCAATTCAATTTCATTATTATCTTGATCAATTTAAGAGTACCTCTAACCGGCGTAATATCGGTTTTGTATAAAAACTATTATGAAGGTAGAAGCGAAATCGTATGCCAGGATAGTAACAAGTTCAAAATAGTTATCTTTGTATACCTACCCCTTTTGGAAAAGAGCTGTGACTATAATAATGCTCTTGTTTTGTTTGCATTTGTTGTTATTGCTTGTTGTTGGTGCAATTGAATTGAATGTATGCAGTGCTCTTATAGTCCCGAGTTGGATATTAGCTTATCTTAGGTAAAAGTAATCTTTTCTGGTAAGTAATAGAAAGTTGCTGAGTATTTATGTACATATGAATGTTTGTTCCCCAATCACGTTAGGGCTTAACGGATCTGGCTGAAAATTTTTACAGAGATTGATTATAGTCTAGAATAGCACAAAGGCTACTTCTTATCCCTGAAATAGGTTGCCATGGGAAGCGGGAACGAGAACAAAATACGAACTCGGGGGAAGCCACGGACAACAGTTAGTGTTGTAATAATTTTGAAAACATATTCTTGGGCTTACCTTTGCAGGGTTCACAAGGAGAAGGCATGATGTTGCTGGTTGCTGTTATGTCAGTTGACAAACTATACACTTTTTGAGAGGCGCCCATGTTTTATACTGCACTGCAGTCGCAAAAACTAACGATTTCTAGAGCAAGGTTGCAGGAAAAAATGTCTGCTATTATACTGAAATGACCGATGTTTTCAATATAAAGTGTCCCTTTGTCTAACAATTTTCAATTTTTTTTATACGTCACGTTAATTTGAATTCACCTCGCCTGATGGTAAGCTGAAGGTAAAGTCTCAGGAAAGAGGGTCGCCATTACATACACGTACCATGTTAACAATGGTGGCACTCGGCTTGACGGCCTCATCAAAAGAGGATTGTCGTCGCAGCACCCACCGCCGCCGGCCGATCCTGCCGGCTATGCAAGTGCATAGCCGGGCAATATGCAATCCAAATCCAACCGAGATTGGATTACTGGCGACTGGAGGGTTTTTCGCAATCGTGCACGGTGGTGCCCACTCGGCCGAATTTTGTGACAAATTTGTGCTATCAAATTTCTACCACCAGTAAAATTGAATTAATAATTTCAAAATCTATCTATCTGATCGAATCGAATCGAACCAAGCGGTTTGGTGATTCCTTTCTTTATCATACAATACAAGTTGAATGCTTTACACACACCTTCCTGTTCCTGTTTCTGCTTCTTTACAATTGCGGAATCTTTAAGAGGGGTATGAAAAAGCAAAATATTAAGGCCCTCTGGGTAGAGTAGAGGCCACCATTCTAGGGGGAACCCCCTTTTTTTTTTATCGTGCGGAAATCCCCATGGATACCACCCCCGTCGGCCATCGGGGGTGGTTATGTCGGGATCGAACCGACTAAAACCGCACGCCGTCTCGGGCCTTAGTAACCGGGGTGCAAGGTTACCCAATGGGCATATCCCTCGCACCCCAGCTGACCCCGGGCCATCTACGGTTTTAAGATGGCCCCCTCGACCCCCCGAAGAGGGGGGTGGGGCGAGCATCGCGCCACTTCGCCGACGGTGGGGTGTAGGGTGACAGGAGGCCGTCCTGTCACCCAACCGTCGGCGCGCAGACAATCAGCTCGCCCCCCGCTCGCTCCCCACTGTGCCATCTGCTAGTCAGAGGGACACGTGGAGAGCCTCGGAGCAGCCCTCTAGAGGGCCACTCCCACCCCAGCCGGATTGGCCGCAGGCAGCAGCGTCTCCCGTGGCGAGTGGGAGGCGCTGCTCGCCTCCGTTGCCCAGGTGCACCACGTGGAGGTTCCGGCCCGCACCCAGGGGGAACCCCCTGGAAATGGTGGGCGGTGGCCACAATTTTATGGACTTCACCTCAGCTTACCATCAAGCGGGGTGTAGTCACTTTAATTTTATTTGTATAGAAATTGTGCAAAGTAAGTAATGATTAAATATTTTTTACAGCTACAGAATATCTACCTACTTGTCTTTCTACGAATTAAGTATAATAATTATGATCAATGATTATACTTAATTTTACCTAACCTTTTTTAAACTGATTAAGTACTTAGTTAGTTTTTGTCTTGGTTTTAAGTAGGATTGTTCTCGGAAGGGTCCATCAGACGCAACGCATTAAATAATTTGTTTGTTGGCCTTCAAGGTGCCCGCTAACGTCCAGGGCACCTTCACCCAACTCAAAGGGTATCTGCTTTTTCAAACAAGCCCTAAATTAGCTACCTGTCTCGCTCGTGTGTAATAACTTACCTTAATTTCGCACAGTTTGTGTGTGTACTAGCCGATGCACGCCGCTCCGCCCGCGGGAATGTCGGTTATCTCAACTTTTGGTCATATATCTCAGCCTTACTTTACTAACTGAAATAGTTTAATAATAAACTGCAATTAAATATCGAATAAAAAAATATACTTACAGCTGATGTTAAGTCTGACTAAGACCTGATTAACAAAAATCCACATCAAAATCCGTTCAGTAGTTTTTGCGTCTATTACGAACAAACAAACTAACCGACAAATAAGAATTCCATACCTATATTTTTTGTTCAGAATTTTTATATAGGTACCTAGTGTACCTACCTAATATAACCCAAGTTTCTCATAGTAGATACATTATAAATTAACACATAATTTAACACATTACTCTTATCTGTTAAAGTTTTTAAAAGTAGTGGTGCCAGGGGAATTAACTAATTACGCCAAATTTCAAGATTCACTCTACAACTCCACACTCTTCGCGAAGCATCACGGTCGGTCACTCAAGCATACCTGCCTACTTTACATAATTTTTTCATCAAATTCTTCCGGTATCTCATCAATGGTCTCACGTTCCGCACGATTACTCCTACTGAATGCAGCACAAGCCCTGGCAAGGTGTTTCCTGCTTCTGCGACAACCTTCACGAATGTATTGATAACTATATTAACAGATTTAACATTAATTTTGATATCATTTGCCCCCAGGAAGCGACAACAAGCAGTGATGGCAACTATCACGGAAACAGTAGAAGGTGAGTGTTCAAATTATTTCAATTTCATACTACACTCATAGAGCAAGACCCCGTAAATCCCAGAACTTCGTTATCTTATAATTAAAGCTAAAATTTTGTCAGCGCATGCTCCCAACACAGGTAAGAACGATGGCCCATTATGAAGTTTGGGTCATCGGGACTTTGGCAGATAAACGGTACTAAAGGGTAGCTGTAGAACGAATTACTTATAATTCCAATATACCCCATATTGCGCATAATATGCGCAGTGAGGGGTCGCCGTTTACCGCCTGTTTGTGTCTTAATAGCAATATAATTATAAATCTAAAGAGTATCTAAAATTTTTCAGGCGCTTGCATTTGGTTAATAAACCTAACTCATTTATCTCTGCAAATTCTAATTAAAAGATATCGGTTTAAATAACAATAATTAAAAGTTAAATAAAATCACAGTGTGGGGTATTTTCGGGCCATTTGTCAGGTACATTATCCATGATGGACATAGGCTACCTATATAAAATATGATCGCTATGAAAATTACGATGGCTTGAGGTAAAAATGCTAATATAAACCGAGGGGTCGATGGGGCCATCTAAAAACCGTAGATGGCCCGGGTTCAGCTGGGGTGCGAGGGTAATGCCTTTTGGGTACCTTACACCCTGGTCCTTTTTGTGTCCCGTTTTTTTTTGTGACCCGAGACGGCGTACAGTTTTAGTCAGTTCGAATCCGACATAACCACCCCCGATGGCCGACAGCCATAAACAACCACGATGGCCGACGGGGTGGGATTCGCGGGGATATCCACACAAAAAAGGGTGGGTTAGTAGTTAAATATAATTGACAAGTTTCAGCCATTATTGTATGAAACAACCTTATAAATGCTCTTATTAACATCGTTTACAGAATTCCTGCCAACCACACTCCCGAAACAAATAACTTTACAGAAAATGAATTTTCCTGCTAAAACCAAGACTGGCCCACTTCCACAGACCTTGGGATGTCCTCCTGACTGTTCCTGCAAGATGACTACTTCCTACAAACCCTCACTTTTCACTGCAATAGGTATATTAGTCGCACTTATTGCAGCTTATTTGATAGTGACCACTAATTCAAACATGTATCTTGTCTTTTGGGTGTGCTACTCGGTGTTAAGGCGGCTCTCGAAGTCCAGGGTTCATTCTAAGCAAGATTAATTCGATATGTATTGTATAAGCTTGTGGCACTGCACTGAATCTATTTATTCATAGGTTAAGTTATTTATTAATGTTAATTTATTGAAACCACTGAGCATGCTTATGTATAATAAATTTATGTTTTTAATTTTTTGTTTTACTGTAACTAATAATATTTTACAAACTAAAAGGGGTAGCGAATTGTAGAGCGTTTGACTACTATGTTAATAACTGTCGCTGGTTTGAATTCCGCTCAGTGCAAATATGTGTACCTATATCAATATGTATATTTGTATTCGTCAAGTGTTTCTATATTTGTATATAAAAAATGTCCCATTATAATTTACCACATTCTAGAACTTATCATAAGTAGAAGCCACTGAAACTGTGTTCACTTGGTTATGTTAATGTTCCCAACTTTTCAAATCCGTTCTGTTTCCAAAACACCTCCCCTGGAAGTTGGGCATTGAAAGTTTGTCCCAACGACCACCAGTAGGGACCGATTAGGGGTGACCGTTGGGAATAAGCTCATATTTTGTACCCAACCGCACCCCATCGTGTCGGTTCGGCACATAAAAAAAATCGAACACCTAGGATGGTAGTTTTAGAGGTGACCGTTAGGAAAAAGCCCTATGTAGAATGTCGTCCAATATTTAATTTTATTATAGATGGCATCTCTGACGGTGCAATCCAACGCTCTACCGCCACGTCACAAGTCGTCATTAAACCAAGATTATACAAAAACTACGCACTATAAAGTGAGATATATTTTTTCCAACTTTAAACAAAAACTTTAGATGACTCACGTAATACACTATGAGGTTCTTTTAAATTTCGTGATTTTTCTCACAGCGCATATTACATCTGTGGTAAGTACCTACTCGGAATTTTTTTACGACAATTAGTGCCGCCACACGAGTTCATTGATCTCTTATTAAGTTGATTACACACTAACTATTGTACGCTGACATAGGGACTACAATTAGTGTGCACCTGTCTTTATGTGGGGGGTATTTGATTGTTTTTTTATAAGTTCTTCAACTCTACGAACGACAGCTGCAGACCGGGAGCCGGTTTCGCATGGGAATACTTAAATTCGTGAAAAAACATGCGAAGACTCGATTACTTTCACAGTTTGTAGGTCTAATTGTAAATGCAAAGGCATAAAAGCTTAAATTTTAATATGGAATTTCATGCTTCTTACTTCAAAATTGAAGAACATTTTTTACCCCTAGCCAACCCTCAGGGTGAAATTTTGCAAACCGCTAATACCCGTGGGCACTGGACACGTTGACCAGTAAAGTTTAGGAATTTACTTGCTTTATAATCTTGAGATTCAACTGTTGTACGTACACAACAAGTAGGTAAGCTACATACTATTCACATACCCGCTTCTGGTTAGAAAATATTAATAATAAATATACCTGAGTCTGAGTAAATATACGTACTACGACATTTTACACAGCACTCTCTAGACCCAAAGTAAGCATAGTTTAACTAACTTGTGTTATGGGTTCTAGAATGCGGATAAACATATTTATAAACTTACTTTTTTTGTAAATAGGTACACAAGTGCGGGTGGAAATTGCCATCTCGACTCTCGAGACTCTAATCTGTAAGTAATCTAACAGCGCATTTTTTGCAGTGGCAAAGATTCCGACGCAAATTCGAGATCACAGATTATGTTTTTTGATTCGAGCTTTTTACTTTTTTTTAACCGGAGTTCGTTGTTTTTTTTTACTGTAAGGCTTACTTGTCTATGTGCCTCGATGAAAATGACAATGATTCTATCGTCTGAAGTCTGACCAAGACCTTCCAAACGAAAAGCAGCATCAAAATCCGTTCAGTACCTACTTTTTGCGTTCATCTGGAACAAACATACAAGAATTGGAAAAAAAAACTGTGTTCAGAAATGTTCATATAACATAATTAATTTTTTTTAATATCTCTAAAGCTAAGCACAAGCAAGGCACTAGCTAGTAAAATTATGAAGTAGCTGTATCTGTATACAGCTACTTCATAATTTTACTAGCTTGTGCCCACGGCTCGGCCCGCGTGGTACTTATTACAAAAAATATGATAAATGAATAACCACTCGACCGATTTTGTGCAAACTTCACATAAACCATTTTCTAAATAGTCCGAACAAGGCCTAAATATTTGGTTTGGATAGGTGAGCCGTTCTTGAGTTATAAAATTACAACGAAAAGTGACATTGATTTTTATCGATAACTGGTTCGCAAACGTAAGCTGAAGCCTGTATTTTGGGAGTCAGTGCTCCCATGTCACTTTTATTCTCTTAATATGTGGTCTACAATAATACGTTTACTAGCGGAATGTACACTATACATACATGCTTTTTTCCTTGGGGGGTAGGTAGAGACAACAGCCTTTTTTTTTTCTTTTTTTTTTCGTGCGGAAATCCTCATGGATACCCACCCCGCGGCCACCGGGGCAGGTTATGTCGGACTCTTACCGACTAAAACCGCACGCCGTCTAGGGTCTTCTGACGCCAGGGTGTAAGGTGGCCCAAAGAGCATTTCCCTCGCACCCCGGCTTGACCCGGGCCATCTCCGGATTCAAGATGGCCCCCTCGGGTAGTAGAGACAACAGCCTGGCATCTTCTATCCTTACATACATACATACATACATCACGCGCTTCCTCTACATGCAAGCTCGCCGGTTTCGAGTGCTTTGTACATAAATAATTCTAATATTGTGTTTGGAGACATTCCAATACAAAGCTCCTTCGTGCATTATTTGGTGAAGCGTGACTCGAACCCACGACCAATGCAAGTCTTGTGCAACATTCATTTGCCTTGATTCATTTCCAGTCAGAGTCTAAGCATTTATTAGATAACTAGCTGTGGCCCGCGGCTTGGCCCATGGTATACTTCATCCCCGTGGCAGAATAAAAGTATCCTATGTCCGTCTCTTATTTCTAAGTTACCTCTCCATTAATTTTCAACCAAATCGGTCCAGCCGTTCACGCGTGGTACCAATAGGGATTTATTTGAATAAATATAGAGATTTACTCTATAGGGCTCAAATGCTTTAAGGTTGGATTTCATCGATGAATGCAGTTTAAACTGCGATTATATTTTATTAACGTAGTAAAACATCAAAATGTTTATAGATATTCTTTGGCTAAACGGTTGTTGTATTTTACCTTCATCAAATTGTGCTAGAAAATTGTCAATGTCTTGCTTGCAATTCCGAGCAGGTACGGTGATCGAAGACAGTCAACATATATAGAGAACCTATATATAATAGGCGAATATGTGTGCGAATGAAGCAAAAGTCCTCCACACTTTGTCACATGCCAATAAAGGCGAATAGCGAATAACGAAGTGGAATATCACCATCAGAATATTTCCTGCTCTACCACTTACCAATAAGGGGTGCATAAAGCCACAAATTACGGACTTCCTTCAATTGAAGACTTCTCTCACGTAGGATGTGGCTGATCCTTTACAACTGCGTCACTATGACGCTCAATTGAAGACGTCTCTCACGCAGGATGTGGCTGATCCTTTACAACTGCGTCACTATGACGCTCAATTGAAGACGTCTCTCACGCAGGATGTGGCTGATCCTTTACAACTGCGTCACTATGACGCTCAATTGAAGACTTCTCTCACGCAGGATGTGGCTGATCCTTTACAACTGCGTCACTATGACGCTCAATTGAAGACTTCTCTCACGCAGGATGTGGCTGATCCTTTACAACTGCGTCACTATGACGCTCAATTGAAGACTTCTCTCACGCAGGATGTGGCTGATCCTTTACAACTGCGTCACTATGACGCTCAATTGAAGACTTCTCTCACGTAGGATGTGGCTGATCCTTTACAACTGCGTCACTATGACGCTCAATTGAAGACGTCTCTCACGCAGGATGTGGCTGATCCTTTACAACTGCGTCACTATGACGCTCAATTGAAGACTTCTCTCACGTAGGATGTGGCTGATCCTTTACAACTGCGTCACTATGACGCTCAATTGAAGACTTCTCTCACGCAGGATGTGGCTGATCCTTTACAACTGCGTCACTATGACGCTCAATTGAAGACGTCTCTCACGCAGGATGTGGCTGATCCTTTACAACTGCGTCACTATGACGCTCAATTGAAGACGTCTCTCACGCAGGATGTGGCTGATCCTTTACAACTGCGTCACTATGACGCTCAATTGAAGACTTCTCTCACGCAGGATGTGGCTGATCCTTTACAACTGCGTCACTATGACGCTCAATTGAAGACTTCTCTCACGCAGGATGTGGCTGATCCTTTACAACTGCGTCACTATGACGCTCAATTGAAGACTTCTCTCACGCAGGATGTGGCTGATCCTTTACAACTGCGTCACTATGACGCTCAATTGAAGACGTCTCTCACGTAGGATGTGGCTGATCCTTTACAACTGCGTCACTATGACGCTCAATTGAAGACGTCTCTCACGTAGGATGTGGCTGATCCTTTACAACTGCGTCACTATGACGCTCAATTGAAGACTTCTCTCACGTAGGATGTGGCTCAATTGAAGACTTCTCTCACGTAGGATGTGGCTGATCCTTTACAACTGCGTCACTATGACGCTCAATTGAAGACGTCTCTCACGTAGGATGTGGCTGATCCTTTACAACTGCGTCACTATGACGCTCAATTGAAGACTTCTCTCACGTAGGATGTGGCTGATCCTTTACAACTGCGTCACTATGACGCTCAATTGAAGACGTCTCTCACGTAGGATGTGGCTGATCCTTTACAACTGCGTCACTATGACGCTCAATTGAAGATGTCTCTCACACAAGATGTGGCTGATTCTTTACAACTGCGTCAAACACAAACAAAAATTTTCTGTTTTGTTGTTTTTCCAATATTTCCGCACACTGTTACAAATGTAAACAAAAAACAGCGTTCTAAATGCACGGAAATATAAAAACATGGTAAATATACCGTTAATTGTTATTATAAGAATGTAAATGACCATGTCCATTCAAAACCAAGTGCCTACCTACATTATTAATGTTTTATTTCCTTAATGTTGATATTTTAAATGGTCTTTCACTTAATCGTTTTCTTTTAATATTTTATTCAGTGAAAGTTGAAATTACAGTATGCATGTACAATAAATATTAAGATCATTATCTTATTCCTGGTGTTTTTTAACCCCCGACGGAAACCAGAACGGGGTGTTATAAGTTTGACGTGTGTGTGTGTGTGTGTGTGTGTGTGTGTGTGTGTGTGTGTGTGTGTGTGTGTGTGTGTGTGTGTGTGTGTGTGTGTGTGTTTGTAAGTCTGTCTGTGGGTGTTTGAAAGATGGGTTGGGGGAGAGTGTTCTTAGCTAAGTTTTATAAAAATCGGTTAAGCCATTTCAAAGATATGGGTGGTGGAAGTGGTGATGAAAAATTAAATGTGTTCAAATATACCCGTGTTGGGTATCAAATGAAAGGTCATAACCGCTCACCTATTCATAACCTAATCGTATGTCTGTCTCGCAAGATCCTAACTGTAGATGTTTTGCGGTCCCCCCGACGAGACAAACTGTTAGTTAAAAATATGAATACGTAAATAATATAGCTACCCATAATAATAATAAAGGTTCAATACTTAGGGTAGATAGGTCATAATATAATAGTTATTTTTTACTTTTTACAGGTTTTTATTGTTCTTTTTTTGGGAGTCGGGGTTTTTTTAAAATTTTTAATTTAATTTTATTAAAAATCCGTCATAGCAGTGAGGATAATAAAATATGTAGGTACAGTCAGCGTTGAAAGTGAACGATGATTGCACAGATTTCAAAACGAAAAATCGGATTATTTATTATAATTCAAAAATAAATAATAATTAATTAAGGGGTTATATGGGTACAGAACCGATAACCAATCCGCCCGTGCGGAGGTCGGTTATCGTTTTTTGGACATTAGGTTAAGTAATATACTAACAAATTTTATATGACCTAATTAATTGGTTGAAATAAATGATTTAATAATAATTATCTTTTTTTTTTATATAGGACACGTCAAAATGACTCCACCTCGCCTGATGGTAAGCGAAAGGCAAAGTCTATCTTCGGAGACCGCGGTAATAATAAACATCGTCTTGTGTTCCCGGGCGGTAAGTAGGGTAGCCAGAGCTCACTGTACCCCTCCTCCCCCCACTCCTTCATACACCTCCCCCCCGTCTCTTCTGAGTAGGCAGCGCGTGTGTGACACCCCTGGTGTTCCGACTGCTTCCCATTAGATGGGCCGTGTGCTTGTCTGCCACCTACGTAGTATAAAAAAAAGAAAAACGATAATCGAACTCCGCGCGGGCATCAGTTAGTACTTTATAATAAATTTTAAATACCTACATAATAGCCTATAACTATTGATCTCCATATCATAATAGTCCATAGGCCACGGTAACCGCTTTCCATCAGTGTGGGCCGTATGCTTGTCTGCCACCTAAGTGGTACCTATAAAAAAAAAAAAAGTCTTCACACGTAGGTATACACTGCCTTGTTTTTCAACAAAAATGGATAGAAAAATGACGTAAACAAGTCTGAATATACCTACGTAAAAAAGAATTATGAATCATTATTCAACGGTACCATACCTAATATTAATTTAAAAGGTAAACAAATGAAACATTTGACGATAGATAGAAATCAAGATGTTATAAGTGAGGTTATGGTGGAACGACACGACTGGAGTCGTCGACCTGTGGGGCGAGCACGAAATTTCTTTCGAATCGAGTTCGTAACGTGTCCTACAAAAATTGTCGAGTGTGGTCGTTTGTGTGTCTACAATATGGGGTTCTTCAAGAACGGCATTAGAAGGTTTTTATAGGATCGGTAGCGCGAGAGGGACGCCCCTAGTGTTACACACATCCATAGGCCACAGTGACCGCTTCCCATCAGGTGGGCCGTGCGCTTGTCTGCCACCTAAGTGGTATATAAAAAAACTGTCCAAATCTCATACAATTTTTGTCGCACACGTTCCGAATTCGATTCGAAAGAAATTTCACGCTCGCCCCACTGCTGCGATGTAGCGTGGACTCATTCGCTTCATAGAGAGATTGGAGAGTATCACATTCTTGCATTATTATTATTATAACACTGAAACTAACTGCACAACTTTCTGTTTGGTTCAGTGGCTGGTGATTGGTTCATTCAGTGAACGAGTATTGAGTGAATGACACGCCAATTATGGAAGGAAAGTATAAGCCGGTTATCGGTACCGGCCTCGCAGTACGTATAGGAACTTTTTTTATAGTCAGTAGATGGTAAGTAATGATGTGGTCCACGATGGAGCACGCTTGCCTAGAAGCAACCTATTAGAACTCCCTCTCATCTCAAAACTGTAGGTGGCCCAGGGTGCACGGGGTGGCGTGTTGCCGGAACTTCAACGTGGTACACCCGGACAAAGGAGACCGTAGCGACTCTCAATCGCAGGGACGCTGGTGCCTGCGGCAAAATTATCGGCCGAGGCGAGAATAACCCTCTCGAAAAATCGTTCAATTTTTTTATCTTCGGTAACTATCCGCTTGTCTTGGTTTTCGAACGCGTTTCCCTAACTACGGATAACATCTCCGCTACGCCAACGGGGGTGGCTATGTCGGACTTGAACCGACTAAAACCGCATGCCATCTCGTGTCTTCGAGGACCGGGTTGTAAGGTGACCCAAAGGATATTTCTCTCGCACCCCGGATAACCCAGGCCATCTCCGAGGTCGCTAGCCTTGGTTTTCGTGCGCGTTTCCCTAACACCATGTAGGTACTTAGATCTTTTTGTCCAAAGTTATTGCTATGAATTAGTGTAATAATGTTCAAAAGCACATAGGTGTGTGATCTGCTACTGAAATGAAAAGGCCCTGAGTGATTTTTTTCTCAGATTACTTCTTTGTTAAGTAAAAACTAAATGGTTCCACGCTACCGTGACTCACGAGGTCATGGGCCTTTAATATCTTCCTTCCAATCTTTTATACCGGATGCTAATTTTCTTTTTTATATTCATAGAAAAGTCAGTTTATCAAAGGTTCACCTTGAGAACTAATTATGATTGAGACCAGCTGTCTTTATAACATTTTACCTATACGAAATAAGATCAGTTGTAATTAAGTGTGGTGGTGACCCCAGTCCTGAGATTTTACCTTTAGCTTACCATCAGGCGAGGTAAAGTCATTTCAACGTGTCTTATAAAAAAAAATAGCAATTAGAAAATACGTCGTGAGTTTTTATTTATAGATAGATCTTATAACCCTTTTTTTCGTGCGGTAATCCCCGCGGATACCAAGCCATGGCTATAGTTAAGTACATGGTGCTTTGTATGATATCCTTGATTGTTTATTCAAATATAATAATAAAAAATAACAAATATATTTAAAAAAAATAGTAGTCCACCGGCATCGGTTTCAGGGACCACGCTATTGGTGTTTAGGACTCCAAAGATAGAAACATGTCGTGTCTTATGTATTTATTATTATTATTATAGCTAGATTCGCTAAGCAATATAAGAAAAACGCTATAAGATCTACGGGCTGCGAGGGAAATACCTTTTGGGCCAATTGGTTACGTCGGAATCGACCCAATTAAAACCGCATGCCTTCTTGGGTCTATTAGTGCCAAGGTGTAGGGTGGCCCAGAAGCATTTCCCTCGCACCCCAGGGAGAGGAAGGCCCCCCCGAAATAGAATTCTCAGACACATCTCATCCACCTAATGAAATGTCTGCTAAATAGGAACTTATGCCGAAATTGCCGGCATTATTCCAATATATTAAAAAAACATTTTCAAATCAATCCTAAAATATCAGTTGATAAACAGATGAGAAATAATTGGAAATAATACCTATTAGATACTGAACTGAGGGTCAATTCTCATAAATAATTATGTTCAAAATTCAGTCCCAGCCTAGTCTCGATCTCTTGTCGATCTCTCGAACTAACCAAAATAATGAGTACATTTGAGAGATCGACATCGATTGTCTTTTGTTTAAACAATTTCATTTTTACTTTTATAATGTGTATGTTGTACACTTTGTTTCCCTTTATTCTACCTACCTCTACTGCTCGAAGGTTTGTTGGTAGAGAACTCTTATAGAGTTACACTCGCCTTTGTACAATATTTTATTTTTTATGTAATTGTAAGTATCTATTTTATTGTAAGTATACAATAAAGAATTAAGAATTAGGTATGTCCAGAGTGAATAGGTTGCTACTAGGCAAGCGTGCTCCATCTTCACTTATCAACAGGGCTATGGTCAAACGCGAGCATATCGAGTACTTATTACAAAAAAAAATAAAATGCAAATCATAGTTGGAGACAACCAAATCATCAAAATCGATCCACCCGTTGTCGAGTTGTCTCATTTGTAACTAACACGATTTTTTTTACATAGATTTTAATAAAGATTAAGGTCGAATTTTTAGGAATGGGTGACCACAGGTTTTTTATACAGAATTAAAATTTTACACACGAAGTTTACCATTCAAGGTTATCACTAAGTACAAGCGCCTCGGATAATAAAATGTATTGTTTGTATTCAACATGGATTCAAATGAGAGCATTCTGCGTAAGTATCCCCTACCCGTGGTGAACCGGTCCGGACGGCAAGCTTGTTTTTATTTATGCCTCTCCGATCATTTACTGTATCTATACGATACCTGCGCAGGCCACATCACTATCTTATTATAGTTTAGGAGACAGTAGTAGTGTTTTAAGGTCATGGAGCCTTTGAGATGAAAGCTGCATTATTATTTACTATGCATATGCCCATGTATTCAAATAGAACAGGGTAGGCAAACCAATGGCACGCGTGCCATTGGTGGCACGCGGCACAATATTTTGGGCACGTCGCCGATCATAAAACTTGTGTAAATAATGTGTTTAGGTATTTTATGACGATCTAACGAGAATGATCCTATGCTACGGAGCACGAAAAATATTAATTATTTTATATTTTTAGTGATACTGGCTGTTTAGCTTTTGTGCTTTTGCATAAAAAAGCCTTCGTGGTTATTTTTTTTTCAAACCACCAAGAAATCTAGAATATAAAAAGGGGGGGGGGGAGGCGTCCGCGCTTTTTCCTTCACAGGGGGGTTCTACACCCCCCACCCCACCCACTCCTAGCCCTTAAATCGACGGCTGGTACAAGAAAGGAAAGCCAATAGTTTTGATGGCACGCCAGTGACCCCTTAAAACATGTTTTAGAAAAAAATGGCACGTTGATGCAAAAAGGTTCGCCTACCCTGAAATAGAACAAGCTCTTATGTTAAAATTAGATTGAAACTTCGCAATTCCTTTTCAAATATTAAAATATCGACTATGTTTTGTCTATTGCATCATGTCAAATCCATTTATGAATTATTCACATCTCGTATTCTGAAAATGTGTAACTGGTATTGTTTTGACTATTACTATTTTTATGGCACTCTATTAGTGAAATGAAAATAATATACTTTTTGATACAATTTATCAAACACCTTCACGATTTACGTGGTCAGTAGTTAGTACCGAGTCCTATAACACTTTTACGACTTTAACGAAAAAATTCAAATTAAAAAAAAGTAAAGTCGTTTAAAAATAAAATAAAACTTAAGAAGGTTATTATGATTTGCAATTATTATTTGTTTGACATTTTTTGTGCACCCTGTATTTTACAACATCCTGATAAAATACCTTACTCTTCTGTTAAACATAAGTAGCATATCCGTTAAAAATATACAAGCATTTTTGAAATGAAACTAACAATAAAGATCTGCTTTTAACAATAAGATATTATTACAATTGCATTGTTTTAAATGATATAATGTGAAGCATAAATAAAGACAAAACAGCAAACAATCATAGTGAAAGCAAGTTGTCATACAAAAGATGACACACAATGACCTTGTATTCTTTTCCGGTGTTAATGGAAAAATTGATAAATTATTTTTGTTATAAAATTTACATCAATCAATTTTAAAATAATTCAATGAAGTATTGAAGCAATTAGTATGCTAACTTTTCCTAATGATTTAGATCGGAAAAGAGAATATCCAGGACAGGATATTCTCTTTTTCTTTCTCTTTACAGGGAGAATGTCCGAGTATTTCCCGTTAGGGCATTTTAAATCAAATCAATTAGTTACTAACCTAATAAAAAAAGACAACTATACCTGTGTTGTAACTAATTACGTGTTACAATATCATGACTATCAGTAATTAATGAGACTGATAGTGATATCGTTTCGATCTGCCGCCTCCTAGCCTATAGTCGCGGTCGGTATTCCCCTCCAGTCGCGCAGTTATTGACCCAACAAGCTCCCACCGCATCAGTCGTATATGCGCGCGCCTACCCAAACGCTTACCCAGTCTAGCTTAGTCTAGTCTAGCAATGCCTGCGCCGTGTGACTCTTGTAAAGGTAAATATTATTTTTTTAATTTTTTTTTGTAGAATTGTTCTTGAAGCTAACATTTGTTTTTGTTTTTAATTCATGTAGATGGATAAATTTGTCTTTGTTTCAACTTTTGGTACTCGGACGATATTTCACAAATTACGCAGTTTGGTGCTCGGAATATTATTTTGGTTAATTTTTTTTGTTTGCTTTTTTATGTTTGAGAATTGAGAAAGCAGTCGATTCATAATTTGTGTTACATGATAGGTTATTCATTTTAATTATAATTATTTTTATTGATCTCGAAGATGGTGTTTGAACGATTTATTATATTTCGTGTTTAGAATAGATTGTCCAAATTCTTCAAATATTGAGATGAAAAATTAATAGAATGTATTTCAGATGGTATCTTATTTAATTAGGAGCAGTTATATCTTTACTGTTGACTTGGTGTATCTACATCTCCTATGATTTCTTTAATGAATTGGCATCGAAAATGGAAGCTGTATTACATAATAAAAATATAATTTAAGTATATGAAACAGACACTTCTTACAATAACTTTCTTTTAATTAATTGTCTGCACGCAGTGTCATTTGAGAATCATAACATAATTGTTTTCATTCTTTTCTCTTCTTTCTATTAATTTCGATGTGTTAACTGACTTATTTATATTTTAATCTACTTGATTTATCGTAATTTAATCGTAAAACATATTCAATATATACAAATGTAATGTACATTATGGAATGTACCTACATTACATGTAGTAAATTATATGTAGAGCCACTTAATAAATGCCTATAACGTAAACAAAATGGATTCCAGTGCACTACATACCTCTCAAGCAACGCGGTGTAAAATACAGGATGTTTCTTAAAATAGGAAAAATACAATTAATGAAACACGAGGCGGGTGTGATGGGCAGTTTTGAGCCGTGAATGGTCCGGACGGGTTTTTTCAATTAATCTACAAAATAGGCTGTACGACTGTATTTATTGCTTTAGAATAATGAATACTTATTTGAATTTTATTTTTTTGCAGAAAGTTTGAATAAATATTAATTTATATTTTTTCCTATGATAGGTAAACTAGGTATCGACAATTCTGGAAATATGACATTATTATAATATTTTTGATTTTGATTACATAAAATGATAAGATTTATGTGTTATATATAGAAAAAATGCTACGAAAATATATTTTTTTAGCCTCAAGGTCACCGTGACATTTGATCCTATTTGCTAGGATAGTTTAGAAATTGCATTACACAGGGTGCTATATGTAATACAATTCAAGGCATTCTTCTTCATTGGTAGTATTTTACCGCCTCTACCATGGTGAGTGTTCCGTTAAACTTTACCAACTAGTCCCACCCTCTCCTTTCCTATACAGAACTACACGTGCAAGGCTGAGATATCACCCTCATACCGTGCAAACAATTCCATCAAGAACTAAGTGGTTCGTTGCCTCTTTACTTTACCACACTAAAAAGACTTGGAATTCTTTACCAGCTCAAGTGTTTCCCTCCACCTACTATAAATCAAACTATAAGAGAACTCGGTACCATATTTAGTCTCCGATCATGACTGCTGAAAAGCCCCATAAAAACGGGTTCAATGTTATAATAACACCAAATAAGCCGCGATAGAATTCGTTAAAATACCTTTATTATAGGGATGAAGGGGTGAATAGGGATAAAATGGTTATTAGAATTTGTTAAATAATTTCTTTTAGAAAATTTAAAGTATTTAACCGGATATTCGATGATTCTCCTCATTGTGACGTGGCTGATTTATAGTTTCACATAGAAGATAATAACTGCAAAGTTTAACTGACCATTTTGTTCCTATTCACCCCTTAGTCTCTATTCACCCCGTTATTTCCTAGATTATTTTACTAAGCTGTATTAAGAAATCTCCGTATCTATTACGTAGTGGATGCCCCGTTGCGCCGAGTTAATTTGATGGTATGTAACGGTTTCTCACGATTGGAAGTTAACTAGCGAGGTAGAGTTTAATGTACTCTGTTTTGCGACGTTCGTACAGCCAATTAATAAAATGTTTTTACTTCTTCATCTTTCGTGGCGATAGAAAGAAAGACAGAAAGGGTCACCCATTTTAAAACCTGGCTGATAGCAAACCATTTATGTCCCACTGCTGGGCACGGGTCTCCTCTCCTTTAACGAGAGAGCTGAGAGGGTTTAGATTTTAGACCTTAATCCACACACGCTGGCCTAATGCGGGCTGGTGTTACTTCTTCTAGGACAGGGTAGGCGAACCAATGGCACGCGTGCCATCGGTGGCACGCGGCTCAATATTTTGGGCACATCGCCGATCATAAAACTTGTGTAAAAAATGTGTTTAGAAATTTTATGACGATCTAACTAACGGGAATGATCCTATGCTGCGGAGTGTTCAAATACCTATGTTATAAAACGTATGACACTCGTGAGGTATGATGATGCCCCTGGTGTTGCACGCGTCCGTAGGCCACGGTGACCACTTCCCATCAGGTGGGCTGTGTGCTTGTCTGCAACCTAAGTGGTATAAAAAAAAAGTTTTGATGGCACGCCAGTGACCCCTTATAACATGTTTTAGAAAAAAATGGCACGTTGATGCATAAAGGTTCGCCTACCCTGTTCTAGGACATGTGGGTTTCCTCACGATGGTTTTCCTTCACCGTCAGCAGATGGTAAATCATGTGATTAGCACATATACATTCTAAAAAGTGAAATTCACATTGGTACTGTCCGCTCGGATTCAAACTCGATACCTCTGAGAAGAAGCCGTGTTCTTATCCATTAAGCTACCATCGCCTTCAAAGAAAGGGTCACCCATCCTAAAAGCTGACTAGGATTGCTTAACTTTGTAATGTGTTAACCTACTTAGTTATCACATCACAAAGTTAAGTTTCTCCATTATTAAAATTTGGTTTATTTAGAGAAAGATATATATTTGGTGTAATTAGGGTCGACGAGTGTGACACCCCTGGTGTTGAACACTTCCATAGACCCGGTAACCAAGACCGTGTGCTTATCTACCACCTAAGTAGTATGAAAAATACTAGAGCGACGCCGTACGGTTTACCTTACCTCTTGCTTACCTCCAATTAAAATTTTGTACATGTCCGTTTTTTTATATTCTAAGTGGTATTTTTTTCTCTTTTCAGATACGTGTGGGGGCGGCACAGCTGCGTGTGGTTCCACATGCACCTGTGGCCCCAACTGCGCCTGCGGAGATGGGAAGGCTACGGGTATGTGTATTGAATTTAATATATTCTCGTTCAATTTAACTTCAGACTGACAGACAGACAGACAGACAAACTATAGTGCAAAACAGAAATAATGACTACCATCTCAAAACGTATCAATTCCAAGAAAAATGGGGGTGGTAACCTGGATGACTTCTATTTAAAGCCTGCTTGAAGAGCCGGTGATTATAGGAAGAAGGAAAAACTGGTACTTAAACCCACGTCTTCCCTTTCTAATGGGAGTGCTCTGACCAATTAAGAAACCTGGATACGCCCTGGATAGTTGAAATCCTTTATACATGACGTTTGATTTTTGAGGTTCGTGTTTTTCCTGCAAATCCAGTTTGTTTAAGTAGGTGTCATAAAGTTTCCAATGAGATCGTCAGGGAACTTACAACAAGTCCAATATTGTTAATTGGTTTCTTAACGTACAAATGTTCACATACGATCTTCGTGAAATTCCTCCGCATCATCACCAACTGGTAGTGTTCCCAGAAGGTTGACAGCGTTGCCACGTTGAATGACAATGCTGCTTCTTTGAGCAAGATAGAATCCAGCCTTCTGGGCCTCGATTCTACTAAAGGCAAATCACTGTCATACCACTGACACTCTAAAATGATATTTAATTGTAGACTTTACCGTTATACAGTTAGTCTAAAATAAAATGAAAAGAATTCATTAGACTTTTTCAGTCGCTCTACAAAATATATTATCATTTAATTTTAGACTTTAACCTGATAACAGTAAAATTCAAAATTAAATGATATTTTTTTGAGGTATCAGTGGCATGACAGTGTCTTGTTTTAACGGAATCGACCACGTGGTCCTGGTCACGTGTAGTGTCTATCAACCGCTTTATAAATTGAATTAATTTAAGTACCTACAATGTGAAAAGTTTCATAAATAAAATAGTAGGTAGGTAGGTACTTACTATGTTATTAATAATGTTTAATGTTTTTGTTTTCAGGAACTAAACCCTGTTGCAAGGGAGGCGACAAAAAGTAACCAACCTTCTTAAAAAAGCCTTCCCAAATGATGCTCTATTTAAAAATAATTATATACTTTTTTAGTTAACTTTAGAACGTAACTCGTAACTATTAAAGCTATAATGTAGTTGACCTTTGAAACATAACTTATATTATAAGAAAATATTGTGTCGTCATGAAATGAAATTAGTTTAAGAAACAAAATATAGTATTATAATTTCTAGTTTATATAGAATTAAATTCATCTCTGCTTATAATGTTAAGTGTAGTTTATATTTATCACATTCAGTGTTTTAAGCTTGTCTCAATAAAGGGTTTGTCCTAGTACTTATAATACTCATTAGCTTAGTGTCAATGTATGCGAGCACGCACACACGCACGTACTATATTTGTGTAGTGTATTTACGTATGTAATAAATTAAGCAAGTATGTTTTGTTTTATTATGGAATCAGTAGTTTTTTCTATTAGTGAAATAATTATAGGTCCCTACCAACATCCTAGAATCCCTGAATCCTTGAAAAATGAAGGCCAAGTTAACCTTATCTGCCAGTGTGTGCACCTGCTAAACAATTGACGAAGCTGTAGCGCAGGTTTTCTTTTCAGGGTTGGGAGGTCAGACGCCAGTCGCTCCCAGAAAAGATACAAACCGATCAAAAGCAACAAGCGAACCTCTGGCTCCAAAGTGCGAACTTTGGATGCCACTGGGCAATCGCTATAAGTATGATGAAGAGTAATTCGTTCTCTCGTTAGGATATTTTTGTTAACATCGATACTCATTTTCTACAGACAATAATATTAAACTAAATATACCTATTCACTAATATCTCTTTTAAGGCTTAGTTAACCTCACGTCACCTATCTACAAGTCAGTGCATCTAATATTTGACGGACATGGGTCTGGACGTGTAGGTTTTCGGGGTTGGAAGGCATTCGCTCTCTTAAAAGCCAAAATAACCCAATTATATTGGTGAAGGATTTTAGTTCCTTCCAATTTATGGGTGCTATCGCTAGATGGCGTCAGATGTGCTAGATGGCGTTAGTGGCCGCCACAAAAGTGTACCGATTAAAAGTCATAATTTAATTATAACATGTTTAATTCCATTCTTCAAAATGTATATGAATACAATAATTATATCATGGAAGCAATGTAATGGGACTTCTTGTTACAAGATTACAATATTCACTCTTATACTAACACGTAGGAATCACACTTACAACTAGCGCATACAAGAGCAATACAAAATACGTATGTCGTAGTCTCACGTTGCGAATTTAAAAAAAAAGTAATAATAAAAATGAGTTTATTCAAAATTCAGTCCCACATCAAAAATCAGATTCCGTTGTGACAAGCAATGCCGATTTTTTTTTTCTTAAGCAACCTGCACACAGTATGTATCAGTCGCAGCGTTTTCCTTGCAGTTTTAAACGCTGCGTTAGCGCTGCGCAAATGCAGCGTAACTATGTGCTCCAGCAGAGCCAATCTAACGTTAACAAACAAGCGTTAGTGTGAATGCGCTCTAAGGAAGCTGATTGTTGATGTACTTACTTACAAAACTAATCGTTCACACTGTGGGTTTAGAAACACGAAAATAATTATATTATATCAAGGAATAATATCGATAAGCATTAAGTATAGAAAAAAGCGTAATGTTCTACATCTACAATTTGTACAAATAACAGCTTTATACTCACTACTTTGTATAATATCTGTATAATTATATAACTTTTTATGATATTATATCTTATTTTTATATCAACTCTTTCGTTCCTTAAACATTTTAGGTAAAACCTAAAATAAAAATAAAAATAATATATAATTATATATCAGTTATATTTTAATGTCTCAATAAACAACTGCAGAATAAATAGTTCTCATTATACAATACAAAATTTTCATGTATTGCAACACTCAATACATATACAACAATATTAAAAAATATATTCCTTAACATTACAATAACAGACTGTAACAAATGCACTTTGTTTTCAATTCCACTCGTACGAATAATTGTACCGTAATTTTATTAGTAACATAATTATCAACATGGCGTTTCTAAAAAACTTAAAATACAAATACTTACTTTCATTCACACACTTAAAAATAAAACGGAGTCAAAGAAGAAAATATTTTAGTGGCTCTATAGAAACAGAAGTAAAAAAATAACTATTTACCTATTTACTTTAAGAAGCATTTCAACCATAGACCATGGAACAATCGTAGTGGCCAGAGGCGGCGTTGTTTGCTTGTTCTATGATTTTGATACTTCTTAAATTAAGATGACTGTACCTAAATGTTTCTAAATAGACCTACTAAAATAACCTCAAAAAATAACACACGTCATGATCACTGAGTAATCACAAATTCGATGGCTAATTCTGGAACCGAATATAGGAACACACATATTTTATATTGGCATTCTTTTCAAAATTTCAAATACCTAGTTCCCAATATAAAATAGCCACCATTATCTTAAAATCTAAAATAATCGGTTTATACCGTCAATATTTAATTGGCGTGCCATTCAACGGCTACACAATACACAACAAAGACTTCTATGTATACCTACCATAGGTTACTTAATACCACTACACAAGACAAGCAGTAAACAAAAAATAAGTAAGTAGGTATATTTTTTGGAAGCCCTATTAAGTAGATTTAGTAGATTAATGTATTCATAAAGTTTAATAGTGGAAAAACTAATTTTTTCATATTTTTATACTTATTAATTATTTTAATAAAAGTAGAAAATCACGTAGGTAAAAAAGCTGAAATCCCGACGTTTCAGTACTAACACAAATCAAACTTTTAATATATAATATTACAAATTTTCAGATACACTACTCACTCGCTTGGCACAAGTTACGGGTTTTAATAAAACATGCTTATATTATATTCTCGCATAATTACAGATGACAGCTACAAAAAAAAAATCTATTACGATGAGGCTACCATACTGCCTCGTCCTTCCTTGTTTTTTTTTGCTAAAAAGACTGTTAAACAAACTCAAAATGAGCCGAATGCACAACTTTTTTTATTCATTCATAGTTACAGTAGTTATTAAAATGTCTAAATTTATTTTCGCGCCTTCAGAGATGACAGCTATTTTTTACCCATTAAGGGAAGGCCATGTCTAAACTAAGTAAAACAATTAAAATAAGCAGAATGCACAATATTCTTTCTTTTTTTCATTCATAAGTACAGCAGCTAACATAGAAGTCTTTATTACTCCACAATTACAAAAATTTGACAATAGCAACAACTGCTATGTCACACTTACACTTATTTAAAATATTCAAATAAAACCTATCCACAGATTTATTTTATTGTTCCTCTCTGTTAGGAAACAATCATTTGATCATGACAGATTAATGGCACCATTTTATGACACTGGACCATCGGCTTTTCAGCTTTTGTTTTTATAATGGTGAACCTAGACTTCGCCAATGTCCGTTTAAAGAGTACCTAGTTTAGTCAGGAAGACTTTGACACGTGGTATGGTTAGCACCATAACTGAACATTGAGGAACGGTGGGACACGGTATCGAACTGACATCGACAGTATCGAAACTGTACTCGAGGAGTATCGAAACAAAAGTATCGTACTCATAAAAGTATCGATACAAAAGTATCGATACTTGAAGGTATCGAGTATCCAATTTTTTATACCTTATACCAAGCACACTGATTGAGAGAGTGTTTCTTACTGCCAAATGGGTAGTTTGTAAGATTACCCAATTAAAAACTCTCAATTTCTTATTCGATCCTACCAGATACCTGCCAAAAAGTATTCATTTTAATAAAAGTATCGAATGCAAAGCATCGAGTACAAAAGTTTCGGTGTCGAATAGAAATGTACTCGATACCACAAAGTATCGATACTTTTTTCGTGTCCCTCGTGTAGGAACGGTTCCTACTGTTCATTTAAAACAGCCAGTTGCTGTCAGCTGGTCTTTATTTAGGGAAGTAGTTCCTCTTCGCTGTCATCATCAGAATCGTATACAGGCTCACCGTTGCGCATTTGAATCACTGATTTCTTCCTGTGTCTCTCTTTTTGGTCTTTGTCGATGTTTCTGTAACTGGAGATTGAAAAACTTGTATGAAAACTTAAGTGAGTTTTTGAGCATTATAGCATTTGAGCATTTTTGAGCATATCCATACCTAATTATTTATGAAAGTGCCTTTTAACTACCATAATGACTCTATAAAGGATTAAATGAAAAGGTATAAAAAAATAAATTATCTATCAAAGTAAATAAAATTAAGGTGTCTGGTTGTGATATTAAAATAACAAGTTTATTATATGCAAAGAAATAGCTTTAGTCAAAATTTTAATAAATCTAATTTTGTGTTAGGTATAATTAGAATTTTTTCAAATTTTTGCATTCTGTCTCTCTGTCTATTTGCTCCGAACGATAGAAGGGATTTTTACTGCAGATCGTTGATGTTTTATTTCATAACTTAGGCTACTTTTATGGTAAAAAAAATATTAGGGTTTCCCATAGAAAACTTAAAACCCCGCACGAAGCCTGCGCGGACGAAGTCGCAGGCACAACTATTAAAATTAAAATCAATAATAAACTGACCTGCCATTGATAAGCGGCCGTAACGCGCTCTTCAAGCTGGTAAACAGATAAGGATATATTCTTTCCTGTGAAGTCAACAAGTCTTTTGCGCTGTCCAACGGGTCTGGAAGAGACCTCGCCTGGGGGTCTTCGAGAGGCTCCAATAAAGACTGCTGGGACTTCACCTCTGGACGCTTATCTGACGAACCGATTGGTTCTGACACCGAACGATCCAGGTGGACGTTTTCCTTGCTGTAAGTAGTTTAAATATATGTAGGATCAGGAAATATCGGCAGTTCAGCAGAAAATATACAATTGCAACTTTAAAATAATTTAATCAAAATAAAATAAATATTAGTTTAGTTTTGGTTAATTTTAAATATTCCTTACCTATGGCCATCACTATGGTCGCTGTGTACCGGGCTGTTGGTGACGTCACGCACGCGGAAGTCTGGCAGCGCCCGCGCACACACGAACGCTTCAAGCGCTCGTTCGCGTACATAGATGAAGGGTCTTATTACACGGATATCGGGATCCCTGGAGAAAGAACATAGAGTCATTTTGACTGCCTCAACCCACCGGGCATATCAAATATCTGTATTAAGACTAGGTTATCAAACTGTTAACAACAGGGTCTTTTTTTCCGTGCGGAAATTCTCATGGATACCCACCACGCGGCCAGGTTATGTCGGACTCTTATCGACTAAAACCGCACGCCGTCTAGGGCCTTCTGACGCCAGGGTGTCAGGTAGCCCATAGAGCATTTCCCTCGCACCCCGACTTAACCCAGGCTATCTCTGGATTCGAAATGGCCCCCTTGGGTTTTGGACCCACGGTGTTCCCGTCATGCCCCTTGAATAGAGGGGGAGGGGGGAGAGGCTCTCGCGCCGCTATCTTGGCCTGCTACTGCTAGGATGACAGGCTTTAATTGGGTGTCAGGTTTCCCCTGCTATGTTATTCTGCCGAGCTCGAATATCAAAATCAAAATCCCTAAGTTTACGTAGGTATGTTGCAACAAGCCGCCTCACCTGAGTCGGTAGTGCGCGCGCAGGGTGGTGAGCGCGCCGGCGTGCAGGACGGACGCAAGGAAGGTGCGCGCGGCGCGGTCCAGCGCCTGCGCCAGCGCCGCCACGCCGTAGCCGTGCGCCGCCGCCGCACGAGCCGCCCGCGCGCGCGTGCCGCGCCGCGCCCAGCGCCACGGCTCTGACGAACTGGAACCTGCAACACACGTATTGTTTTAATCAACTGGCTGTTGCCTGCCAATAAGCTAGCTATCCAACTTACCCTACCGGACTTTTTGAATCGTCTTAAGAGACGAAGAATCCTGGCACTCAGCTGCATTGACTGAGTAAATATCAGCCCCGTAGAAAAATGTCAAAAGTCTAAATCGCTAACGATCGCGAAGGAAACGAATAGATTAGGTCGACCAATCACATAGAAGCTCGTCGCCAGTGTACGATGCGCGCGCCGTGGCGGAATCACGAGCTGGAGTGTGATTGGTCGACCTAATCTATTCGTTTCCTTAGCGATCGTTAGCGATTTAGACTTTTGACACTTGTCTACGGGCCCTGTACAGTAAGTAGATGTTCCTATCGACTCTGTTCCTATGATTGAGGAATATCTCCACTCGCAAATCATCCAACAACTCATCAACTCATCTACTCATAGTCAGAAGATTGATTGCAAATCCATCTTGAAAAAAAAAACTATTCCCCGCAACAACGCCCGCATCAAAATCTTATTCCATTAACGGAACCCATGAGAACCTAAGGCGTAATATTTCAGATCATAATCTATCGCTTTAGCTAATTTCAGCCAGATCCGTTCAGCCGCTGGAGCGTGATTGAGTAACAGACATCTTCACAAACTTTCACATTTATAATATTAGTAGGAAGTAGGATGGTAGAAATTAGGATCGGTGAATGGTCACAGTAGGAAGATACTCACTTTCAGCTTCATCATCTTCCACTTTATCCTCATAAATGAACTTGACCCCCAGGGTTCTACAATACGCCATTAGGTGCAGAGGGTCCACTTGAGAGTCCTTTTCATGTACAAATAGAGCACCTGAAAAGGAAAAAAAGAAAAATAAAAAAAAGCCGATATTATTAAGAAAAACTACCATTCTACCATTTGTTAGCTAAGATGACACAGTACAAGGAAATTTCTAATGTTCTTGGATGACACAGATAGACACACACAGACACGTCAAATTACAACACCCCATCGTTTCTTAGTTTAAAATAAATTGTGAAAATTTTTTTTTTAAACAGTTTTAAATTGTATCTTAACTTGTATTTTAATTGTATTGTCATCAGAACTAAAGACTTCTGCCAAATATCAGACAAATCAGACAACTGAAAGGGGTTCATATTTCAATTACTAGATTTGACCCAAACAAACAGGTTGAGTTAAATAAAACTGAGAATCAAAAATGGAAACAAGAAAATTCTTTTATTCCGAAAATGAAACGCGTCTAAAGTTTCTTTAGAAGTTTAGCGTATCATCAGTAGATGGCGCTAGATACATATGGTGTGTGGGGCACATAGTACCTACTTATAAAATTGTGCTATGCAATTACCGAAGAATAGTCACTTCTCAACTTCAATATCATTATCTGAGCACCTATCTTGACTTTTAAGAGAGCGACTGCCGTCTGAACCCCTAACCCCAAAAAGGAAATCCTGTGCCAGAATCTTGTACTTACCAATACTGAAATGGACTCCCTTTGACCTGGCGTAGAACTGGTACTGGTGCATGGTATGCAACAGGGCTATGGAGCTACTGCCTCCAGATAGACACACCAGCACCTTGTCACCTGGCCGGATCATATTGAATTCTTGGATCGCCTGTAATCCAAATTGCACGCCATTTTTTAAAGATCAATCAATTTGCTGGACATAGACCACTCCGAATGTATGTGTGCGATCCTCCTCATTGCGTATCTAGTCTGGTCTATTCTATAGATCATCTATCCATCTTGCTTAGGGAACGTCCTATTTTCCGTTTTTCTATATTTTAAAGATACATCATACCGTATCCCGTTTTTGGGTAAAAAAATCATACAAATTTTCGCGTTTATAAGTTTATAAATATTATGTATCTTCTTCTCTCGTGTAAATGTGGTGTAGTAATTAGTTTCACGGCAATGCCGTTACTTAAATATTATTAAGATACTAGCATAAGATTTAACAAACCTCAACTGTAGGTTTCCAGACGCCTCTAGGCGGGCATTGCCAATTGCCGTCATCATCTAGTGTAAAGTCCGTGAGAGAGTTATCGCTACACGCGCTGCTATCCTCAGGCTCGTCACGTTCTTCCTCCCACTGGGGCTTGAAGGTACGGCACTCTAATTCACTGCAAGAAATAATGAGAATGAAATCATGTCACATTCATCCACTGATTATAATTCCTTATACATAAGTGCCTATATAATAATGTCAGATTACTGGCCGGTTTCTATATCGAGAAATTGAAGCTGAGACTGGTCAAGAACTTATGCGTAGTGCGCAGTACAAAACAGTGCGTAAGTAGGCATGACAAAACTCAACTTTAATTTCTCAATGCGGAAACTCGCTATATATTATTTATAAAATGAAAGTAAGTAAATTAAAAAGGAAATGAGTAAATATTTTCTGCTAGGTCATCACTGGTTGCTCTCGGAGTGGAAGTCCTTTCGCTGAGAATCTTGCTCACAGCGATGGTACGGAGTATAAGAGCTTGATCTGCCGCCGCTTCCTTCTATGAGCAAGTAATGCTCGAGAAGGAGGTGGCATTACGGGTCCGGGAGAATCATAGAGCTCTCCCGAATCGTCGAGCCAACAAAAGGCGCAGGTAACTCAGGCGTCGGAAGACGCCGTCCGTAACGACCACCATCCTCCATGAGCGCAGGCCTGGGAGTGTCGAGCGGAGCTGCTATTTCGTCGTGAGTAATTTTCCTAGTGTTTCTCGTGAATATATTCACCTTCTATCAAAAAACCGCTCATCTAGCGTAGATGGATGATCAGTTGCATAGCCACTGGACCTGGAACTTCGGTCTGAACTGCTAGAAGAGGCATTGGATGAACGACTGCACCGCTTTGAGTCCACCACCGTTGTCGTGTCCCTGAACACGCACAAACATTTAGGAGCACTGAGAGAAAATATACAGATAACACTTAATAGTGGGGTGGACCCAAGCTAAGCGTTGGTCAAGTAAGGGCGTAGCCGAAAAATATTAAGTTGTGCCAAGAAAGCAGTTACAAAATTACCAAAATTAGAAAGGAAAGAAATCCTGTGGACAAACTGGCAAGTGTCAAAGTGTGTTTGAAAGAAATAGCAGACAACTAGAAGAAAAGAGGGGTATATAGAAAATCTAGCGAATGTAAAATAAAGATTAGGTAGGTACCTAGTAAGAAAAAAAAGAGTTTAATTAAATCTGCGAAAGATATTCTATGCAACGCACTAATGATCTTTTAATAACATGAGGTAGATACGGAATTGTCGCTAAATGCTCACTCTAAATCAGGCTTATTAACCAGACTCAGAACAAGCACGAGTGTTACAAGATATGCATGAATCAGTGCGTCAAACGTGAATAAAATACGACTTTTATCAAACAACGCAGCACACGTTTGTCATCGCGATAGTATTGAGATAACCTAGTCGTAATATCTACCTCATTTCAATATAATATGATCATTGCAAGAGACACACTAAATTGTTTTTATACAGAAGCCATGAAACGACAAGTGAACAGCTAAAAATGCACTATTGTTTTAACGAAATACGGCTGTATTTCGTTACGCTTGGACGACATACCATGATGTAGGTATTGCCAATAGCTATAGCTGAGACACAATATTGAATATGATCTTCATTACGGTATTGTCATTTTTTAGTAGTAAGTTTAATGAACTATTTTACACAAGTTTTAAGATGAATTTCAATGATTTTACTCCGTCTTTATATCTAGTTTAAAAAAATAACATATAACATCACAAATACCCATTTAATGTAGAGAGAAAAGGCCGTTGGACAAACCCTTACCTTAATATCTAAAAAAAAAATGACAAAGTCAGACCAGTAAATACTAAAATAACATGTCTAATAAGATCTTTACCTATTTTCACCATCACCATCCTCAGGCATTTGGAAGATGACTCTGCTAGGATCACTGGAGTCGTATCTCTTGATCTGGCGGACGTGGTCACCAGAACATACTGGTACACCTTCGATAATGTCTGGTACTTCACTCTTCTCGTGCTTCTGGCAAACGCGGTATCGACCCAGTCCTTTCTTGAACTTGTTCGATGAATCTGCGGAATTTTGCCGTTTAACTGTAATTGTTTAATAATATTCCGTGTTTAGCGATAAAATTAATTTCCTAGTAAATTTCATGGTTACTGAAATTTACTAAAACCATGTCCCTTGAACGATTGAAACCAAATTATAAAATTGTTGTTGCAATCAAGCAAACAACAGAAGCTATAAATGTTTTCAATAATTAATATCCATTGACATTGGAACCGTTTGATGTCATTCGCATTGAATTGTGGGCATAAAATACATAAATACTACTTATTTGATTGAAAGCATCCGACAAAGATGCATTAACTAAAAAATAAATCAACATAATATATTAATTACTTACCGAAGTCTAAAAATGACTCCGTTTCTGTGAATGTCATATTGATGCCACTGTCTTGTGAACTCACGGACGGATTTTGGCACCAGTTCTTCTTTGTACAACATTGTCTACAAGTCATATCATTGCAGATTGCTTCATCATCAGACAATTTGTTCGAACTTAATGATTTGGGAAGTATCGGGGAGTTCTGAGTTGTGACAACCTGAATTATAGTATCCGGCGTAGATGTTTCACTTGAGTTAAAGGAGATACTGTTAGGCCCTGAAGCTTCGTGTGAAGGTGTGCCATGAGCTGACTTCGGCGAATTTGCAGTAGGAGATCGTTTTAGAAACCGGTCTTCTTCATCAAACTGGATCGGCAAAATAGGGCTAGTGGGACATTTTTTCAGGCATTGTGTGGACTTTTTAAGATCTAATCCGAGCTCTGCAGCCGAGCCAATCCTTTGCCTACCAGGTTTTGGTGGCGAATTCTTTCTGGAACAAACCCCACTGAATTCCGGGGACATCATTTCGTCGACTTGATTAACCATTTCACGTATTTCGTGTTTCACTTCTGAAGCCATCTCTCTAGACATACCCATCAAATACTCAGCTACATCTATGACTGATACTGAATTATTTTCATTTTGACTAGAAATTGAGTTCATACTATTAAGATTTGACAATTCAAGTGCATCCGAGTTCTCTAAAATATCGTCAACTTTTGAAATAACTTCACGAATTTCTGATTTGATTTCTGTAGCAATTTCTCTGGTCATTTCTTTAACGTAAGCTTGTAGGTCCTCAGAAGTATGAGAGTTTAGCGAAGTAGTGGGAGAAGTCCGGCCTACTTGGCTACAATCTGATGCTGATGTACTACTCTGCGTACTGTAAGGGTATGTTTTATCAGGTGAAATCATTGGGTCGTCTAAAGATTGCAGATCGGTTTGACTACCGCAATTACAGAAATTTGATTTCTCTATTACGTTGTTTGGACTGGTTTCCTTTAAACCTAAATTCAACTTAGTTTTGGCGCTAAGTGCTACCGCAGGAATATCGGAACCTAAACTGTAGCACCTGGACCGAACCAATAAAGGTTGTTTTGAATGTGGTATCAATCGCAAAGGTGACACAGATTCACCGACTGCAAATTGCACTGGACAAGGTGAATCTGCCTCTTCTTTGTGCGTTTCTCGAAGACTAGATTCTCTCGAGAAGAACTTCTGCTTCTGTTTCAGTCTAATTATTTGGCAGTCGTCTATAGATGATAAACTGAAATGTCTTGGTGATGAACCCAAAATAGGTGACGAGGTAATGAAAGATCTCGAAACATTGAGGCTTTTTCTGGCTCCTGTATATCCCGAAGGGTCAAATGGCACAATATGTTTGACATTAGCTGATCTTCCTAAGAGAAGGTCGTGTGCTTCCTTGGGAAGCATAAACCACCTAAGGTAGTCTATGCGTGGATTAAAAGTGACCTCTGGCTCAGCTGTTGAGCATTTCATAGCCAGTTTTCTTGCACGGTTAAATAAATTCCTCGCGGTTTGAAGACACTCCGTATATGTTTGTGGGAAAATGCCTGGACCTAAAATAGTATAAAATAATCGGATTAATTTGCGGCCCAGCTTTCTCTGGTAGTCATAATTGGTTGAAAAGGTACTAACCAGAAACTCTCCTTTCATGAGCTGTCATCTTTCCACCGTCAAATCGTACAGAATGCAGAGATTTTCTATCTCTGAGCACCGAACAAGTGTGGTGTCTCCATTGTCCAGTCTCAGGATTGACGATATATTGCGGCAGAATCTTCCAGCCTTCTGTAGCAACCATCTTCAGAGCTTCAAGAACGAAGGCAAGTTCAGCATCTGACATGAAGTAGGGAAGGGAAATACGGCAGAATCCTGGCCTTAGGTGTTCATTGTGTACTGGAACAATGGGTGCTTTGACGTCACTCAGTTTGCGAACTCGAGCGATTTCTTTTTGTCTGAAACATACATCACAATGATAAATATCTTCATATTTATAGTATGAACAAGCGCATGTAAATTATTTGACCTTTGAAGACTAATAGATTTATGTAATGAGCCGACCGAATAACCGACTTGAAAAAATTGTAGGCGTATGTTCTTATTGGTTGTGCTTTTGCTTAAATCAAGGGGTTTCCTAAACGAACTTCGGAGTCAAGTCTGAATTAAAAAAAACTGGACCTTCCCTCAACCTGTCAGACAAAGCGAATTCTTATAACTTGTGCTACCATTAAGATATGACCAGGTTTTTATACTCTGATTAGCCATTCTGAAATTTTCAGATTTCAATTCAATTAGCCTAATACTTGGAAATAAACGGTATTAACAAATACTTACGCTTCAATGTCTAGCAGTTTTTCATACTCCTTCAGCAGTTGGCTATCAATTCCTAAAACATCAGATCCGTAATTCAGATTGCTGTTGAGTCCGCCTCTTGCTTGGATCCCAAACACGTCATTAAGGACTGCTGAGACGAAATTGTGGTGAAGAAATGTTCCTCTGGGATGCTTCACCATAAGGGAGAAGATGGGTAATCTTCTGACCGTTGGAGATAAATTTCCAAGTAGTATCAGTTCTGGTATGTTCTTTATGTGGTTGAGGACTTGCCTGAAACAATTCATTAAAAAAGTTAGACAAAATATCAAAAAATGGTTCAAATCTGGGGAAAGATAAAATCAAATACGTGGAAACTACGGTTTCCATTGAAAACGATGTACATGTGAACACATTTATTCGGGTATTATATTTGCTTTCTTTTTAAAGGGGATGCTGCCGCTTAATATCCATTTCAGATCATAAGTATTCCTTTCTATACGATAGAAAAACGAGTGCAATGTTTTGAGGTTTCATGTATTGTAAGTATTTATTTATCACAATAATTTTTAAATGCTAGAATGGATTTGAGTGTCTCATTCAAGAACATTGTATTTATGATATGATACGTATATGATTGTGATGTGTTTTGTGCATTTAAATAAATAAATTAAAAAAAAAAGAACAGTCTCATTAAATCCTTGACATCACCCCGTTTGATATTGACTAAATTTTTGGACGAAAATATTTTTGGACTAAGTTTATAGTTGCTTTAGTTACTATATGCCTTGTTTTTCATAATTTCATCAAAGTTTTCTTCATAATCATATATTATGCCCATTATATGAACGCACCATATACTTGTTCATATCAGTCATACCAACACAAATTGTCTTCTCAATGATCAATCAAGGTCGAATATTCTTCTCGCTTTCAAGTGCCTCAAACAGTCAAACATCAATGAAGCAATTGTTTTTATCAGGATGATATTAAAGTAATTTAGTAGGTACCTAGTTGTTTGCGAATCTTTTTTGATGTTCCACAGTAACGCGGTGGCCCGAAAAACTAGTTAGCCATTATTAAGGCTAACCGCTCTTTAGACAGAGTATTGCAAATAATTGTAGGAGATAGGACACAACGGTATCTCTCGACTGAACTGAGCCGTCCGACTAATAACCATCGTGTAGTCTTCCCGCCGGTAAGTAGGGTAGCCAGAGCCCACAACACCCCCTCCCATCTCCCCAATCCTCCCCTCCAACCCCACCCAAACTCCTCAACCCTCCTCCCCTTCCAAGGTCGGCAGCGCGAGTGTGACATCTCTGATGTTGCACACGTCAATAGGCCACGGTGACCACTTCCCCTCAGGTGGGCCGTGCGCTTGTCTGCCACCTAAGAAGTACTATAAAAAAATTGCTCTACAGAAACATTATGAAAGTGCATAATATATACCTACATCGAACAAAACTGTTTCGTAGACAAAGCTGTCAAATACTTACAATGTGCATGGCGACAAGTCTGTCAGACTGTCTTGTTTCTAATAAGCTCAACATAAGAAAGAGTGAAACAACGACATATATTTAACGCATCCATTAGAACCAGCTCCTAAAATAGTTGGCAAATGTGGCAATACCAAGGTCATTTATTATTATTAGAACTATGAATAGAATTAGTGAGCATTACATGTGATGTGACGACTAACGCTCAACTTCGATATGATGAAATGGTAGTCTATAATCAGATCGAGAAAGGCCACGTCAAGAGTACCTTGTATTGGCGTGCATGTATGGAAACAATATTATAAGAGAAGAATATTTGAAGCAACGAAAGACGTATGCCAAGATCGTAGCAAGTGGAAAGATTTTATCTCCTCTATGTAGAAAAAGGCGTCTATACTAAATAGCACGAAAGGCCCTGATACACTAAAGGAGCTTCACGCAATTCCATTCCGCAACTCACACATTCCCGAGATAAAAAAGTAGCATTATTATGTTATTTCGAACTATCATTTATCTCTAAGCTAAATTTCAAGCAGATCCATTCAGCAGTTTTTGAGTGAAAGAGTAGTAAACTTCTACACTCATACGTCCACCATTCTCCTCTTCCCTTTCCTTTCTTGTGGTATTTAAATTAATCATATTGTATCAGGTTACCAATCGTTTTTTCTTTTCGATTTTCTATGATTTTTAAGATAAATCTCTTCTATTTTTCGATAATTTTCCATTGAATATACTGTCAACTCATTCTTTATACCATATTCCAGCACCACAATTCGAATCTTTAAGCCTGCCTCCTTTTCCATCTGTCATAACCCCAAGTCTGCTCCTACTATGAATTAATACTAATAAGTCAATACAGCACCGGACTCAAAATTAGTGTTTATAAATAGAAGCTAGAAATTTGCACTCAAATAACCCTGACAAGGTTTGCGATGTAGAGGCCGCAGTAATAAAAAGCACAAATCAATAAAATGCGCGATTTTTATAGTTCTTCCTGCTCTTTAATGAGCCAAAACCATCAACAATATTAATTACTGCAGGTATTTCAAGGAATCAATCTCGTAGAAACGAAGTTAGCAGATATTTTCGAGCTCATGTGAGAAGACACTTGTGTTGTATACAGTGGCATACAGCACTTAATTATCCATAATTTCAATGAAAGTAAAACAGCAAATATCTAAACAACGGGCGGATGCCACGAGAGGAAGTGACAACGTGACTTGCGCACAAACGCCTCAATGATGCACTAAACAAAACCGGTGCCGGCCCAACCTTGAACTTGCTGCCTTCATTCGAATTCATAATGGAGCCGGTTGCGAAAATAATGTTCTTTTTATTTTAAAGGACGCATAATTAAACCGACAACTAAAGGCTACTTTATAGACGTTAACCTTAGAAGTTGGCATTAATGATAAATCTTATCAATTTTGTGGTACCTATGAGTCATTTGTTATGCTAATTTTTTCTTAAGTTTCTAAAAAGTATTTGGTGAATTATTGTTCAAGGCTGAGATTAAAACTGATAACGATAATATAATTCATCCCAGTGAAGGACTCGGGGCTAAATGGTAACCGAGAAGGTTAACAGTAGCAAGCTTAAGCGACACTAGCCAGCCCCCGTAGACAAGTGGCACAAGCGTAAATCGCTAACGAAAGGAATATAATAGGTCGACCAATCACACCCAAGCTCGTGATCCCGCCGCGTCGCGCGCGTCGTATGCCGGCTACAGGCATGGATGTGATTGGTCGATCTATTCTATTCCTTTCGTTAGCGATTAACGCTTGTGCCACTTGTCTACGGGGGCAGGTCATTCTTAGAATGGGTAACATATTAAGACCCTCCCGTGTCTCGTAGAGCAGGTTCAGCTGTCGTCGGCATTCGGGGTCAGAAATTATTCAAGTTCAGTCGTTTCGTAGTTAGACTGAAAGTCGACGCAACTGAGGTGGGGAAAGCCTTGGAGGATAATGATAATTCATTTCAGCTTTATTTACGTTTACAACTTTGTCCAGGTTTCGCTTGTTTTCTCTTTCTTCCCAACATCCAGCAATCTTCAGTAGGTAGGTACTCCAGATAGTGAAGCCCCTCCCTGATCTTTGACCTGTTACTACGTCATAAGCCAGGGTTACTACAGTACTAATCAAGCCAGGGTTTGCCAGCGGTTTTAAATTACTGACATAAACAAACAATGACCCAATTTATGAGTTACCGTTACTTCACTTGCGCGTTTTGTCAACGGGAGGTAAAAGAGGGAGGTAAAAAAGGTAAGTATAAGAGGTAACACCTCTCTGCTTTACTTATACTAGTTACTTGCCTACTAGGGACGATTGTCAAATCTGTGCCTCGGTGTTCTCATAAACTAGTCTCGTCCTTTAAGTGGGACGTGAAAGCCGCGTGAAAGGCGTGAGCGCCACCATTATGGCACTATCGGTGTAGGTATGTAATGGAGACCCCTTCCCGAGACTTTACCTTTAGCTTACCATCAGGCGTGGTGAAGCTATATTGACGTGACCGATATTAAAAAAAAGTTCCAAAACACAGCATAGTTTTACTCACGCGGTCATAATCACAAGGAAAGTTGACAGTAAAGTTATATTTTTTTTAGATTTAGTATCAAAACATGTTGTAAATCAAGACAAGGTGATAAAATTAATACTTATCGGTCTCTAAAATCGAAACAAATTAATAAAAAACATATTTAGTTAGTAGGTTAAGTATGATATCAGAAGAAAGCTATTAATTTTAATTTGGAATATTTTCGAACGATGTGTCAAGTGTTCACATAAATTATATTATTATAATCGAATTCTATATTAACTAGATATAACTTTCTTTTGGGACTAACACCTGCACGAGCTAGATTTATTTAGAAAGCTTTATTTATTGAACAGAAAAAGTGATAAGCGCAGCCTTGTTTAAGTAAATATTATCAAAGCAGATCGAATTATGAACTATTGACTGGTTCCTAAATAGCGATAGTTTTCTGGGACTTCTCAATGCCTAAACGGATGATGCATGGAGTACCGGGTTTAAATCCTAAACATCACACCGATCAATACTGACTGACATAAAAAAGTCAATATGGCGGCAATATGACTCCATTTTCAAATAAGAAACATTTTATAACTCTTTATCGTTTCAGGTAGCGCAGTTTATTTTTTAAATTATTAACACCTTGTTTTGATATGACAGGTTAAGGAACAATGTTTTTGACACTTTAATTAAAATAATATTGCTACAAACTTTCCTTGTGCACAGTGACATGTTTAAATTACGAGTATAACATTTAATACAATATTATTCGAAGTGACAGGGGCGTAATGGCTATGACATTGGCTACCAGTATACCTACCACCTACGTAACGTGAACCACTCCTAACAAAAGCAATTTACCTTAGAATCGTTAACGAGAGTTATAATAATAAGTGTCGCACAGGGCCGGACTGGGCCGGAGGTAAGGTCATCACTTTGTACACCAAGTAATTGTATGTCATGTCAATCGTCTAGAACGATTGACACCAGAAACGCCGAAGGACTCTTTTCGACGTAGTTGATTGGCACCATAATTAATTCATGTTTTCCTCGATTTTCTATAATGATTTTATCGAATTTCAACCAATGGACGAAGACTAGATACCGGATGTAGTGTTTAGGCATATAGATCATGGGTGTATTGTACCCGGGCGCACAGCCGTACCCGCTGAGCGTCACACACAGATTCCCTACTTCGCTGTGGCGTGTTGCATTAGACGACAAAATACATACACTACACCGGGTAGGTACTGCTTCAAACAACCTTATATAAAAAAATGATGCCTACTAATCTTTATTTTCACAACTAAATAAAAAAATTGGCTTTTCTCACATTTGTTCGTTTAAAAGTTTACATGAAATTGTATTAATGACACTTTGATATATTACTTACGTGAAGCAAAATACTATAATACCTAAATCTGTCTCGTCGTTACGTATGAGATATAGTGCTGTAACCCGGTTAAGAACAAAACAAACGATTGTAATATCAAAACCGTGACAAAACAACTTTTTATAACACAAGCCCGTTCAAGATTAACACTAATGAGAGACAGTAACGCGAGAACAACTCGGATCATTCATTTGAAGAATTTGTCGATAAATATTCCTGCCAACTTTAGTAGGACATCACTAGAATTCAAATTGGAACAAGTCGTTTACTTAATAAAACAAATTATCTAGTGTCATGTAGTAGTTGATTTTTAGTTTTATTTTTCTCCTCGATAAACAGACAACCATTCCTGTAGCGCGTTCAACTAAACAAACAAACTCTCCAGCTTTATCTCATTGGAATAGATAACGTTTATAGTATCTGTGTCAAGTACATACCTATCTAATGCTCAAAGGGGGATGTCTTATTTAAATGTGCGGAAAACTCCGACCCCTTTCCAATATAAATGGATTCCTACTCGCGTCACTGCAGTGTTCTACATAACATTGTCGGTGCTTATTCATGTGTTTGACTAGATAACGTCTTATATTGAACAGCCTTCATCATAAGATGTTAGAACTCGGGAAGCTTAGGACGCTAAAAGAAAACGTAACGACAAAGGCAATAGGTAATCTTTGAAAGAAAAGAATTTGGCAAAAAAAACTTACGGTGAATAAGGAGCTGTTGCCCATGACGGACGCGTTAAATTCTGATCACTTACTCGCTTCCCATGGGAACCTTTCCAGGGACCAAAAGAAGCCTATTATGCTATTCCAGATTATAATCTGTCCCTCTAATTTCAGCCAGATCCGTTCTGCCGTTTAAGCGGAAGAGTAACAAACATTCATATATCCATGCATTTATACCTACGTCCATCCAAACTTTCGCATTCATAATATCCGTAGGGTATTTTTACGATACTAAACAAAATATTGCAAATTATAAATTACGATGCAACCATTAACATGATTAATTCTGAAAACGCGAACACCTAAATTATAAATAACGAGTATTTCTCACTTTTGAAGGACAAAAATAGTTTGAATATCACCTACGCTGCTGTCAACGGAATATCGTAGGATATTACGCTGCGAAAGTAACTTAAATAAACCAACCTTGCGGTTGCTACATCAGTCAGCTGCCTAACAATATTAACCGCAAAAGCCACAAAGCTAAGTTTCCCTGCAAGACTCGATTGTAATTTTTGGTCCAAAAACATACCTAAACACAGTTGAGCCAGTTAGGTACCAGAGTATGGGATTTCTCTGGAGAATGGGATTCATTATTCAAAATTATGGAGAAAGGGGGCATGATGTCCCTCCAAAATAAAGGAAGGATCCTTCGACCAGGCAAGGTGATCAAGCCTGGCGGGCTGCGGCCCAGAGGTTTTCGTTGAGATGTTGTATAATGTTATATTTGTGTCGTATTTATCGATGTTTAACTTTATCAATTTGGTCCATTTGGTTTCCTTCGTGTTATATATAATGTATAATATATATAATTATACATATAATATAATTATATGTATAATTCTGGCAAGCAACCCAACGTAAATGTAGTCCTTTCGCCCAACGTTGTATTTCATTGCCCCTCGTAGTTATTATATGACATTTGATTCCTTGACATTAAAAATTATTTATTTTAATTCTAACTTTTCACCTACAAGCTTACAATAATTGGGGAGCTCTGATAAAATATAATCAGAAACAATTAAAAATGTGTTAGAAATATCTAATCTAATTCCTTCCCTGCAATTACTACAGCATTAATTTATTATTATCATAAGGCATATTTTGGAGTTTGATAAGAAAAAAAATGTGTAGTCCGGCAATATACATATGTTACAATATTATATTTCAAAACCAGTTTCATCTATCAGCTCTGATAGATGAAACTGGTTACAGACTTTAGTTTAGACTTTACAAAAATTTGAGATATCATATCGACTGTTGAAAGGGTGCAAGTTGTGATAATAACATTAGTCAGGAAAATTCACTGGTGTAATTCTGTTTATGATGTCGTTTGAGACCATATCACTCTAAAACTCAAGGTTGCGTAAACCATTTTACTTTGTAACCATATATATTATTATGAATCTTATCAGTGACTAGAGCAAACAACCAGAGTTTACACAATTTTGATCAGTAAACCTGTTCGCTAGGTCGTATTTAAATGCAATTCTTTAATATTTTTGTTTACTTTTCTTAATTCGATTTGAGGAGATAAAACATAGCTCAAGTGTTGTTCTCCGTTATAAATAAGACGGTGATGTTTATTCTACTAGTGCTATTTATAGGATCGTGGAAACGCGTGTTCCAGACGCGAACAATTTTTTTTTATACCACTTAGGTGGTAGACAAGAAAGAAAGAAAAAAAAATATTGAAGACACGCGCAGCATGAAAAACAACAGAAAAATAGATAGTTAAACATAGAACAGGTTTACCAACCTCAAAAAGCCACCTCAGCATAGATGCTGCCCATCACATGCCAATGAAGTGATGGGCAGTGCTGATATTCTTATGGCACCTTTGAAATTTGACAAGCTTTGACAAGCTCACGGCCCACCTCTCGGTCACCGCGGTAGGTATAAGGGAGGGGGAGGCGGCAGAGGATTGGTGAAATTACCTCTCAATTCAAAAACTTGTTACAATTGTGATAGCGAATTGCATTTTCTCAGTAAAATGTATCTTCACAGTCTAACTAAACTTTTACCATTAATCGATGTCTGGCAATCTTCCAAGGAAGATATGGGGCTGTGTAGGTTAACTCGTCCCCTCGATGGTATTGCTGTACTTACTTGAAAGTTTTATATAACGTGTGACCTCCTTTTGTGGTATAAAATGGTTTTAGTATGAATTTGAATCGAATATTCGTCGAATTTTAGTGTTATTGGCATTCTCAGTATCTGCATTGTGATAATCTACCTATCTGACTAATATTATAATCGCAAAAGTTCGTGAGTATAGATGTTTGTTACTCTTTCACGCAAAATCGGCGGAACAGATCTGACTGAAATTTTGTACAGGGATAGATTGTCTGGAACAAGTCTGGAATGACACACAGGCTACTTTTTACCCTAAAATAGGTTCCCATAGGAAACGACAATGGGAACAGAATGCAACGCGAGTAAAATCACGGGCAAAAGCTAGCTTGTTATACGAGGATGAGTTAAGTAGGCTATCGAAGATAAAGAGAGACATAATAATACTATTTGATTGAGGGTTGCGGATGAGATCATCATCCAACCTACATCTATTAAGTATACACCTAGATCATGCAACTCTACGTCTGGATCCAATCGATCACTGTCAATGACATCATACACAATCTGTACTCTTATCATAGATTTAGATTGAGCTAGATACCGTGAAGCCAGCAAACTGGTGCAGTTCACAAGTATTTCGCACTTTTAACGCACTCGTACTTTGTTAACTTTCAACCTTTAAATTTATTTTACTAGTAAACGTAAAGATGCCAAATTGTGTCGACTGACATGATGCAATTATAGGTAAATAAGGGCAAAACCTCATGTGCACATGTGGACTAACTGGCCTACCAGAAAATCTACAAAAGGATTGATCAACCAATGACGTTAGCCCGTTGAGCTATACTCGTTACTAGTTTTCCGCCTTTTGACTTTGTTTGTCTGACCTCCCAACTTCTAGAAGGAAACTTGCACCAGAACCTCAACCGTCAATCAGTAAGCGCTTACAGGTGAGATTTGCATAGCCCCGAATGTCTTAAATTGAGCCCTATATGTGGTATACACCCACAACACACATTCCTTATCTAGCTTAGACTAAATCTATAAGCCGTACATTTGAAGCAAATTAACTAGCTGGAAGCCGTGTAATATGGGGTGAAACATGTCTGTAATTGATCGAAACCTTTTGTGAACATAATTGGCTCACTTATCTACATCGATAACAAAATTAATTCGGATGTATTTTGACTCGACTTCTACCCAAATAAAAGTGTAATGTTTTCATGGTTTATGTAAGTAATTTATGTTTCTTTATCCAAACCATTTTTGAATAATTGAATAGATTCGGATGTATAGGGGGGGGAGGGTTCCCTATGGGTATATAATACCGGTTATGAAATAAATAAATACGGTAACATTATGCCCGTTTTCGTATTGGAAACATTTTTCTTACACTTTTTACCCGACTGCCAAGAGCTTTTTCACAATTGATCTCTTTATTCAGAGCATTCGTGTTATCTTTCTTTTAGTGTTTATATAAGAAGATCTATTTAGTAAAAAATAATTCGAATCATGGAGTTAGCAGTAAGACATACCTACATACCGGTAAAACACGTACCCATTCTTTTCTGCCTTCGCTGCAGTCTTGTAAAAAGCTATCATAAAACTCACGAATTTATTTACACAAAAAAAATTGTGAATGACACCTAAGCACATAGCGTATTTACGTGCGGATATAAAATAGAGTAATGTACCTATGTTTTGAAATATTCATACTTTTGAAAATAGCTGAAACAATTACATGCGCACGTTTATAGACGTATATCGTTTTATAGATTACATATTTTATACTAGCGAGAGCAGTGTTTACGAAGATTTTTGTTTGTAGACAGTGTTTTGTTTGGCAAGTTTGCAAATGACTTTTGTAACCAGCGTTATTACGTCGAAGTGAACCCACTCCAGGGGCTTTACCATGAGTTTCTCATAGCAATTCGTATGCGACACAGTTCGACTCGGGAGAGAGTTCTATTACACTGCATACCTAGGGGAAAGGTGTACAAAATGATCCCCCTAAGGGAAAATGCCTGCTGTGTCAAAAATATTAAACCCATAGTAACCATTTAAGAAATTTTAGTTCAACCATTTAGTTATGCATATACTAGCAAACCACAATTTTGTAATTTATTTACGTTTTCCAATTTATTAGACATTTTCCAGAAGTTTACTAAAGGATCATTTTGTACACCTGGGTGTACAAAATGATCCCAAGGGTAGGAGTTAAATGATCCCGGGGATCATTTTACCCTCCCAGTTTTAATACAATATTTGTGTGTTATAATCATATTTATTACCAAAAGTAGCGTTAATAGGAACAAAAATATTGTTATTTTTAACAATAATTATTTATTACAGCCTCCTTATGAAGTTTATTCTATAATCATAATCATCACAGTCTGAGATCGACATTCTCTATAACAATATATGAATTATATAGTTTAACTAAAAGCCTTTGTTATCTTCTAGTAATATTCTTCTAATTATATTCTAATATAACTAAGAAAAAAAGTCTTCTAATTAGACATCCTCACTCCAGTTTTGTCGAGTATTTTTTCTACAGTACCTAATTACGTGGCATGATCTGTAAAAGAATAAAGACATATACTCGTAGAAGAAAGAAATAAAGATTTATTGATTGAGAATACACAACACAAGAATTAAGTATCCATTCACTACTCCACACTTCATACTCCACTCCACTCCACTCTCCACTTCGCTCTCCACTCCACTCTCTACTCCACTCTTGAGTCCACTCTCCACTGCACTATTTACTCTACTGGTCTCCACTCGTCTAACCAAGACCTATCTAATGAAAAAACCGCATCAAAATCCGTTCAGTAGTTTTTACGTCCATCGAGATCAGCGATGGACGTCTTGCTTAGACTCAAAATTTACCGTATTTGGTTGTAACTGGTTAAGTAGAACCGGAGATATGACCAAAAACGAAGCGTGGGCGAAGCCACGGGTATCAGTTGGTATAAACAGGAACCTATATGTTGCCCAGAACTATGAACTATAATCTTACCAAGTTTGATTAAAATCTCTCCAGTAGTTTTTGATCATTCGTGCGCATACAGACAGATAGACAGAAAGACAAAAAATTGCATTTTTATGAATCACCAATTATCCCCCAATAGCTATTTTCCTCCCCCCAATAGAATTGACCTCTCTACAGTTTTATTATAAGTATATAGAAGAAGATATAGAAACAACAGGGCAACTAATACCAAAAAAACACCATAATACAATGCAGTGGATTTAACTGTACTGGCAACATTATGAAATTTATGATGCTGAATGTGGCATTATAGATAATATTATACTTATACTAGGTACTAAGTATAAATTATAGTAAGTAGGTATCCCAATATATTAAATCATATATTGTATCCTTCTATTTTTGTAAACTGACAAAATGTTGTAGGTAAAATGATCCCTGGGATCATTTTATACCCACAATGAGTAATCATTTGACCCCAATCGTATTATTTCGAAAACTTCGTAAAAATAACCTGAAACAGCTATCATATTGAGAACCAACACCTGTTCAAAATGTTATTGAAATACTATAGAAACCGTTAATAAAACAGCTATTTTCCAAATCACAATAAATTAGCAGCAATTTAATATTATATTAAGGCCTAACTTAGATCGAGCACACTGATTTTCTTTTTTTATCAATTTACTTACCAATAGTGATCACACCGCCATGAAACTTCGCCGAACAACTGAGGGGGATGCGGGGAATACGTTTTTGACGATTTTAAACAGATGGCACTAGTAATTTGTTTTAAACAGTTGGGAATCATTTGACCTCAAGGGATCGTTTTGTACACCTTTCCCCTACCTCCATTTCTCTGCCTGAATTGAACTGCATCGTATTTGAATTGTTATAAGAGCTTCATGGTAAGGCTCCTGCAATTTAGCTTAGCTGGAAAGTTTAACGGGAATAACAAGTAATAAAGTTTCGGTTATTAGTACCTAATCGTTATTTTTTGGATTTTTTTTTAGTTTATTCTCAGTCAGCAACACAAAGACTAGCAATATGCCCGATTGGATAATAGACTCGATCATTCCCTATTATACGTATTGCGGTAACCTCATGGTTAATAGGTAACAAATGTCTTGCCAAATGGCAAATGTGGTAGCAAGAATATTACCGACTTGACGTTATAGAATACGACATGCGTGCCAATCATAGAACTCTTAATAGTAAAGAGTTATGGCCTCACTGTCATGGATGCTGAAGACCATGCGAAAAGTTGGAAAGCGGACCCCGACTCAGATGCGACAGGGACTAAGCGAAATGCTGAAGACGATGCGATAAGTTGGAAAGCGGACCCCGACTCGGATGCGACTGGGACTAAGCGAAACACAATACGTTTAAAAAACCGACTTCACAAACTAATATTTTTTACTTTTTAGTGTACAGAAATAGAAAAGTACCTATTTATGAGGTTTATTATGTACACAGGCATCAAAAACAGAATTATTGCCGTAAATTTGATGATTTCCCCTCGATTTTCCCAAGATCCCAGCATCAGATCCTGATACCCTGGATATGGGACCACCTCGAAAGCAGCCGCTTTCAAACAAAAAAAATTCAAAATCCATCCATAATTGGCGCCGCTACCGCGTAACATACATACAAAAAAATTACGTACGAATTGAGAACCTCCTCGTTTTTTTTAAGTCGGTTAAAAATGATGTCGCACAGGATTATAATACAATGATTCAATGCCCTGACGCTGAGGTGATGATGATGATGAGGTTCTTTCTATACAGCGTGATTTTATAGTCGTTTTGGACCCGAAAGGGGGTTACTCGGAATGATATAAGATACCACTTTGAGATGTCTAAACTGCTGTACGAGTTATAATAAAAAAGTTAGCTCTCTGTAATCTTTTTCACACGTTCGAGTAAAAACATTATTAGCGCTATGAAAACATTCATTGTCAATTTTTAATGAATGAAAGTGCACTCGCGGGTGTAGTTTGAATGGCGACATGTCGGTGCTGGCGGCTATAGCGGTCGTTTAGGATGCGTTGTGATTGGTCAGTGTTCGATATTAAAAAAAAAAGTTTTTTTTGTTTTTTAAATTAATGACTCCAATCGATCCTATTATCGAAACTGTGTCCAAAATATTTCGGTCCAAAACGACTATAAAATCAACGTGTATTACGTGAGACTAAAAAACTTAGTTGCATGAATGTAAGTAGGTAGTAATATTATGTACCTACCTAATCTTCGAAGTTGTACAGGCGTGAGTGTGTGTATTCAAGTAGTTCAAGTTTAACCTAATCTAATATCGATTTGTTTACAGTTTGCCAGTGGCCAAGGCTAAAACCGACAACGCCCAGGTATATAGGTAGGTACTTCATCGCTAGTATGTACAGAAAATTAATTATACATAGTTTTCTGGTCACGTTATTCACGACAACCTGTGTCGGCGCGGCGGTACAACTTCGACTAGGTACTAACTTACAGGGCCTCGATTCTGCTAAATACAAACCACTGATTTATCACTGACACTCTAAAAATGCCATTTAATTGTAGACTTTATTGTTATCAGGTTAAAGTCTAAAGTCAAATGATATTTTGTAGAGCGAATGAAAAAGTTTAATGAATTCTTTTCATTTGATTTAGGACTTAAACTGTATAACAGTAAAGTCTATAATTAAATAGCATTTTTAGAGTGTCAGGGGTTTTACAGTGGTTTGCCTTTAGCAGAATCGAGGCCCAGATTGCAGGTTGGATTCCTGCTCAGTGCAAATATTTTTATGCATAAATGTATACTTGCATTGATCTGGATGTTTCTGTTTAATATGTATGTGTTACTTATTATTTTTACTCAAGAAACCAGATCAAGAGTAACCGGCGTGTATGTATGAAAACGAAATATTGAAAGTAGAAAATGTCAAAGGCGTAGGTAGGTATGCCAGGATCAGAACAAGGGATTATGTTTTCTGCTTACCCCAATATGTATACTTATATGGGTTTACTCAAAAGAGTGTGTTCAATTACTTATGCTTATCCGCATAATAACTTTGGGTGTAGATAAAGCGTTGTGTTACATGTCCTATAATATTATACTTAACAGGAAAGCCACTAGGAACATTGTTATATGAACCATCAACGCTATTGTTTACTCAAACTTGTCTGTTTACCTTGCAATGTGACACAAAACACACGCGGTAGTAAATATTAGATCACATAACTTCACAGTAGTGGCCATGGCATCAACACGTAAACAATCACATTAAAATATAAAGGCCGGGTTCTCGACGGTGGCAACGTCGTTGTCGGAGCGATTATTCTAAACATGTGTGTATGGTAACCCACCTAGATCTTCAGGGCATAAGCCACCCTCACCTGCAAGACGATGCACCTACTGATAGATAGACGAAGTTTTGGTGGATGTCTTCCTCGTGGAATTGAGAGGGGGGGGAGGGGGGCGCAATTATAACTTGTAGCTTCTAAAAATGTCACCACCAAAGGATAAAATAAAGAATGAACGGTTGTATGGAAGTTCTTTTTTTATAGGACACGTCAAAATGACTTCACCTCGCCTGATGGTAAGCTAAAGGTAGGCTCAGGACCGAAGTCACCATTACATACACCGGTAGTGATGAGCTTTAGCGCGGTGTGAAATGCTTTTCACGCCGCGCTTAAAGGCCCTGGGACTTGGAAAGAATTCCATGTCCCATAATTTTAAGCCCTTGAGGGTTGAAATCAATATTTTTTGTCGGTCTCATTATTCTCAATTTCTCTAATATATCTACATTTTTAACAGATTTACGCATAAATAACTTTAAGCTAAAACCGGGACACATTTATCTCTAAAACTAACCCGCTTGGCATTGGAGCAGCACTAAGAATTTCACCAATCGTATAGCTAAAGAAATTAACAAAATTTATATGCAATTGAAGTAAGTTCCCATAAATTCCTAAATGTATTTTCTCTTTGTAATTTATTACCGCATGCGTACACGGAAGTAGTTAAAATAGGCCAGAAAAAAGATTTCTATCCATGTTTCTTTGATATTTTGAATGTTTAAACTAGGATTGTCAGGAAATGAGAAGTAATAGCATCCTGTAGTTATCTTTAGTTCTATATCATCATATTAGCGTTGTTCCTGACTGCATACATTCAGTCCATCCAGTCCCATCTTATCCTTGGAGTGACTGACGTCTGACTTCCCAATCTCACGAAAAACCTGGGCCAGAGCCTCGTGAGGTAATAGCAGATGTATGTACCGACTTTCAGCGAAGGTTGGGTTTATCCTCAAGGTCTTAGTGGCTCACACAACTACTTCTCATGTAAAAGCATCAGTAGTTTTTATTTGTATTTTACCAAAGTTAAATAAAGTAGGTGGACATTAAAATGTGTTGTTTGTTTTGTTTATATGCGCTAAGGAGGGTTGAAAACTTGTTGTAGGACACGGTGCGGTGGGGTAACTTAACAATAACTAGGTCAGGGCAAATAAAGTTTAGGAGACGCTGGACTAGAATATCTGACGCCACATTTGGCCCGTACCCTCTGGACTTTACCCTTGCTTCTTACCATCCAGCGGGGTTAAGTCAATTGACGGACTGAATATAAAAAAAAAGACATAACCACGAGTCGCGACCGCTGAAAATGGGACAAATCCCAAAATAGAAGAAAATAACGAGGTTAGGCAATTGTACGAATACGCTTTTAGACTTATTTTGGCTTATATTAAATAACAGTGATTCCTGCCAAAATATTTTCGATTCTTACGAGTCTGTTTTGGCCAACGGTTCATTGCTCTCAAACGATAAAAATTATAGCATTAAACTCATTATTTTGACTTCTGTTCTATAAAAATGTCACCTCATTTCATTATGAGTTATATTAGATAATATACTCTAAGTCATCTTGTTGAACAAATAACTTTTACATGTTTTACAAATTCGTAATTATGATTATTTTTTATGGGACATTGTCGTCGAGTGAATAATATTTTCAGACAAACAAATTTTATATGTCAAAAGGTGATTGAACTACACATGAACTGAGAACTAGTATTATTTAATGTTATTTCCTTTGAGGAAATAAAAAGGTTAAAAACAAATACGTTTGTTTTTTTTAATTGTAGATTTAATTAGGTAGGTATGTATGAGTAGGTATTTCTTACTGTTCAGTGTTAAGGAAACGTTTATGTGCTCGTGTAACATATCAGGTTTGAATAATGATTTGAGAGATATTTTTTTATTTGATAGCTGGCGCTTCCCGTGAAAGAGAAAACCACACATGGGACCCCCATGTGTGGTTTTTTCTTTTCCTATTCCATTCCTATTTCACCGGTCTATTCTATCTAGTTTACTCTACCGGTCGAAACTGGTATTTTACAGGTAGACTATGGAATGCAAAGTAGTTGAATCTGGAAAAAAATATTCTTCGGTAGAAAAATCACTGGTTGAATTAATGTAGAATCCGTGCAAGGTATCACCCTCATACGGCGTAAACTGCCATCAAAAATCTAGTGGTTCGATGCCTCTTTTCTTTGTAAGCTAAAGGTGAAGTATTTATGGTGCACATAAAGACTTTACCTTTAGCTTACCATCAAGCAAGGTCAAGTCATATTCACGTGTCCAATATGAAAAAAAATGGTCAAGCTATTTGGCCTTAACGCGCGAACACTCTTACAGACAAGAGAAAATGAAATTTTAAGTGCTCGTGCATCAAACGTGTTACCGACGACTACAACTCGACCAATCGCTATAGCAACACGATCTATTTCGGCGGTTCCTGCGCATGACCCATTTACCAGACGTTTTGGGGGCAGCTCACCGTATTGACCCGGATTCAAAACTCGTATGTGAACATTAGCGGAAACGCGAAATTGTGAGGTTTGCCTTGTCTTAATGATGCATCGAGCATAGAATTAATGATCTTTGCATGCCTACGATACGATATGGCTGGTCCCCACGGGATCTGAAAGTACCTACATCCATACTAATATTATAAATGCGAAAGTAACTCTGTCTGTCTGTCTGTTACGCTTTCACGCCTGAACCGCTGAACCGATTTTGATTAAACTTGGTATAGAGGTAGATTAGATTTAGACCTCGAGACATAGGCTATGTTTGGTCGCGATAACCGACATCCACGCGGGCGAAGCCGCGGGCAAAAGCTAGTTAGTAATATTTACATGGTAAATGCAATACCAACTACAATCACAAGCCATTTAGCTTAGCTGGAGGCTTAATGGAGAATAGAATACCAATTCTATGTGGCCTACGTTACTAGAGTTATCTAAAAACATTTAGATACAGTTGTAGATACCAAATTCTATTAGTAAGGTAATGAAACGAGGAACTCGATCTGATTAGTACTTCCTATAGGAAGTGATTAATTAATATGAAAGTTTATGTGTCCGGTATGATCATTTACTTAACGCTCTTTGAAGAGAAATCAGCCGCGAATATCACTTAATTAATAAAAAATACGGTAGCCGTTAAGAATCATTACCATAAATATTAAATAGATAAAATATGTAACTTACTATGTATGTAGCAACCTGGAACTATATACGATCCTCAATTTCCCCTTAAGCTTGAGAGGAGAATTTATAAAACCATGATAAGACCTGCCGTCTTGTATGGATCGTCATGTCTGGCCTTGAAAGCGACGGATGAAAAACAAATGCACGTAGCCGAGATGCGTATGTTAAGATGGATGTGTGGTGTGACAAGAATGGACAGAATAAGGAATGAGTATGTCAGAGGCAGTTTGAAAGTTGCACCAGTAAATGCAAAATTGAGAGGCGAGCGACTGTCGTGGTATGGACATGTTATGAGAAGAGATGAAAGAAATGTTGTTAAAAAGGTACAAAGTATAATGTGGAGGGCTTCGGGGGCAGAGGTAGGCCTAAGAAAAGATGGATGGAATGCGTGAAAGACAAAATGGAAAGGAAGGGTGTGACTGAGGAGATGACATCTGACAGGAATGTCTATACATTCCTGTCAGATGTACCTGGTGGGAAGCGGTCACCGTGGCCTATGGACTTGTGCAACACCAGGGGCGTGCACACTCGCGCTGTCGATCCTGTAAAAACCTTCTAATGCGTTTGATAAAGAACTCCATATTGTGAGAACCACAGCAAGGAAAATCATTCCACAGCCTAAGCGTGCTCGGTATGAAAGTTTTAATAATATTCGTTCATCGCGGGTTTTTGTATTTACACTTTTTCCACGTTTTATGAGGCTCTTGGTAATAATATAATCCTTACAACATTTTAAATACACAAATATGATATAACTGTGTGTAATGCGGTATAATTCTGTCAATAAGCAAGAAATACCACGTGTAATTCGATGTCGTTATAGATTATGTTTGCCAAATGTTCCCGAAATAAAAGCGATATTTCATCGCGGCCCGGAAGACTGAGAAATAAAAACTAGTAGGTATGTGTATACACGTGATATGCTAATATAAAATGTGGCGGTGAAATTGATAAAACGGGTCGATTTAAAAATTAGACACGAATAAAATTAAATATAAGATGCCCTAATAAAACTGAAACTCATACAAAATATAAGTATCAACAAACATGTACCTACCGGCAAGTACCTATCACAAATGTTATTTTAAGATGTTTTCGTTTTTCTTCTTTTTCATTCCAATTGATACAAATCCTAACTAACATTGTGAGTAATAAAAGAGCGTGAAGTGTTTGTGATATAATCGCTCAAAAATAGATCGATGAATTTGACAGAAATTTGAAAGCTGGCTGTTGTTTGTTTTAGATTTGGCTTACGCAGCTATCGTGGAGTATCTAACCTGCCATCTTACCTCTCAACACCGATAGAAAGACTTTCGTATAGTCACGTTGGTTAAGAACCAATCATTATTAAAAAATTGGTGTTTATTTCAAATATACCGAATTTCTCTTCGACTGCGACATTATAAATAAGTTTGGATATGACGCACGACTTCTGTTTGCGATGCGATGCTGTGGCGCCTTCCGTCGGTACTTAATTTATATAATAGATGAGAGATATAATAGATGATATAACGAAATGGGCAGATGGACACTGCGGCGTAGCTGTAAAATTGGCATATTTATGTCATATTAACTCGCGTTAATAAACAATGGGATGTTTGTATACAAAACAATGTGGTAAACAGTGTCATTATAGTCTGTCAACCTGCTATATAATATCGGCATTGGTTGTAACCGTGGGGTTCTCGGTGGTTAGTAATCATAATAATAGCAACCCATTGATATCTCACTGCTGGGCACAGGTTTCCTCTCCTCTAACGAGAGCTGAGAGTAGGCCTTAAACCACACACGCTGGCCTAATGCGGGTTGGTGGATCGGACATGTCCTTAGAATTTCATCTAAGGACATGTCAGATTTCATCATTTGGGTTTCCTTACCATATTTTCAAATCATGTGATTAGCACATATAAATTCCACAAAGTGAAATTCACATTTGTGCTGTCCGCCCGGATTCGAACTTGATGCCTCTGAGTAGAGGCCGCGTCCTCGCGGTGATTACCAAGATCTTCAGTAAGCTCTTTATTAAATCGAATTTATCCAAAACGGCATTGATAGAATCGCAACAAATCTGCATAGGTAGAGGGGGGAACACCACTGACGGTAGAGGTGAGCGCTGACGCTCGCAAGGTGGCCACATTAAACCTACTTCTGGGTCGCAAGTCCCAGTCACCGTCACGGGGTTCGTTGTACCACGCCATGGACCCGGCGACCGCACGGTGAATCCGTGGAATGCTGAGAATCGTATTTCCGCGGATGCTGCCAATTATTCGAATCGTAGGGTTCAATGTAAAGACCACATAAATCCGATAAAATTGGTATCTCCATCTATTGGTGAAATTTTAGTAAATACGACATTCTACACAGCGCTTCCTAGACCCAAAGTAAGGTTAGTTTACCTAGCTTGTGTTATGGATTCTAGAATGCTCATAAACATACTTATATTATATATCAACTTAGAACCACCAAAATAAATAATATTTTAATCGTGAAAGCCCTTTGAAACAAATAAAACAACTCTATGCAAGTTTAATTGTTAATAACCCATCTGAAGTTATTAATAAACTCACGGCCAAGGTTGACAAGGAAGGACATTAGTAAATTTAACTGACAGTATCACAACACGTGCAAAGTCTAAAAGATTATTGGAAGAACGCCACAAGTTTTTTGATCTTAGGTCAAATAAACTGCCATTCGTCTAGTTATTGGGCGCTGTGCAAACTTGGACACTTATGTCTTGTATATGTCACAGGCAATTTGAATGATTTGTCCATTTACAAACGGTTTCGGCATTTTATAAACGTGAAGCGTTATACAAATTGCCGAAGGCAGATTGTCATCTTATTCGAAGGAGTCCAAAGTAAACGTTATAGTTGTTCTAAGGTGACTGAAAAATTCAGTGGTGCTTTTGGTTTTAGACTCAACTTGAAATTAACTACTTCTCCCTGTGCAGACGTAGATAAATACGGCAGTCATAATAACTATTGTGTTGTGTTCCCGGCGGTAAATAGGGTAGCCAGAGCTCACTGGAAGGATTCTGTTATGTCAGCGAGGAGACCAAAGTCTCTTGCGTTGTCAGGACAGAAACTCTCTCAGTAACTCTCTCGATTTTAGTAGCAATGATACACAGGCTACTTTTCATCCCTAGGTTCCCATTGGTTGTGGGAACGAGATCAGAATTCTATGCGAGCGAAGCTGCTGGCAATAGCTAGTCCATAATTCGCACCTGTCCAAAAGTAGCAACCAGAATTGTCCGTTTACCGCAGGCGGTCACATCAGCTCGGTTTCTTGAACAGCGTGCCGTGTCGGTAACAAAAAGTTTATAAGTTTGTGCAACGCCTACACATTAAAATGTAGATAGAACTTTACAACCGACACCGAGTCATTTTTAGATTTAGATGTTTTTCCTGCAGTTTCTCTTTCATGTTAATGTCTGTAACACGTTTTATTTTCAGCAACACCGATAACAGATATAAATAACTAGATCCGACTAATATTGTAATCGCGAAAGCGTGCAAGTATGGATGTTTGTCTACTTACTCTTTCACGCAAAAACTAATGAATGGATCTGGATAAAATTGGGTTCATGTAGGTAGGTTCCTTTGGGTTGCGGAAACAAGGCAGGAACTACGCAGGCCATAACTAGTTAGATACATTTTGTGAACACTGAGCTCTCTATTCTTGAATCGAAGACTTGAAATTGAGACGCATTTTATAGTGTAGGTATGCGTGGTAGTCCACGCGTTTTGCGCAACTTTTTGCGTACCAACATTTACTATTATTTATATTTTTTTCTAAACTTATAAAAAGGGAATATTATTATACTTGAACAATTATATAACCCCTGAATATTTAAGTAACACGCTTTTACATTTCGCTACCAAAACAAACAACCTTTTAATTACAAAATCCTTTTCAAACACTAACGTTTTGAATTATCAGCAATAATAAAACAACCAAGGATTTTTTTTTCATTTCGTTCGAAATTAGCTGAGTTGACGCAGTGAACTTGGCCGCTCTTTGAGTTTCCTTTGTCTTATTGAAATAGCGGCTGAAGTATTGGTTGTAGTGGAATAATTTTATTGTACTTGGTAAAGTCGAAGAATACAGAAGATAATGACTGCATATCATTGAAAGCCTTTGCGGCATGAGGTTTTTTTATCGAGCGAATATCCTCTCGGCAACCCGCCGCACTCCGTATCCAGCCTTCAGATTCATCTCTAGTTTGGAGACGGCACCCTCGGGTGCTAGCCGTGCTAGGAATCGCTTGATTATAAATCCCTACCCTATATCACCCATATTAAGAAAGCGAGAGCCTGGTGATGCACCTGGAATTCAACCCATAGAATGATGATGATTATTATTAAAAAGTAGTAATCCGAACAGTTTTTGGTCTATAAGGATTTCTTTCCTCATTTATTTGTAGTTTCGGCAAATTGTTTGAACGGAACGAACTCGTTATTGAAGTCAAACGTGTGTAGACTAACAATTTGGCAACTGGAAACTTTAGATACGTCCTTGGTATACCTATTTTTAGTTAAACAAAATATAATTTATAACTTAGCAATCATGGCAGTGTGAAATGTAAAGACGATTATAAATGACATGTTTTGGAGTATGAATGGAATATTTTATACGTGGTATGTTTATTTTTACTATTTTTGGCGCGTTCGTCGGAAATCGATTAGTATGATTATTGAAAGTTTGAAGAAAAAACCGGTTTCCATTTTCTTGTTGATAGTAAATAAGCTTCGATATTAAAAAGAAATCGATTGATAAATAAATCTCATCCTCCGAGTCTTTAACCAACTTATGGTCGACTTTTCAGTCTATCTACGAAATGGCTGAACTTCGATATTTCCCGTGAAGCGACTGCCATCTGACCTACACAACTCATTAGTTATTAGTTGTTAACAAATCGTAAATGAAAAAAAAAACGTACTCAACTGTTTTTTTTTGCCTATTTACATTCAGATACTGGATTATGTGTTACAATGTGAAGAAAAAACTTGTTGTCTATAACTGTTCATATCGTATTGCCGTAATTAACGACTATTGAACCATTATATAAAAAACTAGACCTGTTATTACATATACAGTTATGAGTAAACTTTATGACCTTGATACTATAATTCTTGTTTTATAGATTGTATAAAACCTGTTTCATCACGTGCAGAGCACAGCTGTCCTATTTTACTACCTAGCATCGGACATAGGTACTTAAAAAAACAGACTTCAACGGACCAAATTGAAATGAGAACCACAGAAAGCGACTGCTATCAAATAAAAAAGGAATCATCAAAACCAGTCGAAAGTGCTGAGGTAACAAACATAAAAATACAGTCGAGAGAACTTCCTTCTTTTTTGAAGTCGGTTAAAAAACGGGTTTTTTGCATTTTTGGACCTCATAAACTACCCTCTAGGTACCAGGCTAACATAAACTATGACAAAGTATATGATATCACTAGCCATCACTTCTAAGAATGTACGATTAGAATTTTTAAAACGGCATACTGTCAAAATTAGGACACTTTAAAATTGAATTTTATGCAGATAATGCCGATGTATTTTTAAAGGGGACTCCAGACTCCAAGGTGACTTTGGATGCAACTGGGATTAATGCTAGGTTGAAGAACAAGAATGCCGATGTTTTCTTGTATTCTCAGAGTTGCTACCGTTAATGAAATGTACTCTAACTATAAGTGAGTTCAGTCCTAAAAGTTCTACAATAATAATCTTTTACACCTACTTGGTGATGTGGTCCTGCTTTTCCACTATGGTCTGAAGTCCCACGGCATCTCGCAGCTGCATGACTAGAGCAGCTCTCACAGCCTCCGTACATTTCAATTCTTCAATCTTCTCACTCAGGACCTAGAAAAAAAAAAATTCAGTACAGATAATTCGACTCAAAACCATCAGTGAATCTTTTGCTACAAAACCGACTTCCACGGACCAAAATGGCACCATTCGGAAAGCGCCAGCTACCAAATAAAAAAATAATCATTAAAATCGGTTCAGTCGACAGTTCTAATATTTTTTTTATATAGGACACGTCAAAATGACTTCACTTCGCCTGATAGTAAGCTAAAGGTAAAGTCTCAGGACTGAGGTCACCACTACATACACCGGCCTCATCAAATGCTTTTTCACGGAACTATAGGAGGAAGGAAACGCATGCGGTGGTAAAGAGTTCCAAGTCTTAATGGTGGCACCGAACCGCTTGGTTCTTGGCGAAATTGTATGCACTTTGTGAGGGTGAATACAGTCGAATTAAGAACCTCCTCCTTTTTTGATGTCTGTTAAAAATGTCTTCTTACCTCAACATCATCAGAATATATCGGCGTATTCTTAAAGACATCTTTCTTTACAATAACGACGCACGGCCCCTGAACTCCACCAACAAACTTCTCACAATTGAAGAATAAAGCATCTTTCTTCACCATTTCCTCCTGTACTCCCGGAAAAGTTGGGTTCATATCTACTGCAGAAGATGGCGCCACTAGCGTATAGTCCCAAAAAGACCACGCTCCATACTGGTGTAGAAGTAATGTCGTAGCTACATCATCTGTCAGTACTCCTGTCAGTTTTGAAGCCGCTGGGAAGAAACCAATCATTCTCTTCCCTGTGCCGGAGTTCTGTTGCAGTTTTTGTTCCAAATTGTTCAGATCTATGAAACCTTCTTTTGTTTCTGGGATCTTGATGACCTGAGAACAATAAAAAAATAATAATTATTGAGTTTTGTTGTTTCAATTAAGTACCTGGGCGGGTATTTTTATTTTCATTTAGGCTGAGCGCACTAGATAGTCCACAAACATCCCCCCCCCAATCTCCCCAACCTCCCCTTCAAGCTCGGCAACGCGAGTATGACACCGATGGTGTTGCACATGTCCATAGGCCACGGTGACAGCTTCTGACCAGGTGGGGCGTGTTTTGTCTGCCACCTAAGTTCTATAAAGAAACACTACTGTTCTAGAGAAATTTATGAAAGCATAATTGCCTATAAATCACATCGAGATGTCGGCCCAATATTTGGCTACGGTCACAAAACGTTATCCGTTGCCCCACATAAGTCCTTGATAGTGAAGCAAGTTGAAAGGCATTAAAGTTGTAGAGCAAGTTGTTTTGCACTTTTGCCTCTGAAAAGAGCCGGTATTTACTCCCTTGTACTACGTAAAATGGTAGTAAAACTTAAATATTTCAACCAAATAGGTAGTCGAAATTATTTAAAGTAAAATTACAATAAATGAGTAATACAGCGCGTTCGACTTCGGTCGGTCCAAAACTAGTTAACAGTCATACACAATACACAATAACATAATTACATAATAACAAGCAAGTAGGCAGGAATGTGAAGAAAAAACTGGGCCGTGAATAAATAATATTTCAGGTTATTGAACCCTTGCAATGAACTTTGGGTTCGGGGGCGATGTTGGATATAGGGGAACTTTGGGGGCGAGGGCGAACATACAGGGGGAGTATAATCTGTAATGTAATATGACGTAAATTGAAATAATATTAGACCGACGACGGTAAAGTGTAATGGATGTAAGAATTGCGTACAAATTGAAATGATGAAATATTTATTACAGAAAAATCGAAATATGCAGAGATTATTTTTGAACCTTTCCTGGAGGGAAAGTACTCTACATACCGGAGATAGCAAATTTTACTCAAAGGAAACATTTTCTTTATTTTTAGAAAAAACAAATCTGCTTCCAAAGATTTTCGATAACTCGTTTCCCACACACGTTAATTGAACCTTTTGATATCCGAAAAATTACATTCTGTACTTTTATACCAATTATATATATTAATCACAAGGGTCAATTCTCTAACAAATATGAAAAATAAATAAAAGGAAATCCATGAAATTTAAACTTAAAAACAGTGGTAGAGTCCGGCTAAGATGAACTTGCTTCAGTTTTGTAGAGTGTTCTCTTTGAGGAATATATAACCAGCCCCCTTAGCATGGCATCCGTAGACTTAATATAATATGTCTTCTTTCATCTCAACTCTCTTTCATTATTATTACATCTCTACATTTTTCTGCTTGCTTTTTCATTGGTTGAAGAGAAACGAAGACATTTTTGTCTACGGACGCTATGCTAACCTTGCAGGAATAGACAAAGTAAGAGGGGGTTATTCACCCTTTGTTGTTGTTCATGTAATTCAACCTTCACATGAAAGGTCCCTGACCTATAAAATTTACGTATTAACGAGCCCCAGTAGGTACATAAAACACTAATAACCTACGTAAAAATAAAGATAGGCGTGTGTTGATGTCATCCTTGGGCCAAACAAGGCGCGTTTAGGATTCTCGGACACGCCACTAACTACGCCGCAACAGTAATACGTCATTACCAAAGATAAACAAAATGGCGGATTATACAAAACCATTTTCATTTATAATATGATAAGCTCAACAAATTTTGAACAAACTAATACACATTAACTGGTCAATCGAATAAACAAGGACGTCAATCAAGTATTGGTCAGACTTAAAATCTTACATATATTTGATCACAATTGGTTGAGTAGAACCGGAAATATAGTCAAAAAGAGCGACATTCACGCGGGCAGAGCCGCGAGCATCAGCTAGTTTAATTTAATTACATTATTGTTTATCTACGAGTACCTATATCTTGTAAACAAATCGTAACAATGCATTCGCAAGTCGTAAAATTAAACGAGTATTTATAACATAATGAGTACCTACTTAGAGCAATACATTTAATTTAATAATACAACCGTAAGTATTATTGACATGACATCTTTATTATTAAATGTGGGTAAGTAAAAACTTATTTACTCCACATCATTATTGTTATATTAAAGCGCATCCACGCGATACCAATGGCAGCAGAGCCGCCATAATAAATACCGATCAATTTCTTGTAAGGATGTTCTTCAAACGTACAGAGGCTCGATTCTACTAAAGGCAAACCACTGTCATGCCACTGACACTCTAATTACCATACCAACATCTATGGCAGTCATTACGGCTAGTTGGAGCCCTTAAAAAGTTCAACAACAACGGTCTAGCTGCAATGCTTCGATATCGCCTGTCATGTCACCATTGGGTTGTGAAGGTCAGATGGCAGTTGCTTCACGGAAAATATCGAGGTTCAGCCAAATCCACAGTTAAGACTGGTAAAGCGGACCCCAGATCCGAGATGAAAGCTTTGGACACGACTGGGACAAACGCTAGGTTGAAGAAGAACCATAAAATCCGCATGAGAAATGAGCCAAGGTTATTCAGATATAGTTGCATTAACTACCCACTTAATGATTCACGTGAGGAAATAGTGCAAGCTACGATAACAATGTTGATAGCACACGAGGAACTTGCCGATCGTCAACAAGCCGCAACACGGTCGCCTGGTGCATTGAATACGCAGTTTAGAAACACACGGACAATCGTTACGTGCGCGGACGTGAGTGGAAAATTTATTGGATCTAGTATCTTTACGACTAGGTAACTATATTGTTATGACTATGAATAGATTTAGATAAATAGATCGTACGGGTCTATAGTTTACGATCGCTTCTTGCAAAGATAAACATTTATTCCTACCATTTACTTGGAACGATCGTTTCAACTAAATAATTCAATTTGGTATATCCTGTCTTAAAAACTATAAGTACTATTTATAAACTTTCAAAGCTGTTACGTACTCATTGGTATTCAACCCGTGCCTAAAGTACAGCTCTTCATTAAGAAGCCGATAAAGGCACAAATCTACAAAGCAAGTAGGTATTAGTTCTAAGATCACTCAATAACCACCAAAAAACCGAACAGAGAATTGGAAACACTAACTATTTAACTTTTGCTATGCAATTTCTAACTCAGATCATGCCACTATTGCAAAAGTGCCAAATAAAAAGTAGGAGAAAGACTAAGCAAACCCCGAGCTCCGAGGTGGCAGTGTCAGACAACGAACCGGTAAAGTAACAATGCTATGATGAAAATGACATGCTATCAACGATGCGCATCCAAGCTTGGATTAAAATAAAAGACTAGTTCGGCAACTGGCTCACGTAGAACTCAGTCAAGCGAGATGGCATCGATGGAACCTGTGAATTTCATTTTGCTAGAATATACTTAATACTAATGTTCACTAATGAATTGCAAAATTGACCCATCAATAAATGGGTGATTTCCTAACTAAAAACGATCACAAAAGAGTTATGTATAGTTCAGATCCATTAAAAGATGATATTGAACAAAACCGTTCACCGCGGTTCTTAATATTAAATTCATGTGATTTATGCGTTGGACGCAAGCAGGCCGGCGCGCCACATTATATACCCCTTATATTTTTATCGAATGCATAATACATAGCAAAAGCGAGTTGCGTCAGTCAAGGATATGTTGTATTGCAGTAAAGTGCAGTTGCGAAGGGATATTCTATGGAGGTCACAGAATGACTAACAGTGGTTTAATACAGAAGTCTCACTCTATAAAATTAAATAAATGTCGGCTCTTTGTTCCACGCAACTAAGTGCATTGTCCCTTGATTCGTACCCCATGGCATTGTGTTAGAAATATTGTTATTGTAACTAACAATACTTTACAGACAATAAATTAATGTATGAAATATGAATTATCTCATCTATACAGTTATTTTACCTTTTTCGTGAAAAATAACCGAATATGTATTATGCAAATTAATATTGATACAGTTGATAAAATATTTACATTTATTCGCTATAGAAGGTACTAAAACAGCGAATTTATGAATAATTCTGCTCATGCGCATGAAGTTACGACTGCCATTTGAATGATAGCTTGACAGCCGTAGGTACTATGACTGCTGGTGTGACCTACCGCGCATTTTATGGTAAGAACGTAGTAGTCATGGAAAATTTTATTATAACTAACAAGACCAAAATCAGAGGAGGCAACTAATAAAGTTTATTACGACGGTACAGCTAAACTCCAAGAAATATAGCCAAGTATAATAAAAGGAATTAAGTAATTAATCTTACAAAAAATAAGTTGCCAAGATCCCCAAGCTTATAATAGTTCAACAGATCTTCTATAGACAGAAACTATAGTAATAGGTCAAAAATAGGATTTAACAACCTTAATTGACTTACCTCAGTATTGTACTCTCTCCAGGGTGCGATCTGTGTCTCCGTCTCCCTAGAAGACACAAATAACAGCACATTGTGCGGTCGTAGCGCTCGCAGGAATCGAACCAGCGTCGCGCCAACCACTGCGACATCTTCAGGACACGCTCCTACTAATGTTCTGATCACTGCCTTGGATTCTGATCTGTGGGATGAACGAAAAGGAATGATTATGAATGAACTAATCTAGTTGAGAATTCATTATAGATTCATTCAGTCCCGAGCAGACAATAGCTCGCAGAATAAGCAAGCTGACGTGGCAATGGCAACATCTGCCGAAGGACCGATGGCCGGTGGAGCAAACGAGTCCTAGAGTGGAGACCGCGAATCGGCAAACGTAAAGTAGGACGTCCCCTAACACGATGGACGGACGATCTGAAAAAGGTGCCTGGGATGGATTGGATGCGCAAGGCGGAGGATAGGGTGCTATGGCGTTCATTGGGAGAGGCCTATGTCCAGCAGTGGACTGTAACAGGCTAATTGATTGATTGATTGATCAGTCCCGGGTCCTTTAAGCAGGACGTGATGAGACAATCAAGCTGAAGGCCACAGTCGGTACTATTCATTGTACTACATCATTCTACATCGATCGATGATTAATAGATTGATATACCTAGTACCTCCTTACACATATAAATAATTTTATTACCAGTCAGATACAAAGGAGTGACTATAGGTACGTGTACATACATACATACATACATATATATGCTCACGCCTTTTTCCCTCTGTCTCTGCCTACTCCGTCTGGAGTAGGCAGAGACAACAGACCGCCATCTGCCTCTGTCCTTACATACTTCACGCGCTTGCTCTACCGTCATTAAACCTTTCATGCAAGCGCGCTGGTTTCGAGTGCTTTTGACCTTCCCTTTTGGTCGATGTATACTCTGCGAGGCCGACCCCGGCTTGCCTGCTTACTTACATGTGTCATCCGCTGAATATTTATTCGCTCCACGTGTCCAAACCACCTTAGCATACCCTTTTCAATTCTTGTTACAACGTTCTCTTTCAAGCCGCACCATTCTCGTATATCCGTATTCCTCTTTCTATCAACTAACCTTACTCCACATATACATACTTTTACGGCACTTATTACTACGTGTACGTAGTGCTATTATTTATTCTGGGCTATGGATGGGTCTTCAAAGTAGTGGACGCCAAGGAAATCAACTGAGTACGTCAAATTTGCCCCTCTATAGGTACTTGCCTGTATATCTCGCTTTGCCCCGAAGTGTACGAAAGCCCCGTACATCTCGTAGCGTGTGTCGGCAGCACATCTCTTGCTAAATAGTCTTCGATGCACTGGAGAGCTCTCCCTGATCCATTGTAGTCGCAGTACACCACTGTAGGACAAGAGAAAATTGGTTTTAAATACTTGGTAGCTTAGTGGTTAAGGAAGTGGGAGAATTAAGAGGTTCTGGGTTCGAATCTTGTGATTAATCCACTCCTAATACAAGCAATTTAGCTTAACCGGAGGGGTTAACGAGAATACTAGTAATTTTGGATTAAAAATTATACCATTAAAAACAAGATGCTTCGTTGAAAATCGGTGCTAAAAACAAGTCCAGAACCAGGTTCAATTCACCATGCCTAGTACACCTACAGTTGGCGTTAATGTATATGAAGATTTTGAATTGCAGTTTTAGTGCACAGTAATTTATGTTACGTAATATTATGAGAATGCTGTCAATTCAGAGGGCTCTGTGAAAACATTTAAAGTTTAGATTATTAATAGAATTATAATTATAATAATTAATTTTCATGTAGACTTTATTGATTGAACACCATAAAACTTCATAGACTGTCGTAACTTCTCGGTATTTGTACAAACACAGAACCAGCTGTTTATTCAACTAGCCAGACTATAATTATGTGCAACTTGCAGAATAAGCATTTGTAGAATATTAATTTCGTAATAGATGTCTAAATACTTAATATACCGGGTAATTCTCAAAATGAAAACTTCGCTAAATGGACACATTTTTTACCATACCTACTTTGTACGTACCAAATAAATCGCGGTAGGATCCGTTTTTTTTATTTAAATTAGTTTAAGGTTATGTATTTACGATTACACACTGTATATATATATATACTGTACATACAATGAATTGTTATTATTATAATATTATACAAATAATCTTATTTATTTATACAGAATTATTATTAAACTATCTTAGAAAATATTAATTATGAATTGTTTAGAAAAATATTTTTTATTATTTATATTTTTTACGTTTTCACTTTTCAGATTAATGAATAAGTGGTGCTATAATAATAGTGAAACCCGTAAAGTACAACTTGTGAACGAATTATGAACACATTAGTATCCACAAATTCATAGAACATGTGATTGTTTGTCACCTTAGTAGTAAAAAAAACATATCAACATGCCCTTTCTTTATCATATGAGATCGGTCATAATAAAAGATCATTGACCTTACGTGTCAATGTCAAAAGGCCTGGTGTCCAACAAAGGCACAGTTAATAATTACAGAGATACCTTCGATAGTGGCCTCGCTTCACTGGAAATTTATTGAGCAGATACTAGTCGTGACCCGTGTCATCACTTGCGTTTTATTGATAATTTTTATTTCTCAGCTAGGCAATTACCACAAAAAAGATGCTAGCAAGAGCTAGCATCTTTTTTGTGGTAATTGCACGCTTTTACCCGGAAGGCTTTACAAAAAAGTACCTATTTTTATCCGCATTCTAGAAACCTTAACACAAGCTAGTTAAGTTAAATTTACTTGGGGTTCACACAATTACCAACAAAATTATAAACATCATCTTTACAAGTTGTTCGTTAAGTAAACAAATGTGACTAAATTCTCAAGGGCAGGTCAATTTCGTGATCGGAAAAGGGAACATGTAACACGGGACTTGAGCCTGCGACCAGTCGCTAGCAGGGAGAATACTCTGACCAGCTGAGCTACCTTGACACATCCTAGATATTCAACATTCTCCGATGGGTGACACTGATTCTAAACCTATGAAAAAGTTAGCATACTAATTACTTCAACATTATATCATTGAATTATTATGAACCATATCACTAAAATCAATAAACAAGTGACTACGCTGGCAACTGCAATAATGTTTATTAATTCGTCCTACAAAAATCTTCCGCTGCACCTATACAAAACAAATTATTGAGGCCGCCGAGATAAATACAATCGATATGCTTAACATATGCTTCACATATGTTTAAAATATTATCGTTTTATATTTAATACTGTGAATATGACAACATAATACTGTATCTCTATACTCGAACTAATACTGTATCTAGACTAAAGCAATTGTTGTAAATAGACCAAAAAAACAACCCGCTGAGTTTCTTGCCGGAGTCTTCACAGGTCTGGGCCGCGTTTCGACTTCGATTTGCTTCTAGTTTTAAATAACTTTGATTTTGACGTTTTGTAAGTGCCGCTTAAAATGGTCTATACAGAATAAATGATTTTTTACTTTGACTTTGGAATATACTTATAATAGCGTATCTCGTACCTTTTTTTTCGTGTGGAAATACCCCCACCGGAAAATGGGGGTGATTATGTTCGATTCGAACCAACCAAAACTGCATGCCGTCTAAGGTCTCTAATACTGGGGTGTAAAGTGGCCAAGGCAACAAGAAACTTTGTGGTATAGTTGAAGATGTAGTAGCTAAGATAGAGAAAGGCAAGCTTAGATGGTTTAGACGTGTTGAGAGCATTATGAAAATTGAAGAAGCGAAAGGTTTTTTCCAAGATTGTTGCAAGTGTAAAGATGTTGTCTCTGCCTACCCCAATGGAAAAATGACGTGATTTGTTGTGTTTGTTTGTATGTACTGACCCAAATAAGATGGAAATCAAACCACTCTTTTATTTTAGATTTTATCACAAATTTTTCTTTGTTCTGTGATCACAACAGACTTTTTTATATCTATGACCGATTTTGATTCCTAACCTAACTATATAATAACATAAACAAAATAATAACCATGCAGAGCTGATAACCGGCGCGTGGCCTTATAGGTCATCAACGTATTCAATTGCCACAGATAACAAAAATAAGGCTGTAAACACAACGGACGAGACAAGATGGCGGTCGCGAACGTTTGCCAATATCAGCTATGTACTATATCTAATAACAAACATAATAATAGATAAAGAATGTGATACGTGCTAAAATCTGGGCGCCATTGCGTCTGAACTAGCATTAATTTAATTTTAAGAATAATTTAAACATCCACTAATGGGTGGTACTAGATTCCGTACGTTGCCAAAATATTCCGCGATTCGCGTCAGTGAGCGATGCCTTGTCTATGTAGTATGTGTCGCTCAAACAGCCAGTGTTTGGAGTTTAAGATGTACTTATTTATTTTTATATCGGTCAGGTCAATATGACTTCACCTCGCCTGATTGCGGGCTATAGGTAAACTCTCAGGAAGGGGGTCCACATTACATACACCGACAAGTTGAAGGCCACCAGTATGGCGGCACATACTGGTGGCCCTCAACTTGACGGCCTCATCAAATGCTTTTTCACGCCCCGCTTAAAGGACCCGGGACTGTAGGAGGAAGGAAACACGTCTGTATGAGTTTTGTTGCAGTTGCAAGAAAATGGCGATTTCGTATAACACTAGCAATAATACTTCTATTCTCTTTTTAGTTCTGTGGTGCTAGTCGACACTAGGTCAAGGACCCAGGAAGGTCCATGGCCTAAGGTGAAACCCGTCTCATACTAGGAACAGATTCAAGGATATATTTAATTTTAGGCGCACTAATTTTGAATTGTGTCAAAATTATTCGATAATCGATACAGATATGGTGTCATTTTGGCACCATTTAAATTGGTGCTATTCGAATTGGTGCGTCCAAAGTCCAATAGCATGGTCCGTTTCGTGTAGGTACTGGAACGTAGAACATTATTAAAAAATAGATAAAATTAAAGTAGGTAGTAGCAATCATTAGGTTTAATTGAATTATTGGATAAGTGGATAAGACAATAACAACAGCGCTACGATCGTGATATTAAAACAAAGGAAAATTAATTGTTTGACAATAATAACAAGGAAAAGGGTTTTCATTGTTTTGCATCAACTATTTACACGTAGCTTTATTAATGTGTAGCGTAAAGCTGTGTTTACAGTATACTTAATAAAAAAAACTATTAATAAAACTACTAATGAAAATAATTAACCTGGCCCGTTACTACAAATGCACAAATCCCCACAGATACCACCCAGGTTGGCCAGCCAGGGGCGTTTATGTCGGATTCGAACCGACTAAAAGAGCATGCCATTTAGTGTCTACATGCCTACTAAGGCATTTCCTCTCTCTTCCTCTTACAAACTGTCGCTCACTGTTACAGAAAAATTCAGGCACAACTTACTACCTACTAAGTACAACTAACTAACTATAATACCCTTACCCATAGTAAAATATGCCGATGTCGATTATAAGTCCGTATTGTTTACTCCACTCAGTGTGTTGCATAAAAATAAACATGTAACCGATACGATAAAACAAACAATATTTAAAAAATTAAACACAAAATAGTACTCCTAGTTAATCAACTTATCAGTTGTGACGTTTTGTTTTGGTATTTGCTGTAAAAAATAATTCTCGTAGCAATTGCAAATTACGAGTACTTATATTCGCGAATTCCGATGGAGTTGTATTTGTACTGTGAATGTTTATAATGAATCCCACGTACACTAGCAGACTGACTTCGTACAAAAAAAGGTATGAAAGAAAGGATTTGTTCATACACAGGTCAACAGGAGATTGCTTTGGTTCAGCCAGAGTGCTAGGGAAATGCCTATGGGCCACCTGGCACCCTGAAGATCCGAGACGGTTTTTAGTCTTTTGGTCGAATCGAGTTCTACATAACCACTCCCGCTGGCCAGCCTGAGGATAGGATAGGATAGGATTTCGTGAAAAAAGTCATACCTCTGTACCGTGCCACATGCGTCCCGTACCTCTCCATCATGCCTGCTTCACCCCCGTACCGTGACACAATTGCGTCCCATACCTCTCCATCATACCTGCTTTACCCCCGTACCGTAATACATGCGTCCTATACCGCCCCTACATGCTTGCTTCACCCCCGTACCGTGACAAATGCGTTCCATTCCTTACCTCCGCACCGTGACATAATTTTTGGTTACAACGTGTCTAATACCACATGAATAGCTATGTATCTTTACTCATGTGCTAATACTAGACAAGTCATTGGTTTTACTACGTAGTATGTGAGCCAATCTTTACTATTCAGCACGTTTGCATTATCGCGTCGCTCACGTGTTCTCGCACGGCCCGCATGAGGAATGCGCTACCATTTTCTGATTGAATGCATAATGCATTTAATACGAATGGCTATTGTGAAATTTATACTTGCGATGTTGTTGCTAATATGAATTGATTTAGTGTTTGCATAATGTTTACGTAAGTACTATTTTAAATTGGGTTCCTATAAATACTAGCTGTCTCCCGCATTTTCGCCCGATACATAATACGTCACAATGACACTAATTTAACCCTTTACATGCTCGTAATTTATTAGTTTTGCAATAATTAAGGTAAATTTGCCTAATTTTTTATTGCTAAGGACAAAACTTGGGAGGGGTTTCACGTTATTTGTAAAATTCATCATCTGAGACTTTTAAAATGTGAGATATAGAGTGCGAGGGAAATGCCCTATGCGACCTGCCTCGCTGGCCGCGAGGGTGGTATCGATGAGGATTTTCGCACGAAAAAAAATGCTTTTAAAGTGGTGAAGTAGTTGGTGAATGCTTCTAACCTTCAAACGGCTGAACATATCTGGCTAAAATTTGGTACAAAGATTAGTAACTTTTTATCCCTGGACGGAATAGGTTAAAAACAGAACAGAATCATAAGTCCACGTGGGCAGAGCCGCGGGTCACTACTAATATAGGTTAACATAATGCTATAATTAACCTTATAAATTATTTAATTTATACCTAACTCAATTAAATGGGCGTACCACTAATAATTTATATTCACCTACAGGTATATCATGAATATACAATAATTATAATTATCTATTGTTTCAATTACTTAACATAATAAACGTCGTCAGATTACATGCATGTGAATAATTTTTTAGTTCTTTTTTTTATTTATTTTTTATTTATCATTTGTTTTTTGTGCGTTTTTCTTTTTTTTCTTTTGGCTGTTACCTTCTTATAATTTGTTATGGGGTGCAATGTTTATATTGTTGTCATTATTTATCAAATAAAATCAATTATTTAGGTACCCATAACGCAAACTATTATAGTTAAGCTATGCTTACTTTGGGTCTAGAGAGCGCAGTGTAGAATGCCGTAGCATTCTACGCAGACTCGTAGAATCTGTATATTGGGGTAATCTAGGGTCCTCTTACTCTTTCTCACTTTGATTTGGTTTTTTTATACCACGTAGGTGGCAGACAAGCACACGGCCCACCTGATGGGAAGCGGTCACCGTGGCCTATGAACGTGTGCCAAAGGCGTCAACCACGCGCTGCCGACCCTGAAGGGAAAGGGCTGGGGTAGGAAAGGGTGGTGATGCTAGGAAGAGCTATAACGGGAGCGACTACTATCTGACCTCCAAATAGGACCAGAGTCTCATTCCTTACTCAGTAGGTAGTATACAGGCTAGCAGATGAGCTTGGCCTAAACCCTGAAGATCTTAGAAGGGTCCCGAACACCCCCATTACAAAAATATGATGTCTTATCAAAATTTATTCACACTAGCAGAAACTGAATGTATCCAAATCAATTACGAATATAAATGAAGTAATCTACCTAACCATTGTTCCTATTACAATAACATCGGTTCTTGGAAACGTAAGCGACCGCTATTGTATAATACCTACTTATTTATTTACTGCGGAGTTTTGTATAAAAACAACTGTTTTGGTATTGTAGTATATGGAAATAGCTGTCTTCTCACGCGTACCTACACGCTGTTCGTTCAGGTTGTGGGAGATAGGGGCAAATTCCGCCTGTTAGTACACATGCGCGAACTTTTTGACGTTTGTTCAAGATTTTTGCCTCAACGTTTACTTACCTACATTATATCTCAACTTTTAAACTCTCGCGCTCCATGATTATTATATGCAAACGGGAATTAACGCGATCATGGTATAGGTATATACATACCTTTGGAATGCCTAACGTTTCGACCAGGTTACACCGGCCGTGGTCACAGGCTGACTGTCTCAGCTGCGCATGCCCTCCGTCGTCGAGTCCGTGAGGTAGCCGGTTGTTCATCTACCCGCACATTTTCGAAATTTTTTATATTATTTTTACTCCAGGTACCGTCACATACCACACTCACAGGGTCCCTATTATATCTACCAACGGTGTGCACTTAGGCTGTGGAATGATCTCCCTGCAGTGGTTTCCCTAGCGTCTACAATATGGTGTTCTTCAAGAAGGATAATAGAATTTCTTACAGGGTTGGCAGCGCGAGTGTGGCGCCTGTGGTGTTGCACACGTCCATAGGCCACGGTGACTGCTTCCCATCAGGTGGGCCGTGAGCTTTGCTGTCACCTAAGTGGTACAAAAGATGTGAAGCTGCACCGTATTATAACAGAAATTCATATCGTATTTCTATAATTTGTGGCAAAGGACTGACTCCGCCACTATTCGGTAATATTATATTCAGTGTTCAAAATATCTATCTGCTAACGATAACTGGATAAGCATTATTATGATTCACAAATTATAGGAACTTAAATCAATTACAACTAATACGAGAGCAATGTTCAAAACTCAAATGGAAGAATGGTAAATCCAGTCTTCAAATAAGATTAGGTATCATACTAAACATTTCATCTCTTTGTAAAGGTAAATAATGTGATAGGTAACTTCTAAGGAACAATACACAACATATTCATGTGAATAGACACCTTTATGTATATTGTAGTCATCTGTTTGCGCACAAAAAAGTAGACTTAGTTTAACTAATAAACCATTTTTTTGCTTTACCAGCATACCAACTCACATTTTAAAATAGCTCATAATATATCTTTAATACATTAGACACACAGGAAATAAGTTTATTTACCAAATTTCGTATACATAAGTCAGGTATAAAAAAGTTATAAAGCTAGGTCTCAACGCCAATTATGTAGCGAAAATTGGATCATGCGACATGCGACATACTGATTTAAGACTTCTTGCACTCACAAACCATACAAAATACAATAATATTGCTACTTAACACCGCCGTTACTTGTGTTGTGATAACCTTATAGTAGAAACAAAATTCAGATTAATGCAAAGTTAAACTCTATTTTTACTGGCCTTTCTATTTCAATTAGGTAATCTCTGGAACGGCTGAGCCGATTTTGACGGGACTTTCACACGCAGATAGGTAACATTAAAATAGACTACTTTTACTGATAATTTTAGAAAAAGTATAGGTAAGGGTTTCCACTTAAGTCGCGGACATAAATAGTATTTGAACTATTCCCACGAGTAATTCTTGTATCAAAATTGTATCAAACCGCTTAGTATCTTGTGTTGGCACAACGGCTTAAGTAAGCAAATAGCATTTAATCTGTCAATATTAGCACAGATATACCACGAAGATCAGCTGGCATGCGCATGATTTGTACTATGTGTGTGTGCTACAAATAACTTCACAATACATAATGTTTCATACATGCTGATGTTGCCATCGTAAAACTACCAGTTTCTTAGACAATTTGTAATAAAATTGCGCTTCATTGTATACGTTATAATGTATTTTTTATAGGATAGTTCATTAATTGTAACAATATTGGCATGAATTTCCTAAATATTATAATACCACATTCGAACATTTAGCCGTACAGAGCGTGGATAATACTTTTTATTCTTCCAGAAGGGGATTAGAAGGTTTGTACAGGGTCAGCAGCGCGAGTGTGATGCCCCCCTTTTTTTTTCCGTGGGGAAATCCTCATGGATACCCACCCCGCGGCCAGCGGGGCAGGTTATGTCGGACTCTTACCGATTAAAACCGCACGCCGTCTAGGGTCTTCTGACGCCAGGGTGTAAGGTGGCCCAAAGAGCTGCATTTCCCTCGCACCCCGGCTTGACCTGGGTCATGGTGTTGCGCATGTCCATAGGCCACGTTGACCACTTCCCAGATTATGGATCGTCTGCTTGTCTAAGAAAAAATTACCTAAGTAGGTGTATTTTTTTTTTTGGAAGATGAATAAGTTACAGAAAAATATATATAGGAATGTACACTGGAAAATCTAAAGTCAATAATTTAATATAATATAATGTATATTATGTAGAGACCGTCGAAATTTTGTATATCCAGTGTGCCGCTACCTAAGATGTTAGGAACATCGCTGTTTTTTTGGTTCCCAATTTGACTGGCTCTATTTACCTCTTAATCTGCTTTGTGATAAAGGATTTTCAATTTTTTTCTTAAACAAACTGGACATTATATTCTCAAAGGTGCTCATGAACTCTTTCCATGCATCCGAAGAGCTCATGAGCGCCTAGCGATGTGCATTTATGTTTGATAATGACTTTAAAACGTTATCAAACCGATTGTCTAATTTACGCGTCACAAAACACTCGTGAATAATAAAATACATAAAGGGTAATATTACCTCATCTCCTCCTCATCGCCAAATTACAATTTTTATTATTATACTGCTTTACATAATCTGCTTACGACGTTTTGTTTACATTATGATATCATATTATAATCATTTAAATACTGGTGATAATACTGACTAGTTCCATTTAATCACCACTTTAGGCCTCATAATTGTATTATGCGTATTCAAGAGCCGTTTTTCGAATAAATCATTCTATTGTATGTAAAAATATTACGGTAATTACAAGCTTTAAACTGTGTTCGCTAGATGACGTTAGGTGTGAAATATTTTGACTTATTCGTCAACTGGCTTACGGGCAACTCACTACTTCGAGCGAGTTGGCACCTTCTAATTTTATTAGGCATCTTTCATTTTATTATTTTCGTCGGCAACTCGTGCGCATTACCGACTCGTAGTCACACCACCAAAAAGTATTTTTTTTCTCGTTTATCACACTACTGATTTTTACACACCATGTAGGGTAAGCGGCGGAGTGATTGGCCACGACCAGCGATTCACGACAAGCATTCGGTTGCTACATTGGAGATCGCTGGTTGGATCAGTGTAAATATTTGTATGCATGACTGTTAATTTGCATTATTTTGGTTATTTTTATGCATACCTATTAATGTATTTAAAAAATCGAGTTATGTTTATACACATTCTAGAACCTAGAACATAGGTATGACCTCTGGTTTGCAAGTTCTGAGGGCGATTGTGCCTACATATATTATATAGGAGTTATTGATGTAACCATAATATTTAATAGCCTTGTTTACTCCTTACGTTTGAATTATTCATCTATTCAAACTAGAAATTGTTGAGAAACATGAGTTATATCGTAACTCTGTGTTGTTATTTTACGTTTTTTTTGTCGAATATAATATTTAAATTCGCAGATAAAATATAACTAGGCATTTAAAAAAAAAACGTCGTTTCAAAGTTAAAATTAATTTTTAAAACTTTTCCATGCAATTTAAATGATAATAATATTTCATCTGACAACAGCAACATCTGCGAAATTATTGTGAAGTAGTGAAGAAAAGTATTTGCCATATTTTAATTTAAAAGTTTCACTTTGTCATATTTGTACTGGTGATGCCTTCCACAAGCGCATATAAGAACCCATGAAAGACTTGGCCAGGAATGTTGTAAATTCAACAGTGATAATGTTCTCAGATTTTATGTTAAGCCTTATGTACCTACTAGCATCACATTCACGAAGAAACTCAAACGATTATACCCAATTCACACGGTATTGTTGTTTCAAGCAGCTTCTTTCCTACTGGGGTAGACAGAGACATCATCAGCAGAGACACCTTTCCACTTGCTAGTTTTGATACTAAAATATCATGTAACTGCAGTTAATTTTTTTTATTAAATCATCTAATATACCGCGAGTGACTCTACCTCTGCCTACCCTAGAAGAATATAAGCATGTAATGTAAGTATATATGCAGACATCAGGTTTAATCATTATGGTTCTAGCTATAGCAGAGTTGGTATAACGATAAGGAAACATAATTCAAATGCAAACACAACTAATCTCTAAAAGTTGCGAGTTCCTTCTCGGTATAACGTGAGTGTTTGTTTGTTTAAATCTACAGATTATAGGTTATCTATCACGTGTTGTGTGTTAAAAGATAAATAAACATAGAGCCATAGGTGTGCGAGATATTTAGTTATGTTTTCACCAGAGACATTATTACGAGTAAAATGCGAGAGGTGTGTTCGTTAAGAACCAAATAGAATAATTTCATTTAGGTACTTGGCCTCAATAGTTCCAACATGGGAACAACTTTTTTCTCGGAATTCCCCATGTATACCCCCCTCCCTCCATCCCGTCCGTATGCCGTCTCGGATCTCTAATTCCGGGGTAGCATAATAAGGCATTCCGTCTCTCCCCGGCTGACCTTAGGCCGTCTAACGACTTTAAGATGGCCCCGTTCGGGAGTGGGAGCCATCATATCATCTTGCTCCGGAAGTAGAGGTCGTGGACCCGCCACTGCAGCCTGCTTCTGTTGCAGTGACAGGCGGCCTCACTTACCACCCCCAGGCTTACGCTCATAAAGGACGAAGGTCCTTGAGCGACCTTTGGCGGCGTCAGAGTCGTTTGAAACGCGCACCGTATATTTTGTGAACTCGACGGTCCGGGAGCGTTCTAAATCTTACCCAGAACCGCTCCATCATAGTAGTTGTATACTACTATGATGGACTCAGAAATCTTTTTAATCAAAATATAATTTTTAAAAGCACACAAGTAGGTATACAGTGTCTGAGCCCATGCCCTCGTACGTCACGTACGATAAGATAACCTTATCACTAGCAGACTGTTGTTCTATGAGCTAGACGATTGGCAATTAATAAACATAGAAACAACAACATTAATTGATATACATATATCGATTCTAATTCGAAGGGTATAAAGGCTATATTAAATTGCATGATCAAGAAGTAAGTATGTACTATTAGGTACCTACACTGAAGCACGTTTCATGAAGTGGTACGTGAGTAATTATTACAGTGTTTATTTTAGCCATCGTAATTTACACATAATATTATGGTCCTTCCAAGATTATGTACGTTGCAAATGGTGAAAGAATTTTCCAATAAGTGCAATGGTTACAAAAGTTAATCTCAACGTATAGTATACGTCGTATAACTGAAAATGAAAAGGAATCACATTTTTTGTTTGTTTACGTCAATAATTAACCTGATTTCTACGGTTTACTCTATTCAGAAGCATAGCTTATGGCAATATCGAAAAAATCAAAAAGCGCTGGCTTGATGTCGTAAAAGATGGTCTCATTACCATGGATGCCCAAAATCATGCAAACTGGAGTGGATAAGTAAAAGTGGGCCCCTAACTCGAAGGTGAGAACCTTAGGTGTGACTAGGACTAGCACAAGAATGAAGATATTGGCTTATTAGTCAACTGGCTCACGTGGAACTTACTAATTCGAGCGAGTTGGCACCTTCCAATTTATTTATTTTTTATCGTTGACTCACTTGATTTTACTATCATAACAATGACTAAAGAGCGCAAAAACAGTGGATACTGTACTGTTCATAACCTGCCTCAATTCTATTTATTCCATTATTATTTGGCCATCGTAAAATGTAGATAATCGTAATTAGAAACTTGGCGTGGATAGATATTTATAAAATCGAATGTGACCGACAATATAAGTAATGTGAGCTTGTATGTTTATTAGCTGTACAACTACAAAGTCATTGTACCTAATATATCTTTAAATAAGTACCTGCCAGCAAATCATAATGCTGAAGAGCTGTTTGTCAGTTTGAACGCGATGATCTCTACAACAAAATGTCCGATTTCAAAAATTCCTATGTAAGTAGGTATGAGATAGCCTACCTCTTGAGGCATGTGTTTCGTGCAAATGATACTGAAATAATTACGTCCGAAGAATTTGCACAAAATCTTTTTTAATAATCCATGCGATTTGCACGACGGGCAGGCGCAGGTGCTTAAATAACTCACATTCATATTTTTTTAAACATTTGTCACATGGACGAAACTGGATGAAACACTACGTCATTTTAAAAATAAAGTCTCAATTTTTTTCAAGCAGCCATACCTACTAAAATCTTTTCAAACATCGAACGCGACGGGCTATGGTTGTGATTCGCATTCGCAATTCAAAAATAAACCAAGCTGTAATATCACTCATTGACCTTGGTTGTAATGAGTTACAAGCACAACACTAGCAAATATGTATGGTATGTTGTATCTGCCAGTGTTGTATAGGTATAACATTACACTACACGATATCATAGAAATACAAAGATATAATAGGTATTATTGTTGCAATTGACAGTAATTTGAAATATTCCGTTCATGCATCTACACTACATTAAAATAAGTGTAATAACTAACAATGTTGGTAAGAAGTAAGAATGGCGCAAGATAATAATAATTCGATTACATCATTCCATTCCGTTTATGTTTTAAATTTATTTACCATTGTATTTTCAAATGCGGATTTAGAAACAAACCCACCTACTTAGAAATGGTTATCAGGTATTTATTTACTTGTTTTCAATTAACGTGTGTAAGTAAGAGGCCGCCCACTTAACTGATATATCAACCATATTTGTAGATAATAATCTGTGTTATATATCTACCTACTCACAAGTAAGATAATATGGTACGATTCACGTGTATACTAACAGTACCAGTACTTTAAATATGGTAAGTAAATTAATATTCCAGACCTAGGGCTATCTGGACCAGGGCGTAAATCGAATTTTCAGGAGAGCCAAAATCATTTTGAAAAAGCATTTTTCAATACTATAATTGATATCTGGTTTTCCCATTCTGGATGTCAAGGGGGTCATCTAAAAACCATAGATGGTGGATGGATACCATGCAACCTACCAACCTTAAGTATCTAAAGCATCGAACCTCATATTTTACCATGATGACTGTATGTAGAATTACCTGAAACAAAAAGTCTACATAAGTAATTGAAACTTAATTTGATATTGTATATACGTAATTGAAACTTAAACCAAGTGCCTGGGTAAACAAACAAATAAACCATAAAGTAAAGATATTGACTATTTATTTTAGAGGATTTAGGCTGTCGTTATCTTTGCCGGAAACCGCCAGTAAGTAAGTTACAAGCATAGAGCAATAAAAAAATAAACATTTTTATATACTGTTTGTATTGACTTGTGTAACCTTGACTTAAGTTTATTTATTTATTTAAAAGCACTTTATTTATTTAAACGAGCTAACGTAAATAAAGCGCGTTTAAATAAATAAATAAACTACTAATAGTTTGTGTCCGATGTAGCCCGAGAGCCTGCATTATTTTGACTCATTCGTCAACTGGCTCACGTGGAAATCACTCAATCGAGCGAGTTAGCACCTTAAATTATTTTCCACATAACTTTTGTCCTGACAATTACGAAGAGAATAAATTAGCGCGTTCGTTTTATCTGTTTGTTAGAATTAGGCAATCTCTGGAACGGCTGGGCTGATTTTGACGGGAATTTCTTCGTTTTTTAACAAATAGGTATTAATTAAAAGGTTTAACATAGGCTGTTTTTTTTTTTAAATATGGTGCCACGCAAAATCTAATTCGCGGGCACGCCTAGTAATATTATAAGTATATTAGATAATAATGTACATTCCGTTAGGTACTGAAATAAAAATACTTATTCCATGAAAACAACATAACACTCGTCGCTGACATCATCTTTATCGATCGTTTCCACTAACACGTGTATAGAGGAGTCCGGAGAGGCCGAATGAATGTGATCTCTGTGCGGTTTAAAAATATTCATCTAAATCACATCACTGATTTATTAGTTCTGTGATCAAAATTTTCCGTAATGGTGGTCACACACGTTACAGTATACTTGCGCAAGTATACTGGAACGTGTGTGGCAAACTCTTGCGTTTCATTTTTTTATACCGGTTAAGTGGCAGATAAACACACGGCCCACCTAATGGGAAGCTGTCACCGTGGCCTATGAATGTGTGCAACACCAAGGGCGTCACACTCGCGTTGTCGACCCTCTTAAAACCTTCTAATGCCCTTCTTTAAACCCCTTAAACCTTTTTTAACCGACTTCCACGAAGGAGGAGGTTCTCAATTCGACTGTATTATTTTAGGTTTGTCACTTCAGAATTTTCGACCGCGTGAACCCATTTTGAATGTTTATTTTTTGGATAGTTGGTGCTTTCCGTGTGGTCCCATTTCAATTTGGTCCAGTTGGAGTCGGTTTTTTGCGAATTATTTCGCAACAAAACGTAGCCTGTATCTTTCTCTGGCTCTAGTACACCTCTGTATCAAATTTTACCAGAATTGGTTTAGTGGTTTAGGCGTGAAAGCGTAACAGACAGACAGGCAGAGTTACTTACGTTTATATAACAAGTGTGCATTTAGATGTCTGTGAGTTGTAACGTATCACCGATCACCGCGGTATGTTCTCGATAACCTTGCAGACTCGAACGGTCGGAATGTATGCCAAACACGTGGCGAGTAATACTTACCGTCTTGTTGACTAGCAACTACAATAGTTTACTGAAATAGAAGTCGATAGGTTTGCAGCCATCGTTTATTGCCAGATCGATAAAATGAAACTCGAATCATAAGATTCATGTGGGTCACATGTAACTTGGACAAAGTCAGAACGTATAAGGCATTTATTTATTGGACTAGTGACTTACCCCGGTTTTTTTTATACTACGTAGGTAGCAGACAAGCACACGGCCCACCTGATGGCGGTCACCGTGGCCTATGTGTGCGACACTTAAGGTGTCACACACGCGCCGCCTACCCTGAAGGGAAGGGGAGAGGGCTAGGAAGGGGTGGGCAGGCTAGGAAGGGGTGGGGGGAGGAGGGGTATAGTGAGCTCTGACTAACCTACTTACCGGCGGGTATGTAGGGTAGTCAGAGCTCACTGTACCGGTCTTCTGTAGAGCGGAGGTACTTCTCCAGTCGGACAGCTCATTTCGGACGGGAGATACCGTCGTGATCGCCGGTACAGCTAGGAAGTTCATAAGAGTCACACACAATAGGTACCTATCCAAGAACCATAAGACTCGATACGGGCTGACTGTATGTAATGAGCTTTATAGCTAATAATCAACTTTTATGGGCCATAAAGAAAATATCTAATTAAAAAACAAATACTCCTTTAAAATGTACCTACATACTCAGGCTGCCTCACTGGTGGCGTGTTTGCGTGCTGTCATGAACACGTTCCAATTGTCACGTCCATATATTTTTTATCACTATTTATTGATTCATTTATTGTTAGCAATATAAGCTTACAGTATACACCAGAGCGCTCATATGCTGTAGATTACTTTAGGCATTACATTATAAACACATTAAAATTAAAAGTACTTAGTTACATTCTACAGTTCGTCAAATAATCAGGTACACAATCATTCAAAAAAAAAATGTCCAATACAATACAAATGTCAAGCGAATAATGTCAAATGGAAGGCAAGATACTGACGCAAATCATAAGAATTAGTTAAATATTAAATGTCAATACAATAATGTCAGATAGGACTAAATTGGGAGATAAAAATACATTCGTACTACAATGTCAACATTCTTTATGACCTACATAAATATCCTCTCACACCTCCACTAAACGTGCCATTAAAAACAATAGGTCACCAGGACATACAAAAAAAAACAAAAATTACAAAAACGTTGATCGCCATTGTGATCAATGATCAACTATCGCGTGACTTTCTGATGACTCTACAAAAAGTTGCTAATTTAGAAATATTTGAATACAGTGAAAGAATTAGCGCGATACAAGTTTTTGAAAACAGCATAACCTAATAATAACCCTGAGCGTCAATACTCGTAATGAAGTATATTCAAAATTCAGTTCCGATCTCATCTTAATATTACAAATGTCAAACTTGACTTGACCCCTATCCAAAGAGGGAAGAGAATACGAATTACGTTTCATTCACATTACAATTACCCATCAATTGCAAAATCTAAGTCTAGGGTCCTTACTTGTCCCTTTTCAACTTTCAGTCACGATTCAATCACAATCATTTTATAATATTGGATGTTGAAAACTTTGTTAGGTTACCTTTTTGCCATTTATGAGATCATGATGAGATTGGAACTGAATTTTGAACATATTTTATTATAAGAATTGACCCTCAGGATTAATACTTAATCTGTGGTTAAACAACGTATCTTTCCGGTAGACTGACCCTGTGTAAAAGAACTGGCCTTAAGGAATAATTTTATTAAAATCACAATAAAACCGTCTATGTTTTGAAAATGGATTGTCATTGTCGTTCCATGTTTAAATTTATTAATGGGAATTCCGTTTCTGGCTTTCATGTTTGTAATAATATCGCCTTTATATGTCAGTTTGAATGACTACACGTGGGAAGAGAATGGTTAATGGAACGTAATATACGACTAATGTCAAGATGATTTTATGATAATAATTATGATTGAAATTTATAAGAAAAAGTCTGCTTGTTAAGGCAACTTACGGGTGAATCTTTACGTATTCAGTTGATACCCCCATTTTTTTCGTTCTGAAATCCCCGTCGGCCATCGAGAGTGGTTATTTCAAATTCGAACTGACTAAAACCGCTTGCCGTCTCGGGTTTCAATTACCGAGGTGTAAGGTTACCCAATAAGCATTTATTTCCCTCGCACCCCAGCTGACCCCAGGCCATCTAATGCTTTAAGATGGCCCCCTTGACCTCCACTCTAGAAGGCCTCTCGTGTCCTGACTGTCCTGGCCGGCATTTGGCTCAGTCAGCAATATCTCCCATGCGAGTCAGTTGTTTTTTTTTCCGCTCTCTAAATCATCTAAATATACGGCTTTATATGCTTTTCTATCGAGACAATTTTGTAATAAGAACTGCCTACACAGCCTACCTACTCACAAACAAAGAGAGAGGCATTGAATCAACCTCCTTATTACGTAATTCCCAAACCGGTTCCCGTGTTGGCTTGCGTACCGTTGCATCTTTTGTCCCCACTATTGATCCGACCCGGGACTAGGCCATGTTTACGTTCAGGGTCACGTTTGTTTTCTACCTATCCCTTTCTATCCTGTATTTCTGTCCTTTTCTAGCAAGCCCCATAACCATTGAAGCCTTTTAAATGCGCAGTCATGTTTTTTCGGCACTTCGTACTACTTATACCAATTTTTCATGCGGAAATCTCCATAAATGACCCCTTCGCTGTTTATACTTTTTTACACTTTTATGTAAATTTTCCCGAAGTTTTTTTTTAAATTTGAAGTAAACATGCGTCAATGTAGGGCAAAAACAATAACTACAGAGAAAGGATTATTCTTAGTCTATGAAAGGAATATTGTCCCCATATTTACCCGACTGCCGAAGAAAGAAGGGTAATGTTTTTCGAGACTATAAAAAAAAAAGTTCCTTCCTTCCTGAGACTTTACCTTTAGCTCACCATCAGGCGAGGTGAAGTCATATTGACGTGACCGACATAAAAAGTAGTAATTCGTAATTATTATGTCCACTTTGAAGTTACAATGAATTTAATTGAAGAATTAGGCGAAACAACCAACTGGATTATTTTGCCTTCGCCTATTTACATTCAAGGAAGTTTGGCATAAAATATTGTAAGATAATTGCAAATTGGGTTTACATAATATTATTCTGACCTAAATATTACTAATCAGTACTCCTCAATGAACAGTAAATTACTCATAACAAAGTACTGGTATAAAGCACATAAATATATAATCAAACTGTACCTAATATATTATCGGTTGTTGACATAACCTAAGTATTTTTATCCTCAAAACCAGCGTGAACTCGTAATAACATTGATTGAAACTATGTATTAATATTGATTCAAACCAATCAGTTATTTTGTGAAACAATGTGTAAACATCAATGGTAAACACCCACTGATCAACAACTTACAGGGCTATCAAGAACGTCAGAAGTTTGATCTGTAATATTTATCGTATTTATTAGCACATGGACCTACAAAACCAACAGAAAGAACGCGTCAAAGAATACAACTGTTAACACTAGAGTCAGCCAACTTGCTTATACGAGTGTCAAGAACACACTCACAAACTAGTCAGTCTGTCAGTTACTACACGGCAAAAGTTATTCAGTTAGTTTAATATTGTTACAGCAAGAAAAAATATCCAGGAATTCATAAAACAATCAAATCAATCATTGCCTAAGTCACTAAGGTAGCATTCTGGTGAGTAAGAATTTCAAATCGGTTATGTGGTTTCAAAAATAATATTGATTCCAAACCAACATTATAAATCCTATTTATAATGTTAGAAGAATGTTAGTATAGATATCTGTCCTTTGATCTTGACCATGTCTCGTTGGTTTTTGATCCTTGATCCAAATTCAGTCGTTCAGGTGTAATTGAGTAATAAACATCCATACATCCAAACTTTCGTATTTATAGGTAGGTAATAGTAGTAAGATGAAACATTCTAAAACATAAAACGTAAGAAAACTATTTTTAATCTAAAGGAGGTTTGCTTCCAAATAATATTCTGCTCTATGTTTAAAACTTAAAAATTCTATAAAGCTGTCTTTTATTGATGTTCTATTTTCAAAAACTATATTTTAAAATGTAAACTAACCATAATGTTACCCACCACATCAAACACGATTGCGTTTTAGTTGCGGTATCGTTCAGACGGCTGGAAACTTTCCAATTTTGTATCATAAATTGCTTTTATGATATCGGAACTGATACAAAACTATTGTAGAATATGTTTGATATGAAATAAACACGTTTTAAAGTCAATTCTGCGTTGTTAACGGTTTAAAACGACTGTAGTTAAATTAATTTCACGATAATCTGAGCTTGTTCTGGATCATGTTAGGGCTTATTAGGTACAGAGGGTCAATTCTCGTAATAAAATATGTTCAAAATTCAGTTCCGATCGCATATCGATCTCATAAGTGTCAAACCTATAATAGTTAACTAAACCAACCATTACAGATAATTTATATCCAGGACGGGATATGAACCCGCTACCACTCCCATTCTGACCGACTAAGCTACCTGGAAAGTTGATAAATTATTGTAAAGTTGGTACCTATCCTTTATTTGTTACAAAATTGTTTCATTCAACCGCCATTTTCCAAAACGACTGTTTGTCAATGGTTAGTTAGTACTTAGTAGCGAAGGCATTATGTAGACATTAATGTAACTTCCTTTGCATATTTATTTATGTAATTATGTATTCATTTAATTACGTATTCATATTTTAACACAATTCTCACCTATGCAAATATAATTAGAGAACACTTATTATGAGTGTAATTAAACAAAATTTGAGTTTTGTCTGAGTTGAACAATAACAATCTAAAGCCAAAAAGTATCATGTCAGTTAATATTATAAAGCGAGAATTTCGTAAGGATAAGTTCTTCAAGAAGGGCATTAGAAGGTTTTTGCGGGGTCGGCAGCGCGAGTGTGATGCCCCTGGTGTTGCACGCGTCCCTAGGCCACGGTGACCGCTTCCCATCAGGTGGGCCGTGTGCTTGTCTGCCACCTAAGTGGTATAAAAAAAGAAAGTATAAGTAGTACCTACCTACTTACGCATTCCATCCATCTTTTCTTAAGCTTACCTCTAATACTCAAAGACCTCTACATTTATACTTTGCACCTTTTTAACAACCATACTTTCATCTCTTCTCAAAATATACCAATACCACGACAGTCGCTCGCTTCTCAATTTTTCATTCACTGATTCAACTTTCAAATTTCCTCTACTATACTCATTCCTTATTCTGTACATTCTCGTCACATCACACATCCATCTTAACATTTGCATCTCCGCTAAATGCAGTTGTCTTTCATCCGTAACTTTCAAAGTGAAACATGACTATCCATAGACGGCAGGCAGGTCCGATCATGGTTTTATAAATTTTCCCCTTAAGTTTTAGGGGAAAGCCGGGTAAGCCTGGTTGCATATCGTACCTCTGACTTGCCTCCATTTCAACAAACGTGTCGATTCTGTGCTTCACAGCACGTCTATAGGCCACGGTGACCACTTCCCATCATGTGGGTCGTGTGCTTGTCTGCTACCTAAGTATTATAAATTTTTTTAAAAATGGACTTTATATTATGTATAAATTACGATGCCTTGAGTTAAAAAAGTGTTATATAACCGTCGTCGTGGGAGGTTTATTGCAAGAGGTGCTAGTGCATAATAAAACGTTAACTGGCGCCTGATTGACCAAAACACGATCGGAAGGAAACTGGGTCAAATCAATATTGGTTACGCATCTTTTTCCTTTGTATTGTTAGCAAAATACACGCAACGTTTTTGCTTAGCAAATTGTTTACTGTTATACCCTTGGGAGTTACGAAATTATTTATCGAATATGCTTTATGTATTATCTATACTACCTACTTATAATAAAATTGCAAATTAGCTGTGTAGCTATATAATGGAGATTTAAAAATACTTGAGTTATGGAATGATTCTAATTCTGAACACATTTTTTTTTTTGGAATCCTTGAAATCTCTGATCACTAGCTTGCACACGGTGTTACGATGGAGAAGTTCGAAGCTTGGCCAAGTACTACCGACATGAAACTACTCCTAACACAAGCAATTTAGCTTGACTGGATTGAATATTCCGGTTAAACCTACGGTGTGAATATCTCGGGATATATGGAACAGGCTCGCGAAACGTGGGCGAGTTGCTAGTAAAAAATAATTAAAAAATGGCTACAGAAGAATATATCATATCGTAAATATATTACCGCAATTATATTCCAATTTAAATATAATATATCATTGAAATTTAAGACATATTTAAATGAAGAGGGCAATGACATACATGTACAAATTATAATGATCTCGTCGACAAGAAAATATAAACAATATATTTCTTGCTACAGTATTTAAATATAATTTTAATAAATTGAACTACAAGTCATCATTAAAATCTAAGCGTTGTTCACCATTGAATATGAAGGATGCGTTATGAAAATCTCAAGACTAGACCATCTTATCTCTAATCTACACTCACCCTATCAGACATGAAAAGAATCCATGTTAATATATTTTTAACCGAAACTCAGGAATCCAGCAAAACATTACAAATCTCTATCTGTTTACATCCAACTAATCTCCAGTGAAGTTTCCCGACCGACCCGTCTACACTGATATCTGTGATGGTCTTACAAAGTCCCTAGTGTTGCCATTATCGCCAGCAAAAGCTGGCATGCGTCCATTTGGCGCCACGAACGAGTGATTTTCCGCGCACCCAAATTGGATGAGTGGTTAATTTATAGAGCAAACGTACGAATATCGCGCCCCGATGGCCCATTACATACAATGATACAATGTTTCTGATATTGTACAGAACCCAGCTGTTTTTTCACGTATAATCAACGTACTGCCAAAAATGTTTTGTGCGTAGCGGGATATCCACCGTGTATCAGTGGCGCGTCGTTGTCTGTCTGATCGTTCGGATGGAAGGGGGTTGGGTGAATTAGATAATGCAACTCCAGTGCCCACTCCCCGAAGTGCAGACGATAGAAAACAGAGAGACTAGCATTTCCGAGTCTGAATCCGGTTAGCATCGGTTAGTTTTTGTAGAGTCCTCTCTATTTTACAGCGTGTCAGCAGTAGGGCCAGCACGAAATTACATTGGAATAGTAAGCGTATAGTATTCGTAATATAAAGCTAAAGACAGTCAATATATCGCGATCCGGGAGCCTCGATTTGTGCTGATACAGACTGTGTGTAAATAAATAAAATAATGTAAGCATCTGCAGAAAGAACAGCAAAGTACCTACATTATGCAAAAGTTCTACAATTACTTTGAGGTAGGTCATCAAATTTTATGTATTTTACCTAAAATATTTGAAGCATTTCAAAACACACACGTAATCTATTACTCAGCATAAACATAGACACGTATAAATAGCAATCCAAGCGGTAATAACGAGACAGTAGCTGCCTTCCGTTCTGTAAACAAAGCATGAAATAAAACGACACCTAAATGGGTAGATACGTCGTCCATTGACGTTCAGGAGCCACGTGTTGACCTAATAATGTTGATGTAACTACACCATTGATGTAAACAGTAGTTTTAGGTTTCACTAGTTCACTGTTATGCATTCTTTGTGCAACTGCGCTTCGCGATATACGATATCATAGGGTATAAACAGGAAAGGGTCCCAGACGAATTCCTTGCGGTACACCTATGGGATACCGTTATATGGTTTCATACGGCGTGCTAAGATCGCGGTATTATTGGTTTCTTAGAACCAACTGGATATCTGTCAATACCATAGAATTGTAATAATTGTGTTTTCACATTGGAGATACTTAAAAAATACTTGAGTTACGTTAAATTAACGATTCTGAAACCAAAAATATATTTTGTTCGTTTTTGTTTTTTATTCATGATAGGCTTACGTTTGACCTCAATCTCACCTGATGGTAAGTGACGATGTGGTCTACGATGAATCACGCTTGCCTAGAAGGAACCTATTCACTCGTGACTTGAAAACTCCCAGGTTATAGCTTTCCGGAAACACAGACTCAGGCAAGGGATTCCACTCCTTAGCTATACGCACGATGAACGTTGTTCGTTTTCGATGCAGGATGATACTCCAGTTTTGGATGTAATTTTTAATTAAACTAAAAAACTGTCGTATGTTTGATTGCAAGTGGTTGAGTAAAACCGAAAATATGACCAAAAATAGAATCATAAAGACGAATTTCAACCAACATTTACGCAGGTGAAGCCGCGGGCATCAGCTAGTTACAAATATGCCAATGATTTTGAAAATGAATCACGTTGTCGCGAAGACAGTGGAAAATTTTATGCAAGTAGGTCAGCACTATAGTTGCAATTAATAACAATATTTATCAGACGTTTCGAGGAAAATTATGAGAGGAAACTTTATGTACTTATGTTAGATTTCCTAAGTACCGTAAATATAATCAGTCCTTTCTCCCTTCTCGCGAAGACTCTGGGTTGCACAAGTTGGGATAATAGCATGCGTAGGAGTTACCGAGGCGTGTCATCGTGGCTGAAATCAAGGGTCCTCTCACACGTCGCCATGACTGCAGTCAGGTTGTAGGGCGCAAACGCATGGGCCGCGACCAACTTTATTTATTTTATTTTATTTTTTAACTACCTTCGTCCTCCATGACTACAGGCCTAGAGCAGGAGGCAGGGTGGCGCGCGCCACCAAAATGGGGACTCCTTTCCCACGCTTTAGGGGATCACATCAAAGCCGTAGATGGCCCGTGGTCAGCTGAGCTACGGGAGAGTTGAATCCAACATTCCTTGGCCGGTGGGGGAGGATATCCATGTGGATTTGCACACAAAAATAAAACGCACCTACTTAATGTGTGTATAGCAGAAAATAAATTTATATATCAAATCACTTCAGAAACTTATATAAATAAACATGAGCAGAACTATAAACGCCATTGTTGAAACCTTCCGATAAACATAAATAGATTATTATTAATTCCATCTACGTTTTATATTACTAACTGCAAAACTCCCATGAAGGCACAAAGAGGTTTGTGTTACTTGAACCAAGTAAATTTTATATAATAAAAACATGTTTACACAGTAATCCGTTGTCCCTTATGCGATAGCTGTAAACACACTCGTAAATCTATGACACACGTTTCAGCGCACGCGCATACCCATCCATGCACCCGAGTTGCAAATTTTCATGACTACCTACCGTTTATATTGCTTCGAGAAACGTGATCGGCAGGTGACGGATTTATCGATGTGTTTATGTGGTGCGTCTAGTATATAAGTTATTTTATTACCTATTATACTTGTTTGTAAAGAATGTTAGTCAATTTTATAGCTGCTGGGCAGATCAACGATCTGCCCAGTATCATATTTGGAACTAGCTTTTGCGCGTGCTTCGGTTGGAATTCTGTTGCCGTTTCTGCTGCACATAGGATAAATTCTCTGGAATTGCACAACCTGATACCTCCAAGTCCTTTACATCAACGAACGACCAGACGAACAGCGACGCGACACCGCTATATGGTAGTCCACTCATACACGAAACGCTTTGCCGATCCATTTATCATGCGTACAGCTAAGGAGTGGAATTCCCTGCCCGAGTCTGTGTTTCCGGAAAGCTATAACCTGGGAATATTCAAGTCACGAGTGAATAGGTTCGTTCTAGGCAAGCGTGATTCATCGTAGACCACATCGTCACTTACCATCAGGTGAAATAGTAGTCAAACGTAAGCCTATCTTGAATAAAAAAAGCCTACGCGTTTTCCCTGTATCCTTGTACCAAATTTCAGCCAGATCCGTTCAGAAGTTTTTCGTGAAAGAGTAAAAAACATCCATACATTCATACTCATACACTTTCTGTTTATAACATTAGTACATTAGTACGAGTAGAAAATAGGATAGGATGAATACATTATCGTATAAAATCGGCTAAAAAGACTGAAACTAGTATGATAGCATAGCAAGCAGTACAGGGTACAGCATCCATTAGCAAAATCGATCATCAAAAAAACATGAAATAAGTTAGTCGTTTAGGATCGAGAGATCGAGAGGGTTCGAATCCGGACTATCAAAATATCGACGTGAACCCAGTCTTAGCTAGCTATTTAGCTGATGAGGTTAGCCAGAATACTAGCAATTTTGACTACAGATCAAAGACTCCTAATATGAAAAAACTGTTTATCATCTTAGGTAAAGGCCGACGTTGATCGCGATATTTAACATCGTTTTGCAAACCTTGAGTACAATGTAGGTACAGTCGCCATCGGTATTAAATTGGCACATTTCAAGTTACCGACCACCTTCATAGTTCTATAACTTTCCATAAACCTTGACCCAATTACTTGGGATCGGCGCAACATAATAAAATTATCATCATTCTCCTCCATACATTCGTGTCAAATGTTATCTCTTCAATCACCCCCTTCTCGGTCATATCCTCTGTCTGTCACGCATTTCATCCATGTTTTCTTGGACCTACCCCTGCTTCTAAATCCCTTTACATTCGTTCTGGTACTTCACATAAAATATTTTTAAAAAATTTAAAAATGTTAAATTTATATTAATTACGAAATAATTAGACATCAATTATTTTTACTGATTTATTTCAACGTTATGATCGATTGTGAATTGGTCAGTGTTCAGCAATTTCTGAGGGCGACTGTACTGAGTACTTATTACTACTTATTAGGGAATGTTGGGTCGTGGTTAGAATTTTATGTTTAACTATGTCAAGGTTCGATAACTACAACCACAGATGCTTATAACACAGTCGAACGAACTCTTTCTAATGTAGTTCCACTGTGCTTATTATAATAATAAAGGTGATTCATAGATAGTATAGTATATATCGTGGGAATATTTAGATTTGTGAGGTCACTACTTAGAATATTATCTATTTGTCAGTGAAAGTCTCGTCAAAATCGACCCAGTAATAGTAGAGATAACCTAACTGACAGACAGCGAGAAATGCCAAGATGAACAAGAATTTCAAAAATCACTATATTGTTCTATCGCACACCTTCAAATACATTTATTAAAACCAATTTTTTTCACTGACACTTATTTTATCCATTTCCTTTCTTTTTCAAAAATAACTGGAATGCTTTATCCACACACGTGTTCCCCTTTTCGCTATAATCCCGAGTTCTTTAAGCAAAAGCATTTGTTGAGACCGTCAAGGTGAGGACCACCTTTCTAGGTACAGTAGGTATCTTGAATGGTGATTACTACTTTTTAGACTTAACTTCAGCTTACCATCAGACGGATTGCAGCTAAATAAAATTAAGGTGTCAAATAAAAAAATAACTGCTTTTAATGTGATAAGGCAGTTTAGCTCGACTTAACCGCAGTTTATGTGTGAAATCCGTCCTCAGTCGTCAAAAAGCCTGTCTTACCTGGTGATAAGCGGTTACCGGTACCTATATAAACGCTTGCAACGCAAGGTAGCTAAGAAATGAACTCTTTACGCTTGTTTCCCGAAAACTACAATCTGGGTCGCGAGCTAGCGACAGAATAAGGTCTTTTGTGGGCAAGTTCCAAACGGAAATTTTATTATCTGACATCGTTGACATTTTGCCCCATATTACAAAACGTGGAGTTTGTAACAAACAAGAAGCTAAGAACAAGGAAATTTCTAATGTTCTTGGTAACAAAATTCAATGTGGGAATCATGATTTGCTATTGTTTTAGAATAGTTTCACTAGTTTCTTTTGAACCGACTTCAAAAGGAGGTTCACTATTTGACTATGTTTGTATGTATGTTTTCTGTAATTTTCATATTAATTATTGTGTTGGTTGATGTAATTTTGATGCGGTTTTCAATAAAGTATTTTTACATTCTGGAGAAAGTAAAAGGACTTAAAAAAGAGGTAAATTGGATCTATTTTTGTATTAAATTTTTTATATTTTTTTTATTTGCAGGTGATTTTGATCTTAAAGGTTTTGGCAGGGCCTCTAACATCAAAGATGCACAATTCATCTAATCATTTTATCAATAATAATTTCAAAGTGGTGAACTCAAACTTTCTTTAGAAGCGACAACAATACTTCAATCGAAAAACATCCTAAGAGACATCTAACAACTTCACAGCTGAGTAATTTTCCAATGAACCATCAATACCACTAAAATCCTTTGAAAATCATTACACACACGGCTATGAAACAAGCAACCTCCCTCTTACGGCATTGTGTTAATTATACATAACCAAATATAAGCACAGAGAGGTGATGACGTCATGTTTGAATAAAAGACGTTAATTGATTAGGCGTTCGTGAGTGATAAGGCCTCTTTATATTTCGAGATTGATGCAACGGTCTTCAAATATTTGAGTAGGATATTATATTTATGAGACTGTAATGTAAAATTTTATTATAACAACTTTTAAAAAACCGACTTCAAAAACTAATATTATTTAGTGTACAGAAATAGAAAAGTACCTACCTATTTATGAGGTTGTACAAAGGCATCAAAAACAGAATTTTTGCCGTAAATTTGATGATTTGCCCTCGAATTTCCCAAGATCCCAGCATCAGATCCTGATACCCTGGATATGGGACTACCTCAGAAGTAGCCTCTTTCAAACAAAAAAAATTCAAAATCCATCCATAACTAAGTAAGCCTCGGTGTGCCAGCAACCCTAGGTATCACTTCCTGCCAAACCGCGTAGTGCGAATGTGGAAATGGAACTCCCTACTGGAACATGTAATAGGTGCTCCTAGTGTAAATTCTTTTAAGGGCGACTCGATAGACATTTGACAAATTTAAAAACACAAAGCACTGAGTGATATGGACATATCAGCAAGCGTTGCTTGCCGGCTGGACCCGGGCCATCTCTGGATTCGAGATGACCCCTTGGGTTTGGAAACCGAGGTGTCCCCGTCATGCCCCCGGTTTTTCAGTTAAACTATTGTGAATATTGTAATACTCGTAGTACCGTGTAGTTATCAATTTATGTGATTTTACTTTAATGATTATTTAACTTTAATTAATTCGATATAGGATGTATCACTTCGAGAGAATAAAGCATCGAGAGCATATTTTTGATAGTTTTTAATTACAAAAACAGTAGGTATCCACTAAGACCACACACACTTGAGATTCATTAATCAGCTTTTAGCATGGTTGAGTTGACCTTTGATTCCTAATAAATATCATAATTACATAAATATAATATTTATACCTACACCGCTTCATAATACGAATAAATTCTCGTGACTGAAAATGAATTATCAAATTCGATTTGTTAAGGGCCATCCATAATTATTAACGTCACGTGAATTTTATTCCTCCCTTTCCCTGTATCATCTTTATCGCAGGAAGTCCCATTAGTGACACTCTCCCTACATAAGATGTGATGTGCATCTAAAAATTATTAAATTAAATTAGCAGTTTCAGTTATCGGCGTTGTTCCTCTTTTGCCTGTGAATAACCAAGTAGTAACTTTAATTGAAATAGAGAAAAATAAAAATGGTTTGTAATATTTTGCCTCAAAACGTCAGGAATTGACCTTTAACGTGTAACGTAATTATGGATGATACCTAATGGACACGTAGAGATAATGAGCATTTATCAAAGTGATTTTTTTATTTTATCTGTATGTATAATATCTATACGTATGTATTATGAATAACAAAACTATCTAAGTTGATATGAGGTATCAAGCAAGTAAAATCGACAGTGCGGCTTAAGTTATCAAATGAATTACCGTTATCACACAGAGTGAACACGCGATTTCATCGTATTCTTAGCGATAAAACATTATTTTTAGAACCTAGATAGTCCTTTCTATAAAGTTATCGAATAAAACCAGTTTTAACAGGTGCTGAACAGTATCTAAATCTTTCTACTAAGCATTTCGTATAGATATCTATAAATATACAAAGCGAACGAACGAACGAACGAACGTTGGAATCGTTTTCAGGAATATTACACGCACGTAGCAGTGTGATATTTGACGCAGTTTTTACTAGGTACTAGTCACAGAACAAAGTACTAGTAGTTACTAGTAACTGAATTTTTAGTATTCACACTAAACCTACGCTACGCTAAATACTTGTCTTAGAGTTACGAGTAAGTACACGTCGGTACCCGGGATCACTGGATACGATTATTTTATGATTCTTTTTATGCCTCAACAGATTTATAAGGTTAATGGGCAAACCCGATAAAGGTCGACCTAGGCGTATACAATAAGTTAATCAGATTAGAAGTAATTTTAAGAAAACAATTATGGAAGTAGAAGAAGCGTGAGTAGGTATATGAGCGAAGATCGTAGAAAAGATGTTGACTCTACCTACCCCAATGGAAAAGATATATAGGTGCCTTTATGTATGTATATTATGGAAAAATACATATTTAGTCATTGTATTGTTTTACTAATAGGTGCTCACTAACTGACCCTGAAGCATTATGTTAAATACATATTTATAAGTATGTGGCAAAATGTACAAGGTTTCTTAATTTGTTTGTTAACACAATATTATTTTAAACAAATATACCTACAGGGTTTTATATCGGAAAATTTCATTTAAATATACACCCGAAAAACAAGACGGCTGTCTTGTTTTACGGTAGCTAATATAACTAGCGATAAAGTAAAAAAGCTTGACCTTTTTCGATCAGTTTGTGAATATTAATTTATGTTGAACATCTGTACAGCATTGTGGCTCAAAATCTATAGTTACTGTCCTCTTCTTGATTTTATATTCGATAGCTAATTCCTAAAAGACTATCCATCTATTTAAAAAAGAAAATGAACACAACACAGCACATTTGATTACTAATCTGCGGACATACTTCGTGTAACAGCTGACTGACACGAAAAACCTATATAGATAGATGCCTACCTACCTAGGTAGATGATGTAGAGGTAGGTAGATGCCTACAAAGGTACCTAGATACTGATATCGACCTAAGTAGGCATCTAAGTAAATTGATATCTTTAGACAAAGATTTCAATCTTTCTATCTAATCATTGATTGTATATCAACAAAATAATCTAATTTGGTAGCAAAGAATTCAAGATCAATGACAAATGATTAATGATATACGTACTTAATCCATAGAAGACCAATATGAATATGCATATTTTTATCAAAAAAAATTACTTTAAAAACAAAAAGTACCTACCTACAGAAAATTTAAAATAAGTGAATAAGAGATTTAATTCAAAACATAAAATGCGCGCAAAACTTCTGTTTAAGTCGATGCTGAGCACGGCTGCTAAGCCTTTCGAAGGAAAAAAGTTGTTCACGATTCTCTTCCACTATGAACCGAGGAATGTTGGCACAAACATGGTAAATAATCTACTCGACATCTTGAGAGCACCCCATAGTGTTCTGACAGATTGAAGTCTGCCAAAACCAAAATGAACGGCCATAAAACTACGCACGCGTAATTAATATCTATCTTTGAACAAATTACCTGACTAAACGACTGTTATATCCTTTGATCAAAGGTTGACAACAGCTAACTGTTCGCTCAATTTATTTCTAGTTAACCTTGTTCGTAGACGGCATTGACATTACGCCAAGCGAGCCGCCAACCGTTTTGATTTCACTTTGATTTAATTAAGATTTAATCTCGCATAAGCTCGCATATGCGTTATCTACATAAATATTGTTATTAGTAGGTTCGATCCCAGGTTCACCATGGCACACACCAATGACTTTTCGATGCTTTTCGAAGTTATGTGTGTATTTATCGCAGGTTTATAAGTGCCCGGTTAATGGCAATAGGCTCGCCACCTATTAAATTGGGACCTAAAGATAAACTGGCGAAATGTGGGTGCTAGCACCTCTGCCTACCCCTTCGGGGATATAGGCGTGAGTTTGTGTTATGAGTTTATGTTATTAGTAGGTTATATAGGCAACCTCCGTTGCCGATCAGCGGGGGCTTAAAAGTCGAACTTGAACCGACGAAAACCACACGCAGTCTACACGCGAGAAATAATACTACAGATCCCGTTCTCGCAACCCGCAATGAGGATGTGTTATTTCAGACTGTAATCTATATCTTTACCAAATTTCATCTAGATCAGCTCAGTAGTTTTTGCGTGAAAGAGTAACAAACATCCATACTCACAAATTTTCGCTTGAAATATAGGACGTCGCGTAGGATTAATACTCACGTTTACGTTCTGAGAACTGTTTTTAAGTAGAGAAGAATTTATTACCTGCAATAAAATAAAATTAATTAATATTTTTTCTAAGTACATCAAGAATAATCCCGTTAGAATATCGGGATAAAAAGTAGACTATATTACTCGGGGATACTGTAAACTGTAGCATCCTAAATCCTAATTTCATAGAAAAACTGTTCAGTAGTTTTTGCTTCCAACGCGAACAGACAGACGAATTCCATTTAGATACCAATACACTATTGGGGATGTGTTCTTATTTTCCAACATTGACGTATATTTATTCCTGCATTCTTAATAACTTGTAGGTAATTTGTCTAAATAGTGTATAAGATTCCAGACAATTATTACTATAACATGATACGATTCCTCCATATATTAGAAGCCTCCATCAGTCATCAAAGGGCCTTCATACCTGCACGACAAAAGCTAATCGTTCCGCATTCTCATGTACCAATCATGAAGTATCTATACCGTTTGTGAAGTCAGCTAACAGCATCATCTATTAATGACGATTGCAATTAATTGACATAGTTATCCGCTTCCTTCTGTATTGTGAACGTTACCACGAACTACACATTGTGCAATTTTATGTCTGTGTATAGTTTTAATATCATAAAACTGGAGAGTTTGTTGGTTTGGTTGAACGCAGTAATCGAAGGAGCTATTGGTTCGAATTGCAAAATTCCTTTTATGTTAGATAGCCTATTTATCAAGGAGGTCATACATCATTACGGAACTGCTCAGGAGAACTCAGCAGTAAGCACAAAATGTCAACAAAGCCTATATGAAAAATAATAAATTACGGGTAAGTAATACAGGTTTGGCCAAATCCAAAACTATGAGGAATTGCGAAAAACGCTCAAAGGAGTCTCGGAACTTATTAGAATAAAAACTAAAACAGCATCTTTGGTTTAAAAAAAATCAATAGCCAGGAATCGAACCAATTGCTTTTGTAAAAAAAAGCAAATTCTGTATTATTACACCATTCGATATAATAACTTAAGTAAAGATCTAATTTTACCCAACAAAATACTCATGTCAAGAAATCCGGCAAATTCCATATAATATTGTAAAACTAATAAATTACGGGCATGTATGGGTTATATAGGTGCCACGGGGAATTGGAAGTAGGTATGTCAAGGGCAAAGCCGCGGGGCACAGCTAGTACTAATTATAAAAGTGAAGAGTTTTAATTGTTTGTTTGAACACGCTATTCTGTTAAAACTACATACCTACCTATCGCGACTTAAACAAAATCTTTTTGCGTTTGATAAGCCAGTTCCCTGGAAAGGTTAATTGCTATATAACATCACGCTATGATCTAAGGGAGCTGTGCAACTCTAAAAAAAAGGTTTCAAAGGCATGGGATTAGAATCGAGTACGGTGAGTGAAACCGTGGGGTACCCCTAGTTTAGTAATATTTACAATAATATCTCCTACATCAACGCGAGGGTGTTTATTCGTACCTACTATGTATGCCATAGTTCCCACGTATTCTGTTATAGTTAGGTTGCCATGGTAACCGTTGTTATTTCCTGATTGCGATCGGGCTATAGGACTTTTTATTTACGAAATTAACCCAGGATGGGAGTCAACCGCTGGCCAGCGGGGGAGGGGGGGTATCCGTGGTGATTTCCGCACGAAAAAAGGAGGGTCAGCCATCACTACTCATAATGTAAAGAAAAGTTCTGCAATCTTTTCCCATTCAGGCAGCTAGTGATGTAATAAATTAGTGGGCTGTATTTTGGTAATTGCAAAACAATTTTATTAAGTCTTAACAAGTTCTACTTAATATTATCGTCCAGTATGTTGGCATTAAATGTAATGTTAAAGACCTTCGTAAGTGTCACATTGTGGCCCATATTAAGACAGTACGAATGTACACAAGTTGGCCCATATTGGGGACGCGGACGTTTTTATTAATGTGTTAACTTTGCGACGCGGTTTATGTCCAAGACTGCGGAGTATACATAAAGGTGGGCACATACTGGCTTTATGAGACGTAATGTAGAAGCAAAAATTTGGACAATTTTTCTCGGGTTAAGAAACCAAACATAAAAAATAAGTCATAAACTAATCACTGGCTCAAAAAAACGGCGAATGCTGGATGTGTTTCCTTCCTCATACAGTCCCGGGTCCTTTAAGCAGGGCGTGAAAAAGCATTTGATCGGTGTTTGCAATGGTGACTCCCATTCTAGAGACTTTGCCTTTAACTAACCATCAGGCGAGGTGAAGTCATGTTGACGTGTCCGACATAAAAAAAATGTTCTTTATGTTTTATAGAGGTGATTAACGAAGGTGTTAAACAATGCACGTCAATATATTTTCGTGAACGGAAAACAGCAAATAAAATAGCCCATTAAATATATATTATAGAAACAGTTGCAGTAAATTAAAATAATAGTACTTAACGCCACGGAAAGTTCGTCTGACTCTTGGCATGGGTGAGGAAGGCCAGGAGGAAAACATAGAGAATGAAACAAATTACAATAGACAATAATAATATTGTTTGTTGCCAAAAAGTTTTCTGCGAAATCTATTCGGCCAGTTACGCCAATAACCTACATTAATTTATCTTGCCAATCTATATTAATAAAAGAATTCATAAATATATCACGAGACGGCCAGTGTCCTAAAACATGGACACAAACAATTGCACAGCAGGGCGAGCACGAAATTACATTCGAATAGTAAGTGCATCGTATCCGTTTTGGTAACTCGAATGAGAACGACTGCCGTCTGACCTACCAACCCCGAGACGAACCTCGGAACCTGCGTGAGAGCCTTTTTCTTCTCGTGCAGAAATCCTCACGGGTAGCACCCCCGTCAGCCATCAAGGGTGGTTATGTCAAAATCGGACCGACTAAAACCGCACGCCGCCGGCCGTCTCGAGTATTACCGGAGTGTAAGGTTAATTAGGCATATCCCTTGCACCCCACTTAACCCTGGGCCATCTACGGTTTTACGTTATTTAACAGGTTAATCGATGAAGGTTATCCTGAGCCACTAATCACAATATCAAATATAAAATACTAACTAATCATCGCTTGGTTTATACTTTGTATAACGGAGACAAAGTAAGTCCAGATGAGTCACTCTTGTTTACGACTGAACAATCAGTTCTTTGTGAAAATATATTTGACTCACTTGAAGTAGGTTACCAGCAGGAATATTAATACAAACGGCTCACGTTACTTCCATAGTCTATTAAAAATACCGGTCAAATGCGACGCACTCGCGGACTGAAGGTTCCGTACAAAACTGGATCGAAGGACACACTTTTAACGTTGTTGTTGGAAACCTGATACTTGAACTAAACGATAAAGAAGTGCTTTACCACACACGCGTTCCCGTCTTCTTACAATCTTCGGTTCTTTAATCGAGGCGTGAAAAAGCATTTGTCGAGGCCGTCCGAATAGTTCTAGGGATAACTTCTGGAAATTATGGTCACTACTTTATGGGTTACTCAGCTTAAAATCAGGTGGTGTGCTGTGCAGTCAATATGACGGACTAAATAATAAAAGAAACTGTAATTTTAAATTTTATTCCGCGCACGCTTAGGCTGTGGAATGATCTCCCTGCCGTGGTTTTCCCTAGCGACTACAATATGGGGTTCTTCAAGAAGGGCATTAGAAGGTTTTTGCGGGGTCGGCAGCGCGAGTGTGATGCCCCTGGTGTTGCACGCGTCCCTAGGCCACGGTGACCGCTTCCCATCAGGTGGGACGTGTGCTTGTCTGCCACCTAAGTGGTATAAAAAAAAAAAAAAAAAAAAAAATCATTTTAGCTCGCAGAAAACGTAAACTTCACTGCAATGGCTGTTTCTTTTTATTGCCATGACTAGAGGAAATATTCGAGCTTTAAAAGATTGTAGACCGGAATATTCGGTATTAATTTCCACTTTCGGATGCAACTGGTACCAATACCACAGAATACCTAATAGTACTACGTATCAGTACTGAAATGGTTATGTTGGTTCTTGAGGAAAAGGTATTGACTGACAACAAAGTGATCGTATTCCGTACTTCAAAGGTTAAAAAGAACCCTTCTTTTTACCATTTAAAGTACGGAACCCTAAAAAACAACGGAATTATTTAATCATGTAGGTCACACTTCACAATGTTTCACCAGGCGGACCGCATTTCCACGAGACGGTCGGTCTGTGACGCGCCCCTTTTTTTTACGTATTCAGCAGCATTCAGAAGCAAAGCAAAAGACAACCTATCAGTACCAGCTTCTGCCTATTCCGGAGGAAAAAAAGCGTAGGTTATAGGTACGTACGTATACACACAACTTGCTATATTCTTAGCTATCTAAGTAAATGTTTTTTATTTTCTTTACTTAGAAATTTTCTCATCACTTAGAAATTCACGTTCATCAGTGCTGCTGTTATTGTTATATATATTTTTGTGTGTTGTTTCGGATTTCTTTTATTTATACGTGTGCATGTTGTGTCATTCGCAAAAAAAAAAACAGTTCTTTCTTCTTTCTATCATACTTGCATTAGTTGCGGTAGTTGCGGTAGCATATTGAGGCACTCATTTCTCACGTAGGTGACGTAGGCATCCGGGGTCCGGTAATGTAGGTAGAGTTTTTTTTATCGTGTAACATTTTTTGCTGGGTGAAATGGAATGTCAGAAAAAGAGTTGGGAACATTGCCCAGAAAACCGTAACAGGATCGCCCTATATTACATGAGACCTGACATAACAGCGAAACGCGTAATCCGTATAACTTTGCCCCACTTTCGTATGTGATGTAATGTAATTTTCTTTTTAGGGTTCCCTTTCAAAGGTTACACGCTTTGGAGAATATGACAAAAAATTGATAAATGTATTATTTATTACGTATTTTTGTACTGAACCCTATACATATAACATAACATAAACTCACACCTATATCCCCAAAGTGGTAGGCAGAGGTGCTAGCACCCATATTTCGCCAGTTGATGTTTGAAATAGGTAGCGAGCCTATTGCTATTAACCGGGCACTTATAAACCTGCGATAAATACCTATACGGGACAGTATAATCGAGTTATAGGATATTTAGTAGTTTTTGACGTCAAAAAGATGTAAATATGTTGCACTATTTTGAAAATAAAGAAAATATTTTTTTTTTAGAAATTCGCCCGTACAACGTCGGAAGCCCTTTTAACCCGTGTTAAATAATTAAATTGTAAATATCTGTTTTTAACAATGAAGACCAAGTTTTAAATTAATCCATATCAGTGTACATACGTCTACGGTATAACTTTGTCAGTTTGAATGAGACAATCTCTGGATCGCTGGACTGATTTTGATCTGCGTAAACTACAGCACATTGTCAAGACACAAGATAAAGGAGGTAGGACACGACAGTTTCTCCCGTCCGAAATGAGCATTCCGCCTGGGATAGCGGTCATAATAACCATCGTGTTGTGTTCCCACCGGTAAGTAGGGTAGCCAGAGCTCACTGTACCCCTCCTCCACCCATCCCTTCCTAGCCTCCCCACCGCTTCCTAGCCCTCCTCCCTTCCCTTCAGGGTAGGCAGCGCGTGTGTGACACCCTTAATGTTGCATATCTCCATAGGCCACGGTAACCGCTTCCCATCAGGTAGGCCGTGTGCTTGTCTGCCACCTACGTTGTATAAAAAAAAAAAGATTTTTGCCCATAACTATAACTGCATCGAAAAACGGTACTTCAATCCAAAGTAGGGTAGCTCGTAATTCGACAATGTCTCGTTATGCCCTGTCTCCTTCAGAAAATGAAGATATAGGCCATGTGTCTTGTTGTGACCTAACCCGAATACTGAATTGGCACATTCACAAGTTAAAAACATTGTTTTCGTGTAGAAATTACATTCTTCATAAACACAAGTGATAGTAATTTTTAAATAAATAAAATTGAAGGATAAGTTGTAATATGAAAAATAAGCTTTGAATCAATACATAATGATAAGAGTGTATTTATATTACGATATATAGAAAAACAAAAACCCATTTTTTTTAATTTCTCTTTCTAAGTCAAAGTCAAAGTTTAAATCTCTGGAACGGCTGGGTCAATTTCGACGGGACTTTAGCGCTGGCAGAAAATATGAACCTCCACCTTTTTTGGAAGTAAGTTAAAAACTAAAAGTTCTGAATAGACTAAGCTCAGATTTTCGCACGATATAGCCAAATTTTATCAACCCGTTTCAAAAATGGCTTTATCTATTTATAGCTTTTTTAGATGGTGCTGCAATCGAATCATATGTATTTTCAATGCTAACTTAATTCCAGCTCTTACGTACGCACGGAAATGTACTTGATATTAGAAGCAATGCAGATAACCTTATCAGTGGATATAGAAAGGTTGGCAAGTGACACTGAGTTGAAGTTAATGCGACATTTTGCCTCATATCATATCAACCGTCTGGTCTAGTTTTGATTTGTTTACCATTTGTGGCGAGTGGAAACCAGATACCCAGTTTTAGGCACGACTAATCTGATAATTTAGTCTACTTACTACATTAATACCTAATTAGTACACATAACATAGCCTCATCTAAAAACGTTTTTGTCAGAAAATTACACAAATCTTGACGTCAAATTCATCTATCTATTATATATACATATATAAGTACTAAGTTTTATAAAATTGTACAGTAGCTGTGTCTCTACATTCCAGATATTTAAAAAAAAATACTTGAAAGTATTTTTTATTATACGTAAACGGGACTTAACGCCCTTAACTTACCTTAACTTAACCAAAGGTATGTATATACCTTTAACGTGTATCGCGTTAAGTCCCGTTTACGTATAATAAGTTATGGAACGCGAAAGTTTAAAAGTTAACTTGAAAGTATGTAATGAACGGTTCTGAATACAAAAATATTTTTTTAGATACCAGTAGATACACATACAAATACAAAAGCTAATGGTAATGGTTACATACTTACCTCAAAAAAAACCTAAAATTTAACGTCAAAACGGTAATTTTATGAATAAGTTCGTATGACGTCATATCGTGGTATTGTTAAATAACTTGTTACTAAAAGGATAATCACAAAATAATAACAACCGAAAATAAGAACGGACTTAATTTTGCAGCTCTTTCAGCATGCTTTATTATACCAGACAAAACATTCATGTTCTGAGACAAATCGTATGACAATAAGGCATGACGTCATATCTTGCTATTAATATTTAAAAAAAGAACGAAAAATAAATAATCTATTTTAACAAGGTACCTACTAACTACCGACCGCCCGTGAAATTTTGTTCGCGTTCCCGCTTCCCTGTACCTTTTTTTCGTGCGGCAAGCCCCACGGAAATCTATCCCTGTACCGAATTTTAGCCAGATCCGTTCAGCCGTTAACCTTTATTAAAGTAACAAATTTTCCCTTTATAATATTAATAAGTAGGATACATAAAATAATTATAACCACGTTTAAATAACCGACTTCACAAACTAATATTATTTAGGTACTTTTTAGTAGAAAAGTACCTATTTATGCGCTTTATTATGTACAAAGGCATCAAAAACAGAATTTTTGCCGTACATTTGATGATTTCCCCTCGATTTTCCCAAGATCCCATCATCAGATCCTGATACCCTGGATATGGGACCACCTCAGAAGTAGCCTCTTTTAAACAAAAAAAAATTTCAAAATCCATCCTTAATGGGCGCCGCTATCGCGTAACATACATACAAAAAAATAGCGTACGAATTGAGAACCTTCTCCTTTTTTGAAGTCGGTTAAAAACTACCCATTTGTCCTTGTGTCCAACCGCCTACCGCTATCACTAAAAACCATGACCAAACTATTACATAACATGTTATTCTGAACAAGCATAATCTAACTATGAGGCGTAATTCCTTTCTTACGGTTGTTTCGGTGTCCAATTTCTGCATGACAACACCGATGTTATCTTCAAAGCGTAGCTCAAACTTTATCTCAACGACTAATTATCTTCTGCAGATAAGTAGGACAAAAGGTTATTGTACGAGTTTGATGTCAAGAACGGATAACTAGTTGCACGAAACTATTTCATCTCTGTGGGTTTGCGATACAAACATGTTTTTTTTAACTAAAGTTAAGTAAGTAGGTATTATAATTGTTGATGTGGTAAAATATTATATAGTGAATCTGAATCTATCGCCGTTACGTTATGGTTTTTTTTATACTACGTAGGTGGCAGACAAGCACACGGCCCACCTGATGGGAAGCGGTCACCGTGGCCTATGGACGTGTGCATCACTAAGCGTGTCACACATGCGCTTCCTATCCTGGCTACCCTACTTACCTACGTCGTTAGATTACACGCTGTTACAGAATGCGTTGAAGAAATAAAGGTTCACTGCTCGTTCCACGTAGGTGATAGCGTGGTAATATGTAGCCTATGTGTTGACCCGACTTCTTAGTAATATTCGTGCCAAATTTGAAGTATGCAGTGCAACCATGCAGTACTTTTTGAGTTTATCCCGGACATACAGACAAACAGACAAAAATTCTGAAAACTATATTTTTGGCTACCTATCGATTGTACATCACACCCCAAGTATTCTTTTCAAAAAATATTCAATGTACAGTTTTGACTTTCCTATCATTTTATTATTGTATAGATATTGTGGAAAAGTACCTACTAGTGAAGTAAGTGCCAAGTGCCAACAACAGTATAAATAATTGTAAACATGTATTGCCTAAAACATCTTTTATGGTCTATCATGATCTGGCATCTAGCCCTCTCTAAATCTGTGACCACGTCATGGCCCTTACTCGCCGACAGGATATAGAAAGAGGGCATCAACCTACCAATTGAAATGAATTAGTTTATAGCTTACAGTTGCTGCGTAGGGTGTGGGATCTCCGTTTGTAATATAGGCAGGTCAAAGGATACCATGACTGGGCCTCGATTCTGCTAAACCACTGTCATACCACTGATACTCTTAAAAATGTCATTTAATTGTAGACTTTATTGTTACCAAGTAAAAGTCTAAAATTAAATGATATTTTGTAGAGCGAATAAAGAAGTTAAATGAAATTCTTTTTATTTGATTTAGACTTTAACTGTATAACGGTAAAGTCTACAATTAAATAGCACTTTTTAGAGTGTCAGTGGTACTACAGTGGTTTGCCTTTAGCAGAATCGAGGCCCTGGTGGAATGAGTTGGTGACTTGCATTTTTACCGTCTTCAAATAAGGTAGTTCTCAATTCATTCCAGTTGTCATCACAGCGTTAGTCCCGCAAGTTGGATTTGGCTTATCCTGGGTTTTACGACCTTGACTGCCGTCTGACCATCAATCCAGAGAAGAAAGCCTGCGCGAGGGCCTCTTCCATAAACCTGCAGGTATACCGGCCTGCAGCCCTTGCAGGTGAGGTTACACCCAAATAGCCAATATTTTATATTGGACCCGTCAACATGACTACAACTACACCTCGCCTAATGTTAAAGGTAAAGTCTCAGGATCGGGGGTCACCACTACATTCACCGATACTGCTACAGTGCCCGATAGTGCCCATAACTTAAACTTGTGAATGCCACACGAGATTTAAAGCCTTCACGCCATTGACTGTTTATAGCAGGCATAACAACTTTTACTGCACCTTATCGTAAAGCGCGTTAAGCACGGTCTCGGTGGCCATATGAACATCTATGGCAGCCATTACGGGTAGTTGGAGCCCTAAAAAGCCCTACAACTGGTCTGACGATCAGATGGCAGACGCTTCTCGCAATCTTCGATAGTGTTGACTTTGAAGTTAGACTGAAAACCGATCCCAAGTACCTATTTATCGATACCGTACATAGCACATAGATACCGTTTTCCAAGAAAAATAAGTAGTAACTGTCTGCCAGATGTGTAACATGAGATTGGAGTTCAACCTTCGTAACATGACATACGATCGCAATGATTGTCAGTTATAATTGTAGCTTTTTTTCCAGTTGGCAAAAACTCACAGCTATTAGTGAAACAGTAGCCGCATGACCGGCATGACCACCAGACTGCTCGTCGCCAGGGTACTGAACTTTAAGATTAATGAATGATTAATGTTGATTAGTTGTTTTATATACGTCATAGCAATTCAGTTATTAGTTGATATTGACAAATTGGAGGAACGTTGAGTAATTGTTTGTTTTTTACCTCTGACAATTACTGTGTCTAAATTATTTGAGCGGTACACTGTGAAAAGTGAAACGGAACAGTGTAGAAATTTTGTTGGTGGATCGGCACAGAACAAAGAAAAATGGATCGGACATGTCCTTAGACATTCTTCTAGGATATGTGGGTTTCCTCACGATGGTAGATCATGTGATTGGCACATATAAATTCCACAAAGTGAAATTCACATTGGTACTATCTGGCCGGATTCGAACTCGATACCTCTAAGAAGAGGCCGCGTCCTTATCCATTCAGCTACCATCACAGACATTAATTTTTTTTTTTACATTGTTTTGGACTTTTTAGATCCTTTTTAGCAGTCATGGTTAATTAGAGATTAAAATTAGTAACGCAGCAATATGCCAGGACCAGGATCCGACCAACTGCCAGACCAGACCAGAACCAGACGTACGGCAACGCGCCACCGGTACATGGTGGAAATCCCACTCATACGCACAAAACATTTTGACAGTACGTTCATCGTGCGTACTGCTAAAGAGTGGAATGCCCTGCCTGAGTCTGTATTTCCGGAAAGCTACAACCTGGGAGTCTTCAAGTCTAGAGTGAATAGGTTTCTTCTAGGCAAGCGTGCTCCACCGTCGACCACATCATCATTTACCAACAGGTGGGATCGTGGTCAAACGCGAGCCTATTACCAATAAAAAAAAACTGGCTGAGATTTGTAGACCCTTCGGATTAGTCGGATCCTGCCATACCGGAGCGCATTAAGGCGGTTGTCTCATGTCTTGGAATGAAAATTTGGTTTATGAACCCTGGGTGTTAATAGTTATTTATTTGTTAAAAACACGTATATATTGGGTGGTGATATAACAATACAACGACTTGTTGTCAAAGATTACATAATATGCGCAGTCCAGTGTCTGTTACTGCTGTTACGTTTCAGGGTCATGAGTCATGACAACGGGCCGGCGCACAGACAGGTATTTGGCCCTAAAAGTTGGTCAAAATGCATTTTTTTTGTTGTAGTTAGACGCCGCTTTTTGTTATTCCTCGATATATAACAGTATTTTCTCCTTACAATAGCGTGAACCCGACGCGCTAGAGTCTTAGCCCCGCTCCATGCGCTTAGTCGGAAGTTACCGTTCGCTTGCCGTGGTCGTGTAATTATTCGATACGCTCAAATTTCATTGCTTTCGTATATTAAATTTAAGGTGAAAAAGTCAATTCCGTGTGAGTTTCTACTATGGATCTTACACAATCAGGTATGTACTTATTATTTTATTTAGTTTTGTTATGAAAAGAGGGATTTTTCGAACCTTTAATTCGATTAATAACCAACTCTTAAAAAGTCCTATGAAATAAGCATTAAAAAAAATCATTAAGCGTTTTGAAGTATTTCTGAGCATTTCTAAGTAAAAATTTAAATGGTTTGTTTCAGATTAGACTCTATAGTATTCCAAAATGTGTAAAATAGCCACCCCAACGCACCCCTCTATTTTTGGCAAATTTTTTTATGCATGGACTGAAAAAACCAAAAATAGAGGGGTGCGTTGGGGTAAATTAGTTTGTTTTGTTTCCAGGCTCTTCTGGGGTGCGGGTGTTAACTAAAAATGATTTACTACCTATCATGGAACGCTCCAATGCATCAACTTTCAACAAAAAGTATTGAAAATGACTCTGAAGATGACGAAAATTAGAAATAAAATTTGTTAAGGATGTATGCCTTTTTTTCACTCTTTTATACCTAAAAATTAATCAAAACACTTAAATACTACTATAAAAAGCATAAAATATTTTTGACCATCTTTTAGGGGCAAATACCTGTCTGTGCGGCGGCTTATCGCTTGATACACGCGGCCGCAATACTCCACTACCATAATACATTATAATTCACAACATCTACTATTCTGTAATATCTACCGCCTGTTTACGTGAATAACTATTGTCTGGCCATACCGCCTCCACTAAGACGCGGTTGTAGGACCACAGAAACGCTGACTTGACGTCGTTGGAAATGACTTCTTATGTCTCCCTTTCCTACCGCGGCCTGGTCGAAGTGAAATGGTCAGATATTTGGTTACCTACGTAGCCAGGCTGTTGCCGTAAAACTCTGTTGCATCAGCGAAGGCAACTCTCCTGTTTCTCCTTCCCTTAGAATTCAGTCGATGTTCCTAGAGATTCCCACTATTGTCGTGAGACCCTGCATTATACGTCATAGAGCTGATTTCATCAATGATAGTACCTTAACGTGATCCGGTTTACTTAAAGAAATTCTGAATAAAACGCGAGAATCCAGTATAGTTCAACTTAATCGCAAGTTAAAATAGTGAAATTTGACTTTAGGCTCTGCATCGCTAGTAAAAGTACAATATTTTTTTAATTAATTCTTATATACACAATGCTATTCAACATAATATGTCTAGACGCATGTTAACTATCTAGACAGTAGATACGTATCTTGTGTATTTAAGAGAATGTCTCCTAAAGGTCATTGAACCTGTTCTAACAGCTGATATTGAACGTTTTCGATGGACTTCGTAAAAATATTCGTTTGATCACGTTTCCAATTACCTACCGATATTGATTTTACCAGTAACAATGTTTTAAATAAATAGTGGATATCGGATTGAACCATGAATTGCCTGGACTTTACTAGTAAAAATCTGTCCAACTGTATTGAGATTTTTTTAACGGGTGAAACGTAATATTAATGAGGTGAGTTATGGAGATATTTGTGGGGTGAGTGAAGTAGGGTAGGTAACGTATTAGTTTAACAACGTAATCCATAAAGATAAGGATAACGACGATAACGGAATAGAAAATAATAATTTTCCATTCCGTTGATCACAGTTTTTTTTAATACTACTTAGGTGACAGACAAGCACACGCCCCACCTGTTTTAACGGGAGCGACTACCGTCAGATTTCCCTACCCCGAGAAGAAAGCCTACACTAGAACAGAACCCCGTCCGGTAACCAGAAGATGTATTAGCTAGCAGGTAAGTTGGTTTGGACTTCGAAGGTCATGGTGGAGCCCCTATAATACTGAATACACCCTAAAGGAAATCAAGTCAGCGATTCTGCAGCTGTTCTCTGAAGACCTATTCGGTCTGCTAACATTGCATCGCTCAAAACAGAACCACGAATCGCTAGTGTGATAGCGCCCTTAGGACGGATGGAGGTGGAGGGCTTTGTCCGACCTTGAACTAAGGGTCAGAGACCCGCTGGCCACGTCCCAACATTCTTCACATGTAGCTTGTTACTTTCATTATCGTTATATCAAAGTTTTTATGAATGGAAGAATGCAGATTCTGATAACTACTGTGGTGTAGCGTCACAGCGCTTGACGGCTAAGTAAGTAAGTATATGTACCTATATAATTATGGTATGGGTGTTTCTTTGCATATAATGTATGTTTTTACAGAAATGTATTTAAGTATATTTATCCGCAATCTAGAACTCTATCCGAATTCTAGAAGATGTAGAGGGGCTAGTGGAGATCGACCTTAACCTATCTGATAACAAGATGGGATATATTTTTCATCAAAATGGTATTCATCTATTAATATAGGTAAGTACCTATAGGAAAAATTAACGCAACCTCACCTAGGCATTGTAATTTTTTTTTTAATTTAAATACCGAATGATTTACTAGAGCTTTAACGTTTAACGTAGCTTTAACGTGTACCTGCGTATGAGTGCCTAAATCTGTGGGTAGTTGTGAATATTTATTGGTTGCTTCATAATATCAGACTAATATCAGTATTATATCCTTTTTATTTAACTAAGCCAAATGTTCGCTGTACTATTAATATTATTGTATAGGTACCTATAAGAAAGGTACAGCATTCCAGACAAGCTCAAGTAGCTTATGGTTTGCTTTCTAATTAGTAAAACTGTATGTTGTGAATGTAAATAAATAAATTAAAAAAAAAAAAACAATCAACAAAATATACAATGTCTGGTTCTTGAGGCTGAACGATGATCTATCGTTAGAGGCAAGACAGTCCACAGACCATTCACAGACAGACTATTGCTCTACAGACACATATGAAAGTGCGCACACTTAGAACAAAACTGTTTCATGAACAAAACAAGTCTGTCTTAAGACTGCATTGTCTCTAATTTACGCTCACCCTAGCAGTAGTAGTAAGATAAATGATGTTATCACCATTCAACGCAAATTTTACAAAGGGTGCTATCAATTCCGAGCGTGTTCAGTACCCTTTGACCCCCGTTCATAAGTATAACAAAGCATACCTTTGTGCGAACATTATATTGATCTGTTTGAAGCAGCAAGTTTAAACATGGTACCTAGTCTAGACGTTGAGCTCTTTCATTTTTATCATAAAGGATGCTTTGAACTCAGTGAGATACTTATTGAAGTGTAAGTAATGTCTACACTGGCCATAATTTATTTAATGTCTGTAGCACACCTCTCCGCTGCGAAACCGTCATAGTTTCGCCGTAAGTTGTCACACCTATATTGATGCCCGTATATATCGGTACGGTACGGTATGGTTCGGTACGGTACAGCAGTAGATACGGTACGGTATGGTATGGAAGAGGTAAGGTATACCTCTGCTAATAAAGCTCTTATACTACTGTATACCTTATTATTTAATTGTCTTTACGCACTGTTGACTCCTTAACTAAAAACCATGGAGGATTTTGTATTGTTTTATTTTTGTAATAGAAAGTGTTTACGCATTAAGTCACTCAGTCAGTCAGTGAGTCAGCTCAGCAGAACGGAACAGCAAACTCTTGTCTTAATCAGCTAAATATTTTTTTATATACTACTTAGGTAGCAGACAAGCACACGGCCCCCCTGATGAGAAGTTATCACCGTGGCTTATAGACGCGTGCAACACAAGGGGGGTGTCACGATGGTGATTATGACCGCGGTCTTCTGTAGCAGGCGGACTCCCCAGGCGGACTGCTCAGTTCGGACGACGGGAAATTTTGAGTGAAAAACTATTCCATTGGCTGACGTATACACACAAGGATGTTCTTCTACGTCCGAGCACCAATCACTGGCTGCATACAAAACCTATATTTACCTCGAAACTCGAAGTCCGCCCTATGGTTTGTTTTGACTTTTGTGGAATCCCTTTGCTGCGCATCGGGCCTCAAACTACACCGTCCTTAGTAATCGGTCCCTTTCTGCCCTCAATGAACGATACACTACGGTTTGTTTCAAAGATTCCCAAACATTACGTTCAATAACAAGCGTATTTTAGTGTTAAACATTACAATGTTTATTAAACAAACTATAGAGCAATATTCGCACCCCAACAAGTGCCAAGCCACGTGCGAGTGTTAACCGATCCATTACATGTATATTAGCTGAACGAGCTTTGATAACAACATATTAAGTGAAGGACACATTCAGCATACATTACAACATCATACGTCACAACTACTAGAGTTTACAAGGGTTATGCCGTATTCATCCCACAATATCTCATCCCATTTTTAAATTTCTTAACTCATCCCAGTTTTTACTCCAATTTCATCCCACATTATTTTTATTTAATTTCTTTTCTTAACTTATCCCTATTTTTTTATTGAATAATGCTATCCATACTTATTATTGGCGTTAGGATGACTTAAGAATGGATTTTGGTAAGAAATAAGATGGAGTGAGTAAGGAATACGCCTTTGGGATGATTTAAGAGTGGGATGAATATTATTATAACCCGTTTACAAGGCCAGTACGCATCTGAAAGCAGCAGACCGTGTATTTACGCTGTCTACCTCCTCCACAGCATCGTTCTATGATGCTTTTTTGTTGAACGATGATAATAAAGTGTGAATTCTACAGAAAAGGCGTACTTAAGGCGTAATTAATGCTAATTTGTAAGTATCGACGAGATTTTGCTCTGCAATCGCGTACGATTTTGTTTCTTTTTGCCGTAAATCTTATATATGTCTCTTTTGTTAATTTACACCTAACGGAGGGTGAAGTTGGTATGATAGTCTAGTCTTCATTCCCACTTCACCTTAAGCATCGTGAAGCAGCACAGTGAAAATTTTATTCAAATCGAATTGTTTAATACTGGTATAATGAAGTCATTGTGTTTATCAAAAGATCTTTGACATCAAGAAAGGCGTCGTGTATATTGACATCTTCAGAAGCAATAACAAGGAAATGGTCTTTGATAATGTCAAAAACTAGAAATGATAAATGCGATGTGGATCTATAAAGATTTGTATCAATGACCGATTGCACTACTGATTAAAAAAACATGCATTTATTTATCTGTGCATATTTTTGAAGTACCTATTATGTTATTGCCCTATTGCCCATCCTAACTACTGTAAATGGAGATTTTTTTGGCATTTATGTAAGATTCAGGACGGGGCTTGTATCCGCGACCAGTCGTTTTCTAATTGAAAATGAGTCAATATAAGTTATAACTTATAAGTTAACAAACTATATAAGTTATATTAAAAAACCTCACGAAAGCGTAGGCTTAGATTTTATTTTGACAGATCATACTAAATAACAAGGTTTTGTTTTCCATTTTTCCTTCTTGAAATCACACGTTTTGAAAACGTGGCCTCTCAGGATCCGGGCGCCTGGATGTTGAAATTTTGCGCTATAATTTTTTTTTATATTCTGTCCGTCAGTTGACTTTACGCTTAGGCTGTGGAATGATCTCCCTGCCGTGATTTTCCCTAGCGACTATATTATGAGGTTCAGGGTCAGCAGCGCGAGTTTGACTCCCCAGATGTTGCACACGTCCATAGGCCACGGTGACCAGGTGGGCCGTGTGCTTGTCTGCCACCTAAGTAGTATAAAAAAATATTACTAATACTTTGCATTGCGAATAAGTTTCAGAATTTCAGCTGGTGTCATTGACTGTTATTATTATATGATGGGCGGGGAATCCATCATCATTGGAGCATGCCTTACAAACCAGTTTCACTTAAGGAAAATCATGAACATTCTACGAAATAATTTGCCCCGTGGCGAACACGGTTTGCTCGTTAAATTTGGATATAAAATGGTGTCCCAAATCTCAACTTAACAGGAACTAGAAACGACAAACAGACAAGTAAAAAAATTGTTTTGTGTTTAGAATCGTTCATGATAATAAAACAACCCAATGTAGGTTATGTAGGGGCAGACACCGGCTCAGCCCGCGTGGAAGTCGGTTTTCGTATTTTTGACTATATCTCCGGTTCTACTCAACTGATTGTGATCAAACATACGTAAGAGTCTAAGTCTGACCAAGACCTTTTAAACAAAACAAACCATATTGAAATCCGTTCGCTAGTTTTTGCGTCATACGCGCACAAACAGCCAAATATTTTTGTGTTCAGCCGCTTCACGGAAAATACCGAGGTCCAGCCAAATCCGCAGTTAAAACTGGTAAAGCGGACCCCAGACTCCAAGATGAAAGCTTTGGATACGACTAGGATTAACGCTAGGTTGAAGGAATCGTTCATATTACTGCAGACAGGTACTTTACAAGTTTACAATATTATAATCTTAATATATATAAATCTCGTGTCACAATGTTTGCCCTCAAGGGACTCCTAAACCACTTAACCGATTATAATAAAATTCGCACACCATGTGCAGTTCGATCCAACTTGAGAGATAGGATAGTTTTTGAAACGGATTTCGACATCCACGCGTGCGGAGCCGCGGGCAACAGCTAGTAGTATACCTACATATAGATTTAGGTTACGTGCATAAATTGCTTAGGCTATACGCAAGCTAATATTAGTGAGTAGATATCAATTTATTCTCTGAGTCTAAGGTATCAATCAAGATATTAAACGGCCGAATACTTGGAACATAATTATATCTGTACAAATTGGCAGTGGCCTTGGCCTGGATTGTATTTGTTGATAGGGTTTACTCATATCTACAGATTAACTTCTTAATATTAAAAACATCATAACATAAACTCACGCCTATATCCCCGAAGGGGTAGGCAGAGGTGCTAGCACCCACATTTCCCCAGTTTATGTTTAGGTCCCAATGTAATAGGTGGCGAGCCTATTGCCCTTCTATTGCCATCAAACGAGCACTTATAAACCTGCGATAAATACACACACAACTTCGAAAAGCACCGAAAAGTCATTGATGTGTGCCATGGCAACCTGGGATCGAACCCGAGACCTCGTCTCAGCAGTCCATTATCAATATTAAAAATAATATTATTATTATAATAATCGTCATGGCATGAGTGGGTTGTTGTAAGTGACAGGACTTATTCAGTTGACACTGTTGACAGCATGATTGTATCAAACCTATGGACGGAACAGAACGCGTTGAAGAATATAACTGACGACAATAGAGTCGGCCCACATGCTTGTACATACAAGTCGGCACGCACACACTCACACACTAGTCAGCCTATAATAGAATCAGCCTATACAGAGATCAGATAATGGAATCAGCCTATAACTCGATTCCATCAATTTAAGTCGGTTGTTTCATATTCATCCCACAAACTCATCCCATTCTTAAATCATCTCAAACACGTAGGTATTTCTCCTAAACGGTTGGTCCTTTAAGCAGAGCGTGAAAAACCATTTGATGAGGCCGTGAAGTGAGGGCCACCACTGTAGTACTATCGGTGTACCTATGTAGTGGTGTGTGGTGACCCCGGTCCTGAGACTTTACCTTTAGCTTACCATCGGGCGAGGTGAAGTCATGTTAACGTGTCCAATATAAAAAATCTCTTATTTTGTATAGACCATTAAAGCGGCACTTACAAAACGTAAAAAATACATAGAAGTCATTGCTCTAACCCCTTTAATTAACTTTATTGAGAAAACCCAAAGTTAAACGTTGAATCCTGAAATTATATACTCAGTTTTATGGTAAACGTTACACCATAAAATCTGAGTGATGGCCGACGCGACGCGACGGCTAAATAGAAAAAAAAGAAAGTTGCCGAAGTTTGCTCCAGACACGTAAAACGACTTCGGAAACCAGTTAAGGTCAAAGTCCTTTCACCGAGTAATTTTCCTCCAAAATATAACGAGAAAAACTGACGCTGTAACGTTCACTTTAACTAAAGTAGGCCTAAAACGATAATTAACTGACAGTGGCAATGAGATGAAAACAAACTCATTGTCAAAGTCAAAGGCTCACTGAATGTTGTCCCTTTGACAATAACTTATCTGTCAATCGCCCTCATGTACCTATGAAACATTGGATGGAACGCGTTGCAAACGAGACTTTCACAATAATAGCGGTGGCTAACCATTTGTGAGTGAATTTTGGGATTGCAATGTTACCCCAATTTGATTGAAATGTGCTTCTTAATTATTTTCTTGCTGTCACTACGGTAATAACACCATTGCACTACAAAAGACATTCTATATTTTGATTTTTTTTCGCTAATTGAACTCACTGAATCAGTCATTAGTCAGCCACTAGCTGACTAGTGTGTGAGTGCCAGTTCGTAGGTTTGATATAATATACGCAGAGTAAGTTCACGGCATCTAACGTGGCCAGATTTTGGAGTAGTGTGGGCCCCACTACTCCAAAACCTTGCCAAATTAGATGCCGTACACTATACTTGTTTGTGGCAAAATGCGTCGCCTAGAAACAAGTAAAGTGTACGACATCTAACTTGGCAAGGTTTTGGAGTAGTGGGGCCCACACTACTCCAAAATCTGGCCACGTTAGATGCCGTGAACTATACGCATACGTTTATACGTATAAGCATGTATAAGACATTTGGCTGACTCTAGTGTCGTCAGTTGTATTCTTCAATGTGTTCCGTCCACAAGTTTTATACGTTCATGACTGATACCTACTACCAATACCGTAACCGAATAATCAATTCGACACAGTTTGCTACAGATTGCTCAATGTTACAAGAATTTTAAGTGAGTGAAAAACATTACATTATTTGTATAGATATATTTACAAAACAAAATGAAACGCCATTTTACTTATTAGTTATAAAAAGGTTTCAACTAATTTATTGAAAAGGGCTTTGTGCGGCTTATCCCCAGTTTGATAGACGGCTTGCGAGAGTTCAACGACATCACATATTTTGTGGAAATTTTATGTCATACTCGCTGTGCCCGCCGTGGTTTTACATTTTTAAAGTTTTAATTTTATTCTATTCTTAGAACCCTAATTATTTTGTCCAATAGTTTTCGAGATTAGCCGGAACAAGCAGACAGACGGTGTACGTAGTGGTGACCCCCGATCCTGAGACTTTACCTTTAGCTTATCATTAGGCGAGGTGAAGACATGTTGCAACATAAATATATTTATTTGTATAGGTTTTCTCAAAAGGAGGTAAGACACGACGGTATATCCCGTCCGAAATGAGCTGTCCGACTGGGGAAGTACCTCCGCCCTACAGAAGACCGCGGCCATAATAACCATCGTGTTGTGTTCCCGCCGGTAAGTAGGGTAGCCAGAGCTCACTGTACCCCTCCTCCCCCTTCCCTTCCTAGCCTCCCTACCCCTTCCCGGCTCTCCCCCTTTCCCTTCAGGGTAGGCAGCGCGTGTGTGACACCCTTAGTGTTGTACACGTTCATAGGCCACGGTGACCGCTTCCCATCAGGTGGGCCGTGTGCTTGTCTGCCACCTACGTAGTATAAAAAAAAAAAGATTGTTAACGAAACACTTTGCGTACGTTCACGTACTGCGTAATAATCTTAATTGAAGACGTAGACTAAATTAATTACCTACTTACAGTATTTTCCACAACGACAGTTTTTATTTCAGTATTTATTACTCACACGGCTGGTAATTATACTAAACATGTGTCTTTTTTCTATTTATAATTTTGTGACAATGGGCGACACTCATTTGCATCATGATGGGTGTGCACAGTAATATTTTTAAATATTAATTTGATAATACACGAAGGATAATAATAAAGGAAATAGATAGCTATATAATTACAAAATTGTCATCATAATTATTTCCTACATATTTTTTTTAATATCAGTCACGTCAATATGACTTCACCTAACCACATGGTAAGCTAAAGGTAAAGTTTCAGGAATGGGGGTCACCATTACAAACACCAATAATTAATAGTGGTCCTCAGCTTGACGGCCTCATCAAATGCATTTTCACGTCCTGCTTAAAGGACCCGGGACTATAGGAGGAAGGTAACACGTGAGCTGGTTAAGAATTCCAGGTTTTGATGGTGCGGCAAAGAAAAGAGACACCAATCCGCTTGGTCCTAGATAGATGAATGATTAAAAAACAACTACTTAGGTAGACTTTTTTTGCGCGGCAGTGGCAACATCTCTTTTTAATACCTTCATTGGTTTAGGATTGATACAATATTATGTCACCCACGTACTTAGGTAACTGTGGTGTGGCAGTGTTCGACTGATAAGTCGGAGGTAGCGGGTTCAATTCCCGCTTAGTTCAAATATTTGTGTGCATGAATATTAGCATTGGTCCGAGTATTTCTATTAATTATGCTTACAATAAAATGTAGCCAGGTATGAAAATTCGCATTCTAGAACCCATAATACAAGCTAGTTCAGCTATGCGTTACTTTGGGTCTAGATAGCGCGGTGTAGAATGTCATGGACTATTTATTTGTTAAAAAAATGTCTAATACATAATTAAAAAATACTCATCCACTATCATAAATCATTTTTATCAAAAATACCTTAAACATTTAAACCAGGGGCCCGATTCATTAAAATTACGTTTTCAGAACGTGTGATTTCAAAAGGCATGAGAGCGGGCATTTTAAAGTTATAGTGAAATAAAGAAACATGGAACCCTGAAATCATCACACTCCATTTTGGGCAGCCGTGTGATAAAAATACGTACTACGTACTACATACTTACTACTATTCTTAAAATAAGTATACTAAATAATTTCATACCAAGAGCAATTATGTAAGAAAATATTGATGGAAAAACAATTTAATAAACATTTAGTTCAAACTCACCTTTTCGTCGACCAAAGGGTCCACAAAACGCATTTCCTTTTCCAATTATGTTGTCATCAATGCACCTTATCAGTTTAGCAATGTCCTCGGTTTGGTTCTGTGGAGTATGACCCCCCCATCGCGAAGGTAAATCTTCTTGCATGGACTCAGATTTTCCTTTAGTACCTCTCGACTTTTTCAAAACACTTGTCATACTCAATTCCCTCACAAAACACAATTCTTATAACTATTTTTTTTAAACACAACACTTTCTGTATATAAAACGTTAAAGTATTTTTTTAAAGCACTAAAAAAATTTTTTTTTTTCACGATACTACACGGTACGATTACAAATTTTACGCACATGCAGTGCGGTAATTCACGAACGTGTGATATGACCTTATTCAGTAGCGGTACAGCGCACACTGACGCCAGTCACCTCACTTCACTGGCGCTTCGCCACTCGGCCGACAATTGTGACGTACACCTCACGTTGTCCGCAGTCCGTGTTGCCAGCTCTGAAATATATTCTACTAAGATGGTATTATTTTAGATTTAATGGGTATCGTTAATATGTTTTCTTAATACCTGCTTCTATTAAAATCTATGTGTTTAAACTACTTGGGTAAAAAAAAAGATAACATGGTGAAAGCGTCGGTCACCTCGGAGTCTGAACTTCGCTCTCCTTCTGTTTCTTGATTTTTACGGGAGCGGCTGCCGTCTGACCTCTCACTCCCGAAAGAAAAGCTTGCGCTTAAGCCTCGTCCATTAATTAGCAAGAGTACTGGCTAACAGGTGAGGTGACGTTGGCTTAGGCCCCAAAGATCTTGTCCCTACTTACATAACTCTATCCCAGAAAATCCTAACTCCTAGCCTAATGCTTGAAATGCCAAACGAATCCAAGGCTGGTCTACGAAGCGGCCATACTTCGATATTTTCAGTTTCCGTGACTGCCATCTGACCTTCACAACCCATTGGTGATATCGAAGTTCTGTCGTCAGAACAGCTGTCAGACTTTTTAGGGTTCCAACAGGTTCTAACTACCCTTAACGACTGCCTAGATGTTCGTATGGCGACCGGGACCGACGGCTTAACGTGCTCTCCGAGGCAAGGCAACCTCTTCACGCTATATCATAACAATTTCAACCAGTACGTTAAAATCGATATCTTCCAGAAAAATAAACCGCAATCGCCATAGTAACGGGTCTTGTTATGTCATTCAACCGTCGTTCAACACATTTTTATATTCCTATTTTAGCCGTCGCAAGTTTTCGAGTCGTATGTACAACACTGAGTAGCGAAAATGATGAAATTACAGATATCTAACGAGCAGGACAGGAGGGAGGCTCAGAATAGGGAGAGGAGGAGGCAATGCGAGCTCGAGAGGAGGTCAAGAATCTTCAATGCGAGGAACAGGAAGATTGGTGTGAGTTTTACAATGTTTTCTATTGACTTTGGGTGTTATTAATATGGGCACCTGCCTGCACTCCCTGCCTCTACACATCTTATGAATTGATTCGTAACTAAACCATTTCTGCTAATATATTATAATACAATGATTTATAAATATGAAAGGAACTTTTCCTGTTGCCTGCTGAGGTTGCCTGTTATCTTTTCTTGCTTCTGAACCGATTTTATTCGAATTGGGATGACAATGATGATGTAATTGTCTAGTTTCATCATTATTATTTCCCATTTGCGTTCAAAGTTTGCACTTTAGAACTCGTCCACTTATTGTTTTTGATTGGAGTATCGGCTTTTTCGAGAACGACTGCCGTCTGCCCACCCAAGCATGACAGAAAAACTTTTGCCAGAACCTCGACCGTTAGAAGGTGCAACGAATTGGAGCTGACGTCTAATAGAGCCCTGTGTCCTCATGAAGCCTAGACTAGAAGACAGTAGGTATATGACTTTAAAAGGCTAGTAGAAAGGCATGTGCGAAACATGTCCGGGAGCGGATTGAACATGGAACGGTTCCTTATACAGTCGGAACCATGTTCAGTAACCATGTCCGCGGACACGTTTCCCGGACATAGCTCATGCAATCCACGTTGATATAACATGTGCAGATATAGGTATATGAAAAGGTTCAAATTTTTTTATATAGGTACTACTGAGGTAGCAGGCAAGCATGTGTTTAAGTATATAGTTAATATTTAAAATGAGACCAGTTCAGAACTGTTTGCATTTTCCTTTTTTTTGAGTCCTTTTGTTCAATAAAATGATCCCAAAGTATGCTGATTTTTCTATGAGATGGCATTTTCAGATGAAGTTAATAATTAGAAAGTTCTCAAAGCCTTATTATTTTCAAAATAATTGTCATAAATGAAAACTGCACTACCTAGGTATGTGCAAAGTAAATTACTATTTAAATCTATTCACTTATTCACTATAGAACTCAATAAACTATTATTACTTATCAAAGACAGTGTAATTTGTTAAAAATAATTGGAAATTATGGTGTAAATAAAGTATTCGGAACACGCACGCATTCGCAACTAATAAATAAATGCACCTATAACTAAAATACGAACGTCGCCGCAGACACTGCGCAAGTAGATAATTACGTAACACGAAATGCGACTCGGTCCGGTTCGGCTGCTGTTCGCAAACCCGAACCGCTCCGGCCGAACCTGCACATGCTTATTAGCCGGATCCACACCAAACGATCCAGCGCGCTCCGATCGCGGGCGGCAGGAGCGCGCTCCACAGGAGCGTTTGATGTGGACTTGCCTCGCGCGATTCAAACTGCGCGGCAGGAGCGCTCGCTCCTTGCCGCGAGCGATCCGTCAGTTGTCGGTTTTTGTGAGTAGCACACAGGCGCCTCAGCCTCTCGGCGCGCTCGGTGTAGACGTTTGTGTGTGGAGCGCGCGATCACACATAATGGAAAATTTTGAAAGTCGTCGTCTAATATCCCTTTACAAGGAACATACTTACTTAAATGCTTATGCTTATGGATCCAAGTAGGTTGTAGGTTGTTGCTGCCACAGCAATTCGACATCGTTGCTGCACGTGTGACTCCATAGCGACCGAAAGTTTAACTGTGCTATAGGCGGATCAGTCTGGATCGCTTGGAGCGTATCTTTAGGATCGCACGTTTCCAAAATTGGATCGGTCTAACACGATCCACGATCCCGCTCCGTGATCCTGGATCGCGGATCGCGGGATCGCCGATCCAAGATGGATCATTTGGTGTGGATCCGGCTATTGGAGTATACTCCGCGCTCCACGCTCCGAGCGCCGCGCGCCGCGCGCCGCGCGCTCTATTCATTCCATACTCCGAGTTCGCTTACTCGTTCCGGACATGAACATGGTGGAACTGTTTAGGCGGAGCGGCCGGATCGGAACTATATAGCTCCGGGAAAGGACATAGTTCCTGGAGCTATAACGGTCCGGAACTACTCACCTCTTAGATATACATTTTTCGCGATGAAGGGTAACTGTTAGTATTGTCACAGTCGAACGAAAACTGTGGTGTGCTATTATTACAAATGCGAAAGACATTTCGTCAGTGTGGTAGGTACGACAACGGAAAGACACATAAATATTGATTCTTATGAACTAAACATCTAGGTGGACCTGCCTTTCCTGGAGCGTCAAGTGGTCGAGAAACGAGCTGAGAGAGATGACCAAGCTCGTAAGGACCTGGCGTTCGCAGCGCAGATGATCAAGGACAGCAACCTCGCTGTGGTGCTGGAAGCTAGGGAGAAAGAGGTAATGACTAAACATAAACATAAACAAAATAAACATACATCTATTTGCCGACAATGTTTTTTTTCGCATCGCCCAAAGATATATTTCGGAGAATTTCGAATATATTGACAGGATTCTACCAGTAGTTTTAAGTGGGGTCCGGATGCTGAAGTAAATTTTACTTAGGGTCCAAAAAAGTACTAAATATTTTTGTTATGATTACCTATATAACATTTATGAAATCGAGATGAGATCGGAACTGAATTTTGAACATACTTTATTACGAGAACTTATACCTTCTGTAACCACGATATTTGTTTTTTTTTTCTGTTTCTTAGGAGCGTCGCCGCATGGGAGAGGAAATTGACCAATACCGCAAGAGGTACCAGCGCTTCGAAGACCGACGCGAGTATGACCTGAACGATCCTGAAGTGCTGAAGAAGCAGCTGCCGCCAAGAGCCGGTGATGGAAACCCTGTCGGCATGTCTAGCGCTCAAAAGTCAGTTTCTCTGTGTATTACATTACTAAACTCGCCCAAATATTATTTTATAGTTATAGGGACTATAGGGTATTATTTATTCGTCATGCCCAAAATCGAATTTGGAATATCAGGCACAGGCGAATCCGCGTCAGTCAGAGTGGCAGTATTGTAACGTAATGCTCAAAATCAAATCTAAAACGTTACATTACAGGTCGCATCAGTAAGAGCGAAAATATTGTAACGTCATGCTCAAAATTCAATTTGCAACGTTACTTTAGATACGGGCAAATCCGTCCCTTAGTGGAAGTATACGTAATGCTCCAAATCGAATCTAAAACGTTACATTACAGGTCGCATCAGTAAGAGCGAAAATATTGTAACGTCGTCCTCAAAAATTAATCTGTAATATTACATAACTATAGGCGAATACCGTACGCGTGAAGGATCGCCTTAGAGTTCAATTACTCAATAACGTAAGAACTCGTTTGAGAACTATCAAAACAAAAAACAAACCAAAAAAATTCCTCGCCGCGGTATGTGCGAAATATAAACAAACAATGAGTACACCCAAACAACACAGTTCATACGAAAACCGAATTTATTTACGTCTGCACGCTTCTCTCTGTTGCGATACGAATCTATTTTATCTTCTATCTATAATATCTGTTTAAAAAAAATACTTTCATAATGTTAAATGAAAGATTCTGAATAAAAAATATTTTTTTTTTGAATTCTTGTCTGTTTGTCGGTTTGTCGGAAGCCTATGGCCAGGGTTTCGTTCATGAATTAAATTAATAAAATCAATAAATAAATATTCTACGAAACTTTACACAGCCCTCTCTAGACCCAAAGTTAGCATAGTTTAACTAGCTTGTGTTATGGGTTCTAAAATGCTGATAAACATACTTACATACTTTTTTTTGTAAATACATACCTGAAATACATACATATTATGAATAGAAACACCCAGACCAATTCAAATAGACATATTCATACATACAAATATTTACACTGAGCGGGAATTGAATCCGCGCCCCCGTCGTAGCAGTCGCGTGTACCGCTACGCCACAGAGGCCGTCAAAATTCGCAGATATTCTGGCTCTATAGGTCATGAATATAACATTGTATATTATTCACAGATTCGAAGGGGAAGATTTGGACTACGAAGAGCGCAAGAAAATAATGGCCGAACAGAAGAACGCCTGGTTGGAACAGCAGGTGCAAGAGCGGAAGGCTGCCCAGGACGAGAGGAAGAAAGCTGAATCTGCTTACATGGTACCGAAACTTGTATCAGCCAGAGCTGGGCCTCGATTCTGCTAAAGACAAACCACTGATATAGCACTGACACTCTCAAAAATGCCATTTAATTGTAGACTTTACCGTTATCAGGTTAAAGTTTAACTTCGGATGAAAGGTTTAAAGGATTATATTAGTAACTTTTCTTTTTCAGATGGCGGTGAAAGCCCGTGATGCACGCGCCAGTGAACTCGACAGGATGGAGCGGGAGTGCCGCTACAGGCTCGGACAAGCCAACTTGAAGTACAATGAGGCTCTGGTAATTCTCATCGAATAGTTATTAACACGCTTTTATTAATTTCATATGTGTGTTTGTGATGGAATCTTTGAGCTCCATTTTGGAGCACTTCTAAACGTAATTGATTTGAAATTTTGCACACTTTTCAAGGATAATTAAGACCACATAATAATTAAGAAGAAAGCTTAAAAATAAAAAAGAACAAATAGTTTCTTTCCATCTCTCTCTCTTATTTTACACTTCAATTGTATCTACTATTTGCAAATATTTGCTAATAGCTGTTGCCCGCGGCTCCCCCCGCGTGGATGTCGGTCATCGCGACCAAACATAGCCTTTGTTCATTCTCGAGGTCTAAGCTACTCCTATACCAAATTTCATCAAAATCGGTTCAGCGGTTCAGGCGTGAAAGCGTAACAGACAGACAGACAGAGTTACTATCGCATTTATAATATTAGTATGGATGTATCTACATACATAGACCATAACTATATGACATCATCTCTTCCGCTCTACAGGTTATTGAAAAGAAACAACTAGAGGAGGTTATGAAAGCCCAAGAAGAAGCTGACAACACAGCTGAAATGTACAATAACCTCACTTCGGACATGCTCACGGAGAACCCAGACGTGGCCAAGAGCGCCCTTGGCAAAGATAGGTAAGGATCGGTGTGAAAATTCTTTAGATTTAACACTGAAAAATAAACATCCAGGACGGGACTTGAACCCTTGCAAGGCAATACTCTGACCAACTTTAGTTTTAATATGCCGAACACTATCTCGTAGTTATGATAATTCATGATATTAGCTAATTAAACTGATATTATGTACAGTACATAATTGTCGTTTGCAGAGCCATTGGCTTCATGTACAAGGGCATGAACCAAGAGGAGCTGAAGAAGTTCTACGCCGCGCAGAAGGAGCAAATGGCTGCGGCCAAGGTACGTGTATTGTGTAATCTTATTTAGATAAATGTAACCAATCGCGAAATATTATGTATAGGTAATCGAACCGTGCCCCTATTTTTCGTGGAAATTCCCCCGGATACCACCCCCGTCGGCCATTGGGGGTGGTTATGTCGGAATCGAACCGACTAAAACCGCACGCCGACTCGAGTCTCAATTACCGGAGTGTAAGGTTACCATATCCCTCGCACCCAAGCTGACCCCGGGCCATGGTCGATTTTAAGATGGTCCCCTCGACCCCTGTAAAGGTGGGGGGTGCGGTAGCGCGGTAGCGCATAGCATAGCTAAGGTAAATAGCTTGTGTTATGAGTGGGTTCACCTGGGTAGTATTACGGTCAGGATTCGAACCCGGGACCTCTCAATTTTAAAGCCTTTAAGCTGCCGACGCTTCAGTCTTAACAGGTTGTCTACTAATTGGTAATCCAGGTAACCTATCACGAAATTAATGTAGATATTCTTTCGTTGGCCAGGCTAAACGCGAAGCGGAAGAAAAAATGGAGGCTGAGTGGCAAGCTCTGGCCAAGGCTATCCAGCGTGAGGTCGCTCGCCAGGACATTTCAGACCAAAGGAAGAGAAGGTGACAGAATCTTTTTTTGTATTATTTTTCTACTAGTTTTTGCCCGGAGCTTCGCCCGCCTAGAATCTATATCAATACACCTATGCAAATAAAGAAAAAATTGAAGTGTCTGTTTCTAATATTAAAATAATAGATTTTTAAATACAACATATTAATCTTTATAGCGCGTGCATCTATGCAGCATATGCGATGATAAAAAGCAATGTATAAACTTTTTGCCTGTCTGTTTGAATAAGATAATCTCTCTGGGATGGCTGGTCCGATTTTGACGGGACTTTCGTTAACAAATAGGTGATATTATAAGGCGTAAGCATCTTAGATTTTAGAAAAGGTTTCCGTGCAAAAAAATAAAATCCTAAAAGTCTAAATACGCCCGGACGCAATCGTGAACAAGGCTAGTAACATAAATATAAATTCTTCTTCTTCGTGTCAATAAATAATAACTCTTTGGGCTTCTAATATAACAGACAGTGGAGAAATAAACACGTGGCAAGAAAGCATAAATTAATGTCAGTCCAAAACACTAAACCTTTGTCCATTTTCGCCAACAGGGAGATAGCCCGCCAGCTCATGGAGGAGAACCAGCTGATGGCACTCCAACAGAAGGAAAAACAAAAGTACTTCAAGGAAGTGGTATACAACAACACACCCACTGATGAGTACTACTCGCAGTTCAACACCACCACGAGATAAATACATAGACGTTTATGTTAGCCTAGTAAGATTAGGTTAAGGTACATTACCCATCTTAGTAGCTAGGTAGATAGGTTTATATAGATACGAATGCATTAGTTCACCTGACTGGATTCCATACTGCGGTGTAGGTGTGAAAGTGTTAACGGTATATGTACCAGCAGATTCCATTTACCTTTCTTACTTTCCAATTTCCTCTGCCCGTTCATTTGGGACCTCTGGGCTACAGCCTAAGGCCCTGACAACGATGACTTTAGAAGCAAAGTATAACAGCTTTTGGCCCATGCCCCTACGGACTAAATTGTGAAAATTAAGCCTATAGGATAATTCCTAAGATGCCCTGGACCTATATTTGTTTAAAGAAGGGAATGAAGGCAAATGGTATAAAGGAGAAATTAAAAGGTGTGCGGTGCAGTATATCCTTAAAAATATCTCTGAACGCCGTGTCTAGGTAGGTATTTACTTCGCCGGCAGACTGACTCGAACCTAGCTCAAATCATGTTCAAGCAGAGGTACAAGATTTTCGGATTAAAGTTAAAGTTGTCGACTGGGGAGATCTCTACCGTATAGAAAAAATCAGGTAAGGTGAGAGGGCTTCCATGGCGAAAGAAGTATTTACAGCAATGCAAGACTGACAACTAAAACTCAAGTCTGACCAATACCGCACCTATACTAGCGATAAGATCTAAACATAAACTCGTACAACAACGTGAATTATGTAGGTACTTGTTCCAATACTTTAGTTGTACCAGGTTGTGCATTTGGCGCCCAATCGCCAGACTATTATGGCGCCGAAGTGCATTGCCAACGCAGTGACGTAGCCGATCGATTGAATCACGATACCTGTTTACGTTACGTTTATACGACGCACTTAAATGTTCCGTGACATCGTGAACAAAATGCAGCAAAGGTACATTAGCTGCGGCGAACACCAGGCTACGAGGGTAACAAATGTCTGGCCGCGCCGCCTAAGCCGGTTCCCGATAGAAGGGATAAAAATGAAATGCGTGCCAACGATCTCATTACCATGGATGCCCAAAACCGTGCGAACTGGAGAAGTGGAAGTCGGAAAGCGGATCTCAGACTCCGAAATGAGGATCGAATGATGACGTTAGGCCTTTACGGTACAGTGCGGCTGTATAAACGTCTTCTACAAATAGAAACCGCAGCAAAATATTGACGCAAGACCAAGAGTCATGACAAATCACACGCGTTATTGTCGCTACAAACATCGGTCGACTACGCATTCTAGAATGCACTTTTCTTTGTCTTAATAACAAGTGCAAGCCCTCTTCAGACTACGCATTAGTATGATAGCATATAGTACTTGGCACAAGAATATCACATATCATACATACGTTATAGGTTTACTTTACGCTATAAAAATGTTTGTCACCTCAGAACTTTCGACTGGGTGAACCGATTTTGATGATTCTTTTTTTATTTGATAGCTGGCGCTTCCCGTGTGGTCCCATTTCAATTTGGTCCGTTGAAGTTTTTGTATCATAAACGACAACTATTATTATGATTATATTGATTATAGCGTACCTAGTCTGAAAAGAGCTTGATTCTCAATATTGACCTAAATAAAAATTCTATACAACACGTCCTCGCTGCAGTATGAAATGCTGCATATTTTATTTAAAAAAGGTAACGACTGAATGCCAATAGACCTATGCAACAGCTACTAAAATTGGAAATGGGTAGAAGGTACCGGTATAAAATTGCAGTGTCGATACTCGCAATTATTAACTAGGTGTATAGTTAACTAGATCTATGGAAGTGTCGCAGTTATTTGGTTAGCATTCAGCTGATTTAAACGCCTAGACCGAAACAATCTAACGTCTCAAGAACAACTCTTCGTGAAGTATCAAAAGTACGCTACCTCTTGTCTACGGAGGCTGGAATTCGCTTCGTTAGCTCCTGCAGCGTTTAACCGATTCGGAACAACAGACAGAAAAGACCCAGACACAACTCTGACGCATAATTATGTGCGTCCTATTAACAATCTTCGTGACAAGCACTAGACATTTGTAAAAATAAAAGTAGCAATGAATCGGTTAATGAACGGCTTAAGCGTCTAATTTATCTGGATAGTTTAACCAAATGACTGTAAAAGAATTACCGTCATTCCTCTATAACTAATAGTAGGTAGACAGGTACACAATATTTGCTTCACGGAGCACAATTCCGTGATTTGCTTTCATCGAAACTCAATTATTTATGTGCGTCCTATTAACAATCTTCGTGACAAGCACTAGACATTTGTAAAAATAAAAGTAGCAATGAATCGGTTAATGAACGGCTTAAGCGTCTAATTTATCTGGATAGTTTAACCAAATGACTGTAAAAGAATTACCGTCATTCCTCTATAACTAATAGTAGGTAGACAGGTACACAATATTTGCTTCACGGAGCACAATTCCGTGATTTGCTTTCATCGAAACTCAATTATTTTGCTGTCTGAATAGTAAGCTGCTATGAATGAAGAGTCTGCGGTCTATTTCGGATCTATTCAGTAGACATGGTTCGATGAAAGTTTTCATAAATAATAGTATTGTTATGTTATTAAAAATTGTCAGCTCATGCGCAAGTTTGGTAGAGTAAAGTACAAAACAAAAGGTTAACTGTGGTAAAATGTCGTCCCTAGGCAGTGCTGCAATGAAACATAAAGGTAATATAATTTTTCCGTCAAAGAAAATGTAATCATAATTGCAACTAATGAAAATATCTACCAAAGACATTAATTAAAACTTAATGCTAGTTATAAAAAAAAAATAAGTCTTATGTATCTTTTAGTTGCAATATAAATTAGATTATTACGTTTAACAAAAGTGGATGATATCTGTAATTATGTAACATTGTTAACGGGAAAAGAAACTGCCGAATTCTAGCACTATCTAACTATCGTAGGTAAACGTTTAGGTACACAGGAAAATCTGTTTTCAGAAATGTTAAGAGAATTTTTAGTAGGTATATACTTAGTACCTATGTACTTCTAGATATTATATAGAATGTTGAATTGTGTGTGTCTTTGTTTACCTATACTGGGTGGGTAAAACTTAAGAAACCAATATGCACGTAATTCGCACACAAACGCATGTAAAATAACACACATTACTTAGCTTAACACTCATCATTCGTCATGTACCTACTATCACTTCGTATCTGGTTAAATAAATGCCTCTTTCATACACCTGTTTTTTAATTTCTAACAATGGATGGTATAGACATTATCGACGAGTTTATTCTTCGTGAGCAATACTATCGATGGTATTGCACTCAATCAATAGTATTGCCTCGTTCTGAGCTATCGATATAGATAGGCGATCGATATTTGAGTGATTGAATGAAACTATACCATCGATAGTATTGTTGTTCTTAAGATAAGTGGCAGACTATCGATATTTCCAATGATTTTCTGATCGGAAAAATGATCATTCAGGACGGTCTATCGATGGTCTAGATCTATCCCTTTGCACAACTTATGTCCAAAAGGAAAAATTTCCAAAGCCAATGTCCAACAATGATGGTACCTATCGAAAGTATCGATAGTTTTTCATTTACGAGCAACTACAGTTACTATCAATAGTATCGATACGATACTCGATTCGATAGTTCATTTTATTCTGCGTGAGCAAACAAATACCATCGCCTCATGTATAGCTTATTCCTGCTTTTTCAGATAAATAATATTTTACCACTCAAAGTCGTTGTCACGTAAAACTTTCGCCCGTATACCGACTTTACAGGCAACCAATTTTTTTGTATTAAAGATCTTGGTCAGACTTAAAATCATGTACCTATCCTAGTTCCATGGAACTACTGGGAGAAAAAAATCCCATACGGCGTGTTTGATCACATGGAGGAAGTTTCGCAACGTAGGTAACTTTAAACAGTTTTTTTTTGGTTTAAATAATAATATTGTTGCCGGACGGGTGTACCGTGTATCAATAGTATCAATAATTTTAATGTGAATATTCATTCGTATAGTAGGAAGAAGGATGAAGGATGAAATAATAGTAACAATTTAAAACATTTATTTATACAAAGAATTATATTTAAAACATTAATTTATACAAAGAATCTCGCACTGAATTTCATATTAACAAAATTTTATTTTTACCTTTACACATACATACGTATTTATATACATGTGTATGCGTATCTCTCTCACTCTCTCTCTCTCGCTCTTAGGCGGGCTAACTGCATGAAGCTCTTCATGGCTAACTGTGCTCGAGTGGAAAGGACGCGTGCCTTTCACTTTTTGAGTGGAAGGGACGCGTGCCTTTCACTTTTTATGTCTGTCTCTCTCGCTCTTAGGCGGGCTAACCATGCCCGAGTGGAAGGGACGCGTGCCTCTCACTCGCTCTCATTGTGAGAGCATAACGTGAGCGGAGCGTAACGCAGTTTCTTGAAGTGTCACCCGGCAAACCAATTTATAAGACGTTGTCACGTCAATACAAAACAAAAACATAACGGACAAAGCACGACGAAATTGTTCGTTCTGCCTGCTGCTGATTGCTGAATCAGCTATAACTAGTTTCAGAGATTATGTGGGCCGATCCCGGCGGCACTGCAATGCCGGGCCGACCCGCGACGGGAGTGGAGCGAGCCCCGAACATCCCGTCAGCTTACAAAAATCAGTTTAATATACTGGTCCCTCATTGAGGGAACTTTCAGATATTAAGCTGAAAAGAACAGATACTACACTTTGATCTTAGCCAAAAGGCCGAGAAGCGATAACTATATTTAAGAATCTGAAGGACGTCATTCAGTTGCGGAGAATCTTAACACCGCAGTTTAGAAAGTGACGTTATTTACACAGCGCCCCCTGTCTAAATTGTTTAACAACAACTACGTTTTTTAATATCGCGCCATCTATGCGTACTTTAGTACACTACATAATGTAATACAAAAGTTATAAAATAAGCTTTTATTGCCGTCATTGCTACCAAATACCAATCTTATAGACTGAATTTATTTAGGAGCTTTTGGCCTAAATTGCCATGTCAGCTTCATCGTTCCCTGAGCTTACAATAGACTTAAAATTTACCTACACTATGGAAGATAATTCTTTTTATTACAAGAATCCCTCTCTCCAATCCTCCTCTCTAACACTGCCCAAACTCCTCAATCCCCCCCTTGAAGGTTGGCAGCGCGAGTGTTATATCTCTGAATTTATACACCTCAATATGCCACGGTGACCGCTTACCAGGTGGGCCGTGCGCTTGTCTGTCACCCAAGTAGTATAAAAAAAAAATTGCGCTCAATAAGTCGTAAAAACTCAAGAGAGGATTTAATAAAACTGTAAATTACTATAAAAACCGTCAGGATCAGATATACTATTCTTTATAATCATAGTTTATAAATAAAGATTTTAGTCGAAATTCTGTAAAGTAAAGACAAATTGAAAATGAATAAATATTTATTTAATAAAAAAAAACTCCGAAGCTAATATTAAATACAGATTTCATCATTCATACAAAAATTGACTATCATATGACCAAATTTAATTTGCCTAAATCTATAACAATTTTAGTAGTTTTATAAACTGAGATCGCAAAGTACCTAAGTACGAGTATACTACACAATTATAATATTTTTAGGAGTTTACCATTTTGCCCGTAGTTATACAATGTCAAAGTCAATGTTAGATTATCACAAATAAAAATATAAATATCACAATAGTTGATCTAGACTAGACTTAAATCGTTAAGTAATTAGATAATACTGAATGTGAAATTTAATCACGAGTTTTTAATTTACATTAGGAATGTAAGTAAAATGCCAGGAAATAAACCTACCCCATTGGATACTTATATCCTGGTATTTTGGGCATTTATCAGACGTTTATTGAATCCGCCCAAAATGTCAGGACAGAAACCTTTCTTATTAGATGGGTTTCCCTGGTATTTTGGGCGGATTCAACAAACGCTCGATAAATGCCCAGGCCCAAACCGCCGGGGTCCAAAATGCCCAAAATCCATCACCAATATACATTATTTACGTAGTTTTATTGCTAATTAGGCCCTTGCTATGTAAGTTGATGATGGAGAGAGCGATGATTTTGGCCGTCTGCATCAAATACCCACCGCTGGTGAGCATCACTATCGGGATATGCTTCTGCCTGCACATCTTGAACACAATTTCGTCCCTTTGTATAATACCCTGTGAACATAAAATGTAATTAAAGCAAATGTGTATCCATATAAGTGCAGTGGTTCTGCTTACGTAGATTACTATGAACAATATGAACACAAAATTCGGCCTCTCTTTTTTATAATACATACATATGCTCACGCCTTTTCCCTCCGAGGTAGGCAAAGACAACAGACCGCCAAATCGCTTTTTATACTATAGATATAACTAAAAATAATAATCGTAATTTCCAAATTCACCAGAGAAATATTCCACATGGTATATTAATATAATGATTAATTAATTTGATATACATACTATATACTTACATCTTATAAAAACAGAAATTCCAATTTATTTTCTAATAATAATACTTATTTTTTTCGTGCGGAAACCCTGAGATACCCGTCGGCCATCGGGGGTGGTTATGTCGGATTGGAACCGACTAAAACCGCACATTTTTGAGGGCCACTCCCGCCTCAGCTACCATTTGCCGCAGACAGAAGCGTCGCCCCTGCACGTTTGCCCCAGTGCACCTTCACGTCACTTATTATAATATGTCTACTCACATTTTCACTGATACTCATACAACCAAGCGGGTCGGACTCCAGAATGTCTGTACCAGCATTGTACACCAATACGTCTGGATGAAATTCCGCAAGAGCCGCCTTGAGATGTCTGCGGATGATATTGAAGTTTAATTTTTATTATCATTTTTTCTTCTTTTTTAAGTTTATTATTATTAAATTTAATAACTAAATTGCACACGTCCATAGGCCACGGTGACCGCTACCCATCAGGTGGGCCGTGTACTTGTCTAGCATCTAAGTGGTATAAAAAACTTTAAAAAATACTTGAGACAGTTCTCGGGTACATACAATATCAGTAGAATAAAATGAGTACTTTTCATAGAAATAAAAGTTTTATTTTTAACTAGTTGATGTCCACGGCTCCACCCCCGTGAATGTCAGTTATCGCGCGTGGGTTCATTGTGAACTATCATTCCCTATTTCCCCACACAGGTCGAAACTATTATTACGAAGTGCCTATAATAAATGTGTTGTGATGTACATGGCAATGACTTCAGAAATGTCGAATTTTCATTGAAACTATCATGTTTTCCCCCTTCAACCCCCTCAAGCCTTTTTTTCACAAAGTATCACCTCTCATCTCTATACCAAATCTCATCAAAATCGGTTCAAGAGTTTAGGTGTAAAAGTGTAACAAATGTAGACAGTGTTACTTTCGCATGTTTGTATTCATTTAATATTGTTACACAATCAATTAGTGTACATACTGTTTCAACTTAGCCAGATACTCCTCATCTTCCACCTTGAAGCCAAGTTCCACCTTCCGTCTGATGGCTTTCTTCGCTTTCTTGTCTCTGGGGTAAATATCTTTGTTATACATATCCATAATATAGACCTCTGGAACGCCTAGGTAGTCATGTTGATAACCGTTACCCTGTAATTAAATATAACTGGGTATAAGAGCCAGATTACCCACAAACTCACCTAACCTACTGTACCCCTTCTCCCCCACCCTTCCTAGCCTCCCCGCCCCTTCCCAGCCCTCCTCCCTTCAATTCAGGGTAGGCAGCGCGTGTGTGACACCCTTAGTGTTGCACACGTTCATAGGCCATGGTGACCGCTTCCCATCAGGTGGGCCATGTGCTTGTCTGCCACCTAAGTAGTATTAAAAAAACAACGAGTATGCATTAAACATGCCATAATGCTGCCCAGGTGCTCTCCACATGTATAGAATACACACCCTTGTCCTGGCCATGGTCTACCTTTTTTGTCATGTTGTGCTACGGATACCACCCCCACGGTTAGGGGTGAAATACATACAACAGAGGTAAGATTTGTATTCTAAAAGATGTATGTAACCAGCCCCCACCACTTCCTAGCCTCCCCACCCTTTCCTACCCCCACCCCTTCAGAGTCGGCAGCGCGTGGGTGACGCCCTTGGTGTTGCACACGTCCATAGGCCACGGTGACCAGTTCCCATCAGGCGGGCCGTGTGCTTGTCTGCCACCTACGTGGTATAAAACTAAAAAAAAAACCTGATGAGCATCCAAATCAACGATCATAGCATTCTGTATTTTCTCAGCTCGTATTAGAAACCGGATCAACATTGTGATATCAGCGTATGGGCAGAAACCACCGCCGTGGTCACTGCTGCAGTGATGGAAACCACCTCCGATGTTCATAGCCCAGCCTCTCTCAAGAGCCAGCTTACCGGCTAAGACTGACCCTCCGGTTTGGAGCCTGGAATTTGAATTAGCAACTTTTAGAATACTGAGTAGTACTACGTACAGAAATTGCACTCATTTAATTGTTTTAATAGACTAAGGAATTGCTTTGGCACCACCTTTTGTTCCGAAAATACCTTCGCCGCAAACTCGTATGTTATCTATTGTCAGGAAATTAAAATGAAACTATACAATTAAACGGTAGAATCGTAGAATATTTTTTATTTTATTTATATCGCCAATGTACAGCTACTTTACAAATTTTATAATAGTAACAGTTCTGGGAGTTTACATTTATATATACAATATTAAAATACATAATATTTTACCTCATTGGCTTCAGATAGGCATACTGCACACACATATTTGGCACACAAGCAATGATTGGCACTTCAGCTATTATTGCGACTTTGGCACTCCACTGAAAAAAAATATTCAAAAACGAGAAAGGTAGAAAAATAAAAAAATTATTACCTAATGGAAAAAGATGTAAAATGAGCTTACTTTTAAAGACTTTAAATATTTTTTTGTGTGGACAACTAGAAGATCTTCCTTTGTAGCTTCATGTGGGATCACAAGTTCTTTGTCCGTTATAAGTTCTGCTTCTTTTAAATACTGCAAATCGGAACAATTCATTACTGAATAACAGCAGTATGTAACAACATTATACACAATTATTTGATAGTTTAACAATGGTTTAATGTATTACCTGAGAATGGGATGACTAAGTTAGAGATTTCTTCGGTGTGTTCTTAGTTATCAGTATCATATTAGTACAACAGAAAAAAAAACACTTTTTTGTTTTTGTTCTTGTTTTTGGAATCAAAACAGAACCCTAATATTGCTCTGTGATATGAAACCACCTTTGTTTGTTTGTTTGTTGTTTGAATTTAAACCAGTATTGATTGTTGTTATGTTATCCTACTAAGTCCACTTCTCAATGCTTCCCGGTTCCCGGTATCCATTTATGGCACAAAAATAACGCATAGTAAGACTTGAAACACTTACCCGTATAATATTACGCCATTTCTTTGAATCAAATACATGTAACTTTTCCAAGCCACAGAACGATACATTATACCTATCGTCGTACACTAGCGGCCACTGGTCGTCCCTGATGTCGAAATATAAACTGTAATTTAATAAATACAAAATGTTATTGTAACGAGTAATGCTGCATAATTCGTTTCAATATTAAATTTCATCACAAACCTGGTCATAATAAAACAAGCTACAGGTGCTGTGCCGCAATATTACAAATTATCACATTCTGAAATAGAATTTTGTCGGAACTACGCAGTACTTAAGAAAATGTAGCAAAAAAACAAAATTTCACATTGATTTCGATTTTCGCGGATGTCATGTCATGTCATGTGAATGTGAAGTTGAAGTACCTGTCAGTGTAGCCAAATTTTATTTTTGATAAATTGGTAGACAAAGTTTCTAAAATTGGTCCAATATCCAATGTAGTTAACATAAAAATAACGCTATAATTGGTGCCACGGTTTAGTTCTTTTACAAATAAATAATAATTAATGATAAGCTCACGTTTACGAGGCTTAACGTGAGCCTATCAACAATTTTTATTCGTTGAAATCAGTTAAGATGTGATACCTCTATCACACACAATACATCTGATAAAATATTTTTTTCAATAACTTTAGGGGTCCAAATAACATGATCAGACTAGCAAAATTCGGCCTCGATTTTTATAATTTTAGTATAATTTCTCCTAAAGAAAAAAGTTAATTTGGCAAAACTTAATGATGAGAATAAAAATAACGTTCAGAAAGTGGATCTTAGTTGGACATCTTAGTTTGTTATGAAAAGTTTGTGGACCTGTATTATCTAAATAATAATTATGTTGTATAATTAAGTTCTATATTTAACCAAATGATCAGTGATTTGTAAACTGAAATTGTAGAAAATAGAAATATATTCCGAGAAAAACGCAACCAACACTGATTTTCTCCGTCTCTTGGATTTCGGTTGCCTAGCAACGAAAGGTGACGTTGCTGAGGCGCGAAATGTAAACAAAACCTGGACACAAAGTTTGCAATATTTTTAAGTTTTTTGTTTAGTTTATTTCACTGTTATTAGCTATTTAAACACGAAGAACTATATAAGTATTATTATTTGATCATATTTTAATTTTTCGAAGTAGTCAGCATTCATTAAATATGGAAAATACTACCTTACAAGCACTTCAAACAGAAGTGGAATTTTACAGGGTACGTACTTACTTAATACCCATGCTTTTTGTAACTAAGGTAAATAATGTAACTATTCAGCTGCCACAAGCTTTCATTTTCGGTAAAACTCATGTCAATAGAGTGAAAATATACTTAGAAACGTACCTACTGTATTTAGAATTTTATACTTATCTTAGGTAGATAAGTATAAAATTTTGGTTGTGCTTAATGATAGTCAAAAAAAGTTTATCCATTCAATCGTCCAAGATCACATCGAGGAGGCCTATGAACTTTAAGGTAAACAAAATCCTCCTCGCCTTTCCTTGCTGTGCTACGTCTGACTTCCCAAACCCGAGGGGAAAGCCAGTAGCCTCGTCCGTCCATAAGCAGTCATCCTCATTTGCAGTATAGGTACCGGCTTGCAAGTGTGGTTAGTTTGGACCCAAAAGTCTTGCCGAGGTTTCATACAAGTCATACCATTCACCATTGGCACGCATGATATCCTTTACAACACCAAACCAGCACTTCTTCAGTGTCCACCTCTAACTAACCATGGCCCGCCGGAAATGGTATGACCTTTTGTTGTTGGATCTAGTGTAATCTGGTTTTTGGCGCAAAATTGGGCTGCACCAGCGTAGGCGACACTCCTGCAGTTTACCTGCGATGACTTGATCATGAAGGCTGCTGCATATGCAGGAGTTCCTCACACGATCTTTGCGTGTGACTCCATACATCAACCGCAGCATATTCATCTCCATGATACGTAGCTTCTAAAAGTGTACTTATCATTTTACAGCAAAATCAAAACGCCGTGGAAGAAGAAATAAGATCATTGATCTCTGACAACCAGAAACTGTCTCAGCAAGTGGGGATGCTGTTGAAAGAGAGACTGGACCACGCAAGACAAGCAAATGGCAAGGACGAAGATGTCAGCAAAGAACTGGACGAAGCAAGGAAACAATTGTCTTTACTTGCAAAGGTTTAATTTAAAATTCTAACTCCAAAGAATCACGAGAAAATTCCTCGCTGCTATCGCTTGTGCCACAATGCTGTACTTACCTTACCGATGTTCGACATTATTTCCTTTCAGGGTTATTTTCTGTTAGTTTGCCAACACTTTACTCCTTACTAACGAAGTTGAAGTGCTACTCTTCTTGAATAAAATTCAATTCCGTAGTTCTAATATTTGAAAGCGGCGGTTTGTAACGCTTGCCCGTATAGCACTGAAAGATGATTGTGAGGTAGATTTTTTCTTATTTTGATTTTGAAAACCGCCCCTATCCCTGAGACTAACGCCTCTTAAAGGAAAACTCGATACGCTCCTGTAGTAATTTAGTTCCCTTCGCACTCCCTCTTCAAATCGAATGAACGGAACTTGATAGGCTCCTGACTGCAGTGACCTTCAAGTGATTTTGTAATACCTACAGTTTTTTATTTTGTATAGGAGAGAGATTCACTGCACGTGTTGTGGCAAACGTCGCAGAAAACTATCGACGCTTTGGAAACTGAACTGAAAACTTACCAGAGCTACGACAGCAGAGGGAAACAGCAGGTATATTGTATTACCCATCTCCGCTTTCTTCCTCATCCGAGCGGCAATTCCGGCTGCATTTGTACGAAGTCTCTTTCCCACTCTCCCCCTTCATAGTTTCGTTTATTTTGAACATCCAGCTCCGAGAGGAAAGTCTTCGCTAGAGCCTCGTCCAGTAGATGTAGGTACCGGTTAGCAGATGAGGGCCCAGTTCTTAATGGAGCCCCAAGCGAGCATCTTATATAGACCCATTAAAATACATGCCGCATCACTTCGGGCATTAATCGGGCGGATTGAAGAAATGCCCGATTTATGGCCAAAGTGACAGGACATAGACCCATCATTGTACGAAGTCCATCAGCACATAATTCATTGCCCTACAATGTCACTAACACTTTCAAGCGTTTCAGATGTATTTTTGTCACTATCATGATTGCTACACACATAATATATGTACATATCCACGCCTTTTTTCCTCTGGGGTAGGCAGGAATAACAGCCCATCGTCTACCCTTAAGACTTCAAGAGATTCTTTTACTATCATTAAACCTTTCTCTTTTGTGTTTTAATCAACTTTGTTTAGAATACAACTGAAGAAAGAAGAGATCTCGATCTGAAACTCGAAACAGCCTTAACAGATTACATCGAATTGGAAAAGAAATACAATGAATTACTAACCAAACACGCAAGTGTAGAAAACGACATCAAAAGTAAAGATAAAGAAATTGCGTCTTACAAAGAGAGAGGCAAGGAGATTGAGAAGCAATTGAACGAATTGACAAAGAGTTTAGAAGAACATAGAATAAAATTTGGAGTGGAGAAGAAGAACAATGATGATTTAAAGGCTCAGTTAGCTGTTTGCCAGAAAGAATGTATAGATAAGGTCAAGAAAGAAGCTGAAGCTAAATCAAAAGTATGTTACTTAGATTATCATGTAATAATAAGATACCATAGGATTAATACTCAATGATTAAAAAAACGTCTGATTAATTCACATTTCAAAAAAAAAAAACAAAATCGCTTAAAGCTCTAGGTATGGGTGTACCTACAAGAATAGTACACGGGTATTTACTGCGGCATGGGAACTTATTTGCCATGGCACGGATATTTACCGTGGCTTATGAATGCTTGGAACTCTGATATACTTTCATTTATGCAATTGCGAAAATGTAAAAATCTTTTATAAAATACTTCACGAATAAAACCAGCTTGACACTAAACACCGAGCTTAAGTGGTACCTACTTAACTTGATATAATCCAAGCCTATGCACAGTGAGCTGCAAAGACTTAAGCTATACTTAATTGTACTTACTTAAATTCTCTGACAGGTTGCGGAAGCCCTGCAGTTGTATGACGTCGTATCCACGCAGAAAAACGAAGCGTATAAAACTATACAAGAACTAACAAGTAAGGAATTTTGAACTAAACTCAAATTATGAGGGTAGATATCTTTTACTAGCTGTATGATATTATGCAATAGTAATATTAGCTGTATGATATGTTAGGGTCGGCAGCGCGAGTGTGACGCCCCTGGTGTTGCACGCGTCCATAGGCCACGGTAACCGCTTTCCATCAGTGTGGGCCGTGTGCTTGTCTGCCACCTAAGTGGTATAAAAAAAAAAATGCAACAACATAACTATTGGGTGGGATGTGGTGGGATGTGGGGGACGAGTGGGGTGGGAGTGGGGGGAGGGAGGCTTACCAAGGAGCGTATGCACTACCTACCTATTTGATAATTTACCTATTGTCTATGAGGTCCGAGGCAAAGAGATATGAATGGGGGTAGTCAGATAAATAATTATTTCGTTGTACTTTGAAGTTTGGAATGTCGGATGTGGCAGGTACGTTCTACTCGTTCGCGCTAAGTTTGCCGCTGTCAACTGACACGCGTTAAGCGTTATCTCTCTCACTCAGTTCTAGTTCCAGTGAGAGAACGCTATACTGACTTCAATTTTGACAGCGGCAAAGTTAGCGCGAACGGGTAGTACCTAACTAGGTTTTGCCGTTTGACACGAAGCTCCATAATATCAGATTGAATTGTTTTTAGACCTATTCCTTAGTCCTGTGGGATTTTAGTAACGGCATCATCATCCTAACGTTGTTCTAAATTGCTTCCAAGACTGAAAGTGGCTGGCTTAAGACGCCAAAACACCCCATCACCACATTTCAATAACGTGTATTCAATAATTCCAGGAGAAATAGCTAAACTAAAGCATGTCCAATCCAATATTAGAAATGAGATAGAAGCGTCGTGTAGAAAGGAGATGGATGAAACGAAAGAGAAGTACAATGAGAAAGTAGCAGACATGCTACATCACATGCGGAGCTTGGATGCTGAACTGGTTGAGAAAGGGCTGTTGTTAAACAAAACACTAAGGTAAGACAAGCCAACAGTGAGGTGGGTATGACGGACCCGAGCGATCTAAAACAGCATGGAGTAAGCACTGGAAACCGGCTGGTTTGCATGAAAGATTTAAAGAGAGTAGAGGAAGCGCGTGAAGTAGGTACGTAAGGACAGAAGATGTGGGCTGTTATCTCTGCCTAGTCTGGAGGGAAAAAGTGAGGATATGTATGTGTGTGTACATACAAGTCTTGTTGAGGAGCTTGTGGCTAAATGTTGGCAGAGTAGGTTAACGAATGAAGTTAAGGAACACTAGCCAAGGCAGTCTTAGGATAGGTGACCATTCTCACAACATCGAGACCCTTCCGTACCTCGGAGAGCACGTTAAGCCGTCAGTTCCGGTTTCCATACTAACAACTATGGCAGTCGTTGGAGCCCTAAAAAGTCCGATAACTGGTCTAACTATAGAATATATAGGGTGGTATCCGTGGGGATTTCCGCACGAAAGAAAAAAAGGCCAATTTCCTTTTACAGAGAAAATAAAGTGCTACAAGCGGCTAACGACAATTATTTGAAGAGGGAGAAGAATGATTTAAAGTCGATTGACCCCAAACTGGCGCTGGCAGAACAGCGGTTGGAGGCCATGTATCAAGAACTGGTAATTAGAAATATTATAAATGCAAAAGTTTGTTATTATGGATGTTTGTTACTTGTTTGTTTGTATGATATTTGTTATTGTTGTTATGTTGTACATAGGTAGCATCAGAGAGACGCAACATCCAGTTAGTGTGCGAGAAACAATGTCTGGCTGTGGACATACAGAGGATACAGGATGTTCACACCAGGGAGGCGAAGCGTCGCGACTGGGAAGAGAAGCTGTTGAGGACGCAGTGTGATGAGCTGAAGTAGGTATTGTGTTTGACGTGTAAATTATAAAGCTGAAGATTTGTTTATTTGGTTCAACGGGCTAATCTCAGAAATCACTGCTTCGAATTGAAAAATATTTTATTGATGAATTAGCCTGGCTCATCAACGACGATGTACTAGTCGAAAAAAGGCTTCAGAGCACTTTGGCCATACACGCAAAGTTGCAGGTCTATTTAGTGTTTAAAAAAAAATGTATGGGCTACATGGATGCCAAGGGGGATCGAAGTAGGTATGTCACGGGCGAAACCGGGCCGCGAAACATAGCTAGTATATGTGTAGTACTTAGTAGTAAATGTGAAAGTTTATGAAGATGTTCGTATTTGGTACAGACATTAAAAAAATACTTCAGATTGCAGGTTGAACATCTTCAAAAGTCGTTAGATGAGACTCATGAGATGGTCAGTAAGTTGCAAAATATGTTGTCGTCTAGAACGGAGCTGAATCAAAAGTGAGTAGTACCTATCACAGAGTAATATAGTGTATATTTGAGCCTATTAGTGCCTTCGAGAGTCGTTTGATATCGATATCCGCGCGGGCGAAGCCGCGGGCAAAAGCTAGTTAGTCATAAACGCAAAATTATTTTTATTTTTTTTAATTTTTAAAATGCGATTCACCTACCCTGCAAGCCCAAACGAAACCAAGACAGAAGTATTGAAAAAGAAAATAATTGAGCTATAGGTACTTTTCTCAGTTATATCGTATTACAGCTAAATGAAACGATAATTTCATAAAAATGCCGTAATGAATATCGGTATGTCGGTTAATCACGATTTAAAAAAATGATAAAAAATAACTCAATTTTTTTATCTTCAGTACTCGCCTATCTTGGCTCTCAGGTGTGTTTCCTAACATCCTGTATTAGGTATGGGTATATTGACTCTATATGATAATATTTCAGAATGGTATCGACAAAAGAAGAGGAGTTAATGGAACTTAATAAACATTTAGAAAATCAGATGGAGCTTAGTAAGAAGTAAGTGATTTAACATTCAGCTTGCCTATGATATCTAACCCTATATTCACACGGAGCCACGTTTTGCCGGATCAGATTTTTATCGGATCTGGAAACAGTCAACTTCAGCAAGATTCGGTTTTTTTGCCATGTCTTGAAACCGAATGCATGCAAACTCAATCATTAAAATACTGTTTAATGACAACAGTACCGAATCCTGTGAAAACCCGATCCGATGAAAATAAGATCCGGCAAAACGTGGCTCCGTGTGAACGTAAGTTTGTACTTACTTTTTTCGTTTTTATACACTTTATTCATCTATCCAACTGCAAATATTTGACGATAGCACGTTATGACATCATAGATTTATTTATCTGTCCAAATTGGAGTAAATAATTTTACCATTGTTCGATAAAAAATGGAAAAAAATCCGTTATTCCGTGAAACCACTTGTATTAGTTTCCTTAAATTATGAAATCACATGATTTAAGCCCCGTGGCGGTTTAACCGTTGTGCGGCCTAGGCCTAAGCTGGTATCTTGATGTCAAAAATGGAAAAGCAAAAACATGTGTTGCTTTTAATACGAAGGAGGTTCATATTTGCACTATTTCACAGATGGAAAGAATCTTACTTAGAAATGACTGAGAAATTGAAGAAAAGATTGGGAGACTTACAGAAGGAAAACAATGAACTTCGGGCCAAATTGGGAATGATCGAATCTCCGGAGGATAGTCCCAGCTAAAGACCTTGTCTTATAGGCGTTCAAGTTATATAACATAGTTAAACTACATAGCTAAACTAAAAAAAAAAAAAAAAAAAAAAACTACCCTCGAAATTTTGTTTTGTTTGTTAGTTCAGCATTTTGATCTACAGAACAAAACAAATATGTAATTTAAGTTTCAGTGCAATATTAATAAAATTTAATAAATATAAATAAAATTTTGTATTATTTTATAAACATTTTTTTATAAATTTTTATACTACAAAATATTGTTCTACATCCATCATAGGAAATAATCATTCTATCATCAAAACAATAATATACATAAAATAATATATCAACATTACCTTTTCATTAGAGAATACATACATTAGGATCCTTACAGGCGTAATAATATTACAGTATTTCAATATACAATATCACAATATATACATTTTACTTGTTAGTCCATCATGCAGATACACACTCTGCAAACATGCTCGGGAACCAGTAAAGAGTTTCCTTTGTGTCTTGGTTGTCCACCCAAGCAAGACCTTCTTTGACCATGTGATTCAATGCATTCTGCGCCCTGGTTTCATTCCACCTAAAAAATTTCAAAATCCACTGTTACTTGGGTCTTGAACTATTTATTCTTCCAATTCTAATTGTTTTAAGTAAATAAACTAGATCTTTTGAGACAAAAACACAATATTTTTTGGCTCTCCTAAAAGTTAAGTTTTGGTGCTTTGTCCTTTGAGCTGCGTGATATTAATATACTCTGTAGTTTGCTTAGATAGTATGAGGCGCATCAAGGCTGTAGGCCAAGTCGACCTCACCTGTGCAAATTGGAACACCTAGTGATTGACAAAGTTCTGGTGCAGAGTTGGAGGTTCAGATGGCAGTTGTTTGCATAAAAGCCAACCATACCAAATCATTGAAATGAAGAATAGAAGAGCAGATTCCATGAATATTTCTCTGCTTACCCCATCACCTTATAATGCTGAGAGTATGAATGTATCTGTATATTTATTCTGAACCTGATGTATAGTATCTAGGAAATATATTTACCCTAAATCTCCAGTTAATATTCCAGCAGATACCCATGCAGTACCGAGGGTGTTAGCCTTCTGCAACACTAAGGTTTGATCTAAGTTTAGCTCTCCGGGGACAGACTGCACCAACCATTTGCCTTTGCCGACTGGTATCATTGTGAATCTGGAATATTTTATAATAGTCACACTTTTTTTTACCACCATAATAACTGTTGCTTGAAGCTCTGCCTGGGAGTAATACTGATCCCATGGGGAATAAAATAAAAAATATATAATACACCATGATGCACATTTTTTCATTTCAAATAGTTTTAAAACAGTTCACTTTGTGGGATGTATAAAAATTATACAATTCACCAATTTATTTTAATTAAATCCTAAATCTCTCTGTTTTTTGGGGCCCCACCAAGTTTTTCAAGCCCGTGTCAATTTCACCTGCCAGCTTGTATAACTGCCGATTAACAGACAAGCTCTGATACAGGCTTCCGTCTCAGCAACGGGCTGTCAAACAAAGGAGTTCAAAGGAGAAAAGATCCTAGCTCTAAAGTATCATCTGAGGGCTACCATTGTAGCATCATTGGTAACTGTAATGATGGCCCTCATTCTGGAGACTCTAGCAAGCAGAAGGTTCTCTATGGTCAGGCAAGGAGATGTCATATTGATGTGACCATTGTGATAGTGCTGAAAATCAAAAGTGCAAAAAAGGTTTACCAACCCATTGCCAAATATCTTCAATTTCTTTACAGCAGCAAGTAAGTCCTCATTCGTGATCTCCTGATGCTTCTTGGCTTTCCCCCTGGCGGCTATCAGCCTTGTTCTTAGTTCATCTAAAGTTATCAGCCCACCGTTCTTGTAGTTTGTAGCCAGGCATACTTCTACTATTTGAACTCCAAGCTCATAATAGAAATCTCCAATACCTGAAATTTTATCATGAATGATCATAAATTGCAATGTTAGTCAATTTTGTCAAGATTGAGACTGGTGGTAGGATGTTGTCAATGTCTAACCCAGTGAGAAAAGTGTGTGAGTTTATAATAATATTATTATGTACCTATGTATTCAATGAATCATAATTCTTGGCATATCAGACTCAATTCTTTTATCATATCAATATTATGAACAATATGAATGTAATTGTTCTTTTTCACATGTGGACTGCTGAACCGATTTTGTCAAAATTTGGCATAGATTTAGCTCATAATGTACTAAAAAAATGTTTTGACCAAGGAAATAACAATTATTTGAGCTTGACGCTGCCTACAAAGGAAGTCAGGTAACGGGACATAATAGTATTAAAACGTACAAACCTAACACAGACCAAAAGCCTTTTCCTGAAGCTAGAGGATCTACGCCAATAGCAGCACACATTTCCTGGAACTGGCGCCTAAACTGAGCGTTCTTCTTTATTTCACTCTTATGTTTAGTCGCGAAATCTTCCAAGTTATCTCTGAAGACCTCCAGCTGCTTAGACATTTGTTGAAACTGATTTTCCTGAATTTCGGATCCTTTTTCCCTATATTTTTCTTGCTCTAATCTTTGTTTTTGAATAGCTCCGACACCAGCACGTCGCCTCATGATAGTTTGAATATGTTTTTGATGTAATAAAAATAATTATATTCAATAGCCCTGTTTACAGATTGATTTATTGTCGATAAGATAGCCTCCTTAAAGATGATTAGCTGCGAAATTCTAAATTATTCTGCTGTAAATTATAAATTCGGCCAAATTGTAATGTCAGAACTGAAAGAAAATATTTGTTGTGGTTGTGGTGACAGACAGCTGACAGGACAGCAGCAGCGTTCATAACTTCTTTCTTTGAAAATTGCAGGAATTTATCATTTTAATTTTACAACTATGTACTTTTTATGATGAATATTATTCAATAATGAACATGTAACAAATGGGAATATAGGTAATTAAATTGTTTAATTTTACTGCTACATACAAAATAAATAAATGATTAAAAAATTCAAATTTATCCAATAGATGGCACTGTCCTCAGTTTATTCACACTACTGTTGAATAATAAAATTATGTGTATCCATCCGGGATTCGAATCCAAAACCTATGCCTGCGCCTGCGCTAAGATCAAGCGAAATCAAGGGAGTTCTAAGTGAAGGAAGCTGTGTCTGGTGAGTTTTGTAACCTATATATATCGAGGTGGTTATTCCTACGAACAAAATGATCAAAGGTACTATGAGATTAATAGAAATAAATAAACCACATTTCAATGATGATTTGGAGGCACTACAAAATAAGGATGCGGTATGATCAATAATCATCATAGCAATCATCTCTGAAGGTTTATTTATTTTTTAATTATACCAGTAAGTGATAAGTGATAACCATCCCGAGACAATAACAAAAAATTAAGAGATACCCACAGAATGTTTTAAAAATATGCTATATTTTGTTTAAAAATGCTACCAAAACAAAAATGAGAATGCATCCCTGGTGGGGATCGAACCCACGACCTTTGGATTAGAAGTCCAACGCGCTATCCTCTGCGCCACAGGGACTGTTGGGTAACTTGTCAAAATAGGTGTATAGTTTCGCAATACAATAAAATACACTTGGTATAGTACATAACTACTTAGATACAAAATGCATTATATTATTATTTTCAAATCATTTAATAATAATATGCTGTTATAAATAAAATAAAATAGCGCTAAATTTTTAAGATGTTTATCACCGAATGATATAGTAAGGGCATAAAATGTAAGTATAAAAACTTTTTTATCTGGGCATAAATTAAAATCTGAAAACTTACCGGAAATGTCAACAAAACCGTGTCAACAAAACGGCAATTGTCAAAATTCTAATGTTTTGGAAAGTTTGAAATTTCAGGTGAAGATAATTTCTTACAGAAAAAAGAATGTAGCGGAAAAGTTTTGAAACAAAATCTTGTAAAATACTTAAAACAAAATGGATAACAGTGTAACACAAGATGTAGAAATACCTCTCGTTGGTTCTCAAAACATTGAAAACAAGGAATCTACAGAAAATTTCCAAAAATTTCTATGCGAATTATTTGAGAAAAATGGAATATTAAACGATTTAAGGACGTATTTACGTAAACATATCGTGAACGTTTTAAAAAGTGCACAAACAGGTAAACTTCTATCACAAATTATGCTGATGTATTTCTATTTTTATAAGTATTTTCCTCAGGTTTTTTCTTTTGCTTCTGCCCTTAGGTACTGATACCAATATCAAATTAAGTAAATCAGGCTTCAATTTTCTGTCAAATTAAAAACCAAAAAATTACCAGTTTTCACATTGTGAAATAGTAGATTTTTCATCAGTAATAAAACTTAATATGTATGAAAATATTGTTCTAAAAAGTACACAAGTACCTACTTACTTACAAAGATCCTAGGCATAATGTACAAAATTGTCCAAACATTGATTAACTCCATTAGCACATTAAAATTTATAAATCAACTAGCTGTTGCCCGCGGCTCCGCCCGCGTGGATGTCGAAATCCATTTCAAAAACTATCCTATCTCTCAAGTTGGATCGAACTGCACATGGTGTGCGAATTTTATTATAATTGGTTAAGTGGTCCATTGAGGACAAACATTGTGACACGAGATTTATATATATTAAGATGTCAGTTATCAATAAAACATTACACTAATTAGGATTAGAAATGAAATAAAATATTAACACCAAAATCCTTTTGTTTTGTTTTAGGAAGTACATCTGTGTGCCATAAGAATTTCACCCAACGATTAGAACGTACTTATCAAGCACTCAATATACTCGTTGCAGAGTATTTAATGCGCTTTGTAAGTTCAAAAAATTAAAAATAATTTCGTTTTGAATGTGTGAAGTTGTGCTCAAACAATTTTATGAACATTACAGGAATTTAGTTACACTCTATCAGTATTTGTGTCTGAGATGCCATTGGCTAATATGGTGTTTGATTTTGCAAAGGCCTTGATGGAAAGCACTACCCAGGAAGTCTCCAATCTCAGGTTTTCAGATAATGATGTGTGGTCCATACTTAATTATTTAGGTAAGTTATGATTTAATATGCATATAAAGTTGTCTGTTGTAGAGATTAATTCATCCAACAGTATTTTATGAGTTTTTATTTTCTTGCGTCTTTCTCCAATTCTTTTTCTAAAATGAATGAAACCTTTGTTTCCCCTTATAATGGGTCCTGAGTCCTATCTGCTAATGAGTCCTTTCAAAATCAGCCATTCCAGAGCTTCAATTTTATTTATTTGTATGGATGAAAGCTATGGATAAGCAGTAAGCTTCTTTTGTACCTCTGAGTAACGGGTTAAATGTTTTCATTGCAGGAGTACAGTGTGATTCGGAACATGCAACTCAAACAATGGAAATGTACAGAAATAATGACCAGGTATCCTTGCTGCTGTGTATATTAAAATGTCTACCTATGCATCAGCAGGTACCACTGCAAAAAGTACATGGTAAGTTTAAAAAAAATATTTTACATTTACCACAGTAAATCTGCCAAGAGTGTGTGAGCTCAAAATCTACCTTAGGCCGCTTGTCACCCTACACCCCACAGTGGGTGAAGTGGCGCGATGCTCGCCCCAAGCCCCTTCGGGAGGGTCGAGGTGGCCATCTTAAAACCTTAGATGGCCCGGGTTCAGCTGGGATGTGAGGGATATGCCTATTGGGTAACCTTACACCCCGGTAATTAGACCCGAGACGGCGTGTGGTTTTACTTGGTTCGATCCCGACATAACCACCCCCGATGGCCGACGGGGGTGGTATCCATGGGGATTTCCGCACAATAAAAAAAGGCCTACTGCCATAGATCTTCGTATTGCAACCAGACCTGATGGCTTAATCTTCTTTCTGAGGCATGAGGGGGGTATCTCAGTATGTTAAAAATGGTCACCTATCTGACTGACCTGGTTAAGATTGCCTTACTTTACAATGTCTATACAGTTATCCATGAGCCCATGATAATGACTATGGTAGCATGCTTTCCTATTATTTCCAATGGGGACATTTCCCCAAAAGGAAATGTTTTCCAAACTAATAACAGGGAAATGCTCCCAAACACGAAGACAGCAGAATGGAGCATAAATAATAAAAAATACTAAAAAGGAATTTTTTTTAAAAGAATTTTAAGTTAGAGCATGATTGAGTAAAAAACTTCGTTTTGGCAGCGTTTTCCTGTGGTCCAGGATCCCGGATCCAGGGTACTGGCTCATTATTTACCTGTAATTGTTTTTCAGACATGCCTTCAGCAAATAGTCTATCAAGTGAAAGGAGTTCTGAAATCTTGACATTGAACAAAGGCAAGGATTTACATCGAAACCCTTCAGTTGAAGAGAAATGCCGGCACCTCTCATATTGCAAGACATGCCAGGCTCATATGTCGAGGATCAAAGAGAAATATAAGAAGAAAAAGAAGAATTTATATAAAGCAAGTATTTTATTTTTTGCGTATTTGAAGGTAGTTCCATAAAAGACCATCATATGTGATCCTGGTTCGATTTAGGGTGTATCACCCTCTCACTGAGAAATCTCACAGCACTTCTAGTAGAATCTAGCACAAGCAAGCTTCTTGGGGTAGGCTGGATAGAGTCACCATAGCCCTTGAAGATGAAATAAGATTACAAGAGGTCCTTAAAGAGGTGAGGACTCTTTGGAACAGGAACATACATCGAACGGACCTTATTACCTTACCTCCTCTCTCGGCTACCATCTACCCAGGGGTAGAAAGTGTAATTTTGTAATCTATATTTACCTAAAAATATTTTACTGGGGCTATGTAAGTCAAACAAAAAAAAAGTAGAGTTGTATGTGTGTGAATAGACCAAAAAAAAAAGTTCACTCCAGTTCCTTGCAATTTTGTTCTCAAGAACAGGCCCCATTTTGAACCGACAATAGTCGATTTAATGGTCTATATAGAATTAATGAATTTTGAGTTCGAATTTAAAAATAGGTTTTGGAATAACAACTACATCTGCATTCATCATCATCTTAGCAAGCTTCCAGTGGCATCCATGTTTTCGGAGCCCAGGGTCCGCAATACGCTTGCACCAATTTTTATAAAAATGGTTTAATTTCAGAACTTAAATCCAGATGTGGAATCATCTGATTTGGAAAGTGTTATGAAGAATATCAGTGTAATGGAACGCAGACTCATTGATGAGGTCTTGTTATTTTGGTTGTATACTACAAATATCCATGTATCGTCCACACTAGTATCAACCTAGTACAGCCCTCCCATTATTTGATATCGCCGTAAAAATAATAAGTTTGATAATAATCGTATTTACGCTTTAGTAGTTATATTTGTAATTCTGTGTCTATAGATTCATACTTAGTTCAGATACTTATACATCACGGCATGTACCCGCTGTGCCCGCGTACTACTATTCCCGTAAGTGCTACAAAGTCAAGGCACCACTCCATCCCGATTCATTATTAGTAGCCACAATAACTATTATTCCTCCAAACCCTCAGTTATTTTGCTTGTGTGTGTTATAGTGTAATAGTCAGGTTTCAAACCAGGTACCTTTTGATCGTGAGGCTGAATACTATATTTGCTATCCCTGTACTATTTTTTTTAAGTGAGGAATGCGTGATTATGCACGATGCCTCCGAGTTTGGGGAAAACCCGTAGACCCATATGGGACTCTCCCTAAAGGGCATACCCACTAAACCTAACTATGTCCACCTGGTCGCTTTAGTCACATCGCAGGATAGGTAATAGTATGCTTTTCAGCCAGATCCGTTCACCCTTCAGAGAGTGGTTAAGTAAAAAATATCCAAACATCTTCACTTTCAAAATAATATTACGAAGTAGAATAACTTAATAACCAAATTATGTAGTTATAATATTTTGTGTTTATTTGGCAGATGTTTCAACAATTAAAGTCCGTGTATGAGACGGAGGTGGAGATGGTCAAAGTGGAAGAGGACAAGAAAGTGAAGCGCTCCATGGCGAGCCACGCCCTGCAGCTGCAGAAGCAACGGGATGAGGTAACATCACCAACTGCCACTTCTATCACGGAGGTAGGACACCACGGTATCTCCGAACTGAGCAAACGGATTGGGATAGTACCTTAGCCCTACAGAAGACCGCGGCCATAATAACCATCGTGTTGTGTTCCCGGTGGTAAGTAGGGTAGACAGAGCTCACAACCCTCCCCTATCCTCTTATACCCTCCGCCAAACCCCTCTCCCCCAAACATCCCAATGCCCACCCTTCAGGGAGCGCAAGTGTAACGCCCCTGATATTGCCCACGTCCATAGGCCACGGTGACCGCTTCCCTTAAAGTGGGCTGTGTGCTTGTCTGCCACCTAAGTAGTATTTACAAAATACTAATAAAGAAAATTGAAGGGTCTGGGGTGTTCAGGGGTGTAACAGTAAAGTAATAAGTTTTAAATAACTGCTTATTGCCATACAAATAACAAAAAGCAATTTGTGAAACTTTTGTGTGTGTGTGTCTTTCTGTTTGTTTGAATAAGTTGATCTGGAATTCTATAGAACTCAAGCTAATTTTATTTTAAAAAAATAAGCGTCTATATTATCCGGCAGCTTGAGGAGTCGTTCAAAGCCCGCGAGGCGGCCCTGGAGCAGAACGTATCGGAGAAGAAGCGGTTCCTATGGGGGCTGGCGCGGGCCCTGCGCGAACAGCACCTGCACATGACACGGGCCATGCGCGATGTGCGAGCCGAGACCCAGCGCCTCTCGGACAAGGTACCCTGCACATAAAGGAGCCAGAGCTTAACCAACCCCAAACCCCCCATCTCCACATCCAACCCTCTGCAAACTCCTCACCCTCCCTCTCACTCCCTCACCAGGGTCGGCACGCGTGTGCACCGCTTCCCATCAGGTGGGCCGTGCTTGTCTGCCACCACCTAAATAGTATAAAAAAAACTAGTTATAGTGCACGGCATCTAACTTGGCAATATTTTGGAGTAGTGTGGGCCCCACTACTTCAAAACGTTGCCAAGTTAGATGCCGTACACTATACTTGTTTGTAGCAAAATGCGTCGCATAGAAACAAGTATAGTATACGGCATCTAACTTGGCAAGATTTTGGAGTAATGTGGGCCCTACTACTCCAAAACTTTGTCAAGTTAGATGCCGTACACTATACTTGTTTGTGGCAAAATGCGTCGCATAGAAACAAGTATAGTGTACGGCATCTAACTTGGCAAGGTTTTGGAGTAATGTGGGCCCTACTACTCCAAAACTTTGTCAAGTTAGATGCCGTACACTATACTTGTTTGTGGCAAAATGCGTCGCATAGAAACAAGTATAGTATACGGCATCTAACTTGGCAAGATTTTGGAGTAATGTGGGCCCTACTACTCCAAAACTTTGTCAAGTTAGATGCCGTACACTATACTTGTTTGTGGCAAAATGCGTCGCATAGAAACAAGTATAGTGTACGGCATCTAACTTGGCAAGGTTTTGGAGTAATGGGGCCCACATTACTCCAAAGTCTTGCCAAGTTAAATCTATTGTTTATAAAAATATTGACGTTACACTAATCGGTTCAATTGTTCTCAACAGGAAGACAACTTAAAATCTCGGCTGGCGGAAGCAGAACTAATGATAAAAAAACGCGCAGAGGACATGCGCACACAGATCTCAGAAGAGCTAGCGACTCTTGAGGAACATCTCACTTCGATAAAAAACGAACGAGACAGCATCAACAAGGAACGCTCCGAACTCGAAAATCTAAAAAACATAGAAAACGCCGCCAGCAAAGTGATCAAAGTGCACGATATGGATAACGGAGAAATACAGTCACACTATGATTTGATTAAAAACGAACTAGTTACACTTAAGAAGTATCTCGAAACGACTAAGTTGAGTCCTAAGTGTGTCACCGAGAAAGGCACTGTCACCGAGTTGAGGAATGTGACGTCCAATTTGAACGTGAGCTTGAATAACACGCAACACTCGAGCAAATTCAAAAGTGATGAGTGTGAAGACAGATTGAAGAATCAAGTGGTCAACGATTTTAAGAAGAAAAATGTTAATTTTACACCGGTTAGTGTTCCATAAATGTTTTTATATTATTTTATTTATTTATAGATATCTACTTCTATGAACTTCGCCGATATATAACCCGAGCTTTGCGCGAAAATCCTATGATCCGAAAGTAGCGTCACTTACCAGGTTGCGTATCTAAATCATCCAGGGATTATTTTACCTCCTTAGGGGTGAAAATCTTTACAATATCTTTGCCATCCTAAGGTTGCCTGGAAGAAATCACTTTTAGCGATAAAACCGATTTTTGCACATTTAAATAATCTTGTGTGTATATTAGTATGCTAACTTTATTATAAGGTAGTCATACACCTTGGCTTCGCCTCTGTGTAATTATAGCACCATACCTGTGAACTTTTTAAAATTTTTCTTTCATTCAAACCTTGTTCTAACAATAAAAAACACTTTAAAAAGAATTATGCAATTTGAAGCAATCGAGCAAAAGTTATTTCGGTGATTAATTTTAATTTATATAGATGGTGTATAAAGTGTTATCTATCTATCTAGGTATATGTTTAAATAATCGTCGGAACACACGTGTCCACCCTGTATACGGAATATTATACAGACGTAAGTGTATAATAAATAGATAATTCTTTATTGTACACTAACATTACGGATATAAGTTCGGAACATTTCCAATTGAATGCACAAAGGCGGCCTTATCACTAAAAGTGATTTTTTTCCAGGCAACCCTAGAATGGACAGGAATGAAGAGTACATAACATAAGCGAGTGTTGGTGTAATTTGACTAATATCAGATAGAATAATATAGATAGATACCAGATATAATACATAACTTTTTTAGAGACTTTGCCTTTAGCTTACCATCAGGCGAGGTGAAGTCATGTTGACGTGTCCGACATAAAAAAATGTGAATAAGATTTTTACTAATTAATGTACTGTTGTATCCCAGTCGAAGGTGGACGAGCTGTACCGCGAGAGCTCATTCGTGCGGGATCGCTCGTCGGGCTCCAGCGAGGCTGGCTCGCAGGCCCCCCGCAGTGACAACGTCGAGCCTGAGGACAGCGCCCTCCTCCGCCTCAGGGAGGAGAACAGTCGGCTTAAGGAACGCGCTAGGCAGGTTGGTTGCTCCTATGGATACTGTAAATGTGGAAGTTTGTGAGAATGGATGCATGGATGTGTGTGGGTATTATGAATAATTCTTCCAAAATTTCTCGGATTTTCGAAGTACCCATCTTTCCTGTGGAAGTTAAATAAACGAAACAGTGACATTCTGGGAGTACTGACAGAAGTGAAAACTTAGTTACTATGATAGAACTACAAAAATGTCGTAAATCCTCAAGAACTTCACGAAAAACTCAATAACCCCTTAAAATTTTTCAAAAACCTATGATTTTTTAAATATATTGGTAACGTTAATAGTACAAAAAATAGTACTTATTAGAAAAAAATAAATATTTTTCCCATCCCAAAAATGCCAGACGCGCCTTAGGAAGTTTTCACTTCAAAAACAATTGTCCATTGTTCAAAATCAAAATCTTGTTCTCTACTCGTAATTTATTTGTACAACAAGTGATTAGGTGTTTACTCTTACTCACTTATTGTTTACGCCATAATTAGTGGTATGAATATTAACGTGTCGTACAGTTCACGGCATCTAACTTGCCAAGGTTTTGGAGTAGTGTGGGCCCCACTACTCCAAAAACCTTGCCAAGTTTGATGCTGTACACTATACTCGTTTGTGGCAAAATGCTGCGCATATAAACAAGTATAGTATACAGCATTTAACTTGGCAAGGTTTTGGAGTAGTGGGGCCCACACTACTCCAAAATCTTGCCAAGTTAGATGCCGTGAACTGTACCATGGAGTGCCGTTGCAGCAACAGTCGCACATCGAGTCGCTGTCCCGCGCGGCGCGTCCCTGCGCGTGCGCAGTACTGAGGCCGCGGCCCGCCACCGCCCCGCGCCTGCAGCAGCCCACCGTGTCCACGCCCACGCCCTGCCAGCCGCAGTACTTCCTACACAGGTACACAAGTATACACGGTTCGGGGCCTCTTTTCCTTGCCGCACCATAAAGACTCGGAATTCTTTACCAGCGCATGTGTTTCCTTCCTCCTATAGACCCGGGTCCTTTTTTTTAGGTGGCAGACAAGCACATAGCCCACCTGATGGGAACCGATCACCGTGGCCTACTAACGTGGAAAACGTGTGCAACACTAAGCGTCCTTTAAGCGGTGCGTGAAAAAGCATTTGATGAGGCCGTCAAACTGAGGGCCACCACTGTAGCACTATCGGTGTTTGTAGTGGTAACCCACTTTTCATGCAATTCCACCAGATTTTACATATTCCTACTCATAATCGAATTGCACTGAAGTTCCCTAATAACCTTTAAAAACTGTAAAAACCTTAAAACTATATTGTCAATCTTCTCTCGCAGTGTGAATACATGTGCATCGGCCAACACCGTGAGCATGAGCTGGTACAAGGGCGCTGGCGAGGAGTTGAGCGTGTTCAGTGACGCGCAGCCCAGGATCCTGGTGCCCGGGGACAGCATACCCTTCGTAGGAGTTCTGCGGGATCGGGAGAGGCACGTCGGGAGTAGGAGGTAGGCAGTTATATCAACGTCTCTTTACTGGGTGAAGCGGTCTTCTCTCAGATTGGTCTCATTCTAAATTTTAATCCATCGCCCTCATTGCGATTGCCCTAGGTCTACTTATTAATTTTTATTGGTATGACGACTTTTCATGACATCTGTGGCAGTCGTTACGGGCGTATTCCATATTCGTAACTGAAATTACAACCAGTTACAAGAAAAAAATTATAGTTCGTGGTTTCGTAACTAATTACGGGAGAATTTTATTATTCTACTTTGGTAACTAAACTCACCTAAGCAGTTACAAGAGCAGATATTTCTACCGCTGTTTAATAACTAGTTGCGAGAAAGAATTATTATTCCACTTTTATGGATAATGGCATAATATTTCAAATTCAAATCCAAATCATTTAATTCAATCAATTTTAAGATCATAACATTCCATTTAAAAAGTAATTGATTTTATATATGGTTTTCCTGTACAGACAACTCCTGAGTCAAATGCGCGCGCTTCGATCTCGGCAGTTCTCGCTGTCCAAGGTGAACAAACGCACGCCCTCCCCAGTCAAAGACAGACCTGGTGAGTAATTGACATACTAGCAATGCCCGCGACTTCGCCCGCGTGAATATAGGTTTTTAAGGGGCCAGTCAAGAAATTCCGTAACGAAAATAAAAAAAAACCTAACATGTTTCAACCTCATTTCAAATATAGTAACAATCATAATTGAGTGAATTTTTGAATTATTGAACGTGGGAGTGGGATTGGGATTGAGAGTTGGAGCGGGAGCGGAAGTGGGAGTGGACGCTATAAGCGACTTCCACGCGAGCGGAGCCACGGGCAACAGCTAGTATTGAATAAAATGCTATACAATAGCTTTACCGCGGCAGTCACCGAGTGCCACACGTATTTTTTAATATTTCAATTACGTTGCAGGCAGCAGTGGTAGGCAAGCTTCGGTGTCGCTAGAACGAGACGGCAACAATGCAGGTCATTCCGTTAGGTAACTTGTTCTTTCTATATTCATGCGCGTCTTCTACCGCCTATATAATGGTTTGTGTTCAAACGAATTATTTGATATGATGCCTACAGCCACTTTCTATCATCGCACCGCTCGCCACAGGCAGGGAATTCATCCCCACACGTTGCATCCGCCTGCAGTGCGTACTGTAAGGTATGAAAGAAATTTCATTCCGCGCACGCTTAGGCTGTGGAACGATCTCCCTGCAGTGGTTTTCCCTGGCGGCTACAATATGGGGTTCTTCAAGAAGGGCATTAGAAGGTTTTTGCAGGGTCGGCAGCGCGAGTGTGACGCCCCTGGTGTTGCACGCGTCCATAGGCCACGGTAACCGCTTTCCATCAGTGTGGGCCGTGTGCTTGTCTGCCACCTAAGTGGTATAAAAAAAAAAAAAAAAAAAAAAAAAATGCGCTCTGCTGTTGAAGAATTAAAGAAAGCCGTCGGTCCCGGTTGCCATACAAACATCTATGGCAGTCGTTACGGGTAGTTGGAGCCCACAAAAGTCCAACTAGTCTTACTTGGAACTTCGATATCGCCATTGGTCATAATGACCATTGGTTGTGGAGGTCAGATGGCAGTCGCTGCACGGAAAATATCGAAGTTCAGCCGCATCACAGTTAGACTCGAAAGCCGACCCCAACTGAGTTGGGAAAAAGGTTCAGAGAATGATGATGATGATGCTGTTAAAGAATCGCTTAGTATCTTCAAATGTATGTGATGGTTACAAATTCCTTATTGTATTCTACTACTGGGTCTGTCCTACAAAAACCTTGGCCAAGCCAACCTTACGCGTAGGCGTAGGGTTTCCCCCGGCGCGGCGTTGGGAGGTCAGAAGGCAGTCGCTCCCATAAAAGCCGTATAAGTCACATAAAAACGAGGAATAAGTGGCATCCGGGCTTTAAGGTAAGACCCTTGGATGCCACCGGGAATAACCCTAAGATAATGAATTATCATTTTCATTTCATTGTTTTAGGGGGAATACAGAGCGTCACTTGAAATCTGTTACTTTGGATATAAACAGAAACAGAGAAAAAAGTCCCAAATCCGTTCTACGGGAGGCTAAAGAGAAATTAAGAAAGTTAGTCACACTTTTTTAAGATATTAGTTATAGCTGTTGCCCGCGGCACCGCCTGCGTGGATTTCGAATTCCTTAATTTTTTGAAAACAAATTATAGCCTATGTTACTCCCAGCTTTTGTAGCTTTCTATAGGTGAAAGAAATATTGAAATCGGTCCAGTAGTTTCGGAGTCTATTCGAGACAAACAAACAATCAAACCTTTCCTCTTTATAATATTAGTATAGACTATATAGTTTTGTATACACATAACATGTACAAGTTTAGTATATTTGGTGTGTCATTCGCTCAGTATTCATTCGCTCTAAGTGCCCAAACCACCTTAGCATACTCTTTTCATGCTAATTTCAAATAATAACGAGTACACGTAACATTTTCAGCATTAAAGAGTTAACTGTGGCGGCTCGTGAAAAAAGTTCGAATGCTATTCTTCGTGAGGCCAAACTTCGTCTGCGCAAGCTGGAGATTGAGGCCGAGGCTGTCGAGAAGTCATACCTGAACTTCCGCCGGAGACAATCCGAGTTCAAGGTTGAGAGGAACGTGACCTTGCTTAAAGATGATGGTCTGAAGACGACGGATGCTGATGGGAACTATGGTTAGTGGGAAAATTTATCATACATAATAGTTTATCATTATGGGGTGTTTTTTTGTGCGGAAATCCCCACGGAGCCACCCTCGTTAACCATCGGGGGTGGTTATGTCGGATTCGAACCGACTTAAACCACCGTCTCGGGTTTGGGGTGTAAGGTGAACCAAGAGGAAGAAAAATCATTTTTTCCGATCAGAAAATCATTGGAAAGAGGAATTTCCCTTACACCCTAACTGACCCATAGCCAATCTTCGGTTTCGAGATGTCCCCCTCAGTATTGGGAACCACTGTGTTCCCATTTTGCCTTCGGAAAAGGAGAGGGGGACGAGAATCGCACGACGGACCGGTTGGTCAGTAGGGTAATAGAATAGGTGGTCGTGGTAGTAAAAATGGTAGATTTAAAATATTTCAAGTTTCATGAAAGTTACAGGTTAAACTTGACCTGGGATTCAGTGTCATGCTCAGTAACCTGGGCCACCACTGCTAGTGACCCCAGTGCCCTACAGTTTCATTGCATACAACTTTAGTTATATTATTACAGATGCAAACGCAACTCACTCACAAAAGAAGCTAGACGATGCCAACGAAGTGGACATACCCTTAACGGACTACCAGAAATCTATCAGAAGTGACTTTGACAAGTACCTCCGCGAGTATCAAGCTGATCTCGACATCGGGAAAACGCATTTCAAGAAGCCAACCACTCCAGAATTCAGCAAACCTATTCCTGGATCATATGTAACCATGCCAGCAGAGGATAAGGAAAATCAGCGCAACGACTACCTAGAAACTCCATTGACGGAGTTCAGAAAATTGTACCGTACTAGCACACAAGGTACACGGCATAACGAAAAGCCAAGCTTCAAACAAGACGTAAACATTGAACAAAAATCGCCAGAGTGTAGCAGTTCTTGGCAACACACCTCTGCCCACAGTCAAATACAGAGTATATTAAAAAAGAACATCGATAAAACGTATGACATATCGACAGAAGATGTAGAAAGAAATTCAACTGATGTACATGAACAGTCTACTGGTGTGGTGAACGCTGCCTCAGAAACTGAAGAACAAAATTTACTTCGAGTTGAAGTTGAGAGTGTGGGCGGGGTCCAAACAACGGATGATGAACTCCTCTTGGTTGTTAAAAACACTATTGATATTCAAGAGATCACAGCATCAAAGAATGGTAGTCCTTACCATAATATAACTGGTCAAGTGGTCATAGTCGTCAGTCCCAGAGAAAGCCACCCCAGAAACATTGAAGATATAGATGTTGATATAGACTTGCAGCCCCCTGAAAGGTCCAAGAGAAGTTCTTCACCAGAACAGGAGGCACGGTTAACAAGGAATGACGTATTAGAGGCTATATTCAGTGCGGACCCAGACGGCAAAGTCAATTCAGTTAAGGATTCGGCCTCTAAAGACACTGTGAGCGACTGTGAGAAGAGAGGAGAATTTGATGATTATTCCGCAGATGTTGACAATAATATCAGTCGTTTTAGTTCACCAATTTCGATGATTAAGACTTCGGACGACAATTTGTGGTCTAACTAAAATGTACGTGAACAGCTCCAAAATAGAATATATAGTTTATGTTTAAAGTCAAAAAAGATAATGTGGACTTATTGAGCGTTACTTGTTAAATTGATATTTTATTCGTACAGCTTTGCGTTAAATTTACAAATGTATAATAATTTTAAATATTTGGTGATGTCATAACAAAGTTTGAAATAAAAAACACTTGTAAAGAACCAGTCATAATATATTTATCTACGTCTATGTGAATTAAAACATAGATTATATAAAACATACTCTTTATTTTACAATCCCTCGTTACATATATAAAAGTACAAACGACTGAAATATCAACAACTCACCGCATTTGGCATACAGAGTCTCGCATCCGAACTATATATATGTATAAATGCTCCACAATAAAACAGCTTTTTATTGTCGTACAACACTGAACAAACATACCGAACAATAACATTTGTGTAATTTAAAGTGTGATGTCATCAAACTCTGACATCGATAAGCCGAAAGATAATTACAATTATTATAATGACATTACTAAACATTATACTATTTTTAAAACTAACATTTTTACACCCAAATCAGATGCACACGTTGGTATGCGTTATAAAAATATTCTTGCTGTGTACCTACCTAACTCGTTACTCCCTGCAAATGACGACCTAATTTTATCCTTACATTGCAACAATCACATAAAACAGATAAGATTTTTAAGACTGTCAAATTAATTTGTAACATCGACATCCATTTTAAAGGTATATAATATTATACCTAGCTAATTTAATGTCAGAGACGAAGGCCTAAAAAGGCCACATTTAATGTTTCATTTATGTTCATTATATCCATCAGTTGTGGAGGTCAGATGTTAGTCGCTCCACGGAAAATATCGAAGTTCAGCCGCATCACAGTTAGACTGGAAAGCCGACCCCAACTGAATTGGGAAAAAGGTTCAGAGAATGATGACGTCCGTCAGTTGACATAATTTTACATATTAAAATAAGTCAACTGACAAATATGATGAACATAATTATATGAAACATTCAGTGTGGCCTTCTGAGACCCCAGGATAATTAATTTGAAAGTTTCAAAAACCTTATGTGCTTTCCTATGTTAGAACAAAAATGTAATTAATTTAAAACTAGAGTCGAACTCGGAGTTAGCGCAGATAAATTAAGTTTTAGAGATCTTATATGTGCATCGTTTTGTCATTACAGCTTACCAAGTAAGATTGACATAAAAATATACAAAGATGCTGATACATTAGACCTACAATAGAATCTCAGTCAAATAATGAGATTAGATTTTAAACCTTCACAGTGGGGGCCAATTAAATTAAGATAATTATAAAGTTTGTTAATACATGGCAAAATGTTGAAGTCTAGATATCAGTATATTCACTTGGGAGTCAATACATCTAGTTCTTCAAATTAGTATGGCCACGAAGAAATAATATTATGATACATTTGTAGGACGTAGCAGAAAATGAGGGATAAAAAAGAAACGATTTCAACGGACCAAATTAAAAAAAAAGAATCATCAAAATCTGTTCACCCAGTCGAAAGTTCCGAGTTAACAAACATAAAAAAATACAGTCGAATTGAGAACCTTTTTTGAAGTCGGTTAAAAATGGACGGGCCTCGCCGATAATATTAATTTTAGTCAACTACCCTTCAGTATTAATAATTTTAGTCATACTGACAAGTCATACTCGCAATGTAAGTAGCACTTTCTTTTTTAGTCTTTTAAATTCAGCGGCTCTGAACCAACAAATTGTAAGTCTGGCTGTGAGTGATGTACACAACGAATTAAAAAATAGAGCATAATCTATGTCTGTAAAGTTAAAATAATTTTTCCCATTTTATTTAACTTTGAATTAGATTCCTAATGTTAAAGGTGTTACATTATTTATTATATTTTATTTTAGAAAAATATTTAGGGGGTCAGGCAAAAAAAAAAACAATTTCTAGGGTCACGCGGGCGAATTCGTCGGCTATACCTATACTAGTATTCTGTATACTTTTGTAGCAGTTTAATTGTCCAAGAAGTTCTTTTCTGTATAAAAACTACTCGTATAGCGTCCTATTTTACTTCAGTTAAACTTCAAATTGTAATTGATTATAGGCAGCAGTTTCTGTTACTAGTTTAGTGTTGCATCTATGTTAGTGTGAAGCGAGAAAGAAAGAGGTAAGGACGTAAGCAGCAGTGCTTGAATGCATTAGAAAGAATAATTATAGAAAAAAAAACAATAATTCACATCGCTCTTTTCATATTGATTCATCATTCGCCAGCCAGACTTTGGTTTTTACTTATTATTTCAATTTTTAAAGTGCAACGTCTATAATATACATATTTTTGTTTCAAACGCATTCTATAATTTATATAGTATCAACATATCACCATCACATTTCAGTAAATTAAACATGTCTTTCTAGCTCGTTTCGTTAACGAATGAAGTATTAACTAAAGTACTACGCCAATCTAATACAAAATATTATAAAAATTACAATTGACAAATAATTATGTGAACTAAACGTTTCATTCGTAATCATCGAATTATATTCAATTATAAAATTATTTGTGTTACTATCGAATTATAGATATTTTGACAATAAAATATATTATTCAAATAAGAGATAGTATTTCTACTGTTAGTTGTCAGATTTATATATTTGAAATTAAATTAATTTGTGTACACATTACACACTACACAGCCAACAATATCAAATAATATTTGAATAGCTACCCTTTTTTTTTTTTTTTTTTTTTTTTTCCGTGCGGAAATCCTCATGGATACCCACCCCGCGGCCAGCGGGGCAGGTTATGTCGGACTCTTACCGACTAGCTGAATAGCTACCCTAATAAGCACACCGGTATTCAAATTCGTATATTGTTATCTATTAGAAATTTAAAAATTTCAGAGTCATATACATTTTTTGAGAAGATAAAATTGTTTATTGAAAGCATACTTATGTTTAGAAATTTTTAACAAAAAATATTTAGTAGCAATATTAATTTTTATAAATTAGCTAACATGTTGTGCTTAACAGAACCATTATTACTAAAATGTGGATTAAATAAAAAAAAATAAGAACTGAATCGTTGAAAAAGAAAATGGAACTTCTTCCTTTTGAAATAAAGTCACACATCGAACAATAATAAGTGATTTAGTTTCAAAATCATCGACACCCTTCCGTAAGAGTTCTTATAGTCTCAGATCCTTTTACCCAGTTTTTAATATTTTATGCCGATAGCATTTATAATTTGAAACCAGAAACTACATCTCGGATGTCAATTTTTTTTAAATATTTATCACTTGTTCAATGCATGATCTTTAAATTTTTTTTTACAGTCGATAGGCCGTAAACGTCTTTTGAACACATTGCTGTTTACATTTACCAAACAAGTACGTATTTCAACGCACACAAAGTCACTTACCACCTCGTTACTGAGTTTAAAGTGTAAGAAAGTCACAGTGACGTAGTGTGTCCAAGTGTGTGTAGTGTGAAGTGTGTACAAGTGTGTACAATAAAGCTCAGAAACCGAAGCTCACGTTGTGGTTGACGCTCTTAGAGGCCAAGGCGGAACGCGGCGAGTTTGGGCCCGTCACTCTGAGCCACGTCGACATCTGTAAATATATCAATCAATATAAATTAAATATTTTAAAACAACAGTGCGCAACACAACAATTTTAAAATTCATTCATCATTCATATCCTCACGCCTTTTCCCCTTCGGAGTGGGCAGAGACAACAGCTCGCCATCTGCTTCTGTCCTTACATACTTCACGCGCTTACAGTGCACGGCATCTAACTTGGCAAGATTTTGAAGTAATGTGGGCCCCACTACTCCAAAACCTTGCCAAGTTAGACGCCGTACACTATACTTGTATCTATGCGACGCATTTTGCCACAAACTAGTATAGTGTACAGCATCTAACTTGGCAAGGTTTTGGAGTAGATGCCGTGCATAATACTGTCATTAAACATTTCATGCAAGCAATATGTAGTTGGAACCATAAGAAGTCCGACGACTGGTCTAACTACATAACTTCGATATCATAAGTGGTTTGTGGTCACTTTAGGGAAAATATCGAAGTATGGCACGCCGCTTGTTTTACAATTGTTCCTACATTATTAAAAGCATGTAATACCTGTAGTGGAACGCCCCGGGAGTCATCCCTTGCATCTTTGTTAGGAGTAGAGCACCGCGCAGATCTGGCCGCGGGGCTGTTCAGGGCGGGGCTGTACGGGGCGGGGCTCCCCGCGGCGGGGCCACAGGGGCTCGACACCATGCTCGTGTTCACCCCCCAGAACCCGCTAATGGTCGATGTACTGTCGTCCACCGTCGGAGGGTTCATTGGCAACCAGCTGGGGAATAAAAAGTAAGTCCTGTAGGCGATTCCCCTCACACTTTTTATTGAAGAAATACTCACTCATAGTGAGTTGTCTTCGCGATTCTTCAATCTAATTACAGATGCCGGCACGTAGCTTGGCCAGGTTTTGGAGTAGTGCGGGTAAGTTCGCGCATCGTGCACTTTGAGCCAATCAAATGATTCAAAGTACGAACGAACGGAACGTTGATTCGGTACAAGACGTCTCTCGGAGAATATGATTGGTCCGTCAAGTGTATGTCCGCGACGGCGCAACCGCGTCTCCCGCGACCCGCTCATACCTCAAAGGGGACCTAAAAATCGACCTTTGCGCATATGACGCCTCTGGCCAATTTACGTGCCGGCGTATCAACAGCTGTTTCAAACATTTAAGACATATTATAATTGAGTTACAGGTGAGTGTAACATAGGGAAACTAACCTGTCTCTCTGTTGCGGCGTGTAGAGAGCTATGCTGTGTCTCCACCGGTAGACATTAGGGTACTGTTCAGCACTTATGGTTAAGTCACACAAGGCGTCGTATACTAATCGATCCATCTTAGTTGGCTCCTCGCTGCAAGAGATTTATACATCTAGACTTAAAATCTTACGCATGTTTGATCATAATCGTTTGATTAGAACCGGAGAGATAGTCAAAAAACGTGCATAGGCTAGTTTCATAATAGTCAAACAGGTTTTTTTATACCACTTAGGTGGCAGAGAAGCACACGGCCCACCTGATAGGAAGCGGTCACCGAGGCCTATGGACGTGCGCAACACCAGGGGCGTCACACTCGCGCTGCCGACCCTGCAAAAACCTTATTATGCCCTTCTTGAAGAACCCCATATTGTTGTATTTAAATTAAAAAAAGGCCATTAATAAGTAATTAAATGGCAATTTTATGTGTCAGTATAGTGACAGTGGCATGCTTTTACTTAACAGAATTGAAGCGCAATTTGGTGACACGCTGGGACGGATTCGGAATAGGCTAAGCTAGACTAGTCTATTGTAAATCTATGTCATCATTTCATCATTCTCTGAACCTTTTCCCAACTCAGTTGGGGTCGGCTTTCCAGTCTAACTGTGATGCGGCTGAACTTCGATATTTTACGTGGAGCGACTGCCATCTGACCTCCACAACCAATGGCGATATCGAAGTTCCAAGTTAGACTGGTTGGACTTTTGAGGGCTCCAACTACCCGTAACGACTGCCATAGATGTTTGTATGGCAACCGGGACCGACGGCTTAACCCTTTGACCGCCAAAGACGCATTAAAGCGTCATTCAATAACTTGATCGAGACGCCAGCGACGTCTTTAAGCGTCCATCGCACTAATGACAAAAAACTGAATAAACTAAACTTAAACTGTTAATTTTCTGAATCAAGAACATTTAAAACTCTTCATCTTGACTTCGACTACTATAATTATGCATTCAAACATTGAGATATAGTATATTTGGGCACGTAATATTAAAAATTAACTCATCAAAAAATTTACATATAAAGTTACATTCACAGCGCCATTGACGCCTTAAAGCGTCGACTAGTGATGTGATTACCTCCGAATGGAAAATGGAAAATAAAAAATATAATAGGTAGGTAGTTTCAAATAGTATGGTGACAGTTAAGTTGTAAACTTGTTATAAAGTTCTAGATTACTCTACACGTCTACACTAACCAGACACTAACCGTCGAAAGCGAGACGTGTAAACGACTCGCTTTTTGATTTGAACGCCCAAAAGAGCAATCGTCGAACATCCTACCCATGAATCCTACCCCAAGTTGCACACAAACATAAAACTACATTAGCAGCAACTTCTCAACATATCTATTAATGTTGAAAAAATTATCACAACACCATGTTTGGAATGTAATAAACATCAAAGTGATGATAAAAGGAATTAATTTTTGTCAATTACTAAATGAAGAATTCATGTACTACTACTATTAAACCTTGAATTCGTTCACTTTGTTACATGAAAATGTTAAATTTTTAGAGCATGCAAAGAACACTCACTTTATCAAATACAGAGAAACAATAGGTAAACATTATAATAGGTTTCGATATGTTTGAATAATTAAAAAATAAACAATATTCTTCTGATAGGTATAATCTTTGTTTGCAGTACCTATATACGTTGATCTATAAATAAAATTCAAGTGCCTACTTGGTTTCCTTGTCACATTATAGATTTCCATTTACTTAAATAAACATCGACAACTTTATTCGAACATTACTACTCATCACGCACTTTCCTATGTCGTGAACGCCGTTGACGACTTAAAGCGTCCGCCTATGACGTCACAAGCCAGAACGTTGGTAGTTATAGTGTTGGGATTTCACGGTAGAAAAAAATACCTATTTTATGAATATACCCTCCAGGCATAAATTATTATAATAATTCAATACATGTCTTACTAGCACATTTTTTGGCTTACGCGTCTTTAATAATTAAAATCAACAACTTACCGACGACTTCACAAAATATAGATCAACCAATGCGATTATTAGTAAATGGGGCACGCCACATGCCAGCGTATTTACCGGATACTAAAAAATACGGTGTAAATTATGTACCTAGTAATTCAAAACGCAAAAGGTGAGATACGAGATTTTGGAGCGAAATTTGTAAAATGCCTCTTTGTGTTACAAATGTTTCCGTGAGTATCATGAAGAAAAAATAATACTGCTCTAGCGCAAACATATTGTCATAATTTTAAATAATAAATATCGACAATTATTAATAAATCAATCATCACATCACTGTCTATGTTATGTTTTGATCACAAAATTTCCCTTCTCCTACGGCATTGACGCTTTAAAGCGTCGACTAGTTACGGGATAATAAGGTAATGAGTTATTTATTATTCTTGCAAAATCAATATTTATAGAGGCATATAATGACTTAATAATGATATAGTAATGTTTATTATTTGATTATAACTGAATCTTCAGTGGTATGAGCATTATTTTATTTGTAAACCACGCACAAGCAGAATGTATCGATGTTTTATCGATTTACTTTTTTCCATCACTATTTTTTTGTAGGTATAATATAAGGAATTTATTGGTTGGCGTCGGGAACATAGTTTTGCGTAATAAGCGTGGCGGTCAAAGGGTTAACGTGCTCTCCGAGGCACTAATAAATTTATGTATGTTACAATAAATGCATCCAGAACTCACCCATAAATAAAAGGCTCAGCGATAGCGCGATCACACGCTTCAGCCATTTCGTCCTGGTCATCTTTCTCCGAGTACTCCGACGCGGAGAGGAACACCTCCTCGTCGGAGTGACTCGACCCTCCCGACTCGTCCTCCGATATCTGCTACAAGTGTACACGTCACCGATCAGTGCATTGAGTTGAGCTGTTAGTAGGTGCGTTTGGACATCTCTGTGCTCTTAATTAAAGCTTAAAGTCGTGATGTTATAAGAGATATAAGAAAGAAAGAAGTTGTTGGAAGTAGAAGCTTCAAAAAATTAAAATAATAAGAAGCAGTGGTAGCGATTAGCTCATTAGCACCTAAATTAGATGATCATTTTCATTCGGTGTATGTGGTTTAATGGAGGTTGGGGTCAAGGTGTGGTATGGCGTAAGGTGAAGGCTTTGGGTGGATGGGATGGAGGGTGTGGGGTGATGGGATCAAGATGGGTGCGGTGATGGAGTGGAGGAGGTTGATGTAGGGGTAGTGTGATTAGGTGATGAGGTAAATAAATAAATAAATATTCTACGACAATCTACACAGCGCTCTCTAGACCCAAAGTAAGCATAGTTTAACTTGCTTGTGTTATGGGTTCTAGAATGCGGATAAACATACTTATTTTTTTTTTTGTAAATACATACATATAATACATAGAAACACCCAGATCAATGCAAATAGACATATTCATGCATACAAATATTAGCACTGAGCGGGAATCAAACCCGCGCCCCTTGACGTAGCAGTCGAATGCACTACCGCTACGCCACAGAGGCCGTCGAGTTGTGATGAGGGCGGGGTCGGTACCTCAGGCTGCACGACGCGGCACTTGGCGACGTCGAGGCTGTAGAGCGCGGTGGGCGCGGGGGCGGGCAGGGGGGCGGGCGCGCCGTCTCCGGCCGGCGAGTTGTTGCTCACCACGCGCGACGCCTCCACTCGCTGGCACTTCCCGTCGCCTGCCGACCACAACACACGCTAGTACAGATACCGGCAAGTAAATTGGCCAGACGCGTCATATGCGCAAAGGTCGATTTTTAGGTCCCCTTTGAGGTATGAGCGGGTCGCGGGAGACGCGGTTGCGCCTCAATCGCGAATCAACGTTCCGTTCGTTCGTACTTTGAATCATTTGATTGGCTCAAAGTGCACGATGCGCGAACTTACCCCAAACCTGGCCAAGTTACGTGCCTGTATCTGTATAATTACATCTATCTATGATAAAATTGTGAATTAGCTGTGTCTGTACATTTGGAGATACTTAAAAAAATACTTGGGTTATGTTATAAATATTTGTATTGGAATTCTCAAGTTTGCAGTCGTGTTTGCGATGGTCGCAAACACCACTATTATAGTACGGGAGGTAGCGTTAATTCTAACAAGCAATCGATAGCCAGTTGATATTCTCCACGATAATAGAGCTTTATTAATACATAACAGAGTTGACCGTCAACCGGTCTGGTAGCGGTCTAGTCGAAGGTGACACCATGGTAAAGTTGTCAAAAAAAATTACGCTCCGAGCAATCATTTGACACGTGAAACTTTATATGGTGATTCCTGAGGTCATTTTCAACTGAGAAATAACCGTCAGATGTGGTGTAGAGTAGTGGTTATACGTCAGTCGCGTATATATTAGACCAGTGCCGATAGTCTTTGAGACAAAATAAATTTATAGTAGGATGAAACCTGTTGGAAAAGGATCAGAATATAACAAAAATGAAAGGAAAAATAAATTACGGGTGATCTGAGGTCGGGAAGTGGGGAGGGGGGTGAGTTTTAAGTGTAAAAACGGTTTATCTCGATTTCCGGCAAAACTACAAGTCCTATGGAAAAAAGTTAAATGACAAAGTTGTAGGTAATAAAGAGACCTACAACTTTTCATTTACACTTTTTTCACATAACCTCAAAATGTATGTGAAAAATTCAAATAATCAAGTTTTTGGTTTTTTATTTTTATCTTAAGCAAAACAAATTTGTTTTCCACGAAATTTGGTGAAAACTTAGCTTTTTATGTCCCAAAGACACTGTATTTTTTTTGATTTGAAATACTCTTTTTTTCAGCTTATTTTGACTAAATATCGAAAAACCACCCTAATTTTCAATCGAAAATTATCATGTCAAAATATCAGCTTTTTAAAAAAAGTCAGAGAGTTTTTTGTTCTCTGAAATCTCTTCTTTCTGATAATGTAAAAATACATATACATTGCTGTGGTAAATTTTCTCAGAAAATGCAAAGAAGAAAAACTCGAATTCGAAATTAATATTTTTGTATTTAGTCATTTCCTCGCTGAGGTGGGATGAAAAGTTACATGTTGCGCTATAACTTCATAGTTACACTCGAGTGCAAAGATTTTTCACCTTGCGCACTTTTGATTCCCTCGCTAAAGATCTGGGTTCAATTTTTAGAACTCTTCGCGTGCTCAGTTTTGATGACCGAGCAAGCGAAGGGTTCTTAATTTGAATCACGAGCGCAGCGAGCGATTCACAAAATAGAACCCTGAGCTTTAGCGAGGGAATCAAAAGTGCACAAGGTGAAAAATCTTTGCACTCGAGTGCAACTATGAAGTTATAGTGCAACATGTAACTTTTCATCCCACCTCAGCGAGGAAATGACTAAATACAAAAATATTAATTTCGAATTCGAGTTTTTCTTCTTTGCATTTTCTGAGAAAATTTACCACAGCAATGTATATGTATTTTTACATTTTCAGAAAGAAGAGATTTCAGAGAACAAAAAACTCTCTGACTTTTTTTAAAAAGCTGATATTTTGACATGATAATTTTCGATTGAAAATTAGGGTGGTTTTTCGATATTTAGTCAAAATAAGCTGAAAAAAAGAGTATTTCAAATCAAAAAAAATACAATGTCTTTGGGACATAAAAAGCTAAGTTTTCACCAAATTTCGTGGAAAACAAATTTATTTTGCTTAAGATAAAAATAAAAAACCAAAAACTTGATTATTTGAATTTTTCACATACATTTTGAGGTTATGTGAAAAAAGTGTAAATGAAAAGTTGTAGATCTCTTTATTACCTACAACTTTGTCATTTAACTTTTTTCCATAGGACTTGTAGTTTTGCCGGAAATCGAGATAAACCGTTTTTAGCCTTAAAACTCACCCCCCTCCCCACTTCCCGACCTCAGATCACCCGTAATTTATTTTTCCTTTCATTTTTGTTATATTCTGATCCTTTTCCAACAGGTTTCATCCTACTATAAATTTATTTTGTCTCAAAGACTATCGGCACTGGTCTAATATATACGCGACTGACGTATAACCACTACTCTACACCACATCTGACGGTTATTTCTCAGTTGAAAATGACCTCAGGAATCACCATATAAAGTTTCACGTGGCAAATGATTGCTCGGAGCGTAATTTTTTTTGACAACTTTACCATGGTGTCACCTTCGACTGCTCCGCGGGTGCGGGTTCTGACGGTCAATTCTGGTATGTATCAATAAAGATCTATTATCGTGGAGAATATCAACTCGCTATCGCTTGCCAAAAAAAATTAACGCTACCTCCCGTACTATTAGGTTTCTGTTGCGGTTCTTTCATTAGAAAGGCCTTCGTCAGACTTAAAATCTGCCGTATGTTTGATTACAATTGGTTGAGTAGAACCAGAGATATGACCGCAACAGTCACACCCTATTTTTCCTCTGCTTCTAAGTCGAAACTTGATTGATGTATTTCAATTTTTTATGACACACATAATGTGATAGACATTGCTGCTAATTCTGTTGTTACATCTCTAAACTTAAAATTCTCTAAAATTTTCTAATTGCATCTGTTTCTTTCATTATCAGGTAGAAAAGGATAGATGATTTTATTTAAGACCTGTCAAATTAAGACAGCGCCTTGTTGGTGCGTAGTAAGTTAAGTCGCATGTTCGTAGATGTCGACTAAAATTGAAAGGTACCGTCAAGACGCCGACTTAATTTGACAGGTGTTCACTAAAATAAATCATCTATCCTTTTCTATTTGATAATAAAAGAAACAGATGCAATTAGAAAATTTTAGACAATTTTAAGTTTAGAGATGTAACAACAGAATTAGCATCATTACAAAATATTTACTTACCAATATCATGATCAAACGTCAATCTTCTAATAAAGCTCTCACTCTTTGGGCTCGTCGACAACGTAGACCTATTCTTTCTAAACGACGCATTCTTTTTACTATTTCTCTCAAACACTTCTATCTTCCAATCACATCTACATTTAGATGCCTTCGACCACAACTCTTTACACTCTCCCTCCGACATAGCCGGTGCTTTAACCGCTTCTCCGTCAGTCAACTCCTCACATATAGAACTAGCTAAGCATCTAACGTGGACATCTATCACATGGGTCATTTTGACCCTGCCTGTACTTCTATAGCTAGGCTTCCTTTCGTCATCAGAGCTAAATATATCATCGTTAGGACAACGTAATTTCACTAAAAACTCCAATAGATTATTAACATCATCTAAGTCAGTGGTCTGTTGTTTCAATTTGTAGACGGCTAACTGAGCTAATCTAGAATGTATTAACGCGAAGTCTATATTTTGAAATCGGTCGTCGTCCATATAAGTGAATATCGTATGTTGTAAATGTTTAGCTTCAGACTTGAGAGATTCGCCTGCAGTTTCTGGTTCAGCGTTTAGAGAAAACGTCAGAGCATCGGCTATCCTTTTAGCGAATACTTGGCAGGTTCGTTCGATACATAGTAGAGGACTGACAGTATGGTTGACTGTTGGGGGTGTTTCACCATTGACTAGTTTAACACTGGGCTGTCGACACAAGCGTTGTCTTATCGGATCTGTTTTCTTCCAATGCGGTCTTTCTGAGGTTATTTTACAAGACTTCAAAGCAACGCATAATTCTGAGATGGGACTCAAAACGGAATCTTTGCTTGGACTTTGTTGGATGCTTAAACTCAGTCTGGATAACGTGAGGTCGTCTGCGTGGTGAGATTGTGCGCAACTGTCGCTGTATGCGAAGGAACACGCGCTTTCGTATTTAGCTTTGAGATAGTTTTCTAGGAGAGCGAGGCCTTCAGGTGTTCGTAAGTCTGTGAAAGTGTCAAGGAACGGCCAGTATTCTTTCCAGCCTACTTTCATTTGTTGTGCTAAGGTCCTGCAGAGAAAAAAGGTAGATTAATGACATCATTAAGTTTAAAGGTGACGACTAACTTAACGGCTATATAACGGCTTCCTCTTTGATTAGAACAGATTTGTTGTAAGGGTAAATGGGTAGTCGTATACGGTCGACCTATATGAAAGTATGTTAGTCACATCGAAAGGTCTTGATCTTGATTTTTATTATATTAATAATTTTATTATGAAAAGGAAAGCGAAATTATTTAGGGAGGAAAAAAGCTTTGTACTGCGCTTCCCAATATGTCAGAGTTCAAAATTATGTAAGCACCAAAACTCAACATTTCAGGAGATACAAAAACATTTTTTTTTCAGAATATTTGAAAAAGTTTTAATATATAGGGGTGAAAAAAGGTAGGGCTACATTGTTAACTAATTTTCGCTAAAATGGCGGTTACGCCCTTTGAGCCGCGAGGTATCGATGAGTTCGCGGCTCCAAAGGGCGTAACCGCCATTTTAACGAAAATTAGTTAACAATGTTGGTATCCATAGGGATTTCCGCACGATAAAAAAATAAAATAAAAAGTAAGGTATCGATTAGCTAGTCGTAGTATACGCACCTGCCGACGCTCTCGAGTCCCTTGGTGGTCTCCTTGAGGCGGAAGGTGCGCGCGCGCGGGCTGTGCGGCGGCGCGGGCGGCCCCTGCGAGCGCGGCGGGGTCTTCCAGCGGCGACGGAACGCGTCCGCCGCGCGCGCCTCCATCGGGCCCGCGTACGCCAGGATCTCGTAGCGCGGGGACAGCGGGTTGCAGTTGATCTCCTGCCGTCAACCACACAAGGGTTAATAACGTCCTATCCTACCTATGGCCATGTAAGTGGGCAGGCAAGCCGGGGTACCGCGGTAGCCTAGTGGTTGGACTGCTAAGACGAGGTCTCAGGTTCGATCCCAGGTTACCATGGCACACACCAATGACTTTTCGATGCTTTTCGAAGTTATGTGTGTATTTATCGCAGGTTTATAAGTGGTGTAAGTAAGTCATTGGGACCTAAACATACACTGGCGAGATGTGGGTGCTAGCAACTCTGCCTACCCCTGAGTTTATGTTATGTTATGTTATGCTACCCAGGGTCGACCTCGCAGAACAAACACTTTATACTTCACGGCATCTAGCTTGGCAAGATTTTGGAGTAGTGTGGGCCCCACTACTCCAAAACCCTGCCAAGTTAGCTGCTGTACACTATACTTGTTTATATGCGACGCATTTTGCCACAACAAGTATAGTGTACAACATTTAACTTGGCAAGGTTTTGGAGTAGTGAGGCCCACACTACTTCAAAATCTTGCCAAGTTAGATGCCGTGAACTGCACATAAATTAAAAAAGATGGCTCCTAAAAAAAGACCAGAAGCTCACGGTGCATAGCTCCATCCCTTTCCCTGAGTTAAGCTGCATCACATTTGAATTTCTATAAGAGCTCATAGTATGGGACCAGGTCAATAGCACTCAAAGCTTGCATGAAAGGTTTAATGACAGTAGAGGAAATTCTGGCAGTATGTAAGGACAGAAGCAGATGATGGGCTGTCGTCTCTGCCTACTCGGATGGGGAAAAGCGTGAATATATACAGAAAACTACAGTACCAAGGAAATAGACACCAAAGTACGGTATATACAGTCCGACGCCCATGGCATAATGGGGTTGTTTGAGCCGTGAGCGATCGGTCCCATAGTATAAGACTGCATGCCCATCTACAAAGAAAGAAATAATACTATTGAGCTTTTCTCCGCAAATAAATTAACTTTTTCTTTATCTTTATCTTTACACGCAAAAACCGCGCTAGGACGTGGAGTTGCGGACAACAGCCCGAGAAAGCATACCACACTATTGAACTAGTAATTGGGATAAAAGTACCGCCTTCTTTAGTTAACAACATCACATTTTTTTTGCAGGTGGCTCAGCGGCTCAGCAATAATTTCTATCACTTTTGTGCTTCTGACATCACAATTTTGATCGGTATAAAGATATTATATACGATTTTAAAAAAGGGAGTCATTATGTACTGGTGTTTTCGCTGTATTAGTACCACTCTAACAGCATGTGGGCAGGCAGGGCGGTGTATACGTGGGGGGGGGGGGTAACAGGTATACGTGGGGGGAGGGTGGGCAGGTACTGTATGTGGGGGGGGGAGCAGGCGCAGGTGTGTACAGGGGGGCAGGATGTGTATACGTGTGGGTGCAGTAGGTGTATACGTGGGGGGACAAGGGGGTATATTCGTGGGGGGGGAAGGTCAGGGAGTGTATACGTAGAGGGAGGGGGGAGTTCAGGAGGTGTATACATACGGGCGGCGCGGCGGGGGTGAAGGCGCGGCCGATGGTAGGGGCGGCGCTGCCGTCCTCGCTGTGCAGTACCGGCACGTAGTATCGCTCCAGCAGCATACCGCTGATGGCCTCAACCACTTCACTACTGCTTGAGTTCGCGCGTTTGCAGATTATCTGGGAACATATGGCAGCCATTTAAATTATAGTTATGAAAATAAAGAGGCATTTGGCATGAGGCAAGACACACACAAACACAGACTGTTCGTACACACGTTCGCAAGCACGCACGCACACGCATATGCGCACTCACACAGATATAACTTCCAACTGAAATGTTTATTAACTTATTTACTTGCGTGTGTCGTGACTAGAGATGGGATTATGCCCTGTCACTTTGGATATTAACCGGGCATTTATGTAACCCGCCCGATTTACGCCGGACGTAAACCTATCTGTGTAGATAAGTTTATGCCCTAGCATTTTGGGCATAAATATCAACATCTATGGCAGTTGGAGCCCTAAAAAGTCTAACAACAACGGTCTAGTTCCAATGCTTCGATATCGCCTAATGTCACCATTGAGTTGTGAAGGTCAGATGGCAGTCGCTTCAGGGAAAAATATTCAGGTCCAGCCAAATCTGAAGTTAAGACTGGTAAGGCGGACCCCAGACTCCGAAGTGAAAGCTTTGGATGCGACTGGGCATTAACGCTAGGATGAGGAAGAAAGATTTTGAGCATAAATAATAAACGCCTGATAAATGCCCAATGTGACAGGTCATAAATCCATCTATAGACGTGACACATGTTCTATGACCAACTCAGTACTTATGGTAATTCAAAACTATAGCGCAGAATGTGTCGATTCCGCCCGCGGTTTCACCCACGTGGATGTCGGTTATCGCGACCAAACATAGTCTATGTTCATTCTCAAGGTCTAATCTACTCCTATACCAAATTTCATCAAAATCGGTTCAGCGGTTCAGGCGTGAAAGCGTGACAGACAGACAGACAGACAGACAGACAGACAGACAGACAGACAGAGTTACTTTCGCATTTATAATATTAGTATGAATGAAGTGACTGAAAACATTTATACTTACATCCTTGGGTTGTTCACCAAACTTGTTGACAGCCGTGGTGTTACACTGCGGGAATGACGTCAGCACATCGACCACGTGTTCAGCTCCGAACTTAGCCGCAAAGTGCAGGGGCGTTTCGTTCATAGCCTTGTCGGGTGTGTTCAGGTACCGGTCTACTAGGATTGCTGCGAATTCCTGCACAATACAGAGACTTATCAGATTTATTTTCAACACACATACATACAGTCAGACTAATAAATAAATAAATATTCTACGACATTCTACACTGCGCTCTCTAGAAAGTAAGCATAGCTTAACAAGTATGGGTTCTAGAATGCGAATATAATTACATACGTTAGTATAGTATAGCAGCTAAATATTTGCATGTATCAATATGTCTATTTGCATTGGTTTGGGTGTTTCTATGTGTGTAATATGTATCATTTACAAAAAAAAAGTTATTTAAGATTGTTTTATATCCGTCGCGTCAATATGACTTTACCTCGCCTGATGGTAAGCTAAAGTAAAGTTTCAGTAAGAGGGTCCCCATTACATACACCGACAGTGCCATAATGGTGGCCCTCAACTTGACGGCTTTATCAAATGCTTTTTCACGCCCCGCTTAAATTTCAAAGTTAGTGGTTCTTTTAGGGGGGAAGGTATACGTTTTTACAATAAATTGCCTGAATCGGTCCTTGGTATGCCTGACAATAAATTTAAAACATTTGTTAAGGCCACCTTATGCAAAAAAGCATACTATAGGACTGCTGATTACCTTGAAGACAAAAATGTCTGGCTTGAGCATGGTGCAGGGCCCTCCTAGAATGCTAAAGTGCTACAACTACATAATGCTGTAGTTGTGGCATTTGCCTACTACAATATATTGATATTGTGGTAGGCACGCGACCTTTTTTGCTATTTTTTTTGACATTAGTATATTTTTGACATTTTCAATTATTTTATTGTTTAACTTCGGTTAAAATTTATTATATATTTTTTTTTTATATACCTTTATATTGACACGAGAAAAAATGTACATTCGTCCATATTTAGTCTTAAGATAACTATGTATAACCTGACGTCTTAAAATGCAGCAGTGGAGTTTGTTGCGCCGTTTCTTCTCCACTAGCGCCTAGGAAGCGGTGGTAAACTTAGTATTAAGTAGTTTTTGACGTCAAAAAGATGTAATTACGTTACACTATTTTGAAAAATAAAGAAATTGAAATTAAAGGATCCGGGGCTGTAGGGACGTATACCGCATAGTGGCTGATTAGTGTGTGTGTGTGTGTGTGTGCGTGCTGACTTGTACGTATAAGCAAGTGGGCCGACTCTAGAGTCGTCAGTTGTATTTTTCAGTTGCATTCTATTTAGATATAGTTACCTTACAAGACTCCGCATCTGCGTCCATTCCGTACAGCGTCTGCACGAACATTGGGTTCCCGACCGTGGTCAGTATGAGGTTGCAGATCTCCGCGTTCTTCGCCTTAGCCGCCACGTGCAAGGCGTTGTATCGAGAACCTTCCTGTAATTTCAATATACTATAACATCTTGCTACTTGCTAACATTCCCCCTGTAAGGGACTGGTCAAGGGTCTCCCCCCCCCCCTATTCCGGGGGCATGACGGGAACCACGTGGTTCCCAAACCCGAGGGGGCCATCTCGAATTCGGATATGGCCCGGGTCAAGACGGGGTGCGAGGGAAATGCTCCTTGGGCCACCCCTTACACCCTGGCGTCAGAAGACCCTAGACGGCGTGCGGTTTTAGTCGGTAGAGTCCGACATAACCTGCCCCGCTGGCCGCGGGGTGGGTATCCATGAAGATTTCCGCACGGAAAAAAAAGGGACTGGTCAAGGGTTGAAGTCCCGTTCTGGATGATCACTTTTTCCGATCAGAAAATCATTGGGAATAGTAAGCATGCAGTTGCTTTAAAATTTCATTCAAGAAAATCGATATGAAACATGTCAATGTCCATCAACATCTGAACACTGTCCACCAAAATACAGGCATCAGCCTAGTTTGGGGAACAGTAATCATCATTGCGACGAATGTAATCACCAGTATCACCATACTGTTGATAAAATTCCGATTGTCAAATGTCTGTGTCAATAAAGGAGATGTTTCATTTTGGGCCCCCTAATTGTACACAATACAGAAAAAAAGAGAAATAATACCGGTTATTGGCAAAAATACAATTATTCGCCTCCGAAATTCAAGGGTATAAATTCATAAAATAAAATATGAGTACATTTTAATACCATTTATTTAGTCCGCCATGTTTATTGTGTTGCAAGAAAGTGTTTATTTAGTTAGATTCCGCCCATTAAATACTAAACTAAATTGCCTAGCAATTTTTTCTAAGTAGTATACAATTACCGGGCCCAAGCTCCATACATTTCTGAAACATCTTTATTTTATTTTGTTTATATGCTTCCGAGTCAAAAATCTTGACTATACATGAAAAAGTTCACGCATGTGCACTAATTGACCAATTAAAAAACCCGTGGTTAATATTATATTCTACTAGCCTACATAGCCAATGCCCGAAGCTTCGAACGCCTGAATGTAGGTTATTGCGACTATTGATCGTATCTCCCGTTCTACTCAATCAATGGCAATCAAACATACGACAGATTCTAAGTCTGGCAAAGCCCTTCTAATAAGAAAAACTGCATCGAAACCAGATCAGGGCTCGTAGACAAGTGTCAAAAGTCTAAATCGCTAAGGAATAGAAAAGATTAGGTCGACCAATCACACTACAGCTCGTGATATCGCCGCGGTGCGCGCATCGTACGCCGGCGACGAGCTTGGATGTGATTGGTCGACCTAATCTATTCGGTTCCTTAGCGATCGTTAGCGATTTAGACTTTTGGCACTTGTCTACGGGGGCAGTAGTCTTTGCGTCCATCACGAATAAAATAAGAATTTGAAATATTTTTGTGTTCAGATTCGTTCATTAATAAAAAAATTCTTGGGTTATGTTAAACCCAAGAATTTTTTTATTGTCGCCAATATACAGACACTAGTTTTTTAATTTTGTAGTATAGTGTTCCATACGAATAAACTCGCTGGTTTACGCCACTGACTTACATACATTTAAATATGTAATGTGAGTTAACTATGACGCATTAATTTCCGACTATGATGCCTTTTACTTTCACAATTTGCATATTATTCAAATTGAATAGCGGATCTTAGGTAATCGCATTTAGTAGGTATTTGATGTTGGTCTTATAGCGGAACCACACTTCGCTATTCGCCTTTATTCACGTGTACCTTTACAACGAAGTGGGGAAGGCCTATTCGTGTATATTTGCTTTTGCTTAGTCGCTCTTATATGACGAATTGTGAAGGGTCGTCGTGTATAAGAATTTCGTCGAATACATTATTTATAGGCGAATAGCGAAGTGTGGTTCCGCCTTAAACAGTGTGCGCTGAAAAATTTGGCATGCGGTTTGTTCCTAAGAACGACTATGGATTAATTTGACATTTACGATATGTCATAGATACATAGCTATATACGAAAATGTTCTCTTCTCTCTCTCAAGAGGTGAGCTTTTTTATCGCAGAAATAGGTTTCTGTGAATCACAGGAAAGGAATTGTAATTCCACGCGAGCGATACCGTGGGGCAACAGCTATTAATCTAAAAGGTGAACAATTGAATGAATAATTAAGTAATGCTTGCAATGAAACTTTGAAGCCATTAGTATGCTCACTTTGCCTAGTAATTTGGATTAACCGTCGAAATGAAACCGTCCTGTCCTGGACCTCGATTCTGCTAAAGGCAGACCACAGTCAAGCCACTGAAATTCTAAAAAATGCCATTTAATTGTAGACTTTATTGTTATCTCGTTAAAGTCCAAAATTAAATGTAGAGTGAATAAAAAGTTTAATGAATTCTTTTCATTTGATTTGGGACTTTAACTGTATAATGGTAAAGTCTACAATTAAATATCAGTGGTTTGCCTTTAGCAGAATTGAGGCCCTGAATGTTCTATTTATTCTAATGCTTACCTGTAATATTGAAGGTGTGTTGCCGCTGCTCACGAGAAATCTAGGGTTATCCCATACTTTGTCACGGACGTGGCCGGCGAGGCCTGCTTCTATAGACTTCCGAAGCGCCACCATCTCTTGTGGAGACGGTGCCTTGAACGGATACGGCTTTTCACCCATCACCGCTGCAATATCAAACAACGTTCAAGTTAATAACAATTATAATACAGAAATATTACTCCATTTGGTTAGGTACTTAACTAAAGTTAAACAATCTTGTAGCGACTTTAAAAAAAAAACAAATAAACTAGGCCAGGGTAGGCGAACCAATGGCACAATATTTTGGGCACGTCGCCGATCATAAAACTTATGTAAATAATGTGTTTAGGTATTTTATGACGATCTAACGAGAATGATCCTATGCTACGGAGTGTTCAAATATGTTATAAAACGTCGTATGGCACTCGTGAGGTATGAAAATTACTTATCCTCGGCTTCTTATAACCCTCGCCTATTGGCTCGGGCTAGCAATATCGCCTCTGCCGTAATTTTCAACTTATCTCCCTTGTATCATAATACATAATACTATTTATTATGCGTGAAATTAAAACATTTCAAAAATATACCTCTTTTGTTTACTTTATTTCATAACTAGCGACCCGCCCCGGCTTCGCACGGGTGCAATGCTGATACTATTTCTGCATGTATTATACATATAAACCTTCCTCTTGAATCACTCTATCTATTGGAAAAAACCGCATCAAAATCCGTTGCGTAGTTTTAAAGATTTAAGCGCACATAGGGATATAGGGACAGAAAAGGCGACTTTGTTTTATACTATGTAGTGAAGAGTTTTGATGGCACGCCAGTGACTCCATGAAACATGTTTTAGAAAAAAATGGCACGTTGATGCATAAAGGTTCGCCTACCCTGAACTAGGCTAACTAAGCGACTAAGTAGTGGTTCAATTTCGTTTTTTTTTGTTCACAAATGAGGTTCTATACTCAAAAATATTAGTAAATTAAGTTTTTAAATAAAACCGATAGAATAGACACATCAACATTGTTAACGTCTTAAATAGAGTATATATAGGTAGATCTAAGTAGAGAACTTTGATATATAGCCAATATGTTGTAAAGGTCAGATGGCAGTCGTTTCACAAAAACTATCGAATACTTAACGGTTTTTAAATCTTAACTACGAAGTGGTCGCATAGTTACGACTAAAAACCTATCCAACAAAGGTTCGGAGGATGAGGATAATGTAACCAATTGGACATATTATTATTAAAATAAGAAATTAGAACTACACATAGCTTTGTAAAAGTCTGAACAGTAAACAACTTCTGCAGGTCAAAATCGGATGGTAGTATAAAAATCTTATTTTTATAGCAGACTATAGTATTTTGTAATTTTGATTTAGTTTCTTTTTACCAATTAAGTGGTAGATAAGTACACTGCCCACCTGATAAAAAGCGGTCACCGTGGCTTATGTAGTTATATGGTATAGTTGAACCAATTTTTTACATCTACTTGATGGGTTCATTGTACAGAAGGCTGTGATTAATAGAAACAAAGGTATTAAACCTACGCAGTTTCGTGACCGGAGGCCATTCTGCGAGTGTTTTACCTAAATTAAATAAGGTGTAATTATGTTAAGCGTGAACCGTTACTGTGCTACTAGTTACAAACAACTAAAATGTCGATGGATCAATAGATTTTTGTCTTTATTTTTAAAATTTTATGATTTTTTACGATTGCGAAAAACCCTCCATAGTAATCCAATCTTGATTGGATTGCGTTCATGGGTCAACAAGTGCATAGCCGGGCAGGGGGAATTGTGGTCGCAGCACTAGTGGGACCGGTGGGTGCCACGCGGTGCTGCGACGACAATCCTCTTTGATGAGGCCGCCACCATTGTTAACATGGTACGTGTATGTAATGGTGACCCTCTTTCCTGAGACTTTACCTTCAGCTTACCATCAGGCGAGGTGAAGTCAAATTGACGTGTCTTATATTAAAAAAAAACCTTATAATTTCTCGTATTCAGTTGATTCGTAGCACTAGCACTTGCTACTTTGCAGATTTTAACGAATAAGAATGATGAGTTTTGTTTTGTATACCACTTAGGTGGCAGAAAAGCACACGGCCCATCAGATGGGAAGCGATCCCTGTGGCGTGTCTACGTATCCTACTAATATTATAATCTTTCTAATACGTCATAAACATGAAAGTTTATGACGTATGAATGGATGTATGGTTGTTACCCTGTATTGCTGTAAAACAGCCCAAGGAATCTGGATAAATTTCGGAGAGTGCGCTCTGGAATTGCACAACCTGACACCTCCAAGTCCTTTCCATCAACGAACGACCAAACGAACATCGACACGCCACCGCTATATGGTCGATATTCCACTCATACGCACGAAGCGCTTTGCTGACGCGTTCATCGTGCGTACAGCTAAGGAGAGGAATTCCTTGCCGGAGTCTGTGTTTCCGGAAAGCTATAACCTGGGAGTATTCAAGTCACGAGTGAATAGGTTCCTTCAAGGCAAGCGTGATTCATCGTAGACCACATCGTCACCTAACATCAGGTGGGATTGAGGTCAAACGTAAGCCTATCATGAATAAAAAAAAATGATCTGGAATAACACTTAAGTTACTTTTCATTCCGAATATAGGTTGCTGTGGATCGCAGAAGAAGTCCATGCAAGCAGAGCCGCAGGCAACAGTAAGTCATAAGATCGTTGACCTAGCCGCGAGACTTTCATTCCATCGTATGTGGGACAGCTATAATTTTGAACTGTGTGCGACGTGTTAAGTGATTACTATAAAATTATGTGACTCGCTGTAACGTGCGGTTGGTTTTCAAAGAGCGCTGTTAAGGCCTTAAGAAGGGTGAAATGCCTAAATATTTGCATGTTTGAAACAAAATATCTAAATAACTGGCTATTGAATTCGAATGAAAAAAATGTTAATGACGCATGAACATCTAATAAACATTTTTAATTGAAAGAAATTGTATTTTCATGGACCACTTTTTAGGAAAAAAATCTCCAACGAATACCTATTTCAGACATAAATTGCAAAATTTCTCTAAATCGGCTCAAGCATTTTATTTAGTTTTTACACCAAACGAAAGGTCTTAATAATGCGAATAATTTTAATTGAGAGTTTTATTTTCATTCCGTTTTTAACTGGTGAAAATTAATTTTAACACGAAAATTGAAGTTTATCCACGCGAGAGTGCCTGCTCCGTCGCCCTGTAATCCCCCGCGAGCCCTGCCGGCAGTCCGTTTCGGAACTTCATCGAGAGTGGACTGCGCGCCGGTTTCGGAGCGACTTCAGATAAAGTTTTATAGATTTTGACGAGTTTACACTCATTTGTACATATATATATATTAATAGAAATACTTAGTTAAGTTCATATCTTTAGGTTAATAGCTATAAATACTGCTTTTATGCTAAATTTATTGTTTGTAATTATCATAGAATAAATAAGATCAGACGTTTTAAAACTGTAAAGTGCTGTACTGTGGGACTTTGATAAAATGCCAAAACATAAGAAAAAATACCTATCATGTTAAAACAGGACGTAAACTACAAAACTATTGGTGAGTAGGTACCTACCTACATAATTTTATTAACTTAGTAGGTACCTGCCTAATTTTATTTACGAAGTAGGTACAGTCAGCACCAAAAGTCGATGAACAGAATCAACTTAACAAATAATTTTATTAACTTAGTAGGTACCTGCCTAATTTTATTTACGAAGTAGGTACAGTCAGCCCCAAAAGTCGATGAACAGAATCAACTTAACAAATAATTTTATTAACTTAGTAGGTACCTGCCTAATTTTATTTACGAAGTAGGTACAGTCAGCACCAAAAGTCGATGAACAGAATCAACTTAACAAATAATTTTATTAACTTAGTAGGTACCTGCCTAATTTTATTTACGAAGTAGGTACAGTCAGCACCAAAAGTCGATGAACAGAATCAACTTAACAAATAATTTTATTAACTTAGTAGGTACCTGCCTAATTTTATTTACGAAGTAGGTACAGTCAGCACCAAAAGTCGATGAACAGAATCAACTTAACAAATAATTTTATTAACTTAGTAGGTACCTGCCTAATTTTATTTACGAAGTAGGTACAGTCAGCACCAAAAGTCGATGAACAGAATCAACTTAACAAATAATTTTATTAACTTAGTAGGTACCTGCCTAATTTTATTTACGAAGTAGGTACAGTCAGCACCAAAAGTCGATGAACAGAATCAACTTAACAAATAATTTTATTAACTTAGTAGGTACCTGCCTAATTTTATTTACGAAGTAGGTACAGTCAGCACCAAAAGTCGATGAACAGAATCAACTTAACAAATAATTTTATTAACTTAGTAGGTACCTACCTGCCTAATTCTATTTACGAAGTAGGTACAGTCAGCACCAAAAGTCGATGAACAGAATCAACTTAACAAATAATTTTATTAACTTAGTCACAGAACATTAAAAAACCATAGAAGTAGTAATTAAGTAAAAATACAAAGGAATAGCTGTCGCCAAAAAATACACTCACACAGACTTATAGGACGTCTTATTGGTTGCATACATTTTACCTTAAAATATAAGAAGAGCAGAACTACACACCTTATTTTACTAAAAATGAATTTAAAGTACGTTTTGACAAGGTATATACTTCAATTATGTTTACAGAGTACCATCAAATCTGCCCCCATTTTTACGTAATATACAACAGAATTATGTTTAAGGCACGTTGGAATAGAGCACAAATTTATTTATCACAATAATACCCCATCTAGCGGTCAATAGCAAAATCAATGTACATTATAGTTTTGCTATTCACCAATAGATGTCTAAAATTGTATTGTATTGCAAATCAGTCCTTAAATATAACAATGGCAAGGATGAAATTAACTTAACTCAAAATACGGACAACACTAGAATCGACCCCCATGGTGTCGATTCTGTTGCACATTTTCACAAACTTAACTAAAATGATAATTTTGACAGCTCTAAGTAGAGTACCCCATATAGTATAATCGAAAATGAATCTAATCGATGTTCGATTATCGTTCCCGTAGAATATGGAATCGATAGTTATAAAAACACAAAAGCATTTATTTTTTTATTATTTTAGGTAACTTATTTCAGGATGATAAAAGAGAAGTTTTATGGTACAGTAATTATGTTTTGCATTATACTTAGCTAATTATATTACAAAAAATTTAAGTAGATAAGTACTTAAAAATTTCAATAAATTAATTTAAGTTCGATTCATTCGATTCCTTTGTGTCATAGGGTACTGGCACCAGTAGTCAGCCTTTTAGTGGAAAGTCTGACTTCAAACTCGTATAAGAAAATATTAGAAAGATTAAATTGGAAATCTTTTGTATAAATTGCGTTACACATTTATTAAACTTTATTACAAAATTAACAAAAATTACAAAATTATCCTTTAATAATATGAAAAGCACGTTTTAACAAAATAAGGCACTTTTCACCAGTGCTCAGCCGCCAAAATCCAGTAATCAGCCACACTGCCACCAGTGGTCAGCCTCTCTTGAAATCAATCAAATATATAACTTATACCTACTTAAATCAATCTGTAAATTCTTCAGTAACTAAAAAGTTTCAGTATTTAAATAGTTTTCAAGTTTTTTTTTTCACTTCTAAAAGTTTCTCGGCGATTAACAATTTTTTGCAGAAGCTTGAGCATAATGTAGGAGGTGTATGTATGTATGCAGGAGCTCCTGAAACAGAAACCTGTAAGGAAGATAATTCCTTACAGGTTTCTGTTTCAGGAGATTAAGTATGTTCTGAGAATTTTAATTTTATTTTATTTTATTTCCACAAAATCACGGCCAGTCTTCTCTGCTTCTTCAGTTATGTCATTCAAATCTTCCAATTTCCTTTTCCTTGTTTCTTTTTTTCCTTTTTACCTTTTACTCTCAATTTCTGACTAGAATTATCATTTTTCTTCTTTGTAGTCTCCTTCACTTTACTAGTTTATAATTTAGAGCTGTTTTGTTTTCTTTTTTACTTTCTTCTTTAAAATTTTTGGCCTCTGTAACTTTCTTTCCTGAATAGCAGTTAATCAAGTGAATGGGGCGCTGCATAATTTTATGAGCAGTCAGATCGTGTCTAAAAAGGCATGTCTCACTGTACCTACATAGAAGAGTTCTCGTTTCCAAACTTATATAAGGTAGTGAATGTTGGGTATGGCAGAAGAAGCATGAAAGTAGATTGAATGCTGTGGAAATAAGAAGTCTGAGAAGCATAGTTGGAGTAAAGTTGATGGACCGAATGTGTAACAGTGTGATAAGGGAACGTTGCGGTATGGTTGAAGATGTAGTGACCAAGACAGAGAAAGGAATGGATGGAAGAAGATTGAAGAAACATATATATGAGGTGAGGGTGAATGGACAACCAGGTAAAGGTCGACCTAGGCGTACATATTCTAATCAGATCCAGGAAGTTTTGGAAAAAGGTCAGGTCAAGAGTACCAGCAACCGGCGCACGTACGGCAAAATGCCATATTTACGACGACAAAACTATGAATGATAAAAATTTACGTTGAATATGCTCTTTACGTATATTTTATGTAGTGATTACCTCACCGGAGTATTCTTAATACTCCTAGGTAGGTACCTATGTACCTACCTAAAATTAGTAGGTATTTTACTCGATTAATTTGATCAAATGAAACAAGGAATTTTAAAGCAATATATTTATAACTAGCTTTCCGCCAGCGGCTTCGCCTGGATGTCGGTTATCGCTACCAGTGGTCTTTATTTAATTTAACTGACTTTAATATATGACTTAGAACCGACTTCAACAGAAAAATCGAAAATGTTTTTTATTTTTAAAATTATATCTGTAATTGAGTTATTTTACATCTTTCAGATCCTTTTTGCTTATTAAGGTCAATTTGACTGACCACTCCGCTCTCCACTCAGTTCTCCACTCAGCTCTTCACTCAGTTCTCCAATCAGCTGTCCACTCCACTCTTCACTGTACTCTCCAATCCACTCTTAACTTCGCTCTCCACTCGACTCTCCATTCAGCTATTTACTTAAGTCACAGCAGCTCTCTACTTAGGTCTCCACTCAGCTCTTGACTCCACTCAGCTCTCCACTTCTCTCCAGTCAGCTATCCACTTCGCTCTCTACACTGCTCTCCACTTCGCTCTCTACTCAACTCTCCACTCCACTCTAACTGGTCTCTCTCTAAGTGGAACAGAAAAATACTGGCCTAACTTGAATTAATATTTAAACCGATAATAATCGATGCTTCTTCTTTGTCGTATCGATGGAAATTATTTATTTTGTATTAGATGTGCCCAGCCCAAAACTCGGTGACATTGACTGCCATCTCACTTGCTCTGTTCAGGTCTTCGACCGTGTATGTATTGGGGCACGGCGAACACGACAGAAGGTGGTTCATATCAAATTAGTAGAGCTAATTGTAGTACCTAGATAGCTCAGCTACCATTGTCCATTTAGGAGATAACTTAGTTAAAAACACTTTGCGATTCGTTTTGATCGAATTTTCTTCATCTTCAGTACATTTTTCGGGATTTACTTTATGCAAAATATAGATAATATAATCGATCAATACAAGCTACTGAAGAAAATTTAAATAAACTGTCATTTAACACTGAATAATTGTATTGTAATCTTGTAATTTGCACGTCCATAATGGAATCGTTTCGACTACCTGAAACATAAACAAGAAATACTCAAAAAGGGGCCAAAAAGGGCCGCTAAAAACAGTATACAGTACAAGCAGCATTATGATCTTTTGATTAATACATATTTTGACTCAAAACTCGATAAAACTTTTTTTGAAAGTCTCAAACAAATTTCATAATTACAAAAAAAATGGAGTATTTCACTGTATAAACATAATTATGAATTTATTGAGTAAAATGCGTTTTTATGCGGTATTAATAGGGTTACAATAAAGTACTTACAACACGGTAACACCTCCATAATAAAAAAATAAACCAACACTTTCACTTATCAAATTAAAAAATAATGTATTCGCACTGAGTTTAACACAATACTGGAAACGCAGCTGACAACAAGCGACACCCCTGCAAAAACGTGTTTACTACACACAGATTCTTATTCACTCATAAATATTTTTTGTTGTACTATGTGTATTGAAGCTTTAGGAACATCTGACATATGAAATAGATGCATTTATATAACTTTGATTTTTGGACTTTTGTCGTCGTAAATGCATGATTTTGCCGTACGTGCGGCGTGCGTGTATGAAAACAATTATAAAAGTTGAAGAAGCGAAAGGAGTATGTAAGATCGTAGCAAGTGGAGATGTTGTCTGGTTGGTGGAGAGAGCCAACATCTGTCCACTGGGAAAAAGGCGTGATTTGTATGTATGTATGTTTAAAATAGCCTTAAAAAAGAAACTGCATAAGGAAACAATTTAAATATAGGGACGACTGAGCACTGGGTATACTTTCCCCAGTACTCAGCCATGTAACCAACTTCAACTGTTTAAGTGGCCGACTATTGGGTTTTTGACAAAACCGTTATGGTATGGGTATACTAGATTAAAGGATGAACTCTGAACTTTAAAATGATACTAAATATAACTCTAAATAAGAAAACAGCGTTAAAACCAGTACTCAGCCAGGGTGGCTGGGTACTAGATAATGTATATACAAAAGGGACCCAGTATTCGGCCGCCTCATTATTACTAATTCTTAAGAAGAACACGATACTTTTTCATTGATTATGATGCCAAAACTATTAATTAATGGAAATGTTAATACAAAGTGCCTTAAAACTGACAAAAAAAGGAAAAATAATAACGTTTTTGCGAACGCTTCCACTAACAAAAAAATGGCGCGCGCGCCGCGTATCGCCTCGTCAGCAGACGACGTCGAAAAAACTATTATTTAAAATACTTCGCAGCCACTTAGCTAATATGTTTGGATTTGAATCGACTAATGAGGAGTCACAGAACCAATTTAAAGTAATTCTATAAGTTAGTTTCTATTAGAATGCTATTTCTATTGGTTTTGAACCGAAAAAGGCTGAGTACTGGTGCGGGGCTGACTACTAGTGTCAGTACCCTAGTCAATTGTGCTGAATTTTTGCAAGACGCTTCTCTACGAAAAGTGGGCGGTACTTGTCCATGTGCTACGATAATTTTAGAGGTATTATTTTGTATATAAAAATACGGTACTTCATAGACGTGAACTGTCAACATTATCATTTAGCATCCTGAATTGGACAGAGTATAGAAACTTCTAGAATATTGAAGTAAATATTTCGTGAAAACTTATAAAACTTATATATATAATATAACTATATATATATACAGGGTGAATTTTTCAAAAGGGCTTGGATGGCCAAAACCGAAACTATAAGGAATAGCGAGAAATGCTCAAAGGAGTCACGAGCCCGATTTTGATGAAACTTAAAACCTCATCATTAGATTTTTGAAAAATCAATAATCCTAGCTAGGAATCGAACCTGTTGGTTTTGAAAAAAAAAACACACCCTATATTATTACACCATACGATAGTGTTACTATTAAGGATCTTATTCTGGGAAGTAATGGCATACCGCAAACTAAAGGAAAGAGCTCATCTTTAACAAAATACATTTTATTTTTCTTACATTAACTGATTAATTGTTCAAAATGTACGTAGACCTGTAATGTATGAAGACCTCAAGGATCGTACTGCATTCAATATTAGAATGTTATTGATTCCGTTTAGAATATTCTCCAAAGAACGTTTCAAGTCATCAACTGTATCTCTGTATCATGTGTCTTTGTAAATTTTGTTTTTGACATACCCCAGAGAAAGTAATCTAAGGGATCCAGGGATCTCGCTGGCCAAGGCACAGGACCATGCCTTGCAATAAAATTGTCACCAAACTGCTGAATCAAAATCTCTTTTACGGCTATTATGGGCTGGAGCTCCATCTTGATTAAAAAAAAGTCAATCATTATAATCATAACATTCTGAGTATACCTACTCAGAATGAACAAAAAACACGGAATAGTTACGATCTTTTCTGGGATTTCGAACGTAACAAAAAATAGGTACATAAAACATGAATTTCATTAAATTCCAAGTTTTCCTTAAATTTGCCGTATGTCATTACTTCGCAGAATTTGTTCCTTAACAGCGACACTATCATATGGTGTAATAATAAAGGGTGTGGTTTTTTTTTCAAAATCAACGGTTTCGATTCTCCGCTAGGTTTATTGGTTTTTCAAAAATCTAATGATGAGGTTTTAAGTTTCATCAAAATCGGGCTCGTGACTCCTTTGATCATTTTTCGCTATTCCTTATAGTTTCGGATTTGGCCATCCAATCCCTTTTGAAAAATTCACCCTGTATAGGTGAAAATATATAACTAAAATCAATCGCATAAACTTATTTTTTGATTAGAAGAAAGTATTTCTTTATATTTTAGCCTGCTTCATGCACATACACAAGTGTATATGTGTGAGGTAAATGCAATTACACTTAGGTTAGTAGATACCTGCCTAATTTTATTTACGAAGTACGTACAGTCAGCACCAAAAGTCGATGAACAGAATCAACTTAACAAATAATTTTATTAACTTAGTAGGTACCTGCCTAATTTTATTTACGAAGTAGGTACAGTCAGCACCAAAAGTCGATGAACAGAATCAACTTAACAAATAATTTTATTAACTTAGTAGGTACCTGCCTAATTTTATTTACGAAGTAGGTACAGTCAGCACCAAAAGTCGATGAACAGAATCAACTTAACAAAACACCTGTTCACAATAAAATGCCATAATTTATTGTCGCAACTAGGAAACAAAATAGCCTGTACACCAGAAATTTACAAAAGTCGTTAAACACGCGTATTTCAAAAGTACCTGTGCACTAGTATTCCTAAGTCGCTGTACACCATCAATCCAAATGTCGCTGAACATCAAGATTTCAAAATTAGGTTAACAAAGTATCTTTAATGTTGCCGTGTGTTAATATACTTTTGTCGCTTATGTTGTTCAGCTACTTTTGGCACAATGCAATATATATTTACATATATACATAATAAATACATTATTACGGTTAAGCAAGCATTGTCCCAAAAGTAGCTGAACAACATAAGCGACAAAAGTATATTAACACACGGCAACATTAAAGATACTTTGTTAACCTAATTTTGAAATCTTGATGTTCAGCGACATTTGGATTGATAGCACAAGTGCTTCATGTAACTTAACGTGGGCTAAATAGGTAATTGGTGTGATTGTATGCAATAATTTAATCTATTTCATAAGTTATTTATTGATAACTATTAATTTTTGGGCTTTACTTTCTTATACCGGCCGTCGATTTAAGGGCTGGGAGTGGGTGGGGTGGGCGGGGGGAGTGTGTAGACCCCCTCCTGTGAAGGAAAAAGCGCGGAAGCCCCCCGATTTTTTTTCATATTCTAACCTTAAAAAAAAGACAAAACAGCAGGATCCAACTTTTGTAGGTTAGGTTATGTTAGAACTGTGACTACAACAACGCACGAGCCGAGCGAGCGAAGCGAGCGTGCCGCGGCAGCGGCCGGCGAAGTGCCACAAATTATACTTTCGCACTAACGTGCTTCGCGGTGGAAAACATTCTAAATAATGGGTATCCCCGTACCCCGACTCGGATAGATTAGGTTAGGGTTATTTTTTTTTCAAACCACTTAGAAAATCTAGAATATAAAAAAGGGGGAGCGTCCGCGATGTTTGCCGCCCACGAGTGACTAAGTTAATTTTTATGCATTTTTTAATTATATTACGTATTATAATGTAGGTATATAACATTTTTAACACCCCAACTCGGATAGATTAGGTTAGGGTTATTTTTTTTCTCAAACCACCAATAAATCTAAAGTATAAAAAAAGAAGGGGGCGTCCGCGCTTTTCCTTCACAGGGAGGGTTCTATACCCTGTAGCGATGTTTTTTTATGAAATTGTCGTTTCATTGACCCTTCCTAATATAACGGAGAATAGGTACATAATGCAAAAAAATCTAAAAAAAAATGAAAAAAAAAAATCTCCAAATCGAAAAAATATTATGCCAATATGTAGTGTACCCGGAGTACTACCACGGGCCTTCGGCTTCGGGAGCGTTACCCTTACACCCGGTATACATAGATAACACCCAGACCAAGACAAATAGACATGTTCGTGCATACAAATATTTGTCTTGTTCGGGAATCGAACCTCCGGCGCAGAAGGCAGGTATCCTACCCCTGCGCAATCGGTCAAAAGGTAAAAGACCACAGGTAACAGCAAACGGGAACCCATTCTAAACCTAAAGAACAATGTAAAGGGATTAGAAAAAAAAACAAAATCCGCCACTTTGTATTTATTACAAACATACATACTAATTGGGTAAGTTAAATAAAAGCTTGTATGTTATATAAATTTCGGCTGACCTGACGACTGCCTTGGCGTCTACAATACACCGTAGACGCGCATGACTCGGTGACGCGCATAGGCGCATATAAAATAGGCAGTATTCCAGAACATAATACTTATTCCCTCTGCAGTTTACTAGTCACTGAACTATTCTTAGCAGTACCGTACATTTCCGCTAGATGGCGGCGACGTCGGCAAAACAATATGCGAACTCCGAATCGTCAAGGTCACCCAGGCCTCTTAGGGCCTTAATACTCGAATACGGCACTCGAGTTTATTGACAAGGAAGAATAAAACAAGGGAACAAGGGTGTTTGACACCCTTAGCGTTGCACACGTTCATAGGCCACGGTGCCCGCTTCCCATCAGGTGGGTCGTGTGCTTGTATGCCACCTACGTAGTATAAAAAAATACAAAATGCAGCAGTTTTTTTATATTGGACACGTCATCATGACACACGTTGCAACTCAAAACGGTGTGGACAGTGAGTCATGAGAAGAAATTCATTCCGCGCACGCTTAATCTATGGAACGATCCTCCTGCTAGGGTTTCCCCAAATGAATACAATATGGGGTTCTTCTATACGGGCATTAGAAGGTTTTCACAGGGTCGGCAGCGCGTGTGTGACGTCCCTAGTATTGGAAATGTCCATAGGCAACAGAAACCGTTCCTTATAAAGCGGGTCGTATGCTTGCCTGTCACCTAAGGGGTATAAAATCGCTTCGTTACATCACAAAAGTGTGACAAACTCTACACTCATCTCCTCTCCGGGTAATAGCCGGGCAATGCCCTTATTCCCGAGTCCATAACATTGTATTTCCCATAAATATCTTAAAATACATCTCGTGTAAAAATTGCCGTGTAGTTTTTGGCACTGCTATCTAGTTTGTTTGTTACGTTGTAAAATTTATCTATTTGTTTTTTTTAACCAATCAAGTTATTTTTTTGTTTGATACTATTCATGACTTATTGTAATCTATAGTTTTGGAAACAGTTTTCGTTCGTTCGTTTTCCTCATTTTTTTGAACTCGAATCGGTGAAAATTATTGCATAATTGTGTTTTGTAAAAAGTATAGTAAGTACTGATGAATAAGAGATAGCTGGGATAACACTAAGGATTTTATTCTGGGTGTATGTTCCTTTGCATCACAGAATCGGTATGTTACACGTCGTGGTTAACAGCTAGTTTTCAATAATTTTCAACACAATATAAAATGACGACTAATGTGCGATACTAATTTAAATAAATCAGCATAATTAATACGATGCAAGAAAAAAAACAACACCGAGTTTCACACGGCCATGAACAAAGACGGAATTACTAAACTGGCGGCCAAACTACAAATCTTTTATTACTCACAACAATATGATTACAATGAAATTCGTTTTTAAAATGCAACAGAATGAGCATCCATACTGATTATTATAAAATTGTTAATTAGCTGTAGGTATCTGTACATTGGAGATATTAAAATAAACCTTCTTGGCAGTCGGGTAAAAAATATGTGGGTTATGTTACTTTATACATAGGTACTTATATGAAAAATTCTAAACACAAAAATATTTTTTTAGAATTCTTGAAGTTTGTTTTTTGCGATGGACACAAAAACGAAAACGTATTATGAAACGTTTTTTTAAAAGGTCTTGGTCAGACTTGAAATTTTACGCATGTTTGATCACAATCGGTTGAGTAGAACCGGAAACATAGTCAAAAAACGTGAAACCTAATGCTCCTTCAAAGCCCTTTTTTATGTCGGACACGTCAACATGACTTCACCTCGCCTGATGGTAAGCTAAAGGCAAAATCTCTGGAATAGAAGTCACCATTGCAAATACAGATAGTGCCACAATGGTGGCTCTCAGCTTGACGGCCTCATCAAATGCTTTTTCAGGCCCCGCTTAAAGGACCCGGGACTGTATAAGGAAGGAAACACGTGAGCTGGTGAAGAATTCAAGGTTTTGATAGTTCCTTCAGAAGCAAATACCTTCGTTATGTTTATCACGAACCCGCTATCGGTGTTCGACCTTCCAATGTTTTCACTGAATTAGAGTAAGCTATTTATAGATAGCGAATGCTACCGGCATCGTATGTGGCGTGATAGTGGCGAGATCTATTCGAGAGCATTATTAATACGTGTGTATTCGTCATCATGTGTATTCTTTTATTACAAAGTTGCCGATACCCGCGGCTTCACTCGCAGAACGGAAAATACAGTCAAAAAACCGACGTTCGTATTGTTCTACTAACTGCTACATGAATTTCTTTTGACGTAACATGAACTTTCGCATACAAATGTACGTGTATTTACAAGACACAGGTACTATTATTTAATTGTTGACCCGCCTTCGTGAGATAGAATATCTATACGTGTAGCGTATCTAGACATTAATAATTAATGACATTACGAAAAGTATGTCAATTGGTTTCTGGTCGCAGATGGCGATGATAATTCCGTAGCTATGATGATAAGTTTGTACTGATAACAAGGTCATTGCTCTGTTTTCTATAAAACATATACAAACAATAAAGATTCTTAGTAGTTTTCAATTTATTTATTAGGTACTAGCGACCCGTGACCTGGCTCCGCCCGGGTGTAATATAGCCTATGACACTCACAAATGACGCGGCTTTCTATTGGTGAAAGAATTTTTAAAATCGGTTCAGTAGATCCCAAGATTACCCCATACAATTTAACAAATATACAAACACACAAACTTTACCTCTTTATAATATTAGTATAGAAGTATAGATTTAAAGGTAAAATTAATTAATTTTTGTTTTATAGCTTAGTGGCTTAGGTGTCGGATTTGCGATCGATAGACGACGGTTAAAACTCCGTATGGTCGGGGTCAAATCGGTAGGGTTAGATTGAACCTAACCTAACCCTACCGATTTGATCCCACTTCTGACAAAGTCACATCATCACTATTACCAACAGATGAGATTGTGAAAGTGTGACTCGAGCAATAAAGACGAATCTAACTACATCACTCATCAAAATTGATCTAGCGGTAGGTAAAGGGAACATTAGGTAGGAAATACATAAATACAAGTCAAATCCTAACACTACTTTTTTGCTTTGTCGCAGTTGGGCAATAATAATATGAAACATATTTTCTGCAATAATATCGGCATCAAATTCAATTTCCATTTTATTGACAAACTTTAAATGGAAAAGAGTACGGAGTAGGTAAACGGTAAAATTTCTGCATGAAAAAAAAACATGCTTTGTGGTTTGCGTATCTGTCCATAATTACTTAGGTAAATCAATAGATTCTTGGATATATAGCAATATTACGAGATTACATTTATAGATTTTTTTTAAACACGCCTGTCCAAAATATTTCTCCAAAAACAAATTATATAGCCAGTTTCACTCTTGTATGATATTAAAAATCTAAAGCATCAAGCAATTAAAATTTATGGTGGAATAAAGAAACTTTCACACATACATAAACCTTGAAAAATTATTCTCCCTTTTATGGGCAGTCGTGTAAAAATGGAAATTGAAAATTGAAAATCTTGTTAGATCTAAAAACACGTGTATAACAAAGATAAATTAAAAAATATAATCTGGCGGTATCTGTATGATACGATTAATAACAATATTAATCACTTAATTGGCTACTCCAATATAATATAAAGATTAGTTATTAAACCGTATTTATTGGTCACGTTTTTCGGAATTTTCCTATAAGGTATTTTACTGAGATCTTAACATCTAATTTGTACAGATAGTGCATTCGGCATTCCACAAGCGAATCTCTATGCTTTCCGTTGACCTCAATATATTTTATTTATTAAACTTTATAAGCCAAGCACTTGGCACTTTTGAGCCGGAGAGCCGCTTGTTGTCTTTGATTGGTATGTGAGCTTTTATAGGTACATAATTTATACAAAAAACAAAGCGTGCATAAGGCCAATTACAAGTTTTCACAAACATATAATAAACATGTGATAAACACATAATATTTATTAGGAAGATCTTGGTGAGACTCAAAATCTACCATATTGATGAAAAAAAAATGAAAAAAAAAGCAAAAAGAAATCAAATAAATAAATATATAAAAAAAAATTGGTTGAGTAGAACAGGAGATATGACCAAAAGTCGCGATGACAACAATAACGCTGGCGGACCCGCGGGTATCAGCTAGTAAAAACCTATAATATTCAACAAAATATCAAAATATAAACTTACAGCTGTCATTCCCATCTGTGGTATCTGTAGGTTCTGCGCCTCGTAACGCAAACGAGATAGCATCCTGGCGGTTCCGGAATGCTTTAAACCTCGATGACTTGTATCTCCGCACCAACTCCAATGCTTCACTTTTGTTTTTATAAACATGGAGAGCTTCTGTGGACAAAAATTGATTGGTAAAAGAAAAAAAATTTATTTGATACACAAAAAAGGCCAACAAAAAAGGAAAATATTATTATTATTTGCCCCTTATTGACAAGAAACTATGTCCTGGAACGTTTATTTATTATTCATTTAATTGCATAACTAAAGATAGATATCCTAAACAAAAAAATACACAGATTAACACATATGCATAGTCAAAATTATATAGTATATGCAAATTAACAGATGTTAATTATGCACTGAGTAGTCCGAAGTAATAAAACGTGATAATATGAGCTATGATTGTGTGGTGTAGTGGGTTGAATTTTTGCATAAAGCCAAGGTTACCTAGGTACATATAAGTAAACCATCACACCTGTATTAAATGGAACTAATTAAATACTGTATCATAGTAGAGAATAACAAATGTCAGTGTATTAAGAATGGATAAAATGATTGTTAACAGTTTGAAAGCGCTTAGAGAACCCGGGACTATTATTTGAATAACAACCTCTTTAATGACTTAAAAAAAGGAGGAGGTTTTCAATTCGTCTGTATTTTTTTTTATTTCAGAACTTTCGAGTGAACCTATTTTGATAATTCTTTTTCAGCTGATAGCTGGCACTTCCTGTGTGGGCCCATTTCAATTTAGTTATTTGGAGATGTTTTTTTTAATAAGAATTATTAAGTAGTTGGTACAACTCCAAAAAGTACTCTTTGTAACTTCAGCAGGGTGACAACAAATTCTCATATCAGAAAGTAAAAACAATAGTTTTAATGGATTATATTGTGATTCATTTTGTATTATTATTAACATTGAATCCGACATTTCTGAGCCCAGGTCCTGGAGTGTCTGAAATAGTACTTGTCTTATAGCATTAAAGTGTAAATTCGCATAAACTTCCAAAAATATCTGTCATTATTTACGTTATTAAGAGTAGCAAAATATGCATGTGAAAGTGATAGTTCTAGTGACCTGAATTTTATGTTATCAAAAAGATAATTATCCTAACAATTGGAAGTAAACATAAAAAATATAGTAATATATTGAAAATATAGTAATATAGTTCTGGTGACCTAAATCTTATCTTATCAATAAGATAATTATTGTAATACTAGAAAAATTAATGTAAACAATGTAGAAATGCATGTAAACAATGTAAAAAGCATTGTATTTATTGTGTTGAGTACTGAACAGAAAAAAATACTAATAGAACTTATCATTATTATTAAAATAATCTGAAGGTGGGGAACGAAAGTCTCCAAATCACCAAAATATAGAAGTCAAGTAATGTTTTTTTATTACTTGTCAATGGACATCTCGCTAATAGAAAGTGAGAATAGAAGAGTAAACCACAACACAAGGTGTAATACTTGCTGCTAAAGCCTTAGATATTATAAAAAAAGCAATCAAATAGATACACATTACCTTCGTCAGGTCCTTTTTTTATTTCACAAGGTATGTACACGCCATAATAGGTAATTGGTGGATCTACAGACGGCGGGCTTCCTGGCATACTGGTTTTCTTGCCCAGCGTATCAAAACGAAGGAATCTACTAAATAATCCAATAGCACCATCACGCTTCTCAGTTGGTGATAAAGATATCTCTTCTCGTATACCACCGATATCTTTTTTACACTCTGGTATAGCTACAGCCTTCGACATTTTCGTCTTCTGAAAATCGTAAACATTTTATTGTTTTGTTTGTGACGCAAAGCAGAGCTCGTAGTTTATTTTTACAACGATCACAAACTTACCTGACTCTGTAGGCTTGTCATAAAATCATACTCATTTCTTTAACAATAAAATATATTTATTTACTTAGCACATTTTGTATACAATTTTTTAAGCACAGCGGGCGTTCTGGCGTTTTTTTTAAAACAGAAGATGTAAAATGCGTTGAGAAAGGTGGATGCCGTGGATGACGTTTTATTTGATTTGACAGTTTCTCAAGTCAGTTTTTTGCAATTTGGTTTTCTTTTTGTTTATAAGTTCGATTCAGAGTCCTTTAGGTCAGATTTTTTTTTTCTTATGAAATGATATATTAACTTGTAGAACTTGTACCTCATTCAATAAAAATCATGTACATTCATATCCACATTGTTAACAAATTGAAAATACGCTAAGTAACTTTTATTCATTAGAATTTGATTGTATTAAGTACTAACGCCATCTGTCGAAAATTATAAAATCAATTATGACCACTTATGACATTGTCACTACTAACGCCATCTGTTGAAAATCTAAAGAACTAATTTCGATGTAAATAAGAAAATTAAATGAAAAATGATTATAAAATATTAAATTGAAAGCTTTACATAGCTTTCTATCTACGATCTACGCGACGGAATTCTGAATTCCGCAATCGTTTGAAGACCGACTATTCGAAGGGCTATTCGTCGACAAAATAATACCTTCATTCTGTTTGCCCAGCATACTTAACACAGCTTAAATCTACAGATGTTCGCCAATCGCCAACAGACAGAACCTTTCATCTACGTCAGACTTCGTCACTTTCGACGACAGACCCCTTACAGCTACAGAATGTTTCACCGACACCACAATAAATCTATGATTCTTTTAATGAGAAATGACCACAAACATTTAGCTAGAAATAATAAGTAGGGCATGAAAAATACATAGTGAAGAACTTTCAAAATGTAATATAATAAAAGAAATATATTGAAAACTATTTATTAATTTGATTTCTGGTTTTTCTTTTTCTTCTTATTCTTATTCTTTATAGGTGTGGAGTTAGTTGGTACAGGAACAGATTCTAAAGTCTTCTGAACAGCTATTGAATATAAGTTTGAATTAATTGTCTTCAATTTGTTCAACTCTTCTTGTAAAGCAAACTCCTTAAACTTATATTCGTTTTCCAAGTCCTTTGCTGAAATACTAAATTCAGTTTCTGAATGTTGTTTAGGCCAGAAATCTTGTTTCTTGTTGACCAGAACTTCTATTTCTGTAACATCATCAGAATCTTTTTCTAAAGCTCTTTCCAGGCTATGCAAAATGATGCTTGGTGAAAAATCTTGTTTATAAATAGCAGGAAAGTTGACTGTAAAAAAGGCATTTAATACGGGCCCTTTGTGACGTATAATTCTCATTGGCTGTTTGCTAAGGATATGCCAAAGAATGACTTGTTCATCATTTGAGCCGGACATCAAAGTTTCACCGTCAAGCGACACAGACAAACAGTTTACTGCTTTTGTATGAGATGTGAATGTATGAGATTTATCTTCAGAATTAACTAGTAAATCCCTGCTTCTTGGTGCATTAGTCAGACTAAACTGATGGATTTTTCCTTCAGCTGTTCCGACAAATACATTCAGTTCTAACACATCCATTGTAATGGAACTTAGAGCAACATCAAGTATTAGATTCAGAAGCATTTCGCCCGATGTCAAGTCATACACTTTACATGTTCTGTCACTTGATACAGTACACAAGCGACCATGAATACCAGTTTTACTTATACATAAGCCGGTAACAGGCAGAGAATGGTCAGAGAATATATAGACTGGGTCATGTTGACCCGCATAAGATTGAGAAATCAAGTCCACCTCAGGATGTGCAGATACCGTAGCTAAGGACCATATCATAACCATTCCATCGTCAGCTGCAGAAACAAAATAACGTCCATCTGGAGTAAATTTCAACATAATAACTTTTTGGTAATGACGGTTAATGATTGTCAATAGGTTTCCAGATGCAGTTTGCCATAAATATATCTTCTCCTCAATGCCTGCGACTATGTACGCTCCATCATGGGAGACTGCAAAGGCGGTCGCTTTGCCTGGTAGAATAAAACGTATGCCTTGAACTGTTTGATACGAGTTTAAAGGCCACACATGTAACACTGGTTTTGTTTTTTCCACAGCTGCCAAATAGTCGTTGCCTATAAAGGTAAGCGTATTACCTTCAGCCGTTCCACCTCCTTTATAAGTCATTAAACTTGTACCGGTGTGGGGATCCCAGACACAGCCGGTCCATAATGTATTATTGGAGTCACTTGTAACAAGTACTTCTAGAAGCTGTGCCATTATTTTGAATTAACTTTTTTAGTATCTTTATTTATTGAACTTTGCAGCTGAAACTAATATATGGCACGGTGCGGTTAAGAAAGCATGTGGTTTAATCTGAGAGTGTGGTGGTGTGATGATTATTTGAAAATGTTCACTTCACTTGACAATCTTGACATGATTATGACAGGAAGTTGACATCTTAACCTATAAATTTTGACAATACCCTTCGTGCGGAAATTATTATTATTGTGATATGAGATTGTATGAGATGAAGCTAATGAGCGAATGTATTTTTTTCAATATTCAATAAATTATACATTTTTACAAAAATATGAATTCTAATACATCTATAAATTCTGTAAAAGGAATACAAGATAATATTATTAGGAATCTATAATCTTGTTTTACGATAACATAATCATAAATTATATTTCTGCATATATCTAAACATCGAGCATGATCGAGACCGAATGAACGGAGCTAGAAAACAAAAAAGTGCGTAAAGTACGTCAAAATATTCTGACCAATGGAATTGAGACTAAATTTTTTTTTTTAAACTATGCTTTTTGTTCATTGGATGAAAATCTTGAAATCTAAACGCGACTTCAGCTCGAGTGCTTGAATAACTTTGAAGTGTTGTGCATTTACTTAAATTGTGTTTTGTGCGTTTATCCAGTGCTCTGAGGTCTTAGGTCAACAACATGTTCAAAAAGTAAGTGAAACAGTATATTATTAATTATTTCTTTTTAGGTTGAAATGTTGATAACAATTAAATCATTTGTAAAACCATGGACACAGAGGTTATAATTTCATTCACTCTGTATACTTGAACTTCATTGGTTAGTCAAATTATTGATGTAACGTCTCTTTAACCAATCAGCATGTAGCATAAATAGAATAGTGATGGAGTCATTATATTGCAATAGATTACGGTTTTTTATTTTACTGTTTTAGTTACGGTTTTCGTTATCTCCTATATTTTGTGAACATAGCAGGAATCCCATACATTTATAGGTACCGACAACTTTGAAAAGAATTATTAACTGAAAACAAAAATATTATTAATTAAAATAAAATTATTTACATCCTAAAAAAGTAGAGGGAGTAACAACGAGGGAGGTGGCGAAACGTAAACAGAGCTGACAGAAGGTACAGTGGGCCGTGGGGAGCAGGCAAGGGGTGGGCTGGTTCTCCAAGCGCAGGGAGGGGCAGCGCGATGCTCGCCCCAGCACCCTTTCGGGGTGTCGAGGGCTTTTAAAACCCTAGATGGCCCGAAGTCAGAAGTCAAGTTGATTGAGTAACCTTACATCCCGGTAGTTGAGACCCGAGATGGCGCGGGCGTGCGGTTTTAATCGATTGCGACCTGGGTGGATTCCCTAGGGATTCCCGATACAAAAAATAAAACGATAAAAAAGGGATAGGTACGAGAAAGAAAATGGCGTTATATCGATTGTGTTCTAATAGTTATTATATTGTAATTTGTATGCATCGCATTGGCTACCAATACGATTTCTAAATTGAAACGGTTTTCTACAATATTCATTGCCGTAATTACGGTTTTCTGTAAGTTAATGTACAACACTTCAAAAACAGTGACGTAGTGCTTGTGGAAGTACTTACGAAGATTTGCTATGTCGGTTTCTGTACGAAAATCATTACGCGTTAGACAGAGACGGCAAGTTTATGATAAAATGGTTGAATGACTATATATTACGTTCGTTCGCAGACATTCAGTTTTGTGCAGCTGTTCCCATTTGATTGTCTTGTGCGTTGTTATTTTCGATTTATATAATTTCAAATTCTCGTGATTACAGTCAGCTGTTACCTCTTTGGCGATTGATAAAAATATTTATTGGGAACATTTCAACCAAAAGCGTGTCTACGCCGTGCATCGTGCACTTTTCCATGACGTAATTGGATTTGCAACGAGTAACTGTTCATGTACCGCTAACAAAGGTGGCGGCCCATGACTGCTGTGTTAGTGTCATTTCGTGAATTCTGACAGTGGGAGAATGTGGGAAACTGATTCTGATACAGGGTCCCGCAGCGCGTCTTCGGACGGGCTGCGGCGACGTCAGGGATGGGATCCAGAGGGAGAAAGTTTGGCGTCGCAGATGGACGAGCTGGACGAGGTCCTCGCAGAAGAAGAAGATGGATGCCCACTGCCATCTACGCCGGAGGACCAACACTTGCTCGATGCTGAAATGGCAGAAGTACTAAAAGCAGGTGTGCTCTCTGACGAAATTGACCTCGGCGCATTGGCCCACAATGCAGCCGAGCAGGCTGAAGAGTTTGTTCGTAAAGTGTGGGAGGCATCGTGGAATGTCTGCCACTTCAGACATCTGCCCCGGTGGTTGCAAGACAACGATTATCTTCATAAAGGACATAGGCCACCACTGCCATCGTTCAGCGCGTGTTTTGCTTCTATATTCCGCATACACACTGAGACAGGTAACATCTGGACACATCTGCTCGGTTGTGTGGCATTCATTGGAGTGGCTATTTACTTTTTGTCACGCCCAGCAATCGAAATACAAATGCAGGAGAAGATGATATTTGGAGTATTCTTTATCGGTGCCATTGTGTGCCTTGGTTTCTCATTTGCGTACCATACCCTTTACTGCCATTCGGAGATGGTCGGGAAACTGTTTTCTAAGTTGGATTACTGTGGCATTGCCCTGCTTATAATGGGTTCATTTGTTCCATGGTTATATTACAGTTTCTACTGCCACTATAGACCTAAAATAATATATTTATCTGTAGTGGTAGTTTTAGGAATCTTGTCTATTATAGTGTCCCTCTGGGATAGGTTCTCTGAACCGCGGTTGAGACCTCTTCGTGCGGGAGTTTTCATGGGTTTTGGTCTATCAGGCATAGTGCCTGCAATCCATTATGGCATTACAGAAGGATGGTTCAGCCAAGTTAGTAAAGCATCACTTGGTTGGCTAGTGCTGATGGGTCTATTGTATATATTGGGAGCCATGTTCTATGCTTTACGAGTGCCAGAGCGGTGGTTCCCAGGAAAATGTGATATCTGGTTCCAGTCTCATCAGATCTTCCACGTTCTTGTGATTGTGGCTGCGTTTGTGCATTATCACGGAATCAGTGAATTGGCATCATACCGTGTAACAGTAGGGGAATGTTCCATGCCTCCATCATCAATTGCATTCTAACCCCTCCTAATACCAAATGTGATAGTAGACCATAGATAAATTTAAGTAGAATTACAAACATTCAATAGCTTCACCGTATATTTTTAAACATAAACTATGGATTTTTGTAAATTTTATAATGACATCAATACTGGTAACAATACTTACTGATACTTGAATGCATATGTGAGGCTGAAAACTAAAGCTGATATTAGGCTGTTTATTTGGGGTATCTACTGTAAATTAATTATAATATCTTAGCTTTTTATTTATTTTTAACTTAGATATTAGTGCATTGTTAGGTATTATTTTTTTAGTCTAGTTAAACAATTTGCACCAAGGACTGCACACAAAACAATATCTAAATTGATTAAAAATTGAAAAAAAAAAGGATTATTGAACTGTAAAGCTCCATCAAGAAGTTATAGAGTACTTAATTTATACTTTGTTTACTTATATTATCTTTGCTTTTGCACTAAACTTACAACATTGTTCGGTAGAATTCATTATTATAATGTTATGGACAACATGAATGCTCTTCACCATTTAGTTTTGTATCATACATCAAGTTTATAAGAGTGAAAGATTCATACATGATTCAAAAAAATATTCAAACTAATCATTAGTTGTTTTTAACGAACTGTCAATGAGTGTTATATAATACATTCCATCCAAAGAATACAGCTGTTTGCCGCTTGCAATGTATATTACTTTATATAATATTTTGCTCTCATTCACGAGTTGTATGGAATCTCATGTGGTCCCTAATATCAGATACCTGTTTGAAATAACATTCATGGTCATTATAACAATATAAGCAACAATGCAACAGTTCATGCCCTAAATACACCTGAGTACAACACTGGTAGAAATATAAATTATAATTACAACATTGCCAGTTGGCAGTACTCAAATGTAGGCATTTTCATGTTTCGAAATATAGTCACACATTCCATCTTCAGAATTAAATATTTTTATTTGAATAATTTTTGTGAGTTTTATACAACACAGGCTGTTTATATAACATTTTTTTTTGAGCAATCATGCACCTACCAACCTCATTCAACTACAGTCAGCATTAGTCTTAAAATATAAATTAATTCAAAGTATATTCTAAATTGTTATAAGTGTTCATAAGTGTAAAGATTTTATGAGACAGAAAATGTAAAATAAAAAAAAAAGAATTAGTGATGTATATTGCAATTTGAACTCTATTGTCTTGCAAAGTACATTATATTGATATGTTGGATGGAAAGCTTATAAATGATGTAAGTAGTAATGTTGATATAGTAAAATCTCATGAAAATATCGTAAAGACAATGTCTTACATAATTATAATATAACAGTATTTGTCAATGAAAAACTGCTTACTCCGAATTAGTTGAGCTACATTTCAATATTTAGCATATCAACTGGCTAAATCAGTACTTGACTGATGAAAGACAATATATTTTAAGATCCTTTTGTTCGTTGTGATTATTTAAAGCCAGTTGGACTGTGTTTTGCAGAAATCAGGCAACCCACCAAATTGGTCAAATGAGGTCCCTATTCTTATGTGACAAAAACTCATTTTATTCTGTCAAAATAGAAATTAATTTTTGTCACATGGTGCATCAACCCAGAACTGATCTAAAAATGTTATTTTTGAGGGTTTGGTATATTTTAATTTTGGCTAGTTGGTGGGTTGCCCCATTTCTGCATAATACGGTCCAATTATGTTTCTGTGATGTTTGCTTGTGAAGTATCTAAAAATGTAAACAAGGAAGTATGATATCACTGGCTTCCAATTCCTACTAACATTCTTATTGGAATAGGTCTTACATAACACAATCACAGATTTATAAAAATTGCTATCCTCTTTTCTGTAAAATCATATTTCTTTACAATGTTATTAATGCGATGGTTTTTTTCTTTAATAACAAAGGCTTAGAACAAAAGTATGCTTTGTTGTTCATGACACTTGTTTAATAATATTGTTTTTGGTGGGAATAAAAATACGCAATAAAATAAAATAAAACAAACTCTTTGTTTTCTTTCAAATACTGAGATAGGTACCTAACTATCCGTTTTCCTTATTTATATTATATTTCGCTTTGTGGTCTTTGGATTGCTGCATAATATATTGAGATTCTATAGAATATAATAGTATCTTGTCAATTAAATAAATTGGTACAGACAACACCTTTAAGTAGGTGATAATCATATACAGGGTGAATTTTTGAAAAAGGCTTGGATGGCCAAATCCCAAACTCCTTATAGTTTGGGATTATATAATAGCGAAAAATTCTCAAAGGAGTCACGAGCCCGATTTTGATGAAACTTAAAACCTCATCATTAGATTTTTGAAAAACCAATTATCCTAGCTAGGAATCGAACCCGTCGATTTTGAAAAAAAAAACATCCCTATATTGTTACACCATACGATAGTGTTGCTATATTAAGGATCTTATTCTGGGAAGTAACGACATACCGCAAACCTTAGAGATTAACTTCTTTGCCGCAAACTAAAGGAAAGAGCTCGTCTTCAACATAATAAATTTTATTTTTCTGTAACTTGTGAGCCAGACTGCTTGACTTAATTATCTACTTTACATATTTACCTAAAGATCACGCCAATAATTATACAAAACCGTAAGTATATTAATAATTTATACGAAACCAATGGCTTTAGCTGAACTTGCTTGACGCGAGCTATACTTGTCTTTATACGAAGGGTATAAGAAAAGGGAACATTCATACCGGTTATAGGATGACTATGACATAACTTAGAATCCGGTTTAGAGTGTGTCGTTTTCTTTCTTGAACGTGTCTTGTTATAGGTAGGTCAGCGTCAAAAGTAGATTAATCATTTTCAGATTTCAAACAATTCGTCTTGAGCAAAAGTAATTTAGGCCATTAAAGTTATATCCTTAATAATCATGTGTAATTGCGTTTGATCAAATAATGTTTCTTTTCATTCATCTGAAAATGATCGTCTATAAAAATGCTACTGAACTATTTTGTGGCTATTCGTCATGGACTCAAAAACTTCTGAACGGATATTGATACGGGTTTTTTTTGCTGACTCAAAATTTTACGCATGTTCGAACACAATCGGTTGAGTAGAACCGGAGTTATAGTCAAAAACGTGAAAAGGGAAGTTCACGCAGGCGAAGCCCCGGGCATAAGCTAGTTATCAAATAATTTTTAAAATTTTTATTGATAGCCTTATAAGCATTATTATCAAAAAGTTTAATACTTGAGCGATCATTATTTCGACCTAATTAATCCTAAGGTGTTTAGATAAGGATCACAATACATATAATTCGTAGGTATGTGATTTCTATAGGTTTGTGTAGGTTTGTTTGACATGCAATAACTTATAGATACCTAACTGCACAGATTAACGCACAACTCTGATAATAATTTAAGCTGTTTGTGCAATTATTATGAAAAAAATTTTTTCGTAAATTATATAGTCTTGTCGTATGCTCATGACTGAATATCTCCGAAATGGTTTTCATTGGTGTGTGGGGCCTGGTGGGGCCCCAATTAGATCTTCGGGGCCCAAGCTAAACTCATCTGCTAACTGGTAACTCAGGCGGAGGTTTTCCTCTCGGGTTTGGAAGGTTAGACGATAATCACTCCCGTAAAAGTCAATAAAAGCCAAAGTTGTGGAGAAAGAGTTGGAGAGTCCGCAGTGCAAACTTTGGATTCAACTTGGACATCTACCACCAAGCCTTTTCCCAACTCAGTTAGGGTTGGCTTCTTAGTCTTACTACGAAGCTGCTGAACTTCGATATTTTCCGTGAAGCGACTGCCGTCAGACCTCCATTTCCCATTGGCGACATTGAATAGACAAGTTGTTGGACTTTTTAGGGCTCCAACTATCCGTAACCGCTATATAGATGTTCGTATGGCAACCGGGCCCGACGGTTGAACGTGGTCTCCGAGCCACGGAAAAGTCTCGATGTGTGTTAAGAATGATCACCTATCCTAAGACTGACTGACTAGGCTAGTATTACTCAACCTTGCAATGTGTCAACCTACTCGGTTACCACTTATCCACTTAGCCATGAGCTTCTTTACTTACCTGTGTATAGATATCCGATGAGCTTTTCCAACTAGTCCCACCCTCTGCTTTCCTATACAGAACAACACGTGCAAGGCTGATAATATCACCCTCACATGGTGCAAACAATTCCATCTAGAACCAAGCGGTTCGGTGCCTTTTATCTTTGCCGCACCATCAAGACCTGAAATTCTTCGTGTCTCCTTCGTCCTATAGTCCCGAGTCCTTTAAGCGGGGCGTGAAAAAGCCGTCAAGCTGAGGGCCATCACTATAGCATTATTGGTGTTTATAATGGTGACCCCCATTCCTGAGATTTTACCTTTAGCTTACCATCAGGCGATGTGAACTCATATTGACGTGTCCTCAACCTTGCAATGTGTCAACCTACTCGGTTACCACTTACCCACTTGCCATGAGCTTCTTTACTTACCTGTGTATAGATATCCGATGAGCTTTTCCAACTAGTCCCACCCTCTCCTTCCTATATAAAAACTAAAAGAAATATGACTGGGAATTGGACATAGGTTATCTCGGGAATATGTTTTGTGGGTCACGAGAACGGGATTAGTATGCCACAGGAAAGAGCCTTGGACAATACAGCTCATGATTAAGTGATTAATCTAAATTACCAACCACACGATGACGGATATTCACTAAATCTATTTCAACTAGCAATATTATTTATCACGAAACCTCAATATGAACAATGGAATATTCTATCGTCATGACGTATGATTACAAATAACTATTTTCTGATACGTTTCATAATTTACAACCGTTTATATCCAAGGTCAGTATTAAACAGATCGTAATTACTTAATTATTAACTGCTTTATTAGGGTCAGGGGGCCAAGGTTTACGGACTTCCCTTTTAGGTTAATTCCGGAGCATCGGCAATGGCGCTAGTGACAGAACTTAGGTTCTGACCGCTTTACTGATTATTCTTATAGCAATTTCCCAACTGTGTCCAAAGTTTTCCTCTTTTTATTATCGTGCGGAAGTCGCCATGGATACCACCCCCGTCGGCCACTACGCCGACGGTGGGGTGTAGGGTGACGAGCAGCCGTCCTGTCACCCAACCGTCGGCGCGCAGACAATCAGCTCGCCCCCCGCTCGCTCCCCACTGTGCCCTCTGCTAGTCAGAGGGACAGGTGGAAAGCCTCGAAGCAGCCCTCTAGAGGGACTCTCCCACCCCGGCCCAATTGGCCGCAGGCAGCAGCGTCTCCCTTGGTGAGTGGGAGGCGCTGCTCGCCTCCGTTGCCCGGGTGCACCACGTGGAGGTTCCGGCCCCTACCCTAACCTAACCTAACCTCCTAACCCTGAGAGGTAATCCTGAGCCAGAGTCTCGTCAGTTGTTTAGCAGTTTTGAGTTTGGCTTCAAGTTTAGTTTTGACCGCTTCACCGCTACTTTTGACCGCTACCTGGGAAAGTAGGTAGGTATAGCAGTGCCTGAACTTTGTCATTTTTACATAAGTATGTTGGCATTTAACTATTTTTAACCCCTGAAGCAAAACGTTATAAGTTTGACGTGTCTGTCTGTGGCATTGTAGCCCCCGTACGGATGAACCACTTTTGAATTTTTTTGAGAGGTGAATAAGTTGGAAGTGTTCTTTTAAGTCGGGAGTTTTTTAAATTATTAAATTAATCATTCTATGAATACCTTGAGCGGTTTGAATGTATGTATGATAAATTAACTTATTGATTTAAAAATCGTAGCCTAGTCATGCTACGTAATTAGCGATGAATCGGTTTCTATTGTACCTACAAACCCTAGATTATTAATTACTAATATCAATTACCCCAATAACCTAACCTAGACAACCCGGTTATACATATCATTTGCAGTGACCCACAAAGGAGTACTTAATCAAAGAATGTCAAATCTAATGTAGATAATGATTGGAGCAAAATACCTGAATCCTAATGGAGGATTAAAAACAGGGTGGAGACTAAAAAACATGAAACGTGGGCACTTTTTTTATTATAATTAGTAAGTAGTTGGAATTAACTTTCAATCAATCAATCAATCAATGAGCTATCGACGTCCACTGCTGGACATAGGCCTCTCCTAATAATGTGCGCCATACCACCCGGTTCTCAGCCTTCCGTATCCAGTCCATCCCAGCTACCTTTGCAGGTCGTCAGTCCATCTGAAATTACCTTTGATATTGCAAAATTCATTAAGGTGTTTTTGGAGCTCTAACAAGATCTTCGGGGCCCAAGTCAACCTTAACTGCAAGCTGGTACCCCTGGTGATTGACGGGCGAAACTCTGGTGCAGTCTTCCTCTCGGGGTTGGGAGTTGCGCTGCCGACTTTGGAGGGTAGAGGGAGGTTTCTGTGCTGGCAACGAAGGAGGCTTTGTGTCTCCCCGCTGACAGTTGTACAGAACCCCTCCAGTGAGTTCTGGCTACCCTACTTACCGCCGGGAACACAATACGATAGTTATTATGGCCGCGGTCTTCTGTAGGGCGGAGGTACTAGCCCAGTAATGTAACTATAACAGTACAAGTAAATCTAGGCTAATAAATATTAAGCTAAAGGGTTTATTTGAACGCAAATTTAGTTCGACTTGATTTCGTCTGAAATTTAACTTTAATCACAATAAGCCATGGAAGGACTGGTGCTATGTTCAGTGTGATTAATGTTAGGTTTCATATCTAAACTCTGTGATTATATTATCGATCCAGTGCCCTTGACTTTCCTAGCGCCAAGGTGAGACTTTGTGGTTATATGGTTCATTTGAATTATCGATCGAAAAAACCCGATTAATAATTCATTTAAACACGAAGAGTCACCTGATGATTGTTATTATGGAATATTAGCTGTTGCTCGCGGATTTGCTTGCGTGGAATTCTGAATCCGTTCCTGCACAGAGAATCTATTCTAGAGAAAAAAGTAGCCTGTAGGTTATTATGTAGGTATAGTTTCAGCTATAATCTATCCCTGTGCTAAATTGCCAAGAAGTACGTTGTAGTACATGGTATTTTTGATAAGCAGTTACTTTATAGACATCATATCCTGAGAATTTGGACCTTCTAACAATGTCCATACCGGACCAATGCTGGAAGATGAGATGCTAGAAGATCCAAATTAGTATTTACTATTTACTAATTTTCATTGTAGGTTTTCTTAAAATCAGCGTTTTAACTTAATCATTATGGCTTATTTTGTTATTAATCAGTTTAATCACTGTGATAAGAATGTTGTTAAGTCGATAGGCACGCGTTTGACCACTATCTCACCTGACCTGTACTGTAAGTGATGATATCGTTGACGATGGAGCACGCTTGCTTACAACCACCACACCCGTTTCAAAGACATTTATTTCGCTAATAAATATGTACCTAACTTCTAATTATTTATTGTGTTTGTATTAGCGCTTTTTGAGTAAAACCTTTTTGAATAGAACTTTGTAATCGATTTGTCCATTTGTGTTAATCAGTAATGGGATTTTGGGCATTTATTATTACTGCAGTGCCGAAAAGGCATAAACCCATATAAGTATGGTTTGTTTTCTGGCATTTGAGTGGAGCCTGAGGTTTTGGTGTAGGTACCTACTGGTTGAAATTTGGTACAGGGCCAGGGATAGATTTATCGTCTGGAATAACTCAAAGGCAAATTGGAATAAGCTTCCATGGGTCGCGGGGACAGAATCATAATTCCATGGGGAGCTAAAGTGTGGCATAGAAATACAATCCATGTCGTCGGTGCTAGAATTACCTACCTAAGTGCGTTATAATGTAAATGTAATGTGGCAATAGGCATATTATGTATGCAGCGTAATCGTATAATGTAGGTAGGTATTAGGTACCTAGGTACTCATGTTCATGTTTTGGTATTTTTTTTCTAAACCGGATTTATTTTATGGTTCACAGCTTATTGCGTATTACTTACCGGACGTAGATTTTTACTGTGAATTGAAGTAAGTGCGCATTGTACGCAATATTTATTGCGTAGAATGCATTATATACGGCTGTAACTACCTACCTTGTGATTTACCCTATACTAAGTACTATTATAAAATTGTAAAATAGCTGTATCTGTAGGTAGATTGAAGATATTGCAAAAAATACATGTTACATGAGCGATTCTGAACACAAAAATATTTTTTGGAGCTCTTTGTTGGTTCGCGTTGTACGCAATAACTAAAACATTGCGAATAAACCTAATCTAGCTAAATCAGTCTGATAAGGCACAGACACTTCCTTACACACCCACATACCTTCATATAATTCCTTATATCAATTGAGCCGTGACATTGCGAGCGGAGGATCTGCGTCTTAATGAAATCGTACGATTATCCAATTTACATATAGGAAATGACCTTGGAGACCAAATACGTACTCAGGTAAACGCGTCACACTTCCGAATTTGAGAGTAGCTGTGAACTTGTATTGACATCAGCGAGAGTAGGTAGTTGTGAACTTGTATTGTCATCAGCGAGAGTAGGTAGTTGTGAACTTAATTGTATTGTCATCAGCTGATAGGGAGATGCGTAGGTATTATACGCATTTATCTGAATGGCAGAGCTCTAGTTTTCTATAATATCTTTAGAGGTAGGTCACGATGGTATCTCCCGTCCGAAATGAGCTGTCCGACTGAGGTACCTCCGCTCTACAGTCCTACAGAAGACTGCGGCCATAATAACCATTGTGTAGTGTTCCCGCCGGTAAGTAGGGTAGCCAGAGCTCACTGTACCCCTCCTCCCTCCACCCCTTCCTAGCCTCCCCTCCCCTTTCAAGCCCTCCCCCTTCCCTTCAGGGTAGGCAGCGCGTGTGTGATACCCTTAGTATTGCACACGTTCATAGGTCACGGTGACTGCTTCCCATCAGGTGGGCCGTGTGCTTGTCTGCCACCTAAGTAGTATCAAAGACGAGATGATAACTAATCGTCTTTGGTAGTATAAAAAAAAAGAACTGGGTAAGTACTTACCTACCTATTTTCGAACGACCAAGAGAAATGCGCTGGTCTTCCTTTGAGGGATTGAGTAGCTTACTTTCTTGGAGCGGATTCTACCAATAATAGAAACCGTAATCGATTGAAACAAAATTGCTTTTCTCTAAACAATAATAGGTACTTTTTTCCATGTAGCAATCGCCACGGATACTCCCCGCCGGCCAGTACCCAGCTGGCCAGCGGGGGTTGTAAGACTCGAACCGACTAAAACCGCACGCCGAGGTGTTAGGTGGCCCGGCCCATAAGGTACACTCGTACCCCAGTCACAGTACCTACCTAAAACTGTATTTAATGTTAGTTTCTACATATAAATAATTCAACAAGGACCATTTTTGGCATAGTGAGTATGTTTTTCCACATTCAGCAATACCAGGAAGTTGCCAATAAATATATAGGCCAACGTAAACTGGTGCTAACGTTGACCCATATATCTGCTACAATTCGCAATTATTATTTTATATTTTCACCCGAGGCATGGTGTTGTGTTGTAACAGTCAAGTGGCGAACGTAATGACAATTTATTTATTTACTAGCTGTGGCCTAAAGATCCGTCCGGAAATTCAGTTACATCATGCGATCGATCTTCACGTGACTGCAATGAGATTATATTGAGATTAGACTCCATACCGATACGGAATCGTATTTTACATATACCTACAGGATACCCATTTTTACTTTATAAAAAGGAAAAAAAAAACAATCCGCAGGTAAAACAGCAGGGTCCATTAGTAGGTATACCTACAATTTGTTTCAGTGCCAATACTTAGTAAGAATTTAAGAAACATTCTCACTCACCTAACACTCTTATATCACAAGCCAATTTTAGAACACAATTAGTTAAGGTCGGTATAGATAGAATGATATAGTAAACAATTTGCCTTACGTAATAGCTAGATTACGGAAAGGAAAACCTCCAAATCCAATAGGCTAGAAGGCCGAAATTTAAGCCATACAAGCTTTGTTATTAGACGGAAAATGTCTGTAAATAGATGTGGGGGTAGACACAAATAAAATAATAGTTTTCCTACTTTGTAAATAATACACCAACCGTTCCTAATCTCCCCACCCTTTCCTACCCCGCCCTTTCCCTTCAGCGCGTGGGTGACGCCCTTGGTGTTCACACGTCCATAGGCCACCGTGACCGCTTCCCATCAGGTGGGCCGTGTGCTTGTCTGCCACCTACCTGGTATAAAAAAAGAAAAAAAAAACAAAGAGATCGATACGGTAAGATCTTCGGGTCCCCAAGCCAACCTCAACTGGGTCTGCATTTCACACAGTCGATAACGGTATGAGCATAATACATTTTAGTTATCGATCACCGTAGCTCTAAAACTTTACATAAAATAATAAACAAAAATTGAAAAATGTTAAATTTGTCCTCTGAAGATTAGAATTAGTAAATAAATATCAATCAGTCAATCAATGTCCACTGCCGAACACTTATATAATCAAAGTGCCGAACATAGGCCTCTCCCAATGTACGCGATACCACCCGATTCTCCGCCTTCCGCATCCAGTCTATCCCAGGTAACGTTTTCAGGTTGTCGGTCCATCTGGCTGAGCGGGCGTCCGCGTCCCTCATTCCGTTTGCCGACTCGCGTTTTCCACTCTAGGAGTCGTTTGCTCCAAAGGCCGTCGATCGTTCGACAGATGTGGCCAGCCTATTGCTACTTCAGCTTGCTTATTTCTGTGCGCTATGCCGGTAAATTTAGTTCTTTGGTGAAAATAAATATACATAAATTATTGATTTATTTTAATGTAAAGATCGTTTGTAATATTGTTAGTGTTTAGCTACTTCTAAGAGTGACTGTGCCAAATTTTTCTGCTGCGAATTTGCATATGACTGATTCATCAACGTGGACCCAAAACTGATAAAACTGATGCTTTTCATAGCAATCATCCACTGAGGAATAACCCTTGAAGATTTCACGAAAAATGCCAACGAAAATTCCCCACACGAGCCGGGAAAGGCCGATAAATGCTTGATTCTGTACGACTACACTAACAAGCAAAGTTGTTTCTGGAAATTAATTGTGCGTAGTTCCTTCCTGCTGTAGCTTAATAACCATAGCCGTTAGAGCCCTTATCTTCTTTCTGACATGTTTATCAAAGCGTGCTATGTCCAAAGTGTGTCATGTGTATATCGTTACGTAATCTATTGTGAACGGTTTCAAGATAGTGCTGTTTTTGATGATTTATGGGTATCGTGACCGACGCGACACGTCCTGTTTTGAACGGCAATGTCCCTTTTATCGGTTCTCTGTCCTAGTGTTCCCGAAAAGAGTTTGGTTACGCGGAATTGTTAAGCAATTGCCCTGTTGAGTCTGTAAATAGTGATGTTAGTTTGTTTGGGCGTCGTTGGTTAAAGGAGCTCAAAGATTTTTGTTCAGAGGCATCTTGAAATTTTTGAAGTCGATGGCGTACATTGATTTGAATCATACGAACAGCACGGCAGTACCTACCTACTAGAGAAGTTACCTCAAGGCTACTGCATTGATCTGTAGGACGAAGGTATCTCCTCAGTCGATCAGCTCGATAGTTTCCCTGCCTCCTCTATCCTTAGGGAATATACAGTTAAAAGGCAATCGGATTACAAAATTTAATTTGATTTGATTTGATTTGATTCAGATGGCAGTCGCTCTCACATTCTTCACACCCACATAATTGATCAAGTTAGCCCAAACCGATCCGGGGCTTCGAGGTGAATCAGATGGAACCTGGATGATAATGACAGGCAAAAATTAGATAATTATAAGTCGTATCTATAGGTGATCTCTAATACTCGTAGTATGCAATTCTTTTTTAGCACATTCCTTTCTGCACGTGACTAACACTTATCGGGGCCGATTTATCTTCAGTACAAATATACAATTTAGTGGAAATAAATCGTATTAACATAAATACTCTGTGCCACATAACAGATAGGAGTATTACTCACTGTCTGTACGCTTCCTTGAAATTAGCAAAAATAAGGAACATTTTATCTAGCTCGCTGGGGCTTGCAGACACTGCTCGTCGTCTTATCATCACCGATATTATCACTCACCCCAGATCCCGGGGTCTTATTAACGACTATTCTTCAACTGGAACAAACATTATTTATTTTTATTAGTAGGTCGTAGGCCGTCTTTGTTCTACAGATGTAGGTAGATGGCCCATAAGGCAGGCATTTCCCTCGCACTCTGGCGCACCCTGGGCTTCTAGATGCCCCCCCTCGTTGTCCCTATCTTGCCCCGGAAAAGCGGAGAGCCTCCAGCTAAGCTACTTATTGATTTCTCGCCGCGCGTCGATGGTGGATATACCTACCTGCATTTTAAGAGCTGATTGCACCTTCGATATAAACCATAAACCGATAACCCTGTTACTTTAACTGGAATGCAATTAAATTCACTGGTGAAATCCGACTTCTGCCTCACTTTAACCATTATAGTATTTTTTTTACATTTCCCTCATGCACATAATGATTGAGTAATTGGTTCATTTCATACACAAGGAAATTGACCAACATATCGCCAAGTACCTATAGTGCCTGACTCACGACCTTGTTTCGTGATATTTATATAAACCTATTTCATTTTTCCTCAAGATTATTATTATTCTGTTTACAGTTAGGCAATTCCTGGACAAATATTGGGTACCTACTATAGCCTTCTGTGTTACCTACTAGTATGTTATCATTATAAACATTCTTACCTAGTATATTTAGAGGAACCGGTATACAGGGCCCTACCAACATCCTCGAGGTCCAAGTAGCTATGGCCAACCTGTAAGTCGATGCACCTGCTAGACAATTAGTGCAAAAAAATAAAACTAAAATATCTAAATTCGCGTGGGCGAAGGCGCGGGCACAGCTAGTAGATAATAAATTAATCTTATCTAAAAACTTTTATTATTGAATTAGATACTTGTAATTTTTGATATCAAATTTAATCCATGGTATCAAATTTGATTTAAATTTTGGAAAGTCATCAAATCAATGTTAGGTAAGTACATTACATATTAACAGAAACGCAATATAGGCATTGAGCATAGAACAAAAAATATTGGTGGTATAGTCGCTGAGTATAGGCAAAGACGATAGCTATCGTCTTTGGTATAGGTAAATATTTATTCCATTAATTATGGGTTTGTGCCGAATCCCATAATTGGCGTAATTAATATTCTTTAAAAAAAATCAATCTCACTATATAATCCATTTCAGTCACATAACAATCGCATAAAAATGTCAACTTATGTAAAGATGGATGAGAATACGAATTAAGTGTCGTTTTCATTCATCAATTAATTATAAAGTCTAGTAGAAGATCGATTTGCTCTTTCAACATAAGTATGTGGCATACGTTACGGGTAGTTGGAAAAAAAGTCCGGCAACTTGGTGTAACTACGGAACTCCGATATCCCCACGCCGCAGTCGCTTCACGGTAAATCTCGACGTTCGTTGTAAAAATGAGAGCCGACTACAAATTAATGGGGGAAGAACTCGAAGGCTGATGAGAACGAATATTATTCTAGCATGGATTATGAGTATTATGACAGATACTCGTATTTATCTAAACTCGCGTCAACGAATGATCCCACGGGTACCTATGTTTATTTAATTATAAGGAAGTAGATACTACGAAAACAAATTGTATTTTTTATTTGAGCACGTGTTCAATCTGGCACAGGCATCACAAATAGATGCACATGTTTTATAAATAATACGTACGCACACAACACACCATGACGAACTCACACGGTGTTAACAAACTATATTATCACTAGAAAGATAACATACAGATGTGAACTATTGCCTTTCTCTCAGCGAAGGGTTTAAACGTGACTTCAAATATACCTAAAATAATAATAAATACCTAGCTGGATTTAGAGCCCTACCATGATATTATTAGCCGACGACGACGACATTCGGGACACAATTGGATACTTATCCGAATTTAAACTTTTTAACTACTTATCTTAATATTTATATAAATCTCGTGTCACAATGTTTGTTCTCAATGGACTCCTAAACCACTTAACCGATTATAATAAAATTCGCACACCATGTGCAGTTCGATCCAACTTGAGAGATAGGATAGTTTTTGAAACGGATTTCGACATCCACGCGGGCGGAGCCGCGGGCAACAGCTAGGGTTGCCAGATGTGTAAGAAAAAAAAACCGGACAAATTTTTTATTTTATTTAATAGGTATCAAAACTGGCCAAGTGCGAGTCGGACTCACACACGAGGGTTCCGTACAAACCCGTAGTGTAGTATAGTATATAAGTAGAAAGTAAGTTTAAAGAATTTATAATTATAATTAAATATAAGTAAAAATATTTTTATTATAATTATGATTTAAGTACTTACCTACTTAACAAAAATTTACGGTTCTCACAAGTTTTCTTTATCTGTGCTATAAGACGTTGCTTCGTACCAAATTTCAAGATTTTGAGTTCACGGGAAGCACCCTGTAGGTTTTGAATCCCTTGCGAGTGTGAAATTTGCGGCATAAACGGCTGTACCTATCTTTTAATTGCATTGGCTTAGAAGCTTTTCTTACAGATTTAAGGAGCAGTAAACCTGAGTGTTTGATATAAATTTCAGCGTAATACCTACACGCGTCGGTGCTGTTTCATTGGTAAAAAAATTGCAACACATATTAAATGGCTTTCCTTCAAGTGCAGAGAAACAACTTGAAAAGCAGCCAATTCCTCGTAAATATTATCAGAGGGACCTCATAAATATAGCTCGTTGTACGTAGCGAAGTTTAACTTGCAATTTCATTTTCCTGATCGGATAAGATAGTCCGTAGAGCCCTAGGGTAGGAGTGCAGGGCTTTAAATAAACTGAGCCATCTTATAAGTTTCGTATAACATCTCTGTATTCACATTCAAAATGATTAAAGCACTCCTTCAATTCTTCGCGTTTTTTTGCGGAGCAAGAAATGCAGAACGGTTTGAGAGCGGTTCAAGTGTAATGTTTAGTAATTAAACTCGCATTTTTAGTGAAAACCGGACAGTGTTTTGTCCGGTTTACGTAGATTTTTTTAACTGGACAAGTTTATAAAAAACCGGACTGTCCGGTCCATAACCGGACATCTGGCAACCCTAGCAACAGCTAGTAAGTTTTATAAATACCTATGCATAATGATAAATGCCCGTATGCATTTTTATAAAACTATTAGTTTAACTTTATTAACAGACACTTCAATTTCACTTGCTTGTAAGTACAGTACATATTAGATTAGCCAAGAGCTGGCAGCCTAAAGTACCAACGTGAATAGTTCTCAATCAGGTCATGAGCTGGTGGCCTTAAAAGATATATAAATAAAGCCCTCAATAACCGTCCTCTAGCACGTTAATGTCTATTGTCACCTTTGACCTGATTTTCAATACGATGTCTCATGTACAGGCGCCTGGGGGGCTACCATCGAAACGTTACTAGGTACATACAAAACTTCAGGCCACGGTTTTCTTTCGGTAGGGTTTTGTAAACGCTTTCATTTCACTTGACCTGTTTGTTTGGATCAAATCTAGCAATTGAAAATAGACCCCTTCCTGTGGACGGATTGTTCTGAGTTCTGGTGACAATACCAGTTATTCTGTAGGTATCATTGTAAATCCAAGATAGCCGCCGCTACAATAGGGTGCCTTACATAATATTATTCTACAGCTACCTCAATCTGGATAATAAATGAAAAGACTTGACTAGTAGAATATAGTTCACTGTAAAAAAAACAATATGGCCGCCAATAAAATGACCATTTCAGTGCATAAATGCGTAATTAAAAATTATTTTTACCTAATTTATTATAAATCTATCTATCTATCATTATGTCAAATCTATAAACTATAACTAAACAACTGCTATTCAATTATTTTCCCATCTTAATTCGGATTCAAGCATAACGTTATGGTAATTCCACAATTGACTCTGGCACTCCAGGGGTACCCATAAACTTTACTTCGGTTGCATATTAACGAATTGATTGAAATATGCAAATTCGGAATGACAGTATTCCGTTGAAAACGTTTACTAAATATTAATTAATCTTCAGTACGTAGCTACTCCCTTTACCCTAGAAATAGGTCAAATAGGTATGATAATAATGAGTGTTTGTTTGTTTGAACGTGCTAATCTCTGGAACTAAAAGAGTACTATTAGTTAATCGTGCTACAAGTGCAATTTGTCAATTTTTAAATGTGTTCTTGAGTAATAGCTCTGCTCGTTTCTGTCATCATCGTGCGTTAGTCTGTAATTTGGAGCCCGGGGTACGCGTCTGGCTAATTTGACTTTTGCGAGAGTGACTGTCACCTTCACAACCTCGAAAGGATAGTCTACGCCAGAGCCTGTTCCATTGTAATAACGGAAGAGAAGAGACGAACGGTGTTGTTTAGCAGGTGCACGAACTAGCGGTTGGTTGATGCACCTACTTGCTTGCTGCTTGCTTGTTGGTAGGGTTCCGCACACCCACTTCATAACTTTATGTTATTTAATAATAACTACTATAGCTACTTTGATAGTTATACAAGTCAAAGAGCACTGAGCGGTTATGTACCTACGAGAAAATTTCGTAATGCGTATTGCAATCGGTTTGCAGGTTGCATTATATTGCATTTGCATATTCAGCTCCTTACCACACAGGTTATTGCATATTTTCCTGCAAACTATTCGTTATGTATGGTTTCGTCCTATTTTTAGGACAGTTGGAGCTCGGCCTGGTGTTATGTCTTACTGAGTGACCACGACCTATAAAGAGTGCGATGGTGCTAATTTAAGTGCCAAGTGCCAACTTTTACAACTATTAAAATAAATTGGGTTATGTTAAATTAACAATTCTGAATCTAAAAATAGATGCAAGAACTAGGTGCTGAACGGATTTTGCAGTTTTTTTTATTAGAAAGGTCGGACCATAAAACTGTCGTATTTTTGACTAGCACCTTCTTGTTGTCGGCTAAAAATCGGAAGTGCTCTTTAAAATTCCTTGAAATTCAAACTTAGGTAGGTACTTGCTTCCTACATCGATATAGTGACCGATTGGCTTTGGCTTTTTTATATAGGTTATATAACATTTTAATTATTTTACATAATTTATAATCGGAAGTATGCAAATAATCCGGAAATGATTATTATTATTATTTCGCAATCGTATGCAAATTAAGCCGTTATAAATGTTTGGCGGTCTCTGTATGCATGCAAATAATGTTTTCAAGGTTTGTTGACATATTAGATGTGTTTTAAAAAACGTCACGGTCATGGCTGTTTATTCCTCATAGGGTAAGTAGATGTATTTTTAATTATTAAGGCGTCATTTAAATTTGAAGATTGAAGAGATATTAGCTATTATACTATCAAATATATTCTTAGCTTACTGTTTGATTAGCATCATTTTAATTTGATAACAAACATTTTCCGAAACTACTCCTTTTAAAAAAATTTAGAAGTCGATACGTACAATCTGAATTTATTGGTATGCGAATATACCTCTAGAAAAATAATCTATTTTATTAATAACCGTAGCTCTGTGCTGTCGCTTGCAGCTACGTTTATTTCTTCTAATTAATGTCGAAATGTGAAATAACTTGTTCTTCTTCCTTTTAATCTTAGTTATGGTAATGAACACTGACCTTGACTGAAGAGTAAAATATAATAAAATTAATTAAGGTATTTTTGCTATTAAAAAGATAGGTTTATGAACAGGACCGTAACTGACGATCTGAAAAGTAAGTTAGGACAGAGGCATAGGACAGACTGGATGCGGCAGGCATGGTATATCAAAGACGATATATTATGATAAGGGATTGTATAGTTATCATATTGTCTTTGGTATAGGTATACTATAAACGCATATTGTAACTAGACACATATATCCATGTCCAGCCTGCAGTTGACTGCAATAGGTTAAAATGTTAAATCATCGATAAACAATATTATAACGAATCCTTTTGTATCATTTCATTTGTGCATTATGGTGCTATAAAACGCTACCTAACTAATATTAGTAGATCGTAATTATTTGATAAAAGCTATGGACAATGGCTATTGTATAAGAATTTTTAATAAAACGTTCAAATAATTTGAGTGACCAAGTACTACCTACCTTAATTTGCTCAATTTAAATGATTGCCCGTACTTACTGCATTTATCCTTTTATTTCGGACTTTAGTGTATTTTCGGTGATTGGAAGTTTGTTTTTAATTAAATAATGGGCACGGTGTGGGTGGACCTCACACTCAACAAATTGATGATGTATTTCATTGAAAAAAGAGTAAGCCAAAGCACTAAAAAGGGCGGACTTCCATGAAAGGGTTTAACGATAACAGGTGAATTAAATATAATGAAAAATGCAGATTTCAGGTTGTATTAGTGTAAACAGATGTGAGTATGATTTACAATTTTATGTTTTCTTACGCACAAACCTAGAAAATTATTCAGTCAGTAGACAGATACTAAACAACCTATATTACGAAGTCCTTGAGCTACGAGGAACGAGATGTTTTATAGAACAACCAACGTAAGTTTGTTCGCCTCTATCAACAATTTAAACCCTACTCCATTGTAATAAAGACTTGGACAATCTCACTTCGTTTATCCCATCGTAGACTGTGACGTAATATTGAGTGCAATTATTATGATTGTGTTACTTGACACTCATTAGATGAACACTATGTGAACTGCTATATATAACCTTGTAAGTAGTTGTAAGGTAGCAAATAAAAAAAAAACTAAACTGGCGATACTAATATTTTTACCCGACTGCCAAGAAGTGTTATGTCCCTTAGCCTCAATTACTAGGACCCCTCCAAGATTTGTGCTTGGAAGAAATGGAAGAAATGTCTAAATTAGGGGCGAAGCAATCCACATAACACTACATATTTCTATCGGGTTCTAGAAAATTTCCCCTGTATTGAAATAAAAGTTGAGTAAGAAATTTTATTCCGCGCACGCTTAGGCTGTGGAATGATCTCCCTGTAGTGGTTTTCCCTAGCGACTACAATATGGGGTTCTTCAAGAAGGGCATTAGAAGGTTTTTGCGGGGTCGGCAGCGCGAGTGTGATGCCCCTGGTGTTGCACGCGTCCCTAGGCCACGGTGACCGCTTCCCATCAGGTGGGCCGTGTGCTTGTCTGCCACCTAAGTGGTATAAAAAAAAAAAAAGTAACAACCTCAGACTACAAGAAAAAGTTTGAGGTAACAACTTAGAGCTGCTAAAATAGTAATACAATTGTACCTACAGTTCATGTGCCTATATGCAGAAGTTTAGTCGGCTCTAGTTCAGAGAATATTCGCCCATCATCACGGGTCCCTCATAAAAGTAAAACAGGCGTTTATTCATATTCGAACTGGTCCTTATAGTTGAATGACCAAATGATGAGCACACTCACAACCGGCGCCGGATCACGAAAATAAAATACCGTTCGCAGCATTGTCTGATGGTCAATCAATTATGCTACTTGTTCATGATCACGAGATGTGGGGCTTTTGTGTCAACGCGAACACTCGCTCAATTGTTGCACTGAGCGGTTTGGCATTATTGGCCACGCATTTACATTGAAATCTGTTTTTATAATTTTTCCTAAATACATCAGACTGGAAGGGTTAAAACTTCTTCTAATAAGCCGCGATGGGGACATATTAAAATAACTGGGCCAGGGTGTAATAAAGTTTGGAAAACGCTGAGCTGGTTCCATATAAGACTAGACTATCTATTTTACTCTGGTCGTAACTCGATAGAAGTCTATTGAACTATGATAAGATATACTTTCACGACGATGACCTATTTTTACCAACTCGTTGTGATAGCTATAACTTCGTTAATGTCGGGGTTGATGCTCTTAAAGAAAGTAGGTAAATGGCCTTTTGTTCGCCATTAGGTACCTTATGAGGGTAGGTACGATTCCTGTATGGTATGAGCGTAACCTGATTTAGTTTAGTTTCGAGGAGAATGAGGAGTTTATTGAAAATGTAAATGAAATTACATTATTATTCATGTGAAAACTTATTATTTGTCGGAATATAAACTCAAGAGGAAGTGACCTTAAACCGATAACGTTAGTATCATAACCAGTGTTGCCGAACTCTCAATTATTACGATATGACTAAACACGTTACAAAAAATAGTAGGTAACTTGATTAATTATAAATTTTAACAGCGTACAAGCGTGAAAAAAATATTAGTAGCCAATTCACGAATCATACCACACTTTTGTACAACAAGACTTTTCTGACTACAAAGCAGTGGTGTCTGAATTGTCAATAAACATCAGTGACACTCCACGAATTACTTACTTAAAACGTCAAGAACCCTAAAGAATCCAATGAAACACTCAAAACACGTTCAAAACCCTACTCAAATGCCACTTTAAAAATATGATTTATAAAATTGTCGGTAACGGTAAAAGGTCGTAAATTCGAATGTTTTCAAAAATATTAAAATTCAGTCCATTCGGACAAGTGTCCCAAAAATTGTGTCCCTTGACGTCGACTAGCCGATTTTTTAGTGCGCGAAATCTTCAATGATGAAACAATTCTTGATGAAAAATAATAAAATAAGGACATAAACTCGCGGTGTCATTGGTGTCAACCATTGTAACAATAAATTGAAACAGTAACAGCTGTATAAAGAGCACACTGGATACAGGGGCCTTACTCCGAAAAACGAAAATATTCGTATCCGTTGTCGTTTTGACCATTTAGCTACCCCGAAAGTGTTTCGTTTCGGATTTCGGATCCGTCTTCGATCGTTTGACATTGAGGTTGTCGATCGTTATCAGTACACCTCCTACTCCAAAATACATTTGACGTTTTCGCTGTCGTTGTTTGACAAATTGTCCGTTTTCGTTCGATCCGAAACGTTCATGTTCGATTTTCAGAGTAAGGCCCCTGGAACGATAAATGTTTATGACTTCTGGAATAATGAAAACGTGAAATAATTTAGGAAAATATTTTCAGTCATCAGTTTTTAATGAGACAGAAGGCCAACCCGGCGCGGCGGCGGCGCGCCGTAGTGCGGCAGAGGGAGCGGTACGATGTTCGTCCCTCTTCCGGGGCAAGATGGGGACACCGTGTTTCCCAACCCATAGGGGGCATTTCCAAACGGGCGCGCGCCGATGGCTCTATATCAGTACGGCGGGGTACAAGGTAAATGTCTTTTGGGGATCCTCCATGAGGATTTGCGCACAATAAAACAAAGGACCTTACCACTAAAACAATTTTTTATTCTTTTACCTCTCTCTGTCCGTTTGAATGAGGTAAACTCTGTAACGGCTGACTAGATTTTGCCTGGACTTTCACTAGTAAATAGCTAATTTGATAAGGTGCGCCAAAATACCCTACCAGTCACTATATTTTCTCTATCCTTCAGTAAATATGAATGTTTACATAATTATACAAGACCGTATCGTATAAAGGATAGTTATCTATCGTCTCTGAGGATACCTAAGGACAAAATGCTGGTGTTGCAAAATCAATAATAGAACGTGATTCTGCAATAAAACACGCCTCGAGGGAATGTGTTTTCTTTGTGGCTACGTGTTACGTGATGTTTTCAGGTCATTGCGTTCGATGTTGGCATGGACAAGGACCTTCAGTGCGAAAATAGGTCGGATTTGGGCGATATATGCACACGATTTTATTAATTTTGATACTTTATAGGAAGTTCTATGATATTGATGTTGAGAAAGATATGGGCGCGTGGAAACCTATCACCTTTTAGACAGATCATGACCTGCAGTGCAGGACGAGCATGAAATTACACCCGAATAGTAGGTAATCGTATAGACTGGAGACACTTAATATAGGTATCAAAATATTTTATTACAATCCTTTTATCGTGATTAGGTGTTCGATCAATCGCATTTGTTTGTATATCAATATCATCAAAATTATTGACCGATATACATTGACTATCTCCAATTTCTCGTTACGAATACTATACGCTTACTATTCGAATGTAATTTCATCCTCGCCCTACTGCTTCCAACTTGTTTTATTTTAGAACTTTACCAATTTGCTCGGACTAAGTTTTTCAAGGTCGACCCCGGCCGACTTACCCACTTTTCATTTGCTGCCTACTTGTTTGCAATTTGTTCCCGTAACCTACTCAATCGATCCATATGTCCAAACGACGTCAACATAGGTACCTACCTATATCTGTAATAATACTTACTTAGCTAGAAAGAAAGAGCAGTAACATCACTGCTCTCGTAAACATAAATAATATCCTCCCACGCTTTCATTCACAAAGTTACACACATAAGATTTCCTACTTCTATATTTATCTAATACCCGCCCTCGCTTCGGGTTATATGAGTTTTTCATAGCCTTTGTCCATCGGTGAATTTTGCCAATAAGAAGAAATTCCGAAGATTATTTTATTTCCTACACCTACCTACACCCGTGTCACAAGTCTCGGGACCTACTCGGAGTATCTCGCTCTGCCTCACGATGGACCCGCATTATTTGGCATCCATGAAATGCTAAGAAGGTCGTTTCTCTATTTTTTCCATATTACATACCTAAGAAGTAATTTCTCCCTTTTATTCTTGCGGAACTTGCCATGGATAGTACTCCCACGGCCTGCGGCCTGTGGGGGCGATTACGTCAGACTTCAACCGAGAAAACCGCTCTCTCGAGTCTCAGATGCCAGGGTGTAAGTGCCCATGTGGCAATTCCCTCGCAGCCCGACTGAAAAAACTCCTACCTACCTACTAATCACAAAACGTGCATATACAATTCCCATCACATTCGCTGCGTTTCCGCGCTGGATTGCGAACTCACGTCATAATACAATTAGATATACAAATTTATACCAACAGCTCAAAGCCTAAAGTTGTTTTCATAGAGAAAAGATCTTTAACAACTGTATTATACTCAGCATCGTAGTTATTTTCCTTTCAACGAACAATGTCAATTGGCACCTTTTAACATTCAGCTGTTCCGTCGCTGTCGCTATGTTATTCTTGCGTTTTCATTACGTGAATGTGTTTCAAGGACTGGTTATTTAAAGATTACTTTGATAAATACATTTATCTACATGTTAATCTGTTGAGTTTGAACAAATATTATGTGCCGGCTGTGTGTCAGATGTCTAAATAACAAGTCATCGAGAAACAACTGCACTATCTCAGTTGGTGGAATACCGTATCGATATACCTACATGACTATATTTTAGCTCGCGGCTTCATATTGCCGTTTCCCTTGAGTACTAATTCCAGGGCTAAAAAGCCTGTGTTGTACCAGATTATAATCTATCCCTGTAACAAATTTCAGCAAGAACCATTCAGCCGTTTTGCGTGAAAGAGTCACAAACGTCTATACATCTATAATATCAACAAACTTTCACGTATAATTATTACCTATCAGTTGAAGACCGTCGTTAATCATCATTATACCACTATTAGACTAACTAGACGTTCAGATTGATTGGTTGAACGCGCTAATCTCAGGAACTGCTAATCCGAATTGAAATAATATTTTTGTATTAGATAGCCCATTTATCGAGAGTGCTGGAGCCTTAGACTAATAACGCAGTAATTGTAAGTCTGTAGTTATATAGGATTCGAGCCGAATAAAACCGCACGAGACCGTCTCGAGTGTAAGGTGCTTCAATAAATCAATTTCCTCGCACCCCGTATCATATAGTACCTACCACAGAACTAATAAAATATCTATATATTACCTATTATGTACAATTTATGAATATATTAATTAAGTGTAAATGTGCACAGTGCCATAATAAATGTGATAAGAATTTGCATTCGTGCGTGCAAGTACCTACTGATTATTTTAGTGATAACTGCATACTGCAACGGAACACGTGATCTTTTCGTAGTGTGGTCGTTACGTGGTCGCCACGTGACGTTATTATGCACGTTGCTAATTTGATAATCTGCTTAATATTTTGTTTGTCATGTGATTAACATCATCTTAGCATGGTTTTCGGTTGCATCCAAGGCTTTCGTATCGGAGTCCGGGGCTCCATACTCAATACGCTTGCGCTTTCCCCTTCTCTTAATTTTCTTTATATCGCTTTTATGGGATGGGGTAGCTTACAGATCCAAAAGTCTCTACTTCGTAGAGTAGGTAGTCATGTAGTTTTCGTTGAGAGTTTTTTTGAAATCAGGTACTTACTTATTCAGTTTTTTTAATCAATATGCTTGCTCACCTACACAATATATTTAAATATCTTTGCAGTGCTAATTTTCTGACAATATGCTAGAAACTTAAAAAAACTTGTTTGTTTCACACACCTGAACAAAATCCATTGGGGCACTTACGTAACGCTTATCGCCAAGCTAATTCGTCTTTGATGTTCCTTAGAAATAAACAGTTTATCTTAAAGTTTACTAAACATATAACAACAAGCTATTCCTGGCTTCTGACTGAAGATTCAATTTTACTGTAAAAGGTTTTCAGGAAAATCAATTATGGCTTATGAATACAACCTTTTTGTATGGATATTTTGTTGTTTAAAACTGAAAACCACTATGGGAATAGTCAAAACAAGCCAAATAAGTCCAAATTCGAAGGTCTTGTAGTCGCTGAAGAGTTTAATTATCAACGTCCTAGCTCCATTATCATTGATCTCGATGGTTTTAAATTAATGTAGGTACCTATCGCCATTAGAATTATAACGTATTGTCATCCATAGAATTGAAACATCTATGTTAGATGCTCAGGCGTAGTCAGTTGCGTAGGTCCTTTTTTTCGAAGCCCACCAACATAAGACGAATTGGGTAGTCTTTTGAGGGACGGAAGCTCGGTTCGGTACAGTTCACGGCATCTAACTTGGCAAGGTTTTGGAGTAGTGGGGCCCACACTACTCCAAGATGCCGTGCAATAATATAGTCTTTGGGTAGTCGGCCGAAATGTCATAATGCTCCGTCTATACTTTTTTATTTGTTTAGGTTGGATGTTACAAATGTTACAATACATACAAACTTCAAAACTGTCTAGGGATACCGTAACCTGCACTGTGTATGTACACACTGATTATGTAACAACTACGGGACATCTTCATTTATCCACTACTCCGTGCGCAGTCAAGGCTGTTAGTATCGTAAACGTAACATTAGCCAACTTTCTAAAGTTTTGAGGCTATCTTGCACACCGATGGCGTTCTGCATTCTTATCTGCATAACTATTACAAATAATCGTTATTATTTTATTATTATAGGTAGGTACAAATGATTCCAGTCATTTTTCAACTTATATTAGTGTCATATAGCCCGAAGGTATGGCTATGATATTATAACGATAATAATGTACCTCAGAGAAATGTATCTACCTAAGTATAGGCAGCCTAGTTACTATACTAATCTGTATCACACCTATTTCACATAATATGTACCTATTTTATCACACACCACATTTTTTTTATACTTACCATTCAAGTGGCAGTCAGGCAAATGACTTGATGACCCCGGTCACCGTGGCCTATGGACGTGTGCGACACCGCACTCGCGCTGCCGACCCTGTAAAAACCGTCTAATGCCCTTCTTGAAGAAGTTGAACATTGTAGTCACAATAACAATAATACAATACCTACTAATAGGTACGTTTTGCCTCCTAATTGGGACTGTTGGAAGTAAACCTTCTCCATTCTCCAGTGTGATCTGAATATCTGATCCACGTTTTATTTGATCTTCGAGATTCTTATAGGTAAACATAAACCATCTTTATGGATCTGGACCCATCCAGGCGACTCGCGACGTTAGTTATTATTGTCCAGTTTATTTTAAGTCTCCTCCAAGTCTCCTCAATAAAACAAACGAACCGAATAGAACCACGTGTGCCATAACCAACGGCAGCGAGAGGTTAATCGCTCGAACGCCGAAACTACCGAAATAAACGATATTTACTATTTATGAAAGTTCATTGCTGCTTTAGTAAGAGTATTTTAATTTCAAAGTAATATTTTCCTAATAGCTCATCCATGTATAAAGTACGTGGCGATGTATTCGAAGTAGATATAACGTTCGTTGTTTGTGAAAACGTGATCGATTGCGCACGTGACCAAGCGACATATGTAGCGAAGCTAACTGCGTAGCGCGGTCTTAGGGCTGTCGCGCTATAAAACAGATTTTACCGAAATGAAAATGGCTGCGTGGTTATAGTACCTAAGATAAGTTTGGTAATAAAATGTTGATAAGAAGCACTACGTTTTATAAGTAGGCCGATGACTATGTGACCTTATTTATATACGGTATAAATAAGGATAAAAGGAATAATAACGTGATTAAATTACCGATTACCTACCACAGACAATAAACGTTATTTTGGTCGCCACTGTAACATATAAATAAGTTATATTTTATGTTGAAGTTTAAATTGAGGATTAAGGACAAACTAATTTGAGGATTTGGTTAATTAACGACTTTAATTGCATTATGAAACTTTATACGTAACCTTAAAACGGCTTATTGGACGATTCGCACGAATTGAACTCGCACGAAACGTGCGAGTCGACTCCTTTAAATATTTATTTATTTTCTGTAGGCGATTCGCACGAAGTAAATTTATTGGTGTGCGAATCGCTTCCTTCAAAAATATGTAGTAGGCTATTGGCACACAGACGCACACCCTATACAGTGAATATATTTCTGCGAGTCTTTTTTGTTTTTTTTTATTCATACCTCAAAACAATGCATAGGTTATAATTAATGGTGAGAAAATGTTATATTGAATCGTCCATGAATTTCTTGTTTTATTTTTAGACTAGTTTTTAGTGTAAGAGGTAAGACAGAGTCGTTGGTGCAATAGCAACCCAAACAAAATCTTTTCTTCTTTTTTCTGGAACCTCTGGTACAGGTTTTTATTTCAGGGTGGCCGGTCAGGAGGAGTAAGGGAGTCCCCGTTTCAACCTGACCCTTGGTTGCAACCAGAACCAACGCCATGATGATACCTGGGACAGCACATCATTCAGTTAGGAAATCAGAGGAAGTGGAGCGATCGTTTCTCTCTTTATCCTTATTGGGTTACGTTTTTTTTGTATCTCGAAAGACCTACGAATAAATTGATTTATTTTTCGTTCTTACTATTAGTATTAGTCCATTTTACATTTTGACAGCCCTATATTATAACACGGTTTTGGCATATTGTAACAAAACCTACAGCACGATAACGGTTACAGCTGAGCGGCAAAAAACAAAATGGTAATGATTAGCTAGTAGGTATTGTATTTATTTAGTTCCAACAACAATTGGTTATTTTTTTTATAAAAAAAAGAAGTAAAACAAGATAGAGGAAATACATTTTAGTACTGACAATTCGACACTGCACACATAATAAAAACTTTAACTTTCGAGCGCAGTAAATAGTAATTTATTAACAACAAAGTATTTAGTGTTTGTTATATATTCTATGTTATAAATTATAAATAATACCTAATGATTTAATACTGGTTGTTGGTTGTTGGCTTATCAGCTCCACTGCGCGTTTGCGAGAATAACAATTCCTGTAACCGCGGCCCACAGGAACCTTATCCCGGAGTAGGTACAAGAAGTAGTCTATGAGCTATCTATCTATTTGTACTCAGCCGTTCTTGCGTGATTTAGTAACAAACATCCATAGTATGGATACAGGCGGATGTATGGATTCAATTCGCATCTGTCTCTTAAAAAATTTCATTTATCAAAAAAAAATCTTGTTATTTTATTTTACAACAAAACTTACATATACATATATTATGGCAATGAGCTAAGAATCGATTTCTTTTCCTTTCGCTTTATAGGTACGTGTTAATAATAAACGCTCTAATACTGACAACCCTATGCCACCCTCGTTTATCCTGTAAGTAAACTCACATAATTATTACACAAGACGGAATTTCGTTAGTACTAAATATACGTGACGACTTTATTACGAAAGACTTAAGGTTCAAAACACTTTGCATTATCTATGTATGAATGTGGTGACGTGGTACTAAATTCAAATATTGGACAGACTACCAAATTTTTTCTCGATTATTAAGTACCTACGTAGATACATACTACAGTTACGGTCGATGTATGAGGCTGTACGGTTTACGGTATTTCCGTATCCCCGTATTCCCGTACGGGAATGTCCAGTGTGTTCCAGAAAATATCCACTGATTACCTAAGTAAAATTACGTTTCTGAAACGCGCGATTAAAAAACTTTCGTAGGGTTGTAAAATGAAAGTTTCTAAATCTAATCGAAAATTAATCAAACTATAGGTGATTTTGAAGGTTGAATATAACCTCATGAAAACATAGGTTTTTATTTTGACAAATCTTAAGATAAAAAGTTATTTTTAGAATTTTCTATCGAATCGAAATAAAGTCACTCACAAAGTTAAGAAAACGTCGCGTTACTGAATCGGGTCTTTGAAAGGACCTATCCTTTAAAGCCACTGATTCATTCAATTACAATAGTAAAAAATATAGACCGTAACTGTACATTCGATTGTAGCAGTGAAAGATAGAACGTAACTGTAGATAGGTTTTAGATCGGTAATGTTGTATGATCCACGACATTCATGCATGACGGAGACACTTCTATTTGAAATGTGAGATTTCACATAGTTTACTGAGCGGGACTAAGTCGTATTCGAGCGAAAGCAAGACGCTCTGTGGCGAAAGTAGTACATAAATAAGATTTCTTTACTTTAGATCGCAGTGATGCAATGATTTATTGCGATTATTTCTTTTTGTCATATACCTAAATTAAGTAACTACTGCCCGCAACTCGCGTGAATGTCGGTTATGGTGATCAAACATAGCCTATGTGCAATGTCCTTTCTCAAGCTCTAGTCCATCTGTGTACCAAATTCATCAAAATCAATTTAGTAGTTTAGGCATGAATGTGTAACTGACAGATAGAGTTATTTTCGCATTTATAATATTAGTAGGGATAACAGGAAACCGAGAGGATGCATGCGTCCCTGTTTCCTCCATAACTTTTGTCCGGAGCTGCTTATTACGACTTCACGTCCTCCAAAAGGGTTCTGTGATGTCCAAATCGATGTAATGTCTATTTTAAACTTCGAAATTCAGTACAACAATTAACCACACATCCTTTCTTACGGCCGAACAACGGAACAAATGTACCTACAGTCTCATGCCCAGATTTCCCAGTACAGAACAATGGGTGAATATTGTTGATGAAACAGTTCAGTTCATACTGGAAAGTCAGGCCGGTAATCATAATCATTGTTAACCAAGTATTTTCAGCACATTTTGAGTATTAATAGAGAACACACCAATGCCGTTTGCACTACTGCGCTTATGAGTCCGGTCCCAAGCGCAGTAGTGCAAACGGTATTAGTGTTCGGATGAAGAAGAATAAAAATATTTATCGGTAAACAAGTCTAGCTCACTATAAATAACATTATACTCATCGTATTATCTATATGAGTTTAATAAACAATAAGCTTGGTAGGTACACAACTTATCTAAAAATATTTTACTGTACAACTATCGGTGAAATTGAAATTCCATGTTATGGTCAACTGTTACTGACCGTACTCAAGGCTGATTTAATCAGGGTCACTTTTGACTCAGGTTTAGCCAGTGCTGCCCGATCGATACTCCATCATCACTTCCTTAATTTTTGTCGGTTTTGAGAAGGAATTTCGGTCAAACTGCGCATTTGCGTGGAAAATATAGCCTGCCTATTTATCGATGTACGAGTTTCAAGACGTACGCTTTTTATTATGTTATCGAAAAACAATTGCTGACCTACTGTTTTATATTTGAAAAATAAATCAATCTTTGTCGGAAGCTCGTGTTCAATGTTTTTAGATAAGATTTAAATGCTAAATATATCCTTACTGATAGTGTCAAGTCTTCAAGGTTTGTGATGTCGTATAATAATATAGGTAGGCCTACGTAATTTGTGTATACGTTACATTATTATTATACCAGGTTTCTTCGGGTGTTACGGAAAATCTTTTGAATACGAAGATAGGCTATAGTATCTAATGACAAAAAAACTGAGTGATTTTAAATTTTGGCGGTGAAATAATTAAGATTAAATCAGACAATCGTAATTGTTTCACTGGCAAAATTCATCGTTAAGATGATTTTATGATTCATCTTGCTACTGCGAATTGATTTTAACTGGTAAACGTAAATAAAGAAACTGGTAATAAATGAATAAATGCTATAAGGTGGTGTGGTTAACTGGGCCAGTGCAACGACCTAGTACGAGTATTGCTCGCACGCAAGTTCGTTTGCAACCGTAACTTTTATGAGGTGTTCAATAACCGCAATTTATTACTTACTTAATTGAGTAGGTAGCGATCGGGAATGCAATAACAATTTTTTCCCTATGGCACAACTAGTTGTCCAATTTTCTATCAAAGTATAAACTGTAAAATTAATTTGGTAAAACCAATCAGTGTCGTATATCGTAGATACATACCTATGTATTTCAAAAAGAAATTATCTGCTATTTTTATGTCAGAACTTTCCAACACTTCAAGTTCTAGGTAAGTACTTAGGCCATGAGCTCACATAGCTATTTTCATTAATTCACTTTACTCTGACGTCAAACAACCCTCATTTGCGTAGTTTTGTTTATGAATATTTGCGTCATGATAACAGTATGTAGGTACCTACCATATATATTACAAGATTACAACGCACTTATCATATTTGAAATTAACGTTGCATTTATTCATCCAACTATACTGGGTTTCGTTTTAATTGATCTCGTTTCGTATGGTAACGAGGCATCCGAAAAGTAATATATCCACTTAATAGGACTCAATACTTTATACTATGCGGTTACATTCTATTTTACATCTGTTCTGAGTGTGAAAGGGGCTCTAGGACTAGCAATTTTGGTTGCAAAGAAATAATCCTAGATGTGAAATAAGTACTGTCATCATCTTAGCGATCTCGATCGGTACCATCTTCTACCGATAGAATATTAGAAGGCAGACGATCAGGTTCTATGGCATTGGACTTGCATCCTTAACCGTAGACATTATGCCACTGTTGCTTTTGTATTTCTTTTTCAAAAGCCAAATCCAGCATTTTATATCCTACCTATTTAAAAATTTTGTCACACTGTTAAGGCCGCCGCTTGTGTGAATAACACAATTACGATTTTAATTCCGTTCTTGGCGTATAATAAAGAGATACATGTAGCATTATGATTAACAACCAAATTTTCTAATTTCCAGATTCGATGAGAAGGAAAGCATATCGGGCGTGCAGCAGCTCAAGTCCTCAGTACAGAAGGGCATCCGCGCTCGTCTGCTGGAGCTATACCCAAATCTCGACAACTACATCGACCAGGTGCTTCCAAAGAAGGATACCTTCAGAATTGTCAAATGGTACGTTTTAACCAGTTTAAATCCTTTCTACTCTACTTTAACTCTTATCAACACCTTTCTAATAAAAAAACCGCATCAAAATCCGTTCAGTAGTTTTTGCGTCCATCGCACACAAACAGACAAGAATTCCAAAAAAAAATTTTCGTGTTCGAAATCGTTCAAGTATATTTATTTTTAAATATCTCCAATGTACAGACGCAAGTACTTTACAATTTATATAATAGTTATAAATGTGCGTAGTTGTGCCATTAGGAATACATGCTAAGAGGGCACAACTAGTTATGCATACGTAGTTGATCCATGAGGAAAACGCGCTACTTACAGAAAAAATCCCCTTTTTTACCCTTCTTATCCCAGAATTAGATTCAGTATTTCACACCAGCTTAACAGGCGGACAAATCTGCATAACGGAACACAGATCTCTTTATGGAAACTTCTAAATGAATAAGAAAATAATTTAACTTTCTCAATGTTTCAGCCACGATCACATCGAGATTATGGTGAACAGCGCTGGCGAGCTGTTATTCTTCAGACACCGCGAGGGACCCTGGATGCCGACATTGAAACTGCTGCATAAATGTAAGCATATATCTTACGAATACCTATTTCAATAGTGAAAGTTTGTGAGAATGGTTGGATGTAGATGTAGGTACTTGAATGTTTGTTACTCTTTCACGCAAAACCGGTTAAGGACGGATCTGGATAAAATTTGGCGCAGAAAGTTTTTAGTCTGGATTCATACTTGGCTTTTTTATTCCGAGAATAAATTCCTATGGATCACGGGAATTGGATAAATATTTTTGATGGGTATAAACTGCACCGGAGTGAAGCCGGCACATAGCTACTTCATAATAAAATTCTCAATATCTAATCTATCTCAGGTATCCTACTAAATAATGCAAGTGTAATTTCTACATATAAGCTAAGTATAGCAGAAAAAAATGACACTAATGAAACAGGCTTGAAGGTGCAAATAGGCCTTTATTCAAAGTGACATAAAGGTCAACGGAGTAGGACATGGCAGAATGTCAAAGATCGGAGTGATGATTGATGAAGCTGTTAAATTGTAGATGGGGTGCGAAGGCTCTTGGTCCCTTGAAAAGTACATTAACTATTTGATTTATTGTGATCTTTCCTGTCCCGATCCTTATGAAGATTGATGTTAATACAGATAGGCTTACTAGCTGATGTCCGCGGTTCCCCCTGAGCGGAGATCGGTTATCGTTTTTAAACTAATTGCAATTATTAAACATACGAGTATAGTGCACGGAATTTAACTTGGCAACATTTTGGAATAGTGTGGGCCCCACTACTCCAAAACCTTGCCCAGTTAGATGACGTACACTATTCTTGTTTCTATGCGACGCATTTTGCCACAAACAAGTATAGTGTATGGAATCTAACTTATTGGCAAGGTTTTGGAGTAGTGGGGTCCACACTACTCCAAAATGTTGCCAAGTTAGATGCCGTGCACTTTAAGTTAGATTTTAAATCTGACCAATACCTTTCTAATATAAAAGACCGTATCAAAATAACTTCAGTAGGTTTTTAGTTAAGAAAGAATAATAGGTACAAAAATTGTTTTACTGAACCTAATTTCTTTTGTTCATTTAGTTACTCGTAGCATAACCCAAGTAGGTAGGTATTTTTAATAGGTATCTCAACATTCTCAACTAATTTAAAATTTTATAGATTTTAGTTATGTATATCGTACTTACCTCCACAACCTTTTTTTTTTTTTTTCCGTGCGGAAATCCTCATGGATACCCACCCCGCGGCCAGCGGGGCAGGTTATGTCGGACTCTTACCGACTAAAACCGCACGCCGTCTAGGGTCTTCTGACGCCAGGGTGTAAGGTGGCCCAAAGAGCATTTCCCTCGCACCCCGGCTTGACCCGGGCCATCTCCGGATTCGAGATGGCCCCGGTGATATCGTAATTCTAAAGTTATACAAGGTTTCTCCGCCTTTTTAAGGCGCAACTACCCGTAAAGATTGCCATAGATATTTGTATGATGACAACCGGGACCGATAGCTTTGTTAAGCTATGCATGTTCAAGAACATGTTTCCTCTCCGAGGCACAATCATGTTAGTTACCCATTTTATTGGTATTACCTAATGCTTATTAACTGCTCATAATTTCAGATCCCTTCTTCTTACCGATGCAGCAAGTCGACAAGGGCGCCATTCGCTTCGTGCTCAGTGGTGCAAACATCATGTGTCCTGGCCTGACTTCCCCCGGGGCAAGAATGAGCACTGTGGACAAGGGGCAGGTGGTGGCTGTGATGGCTGAGGGCAAGGAGCACGCGCTAGCTATTGGCACAACCTCGTTGTCCACTACTGATATGTAAGAATTCTTCTTCTTATTCATCGATTCAATGGCTAATAATTTTTCTCCTCTAGCTAGATTTTTCAGCCGAATATTTAATTACGACCACAGTTTTGTCCGATGCCCCGTACCTATAAGTCCTCGATAGTACAGGTCGTGTAATGATAGTCATCCTGCGAGTCTTTGCCAAACTCCGTTGGGGTCGGCCTAAGTACGACGCCGTGATTGAGCTTCGATATTTCCGTAAAGCGACTGCCATTTTGACAACCCACTGGCGATATCGATGTTATGGTAGTTAGACATTTTAGGATTTATATTTCTTTGGGAAAATACTGCCAACTACTTGGTGGGTTCTATTTAATGTCATCATACATACTACGCTAAGATGGCGGCCAATTTGAGATTCATACACCTGTCTATGTAGGTACATAATTAGTTCGTATAATAAACATAATATTCTTTCTTTTCTTCCTTTCTTTTTCCTTTTCTTTCTTTTCCTTTCTTTTTCCTTTTCTTTTTTTCCTTTTCTTTCTTTACTTTTCTTTTAGTCTTTCTTTCTTTGATCTACTTCTGACGCTGACTGAATACGTACCTATCCTTTGTTTTCAGAGCTAAAGTGAACAAGGGGGTGGGCATAGAAAACTGTCACTATTTGAACGACGGCCTGTGGCTAATGAAACCAGTGAAGTAATTCAACATTCGGCATGACATGTATTGTAACAATGACGTTACGTCTCTAACTTATTGAATAAGCTTTCATAAATAAAAATGTAATTGTAAAACTTGGTTTCATTTTTCTACTTCAATCAATATTGTAGTCCACTTCAAATTTTTCGATCACAGCATCCATTCCTCTGCCTGCCACATCCAGTCCATCCCAGCTACCTTTTTCAGGTCGTCAGTCCATCTGGCTGTGGAGCGTTCCACCTTTCGTTAGCAGATTCAAGTTGTCCTCTCTAGAATTCGGGCAAACGAATTTATTATGTCCTTCGAAGAGATAAATAGATGTATTTACCCCACAGAGCAGTCTTTAACCGAATAGAATAGATGTCCTGTGTGTGTATTTTAAAGTAATTTAGAAGTAGACCTGCCCTTATAAAGCACCCTTATAGATGGGGTAGCCCTGGTAAATTTGCTTCAAACCAAGGACCATTATTATTCAAACAAAAATATAGGCATATCAGAACTCATACTACCTACTATTATTGATAACCATATTTTGGGACATACCATAGTTTTTTAATACAACCACACAATTTAAGAATACGACCTACTAAACCGATGACGAAGTCTATGATTTATGACCTATTGCAACATCAGAGGTCTCATAACATGTGCATCGCCGAAACTTCTTATAACTTTTTTGAAGTTAAGCACAAGTGAATGTAGTGCACATGACCTAAAATAATAATGAAAATCAGGGATTTTGATCAACCTACAATTTAAGCATGAAAGATATTCCTTGCAATCTGCTACTTGATAAATTTGGTTTTCTAGTGTTGGGATGAAGAGGTAATTCCTGGCTTAGATTAGTAGGTAGTTATGAACGCACATGATACAATAGTGTTCGTCATTCTAGAACAATTTTCTTATTACATAAACTTGACACAAACCATTATACCAACAAGCAATTTTAGTAGGTATTACCTACTTGGTATTACATAATAAAGTATAAAAGGATGCATAAAATTACAGACGTTTTAACTATTACCTAAGTTCCAAGAAATGTGTTCTACCATGTTCTACTGTTCTCAGTGTTCTCTACTCTAGACTCCTAGACAAACGACAATATTTAATTTTACCGCCATTGGCTACTTACTACCAAATCACGACGTGCGTTCTAAAGTTCTGTTCCTCTTTGTCATTTTATCACCAAGAATACTCTTTCTATCATTATGTGTTTATGTTAATGTTAACTTTAATTTACTTGTTTTGTTTATTTAATAATGGTCTATAATTAATTTCTTAAGTATTTGTAATTGTTGTGTCAAAATTACTTTACTTTCATCTCGATTGTCAATTATTTTTTAGTTCGAATTTTCGATGAACGTTCTGTTTCCGAACGTATTTTGTTTTTAACTATGGCGGCGGCACTTGTTAGTTCGTCTCGTCAGGGTAAATAATTTACTTTTTAAATATAAATCAATGTTTTTCACCGCTCATTCAATTGTGAAATAAACTGAACAGCAAGATATAATTTTATAACTGAGTTTTCATGTAAAGTTTTACTTTTAAAAGTTTGTTGCATGGACGTTGGCTATCAGCTGTTCGTGAGTTGGATTTTTAATATTTTTGATTATTAGTATTCTGTTTATCAAGTATTATTAAAGTAATTTTATTAAGTGGATAGTAGTGATAATTAGTAAATGACCTCGTGAACTACTGTTATGCAATAAAGATACTATATATAAAAGTTCAAAGTTCACGCTTCTATTGTTATGGTTTTATTTTTGACGTATTTTTTATTAAACTTTCAGTGGGGAGGCTAACAAGCGCTGCTAGGAGATTGTATTCAGATGCATATCCTAAAATAACTACTCACTACACAATCCACCCCAGAGATAAAGACCCAAGATGGAAAGGTGAGTGATAGATAACTTTCAAAGTAGGTACAAACAAACACGTCACAATTTATTAATTAGGCGGTTTTTGTCCACAAATCTGATAACGATAATTTACGAAATATTAGCACTGATAATGTTGATGAAATGGGGCACTGTGTGGCAATTTGAACCAAAGATAATTATATTGATTTTTTTTGGATTAACAAAGATAATTCAAACTATTGTAAACCAATGTTGACACACCATTTAAATATCAAAATATCATTTTTTTATTAGTGTTACCAAGTTACTAACTATAATCAAATGTTTAATTGACTATTAATATGTTTCTATTTAAAACTTTTAGACATCAGTATGGAGAGGGTGGCAGAGGAGACAGATATTCTCATCATTGGAGGAGGTCCGGCTGGTATGGCTGCTGCCATCAGAGCGAGACAAATAGCAGAAGAGAAGGGGGCTGTAGGTTTCACCTTAGCAATTAATATGATTATTAGTATATATTAGTATATAGCTTACACAAATGTTTGAAAAAAGTGCGAGTAATGTTTACCGCTATAGGTGTATCTTGGTCCAGTCAGCGTCAAAAGTAGATGATGATTGTCTAAATTTCAAAATTTAAATATGAATGAAAATTACTAATTAATTTATGTTGTAGTTGTAACCAACATAAAAAAATGGTAGTAAAACAACATTTTCGCTAACCAATAACAACTACTTTGCTCAAATACTAATTCCTAAAATTCGAGAATCATCATCTATTTTAAAGCTTAATCTGTTGATTTTTATTAATTTTTAAACTAGACTAGAAAATGTAGAAAAGTTTTGCATTTTAATTATCGTAATAAATTAAAATTTCAGGAAGTAAGAGTGACCCTATTAGAGAAAGCGGCAGAGATAGGTGGACATATTTTATCAGGGGCCTGTGTAGACCCAATAGCTCTGAACGAGCTGATACCAGACTGGAAAGAAAAAGGTGCACCAATGAACACTCCAGTCACCGCAGATAAGTTTGGTTTCCTGACTAAGGGTGGTGGGAGAATACCATTGCCTGCTTTTCGTGGTGAGTTTAAAAAAAAACACTAATCCTGTTTTTGTTTGTAATTTATTAAAAAAAATTCTGACCGAATAAATAACTGCACTGACTACCAAGGTTTTTTCCGCTTGCATGAAAAAATTATATAAATAAAATTATATATTATGTTGTCTATTAATTACATTTGTGAATGAAATATGGCTCTACAAAAAATAAATATTTATAGTTAACCTTGCAAGTGACTACATTCATTATGATAAGTTTTTAAACTATTGTTCAACATTATTATTTCTGCAATGATAATTTAACTTATAAACAAAAAATTAAAATAGATCTAGAAAGCAAAGCCAGTAAAAATTGCACTTTGAGTATCCAATTGAGTGAGATTTTTTTGTTGTTGTAGGTTTACCAAACTACAACCATGGCAACTATGTGGTGAGGCTGGGACACCTAGTGAGATGGCTTGGGGAACAGGCAGAGGCAGCTGGAGCAGAGGTACGGATATTGTAATAACTCAAAGTTATATCGGACATTACTTCACTAGTCTCCACATTATGTTTGGGAAAATTTGGATAGATGGCTGGTTCCTGGGATATAGGGAATAGGATTGGGGGGTGGGATCAGTGGGGGTGAAGAGGCAGGTAACAGCTAATAATATTAAAATTGTAAAGAAAAAAAAGAAAACCAAGCCTGTGTTATTCCAGACTATAATTTTATCCCTGTACCAATTTGTAGTCAGATCCATTCAGCTATTTTTGGGTGAATGAGTTTTTTTAAAGGAGGCTAAGTATGGCTTGACCCCATTAAATCGTAAAAAGCTATAAGTGTAGTCTTTATGTATATTGTAGGTCACCATTATTTGCTGGAAGTGTAGTCCTCAGCTTAACAGCATCGATAAAATATGTTTTTTTGACACCCCACTTAGAGGATCTGGAAGAATAAGGATATAAAACCAATTTCTTGTTGTATTTAGATTTTAAAAGTATTTCGTAAATATTTAGAAATTGTTGCGCATAAAAATTCAAAATAGAACCCAAAAAGTGATTTGCGCGACCCTGCCAGGATTCGAACCTGGAATCTTCTGATCCGTAGTCAGACGCGTTATCCATTGCGCCACAGGGCCAGTTGCTGTGTGAACAAAATTAGGATTCCCTTGACATGATGAGTCAGGGAGCCAGGATTAACAGTTCTACCAGAGGCTACGGAGCGATAAAGGTGTCAAATAATAATTAGACTCGGCAGCGTTACAAGTTTTTTTTGCAATATCCGAGGACGGGCAACTTACAATGATCCTATTCCTATTGTTCAGACGGTCAGACCACAAATACTAGATCTTGTCGCCAGGTGTATAATTACTTTTTCAATACTTGCGAATGATTTACGACAATGACATTATACCAAGTTGTGGATTATCTCTGCATTAAGAAACTGTTTCAAAAATCATTCCAGGTTATTGAGAATTATTTTTGGCCATTTTACAAAAATAAAACTTTCTTTGCTTTTACCACCTGCGTTACTTGAAAACTCATAAATCGATTTTATAAAAGCCTTTTCTTTACATTTACATTATCAATTTCATTTCTGCTTGTTATTTTTGGGTTTTACGCTTGTTATTTTTAATTATACAAACTTAATTAGCAATTTTAGGCAGAAACTTAAAGTTTCCATGTCCCGAGATGAGGTCCTATCCAAATAAGTTTCTTATTATATCTGCTCTTCAGGTGTGGCCGGGCTGCGCGGGCGCAGACCTCATATACCGGGACGACGGCTCGCTGAAGGGCGTGGCGACGGGCGACGTCGGCATCGCCAAGGACGGCAGCCCTAAGGACATGTTCGAGCGAGGCATGGAGTTCCACTCCAAGATCACCATATTTACTGAAGGTTTGTATTTCCTCATCATCACAGCGTTAGTCGCATTTTGATGAACAATTTAGCAAGTTTCATATCGCCTAATGTCACCATTGGGTTGTGAAGGACAGATGGCAGTTGCTTCACGGAAAATATCGAGGTCCAGCCAAACCTGCAGTTAAGACTGGTAAAGTGGACCCCAGACTCCGAGGTGAAAGCTTTGGATCCAACTGGGAATTAATACTAGGATGAAGAAAATTTAGCATGGTGAATCGTTGGCCCGAAAGAATTGCATTCAGAACCGGGACGGAGCCGGGGTCAGCTCCCCTACTTTTTCTTTTGATTTGGCTTATATTAGCTTATACGGGAGTGCCTGCCGTATGACCTCTAACCCCGATACGATAGCCTCTACCATACTACAGAAGACCGCGACCATAATAACCATCGTGTTGTGTTCCCGCTGGTAAATAGAGTAGCCAGTGCTCACTGTACCCCTCCTCCCGCCACCCCTTCCTAGCTCCCCCTTCTCTTTAGGGTAGGCAGCGCGTGTGTGACACCCTTAGTGTTTGCATACGTCCATAGGCCACGGTGACCGCTTCCCATCAGGTGGGTCGTGTGCTTGTCTGCCACCTACGTTATATAAAAAAAAACTATAATACGGTTCCTGGTGGTTTCAAATATTGCCTTTTATATTCCTGGGTTCTTTGGCTGATTTTTTTTGTTGTTTCAGGTTGTCACGGCCATTTAACTAAAATGGTGTCGAAGAAATACAACCTGCGTGAGAACAGTGAGCCTCAGTCCTACGGCATTGGACTGAAAGAGTTGTGGGAGGTGAAGCCTGAGGTGAGTGATCTCTTTTTACCCGACTGCCGAAGAATAAAGGGTAATGTTTTTCTTTGTAATTCTTACGCTAAAAAGGGTGGTTATGACAGATTTCAACCGACAAAAACCGCACGCCGTCTTGGGTCTTCTAGCGCGGGGGTGTAAAGTGACGCAAAACGCGTTTTCCTCGCACACCGACTGACCTTTTTTTCTGTGCGTTTTCCAAGGATTTTTTTTATATTGGACGCGAAAACATGAGTTCACCTCGCCTGATAGAAAGCTGAAGGCAAAGTCTCAGGATTGGGGGTATACACCGATAGCGCTACATTGGTGGCCCTTAGCTTGACGGCTTCATATTTGATGAGGCCGTCACCCAGGACTATAGGAGGAATGAAACACATGCGTTGGTAAAGAATTCCAAGTATTTATGGTGCGGCAGAGATAAGAGGCATCGAACAGCTTAGTTCTTGGATACCACCCCTGTCGCCAGAGGGGGTAGTTGTCAGACTCGGGTCTCCTAGTACCGGGGTATAAGTTGGCCCTAAAGCGCGCCGCCCTTTTTCGGGGATAACGCGGGGACATAGTGGTTCCCAAAACCGAGGGGGTCATCTCAAAGCCGGATATTGTCCGGGATAGCTGGGTTGCGAGGTAAATACCTTTTGTTAGTGATTTTTTTTTTATTGTAAATAGATTCGCGTGATGATGTGGTCGACGGTGGAGCACGCTTCCCTAGATCCTGTATTTTTTTTTATAACACTTCGGCAAGCCTAAGGTTTTTAAGGTTTTTGCGGAGTCGGCAGCGAGAGTGTGACGCCCCTGGTGTTGCACGCGTCCATAGGCCACGGTAACCGCTTTCCATCAGTGTGGGCCGTGTGCTTGTCTGCCACCTAAGTGGTATAAAAAAAGACCTGCTTTTTTCTTATTGTAATTTACCTTACAGAACCACAAGCCCGGCCTTGTGGAGCATACAGTGGGCTGGCCGTTAGACAAGAATACGTACGGAGGGTCGTTCATCTACCATTTGAACGTGGCGGAGGGCGAAGCACCCCTGGTGGCCGTGGGCTTCGTCGTAGGGCTGGACTACGCCAACCCTTACCTCAGCCCTTTCAAAGAGTTCCAGCGGTTCAAGACGCATGCGTATGTCAAGCCTATGTTTGAAGGTAGCCTATTAATATTACAAATAGCTGTTACTCGTGTTGTGTTCCCTCCGGTAAGTAGGGTAGCTAGAGCTCACTGTAACCCTCCTCCCCCCACCCCTTCCTAGCCCTCCCTCCTTCCCTTCAAAGTAGGCAGCGCGTGTGTGACACCCTTAGTGTCGCACACGTCCATAGGCCACGGTGATCGCTTTCCATCAGGTGGGCCGTGTGCTTGTCTGCCACCTACGTAGTATAAAAAGAAAACTCGCGGCTTCACCCTCGTTAAATTTGGATCCACGGGCACCTTCCCTATGTGTTGTGTACCCAGCCTATGTAATATTTTAGGCCATAATCTATATCTGTTTCAAATTTCATCCAGTTCCGTTGAGCGTTTATGCAAAGTATGTTTATCAGCATTCTAGAACCCATAACACAAGCTAGTTAAACTAAGCTTACTTTGGGTCTAGGGAACGATGTGTAGAATGTTGTAGAATATTTATTTATAATTTATTTATTTATAAAGTGTAGCAATCATTTATGACATATCCATCCCACACCCACCGGTCCCACTAGTGCTGCGACCACAATCCCCCCTGCCCGGCCATGCACTTGCTGACCCCTGAACGCAATCCAACCGAGATTGGATTACTATGGAGGGTTTTTTGCATTGGGCGATTCCGGATTGGGTCATATATTTTTTGTTAACATTATAAGTGACTTGATACGAATTTTTACTTATGGTATGTGTTGTCCTCAGGCGGTACTCGCATAGCGTACGGCGCGCGAGCCCTAGTGGAGGGAGGTTGGCAGTGCCTGCCGCGGGTTGTGTTCCCGGGTGGGGTCCTGGCTGGAGACTCGGCTGGCTTCGTCAATGTACCCAGGATCAAAGGCACGCATAACGCCATTAAGAGTGGTAAGTTGACTAGCTGTTAATAGTTTCCATAACATAACATAAACTCACGCCTATATCTCCGAAGGGGTAGGCAGAGGTGCTAGCACTCACATTTCGCCAGTTTATGTTTAGGTCCCAATGTAATACGTGGCGAGCCTATTGCCATTAACCGGGCACTTATAAACCTGCGATAATAGTTTCCATCATGTACCTAAAAAACTTATGAGAGGAAGGAATCGAACTACTTGCTTATAATGTACACGCACACATTCACACAGTAGTCAGCTACTGCGCGACGAACTTCACTCGAGTCAATCAGTTTAAGTAGCGAAAATTGTTGTCCTGTGGTCTAGAAACATAACTGAACAGTCGGGATCCATTATTCGACAGCCAATCTAATTTTTCAATGGATCCCGACTGTTCAGTTGTTATGTTTCTAAACCACAGGACATCAATCTAAGTGTTTGTTTTTTTCTTTTTAGTTTTTTTTTTACCAATTAGGTGGCAGACAAGCACACGGCCCACCTGATGCGAAGAGGTCACCGTGGCCTATGGACGTGTGCAACACCAAGGGCATTACCCACGCGCTGCCGACCCTGAAGGGAAAGGGCGAGGGTAGGAAAGGGTGGGGAGGCTAGGAAGGGGCGGGGAGGAGGAGGGAGGTTTTTAGGCAGTCGGGCTTTTTTCCTTTTAAGATTTTTTTTTGAATTAATCGACTCAATTCTCCTTACAGGGATGCTGGCAGCGGAATCTGCTATGGACCTCATAATATCTGGAGAGGCTACACATGACATTGGAATCACTCCTGCGCAGTACGAAGAAAAACTGAAACAGTCCTATGTCTACAAAGAATTGAAGGTTAATATCAGTTATACATACACATTGAGAGGCTCGTGGCTAAGTTAAGTAACGCTAGCCAGGTCAGTCTTAGGATGGGTAACCATTCTTCACATGTTGAGACCCTTCCGTGCATTAGAAAGCACATCAATCTATGGGTATGGCGAGCACGAAATTTCTTTCGAATAGTAAGCGTATCGTATTCGTAACGTGAGACAGGCAACACTCAATGTATATCGCGATCCGGTCAATAATATTCTTTATATTTTGGGTAAGATGGTGTCTCTGCCTACCCCAATGGGAAAAAGGCGTGATTTGTATGTATGTATATTGTGGTACAAACGTGATATTATTGATAAAAAAACTCTAGTCTCTCATTACGAATACGACTATTCGAAAGAAATTTCGTGCTCACTGCTGATTTACTACTCAACTTTGATATCGCCAGTGAGTTGTGGAGAAAATCGGAGTTCGGCCTTTTCATAGTTAGACTGAAAACCTAGTCTATAATAAATTTATAATGTATATTAGAAAATGCTTGAAAGATGAAACTCACTTATCTCCTCATTGGGAACAATTATGAAAGTTGAAGAAGCGAAACGCGTATGTCAAGATCTTAGTAAGTAGAAAGATGTTGTCTCTGCTTACCCCAATGTGAAAAAGGCGTGTTTTGTATGTATATATGTATGTATGTTGAAAGATGAGTTATAAAATTGTTTGTAAATATTGTAGGAAGTCCGCAACTGCCGACCATCGTTCCACACATCCCTGGGCTTGTATGGAGGTATCGCTTACTCCGGCTTCAGCACCATCGTGCGAGGAAAGGAACCTTGGACTCTCAAACATGGAGGTTAGTATCTGAATTCGTATCGTCGCGACCTCCGTGACGTAGTGGTTCGGTTAGACGAGTGACGGTGAAGGAAAACATCGTGAGGAAACCCACATGTCCTAGAAGAAATTCTAAGGACATGTCCGATCCACCAACCCGCATTAGGCCAGCGTGTGTGGATTAAGGCCTAAACCGTCTCAGCTCTCTCGTTAGAGGAGAGGCGACCCGTGCCCAGCAGTGGGACATAAACGGGTTGCTATTATATGTAGGTATTTATATAAAATCGTATTACAGTTATCCGCATTCCCAACCCATAACACAAGCTAGTTAATCTATGTTTACTTTGAGTCAAGATAACACTGTGTAAAATATCCTAGAATATTCGCCTAAAAATAAATCTCGACGTTACTTATTACGACGCTATTAGCTGTACTAACATGATGTGGAATACCAATGAAACTCTAACACCCGGTGTAGACATACTAAAGTTCAATGTGATCGGTTGAAAGGTTTTACAGTTTATTTAAGTCATATTATACCATACATTTCTTAAAGGAATATAACGTAAATTACATGTATTCCAGCTAAGCTAAGTTGCTTGCGCATAGCCAGGGTTCGAACCCGGGACCTCTCGATCGTAATGCCGACTCCTTAACCACTAAGCTACCGACGCTTCACAAATTTATATACCACAAGATAAATAACTGTATTGTCTTTTGCAGGCTCGGATCACGGCAGACTGAAGCCTGCCAAAGAGTGCCAACCGATTGAGTACCCCAAACCGGACGGTGTTCTGACCTTCGATCTCTTATCATCCGTCGCGCTCACTGGTAAGCAATACTCTACTCTAAGGCCTCATTCGTACGAGAGCTTTTTTACCGCCTGTTAAAAAAGCGTTCAAATAAAACAAATTTAATGCATTTCTCCCGTGCGATTGAGGCCTTAACGCCTATATAGAGTTCCACTGTATATTCTTTAAATAATGCCAAAGTCGGTGGGTACTATAATCATCATTATGTTTATGTCGCAGGTACAAACCACGAGTCTGACCAGCCGCCGCACTTGACACTGAAGGACGACTCCACACCCGTCAAACGCAACCTTGCCGTGTTTGACGGACCTGAGGCGCGTTTCTGTCCTGCAGGTAAACCTTGTTTTTCGCGTAGAATTTTTTTTTATACTACCTAGGTGGCAGACAAGCACACGGCCCACCTGATGGGAAGCGGTCACCGTGGCCTATGAACGTGTGCAACACTAAGGTGTCACACACGCGCTGCCTAACCTGAAGGGAAAGGAGGAGAGCTGGGAAGGGGTGGGGAGGCTAGGAAGGGGAGGGGGAGGAGGGTACAGATGCCACTCCCCCCCCCCTTGCTAATTTTGGCGGCTGCACAGTGGATGCACTGTGCGGTGCCTTGGGTCTGCAGACAGAGTGACATTCGATTTCTACGGAAGCTTCAAAGCGAATACAGTGTTTTGAAGTGACATTAAATTACACTCACACAACATTAGTTACATTCTCCTAATATTACATGACTTTAGTAAAAAAAACCTCATGAAAACATAAGAAGCGAAGCGAGAACGGGTAGCTAGTTGAAATAAATTCGTATCTAACTAGCTGTCTTGGTTTCTCAGGAGTGTACGAGTATGTACCGATGGAGACCGGCGATGGACAACGTTTGCAGATCAACGCGCAAAACTGTATACACTGTGAGTACAATACAATACATGGTCTGGGTGTTTCTAATGTATAACATGTACATATGTAGGTATTTACAAAAAAAAGATAAGTCATAAGTAAATCATAAAATAAAAAATATATTAAATGACTGATTAATAGTGTAAAATAAATAATAAATAAATAAATAAATATTCTACGACATTCTACACAGCGCCCTCTAGACCCAAAGTAAGCATAGTTTAACTAGCTTGTGTTATGGGTTCTAGAATGCTGATAAACATACTTATATACTTTTTTTTTGTAAATACATACTTATTATACATAGAAACACCCAGACCAATGCAAATAGACATATTCATGCATACAAATATTTGTAATTGTGTAAATTCAATGACACTGTAATTTGAACATTTATTTGACTTCATTTTTGATAATAATTATGTAGTTACAACATTTAATTTTGCCTATGTGCAGACTATTGCATGCCTGTACATGAAGACATGTCTTCTTTGACATCATATAACACCTTAGATGTATAATTGATATTATTTACATGTTCAGCAATAAAATTTGATTTGATTTGATTTGAAAATTAATAAAAGTATAATAGATGTTTATTGCTACTGACATTATGAAGTTGAATACTTCGAAATTATGAACATTAGTGATAGAGTAGTAAGGAATTGTGATTGTTAGGATGAAAATGTTAGAACATTTTCGGATTTCCAATTATCGGAGTTGACAATTTAGGTGAATATTGGCGCACCCCTCCATTTTGATTATATCGCCTCCTTATCTAACACATTTCTCTTACAGGTAAGACCTGCGACATCAAAGACCCCTCACAGAACATCAACTGGGTAGTCCCAGAGGGCGGCGGAGGGCCCGCCTACAACGGCATGTAGATAGCCTACAGACTGTCCTACACTCAGCGAGTCTATATAAGTGCTAATATCTAATAGTACCTTTAGGAGTGCTAAATTATGCACCAGTTTGGTTATACCCTGGTATATATAGCTTGAGGTATCTGAATCTGTAACTATATCAGTCATGGGCGTAAAGTAGGATTATTAATCTCAGTCAGTAAAACGACAAGTGCAACTGTCACTGTTGCAAGAAAGGGTGACCCGCTACAATAGTGATGTTCGGTAATCAATAGACTTAGACATTTTAGTCATTTTTTATTTTATTAGGTATGAAAGCGTTTTTTTATTGTTAAAAAAGGTATGTATTACATAATTAGAAAAAAAAGTCAAAATCATCGATTTTATCTTTGAAAGTCAGCTTTGGTCCAGATTTTTTCGGATTTGTTAATTTAATGTTCTCCTTTTGTTATTTGAGTATCTGGTAGGTACACAGACCTAGTCGAAATTTCCAAAATTTCAGATACTGTCTTCACACACTCATTTTTCTTTGGAACATCAGGTTTTACTGCATTTTGATTCCATAAATAATTATATGCATTGAGAACCATTTTGTTTCTTACAACAAATTATTGAATAAAAAAATATAATCTTGACTAACTTTTAAATTGTAAAACTCGTCATTTTGACGTGTCCTATATAAAAAAAAACTCGATTCAAATACATCACTATTTATTTGACACAAAAAACCTGCAACACTGTAAATGTAATTTTACTGATTGAAAATAATCATAGTTTAGTAGTTTGTATTTACAAAATAATTAATAGGTATCTATTTATCGCATTTTAGAACCCCGTGTAGTTAGATAGCGGTATATTTATCTGTAATCTACGACAGCTCAAACCTATGGCTAAACTTCAAGTATAAAAATGAGACGAACTGGGCCTGGATTCTGCTAAATACAAACCACTGATATACCACTGACACTCTAAAAAATGTCATTTAATTATAGACTTTATTGTTATCAGGTTAAAGCCTAAAGTCAAATGATACTTTGTAGGGCGAATGAAAAAGTTAAATGAATTCTTTTCATTTGATTTTAGACTTTAACTGTATAAAGTCTACAATTAAATAGCATTTTTAGAGTGGCAGTGGTATTATATTGGTTTGCCTTTAGCAGAATCGAGGCCCTGTACCAATGCATAATACTTATCTCAATATGTTCTTACTAAGAACATACTATTATTGTTTCAACCATGACTCGTGAGGTAGGAAAATGTTCCTTGTAACAACTGTACTAAAACTATTGTTAGTCATTATACATTTGTTTTGTATAAAGTGTACAAAATGTCTGATTCAGAGCTTATTTATAAATCTTTGATGTATGCGTGAATATCCCATTAGCTTGTAAGTGTTAATTTTATATGAAAATCAAATATAATATACAAAATTCTTTATATATACTTGTATTTTATTTTAACATTATTATCATCAACTTTCTGTCTGGTCATCATCTCCAGATCCTTGACCGCTGTAAGGAAAAATACAGTCTAATTGAGAACCTCCTTTTTTGAGTTCGGTTAATAAACTAAAACGTTAAACTCCGGGGTGTAAGTTAATCCAAGAGACATTTCCCTCGCATCCCGGAGCACATGAGTAAGTAGGTATAATTGATATTCTGTACCTATAGTGTGACACCCTTGATGTTGCAAATGTCCATAAAACCATGTTTAGAGCTCCTCATTAGGTGGGTCGTATTCTTGTCTGCCACCTGAGTGGTACAAAAAAAGGTCTAGTAGTCTAGTTATTTAATTAATAACATAACATAAACTCACGCCTATATCCCCGAAGGGGTAGGCAGAGGTGCTAGCACCCACATTCCGCCAGTTTATGTTTAGGTCCCAATGTAATAGGTGGCGAGCCTATTGCCATTAACCGGGCACTTACAAACCTGCGATAAATACACACATAACTTCGAAAAGCATCGAAAAGTCATTGGTGTGTGCCATGGTGAACTTGGGACCGAACCCGAGACCTCGTCTCAGCAGTCCATTACCCAGACCACCAGGCTTTTTAGACATTAGGCTTTGAACATTATAAAACTAGTACAAACACAGAAGGTGGGTTAATTAAAAACGTTGATTAAAAAATAGACTAAGTAATTTCACGTTCATTTTCGCAATTTTTCTGGCGTGTGAAAGGCATTGTATAACACTTTTTGTGTTACTGACATGTGAGGATGAGAATAATAAACCTATTGAAAAAGTTTTCTGGAAAATGTAGACTCATTTACTTAACAATAGAAAACACGGCGATTGAAAAATCCTTTATAGTATGAAATTCCATTATTTTTCATACACGGTAGGGGTAGCCCATCCCACTTCACAGCGTTCGGGCGAAACGATGCACCCGAAAAACGGAGAAGCAATCAGCCCGCCCCTAGTCTGCTCCCCACCGTACCCTCTGCTAGTCAGAGGGACACTTGGAGAGCCTCGAAACAGCCCTCTAGAGAGCAACGCCCGCCTCAGCCGGCATTTGCCGTATGCAACAGCGTCTCCCCTGGTGAGTGGGAGGCGCTCCTCGCCTCCGTAGCCCGGGTCCTCCTCGTGGAGGTCCGGCCCGCACCCAATCATACCACAACCAAAGCATTCACTTTGCCTCAATTGTCACAAATATTCCGTTAAGAGTTAGAGCTTTTTCTCGTAGACTTCTGCTTTGTGCTGACGTGTGTGCTCTTTGGCTTTTTCTCAATGGTTATTTCGTAAATATGACGATATCATGTCAGACTGTCAGCCAAATATATTACAAACTGACAAAAATGATCGAACAAATAACTTTATTTTGTACGTAACTTGTGATAAATTGGTGTGAGATGTAGTCAAGATGATCTCTATAGTGATATCAGCCGCGTTTTTATGGGCCATGGTATGTCGTTTATAGCTTTTATGGCGACCCTTCTATCCACAATATGTTCTCGATTTACGTAGGTAAGCGTAGGTATTTAAGTTGATATATTTTGGGCAATTTAGGGCATGTAGTGTTGATATTTGGCTACTAAGGTGATGGTTATTGGTCGTACAAGATGCTGCCTAACTACCTACGATGTAGGGCGAAAAATCTGTCTTAAGACTGTCTTGTCTCATATTTGCGTTGGGCCCATATCAGGCATCTATCTATACTATTATAAAATTGTAAATTATTGAAAAACTAAACGGATTTTGATGTGGCTTTTTTATTAGAAAGGTCTTAATCAGACTTACCTAAAATCTACCGTAGGTAAGTTTGATTGCAGTTATGTACAACCAGAGATTATATGACCAAAGAACTAATAACCGATTTACACGTGGTGGAGCTGCGGGCATCAGCTAGTATAAAATAAAATCCATAACAAAACTGTGTGTTGCGTGTTTGAAAAATGAATCTCCATTAGCAAACACAGGTGTGGAACTCCATATCGGGTTTACGAGTGAAGTTTACGTGTGTAGGCTGTAGGCAGAACGATTTTAATGATCAGCTATCCACTGAATTTATTGTCATCGTAAAGTATACTCGCTTTTTATAATAGAGGTACAGTAGGTAGAGTGTGAATGCGTGTAATACAAGATCAGATGAAATATTTCTGAGAATACGTATCTAAATAGGGTATTGCTGAAGCAGCCCGCTGGTAAATTCGTCAATTTAACTTTTATTCGAAGACCCTGCCATGGCAGGTGTGTGAGACAAATGATTTTTTTGTACCACTTAGGTGGCAGATAAGCACACGGCCCACCTGATGAGAAGCGGTCACCGATGCCTATGGATGTGTGCGACACCAGGGGCGCCACACTATCGCTGCCGACCCTGTAAAAACCTTCTAGAAGAAAATTGCTTCTTATTACCCGACTGCGCAACGCAAAGGAGTGGTAATGTGTTTAACAGCCTATGTATGTATGTATGTATGTATGTATGTTTGTTTGTATGTTCCTTTGAAGCACTATACAGACCTAACGCCTGAGCCGATTTTCATGATTCACACGTCAATCGATTCCTCTTAGTCCGGCGAGTGTCACTAAAGACATGACGTCAGTGAAAATTCAATATGGCGACTACTGGCCGCCATATTGTGATAATTAAAAAAAAGAAAGTCAGCAAACTATGTCAAGTGGGGTATCGTTGAATAGGTATTTAAAAATCATTTTTAGTTTCCTTTCAACATTTTTCGATTACATTGACCATTTAGGATCTATAGCGATTTAAAGTTGCATAACAACAATTCATAGATTTTTATTAGACAGTAGAAAGTCCAATCGGGTAAATAGCTGCCTAGGACACTTATAACTAAAAAGTATAAAATAAAAAAATATAATTTAGAAATTAAAAAACCCGACTGCGTAAAAAACTAAAAAGAAAAAAAACAAGCACTCAGATGTCCGGTGGTCTAGAAACATAACAACTTAACAGTCGGGATCCTTTGAAAAATAAGATTGGCTGTTGAATAATGGATCCCGACTGTTAAGTTGTTATGTTTCTAGACCACCGGACATCTGAGTGCTTGTTTTTTTTCTTTTTAGTTTTTTACGCAGTCGGGTTTTTTTTTGCAATAATATTTTTGAATGCAGGTTCGAGCAATGACGAAGTGATAATAGTAATAGTCCATTATGTACCAGTCACTAGTACATAATGGGCTAAATCTCCTGCAGTAATTTCAGCGCCATTAGCCAAGCAATGTGTTATAGAGGCAGGTAACACGATCCCTAATCGTATTATTACAAGGGTTTATGTTGCGAGAAATTAAAGTGTAATGTGTGTAGTTAAGGAATAGGATAATAATTATTAATTATACACATGCGTATCTAGCATAAAGGGGATCTAAGAATAAGAGCCATTGAAGCCTCTCGTACAGGTTGACGCATGTTCTCACCGTGCATGGTTGTGAGTTCCTGCATCGTATAGGCCGGGAGCCGACGACGCCCGAGTGCCACTATTGCCGGGGCTGTTCCGTGGGCACGCTACTTCATACACTGCCAGAGTAATGAGCGTGGATGGAGCCTTTACGTGTCCTCGTAACAGCTATCGGAGTGGGCAACCTCACACTGCGGACCTTGGTGCTATGGTTGGCAGTGAGAGTGCGTGGAATACCGCCGCCGCTTTTTGCGAGGCAGCGGAAAAGGCACGGGAGAGAGCTAACATCCTCCCGTGCCGTAGAAGGCCCACCGCGCGGCGGAGATCACAAACAATCTCCGTCTTGAACAATGTCCTTGAACCTCTTTATGTGGTACCCGTCATCTTTATAAAAGTACCTAAGGCAGTTTACTTCGTAATTGATAGGACGAATGTGGGGAAATACCTATATCTGATTTGTTATCTTTATGAATGTAGAGTGCTTCTATTTCTGCTGTAATCGAAATGTTGCTAATATTTAGTTATCACGAGTACAATTTTGTAGTTGTTGATTGATACCTACATATTTTGTCAATTTTATAATAGTACAATAATTGGTCTTAGAAATATTTGGTGAAACTCATTGTTTACAAGGGTAAACTTCAGGGTAGCTGGGATAGACTGGATACGCAAGGCGGAGGATCGGGTGCTATGGCGTACATTGGGAGAGGCCTATGTCCAGCAGTGGACTGCAATAGGCTTATTGATTGATTGATTGATTGTTTACGAGAAAAAAAACAGCAAATTGTTGCATTTGACATTTTGAATTTTATTAACAGAAGTCGGATCGATGAGGACTTTTTGTAAAACTTTATAATGTTAAAACTGGGGAGGCCTATGTCCAGCAGTGGACGTCGCTAGGCTAATAATTGATTTGCTAATATCCAGATGCTACTTGAAATCCAGAGTCTGAAGATGGAGACGGCTTGTGGTCGTGGAAACTTCTGAACTAAAGTAGATAAACCCATCATGTTTAAGCTCATTTGATTTGACTTACTAGAAATCTTGTTTTTAAAAGTCTTATTATAATTTACAATGATTTATCAATACAATAGATAATAGTCAGTAAATTGTTACGCAGAATTTAGACGCAACATATTCTAAACATGACAGTAGTGGGTGGTAGTGGGATCTTAAATTGGACTAATTACTTTTTAATTTCCTTTGTTGGACTATGCGAGTTGCACGACGTGACCCCAAGCCTTTTGCAAATTGTTTTACTTACTTTGTACGTAACACAGAATATTTCCTAAACTCATTTATACAGTCATTCGACTTTTACAAAGAAGAAAATTGAAAAAGTTACCTTAAAATTTTTATTCATAACTTTAAGGAAGCCTTTCTGCGTTTTTACTTCTGCTATTTGAGAGCTTTTATTTTGAAATACGTTTATAAAGTTGGTTCTTCTAACAATTGAATACGGAATTACTATTATACCTACCTTTTTGTGGTAAATTCAGAAGGAATATTAGTAGCCTAATATTTTCAAGCACAAGGGCAACTTAACTACCATAAAACTATTGAAAAAATGGAGAAACTTTTGTCTCCCTGCGAGAACTATGGCTCTTAGCAACACAACCTTGTACCCCCCAGGGGAGACAATACCATGTTGCCGGTAAGTAGGGTAGCCAGAGCTCACTGTGCCCCTCCTCCCCCTCCCCTTCCTAGCCTCCCCACCCCTTCCCAGCTCTCTTCCTTTCCCTTCAGGGTAGGCAGCGCGTGTGTGACACTTTAGTGTTGCACACGTTCATAGGCCACGGTGACCGCTTCCCATCAGGTGGGCCGTGTGCTTGTCTGCCACCTCCGTAGTATAAAAAAAATACCACGTTGCCGTTTTAAGCCGATTAAAAGTACGTTTTACATTGCAGTGTATAGCTGAAGATGATTATTATTATCGGCCAAGTAATGCTACACGGTCGACTTTGTCCGGGATACAGGCGTACAGGTCTGCTTTGACCCTGGACTGGTTGGCGGCCGAGGATATGAGGCAGAGGGAGCTGGCAGCGGCTTTCGAGACAGAGATGCCTATACCGACCCGGATCATCAGTACGGACTGCATCGCGTACCCCAGACCCGCTTCAGGGAAAATAGCCAGATTGATGTTGGAGCTTCTGAAGTGAGGTTTTTCTTTTTTTTATAGTTGATGGGCTCACGTTTAACCTTCATTTGATCTATAAATAAGTGATTGGTCTACGATACAATAAGATAAATCCAAAGGATAAATCAGATAATACCATCAGCAGTTCTTTCGTACTATTGTACGAAACAATATGGCTCGAAGAACATACATTTGAATAGGTTTCTTCTAGACAAACGTACCTAAATTCATCATATACCACATCGTCACTTACCACTAAGTGAGAAGGTGAGTCTATCTTGATAAAAAAATGTAGATATTTACATTAATTATACATAGAAACACCCAGACTAATGCGAATACCTACGAGTATATACAAATATTTTTTGCATTGAGGAGTGACCGAACCTGTGACTTCTGACGCAATAGTCAAAAGCTCTACCGGTACGCCACAGAGGAGAAAAGTCAAGGAGGTAGGACACGACGATATCTCCCGTCCGAATTGAGCTGTCCGACTGGGGTAGTACCTCCGCCCTACAGTACATCGTCCCATAATAACCATCGTGTTGTGTTCCCGCCGGTAAGTAGGGTAGCCAGAGCTCACTGTACCCCTCCTCTCCCTCCCCTTCCTAGCCTCCCCATCCCTTCCCAGCTCTCCTCCTTTCCCTTCAGGGTAGGCAGCGCGTGTGTGAGACCCTAAGTGTTGCACACGTTGATAGGCCACGATGACCGCTACCCATCAGGTGGGCCTTGTGCTTGTCTACCACCTACGTAGTATAAAAAAAACATAGAAACACCCAGACTAATGCGAATACCTATAAACAAATATTTTTTGCACTGAGGAGTGAACGAACCTGTGACTTCTGACGCAATAGCCAAACGCTCTACCGGTACGCCACTGAGGAGAAAGTCGATTTTTCCTATTTCAGAAATCTCGAAGGCGACGAAAGTCCTGTCATGACAGATCTGATAGGAGCCCTGGTCCGTTCCAAGCTGCTGGTGGAAACCTCTATGCTGGACGCGGAACCCGATCTGGATGCTCTAGTCAAGACTCCAGGAGTGATGATGGGAGAACCGCATACTACGTTCCCTAGAGTCCTCGCGATGACCTGGATGACTGTCACGGATCCTGTCACTACGAAGAAATTTGGATGGTGTCCTTTGCAGAAGGTACTTCATATTCACAGCATTAGGTGTTTTATCCTATTTTGTGCGGAAATCCCCATGGATGCCACACCTGCTGCGGGTTCGGTAATATTGGGTGCGGGGCGGAACCTCCACGCGGTGCATCCGGGCAACGGGCCGGCCGAGGTGGGAGTGGCCACCTAGAGGGCTGCTCCGAGGCTTTGCACGTATCCCCAGACTAGCAGAGTGCGTGGGCGTGGGGCAGGCTGGTTTTTCGAGCGCAGACGGGGGGTTCTAATAAAAACCGTGGTCTATGGACCTATGCAACACTAAGGACGTCATTCGAGATGCCGGCCTTGTAAAAACTATCTCATGCCCTTCTTGAAGAACCCTTGTTGACGCTAAGGAAAACCATAGCACCAATGTTTTCACAAAGCATCGATCGATTCTTATTTTAAAACTTGTCTTAAAGCGCTTATTCATCACTATCATCAGGTCAACCAATATCTTGCCATGTCGAAGTCTATGAACGTGGCAAAGCAAATGAGAGCCTTGGAGCCCATCATAGCCCGGGCCAGGTTCATCATGGAAGAGTTCATCCAGCACGTGACTCCCCTCAACATGTACGAGAAGAAAAATACTGAAAATATTATACCGGTATTTACCTATTTGATTTTGTTACCTAAGAGCTACCATCTGTAGATCAGAGACAAGACAGTCTTAAGACTATCTTGAGGCAGTTTGATGATAATCTTAAGACATTTTTGAGATAGTCTTGAGATAGTTTTAAGGTCACCTCGAGACAGTTTTAAGACAGTCTTAAGGCATTTTAAAGAGAGTCTGAAGACTGTATTGAGACAGTTTTATATAATATTTTATAAAGTAAAGAAAAAGTGTCCCGAACCCTTTGCAATTAATTTTAGACTTTAACTGTATATGGGTATAAAGCCTACAATTAAATGACTTTTTTAGCGTCAGTGGAATGACAGCGGCTTGCTTTAAGAGAATGGAGGCTCTGTTTAACTTTACTGTATATTACAGACGATTCAACATCATTACTACGTTACCCGTACAAGACAGACCTACGCTTCCAGAACTCCTAACGTAGTAAGTAAACATTTTATTCAATTCGATTGTAACGATTCAATTTTATACCGGTGTGTAAGCTTACGCAAGAGGCGTTTCCCTCGCACCGTTAACCCCGGGCCATCTCCGGTTGTGAGATATCCACTTCGACCCCCAGAAAGGAGTTGGGGCGAGCATCGTGCTGCCCACCGCGTCGACGCGACGATGGGGTGTAGGGTGATAGACGGCCGGGTGCGGGCCGGAACCTCCACGTGGTGCACCTGGGCAACGGAGGCGAGCAGCGCCTCCCACTCGCCACGGGGGCCGCTGCTGCCTGCGGCCAATCCGGCCAGGGTGGGAGTGGCCCTCTAGAGGGCTGCTCCGAGGCTCTCCACGTGTCCCTCTGACTAGCAGATGGCACAGTGGGGAGCGAGCGGGGGGCGAGCTGATTGTCTGCGCGCCGACGACGACGGTTGGTTGACAGGACCGCCGCCTGTCACCCTTCACCCCACCGTCGGCGAGGTGGCGCGATGCTCGCCCCACCCCCCTCTCGGGGGGTCGAGGGGGCCATCTTAAAACCGTAGATGGCCCGGGGTCAGCTGAGGTGCGAGGAATATGCCCATTGGGTAACCTTACACCCCAGTAATTAAGGCCCGAGACGGCGTGCGGTTTTAGTCAACGGGACACGTGGAGAGCCTCCGAAATACTAGCATCGCCCCACGGTTTCACCCTAGTAATGCCTGATCCCATGGTATCATCGTAATACCGTCGATCTAACGTTTGATTACAGCGAACAGCCCAAGTGTTGATGGTGCAATCTGGTACAGCCGCTACGGTGGTGTCCCTACGCAATGAGTCCCCACGCAATGAGCCCCTACGCAATGAGCAGCTCCCTCAAGACCCGCTCCCTAAGGAGATGGAGCCGCTGTCAGACGTGGTCGACAACGACCGAATAGTTTTGCTGACCTCTTCAAGCTTCGCGCCGTATATACTCCTACAACAAATACTGTTGTTAGCACCTGTTGTGTTGTTGATTTAGTAAATGTTATAAATACAGTTTTGTTCTGATCATCATTCTCTGAACCTTTTTTCCCAACTCAGTTGGGGTCGGCTTTCCAGTCTAACTGTGATGCGGCTGAACCTCAATATTTTCCATGGTGCGACTGCCATCTGACCTCCACAACCAATCGTCCAATTACCAATGGCGATATCGAAGTTCCAAGTTAGACTGATTGGACTTTTGTGGTCTCCAACTACCCGTAACGACTGCCATAGATGTTTGTATGGCAACCGGGACCGAGACGGCTTTACGTGCTCTCCGAGGCACTAATGAACCTGCGATAAGTACACACATAACTTCGAAAAGCATCGAAAAGTCATTGGTGTGTGCCATGGTGAACCTGGGATCGAACCCGAGACCTCGTCTCAGCAGTCCATTACCCAAATCACTAGGCTACCGCGGTGCCTTGTTCTAATGTTGTTACATTTTTATTTAAGCGGGACGTGAAAAAGCATTTGATGAGGCCGTCAAGCTGAGGGCCGCCACTGTAGTACTACCGGTGTATGTGGTTGTGATCCCAGTCCTGAGACTTTGCCTTTAGCTTACTATCAGGCGAGGTAAAGGCATTTTGGCGAGTCCTATAAAAAAAAATTAAGTTGATGAAAATCAGAGGTTGATTTGATATTTACAGATAAAGTATTGGTGGTGTCGCAGAACGAAAACAACATGTATTTTTTTGTAATTCATATTATTTTTTTGTACAGCGTTAAGTATTTACGTATATATTTACAAGTTAAAACAATATAATAAATAAATTAAAACAGTCTTATAATAACGTAAATATTATGCTTTACAAAAAGGTACTGTGAAAGTTAGAAGTTACGTTAAATTTTAAAAATAAATGCTTATATCACAAATATCAAGTACTTACAAAAATAAGTGGACTTAATAGATAGAGCATCCCGCATCTTTAAAATACTAAAAACTAATAACCATATTATTAATAATCTATACTAATATTATAAAGAGGTAAAGTTTGTGTGTTTGTAGGTATATTTGTTAAATTGTAATCTATTCTAATATTATAAAAAGGTAATGTTTGTGTGTTTGTGACTGAACCGATTTTAAAAATTCTTTCACCAAAAGAAAGCCACGTCATTCGTGAGTGTCATAGGCATTTTATTGGAAAACTGGAATTTACACCCGGCCGAAGCCGTTCCCGGGTCGCTAGTACATGATAAAAAAACATAAAAAAACGCTACGTACATGGCAACACGAAAGTGCGCGTGAAAATTATAACATCCTTAAAAAATCTAAATACGGAAACGGAGAAAACCGCGGGCACTGTGTTAGTGCTTTGATAAAAAGATATGAAAAGATAGTAGTACTTATATAAAATATAACCTAAAAATATAAATACGAGTATAATGATTAATTATAATAATATATTAATTTGTGGTACTGATAAACACTTGGTGTATGTGGCAACATGGTGGCAATATTGTTATTATAATAATAATAATGTTATGTAGGATTTATTATGGAATGAGTGCGAAATATATTGGTGGAATGAGTCAGTTGAATAATAACTTATATCAGTAACTAAATATATAGTTATTGTTGTTTAAAACAAGTCAATTTTTTGACAACGAATTTCATCCACCTTCTTGCAAGTCATACTTATTATTTTTTAAAAAGGGCGCGAAGCAAATTCGGCATGTGATTTGGCAATTCTTCTACTAACTTAACTACATTTTCATTATTTCCGCTTAGTTTCACTATTTTCTCTTGTAACTTCTGAACTGGTTTAGCCATTAAATCGCGAAGTGTATCATCAATATTTAAATCTACTCTATTTAAGTTTGAAGTTATACCTACAGCTTCGTCTTGTAGGGTATTTTCAGTATTTTCAATATTTCCAATATTTTCAGTATTTTCAGTATTTTCAGTATTACCAGTATTTTCACATATTTTTATTACTTCCTCTTCAAACTCCTGAACTGGTTTAGCTACTTCCTCTTCAATTGTGTCGTTAATATTAGAGGCTACTCGACTTAAGTTTAAACCTTCGACTAATGCTTCGCAGTCTAGATTTTTAATTAATTTTAACATATCTTTACCAACTGACTGAGAAAGGCCCAGTGCTTCTAAAATTGTAGCACTGCTTTTTATGAGCGTTATAACCTTTTCTGTTTCATGTTTGTTGACGTAGTTTTGAACACTGGCTTGTAATAAATTTGTAGTGCTTACTGCTGCTTCATTGCTTGCATTATTCAGAGCTTTATCAGTATTGCAAGTGGCTACATCTCTTTCTTCCTTTTGTTTTAAAATTAATTCAAATATTATTTTGTTGTTATCAGAATTAGCAGTTTCTGTTATCTCAGGGGGTTAATTTAATTTATATTCAAACGTGTTACTTATGGCTGGCGGGCTGCTGATCAAGACCACATTTAAGAGAAAATTCCAAAAAGAATCAATATTGATATTAATCCGTTCTCCCTTTTTTATTTGCTGTACCACATCTGTTAGAGTTTCAATAATAAAATATTCCGCAAATATTAGGTGATAGAATTTAGGTATACTGTCAACAACAGAATCAAAGTTATCCGTTTTTATTTCACCAGATTTGATAATGTTCATATTTTTTTTCACTTCACTTATCTCAGATGATGTCAAAATTTTTGATATATCTTTCTCCTTGTATATTGAGTATAAAGCTAGTTTTTTATGATTATCAACAAACTCATTATACCTTTGGTTTTGATCAGGCTTATTTGTAGTCGTGTTTTTGTATTCAATAATTTTTTGAATATTATTCTTAAGATAGCGTTTGTATAATGTTACAGCATTCATAAAACTATTTGATCTATCGAGTACTGCGTTCCAGTCAAGATGTAAATTATCCATTACTTCAGGTCTCAAGTAATTCCTAGCTATGTATACATGTAAAGGTTTTCCTGTCAATTTTAATACTTGATTTTCGTTGCAATTTCGTAGATATCGGTCGATAGATGAATAAGAACGTAGATGCAACTTTTTGTTAATAATTTCACGTAAATAACACCAAGATAAGCTATTTGATTCATATTTAAAATGGCGAAGTAGTGATAGATATATAATGTGCAATGACCCACTAAAAAATGGAAATTTATTACGGTCATTAATGCCTTTACTGATGAACTTTGAATTGAATTTAAATGGTAACGTTTTAATCAGTTTTCTGATATTATTAATCTGTTCATGGTTTAGTTTTTCAAGCTTAAGATTGGTAGCCCAGAATCTGTCCATGAAACCTGTTTTTTGCATCATTGTAAGTCCTAAGTCCCCAAGTTCATAAGGTGAACCAAACTGTTGCTCAAGGATTTCGGTAGCATAGCTATCGCTTGTTATCCATATACGTTTGTTTGCCCGTTTGAGCGTTGTAAATATATGTAAAGCTTCATTTGTATATCGCGGATAAACCTTATCAAAGCCATCAAATAAAAATATAATATTACCTGTGTTATAACAATGAACAAAGAATTGTAATTCAAATGTAATATTTTCAGAATTGTTATCATCTATGGCAAATGTTTCAGTACTTATTTCAATAAATGTAACATTTTCTATGTCATCAGGTTTTCTAAGCGCTGCTTTACTTAAAAAACCCATAACCATTGTTGTATCCATATTTTTTAATTTTTCAAGATCTTTCGCATGTAATGCCAAATCGATATTTACTATCCAGAGATAAGGGTCAATTTCCTTCGTTTTTAATGATAAATGTGCCAATAGAATGCTTTTTCCCATACCAGGCTTCGATGAAACCAACACAATATTATCGTCAATGTCATGTAGTGTAGTTACTTTATAATATTCACCGTTGCGCTCTAAAGTTCTATTGATATAATATTTGTTTATTCCTTTATAGTTTTGAGTTTCAATTGTGTTACCTACTTCAATTTTATCTTTATTTAATAGAGACCATAATAATTTACCATTTATTAATTCTATTGTGTTATGATCAATGACTTCACTTAATTTCACTTTTTGTCCTTGATAAATTATCTCGCATATGTCCAAAACAAGCATCTGTGATTCTGAAGTGAAATCTGTTAAACTTACATTATTGTCCTTTGTGGTAACATAATCATGATTCAAAAATATTTGTTTCAAATTAACCTGTAACAGTTCACCTGTGATTATAATTATTTGCTTTTTTGATGTAGTGAAATGGTTAGTAGAAGAATTAAGAATATGTTGGAGGGTATTTTGCAGGCTGAAATTTAAAGGAGTCTCACTAATAATAACAAGTATTGCATCTTTTAATTCTTGAAGTTCTTCTATCATTGTTTTGTAATTGATTTGTGGTAGAACGTGAACATAATCTAAATTCATAAATATGCAGTTATTTTGAAATTTGAAATATTGCGTAATTTTAGCCGCACTTAGTGTTGTGGCGTCGCTGAAGATATTTAAAACTTTATATTTATCATTACTTATAAATTCATCTAAGTTTAAGCTATCTATAGCGTTTATATTAAACTCAATATTGAGTGTTTTGATTTTTCTGATGAACATAAGACTTAATACAGTTAGAACGGGCCTGTTTACAATGTCTTTTTTAGCTTCTTTATAAATAGTGGTTTGCTTAGTTAAGTATTGCGCGTCAGCAGGCCTCTTCCACCATTTTTGTACCATATCATGAAATCGAAGAAATATTGCATCTGAGTGAACGTGTAAATGAAATTGGTTTCGTTGCTTATCTGAGTTACAGTCAACATTAATTTCATGTTTAATAGTGGCTTCAACTAATTCCTCTTGAGCTTGATTAGTGTAAAACCATAGTTTACCAAAAAAATCGGACGCAATATTTCTATCATATTGATAAATATCAAAAGACGTTCTTGGAAAGTCATCCATTGCAACATTGATTCTATAATTAATCAAATCTTCATCAATCAACTCTTTGATTTTGTCCAAAATATACTGAGCATTCTCTGCAAGTTGTGTTTCAGTATTAAAGGTGAATAATTCACTATGAGTGTCAAACTTTAGCAAGTTACCTACTGCCCCACCGATGCCATTTGAATCCAAATGTGAAAACTCAAGTATTTTGCCAGGACCTACAACATCTGTGTTAATATGAATAATTTTAGTTTCATTGTTTTTATTATTTTCGGCATAGTATTCAATTAGTTTATGAAACTTGTTTGCAAAAAAATCTAATCTCTTCTTTTTATTTATTGTAAAATCAATGTTACCAAAAGATTGCGGAAGTTGAAAAGACAGATTTCGGATCTTTTCTTTACCGGCTAAATAAACAGCATCTATAACCATAGCTTTTGTAACACGTATGTTTTGCAAGCAGAACATTATTTGTTGAATTTCATGTCCTGCGAACATGTTTTTTGGTAACTTATTAGTATCAAGAATAAGTTTATCATTTTGTTCGTCAAACGTTACAGGGCAACCGATTAAGTGGCTGGTAGTTTCAGCACATGTATTGTTGGCTATATCGTATATTTTTTTCATTATGTCTTCTTTCAAAAGTATTGTTCTCGTGCTATGAGTGTATATAATTTCCCTGTAAAATGTATCTTTCAATAGCATTAAATATTCGTTTTCAGAATCAATAAAGGTATCTCGAAATTTGCCTTTCTTTTGAACTTTGCCAGCTACTATTTCTTCAAAAATCAAAATTACTTCTTGGGCTAACGCAGGATGATATATTCTGATTAATTCACTCGACATCATTATTTCCAGTTTATTCTTTGATAAAACGAATTCTAAAAAAGTTTTTCCTAAAATTTTCATTTGTTCATGTTTTATAAACTTGGTCAAAAACTCTAAATCACGTACTTCAAAATCGAATTGAAACAGATCAGTACATTCATTACTTTCATTTACTCCTCTTTTGCCTGTATAAATTATATCATTCAACTTACTACATACTCTCTTCTTTCCTTTTAATTTTCTATCAAAGCTTTCTTTCAGGGGCGTATAAAAAATAAAATAAGTGTCAACTTCATCAAACTTTCCCTTAAACATTGGATCTGTAGCGTTTGGTGAAAATTTTCGCCTAATTTTTAAGAAACTATAAAAATATATCCCTAAACCTAGCTTACCTGTGCTACTTCTTACACTAGCAACAGTAAGTTTTGCTTTTTCCGTATTTTCCCTATGCTTACTTTGTATAAAGCAAGCAATATCTTCAAATCTGAAGCACAAATCATCGAAATCTCCAATGTCCTTAATGTTCGCCGCTAAATAAAACTCTTTAATGGCTTGATCATGAAGTGCTCGATGTAGAACTAAAGATAACAGTTTGGTTTCGTAGAATTGTCCACTCACTCCTGACGTTCCTGCTCGCTTTGGATAAACGTATGGAAGTACTGCTTTATCGCTTATGTTGTCCTGATGGTGTTCTTCTGACTTCGTTTCTTGGGAATTAGAAGTTTCACTTGCAATATCTGTTAGTGGAACATTGTTTTTTGATAGAATTGCCGCTATTTCCTTACCAAGAGCCGTATTCTTTTGTAAAGCTATATTTATCGCTCTTTTCTTGTCTTGAACAGTAAATACATTAACTCCCTTTTCTAGAAGGTATACCACAACATCCTTTTCTTCTTTTTGAACAGCAACGTGTAAAATGGTGTTATTGTTATCATTTTTGTCACAGGCGTTAATGTCAGCGCCGTTCTTCAATAGTTTCTCGATGTTTGAGATGATTTCAGCGCTTGATTTTTTTTGTTTCATTAAAGTACGCACGGTGTAAAACATTCCCTCGTTTGCTATAAGTTTATCTTCATCATCTGGCTCCATTTTAGCTTGGTAAATTTTAGTTAATAAACACAAACGTAAAGTTGACCGTATTCGAACGGAATTTCACATCCTTTTTATTCGCGCTATCAACGTTCAACGTATGCCCGAGTCATTTAGATACTTCCAAACATTTAATTTCGCGTTTACGTTAATGGTTTACATTTGTGTGTTACACGCCACTAGTAGCCGGATTCCGAGCGAGTACTAACGTGCAACGTGCAGACAGAAACACACCAAACACGATTTATCTTTCAAGAGGCCAACGCTTCGTTGGTCATGAATGTGTGTTACCAGACGCACAACTACAATATTTAGACTAAATAGGTATATAATGATGACAAAAAGATGCTTGTCCAATAGGTAGGTATATGATTTTAGGTTGCTGTGGTCATTTTAATACAGTACTAAGAACCGAAATTACTGCAGGTACCTATTCTTCTATTTTCCAGCTTGTGTTAGGCACTTATGTGTGTATGTGTGCACCTATGTTAACCCACTGGTAGTTAAGGTAGGTAGGTAGGTACATTGGACCGGATTGGAACCCGCGACCTCTCGATCCGTAAGGCCGATGTGAACCCGTCCCTATCACAAACAATTTAGTTTGAGAGGTTTGGCAGAATAATAGTAAAAACTTAATTATCAATATATACAAATCATCGATGACCATCAACTTCAAAGTTATTGGCCAAAGCCACGCGGTTTTTCGGCCAATTCATTACCCACCGAAATGTTAATATCTACCAAATATTTGGCTAACAATGGCAACTCCTTAATTATTGGTCCTAAAATAAACTATTGTCTGAGTGCGTATGGTGCTTGGGGACTTATGATTTTGAACTTGAAGCCATTTCGTAACATTTTATCAGACCTTGATAATGGTTTTAATCACAGAACAAAGAAAACTCCTTAGTAATGTTCTGTGGTTTTAATTGATTAAATTAGGTAACTTTATAGGATTCCGTCTAATAGACGCTTTTGATTATTGCTCGACTGCAGGCAAAAAAGAAGGGTCATGTGTTTGACTTGCATATATAATGTATCGAACTGTTTAGTAGTACGAGGGGTTATGGGAATGGATCAAGAAATATCAAAGAGGAATGGTGGTCTTTCGGTGGAATCGACGGAATCGGATCAGATAGAAAAAATAATATAAAAATAACGTAAGACCCAAAGTAAGCATAGTTTAACTAGCTTGTGTTATGGGTTCTAGAATGCGGATAAAACATGTTTATATAGTTGCTTTTTTGTACATACTTATTATACACAGAAACACCCAGACCAATGCAAATATACATATTCATGCATACAAATTTTGCACTGAGTGGGAATCGAACCCGCGCACCATGTCGTAGCAGTCGCATTATTACCGCTAAGCTACAGAGACCGTCAATTATTATAGAGTTTACTCCTAAAATGAGGTTTTATCAGCCTTCATAGAAGGAAGTGTTTGTCACAATGACATTCAGTTGACATCAAAATACTATGTGTTATATGTTTTAAAATATTTATTTGTGATAAATTGTTCGCAATGTTAGCCTTGGAAAACTGCTAACATGATTCAGACAAGTGGTGGGATATGGCACAGAAATTATGGCATATGTTGGTCTGGTTAGGAGTCTTGGTAAAAATCTGCTGTTTTAAGGTCTTTAGAGGCAACTGGCACCCGACCAGAACCGCCTCGCCGTCTGGCATTTGATATGCCTTGTTCGGAATTAATTTTAATCGCTCGTAACAAGCACACGACCCACCTGATGGGCAGCGATCACCATGGCCTATCGACGTATGCAACACCAGGAGCGTCACACTCGCACTGCCGACCTTGTAAAAACCTTTCTATGTTCTACTTGAAGAACCGCATAGTGTAGTCAAAGTGGTTGAAAACTGGAATGTTGTGTTATGATTCCAGTGGCCGTCTGTGGCATCAGTGCTGGAAACGGAGCAGGACCCGGTAGAAGATCGGTGGATATTAAAGCATTCGAAACGTGATAAGGTTGAACACTGTGCAGGTATTCGACCAGCGGCTAAAGATATAGTGAGACGGATTTATGCCATATTGCCGTAGTAAGTAACTCTTATCCAGGTCATCGAGAATCCTAATTTACCAAAAAAGGGAATGTTCATCTTCATCATTACGGTTTAGTCCCTCTTGCATTCAAAGCTTGTGGTTTGGACTCCTGAATCCGCTCTCCTAAAAACATCCAATTGATGAAATTGAAATGAAAAACAGTTTTTTTTAATATTCAGTCCGTCGGTTGACTTTACCCCGCTGGATGGTAAGAAGCTAGGGTAAAATCCAAAGGATATGGGCCGCCATTCTAGATATCCTTCGTCCCAAAATGGCGGTCCTTAGCTTGACGGCCTAGGCAGATGCCTTTTCACGTATGAATGATGGCAGTTAAAAAAAATAAAAATAACAGGCTTTAGGAGTAGACCATCTAAAAGGTAAAAGATAATTGTGAACATGTATGGGGTGATTATAACAATCATCATCCAGTAGTTTGAGCACCTCACACTTTTTAATAATTATTTTTTTAACTTTTAGTTGGTCTTCTCCCAACACTATTTTTGGTTTTAGTTTTTTTAACTATTTAGTATTGTACCTATTTATTAATCCAAGATTATTGCCTAATAACGTAATAATTTACAACCCATGTAAATCTACGCTTTATGGCTTGTATATTGAATGATGATATTAAAAGTTCCGATACCGACCACGCTGACTCACATTGAGTTGGCTCGTTCAACAAGTCAAGGTCAAATCGCCGTAAATATTTGGCAAGGCCTGTTTATCGGGACTCCCCCGAATTTGAACATTTTATTGCTACTTTTTATACAATACTAGCTGTCGCCAGCCCGTGACATACTTCGCTTCCGTGGCACCCTCGTATCCTATACGTGCCCGTTGTTTACTTTATTTTTTTATGTCGGTCACATCAACACGACTTCACCTCGCCTGATGGTAAGCTAAAGGCAAAGTCATAATGGGAGTCACTATTGCAAACACCGATAGTGCCACAATGGTGGTTAACATTAAAATTTCAAAATTAACCGTTACTCAGACGGATCTAGCTGAAAACATACATAAACATAAACATAAACATAAACTCACGCCTATATCCCCGAAGGGGTATGCAGAGGTGCTAGCACCCACATTTCGCCAGTTTATGTTTAGGTCCCAATGTAATAGGTGGCGAGCCTATTGCCATTAACCGGGCACTTATAAACCCGCGATAAATACACACATAACTTCGAAAAGCATCGAAAAGTCATTGGTGTGTGCCATGGTGAGCCTGGGATCGAACCCGGGACCTTGTCTCAGCAGTCCATTACCCAGACCACTAGGCTACCGCGGTCTTGGTACAAGTATAGATTACCTATAGTCTGGACTATAATAAACTAACTTTTACATGTTCAGCTTCGACAAAGATCACATGAACTCGGCCTTCCTGCATAAGTACCGTGGCACTATATACTCCATGTCAGATAGCGACGACATGCTGGATCGGGAAGCTGGCTTCTACGCGGCGGTGCTCACACCCCTGGTCTTCTTGCAGCAGTACAGAGATACCTGGTGTCTACTTGAGCGCGTGAGTTCATTATCTTTCGAGCCCTTTCTCCAATTTTCGTCACCTTTTGCAGTTTAACTATGAAGCGATTGAACTTCGATATTTTCTGTGAAGCGACTGCCATCTGATCTCCACAACTCATTGGCGATATCGAAGTTTTTTTGGAAAAAATTTTTCGGGCTGCAGCTACCCATAGCGACTGCCATAAATATGTCGCAACGGCGTAACGTGCTCTCCTAGGCACGGGGGGGTTTCGATGTGTTAATAATGTCACCCATCCTACGACTGTTAACCTACTCCGTTACTACTTAGCCACGAGCCCTTACGATTCCTATGTTTTTTAATCACCATAAACAACGCGCAACTTTTTAGGTACCTACACAGAATGATGACATTCTAAAAATGTCATCATCCTGTGTACAATACAAACATATTTGCATGCCATGGCTGGTGATAATACAATGTACCGACCACTAATTATGTTTTTTATGACCATCTGATTCTCACAAGGTTTATGCAAATAAATAATTTGAATTTGAATTTGAATTTGAATTTGAATTTGAATTTGAATTTGAATTTGAATTTGAATTTGAATTTGAATTTGAATTTGAATTTGAATTTGAATTTGAATTTGCTCTATATAGTGCAAATAGGGATCAAAATTTCTCCCCCTTACCACCCCACCCACGAATGTTGACACAATTTTGATCTAAACAACTTGTCAGTGTTAGAATAGAAGTTAGAACATATATTATAAATTATTGCCAAAATCTCTTTCTTCTTTCACAGTTTCACAGAGCAATCCGGTTGTATCAGATATCGCATCCCACTGAGAAGAGATCTGCGCTGAAACTGCTTCAGAATCTAAGATCTGTCAATCAAAAGGTAATTCCTATGGGAACTTATTCTTGGCATAAAAAGTGAGATATCTCTCCCTGTATAAAATTTTATCCAGATCCAAAGATTTAACATTATTATTTCACATTAGTATTTTATGAAATTTTTAAGCAATTGCATGCTGATTTTTTTTGAAAAAATTGCCGTAGAATATATCAGAAAATTTCGAGCATCTAGGATGGGTCCAGGTAGCTCAGTTGGTCGGAGTATTCCCCCTGTAAGGGGCTGGTCACGGGTTCAAGTCCCGTCCTGGGTAATCATTTTTCCGATCAGAAAATCATTAGTATTTTACTTTTTAACAACTTGACCATTGATAAGGCTAAGATTTAATGGGGTAATATAATATGTACCACACCACAGTATACTACATTACCACAGTCGACCCGGGGTGTACTTAACCTAGCGCCAAGAGGGCTATGGTTCGAGGCTTAAGCTTGATGTTAGCATCTACTAAGAATTTTGTAGAAATTCCACCCCTATGGCGGTAAAACACGAAACTTTCCCGTGTGACTCTGGGCCGGGGCCAATTGTTAAAGTACTCGCAAATCCTGTGACTTTCCTCCTCTCCTTTCTATGACCAGGTTCGCAGCTTTATATTCGACTTGCCGGGCCCCAGTTCATCAACCCGCACCACGCCCATGCCAGACCTCGATGATGAAGACGCTCTGAGTGACAAAAAGGACATCAAATATCTCAAGGAGTTGATTAAAAATCTTGGCTAAACTATGAAGTTTTATTTATAAAATTCCTTAAACGTTTAAAACTAGTACAGTATGCTCTTAAAATATATGCTTACTATGCTATGTTACATCATCGGTGGCTTTAATTGTGTTTTATGTACTAAGTATCCACATTCTAGAACCTATTATAATACATGCTATGCCTACTTTAGGTCTAGATAGCCATATGTATAATGTCCTATACTATTTGTTCTATATCTTACATTACAACTAAAAATAATTTACTTCTTAAATAGTTACAGTTAAAAAGTAATCTAATTTACTTCATGACTAAAAATTCGCGATTTTGGATGCCTCGTATAATTTCCCAAATTTTGTACAAATATTCGTCCTATAAAGGAATTTATTCCTACAGAAAACCGACTTCAACCACTAAGTACCAAGTTGAAATCAGACCACACAATAGACGACAAATATTTTATAAAAAATACATTACTCACTTGTTTGAGTTTTGTCCCAGCCCAGCGGTGGGATACCACAGTGGGACCACGGTTCCGGAGGGTGTGTTTGGTTTGACCACGAAAAAGTTTTGCCCCACCGGTGGAATAACAAAACGAACAATTTGTGTTTGGTGGGACCACGAAAAAGTTTTGCTGTAGGACCACACCCCACCACAGTGGGACCAAGGTGCCGGAGTGCATTTTTTACCCAATAGATTAATTCACAACTATTGTTATCAATTTGAAAAGAGAGGTGAAGTTTCGTGAAAATAACAAATAATTATAAACACCATTATAGCGAACATTGTTATAACAAACATAATGTATATAATGACGGTATAATCGCACGGTCTCTCGAAATTGTTCACTTTAGCTAAGCACTCATTTTGGTCAAGTACTGGACTGTTGAATAGGGGATGGTGCGGAATAACTTTTAATATAACACCGTCCTCACTGATCTGTAGTTCAGATATGTTGTAATTAAAGTGCCTGATGAATGCCGTAGACCCTGGCTGTACCATCGTTTTCGTGGTGTTCGTGAAAGCCCTGAAATATTTTGGAAAGATAATAATTGAGTAAAATGAAACCTTGAAGAGAACTACTGACAAAAGACTTGCTAAATTGGTGATGTGTGTGGCGTAGCGATAGAGGCGTCAGACGGTAGTCGTTCCCGTAAAAGCCAAAATAAATTGAATAGTTCGAGAAGATTCGAAATATTGACTACTATATATAAAACTGATGCCCGCAGCTTCATTCACTCGAAGGTCGGTTATATCTCCGGTTCTCCTTAACCAATTGCAAACAAACATACAAAAGATTTTAACCAAGACTAATAGAACAAAACGCATCAAAATCAATTCAGTAGTTTTTGCAACCAACGCGAACATACAGACTAGAATTTAAAAAAAAAATGTTCAAAATGGTTCATTTAACATAACCCGTGTTTTTTTTATAATTATCACATTTATCACCAATGTACAGTCAGCGCCAAAAGTCGATTAACACTAAAATATTTACAAATCCTTTTTACATTGGAATACATAGGTCAGTCATTATTTATATGTAGTTAATATAATAATCTCCAGAGGACAAAGCTTATGTTTTATATGTCTTGTTTATTGTTATATTAAAGGTCTTAGAGCTAAGGTGATCAATAAATTAGAATTTGTTAACTAACCTTTGGCGCTGACTGTACAGACACAACTAATCTACTTACAATTACGTTTTTAAATGAAAATTACCCATAAAATGTTGCCCTTCGTAGCTCTTCAGGTTCTGAGTGAGCTTTAGCTTTGGCAACAATACTGAGACCCTGTACGACTCCTAGGCAAGCTGAACTCTTTATAGGGTTACTGCAACCGTCGTCACCAAGACCCGCAGCACCCAAGGTTATTGAAAACCAGTTCTGAAATGAAAAAGATATCAACCCCTCCGGGATGCGAGGGAAGTGCCTTAAGGGTCACTTTCAACCTATGTTTGTTAATCCGAGATAGCGTGCGGTTTTAGTTGGTTCAAGTGGGACATAACCACAAAGATATCCACACGAAATAAAGGGTGTGTCGTGTCAATCAGTCACTTCACGGAAAATATTGAAGTACGTTATTTCGTAGTTAGCCTGAAAAGCCGACCCCAATTTTAAGTTGTGAAATAGCTTTTTATGTTAGACAAGTCAACATGACTTCACCTCGCCTGATGGAAAGCTAAAGGCAAAGATCGGGGTCATCAATACATACACCGATAGTGCTACAGTGGTGGCCCTCAGCTTGACGGCCTCATCAAATGCTTTTTCACGCCTCGCTTAAAGGACCCAGGACTATAGGAGGAAACACATGCGCTGGTATGAGGAGGTATGATTATATAAGAAAGTTAGGTATACCAACCATATACTTGTACTTAGCAGGCCAAAACACCGGGACACGGAAGAGTAACGCAAATTTAGGGAGATGTGATTCAGATTTGACCTTCAGCAGGATTCTTGAGTTTTCTTCATCAGCATTTACAATGATTACTTTTGTTTCCACGCTCTTGAAGTAAACCACTGCCTGTAAAATATAAGTAATCCATTCAATTCAATTCAATTCAATTTCTTTATTCTCAAAATAGTGTAACGTAATTACATCTTTTTGACGTCAAAAACTACTTAATACTAAGTTTACCACCGCTTCCTAGGCGCTAGTGGAGAAGAAACGGCGCAACAAACTCCACTGCTGCATTTTGAGACGTCAGGTTATACATAGATATCTTAAGACTAAATATGGACGAATGTACATTTTTGTCTCGTGTCAATATAAATAAAGGTATATAAAAAAAAAAAGATATAATAAATTTTAACCGAAGTTAAACAATAAAATAATTGAACATGCTTATATTATAAAGTTCTGACAGCCTCTGTGGCGTAGTGGCAGTGAACGCGGCCGCTATGCAGGAGGCGCGGTTTCGATCCTCGCTCAGTGCAAATATTTGTATGCATGAATTTGTTTGCACTGGTTTGCCTCGGAGAGCACGTTAAACCGTCGGTCCCGGTTGCCATACAAACATCTATGGCAGTCGTTACGGGTAGTTGAAGCCCTACAAAATTCAACAACAATGGTCTAGCTGCAATGCTTCGATATCGCCTAATATCACCATTGGGTTGTGAAGGTCAGATGACAGTCGCATCACGGCAAATATCGAGGTCCAGCCAAATCTGCAATTAAGACTGGTAAAGCGGACCCCAGACTCCGAGGTTAAAGCTTTGGATGCGCTAGGTTGAAGAAGAAGAAGAAGCTAATATTATAAAGTTGAAGAGTTTGTTTGTTTGGTTCAAAACGATAATCTTAGGAACTGCTGGATCGAATGTTCTAGTCTGAAGTTCTTTTTGATATTATATTTACGCAAAAATACTTATAAATTTTATTATTTTGTACTGTTTATCCTCGAATTTTCTATTACATACCTTCTTCTTCTTCGAGTCAATGGCTATCAGTCTTTCCCTCTTGTTAGATTTTTCCAGCCCAATAATTGGCTACGGCCACAGCGTTGTCCGTAGCTTCACATAAGTCCCCGATAGTGCAGGTGGAAGGGCACAGAGGGCAAGAGAGCAAATGCGACATGGACTGGCATGGGGCACCGCAGTCGCAGGACACTCGCGACTGGTCAGTGTAGCCCCACTTTGCCATGTTTTCCTTACAGCGGCCAATCTGGGACCGCAGGCGATTCAATGACTTCCAGGTTGGCCACTGGAGGTGATGTCCAGGCGGCAGATTTTCTTTAGGTGTGATAAAACCTACCGGAACTGGATGTTTGTCGGCCCACACTTGCTCTCTTGCCCGCTGCGGGGCGCTGTCTATGGCAGAGGTCGCTCTTAAGAAGCTTTGGCGACTTTTTAAACGAACAGGAGGCATTTCGTGGTTGTGCATTGGGTGTCGAGAATCTGTTTGTTGCTTATGTTTCTCCACTGCACAAGCTATGTCTCGTCGGACTTCTGGTGGGGCTATGCCTGCCAGAGGATACAGAAGATTAAGTGGGGTAGGTTTAAGGCAGCCCGTAATTATCCTGCACGTGTCATTTAAGGCCGCATTGACCTCCTTTGCGTGGGCGGAACGGTGCCACACTGGGCTCGCGTACTCTCCCACGGAGAAGGACAAGGAAAGTCCGGTTGTGCGGAGAACATGAGGAGATGCACCCCAAGAAGACGAAGCGAGACGCCTCAGCAGGTTATTCCTGGTTCCTATTTTTAACTTCGTGTTGAAGCAATGACTTCGGTAAGTCAGCGCTCTGTCTAGGGTTACACCAAGGTAGCGCGGATTTGGACAGTGCTCAATGTTGACACCCTGCCATGATAGCTTCAAAGTTCTAGTCGCTTCATGATTGCGGAGGTGAAACGCACACGATTGAGTTTTCGATGGGTTTGGTCGTTAGGCGTTGTCGTTGTAGTAATCACCAAGTGCATTCAATGCGGTTGTGAGCGATATTTCAACATCTTCGAAGCTACGCGCCTGAGCAGTAAGAGCAAGGTCGTCCGCATAGACAAAGCGCTGGGTGCCAGGTGTTTTCGGCTGGTCATTTGTGTACAGATTAAATAAAGCAGGAGCCAGTACACATTACATACCTAATATTATATTAATACATACTGGTACCATAACAGGAAATCAGAAATTATGTATAGGTACTTAATCATCATCATCAAACGCAATAAACAAATTTAATAACACAGTAAATAGAATTTAAACTTTATCGTAATTGTTTTAAGATCTCTTTCTACTTGTTACATATATAAAACCTATGTCCTGGAGTGCCGACAGTCGGCCTCAGTCCTTAGAAATGACGTCATTACGCTATGTATATAGTCTACGAGTTGGTGAAGATCAACTTTCACCTATTTTAGAGGAGGTAGGATACGACGGTATCTCCCGTCCAAAATGAGCTGTCCGACTGTGGTAGTACCTCCGCCCTATAGAAGACAGCGGCCATAATAGCCGTCGTGTTGTGTTCCTGCCGGTAAGTAGGGTAGCCAGAGCTCACTGTATCCCCCCTCTCCCCACCCCTTCCTAGCCCTCCCCCTTCCCTTCAGGGTAGGCAGCGCGTGTGTGTCACCCATAGTGTTGCACACGTCCATGGGCACGGTGACAGTTTCCCATCAGGTGGGCCGTGTGCTTGTCTGCCACCTACGTACCTAGTATAAAAAAAATCTATTTGATGATCAGATGAGAATACCTTTTTATCAAAAATAAACTTCTATAATATTATTTGCTAACTGCCCGATTTTATTGTAAATCAATTAGCAACACTGAAGCGACGGTGATGCCACCCTTTCTTCACAGATTGGATGGTACAGTCGTCATCATATATATTGTAGCACACAAAGTGACCAATACTTCTGAACAACTTAAAATTAATATACTTAATAGCAATCATTTCTATTAATTAGAGTTAAGATAAGTGGATATGAAGGTACCTTCTCAAAGTCATCAAGATTCTCACATCGTCGCACATTGTATATCATTCCTTTCTCATGAAACATTTCCAATAATTCTCTTTCAAATTCTACACCGTAAGGTGATTTATCCGTTATGATGCCCACTCTGTGCCATCCAGCATCATTTATAAACTTCATAAACGCATATTTTAGTAATGAACCCGATATTAAATTCATAGAATTTGGAAAATTGCTAGTATATTCGGCATTCATGTAAGGCGTTTCGTAAAATATCGTTGGTATCAAAATTTCGTCGTGCATATCAAACGGCTTAGGAGCCAATACTGCAAGTAGATTGTTTTTCAACTGTTCTAAATAAGAACCGCATTCGTTTATTGATACTATTTTCAGATGTAAGTTTTTATGGAAAGGTTTGTTCGAACCGAAACAAGCGTCCCAATCATTTGTGCATATAAGGACTATTCTTAGTTCGATTGTATTGTTAGCCTGCCTCGTACATGAGCGACGAGACGTAAAAAACTGATCGTCTAAATTATATTCGATTGTTTCTATAAACTCAAGTAAGTCTCCATCGTTCATTTCGGCTACATTGCGACTCACGACTTTGACCAATGTTTTATAGTCTTTACTCGAGGTGAATCGTTCACTACTGTCGTTTCCGTTGCGTTTTACTGTAGCTTTTAATTCTTTAAACAATATGTCACCAGTATAGTTGATTTTGTTATAATCATCTTCTTCAAATCGGTAATTGTAGTAGTCTTCGGTCCATAAATTGACAATGTCGCTGAAAAAAGTAAACCATACATATATAAGTAGGTATAACTAGATTCCACCCGCGGCTTCACCCGCGTGGAGATGGTGGTGCCGCGGTAGCGGCCGCCGAACGCCAATCCTCTCTATTGTTGGTGAATTATGTAAAACATATTTCATTTGGATTATGGAACATGAAAATAGAGGGAATCTACCGCTCGGCGGCCGCCACTAAGTCATTTTATGGCAAGTTTTTTCATACCTTGGTTTACATTATTGCAGTTTTAGTATGGATCCCTATTTTTTCCCTATGACACACACAGATAACGTGGCTTTCTATTGGTAAAAGAATTTTCACAATTGGTTCAGTAGATCCAAAGATTACCCCCTACAACCTCACAAACTTTACCTTTTATTAGTATACTATCTGACCCACCCCGGCTTCGCCCGTGGCGTATTTCGAACACCGATGCACCCTTTTTAACTCACATAATATGCTCATAATTTATCAGTTTTCCTAAAATGTATGGGAATCTACCGGAATTGTTCACATTTATGATTATTGCTCCGCTCCCTTGGGCAGTAGCGTGATGATATTTAGCCTATGACATTCACGGATAATGTGGCTTTCTATTGGTGAAAGAATTTTTAAAATCGTTTCAGTAGATCCCGAGATTACCCCTTACAATTTAACAAATATACAAACACACAAACTTCACCTTTCAATAATATTAGTATATATATACAATGTGTTGATCTGCATTTGAGTATCCTTCACAGGGGGGGGGGGGGGGCTTGAGCTACTTACCGTCGCTGTCTCACCGCATCTAACGTCCCACGGACCCCAGTTTGTATAAACACCGAACGCTGAATGTTGTAAAAACTGCCACATTTCCTTTCCAATATGTCATTTAATGCTCTTATTGTTTTGTAATAAGGATGACTATGGAGTGGTTCCATTAAGTGCACATATCTCTCTGAAATTTAAATAAGGAATACGTGTACATTATTATGATAACAACCCATTTATGTCCCACTGCTAGGCACGGTTTTCCTCTCCTGTACGAGAGAGCTAAGAGGGTTTAGACCTTAATCCACCCACGCTGGCCTAATGCGGGTTGGTGGATTGAACATGTCCTTAGAATTTCATGGTCATGTGGGTTTCGTCACGATGTACCTTCACCGTCAGCAGATAGTAAGGCATGTGATTAGCACATATAAATTCTAAATTACATACATATAGTCACGCCGTGGTAGGCCGAGATAAAAGTCCACCATAGGTGTTGCTCACGTTCATAGGCCGCGGTGACCGCTTTCCATTAGGTGAGCCGTGTGCTTGTCTGTCACCTAAGTTCTATTAAAAAAAATCTACTTCTTATATACTTCACGACCTTCCTCTACTGTTATTCATGCAAGCCCGTTGGTTTAACTTTGGCTTGCCCTTTTCATTAAAAAATAATAATTAAAAACATATTTTTATGTTTTTTTTATACCACTCAGGAGGCAGACAAGCACACAGCCCACCTGAAGGGAAGCGGTCACCGTGGCCTATGTACGTGTGCAACATCAGGGGTTGGGAAGGGCTGGGAAGTTTGCGTTTGGGGGGGAGGGGGGAGTGGTTCCCAAACCCGAGGGGGCCGTCTCGATGCCGGAGAATAGCCTTGGGGCAGGGAGGGAAATGCTTATTGAGTCGCCTTATATCTGAAGACCCGTAACGGCGCGCGGCGTGCGATTTTCGTCGGTCCGAGTTCAACATGGAACCCCCGATGGAAAATAGGGGTGGAATCCGTGGGGATGTCAGCATAAAAAAAGGCTAGGTGAATATTCTTACCTTTATTTGTCGGCATACACGAAAACCCCACATGAGAACTAACACTATTATTTATCACAACGCACAAAAATAATAAATTATATAACATTTTGTTTACATGTTACGCGTTTAACACTGTTAAAAGTTACATTACAATTGAATTTAAGGATAATAAGTCTCTATGTCATTTTCAATAATATTTACCCTATGATAAGGTATTCGGATTAAATGGTAGCTGCATAATTTTCCTGTAGAAGCGTTAGTGCGCGTGTACACGGTCGGGTACTGGGGAACCACGCGGTTCCCAAACCCGAGGGGGGCATCTCGAATCCGGAGATGGCCCGGGTCCACCTTACAACCCCGCGTCAGAAGACCCTAGATGGCGTGCGCTTTAAGTCGGTAAGAGTCCGACATAACCTGCCCCACTGGCCGCGGGGTGGGTATCCATGAGGATTTCCACACGATAAAAAAAGGGCAGTAGAGCAGTAATAAAATTTTCCATATTAGTTTAGAATAAATAATTTACAGGTATGTGTGGTATGAATGGGTGCCATGCCACGAGGGCGAAGCATGTTACAGGCAAAACCGTGGGGCACATCTAGTATTACAAATAAAAAACGTCCTCATGTGATATCGGATACATCTTTATTAAAAAACAAATCGTTTCCAAAAAATAAAAAGCCAGGCCGTTAGTGTTGTGTATATCAACGTATATTTACATATAAATATCTCTCATTTTTGTCCAAGTACTCATTTACTTGACAGTGCGGATGTACCTTCGATTAGGTTATATACATAGCTATATAAACGTACAATTATATATGGGCATAGTATAAAATAGGGATACTATATTATATAAACGAGTTATGTGTTTAAAGAACAATGTTGTTGGCAGCACCTAATAGGGCTTGGCTAAGCGCTCTGCCTGCTTGTATAGCCTGGGGACTTCCGCTGCCTACTGCACTCAAGAACTGCAAAGAAAAACATATGTATAAATGAATCATCATCATTCTCTGAACCTTTTTCCCAACTCAGTTGGGGTCTGCTTTCCAGTCTAACTGTGATGCGGCTGAATGATATTTTCCGTGGAGCGACTGCCATCTGACCTCCACAACCAATGGTCATTATGACCAATGGCGATATCGAAGTTCCAAGTAAGACTAGTTGGACTTTTGTGGGCTCCAACTACCCGTAACGACTGCCATAGATGTTTATATGGCAACCGGGACCGACGGCTTAACGTACTCTCCGAGGCACTAATAAACCTGCGATAAATACACACATAACTTCGAAAAGCATCGAAAAGTCATTGGTGTGTGCCATGGTGAACCTGGGATCGAACCCGAGACCTCGTCTCAGCAGTCCATTACCCAAACCACTAGGCTACCGCGGCTTACATATACATGATGTATAAATAAATATTCTACGACATTCTACACAGCGCTCCCTAGACCCAAAGTAAGCTTACGTTAACTAGGTTGGCTTAATATGGCTTCTAGAATGCTGATAAACATACTTCGACACTTTTTTTTGTGAATAGATACTTATTATACATAGAAACAGCCAGACCAAGGCAAATATACATATTCATGTATATGTTACGGCTAATACCCGAAGTGCGGCTACACCTAGTTTTAGCCGGTTAGGTTAGGTTAAGTTAGGTTAGGGTAAGTGGCTACACCTAGTTCTAACCGGCTAAAACTAGGTGCAGCCGCACTTCGGGTATTAGCCGTAACATGTACAAATATTTGCACTGGGGGGCTAAAAAGGCCACATTTGATGTTTCATATTGTGTTCATCATATCCGTCAGTTGACATATTTTGACATATTTTATTATGTAAATTATGTCACCTGACAGATAAGATGATCATATTATGAAACATCCAATGTGGCCTTTTTAGCCCCCCTGAGCGGGCATCGAACCCGCGCCCCCTGTAGTAGCAGTCGCATGCTCTACCACTTACACAAATAAATAAAATTGAAGGGTCAGTTTGTAATCATGAAAATTATGAAACCTTCGGAAGGAAAGCGTTGAACAAGAGGCTGTGTCATGAATATCGCGGCAGCTAACAACCATGTGTGTGTTTGGGTTGCAACGTGTTACTTTGATTGATTGATACCGGGATATTTTTAAACGGTTTTATTGAACTTGACCTGTTGTCAAATCTAGTAATTGAAAATTGACCCCCTTTCAGTTGTCTGATTGGTCTGATATTTGGCAGAAGTCTTTAGTTCTGGTGACAATACTATTAAAAACCGTTTAACTTCCAAAAAGATTTTTTAATAATTTATTTCTTGCTGTATTTAACTTTTTTTGTCACTCAAACTGACTAAATCGAATGCCGTTTGCCGCATAGCGGGTGACTTGTGCGTACTGACTAGTCAGTTAGATATGTATCCTTCACTAGCTGTTGCCCGCGGCTCCGCCCGCGTGGACGTCGATTTTCGCATTATATACCTACTATATCGCCGGTTCTAATCAGCGGATTACGATCAAATATACGTAAGATTTTGAGTCGAACCTAGACCTTGGTTTTTTATTAGAAAGGTCTTGCTTAGACTAAAAATTTACCGTATGTTTGGTTGTAATTAGTTAAGTAGAACCGGAGATATGACCAAAAACGACCTAAAAACGAAGCGCGGGCGAAGCCACCGGTATCAGCTTGTATAAAAAGTAGCCTATATGTTGCCCAGAACTATGAACTATAATCGTACCAAGTTTGATCAAAATCCCATCATCTATTACATTCATAAAGTCCCCTAATAATTTTTTTTCTCATATATCTTCCATGTACAGACACCGATCAGTTACAGATTTTTTATATCATGTATAGATTGCTCCGTAGGTTCATGATACTAGGTTGTTGAAACGGACAGCGGTTAAGATGTACTTACGTTGGTGGCTGGTCCAATCGCTTGTCTGATGGCTCCTACGATAGGACCCAGGGAGGCAGCAGTAACTGCTGCGCCCACATTTCTGCTAACAACGCTGAATCCATTGTACAGACGCTTAGCTGCGCAGTATTGTTCTTGAAGTAGTCTGAAACACATCCACCATTATTATCGTCAAGTGTCCTATACACTAATATTATAAAACTGAAATGTTTGTTTGTTTATAGGTAGCTTTTTTATATAGGAACGTCAAAATGACTTCATCTCGCCAAATGGTAAGCTAAAGGTAAAGTCTAAGGACTGGGGTGACCACTACATACACTGATAGTGCTACAGTAGTGGCTCTCAGCTTGACGGCCTCTTCAAATGGTTTTTCACGCCCCGCTTAATAAAGTGCCCGGGACTGTAGGAGGAAGGAAACATATGCGCTGGTAAAGAGTTCCAAGTCTTTATGGTGCGGCAAATAAAAGATCCGAGGTTTGGTTTACGCGTTAATCTCAGGAATTACTGGTACTAGTAATTCCTGAACAAGTATTCCTTGAAGAAGGACATTCCTGTCAGATGTCATCTCTACGGTTACTCCCTTTCTTGCCATATCCTCTTTCACGCACTCCATCCATCTTTTCTTAGGCCTACCTTAAACCCCGTCACATTCATACTTAAAACCTTTTTAACAACATTGCTTTCATCTCTTCTCATAACAAGTCCATACCACGACAGTCGCTCGCTTATCAATTTTTTATTAATTGGTGCAACTTTCAAACTTCCTCTAATATACTCATTCCTTATTCTGTCCATTCTTGTCACACCATACATCCATCGTAACATTCGCATCTCCGCTACATGCAGCTGTCTTTCATGAGAAATATCAGATCATTACCCAGCTGTTGATGGGGATGCAGTGGAGCGGGCAATATCCCAAGCTTCTTCGAATGGATAGTTTGAGCCACCACCGTTGCAGTTACCGCGTCTGCCGGTCTGCAAGCAAAGATGAAAAAATCAAGAACATCCCTGATAATAATAATAGCAACCCATTTATGTCCCACTGCTGGGCACGGTTCTCCTCTCCTCTAACGAGAGAGCTGAGAGAGTTTAGACCTTAATCCACACACGCTGGCCTAATGCGGGTTGGTGGATCGGCGATCGGACATGTCCTTAGAATTTCTTCTAGGACATGTGGGTTTCCTCACGATGTTTTCCTTCACCGTCAGCAGATGGTAAATCATGTGTTTAGCACATATAAATTTCACAAAGTGAAATTCACATTGGTGCTATCCAGCTGGATTTGAACTCGATACCTGGATTATTTCTTGCTCTGAGTAAAGGCCGCGTCCTTATCCATTCAGCTACCATCGCTTGATATGAAACTAGATTTAAAAAAAACTGGCCAAGCTGGAACATTGTAGTTCGAGGGACGAGACTCTGGAAAGGAATTCCTCTTGGGGTTAGGGTTGTCAGATGGCAGTCGCTTCCATAAAAATCAAGATACGCCAATAAATTTTCTCAACCACACTTTGCTGTTCGTTATTTGCCTTTATTCACGTGTATAAATCCAAGTGGGGAGGGCTTATTCGTGTATATTTTGCTTCATTCGTACGAATATTCGCTATTCTATGACGAGCTGTGGAGGGTTTAGTCATCTATGAGAATTTCCTCGAATACAATATAGGCGAATAGCGAAGTGTGGTTCCGCCATAATAGTAAAGGATATGCGCAATCTATTATACAACAGTGGGTAAACCTATAATTGCCAACATGATTCACCATTTCTACTAAACTGACTGTCTGAAATAACGGTCTATTATACGCAATATTTCATACCAACACCTCTGTCGATAAATTGTCAATTAATCATTGCCCGTCGGTGCGAGAGAAAAATCATTTATATCAATAACAATAGGAGAATAGTTGTCCAATTGTATGGAGTTTGAACAATGTTAGGGGTTGATGGAAAGGTTTGCACGGCATGATTAACGATGACTGTGTTGTTTCGTATGCATTGAGTGTGCGTTCGTTACTGGCGTTGGTCCAAAACAATTATAGAATCTAATTAATACACAGCACCCGGCTATTGTTTTGTTACTTCTATAGAAAAATTTTCAAGAAAGTGACCGTTTTTTGGATTTTGTCTACATGTTTTAGAAAATTTTTGGAACTGTACTTATTGGAAAAATTCCTTCACCGTTTAAAAGGCAAATTATGCTTGATGGACATATTTTTTTATTATCTATATCTATACGCATATTATAAAGAGGTAAAGTTTGTGAGTTTGTGAGTTTGTGAGTTTGTGAGTTTGTGAGTTTGCGAGTTTGTGAGTTTGTGAGTTTGTGAGTTTGTGAGTTTGTGAATTTGTGATGTTGTGGGGGTAATCTCTGGATCTACCGTAACGATTTTAATAATTATTTTACCAATAGAAAGCTACGTCATTTGTGAGTGTCATAGGCTACATTATTTCATTGGAAACCTGGAATTTACACCTGGGCGAAGCCGGGTCCCGGGTTGCCAGTATGTAATAACAGCCGTAGAATATATCGGAAAAATTCGAGCATCTAGAATGGGTCCACGTAGCTTCGTTGGTCAAAGCACTACCCATGTAAGGGACTGGTCACGGGTACAAGTCTCGTCCTGGATGATATTTTTTTCCGATCAAAAATCATAATTATTTAGGATTAAAAAAATCTTATATAAACCAGAGCGATGTGAGGGCGGGTTGCTAGTTATTTATAAAGGTAGGATTTGGGTTCCAGAATGCGGATAAACATACAAAATTATTTTTTAATAAATACATACCATTATAGTTACACAGCAACACACCAGAGACCAATGCGACCATTTGCGAATCCGACCAAATGCGAATAAATGCAAACAAACATATTTATACATACACGTAGCATTGGCACATAGATCGTCAAACATAACCCCCTACTGCAGGTAACTCGTGCACCGGCAGAGAGAAATCCTGAATATTAACATTAAGTCACTTCTTCTTCTTCTATCGTATCGATGGCATATCTACTCTGTACTTTTGTTCTTCCAATGTGCTTCTACCTGGATTGCGTTCATCTCCTTATATACTGAAGGTTTCTCATAGGACAAAGCAGATATACTTCTCAGCCTATGTAAAAATACGGGTGACGGCCTGTGCGTGTAGGAAACTCACCAAGATGCTAGCATCCTTGACTCATCTGGAACTTGACTATCTATTTTATAAAAAGGTCAATAAGAGTGGAGGAAGCTCGTGAAGTATGTAAGGACAGAAGCAGATGGCGGGCTGTTGCTCTGTTCACTCTAAATGGAAAAAGTCATGTGTGTATGTATGTTCAAGACGGCCTTACTGCGAAACGGCGAGAGCCGGGGTTGACTGCTAGCTGCGCGATACCCTCAACTTCAGAAGCAAGGGCTTGGATGTAATTGACGATAGCTCCGCGTGCAGCAGCAGGGTTGCCGGAGCGGACGGCGTTTACGTACGATTGGATGGTCTGGAAACAAAACAATTTGTTATCTACATCAGTAATTAAATCCTCAATTTTTTTTGTACAATTTAGGTGGCTGACAAGCACACGGCCCGTCTGAAGGGAAGCGGCACAGTAGCTTATGAATGGGTTACTAGCGCTGCCAACCCTAAAGGCCCTCTATCCAGAGTCGGTAGCGTGAGTGTGACGCCCGCAAATTGGGGGAGATTGGGAGAAATGGATGGGGGACGAGTGAAGGGGGGGGGGGGGGGTTGAGAGAGTTTCTGTGTTGACAAAGCAGGAGACTTTGGTCTCCCCGCTGACAGCACGGAATACTACAAAACCGTTGAATAATGTGAAAAGCACTTACGTTAGATGACACGCAAGAGTCCCCAGGAATACCAGTGGAGACCTTGGTCAGCATTGCTAGAGCCTGTGAGACTGATAGCTCCTGACTGTATGGGTCGTTTGAGTTGGCGAGGTCGCCAGCTACCTGCTGTACAGTTAGAACGTATGCGCCGAGGTCTCCATTGTCGGGGTTCTCAAATGCGTTGTTTAGGAGCCAGCTGTAATAAACATTTTATTATTATGTTGCATCTATCTATACATATATACAATGATAGGAGAGTCAAAACTGTACATTGAATTTTTTGAAAAGAATACTTGGGGTGTGATGTACCTACAATCGATACCGAAAGCCAAAAATATAGTTTTTAGAATTTTTTGTCTGTTTGTCTGTATGTCCGGGATAAACTCAAAAAGTACTGCATGGATTTACTTCACATCACATCACAGTTAGACTGGAAAGCCGACCCCAACTGAGTTGGGAAAAAGGTCCAGAGAATGATGGATTTACTTCAGGCATGAATATTACTAAGAAGTCGGGTCAACAAATACAGGCGATAGCGTGATAATTATGTAGCCTTATTACATACATACATACATAAACTCACGCCTATATCCCCAAAGGGGTAGGCAGAGGTGCTAGCACCCACATTTCACCAGTTTATGTTTAGGTCCCAATATAATAGGTGGCGAGCATATTGCCATTAACCGGGCACTTATAAACCCGTTGATAAATACACACATAACTTCGAAAAGCATCGAAAAGTCATTGGTGTGTGCCATGGTGAACCTGGAATCGAACCCGAGACATCGTCTCAGCAGTCCATTACCCAGACCACTAGGCTATCTATAAGTATAATAATATACCTATATACTAGGATACCTATAAATATGTAATAAATATGTAGCCTTATTAAGGCTACATATTATCACTTAGCTTAGATGGCCCGGGGTCAGCTGGGATGCGATAATGCCTTTTGAGTAACCTTACACCCCGGTTATTGAAACCCGATTCGTTGTGCGGTTTTTGTCATGTCGAATATGACATAACCACCTCCGATGGCCAGGGGATTTCCATGGGAAGTTTAATAGCACCATTAGATTAATGTACTTTTCTGATGAATGTACTTACCCACCGACTGCTCTACCATTGCTTCGTTGTGGGGCAACATCATTTATATTACTTAACTGCAACTCCACGGCAGGCGCAGCTAAAGCGCTCTGAAACAAAAATAAAGAAATATGTAAGTATGTACAAAATTTAAATACAATCAAATCTATTAAATACTAGTTTCCGCCCGCGGCTTCGCCCGCGTGGAAGTCGGTATCGCTACCAAGTTTACTTATAGTGTGAAGCTAGCTTAGAGCATGGTTTTAACATAATACAACCGAGCTAACAACATTCAAATATGAGTCGTTAGGTTAATTACACATTGTTACAGAATGCGTTGAAGACATAAGGCTTCACTGCTCGTTCACCATAGGTGATAGCGTGATAATGTGTAGCATATGTGCTGACCCGACTTCTTAATAATATTCGTGCCAAATTTGAAGTAAATCCATGCAGTACTTTTTGAGTTTATCCCGGACTGTATACAGAAAAACAGAAAAAAAATCTAAAAACTATATTTTCGGCTTCGGTATCATTCTCTGAACCTTTTTCCCAACTCAGTTGGGGTCGGCTTTCCAGTCTAACTGTGATGCGGCTGAACTTCGATATTTTCCGTGGAGCGACTGCCATCTGACCTCCACAACCAATGATCATTATGACCAATGGCGATATCGAAGTTCCAAGTTAGACTGGTTGGACTTTTGTAGGCTCCAACTACCCGTAACGACTGCCATAGATGTTTGTATGGGAACCGGGACCGACGGCTCAACGTGCTCTCCGAGGCACTAATAAACCTACGATAAATAGGTACACACATAACTTCGAGAAGCATCGAAAAGTCATTGATGTGTGCCATGGTGGACCTGGGATCGAACCCGAGACCTCGTCTCAGCAGTCCATTACCCAAACCACTAGGCTACCGCGGTGTATGTATGTATGTATTAATAATAATATTTAAAAAAAAATTAGACTATTGTGTCTATTAATTTCTGGGATCAAGAGAAACTACAGACATAAAGTATATCTCTCAATTTTAAAATAAGGTGGCAGATAAGTACACGGCCCACCTGATAGGAAGCGGTCACCACTCACCATGGCCTATGGACGTTTGCAACACCAGGGTGTCACACACGCGCTGCCTACCCTGAAGGGAAGAGCAGAAGGGCTAGGAAAGTGTGGGGAGGCTAAGAAGGGGTCGCGGATTATTGACCGGATCGCGATGTAATTATGTTGACTGTCTCCAGTCTCTCGTTACGAATACTATACGCGTACTATTCGAATGTAATTTCGTGGTCACCCTACGGTTGTCAGATCCTGCATGTTCACGTCATATTATTATCGTATCGAACGATCCGTCATTTACACAACTCGATTTCAATATATTATGCTCTCAGAACCCGGTAGGGACCCTGACTGCCTCACTCGCGCTTTACATTTATTCATATAAAAGTAGGATGACAATGGTTTAAGTAGGTATCGTTTTTATTATGTCCGTGGCTCGGCCTACGTGGCTATCTGTTTTCACGTTTTTTTAAAGTCGGTGTTTGTCGGTTTTTTGTCAATATTATTATTAACAAAAAAATAATTTATTGACAAAAAACTAAATTACTATCTGTAGAACTTTAAATCTTAAGTTTTTGTACCAAAACAACGCCTATTGTACAATTATCTAAATGATAAATAAATAAATATTAAACATGTTGCTGTATAATAAAATGTCTTTAATTCTATATATTATTTTTCTTTAATTCTATGTCTATTAGAAATATTAATTAAAGTTAAAAAAGTTAAAAGTTAACTCAGTTGGCAGGATATGCTGATAGAACTATAATGATTCGATAGGGCGTCGACGTTCAAGTTCCAAAGTTTTTTTATTCATAATTTTTCTTTTAATTATTTTTGAACATTTTATATGAAACCTAATAAATATCAAACCATGGTCACACTATGTAAATCCAAATATTCCCTAGTGGATGCGTATTGAGACCTTTGATAACATTTGAGGAGCTTTTGAACACCATTTGCCATAGATATTTGTTTTTTTTGAAGACAGAGGGACCAGACTTATAGAAGAACTATATAGATTACAGAGAAACAAGAAATCTAAGAGTACTAATAATATATTATAAAAGAGTTTGTTTGGTAGAACGCACGTATCTCAGGACCTAGTGGTTCGAATTAAAAAAATCATTTTGTATTGGATAGCCTGTTTATCGAAAAAGGTATAGGTTTCCAATGATTTTCTAAGCCTAATAAATATCAAACCATGCCTAAAGGTTATATAGTTTGGCCGCTGAGACTATGCGTTCCTGACACATGTCAATTCGTCATGACTAGTTATGTACAATAAATAACTTGTACCTAGAACCGTTCTCTAAACCTGTTCCCAACTTACAATAACATAATAATAATCACAGTCAGCAATTGTGACAACGTGATTTCATTTTAATTTTAATTTTATTCTAATTTGGCTATCTATCCGCCCTATTTGTTTTTCCAATTTTATATTTTTAATTTTGTTTCATTCTTATTTAATTTTATGTGATTATTAATTGTAATGATGGGTTATTGCCTGAAATAAAAAAAAAAAATCATATTCATTTCATTCATTATAAAAATATGATTCATTCTTTCTATTAGCTTGGGTAGGGGCTTATTACAAAATTACATATTTTTTTTTACATTAACACACATTAACAAAAATACAAAATAACGTTCTATTTTATATTTTTCAACCAACAGATTATTATTATTAAGATTACTAAAATACGCGGTTACAATTGCCTTGTTATTTTGTCTCATCACTATGAAAGCCGTATGAAAGCGAACATTTGACATAACCTTGAAACAGCGCAGTTTGACGTGTATGACTTTTAAAAACTATTGATTTTATATTTTTAATTAATTAATTGTTAATCATTTTAGCCCAAAATTAATCTGTGTATTGTAAATTGGCACAGTAATTAAATTTTTAATGTTATCACTCGTTAATAAGGTCAATAAACGATATTTAAAATTTTGCCGTAAATTATACACCAGTTCAAAGTTACATCGCCCGTTCGCTCACAACCTGTCAGGAACGCATTCTTTCAGCGATTCTATAATAGGTTATTTATCATCACGCTACTATATAGGAGAGCGTAACAGTCGTAATGTCAAAATATTCGGCAAATTACCATATATTCTTGCAAAATTACGGGTATGTATGGGTTAAATAAGTGCCACGGGGATGAAGTATGTCACGGGTGAAGCCGGAGGGGGGGGGGGGGGGTAGAGCTATATAAAATACTTTAACTGATACCTTTGTATAGGGTCCATTTATGCCAAAAAGTATGATGAAAATTTAATAGTTACCTACGTATTTTTCAGCTCAATGGTAACTATACCTACGACACGATATAATGGCCGGTTTGACGTTTGTCCGCTCATGAAGTTTCGTATTAATTATTGTGACATTTTGAAAGAGCAAATTGCTGTTCTTTATTGTCAATAGTGACGTACAGTAAGTCATAAAATTTTATCGAATGTAGGTATAATTTTAGGACACAATATTTATTTATTACATTGATTTCTGAATTATATAATGTATATTAGTGTCCCACGATCATTTATTTTTTATTTTTATAAGATTTTAGTTACCTATTGGTGTACTTATTTCACACAACTCTGTATCTTGTTTTTCGAAATTCAATTTTTTTAAATAAAATCTATATAATCGACACTAGGACCACTGGCAAGCCCAATAATACCTCCGGCAAACTTACGTCAAAACAAAGCATTTTCGACTTGACGTTGCTTCGAAAAGTACAAACTAGGAGTGCACTGCGATTGCGATATAGTTTAGACCTCCTCGCCTGATGGTAAGCTAAATGGTAAATCTCGCCTGATGGTAAAGTCTCAGGAAGGGGTCCCCATTACATACACTAACAGTGATAATTATAATGGTGGCCCTCAACTTACTCTGTTTACGCCTTTTGTTGTGGATTTCGTCGATATGGCCGAACATACGCAGAGCTGAGTTCTAAACATTCAGGCACGTGTGTTCGTTATAGGTACGCCTTCGTAACATTTCGATCGTGAATCTCAAAATGGAAGGCCAATTTTACCTATAACTGTTAGACGAATAGATAACTAAAGAAAAATCTGGCGAGACTGGCACAGAAGAAAATAAACTTCACACACACAGAAAAAAACGAGCAAAACCAGTCGAAGACATGTGTGTAGCTACTATTTACGGAAGGAGTATCCAACAAGAAAAAAGCTAGTGCAATCACTGAAGGAAGCTGGATTAATATATACTCATTTTCATTCCTAATTCCAATATTCAGTTCGTTCAAATGTATTAAGTAGGTAAAAATTTATATTTTTTTACTAAAGTTTTGAATCAGGTACCTAGGTAAGTACTGCTTGCAATAAAAACTTATTTGATTTGATTATATTTTTATCGAGAGTAAATTGACATTTCCATCACTATTGTAATATGTCAAACCGGCCATCATATCGTGCTGCTACTGTAAGCTACCTGAATTCAGAGTTAAAAGTCGACTACTTTAAAGAGGTCCAAAAACACAACATTAATTTAATTAATTGGTGGGTACTTTTTACACTGAAATATGCTATACTGGGTCTGTAGATAAATTGACAATATACTACTTAGTGGAATCGTTTTGAAGCGAATTTGCAAAAGTACAAAATGTATGGAGTGACATTTGTTACGTGTGACAAGTCCTAATGTCGACGCTTCCATACATTTAGGACATTTTCACTGGGATCGTTATGCGTGAGAACTATCTTTCTATTCTACGAATATTATTCACATAGTCGCAGAAACTTGGTTAAATTTCACCAAAAGCTATATAATTGGGTTGGTTTCCTCTATGAGATTCATTGTGCAAAACAGTTTAATGAATCAGGTATATTAGCTTTCAAAATTTGGACATTCCGTATTACCCATAGGGCCATGCAAGTTTAATTAAAGCTTAAAAATAATAATAATATCAAATTACTTACTGTGGCAACAAACAGTACCAATACGATAGGCAGCATCTTGTTGGTCTATTGAGACCAAACGGTATATACTATACACGAAAGCCTTCTTAAAATACCGATATATATACACGTTACCACGATTATACCAAATATCGATGCTCTACAAGACTAACGTACTAAGTACAAAAAATTTAACTTTCAAATATGAACTCTATTTTGATTTAGTAAAAGATGAGAATGCTATGTGCAGAGTTTTGCACTTAGTGCCTTTGTCTTATAGACTATCGATATGTAACATCTGACCAAATATAATAGTTTTACCAACAATTTATGCTTACACTAAAATATATGGAAACCTTTATTGTAACGGTATAAGGTTGATTTTAGAATGTATTATAGTTTTCAATATGTATGAATAAGATGGTAGTTTCATAGATTTGAAACAAAGAGATTAATTGAATCGTTTGTTTGTTCGTTTGCTTTGGTGTAAATAGTTTGCACAAATTGTCCTTTATACTGGTACAATGTAAAATTAAGATTATTTTTTGTTTCAATCGTCATTTGTTATGTAAATATAACTTGAAGGATTCGCTATTCTGTTTAAGTTTCAAGATTTTTTTTTCACGTTTTTTAATATATTTTTTTTAGCGAAATGGCTAGTTTTCTCATTAAGCTTAGTTTATTGTGTTACAAGCGGGTTCTCATCTGTAGTTTAATGGCCAAGATTCGAACCCGGGCCCTCTCGAACGATCTATTAAGTATTTGAAACTGTAATGTACTCGTAAAAAGCAAAGTTCAAGTTAAAGGCTGAACTAAGTTTAACAAACGAAAAATGTGTACCTCGCTCTATGAGCCACCTTACATTCCTGGTGTCAAGAGACCCTAGATGGCGTGCGGTTTTAAGAATCCGACATAACCTGCACCACTGGTCGCGGGGGGGATGGGGAAATATCCATGAGGATTTCCGCAATTTTTAGGGTTCCATACTCATCGGGTATGAATCCTATTATCGTTTTATATTGGTGACGTCAATATGATTTCACCTCGCCTGATGGTAAGCTAAAGGTAAAGTCTCAAGATTAATCCCATTAACACCTATAATGCTATCGTCAGCTTGACGGTATATAGCTATTACTTTTTCTATTTCTTTTTAAAGGGTGATATTTTCAAGCATAATATTTAAACGTTTCATTGCACGAACCATTTTGTCTCCACTCCACTTCATATTACAGTCCCAGATAGTATATCTTCAACATAAAATTTGAAAATGGTACAATGTTGTGTCAAGGCGGAATGGCTTTGAGTGACTGGAAAGCGGTATAAGCTGATAGGAGGGCCACTAGACCAGCGGGAGTATTACGCAATTTATGTTATTTAAAAAAATATATCCTAGTAATACCACTACTACTGTATTTTAAAAGCAAAAGTTTGTAAGAATGTATGTCTGGATGTATGTTTATCGCTCTTTCACGCAAAAACTGCTGAATGGATCTGGCTGAAATTTGGTACAGAAATAGATTAAGTCTAGAATAACATAAATGCTACTTTTTAATCCGGGAACAGGTTCCCGTGGGTCATAGGTAGCGGGAATTAAATATCACGCGAGCGGGACTTAGGCAACAGCTAGTTAGTAAATAAAATTCCTACTAATATTTATACATGCGTACAGCTAAGGAGTGGAATTTCTTGCCTGAGTCTGTGTTTTCGGAAAGCTATAACCTGGGAGTTTTCAAGTCACGAGTGAATAGGTTCCTTCTAGGCAAGCGTGATTCATCGTTGACCACATCGTCACTTACCATCAGGTGAGATTGAGGTCAAACGTAAGCCTATAATGAATAAAAAAAAAATTAAAATAAATGTGAAAGTTAGTGAAGACGTTTGAACAGATTTGGCTTAAATTTGGAACAGGGATGTATTATAGTCTATAGCATAATACTAGGAAACTTTTATCCCGGGAATAAGTTTCCATTGTTAACAGACACGGAAGCAGAATTCCACGCTGTCAGAATTAAAAAACTGAATGAAAATAATCAGATATATAAAAATGAATGCCTTTTTTCCATGGTCACGGCATGATGCGTGAACGGCTGGACCGATTTGGCTGAAAATTGATGGGGAGGTAGCTTAGCATCAGGACATAAGATACTTTTATTCCTGCCACGGGGACGAAATATAACATGGGCGAAGCCGCGGGGCAAAGCTACTTATGTATATTTTAATCAATATTTTGAAACATTTAAATATACAGCCAATACAACAGCATTTTCATTAAGAAATATAAATAACTTTACTCACAAACTAATCTTGAAAATCTGAAAATTACCATCTAAATTTTAACGCTCACCATACGTAAATCCCTTTGCAAAAAAATCCGTCACACTTTCATGAAGCAATCTGTCTGAAAATTTTTACTATACTTGTAACAGAATCGGCGACCTAATGGCCCTACGGCGATATCTCTGTCGTTCAACGGGATCTCATCATTTGCAGTAAAGCAGTCAGGAATAAATCCGACGATGGACACTAAAATACTATGTATGCTTTACGGTCGCTTTGAACACCTGACTATTATCTTTACTACCTCTCCGTTTAGCTACTGAGCTTTGGTGATTTAAGTACTCTCTTACACATCCGAGCCTTTTCATAACTCAGTTGGGGTCAGCTTTTTTAAGTAATCTGTTTCGCGCGAATAGGCCACGGTGACCGCTTCTCATCAGGTAGGCGGTGTGCATTACGTTGTATAAAAAAATATACGCGCCGTAGAGTATATAGATAGTCTTACAAGTCCACATTATAGATAACTCGCCCCCCTCTTTATGATTTACCACCAGGCAGGCTCTGTGCAAACGTGTGTGAAGCTTAGGTACAACTTCAGTAGCGTTGTGGAAACAATTTTACATAGACTACGGAGACAACAGGGGTTTATACAGAAACAGTACCTCTACAAAGTATTATTGAAGTATTATGAATTCTGTGAATAAATGTTGGGCTTCACTGCCAGCGGGATATTCGATTTTTTGCTAACTATTTAATCCGTCAAATTGACTGCACCTCGTCTGATGGTAAGCTGAGGTGAACTACAAAAAGGAATGGCCTCCATTTCTAGAGGGCTTCAATACAAAGGGCTACAAATATATAAAGTTCCATGGCTATCTTCAAAAGAGACGAACTTTCATCTTATAATTGAACAAGTTCAGGAAAATTTTTCGCGATAAAAGGTAGCCCAAGCCCTTTTTTTTATTATTTTTTTCCTGCGGAAATCCTCATGGATACCCACCCCGCGGCCAGCGGGGCAGGTTATGTCGGACTCTTACCGACTAAAATCGCACGCCGTCTAGGGTCTTCTGACGCCAGGGTGTAAGCTGGCCCAAAGAGCATTTCCCTCGCACCCCGGCTTGACCCGGGCCATCTCCGGCCATCTTTGTATTAAGTTTCATCATTTGGATGGTTCTGTGGTGTAGACGTGGATTGTATGGATAAAAATCCTCTATCAATGGCACCCAACCCTTACCCGGTTGCAGTCATAGCAAAGGCGTAGATAATCCTGCCTTCAGCGGGATGTATTTTGCGTTTCCAGACAAGAACTTGGAGACAAAGAAACTAACGAAACATTTGAAATTGTATGTTTCAGAGACAGTTGACTTATTATAGCATGGCTCATATCTACTTACTGCTTTCGACTGCTACGTAGGGGGCTCGGGTTCGATTCCCGCTCAGTGCAATGTTTGTATGCATGAATATGTCTATTTGCATTGATCTGGGTGTTTCTATGTATTATATGTATGTATTTACAAAAAAAGGATATAAGTTTCTTTATCAGCATTCTAGAACCCATAACACAAGCTAGTTAAACTAAGCTTACTTTGGGTCTAGAGAGCGATGTGTTGAATGTTGTAGACTATTTATAGTATTTATTTATTTTATTTATGGATAAAAACCGGCCAAGCACCTGTCAGATTTGCCCACATAGGGTTCCATACCATTATATTATTTCCTTTCTCCTATAGTCCCGGATCCTTTGAACGGGCGTGAAAAAGCATTTGATGAGGCTGTCAAGCTGAGGACCACCATTATGGCATTATCGGTGTTTGTAATGGTGACTCCCATTCCAGAGACTTTACCTTTAGAGCGGGTACACATTAGGCGCTTGTAAACGCGCGCTTTGCTAACGCGCGTTTTAAGAACTAAGAGTTTGAATTGATGTGTACACATGCAACGCTCGCCGAACGCAACGCCGAGCGCCCAATGTACACATCAATTGAAACTCTTACTTCTTAAAACGCGCGTTAGCAAAGTGCGCGTTTGAAAGCGCCTAATGTGTACCCGCTCTAAAGGTAAAGACTAAGAGCGGGTACACATTGAGCGCTCGGCGTTGCGTTCGGCGAGCGTTGCATGTGTACACATCAATTGAAACTCTTAGTTCTTAAAACGCACGTTTGAAAGCGCCTAATGTGTACCCGCTCTTAGCTTACCATCAGGCGAGGTGTATTCATATTGACGTGAGCGATATAAAAAAAACCAATCTATCTATCTGTGTTACATAAAAATTGAAAGATCAAGCTGTCAAACCGACCAATACCACAAGTCACCTCCGTTCACGAGTATGACGAACCGACTAATAATAAAGGCAATCTCAAATTCTGTCAGTATATATCTTTCAGTTCAATTATCGCTATGACGTCAGGTTTAATAGAAACGGATTTGTTATGCCTGAAAAAATAATTCCCTCCTCTGAGCAGTGAGAAATCACAGGGAGTCAGATAAGCCTCCGACATCGTCTATAAATTATTTATTAACTGCCGCTTTGGGCGCGGAGCCACGAAATAAGCGACAATTATTTTCTCAAAAATTCACGGCTTTGTGACATCGATGGGTAATCATCCTTTGAGCTTTTCCTCAGGGTTGCCTTCAGTCTAATTACGAAACGGCTGGATTTCGATATTTTCCGTGAAGCGATCACCATCTGACCTTCACAACCCATTCCTTTCACTGTTGATAGGTTATGTCCACAGAACAAAGAAAAATCTGGTTATGTCGTTCACATAAAAAGCCTATATATATGCTAAACCAACGGAACGACGGAGCTAGGACACGATGGTATCTCCCGTTCGAACTGAGCAATCCGTCTGGGGTAGTACCTCCGCCCTACAGGAGACCGCGGCCATAATAACCATCATGTTGTGTTCCTGGCGGTAATTAGGGTAGCCAGAGCTCATAATCCTCCCTTCTTATCCCCTATCTCCTCTTTCAATCCCTCCCCGTCCACAACTTCTTATACTTACTAGGTTTAAGAGCATTTTCTTTTGATTTCATCTATCGTGGCGGCAACCAACATCAAAGTTCAGCCTAATCGTAAAATGCTAATTAATTCATTATCTCCGCTGTTTTTATGGCCACAGTTTGACAGTTGTTACAGTGCCTCTTTGTTCAAGAATTTTATGTTTCAGCAAACTGGGGACGGATTCATTTTAATAATTTTAAATAAAAAATATTTCTCTTTGAAGGCACAAAATGGGTTTAATTTTGAAAGAAATTCAATTTTTACTTGGAACTAGTTTTATTGGTAACTTTTTATTTTCAATTTTAAGGTAGAAAAAATTTGGCAGGTATTTCTTAAAAATGAGTGGTATCTAACTACCCTATGCCCGCGGCACCGCCCGCGTGGTTGTTGGTTTTCGCGCTTTTTGACTATAATATCTTCGGTTTTATTCAACCGATTGTGATCATACGTAAGGTTTTAAATTTTCCCAAGACCTTTTATAGTAAAAACACCGTATCTAACATGGCGAGTGTTCCGATGAGCTCTTCCAATTAATCCCACCCTCTCCTTTCCTACACAGAACTACACGTGCCAGACTGAGGTATCACCCTCACTCGGTGGCATCAATTCCATCAAGAACCAAGCGGTTCGGTACCTCTTTTATTTGTCGCACCATAAAGACTTGGAATTCTTTACCAGCGCATGTGTTTCCTTCCTCCTATAGTCCCGGGGCCTTTAAGCGGGGCGTGAAAAAGCATTTGATGAGGCCGTCAAGTTGAGGGCCGCTACTGTAGCACTACCGGTGATGTGGTGGTGACCCCAGTCCTGAGACTTTGCCTTTAGCTTACCATCAGGCGAGGTAAAGTCATTTTGACGTGTCCTATTTATATAAAAAAGTATTCAAATCTGTTCATCAGGAGCTTTTGCGTCTATCGCGAATAAACAGAGAGGATTGCCAAAAAAATATATTTTTAAGTTCAGAATCGTTCAAATAAGGTAACTCAAGTATTTTTTACCCATGTCATATTTTATACAGATACTCACCGCTTTTTCTTGATATGTACAGCAGGTGACCCTGTGAAGACCTACTAATGCCCTGCTTGAAGAATCTCATAAATTGTGGCAACAGGTTGGCTAAAATGGCTAATAATATAGTGTCTATTTTAGTACTTATACTTGACTACGCAACCTTTCATGTTCGATTCGCACTTTACCGGTTTTTATTTCTAGCTTAGTTCAAGGTAACTGGATTCATGGAGTTATAACAATCAAATCTGGGTCTTAGTTGACTTAGTTCTCTTGATGAGTGAGTCTACCCACCGAATGTAAACACAGTTCTAATAATAACGAAGGGATAACCCTTTGATTAAGGATTATGGGTTATAATTAATTAAGGGTTCTATTGACTAAGTCAACCTTTGTTAATGACTTCAATTAAAATGTTCTATTGTTATACATAAAATTTATTTAACCGTAGTTTTGTATTGTTTAATTAAGCCATCCTAGCCCTCCCTCAACCCTTAAGGGTGGGCAGCGCGTGTGCAGTGACACCCTTAGTGTTGCAGATATCCATAGGCCACAGTGACCGCTTCTCATCAGGTGGGCCGTGTGCTTGTCTACCACCTACGTAGTATAAAAAAAAAGTAGGTATGTAAGTGTTTTGATGATTGATAATAAAAATGTTTCAAGACTGTTCGATTACAATAATATATTATCTTTACCCGACTGCGCCAGCGAGGGTAATAGGTACCTATGTTTCGTGCGTATGTATGTAGGTATATAGGTATGTATCTAGTTTTCTTTGTTCATCTCTAGAGGTCTAACGGCTTGACGGATTTCGATGAATGAGGTCTCAAATGAAAGGTATATTCATTCTCCCGAGTGTGAACAAAAACATAGTTTTGATTTCTGGTGTTAAGAAGTATGAAAACATTTTTTTACTCAAGCTTATCGAGTAGGGTATAAAAATGAAGGAAATTAGAAGGAGATTTGAAAAACATTATCGTTATAATATCTTAACTACAAAATATAAAATAAAATGAATGATAAACACCGATTGCTAATTGAAAAGCCTGATACAAGTTTGATAGCAGGCGGTACTCCGGTATTAAGCTACCCACAGAACATTAAAAACCCATTTTTCTTTGTTCTGTGAAGCTACCATACCTGCTTGTTTACCACCTAAGTGGTATAAAAAAATACGCATGATAACAGTTAGCAACAAAAAAATTAACATTCTCACTTTACTGTATTATACGCGTACCCAAGTTGTGTACAAAGTAATATCGATAATCACCTATTCTTGTGCATTGACGTACGGTGCTACGGTTCAGCCTGTGTAAATAAATACCTTTAGATAAGTAACATTGTACGCAACTCTTGAATCACTTCATTTAATTTGTTTTCTTTGCATTATAAGGAACCTACCATCAAACATACTTAAGGTCATGTTAGAGTAAGCACACCTACAGTGTGGGTGGTAAGGAAACATCGGTAAGGTGTCATAGTTGAAGTTTTTATTTTATTTTATTACTTTAGAAAACTTATAGCTAGATACCTACATAATTTATTCAAAAAAAAGGTTTTATAAGGCCAATTATAAGTAAAGTAATTTGGAAACAATGCAAATCGATTTAGTAGGATGCGAACCATTCATTTTTTTATACCACTAAGGTGGTAGACAAGCGCACGGTCCACTGACCACTGACCTCCACAACCAATGGTCATTATGACAAAATGGCGATATCGAAGTTCCAAGTTAGACTGGTTGGACTTTTGTGGGCTCCAACTACCCGTTATGACTGTCATAGATGTTTGTATGGGAACTGGGACCAACGGCTTAACGTGCTCTCCAAAGCACTAATAACCCTGCGATAAATACACACATAACTTCGAAAAGCATCGAAAAGTCATTGGTGTGTGTATGGTAACCTGGGATCGAACCCGAAACTTCGTCTCAGCAGTCAATTACCCAAACCACTAGGCTACCGCGGTACGAAAAAAAATCTATGTCTGAAATATTATACTCGTAATGACTTAAGCCAAAGTCAAATTCTCGAGTAGTGCCTATTAAGTAAGCCATCCAAATTAGAAGCCGTCTTCCAAGTTTAGTGCCAATTAGATGTTTTCAAGACTCAGGAAGTGGTCTACAACTCCATAGGGATCTGGATAGTTCAGTTAGTCGACGGCGGGGCTAACTAGACGCTGTAGTGCTAGATTATACCATTTGATACTGTCGCAAACAAGATGGGGCCAATTCGAAAGAAGGATTAGATTTAGATTTTTACGCTGTCAGTACTGGTGTAAAATAAAACCTGAAAAGAAAAAAACAGGCACTTAGATGTCCTGTGGTTTAGAAACATAACAACTGAACAGTCTTGATCCATTATTTGACAACCAATCTAATTTTACAGCTTTTATTTAGTTTCACCTGTCCCGTTGTCTATAATCATCATCAAATCTTGCAAGCCATTTTTCGATCACTTTTGGTTATCCGATTGAGCTGGGTATACTCATGTAAGTCCCATGTCAATGCAATATTGTAAATAATAAAAGCTTGTTTTTAAATATATTTTTTAAAACACCAGCTTGTTTTATTGATCCCGCCTGTTAAGTTGTTAGGTTTCTAGACCACCGGACGTTTATTTATGTATTTGTCTGAGGTATTTGTTAATTAAACTTCTTGCACTATATGTATACCTACCTACAGGCGGACTCAAGTGTTTTATCTAAGTGCTAAGTGTTACAGCCAGATCCATTCAGCTATTTTTTCGAGAAAAAGTAACAAACATAATATATCCAGATATCCAGACATCCAGACATCAAGATATCCAGGTATCCAGACATCCACTGAAGGCCACGACCGCGGTTTCCCAAGTCGTGGGTCGGATCCGGCAGCTGGGTCTCGAGGAGGCTCTGCATAAAACCGAGGCTCTGTTCTTCCATGGGCCTCGGAGCGTGCCACCGGTGGGATCCAGCATCGATGTGGAAGGCATATCCATCGGCATTGAGCCCCAGATGAAATATTTGAGGCTCGTGCTCGACGGCCGATGGGACTTCGGGGAGCATCTCCGAAGGCTCAAATACATTCTTATAAATCTTCGCGTTCACGTATAAACGCCTACACAGGTGTAAATACAAAAAATCTGCTCGTCTGTTTATTAAAATCGCCAGCAGATGTTACACGTTCTCAATACTGCAGTTCCCAGGGAATTAAACTGAAAAGGCAACCATAGTACCCATACAATTATATATACCTGTGTTATATAAAATCCATTAGTTGCTGTCGGCTCCGCGTGGTGCCGCCACTGCACCTGGCTCGTTTTATTAAATTGCTGAAATTGCACCGTCTCATATATGCGCCTCCTGCTAAATTATACTTGTTAATTCACTTCATATTGGAATAACAGTACTTTAGTCTTAAGCTATACAAATTGTTGTAAATGTTATTTTTATTGTATTCACAATTAATGCTGAGAATTACTAACGCCACGTTTTTGAAACGCGTGATTTCAATTCGACTAGAAATGTGGAAATGTGGAAGAAAATCTTTGATATTTTGTATGACCTTTTTATTAATGCGAAAATTACTATGGATAGCGGCGGGGGGGGGGGGGCACCTAACCCGAGGCTCGCGCTCATAGAGGATGCTATGATCTGTCGAAAAAAAAATCTACCTAATTTATAAGAAAGCTTGTGTCTATAGGCCACGATGATCGCTTCTCATCAGGTGGGCCGTGTGCTTGTCTGCCACCTCAGTAGTATAAAAAAGTGACGTAAAAAAAGGATTATTTCCACAGGCATAGATCCTGTTTCCACTGTCCAATATGTTTGTGCCTGCCCGTTATCACGGTGTACTAATATATATCTGGCCGGTCGTGAGAGCCGCAATGCGTTTTGCACTGCCGTCGTGTCGACAGCAAAAATTTATATTTATTTGTTACAGCTGCTGTCGTTTGTCTAGTTAGCCTGTATGCCGCGGATGCGCTTCTAATTTTAGTATGATTATTGCGGGTACTGCGATAGAAGGATGAGGAAGGTGACTTCTAGCAGTATCAGATGGGCGGTATGCTTGACTACTTCGTAAGTGGTGTAAAATTAAAAAACTTCCTTTGCCACCATTACAACATCTCTTGCTCTGGGGATGGTGGTGGTCTTTTCAGGATTGAGGGATAGGGGGGGGGGAGGGTCAGAAAATCTAATGATAAGCCATGCCAAGGGAATAAGTAGGAGAGTGGCAAAACCGAGTATAATAAATCCACCTTCTTCTTAGCAAAAAGTGGATTAAAAGCACGAAAAGAAGCAAATAATCTGAAATTCACACCCTGTGCCCATTCATCCCCTCAATTCCCTGTTGACCCCTCACCATACATAAATCCTATGTCGTCACAGTTTAAACATACGCTACACGATGAACACATAGACACAGTATTATGTAAACGATACATCTCTGCCTAACCTCTTGGGGATACACATACCTACATGATATTAAAAAATGTATTCACGTGTTCCGTACCGAGGGACAGACAAACTCCACTTCTCTATATGTTTGTAGTTTACACTGCATTCGAGCAAGAATTAAACATTCATTTTTATTACTTTCCCGGGAATATGGCCCAGCTACAGTAGTTTGCAGCCTTTATTTTACAGGCTCAGGATATTTTATTTATTAAAGCTTGCAACACCGGCAATTGTCCACCGAACTAATAATTTATGTTCACCCATTTTTGGTTTCTTTTTAAACGAACTACTTCAATGACTTCAAGAAAGACATTCTCGAGACGTATTTTAAAGAATATAATTTATGAGGTTTAGATATTCTAGAGATTCTGCAGATTTACCCTCGGCGTTTTATTAGTGGAACTATGGCGGCAGACCTTCAGCCATCTGACAGAAGATGAAATATTTTTTTTTATCAAATATTATTCGGGTCCTAGAACCAACTTACCTCCTTTTCTAAGTTGGTTCAGTACACTAAACCTTTCCAGAATATACAAAAATAAATTTCTGAAAACAGCACCAAAATCGGTTCAACCCACGGAATAAAGAATAGGTACCTAGTTCAACCAAACGCGATATAATCGCGGACAAATATACATTATATATGCAGGTCACATAGTGAACCACCTTTTGAAGCCGGTTTAAAATTCCGATTCATCAATAAACTCTTTTTTTAAAATTAATAACTATAAAAAATCGCAGAAAAGTTGCACATTAAATTTATTTATAAGTACTTTTTTATTAATTCGGTCATTTCATCACGATTTTTCTGAAAGAAATAATTCTGTTTGAAAAACTGTTTTTATTGGTGATATTTTTGCAGGAAAAATATTTTTGTGCAGCAAAAGGAATCTGCAACAAGAAATATTAAAATTCAAATGTCGGAATGGCTTTTAGAAACAGCAACTTCTCAGGCACTGCAAAATGTAGTTTTTTTTAACTTTTTCAAAGCTACATTCATACTTTGACCGTCGCATTTACAAAGTTGTTGCCGTTTTTATTCTGTTTGTCAACGATTTGTTTCTGATCGTAGCGCTAAGTTCGTCCCAAATATTTTTTGACCCATATTTTTTCCTGTTTCGTCCCGAATATATTATTATATTTTGTTATAAATATTGGACATCAACATGACGTCATCTTGCCTGAAAGTAAGCTAAAGGTAAAAGTCTCATTGACAAATAAAATATTTGATTCTTCTTTTGTACTACTTTTACCTTGATTTTAATTCTTTCCGAACAAATTACATACAGCATGTTCTAATTCGTCATTGTCATTACTAGCTGTTGCCCGCGGGTCCATTCGCGTGATCTCGTTCTTGTGATCCACACGTTCCTATTCCCGATAACAAAATGTCTTATCCTAAAAAATAGCGTATGTGCTATTCCCGACTATAATCTATAACTGAGCCAATTTCATCCAGATCCATTCAGCCGTTCTTTGACGCTGAGTGTCTAACATTGGGCTTTCATACCTTCCGGAGTTTTTTTTATAGTTATTCCTTCGGATTGACTTCACCTCGCCTGATGATAAGCTGTGCTGGTGGAGTTCAAAAAGTAGTAGTCGTAGCCAAACTTACCTTTTGTTTTTATCTCTAAAAAATATCGCAAAATACCCTACAGTTGTAACATGCACTTCTGTTTAAGTGTGTGATGAAAAATGTATTCTTAGACGCAAAGGGAATTTGAAAACTACCCGCAGAACGAAAAACAATTTTACATCTGCACCGGAAAATGCACCTTTATTACGAATTCTGTCTAAGTGTTGCCAGGTGTGATTCAAAGTACTCCCAGAGATGGTTTTCGAATGGGAAAATGAATTTTTCATCAACACGCCTTTGATTTGAAAATTCTCCCATTTTTATTACGAAAGCATAGAATGATGCAACTCGCTTTGTTGCACTATGAGTTACGGTTGGTTTCGACTGTAAAATTGGTACATTATTCACAAGTTGTCATAGCTATAAGGGTGCGGTACATGCCATTAAGCTAGGTTAAGTTTGTAAGAAAGTCAGCTTCAATCCTAAGTATTTTTATATTCAGCTAGTTGCGCTTGCGACTTCGTTCGCATGGTATTAGATTCTTAAAGTTATAATTATTATCCTCAGAACCCAATTTATAAAAAAGTAGCCTATAATATTATCTATCTGCCAAACAAAGTCTCGTCAAAATCGGCCTAGCCGTTGCAGAGATTACCTAATTCAAATATAATAAGACTTTTTGTGTTATATCGTGCGGAAATTCCTATGGATACCACCCCAGTAGCCAATGAGGGCGGTTATCGGGCTTGAACCAACTAAAACCGCACACTGTCCTGAGTCAAATGCCGGGGTATCAGATATGTACAATAAAGCATTCGGTAATTGTCTCCTAATCATTGCCTCACTAGTAGAAATGTACCCCTTAGCTTTATGGACTGTGCCCTGTTGTTGCACACACGTCCATAGGCCACGGTGACCGCTCCCCATCAGGTAGGCCGTGTGCTTGTCTGTCACCTAAGTTGTATAAAAAAAGTACTATGAAAGGCCAAAATATTACTTTTTTTATTACTTTTTACTAACAATGTTAAACGTGGCAGAGAGCCACTTAACTTTACAAGGGCTCTACAAAAGCCAAATACTTTTTGTCAATGAGTAAAAAGATCAAACATGTTAGTAGGTTCGTCACTTTCCTTTGAAGCCTAACGAAGGTACCGTCAGCAAACATAATTATAGAAACAACGTCAAAGCTACGATCAACAAACAAAATCTTGCACAGAAAATAAAGCTGTAATGAGCTTTTTGATATCTATATAGTACTCGTATTATAGAATTGTAGAGTTAATAGATTGAAGATATAAAAAAAAACTTGGGTTATTTTATATGAACGATGACAACGAAAATTTTTTTTAGACTTCTTGTCTGCTTGTGCGTGACGGACGCAAAAACTACCATTGTTTTGTTTGAAAGTTCTTGGTCAGACTTAAAATCTTATGTTTGATCTAGATTTGACTAGAAGCGGAGATATAGTCAAAAAACCCAGTAACCAGGTAGCCCAACCTCAGTTACAAGCGTGTGAAGCCTTGGACAAAGCTAGTGTTTTACAATTCCACTGTGATTAAGGTCACAAGATAATATTGTGCACAATTAGGTTAAATTTGTTTGCGGGCGCTACTGAGTTACGAGCCGACCGTGCCGGGACTAAATTTCGTGTACGGTTTAATTTTCCACCCGGTTCGCTCTCTCTACGTAATTGCTTACTCTTTGTTAAGAGATCTCTAACAATTATAGTTTTATGTAATGAACACGTAATTACCACAATACATGCAGGTAGAATTTGAATAATTCTTTCAAAACTTTCAAAGATTCAAAAACACGTTAGGTGCCTACTATCTAATGAATAATTTAACTTAAAATAATTAATTTCATAGATTCTGATGAATCTACTAAAAGACATTGTCAGATAGTTTTTTGAATCAAGATTTTTGGTTTTTGAAAAAAAGAAGATAAAAAATAATTTTTTTTTACATATTATTTGTAATAATAAAGAAAATCAATAAGTATTCTAATGTACCTACCACAGAACACAGAAAAATCCTTGTACTTACTTACCTAATTGCAATTTTTTTAATAATTTATTTTTATTGTGTTTGCATTATGGGATACTACACAGCAGGTTTATTTTATCGTAATACGTTGAGAAAATAAAATTGACAATCACAAAAATAACTAAGAACTAAAATTAAAAATGTTTCGCTTACTGTTGTGTGAAATAATAGTCGTTCGATATTTTACGTTTGGCAAAAATTTAAAGTTTTCCATTTTCAATTGGGCAATTTGCATCGTTAGCATTTCAAACTCCACACACGGAAATGCTTAAACCTTTGACGTCATAGATCACGTGTCGGATGGCTAACATAATGCAATGTGCTCCACCATGTCCCCTTTCCCTAGGTACTTCATCGGATCCATAACAAGTTCAAACCCATTTTGTCATAAAAACTTCCAAACTTTAAGCTTGCATTCTTTTTTCACCCTCTTTGGGGCGGGATTTTGGTAAATTCTTTGCTATCCAATGACGTTACGTCATACAAAGAACATACTCTCCAAGTTTCAGGTCTTTACAATCAGCGGTTTAGGCTGTGCGTTCATCCGTCAGTCAGTCAGCCATTCAGGACAAAGATATTTATATTTTATAGACTGGCACTAATATAACCCACAAATGCCCGTAATTTTGTAGTTTTGTAATAATGTATAGAAATTTTCCCGATTCGTTGGCATATATGATTAGTACTCTGTTCCCCTAGGCAGTAGCGTGATGATAGAGATATAGAATTTTATTTAATTCTTTATTGTAAACAAAAAGTTCTGCAGATACACTGAATTTGTACAAAAAATGGCACAAAGGCAGGTACAAAATCTTCATGAAGTAAATTGCTGATTGGACGGTAAAAAATGTTTGCTTTTACGATAAAGATGGGTTAACTCCATTCGCCAGTTTGTACAGGCTTTATAAAATACTGCATAAGTGAAATTTTGCGGTGCACGTCGCGGGCGATCCTCGCTCGCTGCAACATTTACACCAATAGCTTGTTTTACATTTTCAGAATGTTGCAGTATCGATGTAGGTCATAGAATGGACACTCCATATTATAATCTAACTAATATCATAACTTGGGAAGTACCCTATAGGTGTTGAAGTCATAAACGGCTGTATCTTGAGATTCTTGCATTGACCTAGAACTAAAACCTTAATTTTTTCACAGCAGCATCGACAAGGCGTTACAGACCACTGAGTATTTTGGTATGAATTTTAACTGGACGCCTCTACGCGTTTCTGAGAAAAGGGTCTTGACAGATAGACAGAAGGACAACGAAGTGATCCTATAAGTGAAACTTGTTTCTTTTTTTTTTACTAGTTCTACCATAGACAATACAGGTATATTTATTCGCCATAAATATTTAGTTAATTATAGAGGTTTTTTTTTTAAATTAAATAATATTTACATCCTATAAGTTAATTTTATTCTTTTTGAGATACGGAACTCTAAAAACTAAATTAAAATATTGTGGTAAAGTAAAAGCGATTTATTTCAATATTTTTTTAGACTACGTAGGCAAGCACACGGCCCACCTCATGGGAAGCGGTCACCGTGGCCTACGTGGCATACGAAATAAAAAGACTACTATAAGGAAGCTCCACACTATTGCCATCGCAGCACTCGAATGCCGCTGGAGTGGATGGCCCACAAATATTTGATATCGGACACGGCTACGTTCAGACCGCGTTTTATTCTCTTCAGTGTACGTTAAATTATTTCACCTCTGTACAGCGGTATTTTTGTAAAGTTTAACTTTATAACGTTACTAGCTGACTTCGACTGCATGCAATTTTATTCCCTTATCCGTTTTCTATGGGAACCTATTCCAGGGTTATAAAACCTGTGTTGTTCCAGACTTATAATCTATCCATATTAATTTCAGCCAGATCTGGCCGTTAGAGTGTGTTTGTATCACAAACCTTATTTTTACAAGGCAGGTCTTTACGAAATTTACATTTCGGTTGAACTCGATTTTTGTATTGAACTTGGCTCTCCTTTTTACGTTTATGTTTTTGGTGAGATAATAAGCCAAGATATTTCCCTCATATTCCAAACCAAAATAGCTATGCGGTATCTCCAACATAATAATTCAACTAGACCCACTTAAGACGCTTAAGTTTAACCATTCACCTTTAGATACTTACCTCATATAATAATTATCTTAAATCCATATTTCATCTCACTGGTTCCTACGTAAAGAAGCTTCCACTATAATCCTTCAGATAGTTCTTGGGGCGGAATATTAATCTGGGGCTGCAGTCTCGACATTTATCGCTACGACTTTGCTACTGAGTGCCTATACTGAGTTTTTGCGTTTGTCATTCGCAAGTATGGAATTGGATTAGCGCCGCCTTGTGGCAAATGTGGGAATCATTTTTCGGTGAGCAAGTTAGCTCCAAACGTGACACTCCGTTTCACTTAACTCAATGACAACTTCTGTAAAAAAAATTTGTGCAACTCAGTATAGGCACTCTGTAATCGCAAGCTAAGATAGCGACAAACATCTGTTGCAGTAACGATTCTTGCGTCAAACGGTAGTCCAATTGAGATAGTCAGCAATATGGAGATACCGATACATCGTTAAGTTTGCAATGATATTCGTTAAGATATCGATAAAATCGTTAGTTTGGAATGTAGAGACTACCAAATATCGTTATGTTTGCGTCGCTACGAGTTAGCGAATTCGGTAGCTAAGGCGTCGTGATAAATGTCGAGACTACCACCCCTGGTCTTGATAATGCGGCCTGCGAGCGAAACGAGCTCTGAGCTCCTCGAAGCCTTTTAAAGCGAAGGTTGTCAATCGACGGTCTTTGGACATTTTTACTAACTTTTAAAAGAATTTTATGGTGATGAATTTTGTATTATTTAGGTTAAAGCGCTAATCTTATGAGTCTTAAGACTGTCGTGTCTCTAACACGGTATTTTTAGACTAAGTTAGCCTGCAAGGAGTCCAGGAGTCGGAGTATGAGGTGAGAACCTCAGATGCTACCGGGCCTTTGATTTTAGACTATAACTGTATAACGGTAAAGTCTACAATTAAGTAACATTTTTTAGATTGTCAGTGGCATGACAGTAGTTTGCCTTTCGCAGAAGCAAGGCCCTGATCAGCCGTTCGAGCGCGATAGAGTAACAAACATTCAAACATCTTTCCAACTTTCAAATCTTCTAAACATTAATAAAACTGAAGTGTCTGAAAACGACCTAAAAACGAAGCGCGGGCGAAGCCACGGGTATCAGCTTGTATAAAAAATAGCCTATTATGTTGCCCAGAACTATGAACTATAATCGTACCAAGTTTGATCAAAATCCCTCCAGTAGTTTTTGATCCCAGCGTGAACAAAAATTTGATGCCGACAGATAGAGACACTCTCGTCACACTCTAAAACATTAGTAGGATTAGATTGGCTACAATTATTATAATGACTGCCTACCCAGTCTTAGCAATTCATAGCGTTATAGTAGCGGCATGTCAAAGTGCAAAGGCGATTAGTGAATGGTCAGGCGAGGATTATGCAAATGGCTTAGCTCCTGGGATGCACTAGCGAACTAAATTATTAACATAGCTTACTCTTGCATCTATCTATCCATCTATACTAAAATTGTAAAGTTGTGTTTGTACATGGGAGATATTAAAAAAAAAAACTTGAGTTAGGTATAAAGTTAAATGAAAAAAAAAATTGTGTCAAAAAAAAAATTTTTTTGGGGTTCTTGTCTATTTGTTTGCAATGGACGCAATAAAAATACTGAACGGATTTCGATGTGGTATTTTTTGTTAGAAAGGTCTTGGTCAGACTTGAACAGAACCTGCAGCATATTTGATTGTAATTGGTAAGGATAAGTAGAACCATTGATATGAATTTGAATATATTTTTTACGAGAATTGGTCCTCTGGTAGATTTAAAACATTTTTAAATAAAACCCAATTTTTTAAAAAAAATTCTGTTTTAAAAGCCATTGAAAAAATTCCGTTAATTAGGTTCACCAGGCATCAACGTTAGGCTTCAAGCACTACGGAACCGACGGTCTGCAATATAACTAAAATACCGTCTACATTTTTTAATAATCCTCAAACAGTTCGAGGTAGAGTCCGCGTCAAAAGTAGATAATCATTTTCAGATTTTCTAGATTCTTTTTTGAGTTTGAATTTATATTTTTTTGTGAAAATGTTGTTTAACTCATCAATTTTTGAGTCTATCGCGAACAAACAAACGCAAGAATTCCATAAAAAATATTAAAATCGTTCATTTTTTAATATTTATGATCATAACCCAATATTGTTTTTTTGTACCTACATTGTATAGACATAATTAAATAACAATTTATAATAGTATAGATATTTAAGGGTGCTACCAATTTCCCAAAGAGCTCTTGTTTAATCTTACTTTTTTTAACACTGTGGCGAAAAGACTAATCGCCTGACTTAAACACGAATGTAGATTAATGTCGGTGCGTGAATTTTCTTTTCTTTTAATTCGAAAGCGCCTCAGAACAACTGTTTTTATTAGAAAGCCCAAATAGTGAACTGAAATAAAAACGGAGTTGATTTTAATGTAAGCAGCTTACGCAGATTTCTCCGGGATGCTATCAAAATGCAAAATTCTTGTCTTAAAATATAAGACAGTGCTTATAATACATAAATTATTCAAACCCTGGATGAGCTTCATAACGGTTTTCAAGTCGAGGAGTTTTGTATCATTATATTTTTATGAATGCTTTTAGGAATGAACGAATGATTGGAAGAATGGCTGAATAAATGACTGAATGAATGACTGAATAGATTACTGAATGAACAACTTAACGAACGGCTGAAAGCATGACTGTCATGCATGACTGTAAATGACTGAATAGCGGAATAGAGGAATGACTGAACGAATGAATGCAAGTCGTTCATACATTCGTTCAGTCATTCCTGAATGTGAACTTTAGTTACGGATAGCATTACAATTTTCACAGTTTTTCATACTTAGTTTGGCATGCAAATTTACAATGAAAACCCATTTACAATCATTATATATTATTGTATAACAATCGCTCTAATAAAAGCCAGTACAAATCAAAGTACAAAAAGAAAGAGAGTAGGCCCTGGGCTCTGAAGTACAAGCTTTGAATATAACACCTCCACAGTTTCAGCCCTGAAAAAGCATTTGATGAAGCCCTTAAGCTGAGGCCCACAATTCATTATCGATGCCTATGGTGGTGAATGGTGACCCCTATTCCTTAGGATTTACCTTTAGCTTACCATCATGCAAGGTGAAGTCATAATGACGTGTCTAATTTAAAAAAATAGGTCGGATGAAGAATAATATTTATTAAATATTAATCTGTGTCTGTTTTAAATAGTTGGCCGAATTTCACCAATCTCCATCAAGTTCACCACAATCCAATGACAAATTAACCTTCAAGACCACACCACATTTATATTCTTCAACGTGAATTATTATAATGGAAAAATAAGGCATTAACTCGGAGACACTATTAAAACTTTCCTCGACAAAAATTGATTATCTCAACTCTTGTTTGCCGAACCGGCCGAAACTTCACAAGTCTCCATAATATGGGACTTATGGTTTTGAATGAGAAACATTCAAAGTTTGTACGAAATAATAAAAAAAAGTTTTGCACGAAGGACGGTTTGTGTCGTTACCGCGAAGAACTTGTAATGTGAAATTGAGAACTGACTTGGACTTGCTCAACTGTTTTTGAGATTGTTTTGGGAGCATTTTGACGGAATGAAGATATTTTTGCTTTATGATTTTAATTAAAGCGATAAGAAGATGAAAAGGCACTTTGTGTAAAGTTTTAAGCATATAATGGTTACCGTATTAAACAAAAATGTTGACCAGTAAGTAAAAAAAACTAGGCCTGAATTTTTTATTAGCTAATGCTCGCTCTTCGCTCTATCAGTTTCTGCGGTTTTTAACTATATTACTTTATACTTATTTCCAGTTTTATTCAACCGATTGCGATCAAACATGCCTAAGATTTTAAGTCTGATCAAGACCTATTAGTCAAACAAAAAAAGCCGCAACAAAATCGGCTCTGAACAAAATTCATTCACAAGTTTTTGCGTCCTTCGCGAACAAACAGACTGAAGAAGAATTCCAAAAAAAAAATGTTTTTTTTATACCACTTAGGTGGCAGACAAGCACACGGCCCCCCTGATGGAAAGCAGTTACTGTGGCCCATGGACGTGCGCAACAACAGGGGCGTCACATTCGCGCTGCCGACGTAAAAACCTTCTAATTTCCTTTTAATTTTTTTTAATTTGTAAAAAGTCTCTAGTTACGAAGACACTACGCTTACTATTCGAAAGAAATCTGCATGCTCGCCTTTTCAACTGCCGAAACTCATACTGACATTGAGAGAAAAGCAAACCGATAATTTATTTGAATTAATAGCTGCCGTGTCGAATCAATTTGCGGTCCAGTTGAACGGCAAAGCGACAAGAGCTGTGTGCCGATTAATTTGCTACTTGTTTGCAGTAGAATTGCATTGGGAATTTCCAATTTGATTACTTTGGAGTTCAAAGTAAAAAGGATTGACTATACACTAGTGGGAAACGTGAGCATTTTGCTATTCGGTTTAGTTAAAAAAATTTTTTTTTTGGTTATTTTATTTTTGGTCTGTGTATCCATATCAGTGGAATATGGAAGAATTAGATCGATAAACTCACATTTCGAGTAGGTATGTAGGTATTTACTTTTATTTTTTATACCTAAGTTTCATATTAGATTTTTGACTGTATTTACACTGCAGATCGCGGTATATCACAGAGATCTCTATTTGATTTTAAGAATGTATAACTTGTGATAATATTAAATTAGCAATAAAAAATATTTTTTTGAATATTGGTGACTTCAAAATATCTCCTTACCATACCATCACCTTGCATGATGGTATGGTAAAGTCTAATGGTTAAGTAAGTATATTTTGCATGAAAGTTTTAATGACAGTTTAGAGGAAGCGAGTGAAGTATGTCAGGACAGAGGCAGGTGTCGGTCTGTTGTCTCTGCCTACCCCGGAGGGAAAAAGGCGTGAGCATATGTATGTATGTATGTTGTATATTTTGTATTACTTTTTTTGTATTTCTTTACTATACCTACCTATTCTGTAAATAAATAATTTAAAAAAGATAAAAACTTCGAGTGAAACCATGGGGCAAAGCTAGTTAAATGAAACACATCAAAAAGCAATTAGAAGTGCTTAGTCACTAAGAACTCTGAACCAATCTGCAAAAGCCTTAAGATCTAGCAAACTTCTAAGTAGAGTAGAATTTATAAATGTGTAATAGATTCATGTGGAATCTCGTTGATCGCCTTACATTAAGCGGGTATAGCATATTCTATTCTATTACGAAGTGTACGTGCCGATAGGGTAAAGGCTGTTCACACTGGATGGCTAACCATGAATAATAGCAACCCATTTATGTCCCACTGCTGGGCACGGGTCTCCTCTCCTCTAACGAGAGAGCTGAGAGGGTATAGGCCTTAATCCACACACGATGGCCTAATGCGGGTTGGTGGATCGGACATGTCCTTAGAATTTCTTCTAGGACATGTGGGTTTCCTCACGATGTTTTCCTTCACCGTCAGCAGATGGTAAATCATGTGATTAGCACATATATAAATTCCACAAAGTGAAATTCACATTGGTGCTGTCCGGCCGGATTCGAACTCGGTACCTCTGAATAGAGGCCGCGTCTTTATCCATTCAGTTACCATCATTGGGCTAACCATGACGCGTTTTAAATCAGTTAGTTTTGGACAGCAGAATAAAGGTAGAGAGATGGAGCTATACACAGCCTGTACTATGATAATTTCCTCTATCGTTAAAGTTTCGCTAAAGACTATGGATGTTTGTTAGATACTCTTTGGCCTCCAGAACGGCTGAACGTATCTGGCTGAGAAAAAAAAAACTAGATTATAGTCTGGAATAAACACATAGGCTACTTTGGAATACGGTATCCCTGGAATACATTACCGTGGTTGGCGGGTACGGAACCAGAAATTCATGCAGGCGAAGCTGCGGGTAACACTTAGGTAGTTATTAATAAAGTACAATACAGTACACTAATAATATCTAGTATAAAGGCCATTTAAGAATACACACAAATTACAAGTAGTGCGTAAATAAGGTTACGTCACCGATAGCAAGCAATTTTGCGATTTACGTCCTATGTCATATGAACTATTTTCAATGAAAGTAAAACGTCGAAAAGCGTCTATTTTTAACAAGCGTCAATATGTTTATTGAACAAACATACTACACAACATAAAACTAGTGCCTTTGTAATATAATGTTTCAATATTGTAGGAACATTTGATAGAATCACAACTACGTTGTAGACAAAAATTTCTTCTACAGTTTATAAGCACGAGTGCGAAAGTGATAGGTGTATGCGTTAGAAGGAGACGGAGAACAGGTCGTCATGCGCAGTGCATTCCTAACGGATAAAGATCAACTATTTCGACAATTCGCTCAGCGGTCCCATGGTGTAATGGTTAGCACTTTGGACTCTGAATCCAACGATCCGAGTTCAAATCTCGGTGGGACCTAACTTTTTGGAATGTTTCTGTTTATAGTATTTCTGTATTTTTTTAAGGAGTTACACATCTTCATGGAGTCCCATGTCTTTTAAAACACAATATTACTTATATACTTCCATTTTTTATATCACCTAAGTAGGTATCGGTTAGTGAAAAATATTTTTTAGCAAAGTATAACCAAAAAGCGCGTTCGTTGTAAAAACTTTCATGTATGTATGTATGTATTAAGTAATTTCATATAATATCCTCTTAACGTAGGTACTTGCGTATTGCTAGCATAATAATATCAGGCGCTGCGTTGAATGAAAGAAGGAACTTTTAACTTTAAAATTAGTTTATTAGATTTCTCAAGAGTCGCCATACTGGTACAAATTGACCTGGCAATTTTTTGTCAGCATCTTCCGAAGATGCTGCATTGCTTTAAGATAAAATATAATATATTGAAGATATAAATTTAAAAAGGCAAATTTCAATAAGACCTGTCGTCACACCGTACCGTACAATTATCGCTCCACTCTAAATCGCCAATAAAATTGAAAAAGTGAGCGAGCTGCTGTCGAAGAGGCTAGGTCCTACGGTTAGCGATTTTGTATATTGCAATGAAAATATTATCACCATTGATCAAATAGGTCGGAACTACTTCTTGAGATTAAAATTGCTGTATGTAATACCACCGATTACTTAATAGTTGGGTAATACGGCCATTCATTAGTAATAATTATATCGTTGTTTTTATGGGAGTCTCTACTTGTGTCCAGATTAAACTATGCACAATCAAATTAAGAAGTTACTATCGAGTTAAACGGGGAAAAGAAATCTGTTTCAGATATTTTTATTAAGTACTTACATAATTAATAAGATTACCTGCATTTGCAAATGAAATAAATAAAAAAAAAATTTTTTTTTGAAGTTCACGGATGCGATTGCTATTTATAAGGTGTTATTTAAATTGAAACCGGCGTGATAGAAACAAATATAGATCCAGACAGGGCATTCGTCTCCTTAGCAGTACGCATAATGGACATATTGCTGAAACATTTCGTGCGTATGAGTGAATTATATCCACCATAATGGCGCAACGCCGTACGTCGTCGTTCGGTGATGGAAAGAGCTTAAAAGAATTAGGTTATGCATTAGATGAATGAAATTTGACACTTACGCGTATATTGAATGAAATTTTAAGCAATTGCATGCTAACTATTTCCAATGATTTTCTGATCGGAAAAAATGATCATACGGCGCCCTAAGTCGTAGAATATATCGGAAAATTTCGAGCATCTAGGATGGGTCCAGGTAGCTCAGTTGGTCAGAGCATTCCCCCTGTAAGGGACTGGTCACGGGTTCAAGTCCCGTCCTGGATGATCATTTTTTCCGATCAGAAAATCATTGGAAACTTATGCATATAATCATAGTGCGCCTTTTTGATAGACATCTGTATAACAGTCATAAAAGTTATGCAAACAGCAATAATTGCTGGTAAAAAGTTGGGCAAGACTCCTGGGGGTTAGCCCCTGTTCTCTTTCACTAGTCTATTATTAATTATAGGTTGAAAGAAATGATTGTCTTTATTACATAATTTACGTCCAATTCCCGCTGTCAGTGTGACCACACCCTCGCACAGTTATTTAGTTAGTAAAGAGAAAAGAATAGGTGCCTTTCTCTTAGCATTTTTATTGGACATTTTCCTTCGTTCCGACTTCGGATCTGAATAATATTGTTTAACAGAGGCACGAGCTAAATTCCCGACAGTACTGGGTATTGTAATATTTGTCTTAAATATACGGCAGCGTTTTATTGTATTGCAGTGGAACAGAACACTTTCAAAGTGAAATGAGTAAGGAATGGATGTTGGCGGTTAGTTAGTAGATATTCGTAACTTTGAAATATTTCTGTCTCATAGGGCGCCGAGCGTTGGAAGATAGTCAATATATAAGTATATCGCGATTCTGTCAATAATATTGATGATATTGATGTGCAAACCACGCGATTGGACCCTTTACTGGATCACAATATCATATTGACAGTCTCCTCGCGTCCATACATCGCAACATGTCATTAAAATTTATGTGAATGTTTCGTAACAAAAAAGGTGAAGAAAAAAAACATAATTTAGACAGTTACGTAATCCTATTTGAGGATATACGGCTTTCAGGACTTTAGTTGGACATTGTGAAACAGACCCCAAATACATTACGGATCAAATCTTTCACGGAGATGGACAGAAAACTTATTTCTTTCTTTCTTGTCAATTCCATTTCTTATGTGTATTGCCATGTCTTCAAAGAATTGATGCGTGTATGTCCAAGTGGCACCATTTCACTCGAATTTTGAGTTTATACTGTGTTCAATTCGAACTATAAAATCAAAGTCCTGACTGATTATAGACAACACACAGCCTAAACCGCACGGTCAGACTTAAAATGTATGGTTGGTGTTAAAACGAATTTTTTATATTCTACCCCTAAGGGGGAAAAAATTTTTGATCTTTTACCTTTCAAGCCATTATTAATTACCTGCATCGCCGGCTAATTGACACACGAAGCCCTGATGCAGGCTTATCTCTTGGGGTTGGGGGCTCAGACGACATGGATTTGTTCGGAGGGTGAACGGGCTTTGCAAGCTTTGGATGCAAGCACAATTGGGACTCAGATAAAGATAAGGAATACAAAATCGTAGGTATATGTGATACTTTTCATCAACTTCCTCCGAGTCTTTACCCAACTCTGTTGAGATCGGCTTTTCAATCTAACTACGAAGCGGCCGAATTTTGATATTTTTCGTGAAGCGACTGCCATTTGACCTCAACAACACACGGAAATTCTGCACCTACATTGCCAGGCTTTTTAGAGCTCTAACTACCCGTAACGACTGCCATAGATGTTCGTATGGCAACCGGGATCAAAGGTGACGGTTTAACGTGCTCTGTGAAATGCGGAAGATACTTTTAATTTTATTTTAAGCGACTTAAACGTGATTAATTAGAACCAGTTAAGAGTCCAGCGATTGCGACTAAAGCATCAGTGGAGTGCCTATTAGTCTTTTGTAATCGCAAAAAGCGACATCTAAAGGCCGCTTTATTCTCATCTTTAACTTTAATCATTGCGAAGAGTGACGAAATTGACTTTTTTGAGTGGATTTTCTTGGATATATCTTAATTTATGGACCCTCTGCGCCTTATTGAAAAAGCTCTCAGTCATTTGGATGTCCTTCTGAAGGTAGGAGGCGTAAATATTCATGAGTTCGTAGGACTAGTCCTAATTTTGACTTGCTATGCATATTATGTGCATACCTAATACAATTTTAAAAGAACAGGTTTTAACTTTTAGGACATTTTGGGTGTTATTATTAATTAGAATAAATTTGCGATTTGAATATGGTTTTATGTGAAAGGTTCTACCTGTAACTAACTAGGTAGGTACGTCACCGTAGGGCATCCTCCATCCTTCAGCCCTGGGGGTGGCAGGTAAGGCCGTATGTCACCCCAGCTGAAGCAAGCCAGGTCGGCGGAGTGACGAGCGCTCGCCTCCATTTTCAGGACAAAATGGAGACATCTGGAATCCGTGGTCCTGGGACAAATCCGAGGGAAATACCATATCATTGCACCCCGGCTTCTGTGGATCCAAGATGGTATGTGCTCCCCCCCCCCCGATCGCCGATGTATCTGTGGGGATTTCTGCATGAAAAAAAGGGTTCTTCGCTTCATTTAAATAAAATGGTTTAAGTGAGACTATTGACAATTTCAATGTTACAATAAACAGAATCATCAAACAAAAATATACAAATTCTAATGAGCATTTCATCTCCATTCACCCCTTGATCCCTATATTCCCTATTCACCCCATTTTACCAATAAGAATTTATTTTTATCCTTTCATGCTTCTTCACACAAAACACCATTATCCTTTAAAACAAGCATATCTCATGCTTAAACGGTATTTACCAACCATCTGTCGGGAAAATGTGGGATAAAATTCCTCTAAAATCACAAATCCATTAAGGGTTTTCATTACAGAGGAACAATATTGTCCTTTCAATCACACCGTGCGAGGTGGAAGCCGTTGAAGTATAGCAAACAACGCCGGTGCGACAATTCACTTTATTTTTTTTTCTACCATCACAGCGTTATGCAAACTAGCTGGTTCGTGCTTGGAAACCTGAACAGGAAAATGGAGTATTAATAATGTTGGAGTTGGACACGTTGTCGAAGTTACACATAACATAACATAAACTCACGCCTATATCCCCGAAAGGGTAGGCAGAGGTGCTAGCACCCACATTTCGCCAGTTTATGTTTAGGTCCCAATGTAATAGGTGGCGAGCCTATTGCCATTAACCGGGCACTTATAAACCTGCGATAAATACACACATAACTTCGAAAAGCATCGAAAAGTCATTTGTGCCATGGTGAACCTGGGATCGAACCCGAGACCTCGTCTCAGCAGTCCATTACCCAGACCACTAGGCTACCGCGGTCAAAGTCGAAGTTACATCGCGATATTAATCGAGATTTTTTTATACTACGTAGATAGCAGTCAAGCACACGGCCCACCTGATGGGAAGCGGTCACCGTGGTCTATGGACGTGTGCAACACTAAGGGTGTCACACACGCGCTACCTACCCTGAAGGGAAGGGTAGAGGGCTAGGAAGGGGTGGGGAGAAGAGGGGTACAGTGAGCTCTGGCTACTCTACTTACCGGCGGGAACACAACTCACGATGGTTATTATGGCCGCGGTCTTCTGTAGAGCGGAGGTACCACCCCAGTCGGACAGCTCATTTCGTTTGGGAGATACCGTCGTGTCCTACCTCTTTTAATGCCTTTTGAGTCACCTTACATCTCGAAGACCTAAGACGGTGTACGGTTTTAGTCTGTTCAAGTCTGACACAAACGTCCTTACTGGCCAGCGGAGGTTGTATCCAAAATTTCCGCACGAAAAAAGGGGGCGTGGTGGAGTACGAAGTAGGTAACTAAGTTAATCTGAGAATGGTAACCATATTCTAAAATAGTGAAAGTCTGGCTTTAAACCATTTTGAAGTCGCTTCTGTATCCTGTCGTGCTGCCTAACAGGTGTTTTCATAGCGAGGTACTCCATACGTTCTTAAATGATTAATGTTCTTGGAACAAAAAAAAACTAACTGATGATAAACTTTGGCCTGAATACATGGTCAGTTAACATGTTCCGGGACAATAGACAGGTAATATAACTTCCTCCTACAGTCCCGGGTCCTTTAAGCGGGGCGTGAATAAGCATTCGATGAGGCCGTCAAGTTGAGAGCCACCATTATGGCACTGTCGGTGTATGTAATGAGGAGACTTTACCTTTAGCTTACCATCAGGCGAGGTGAAGTCATATTGACATGACAGACATAAAAAAAATTATTAGGTACCCTGGGGCAATATTCTGTTAGATATCGAATTCCAATCAGAGTAGAAACGTGGGAAATCGATGGATTTCAATTGGTTGACATACAAGAAAGAACCGGTTTAAAACCAAACCAACTTCATCCGAGTTGAGCAGTCTGACTAGGGTAGTGTCCCAGAAGACCGTGGCCATAATAACCATCGTGTTATGTTCAGTAGTTTTTGCGCCCATTGCGAACAAACCGACAAGAATTTAAAATATTTTTTGTTCAGCATCATTCACATAATATAACTCAAGTTTTTTTATTATTAAACGGTTTTATTTAACTTAACCTGTGTGTTTGGGTCAAATCTAGTACCTAATTGAAATTTGACCTCCCTTCAGTTGTCGGATTGGTCTGATATTTTGAGCGTTCCCAAATATTGAGAAGTAGCCCTAATGAGAAGTAGCCCCAATGAGAATTAGCCCTAATGAGAAGTAGCCCCAATGAGAAGTAGCCCAAGTGAGAAGTAGTCCAAGGGAGAAGTAGCCCTAATCAGAAGTGGCCCATATGAGAAGTGGCCATAATGAGAAGTAGTCCATTAGCGAGTCGGTTGCCATAATGAGAATTAGCCCTAATGCGCCTAAACCATCTTTAGTTCTGATGACATAACTTAAAAAACTTTTTACTTAACTTATTTAATATCTACAATGTCCACGCAGTTTACAATCTTATAATAGTAAAGTACCTAATGCCACTAATTTACCTAAAACCCGACAGACACGTGGCGGTACGCCTCTTTAGCCACAAATATTCCCACAAAATGTATGTTCCCATATGACAAATTCTTTGTGGGAATCTGATACAACTAGTCACCCCTATTATTACTTATCAATACCAGGAATTTGAACTTTACCGGCACGGAATAAGGTTAAGATTCGATTGTCATATGATTAAGGATATAAATATTTGTTGTTGATAAATTTTGCGATTGCATTTTTTTATCGTTGCAAGGTTATGTGAATAATTGAAGCTTATTTACATAGAATGTAATTGAATATTTTAAAAGAATAAATATTTTTGTAATCCTTTATTTAGACTGTTAGCAGCTTTTTTATCCATTACGAATCAATAATTTTTTACAATTAGATCCTTGATAAGAATGTAAAATTTTTAGTCTTACATTTTGGAACACCTATTCCAAAATTGAGATAAAAAATTCCGTTGAATACAAACATACATATACCTAATTACCTGAAAAAAAAAACGTGTTTAAACATACCGACACGTCAGTCAACAAGTGCGTGTGAAATGACACTGACTACACTCCAGAGCCCCATCCAATTTTTTGCTCTACATACAATTATCAAAAGGTCATCATGACCTACAAGGTCGCTTCTTTCCCACGGGATTCCGTGTTTCCCATGTGAAACGGGCATGTGAATATTTCTCAAAGGCGATATCAACTCGTAGAACTCATTTTTGATAGCGTTAGCAGTCGAACGGTTAAGGACCAGAGGATAAAAAAATTAATAGATTTTTCCAAATTCAATAATAATAAATAAAAATAAAAATAAAATAAGTATATTTTAATACTTATATCATTTGGCACCAAGAAAATACATTATCTTTCTTACTGAATATTATATCCTTCTTACTATCCTACTAATTATAAACACGAAAGTTTGTAAGACTGTGTCTCTGGATGCGGAGCTCCCGTGTACTCCATGTTACACTTGATTTCAAGTCCTTTGTGCCATAACACCAGCAATAAAAACGACTTAAACAAAGCCAATAACAGTGTGGTTGCGATAGTTGAATGTTATGCCCGAATTAATTAAATAAAGAAGTGAATAATTGACATGATAAAAGCAGAAGTTTAATTAATTATGATGGTGCAAATTTATTTATTCACCAAAAAAAAATTTCTAAGCAATGTAAACAAATAATTCAAAACAGAAAAAAATGTTATACCGTGTTGCGGGTGTCACGTAATGAACATGTTAACCCCCGCGCGCTCGGGGTTGTTCATAAAAATTCCCACGCGCCGCGCGCGCCTCACGCCAACTTACGCATAATATCTGTTACGTGAACGATCCTCGAATATTTGATTCTCGTAAAAATATATGAAAAACATACGAGTAATACAATATTATTAATTTTATTGATAGAATGATAGACAATTGCTACTGTGCTGAGAGATATATTACTTCTGTATTATTATAAAATTGTAAAGTACCTAGCTGTGTCTGTACATTGGAGATATTTAAAAATAAATACTTGGGTTACGTTATATGAGCGATTCTAGACACATTTTTTTTTAAATTCTTGTTTGCATGGATGGATGCAAAAACTACTAAATGAATTCGGATGTGGATTTTTTTGTTTGACAGTTTTGGTCACACTTATAATGTGTGAAGTTGAATGAACCGATTGTGATGTTTGATCACAATCGGTTGAATAGAACCGGAGATATAGTCAAAAAACCCGAAAACCGACGTCCACGCAGGCCTAGCCGCAGGAATAGGCTAGTTAATATTTAATATTCGTCATGTTTGAGCGTTGGATTTTTTTATGATAAAAGCTGGGTATCTAAAATTATTTATATACAATTGTAAATTAGTCTAATCACATTTAAAGACTGCCACAAAGTCTCGAAGCCTGTTATTTCATTCGTCGCTACATTTAAAATCTTTTTCATGTATTTTAATTGTTCTGTGAGTTGTTTGTTTGGCGGCAGTTATAATTAGTTAGATTAGATTTCCACTTCGTCAAGGCTAAAAAAGTTAATTTAAGCTTTTGCTTTCGTTCCATTTTTAAGCTGATTTATTGTTTGATAAAAAAATATTGTTATAACATTGGCATACTCCGGTTTTCAGTAATTTTATCACAATCACTATTTACGTCTGTAACTGAAGTAGCATAGAATACAAAATTATGTTGAAAAACCTTGGATTGTTATCCAAGTATGTCTATTCGCATTCTAGAATCCATATGGATTATATAGTAATATTACAAGCTAGTTAAACTATGCTTTTGTGGATCTAGATATCACTGTGTAGACTGTCCTAAAACCTTTATTTATTATTAATTATTTTATTACTATTTTTATTATTTTATGGAAGTTATAAGAAAAAAGGTGATCACTAAATAAAAATAAAACGCATTAAACAGATATTCATACTGATGTTACTGACTGTACTAATGTTAATACAATAGCTATTAATGCCCTAGTTACTAAAACTAAAATTTTACTAACAATATTAACACGCAAAAATATTTCGTTAAAACTATTACAGGTACAATTTAAAACAAAAAAAAATCGCGTGAATTTCGGGCTTACACCGGGACCGCAGCTGAATGAAAATATCGTAAAATAATTCGGTGTCACAACAGACGGGTTAACTGACGCGTACTGCCCGTATATGATTTATTTTGGCGTACTGTAAAAAACTTGGAGGTTACTGTATAATGTGTAGGTATGCTTGAGTCATGAATACTTACATCATGCATAAATTGTTTATATATCAAGTAATAAAGCAAAAAAACTGAAATTGTCTGGTTATTTTGAATACAGGCATGAAATACCTACTTACTTAGCTGTCATAATTAGGTAATTGATTTATCTATGATGGATTATGATTATGACTTAATGATTTTGATAGTGCTTGTGCATTAAAATTAACCCAAACCAAATAGTATTGTGTCATTAAACTAAAATTATTAACAACAATGTCCGAAAGTTACGAAGATCTACGAGTATTTCAGATCAATTACACCTAACACAAAAGTTCCCATAAAATCGTATTCCCACACTAAAACTCCACTTCCCGTGTGAACAATTTTTTAAGCCATCTCCTACTGAGATATTATCAGGTAGGTCACTCTATCCCAAAGGGAAGATTGAAATGTCTTTAGATAATGCAGTGTATTTTGTACGGATTGCATTTTTTACGTTTTCTTTCACGATATTATTAACGAAGTTAATAGTTTTAATAAAATTGTTAAACAACAGCAAAACATTTATTTTAATAAAAATTCTGTAATTCTGCAGACGAGTTTAGTGGTTTTTTTATGACTGGCTATAAAATATATTACCTGTACAATAAAATTATCAGATAAGTAATATACTTACGAGTACTTAAGTAATAATCAACACCAACAAAAAATAATGGCATATTTTCTAAGTAAAAAAGTAAAAGAAAATGGAGGGGCGATCGCGTGCACTGTCAACGATTATAAACGTAAAATTAAATACATGTTTTTGAAGGTTATTAGGCCGGAGTTAGGGGGATTGGCGCCAAAACGATGAAGAAATTATATTTTCATTTCTTTATAACGGTAGTCTCAGTTTATTATTTTAAATACAATGTGAAGTTGTTTATGAATAAAAACAACAAAATATTCAACCACTGAATGGTCAATATTTTTTTAATTTACTTCTTAAGTTTCAGGTTCAAGTAGAAATTTAGAAAACATTCAAGTCAAATGTTTCAAGAGTTGGTGAAAGTTACTAGATATATTCAAAAAGTTGTGTAAAAGTGACTATACTTGAAAGAGTTAGGAGTTCTTAAGTGAAACCCAAAAAAAAATTTGAAGAAAGTGTGAATATCGATCATTTAAAGTGATTAGTTAAACAACAGAGGAGCTAATAGTTTGTTACAAAGATGACAAAACTAGGCGAGGAACAATTGCAAATTCTCACCTAAAGGTGATGTAGTAAAACATGTAATATATTATTCAAAACCAAGGTTTTTTTGCCTATGAATAATAAATAAAATATTTTATAACAAAACTTCAAAATGCAGCAACCATGTCTCTATTCTAACGAACTTTAAAAAATCCCCCAGATCCCTATTAGAGTGAATTATATGAAAAAAACATCGTGTTTTCGTTCGGACAAAAAGTGGTTCTCTTGAGAACTAAGTTTTGGGATAAATACCGTGGGATACTGTGCAAGGGTCGTTATTTGGGTCACAAAACCAGCGTTACGTAACCACTATTTTAATTTTGGGTACGATAGTATTTATTTGAGCGGTAATAAATATTTTTTTGCGGATTTTAAAATGTATTTAAATTTTTAAATCAACAGTGTTTATTTTTCATTTTGCCACTAATTCTGCTAGTGCTATGTTAACTACTTAGGTAGGTAACGATTTTATAATATATCCACGTGAGTTAAAATACAAGTGTCTACCATCTCTTTCTTTCTGTTACGTATATTTCATCCATTAATTCTTGAAGTTCCTCAAAATAGAATAAATTTCAATTTATCGCGTTTTGTTTCTTCATTATTAATATATTATGAGTATGTATTTAAAAACAATGGATTGCTATATGCCGTTTTTTTTATTAAAACCGTTTTTATCAATTCGTTTAATAAACTGTTCGAGCCATTCCAGCGGAATTGCTAACTTTGTTATGCCGCGTATTTCGTAGCCACACAGTATAACAATACTAATATTGTCGCGTGCCGAAGGTTTCGTGACAATTTTATCATAATAGGTCGAAAACGGTAAACACGGGGTTAGTTGTCATGAGAATATCGGCTAAATGTATTAAAACGTTTGTTTACTAGGCGTTTACAAAGTAGTGCCTGGTTTTTACGACTTAAATGTAGTATTTACGTCGTAAAAATTACTTGTGATTACTTTGATTAGAGACTCTAGTAATGTCTGTGAGATTTATTGGTCTGTGTTTTTACCTGAAGTAAAAAAAGTTCTACTTGCGTGTTTTTTTTGTTGTCTTTTTTTGTATGCCATGCAATGACATACAATAAGCCTTAAAAGAAAAAAAAATGTTACTAACTTGTTACTTAAGTACTTTCATTGATGTCCAATTGCATTTGCCGATTAAAAAAGAGTAGTTGTTCCTTTTTATGTCCAGATTTATGCTTTACTAGGGTTATTTTCAGACTCCAAGCCACTACTCAGAATTTTTAAATAGAAACCTAATAAACTCTTTGCCCCATTTGGGAATCGAATCCGGGCTCTTATAATCAACAACCATACTTGCTGCCACTGCACCACTGAGATAGTCATATCAAGGGTACTAAAAAAAACATCCATTGAGTTGCGATAAAGAGAACGAATGAATTATGTAGATCGCCCCTGTTAAAAAAAAAACAAAAAATGTAAATAAAAAAAAATTAAGGGAATCAGGTAGCTTGTTAATTTGTTTGAACCTTTGTGGTTCTCACGATATTTTTTTCCTGCATATTTGGTTATAAACTCAATTTGGTTCACATGAGAAATCTTGGGTTCCCAGCGGAAAGACTCGGTGGGAATTTAGGGTGGCACGTGGCGCTTACAGGGTTAACAGCTAAGTAGATAAGTATTTATTAAGGATATCAAGCATGCATTATTCAACGTTGTGGGATGGGAATAGTTATTTGGTTTTATGATAAAATTGTTACATTGAGAACGTTAAAATAAATTATATTATCAACGGTTTCTTAATTATGAAAAGGGTTGTTTAATAAAGAAATAAAACTAAATGTTGAAGAATGTATTGTGTTTAATAATATAGTTTAATACTTGATTTTTTTGCCTAACAAGTAAGTAGTAACTTAATGTTTTAATTCTGATTGCTTGAGTTACGATATCACATCAATAGAAGGTATACCTATCTAATGGCCGCATTAAAATTCAATCCCATACATAAATGAACCTACCCTGTACTAATAGTGATTACTGATTAAACATTTTTAAATACTTTTTATTAAGTTAAGCCCGCTTATCATCAGGTAGGCCGTGTGTTTGTCTGCCATTTAAGTGATATAAAAATGTCTGTGTTTTTTTGCTCTCCTCTGGTATCGCGATGGGGATACCTTTGATCCTACTTAATTAGGTACAATTGTTTGTAGACCACAGTAACGATTACTGCCAAGCTACCTGAATTACAACTAAAATGGTTTAAAAAAATACAAGGGTAGTGTATGCGTGATCAATTTCTGTTGTAATCTTAAAAAGTATAACAAGGACTTATTTCACATAACATATAAATCACCAAATAAAATAGTTCCATATCTATACCTTCATCTCGATTACAATTCTCACGCGATATTTTACAACTTTTTTATACTTCACACGAGAAGCTACTGGTTCCCACCGGAACTTTGGGGTGACACGTGCCAATAAACGCCGCGGCGGCGCAGGGTTAAGTGGCTATGAAGTTAAATGAAAATAACGTGTGATCATAATAACAGGTTTGTGTTATGAAGGGGAGTTTCTTATATTTGTTTGGATTTCATGCAATGGATATATCAATGAAATCATAGAGATTATGATATCGTAGTCACTTTGAGTAACATCCGTTTAATAAAAACATAATTTTATCTTTACATGCGTGTATAATAAAGATATCAAGTAAGTATAAGGATTCGGTACAATTTTATTTTTTCTGAAACATATCTACAGCGCTATCTGGACCGAATACAAAGTAAACATAGCGTAACTCAGTTCTAGAATGCGGATCAACATACTGACGTATTTTTTATAGATACATCTGCCAATTTAACTAGATATATTCATTAAAAATATCCGTAATGATTGAGAATCGAATTATCACTAATAAAAGTATTTATTTCAAAATTTTAATCTCATTAATAGTTATTTTCTTATTTAAAATCTCAAAATTTACTTCAATTATTCTAAGGCCCGTAATGATAGGAAAAAAAAAAAAAAATTTCTCAAGACCTTGCAAAAACTTCTATGAGTTACAAACATTGAAAAACATTTTGTGTTATCTTATGTAATTCTTTAAATTAAATCAATAGTTTATTGCACTAAATGAAAAAATCATAACTACAGAACATATTATTATCAACATCACAATTTCGAATTCCCACGAGAATCCTAACGAAATTTTAATGCCAAATCCGTTGTCATTTCACACGGGTCCGCAGAGGTTCCCATTGAAACATTTTCGTGGGAATTTGGAGCGAAAAGCATTCAGTGGTTGACTGGCGGTTGCAGTGTTAAGTGGGTGTGAAATTAATTTCAAATATAGAATACAAGTAGGAAGTACCTAATTTAAATGAAAATTATAAAAGGGTTAATTCATAAGATGACGTTGAAATACAATTAGGTGATATATTATTGAAAATTCAGATTACTGATAGTAATATTTTTATTAGCATTCAAATATATTTTTAACAGTTTTAATATTGTTAGGTGCTTTAATTATCGTTTTCTAAGGTGTGTAAGGTGTTTCCTTTGAATTGCAATAAATCATAAACCTATAATGATGAACTTAGGCTGTTCAAAACCATGTAAAACTTTTCGAAACACAAAAGCCAATTCACACATGTTGAACATTTTTTGTTTAAAACTTAGGAGATAACTTTTGCCGATTCGACACAGTTCACACGATTGGATCCTTTCCCACCGGAAACAAATTAATATTTGTGGGAATTTGGGGTGCTCCATCGCATGGCACGTACCAAAAACGGTTACATGTAACAAGTTAAAGTTGTCAATTTGGGTGGGAATGTGACTTGAATAATTTAATATATTGGTAACATTGGCAAAGAATTCCTGTAAATAAAAGTGACAATTTTTGCGAAAAATGTTCGTCTCCACCAATGTAACAGTAGGTATTTTATAGCGTAGCGGTAGTGCATTGATAAGGGACTGGTCGCGGGTTGGAGTCCCGACTTGGATGTTAAATTTTTCCGATCTAAATCATTTTGATTTTTTTTAGATAAGATAATACCTATTTATTACATAGTTATCTCTAATACTTACATATTTTATTAATATTTTCCTACTTAGCAATTTTTTTTGGACGTCCTACAAACTGTTAGTAGGTATAAAGATACAATAGTATCCTTATACTTACTAACAGTTCACACGACATAGATTCCTATGGGAAATGTCAGGCGTGGGAAAGACGAGTTGACACGTGTCGTTATTTTGCACACGCAGGGTTAATATTTTTTTTGTATTTAATTGGACTTTATAATACAAACAATATTAGACCAGAACATATCGCACAGTGCTACCTAGACTGAAATTAAGTATAGTTTGTAATATGGGATCTAGAACGCGGATAAACATACTTAGGTGCTTGTATACATCGTTTTTTGTAAACACCATAATTGTTTACTGCAGATACATGCAAATACACATAATTGTCAATTGACAATACAAAGCTGAGGGCCGCCACTGTAGCACTACCGTGTATGTGATAGTGACCCCAGTCCTTTGACTTTGCCTTTAGCTTACCATCAGGCGAGGTAAAGTCATTTTGACGTGTCCTATATAAAAAAAAAAAAAATAATATTCCCACCGAGCAGGAATGAAAGTCTTTCTTTTTTTTCGTGAACCGCACACTTTCCCGGTTCCCAATTACCGGGGTGTAAGGTTACCCAATAAGGTATTTCCTCCGCATCCCGGCTGACCTTGAGCCTTTAGGGCTTCAACTACCCGTAACGACTATTAGAGCCTGCGCAGACGAAAGATTTTTGTCCGCGGACTTTTATGTCCTCTAAAATAGATCGCTTACAATTGTATCGAGTAACGCAAACGAAGGGTTAAAAATACCGAGTACAAAACGTTCATAAGCACTAAGCACGCCCCTGATGTTGCACACGTCCATAGGCCAAGGTGACCACTTCCCATCAGGTGAGCCGTGTGCTTGTTGCTTCCTCTACCAAATTTCAGCCAGCTCCAGTAACCCATTAGAGCGTGATTAAATAACAAACATTCTAACATCTTCAGAAACTTTCACATTTGTAATATTAGTAGAACAGCAGGATAGGATTTTCTTCAAATCTATATAAGACTACGTAATACAATATTAATGCACTACAACTAAATCTACTCGTGCCTAGTTTAGGCAAAAAATTCGTATCCAACAGCGACTTCCTTCACACTATATTTGAAGTACAATTTGCTCTCCCGTATACATCTTACGCGTGAAAGCTTCGTGAAAATCCCTAGAGAAACAACTGTTGAAATATATGCTTTATTCTTACAGCAAAAAAGTTGAAATTTCATTGGTGAATTTTAAAAATTTTCTAGTATGTCATGTGCCTCGGAGTAAGAAATTTCATTTGAGACGATTTCGCGATTTTACCCACTTGTTCCCCTAAGGATAGACCGTTGATTTATCAAAAAGCATTCTCCTTTTTATTCAGTGAAATATTGTTTCACGTAAAATTCTTATATGTAAATATTTTCGATATATTCTGTAGCTATTGAAATTGACTGGCATGATGGAACGTTGCAATTTTAGTAGTTACTTACCTCTATGTAAAGTTGAGAAGTTAATAAATAAATAAATAAATAAATAAATATAAATAATAAATATTCTACGACATTCTACACAGCGCCCTCTAGACCCAAAGTAAGCATAGTTTAACTAGCTTGTGTTATGGGTTCTAGAATGCAGATTAATGTTCTAGATTAATGAATCCTGTCTTCAAAATGCAGTAAAATAAGAAATGAGAATCAGAAATCAATTGAAGGAATAACAAATTTTAGCAGAAAATATAAATTTAAATTTACCCCGCCTGGGTATCAAACCTACCTTTTTAAAACTATCGCCACAGGTGGACGTTGCTAGAGAGTTTTAAATTTCACACAACACAGGGGGATGGGAATAAAATATGTAAATAATAAATAAATGAATTATTTTCAAATAATATGTCACTTATTATTATATAGGACAAACACATAAAAAAATTGTAGTTATACTTAAGTAATAAACTTTTTTTTGCTTTCTTTACACTAAGTTGAGATACTTATAGTAAAAGAGGATTATTCACCATCTTGACTCATGTTTGCCTATATTCTAAGTTCTTCACCAACCTAGCGAACACTTATAACACCATTGCCCCTGACATACATAATAATATCCTTATTGGCCCTTTCCTTAAACAATATCCCGTATTAGTTTCGATGCCATATGTCAAGGGTATATTTTGAACATTATGTAACTATGTTATAATATCCAGGATTGAATAAAACATGGGAGAGCGGAGCAAGTCCCTGTAGAAATTTCGCAGATATGATTCGGAAGGCCCCCTGAGATGCGGCTCTTGGATTACGCTCGACAAAGCTTTGTAATAAAATAACTCTATTTACTGTCGTGGAAATAAGTCCGCGTTTGCTTAGGCAGCATCCTGTATAGTGCGTGTGAATTTACAGAACGAACTTACATTAGATTCCAATCCCAATATTATAAATGTGAAAGATTGTAAAGATTGGAATATAATTATTTTCAACGGTCCCTATCGCGATATATTTGGGGTTTTCTTTATTGAAACTAGCCTATTACATCGGTTTTTTTATATATGCCACGTCAACATGACTTCACCTCACCTGATGGTAAGCTAAAGGTAAAGTCTCGGGTCATCACTACATTATTTGATTATATTTCCGGTTCTACTCAACCGGCATGCGTAAGTTTTAAGTCTGACCAAGACCTTCCAAAAAAAAACCGCATCAATATCCGTTCAGTAGTTTTGCGTCCATTGCAAAGAAACAGATAAATAGACAAGAATCCTTTCCAAGTCCTTTTCATCAACGAACGACCAGACGAACAGCGTCACGCCACCGCTATATGGTCGATATTCCACTCATACGCACAAAGCGCTTTGCTGACACGTTCATCGTGCGTACAGCTAAGGAGTGGAATTCCTTGCCTGAGTCTGTGTTTCCGGAAAGCTATAACCTGGGAGTTTTCAAGTCACGAGTGAATAGGTTCCTTCTAGGCAAGCGTGATTCATCGTAGACCACATCGTCACTTACCATAAGGTGAGATTGAGGTCAAACGTAAGCCTATCATGAATGAAAAAAAAAAAAGAATTGCAAAATATTTTTATGTTCAGAATCGATCTTAACCCAAGTATTTTTTTCAATATACCTTTACAGACACGACTAATTCACAATTTTATAATAGTACAGAATGATAAAGGCGTATTACTGTACAAAACCCTGTAATATAATATACAAAAGCTGAAAGCGAAGGGCTAAGTCCCCGATGTACCTATAAATCAAAGGATTGCACCCGAGGGAATCAACTCTTCATGAAAGTAAAAACTGTACTATATTTTTCGAATGACAATAGATATTTTTAGTTTGTTTTCGTGTATCAAAGAGGGCAACACCGATCAAAGGGTAACGTACATTTGTATGTAATTCTGTTTGTTAGGTTGTTTTGTTTATGCTGCAATTACGTATAGCAATACTGTTACATTGTTGCTATGTGGCGTAGCGGTAGAGAATTCGATTGTTCGAGAGGTGGTGGGTTCGATTCCCGTTCCTGATTTGTTTCGACTCTATTTTAATCTACTTATAGCTAATATTCTTTATTGTAAGAATATGTATGTTTTCCTCTTTCTGTTTTTGCGTGTTACGGTGTCCTATGGAATTTGCAGTAATAAATTGATAGTAGGTACTTTTTTCAACCTGCCCTTTTTTCCCATAGCTCTGGTTTTTTATACTACGTAGGTGGCAGACAAAGCACACGGCCCACCTGATGGGAAGCGGTCACCGTGGTCTATGGACGTGTGCAACACTAAGGGTGTCACACACGCGCTGCCTACCCTGAAGTGAAGAGGGGAGGGTTAGGAAGGTGGTGGGGAGGTTAGGAAGGGGTGGGGGGAGGAGGGGTACAGTGAGCTTTACCCCATTTACTAGTTATTATGACCGCGGTCTTCTGTAGGGCGGAGGTACTACCCCAGTCAAGAGCTCATTTCAGACGGGCGATACCGTCGTGTTCTACCTCCTGAAAATCAATTCAATCAATGTCAATGTATTTTTGTATGTTGCATAGTTGTTTTTCTTCCAGTAAAGTAACTTTGAAACCAATCCATGTGGGAATGAATCAACCAACGATTTTGATATCACTTAGAAACACAACCGACAATTTATCAGTAATTGGTGAGTCTTACTCTAAATATCATTATGTGTCTTACTTAAGTCGATAACCAAATTCCTCGATGTAAAAATTGTGTTAGTATTGCAAGAAATACCTTATCTTAATCGGTAAATTTATACGACTGTGCGTCATCGATGATCGGAATAATAGGATGTCCTGTTATATTTGGATAGTCATTCTATAACTAAAATGATTAAGGTTTCATTTTTACTCGTACAACCCGCGCTTTTGAAACCACGATTTTAATTTGACCTTGACTTATCTAAAATAAATGCCTGATAAAATCTTTTACTATATCAAATAAGTACGATAAGTTATTTATTTTTTCCTTAAGATAATAATTATATTCGAGCAGAAATCCCCAAGGAAACCCCCCGCTGTTCACAATCAACAAACACATCATGATGACACACAATATTAAGATTATCATTGCTATGGTGTTGCTATTAGCTGAATGGGAGTCCTTTCATTAAGAATCTTCTTCACAGCGATAGTGCCGAGCACAAGTGTGTGGTCTGCTGCCGCTTGCTTCAACGAGCAAGAAGCAGACGGTAGAGCAGATTCGAGGGTGACTCGGGCCTTTCTGCGGAGGCGTGGCGGTGACTCAGTCGTCGGCAGTCGCTTAACAACCTCCCGCCTCCATGAGCGCAAACCTGGGGTTGACAGGACAGGAGGAGACGTTTGTCACCCTAACAAGGGCAATACAGGGGCACAGTGGTTCCCAAATCCGAGGGGGCCATCTCGAAATCGGGGATAACCCTGGATCAGCTGGGGTGCGACGTAAATGAACTTTCTAGGGCTTTTATTGTTGTATATTACAGTTAACTACGAAAATTAAATAATTATGGTCAACATAATAAATGTATTAGGAAAGTCTTTATTTTATTTCTTAGTTATTTCTTTGGTAAGTTATATATTACAAAAGATACAAATTTGGATATAAATAAAGTGCAATGTAAAATAATTTAATGTAATTAACTTAACGTAATTTTAACGCCTATAACCTACTTAGTTTATTAAAAAATATTAAAGGTATATTTAAATCTAACTGATATATCACAGCAGTCCAAATTCAGTGAAACTGTTAATCAATCCAATGACTTTATTTTTATAAAGTATCTTGCCTTCATCATCACCAAACGCCATCAGCTGTTTTGTGTCCTCCAACGAGTTATCTTTTAATATGTCTGCCATCATTTTTTCAGTTTCTTCAGATTTCCTTACTACCATATTAGCTATGAGCACACTCATTCCAAACATCAATTTCCCATATCGCTTCAAGTCTACATCTAATTTATCTCGAGGATAGATATAGTTGGCTTTGAGATTGAAATAGGATAGAGATTTATCTAATTCTGAATGGTAATAATCGATCCAATCATAGAAATTTTGTTTCCTGGTCTCATAGTCGGTGCAGTTGAAGATGAAGTACAAAATATCTGCGACTGGACTGTTGTTTTTAGACTGTTGGTAGTCAATCATGATTGAATCTGTTACTTTGTCATCCTGTAAACAAAAATCACAATGAGATCATTTTATTGTGTGTTGTCCATTTTGCTGATTTCTATATTGCTAAATTACTTTTTGAACTTCATTTATTTCCAAAGTGTTAAGTGAAAGATATAGAATGCTTAGATATAGAGATCACAGAAATAGAAACTAGTAAAATATCTACTTACAAAATATACAAAAAAGCAAATGAAATTTTGAAGCAATAAGCATGCTAACTTTCCATTATATCTTGCTATCCAACTAATATTTTACCTACACATGTTTCATGTGTTAAGATTATTGTCATAAATATTAGAAAGAATGAAATTAATATTTTTTGTTTTTTTTTTTGTAGTAATATAAATACTTGCCTCAAATCTGAACATAAGATTGTTTGTCCATGAGTCACCCTGCTGGATCACGGTGTATTTGCTGTTACTATCAGCTTTTGACAACTTAGCCGAGAGTGTTATTGTGTCCAATACTTTGTTCTTAAAACATTTGATATGTTCAGGATCATCGAGGATGGTAAGAGTATAATCTTCAATCCCTTGGAAATTCATTTTCATCATTTCAGTACCGGCCATAGCTTGAAAGGTATCAACAAAGTTTTCTTTGAAACTGTCATAGGTTTTTGGGTCCTTATGTCTCAATACAAAGGATAGGGAATGATATATAGCAAAATTTTTCAAGACAGATTTTACACAATCGTCTGGAAGTGTTCCAAATCTATCTAACATTTCAAATTGTGAAACTTTCAAATCTTCTAAAAGTATTACTTCATGTGGAATCTCTGTTTGAGAACCATAACACTTGGCATATTTTAATTGTTCTGATTCCGGAACACCTGCATCTTTTTGCAGTTGTACCAATGTTGGTAAAACTTCTGTGTATATAATGTGTTCATTTTTGAAGAGTACAGAAGACTGAGTCATTAGCCGCATCATTTCATTCGTCGAAGCTATTTTCGCTATCATTTGTAGCTTCCCATTGCTTCCTTCTATAATGATTCTTTTCACATTTGCTATATAATTATCACCCGCTTTGCCAACATTCTCGAACGTAACATTACTATTTTCAAAACCATTCTCTAGGATGATTTTATTTATAAATTCCAGTTGTGGTTCAGCGATATTATCTATAACACCTTTGAAATTATATGTTGCCATGATGAATAGCGTAGGTGTATACTCCTATAATGGATGTTTAATACCGTTATCTATTCGAATTTGATGGAAAGGTGTATTAACGTATTATGTTTTGTTGATTAGATTACAATTCTGCAGTATTATAAGTCATCCAGGATATTGCTAAGGCGTATCTCTTTTCTATTCTTCTATTCTAGCACAATTCAATTTAATGTATTCAATCTTCTTACTACGGGGGTAGCATGAATGATATTACGCAGATACGAGATACCATGCGAAGTGTAGTCATAGAAACCTGAAAAAATAACACCAGATATCAACTATCTATAAAAATAACAGAACAAATAACATCTAATCATTTGTGTGGTATTAGGTAGATAATACAATAATCACACACGCTATGTTTTTATGTTTAGGTATCTAAAGAATTATAGTTTATTCACTGTCATTTTACAATATATTATGTCTAGTGTAGTGTGATTGACGGATAAGGCTCTGGTGCAGGATTGAAGTTAGAAGGTCAGATGGCAGTCGGTTCCGTTAAAGTTAAGATAAAACGTGTTCCAAAGTGTAAGCTTAGAATGCAAGTGGAGACGACTCTCGAAAGAAGACTGCATTTCCAATAATATATTATTATGTTTTAAATTGAAGGAAGTAGTAAATAAATATGCAATGAATTTAGTCAAAATGATAAAATAAAATAATAACTATATTGTAATGTAAATTCGTAATGGCTGTATTCTGTTAGTAGCATAACCAGTGAAACTAAAAAAAAGGATGATATGCTTATAACTACAGAACTTCGATATCGCCAGTGGGTTGTGACGGTCAAGGAAAATATCAGAATTCGACTGTTTAGTTAGTAGTTAGAGTGAAAAGCGATCCAAATTGAGTTGGGAAAAGACTCTGAGGGTACTGAATAAAGATTACAATACATGTTAACGATAAATTGATTGTCTTATTTACATTAGACTATAGTAATGGAGACTAAATAACAAATAAATGGATATCTTTTCCTACCTTCGTGAAGGTTACAATTATACCAAACTGTCAAACACAGATAAATTGACAAAACTGTAGGTGCATTTCTAAGAAAATTTAATGATTCAAAACATATTTTCGTATATTAATAATGCCAATTTTGTTGTAGACGATATCACTGCACTGACTCACGGTATTGAGTAATAGGCTGGCGTACGTGAACGTTTTTATTGATCGATAAACACGGATATCTTACCCCAGTACGCTATCTCACACGTTCATATCAGCCGCAAATATTGCAAATTACATATCCATATTTGTACTTGTTGAGGCACAAGCGCCTCATTTGAAATAGCATTTCAAATCATTGCTACATGATATTGTTGCATTTTAAAATACATAGGCGTCATAATATCTTCTATTAGGCGCTGCGCAAACGTAGACACTTTTGTTTCTTGTGTCAGATACAAGCTACCGATGAATATTTGAATTCTATAGAATAAGTATGAAATCATTCAACTCCCTGCGCATACGTGAGTTGCTTCCACTTAATACTATATTCAGGACGATCAAAAAGTGTTCAGTGTCGGTAACTGGAAACTAAAAGTCGTCAGTTGAAGACACAAGCAACATTCACAAACGTCCATCATGAGACTACGGAAAACAAGCAGATACAGCAACTACAGCTACAGTTTCTTGTGGTGTGCCGTGTCGGTGACAGGGAACCGGCAACTGTGTCCGATTGTCGATACGGGACACAGCAACTACGGTTTCCTGTGGCGGTGTGCCGTGTCGGCAACAAAAGTGTCTACGTTTGCGCAGCGCCTGAGTGTCATGACCTACCTACATGTCACGTCACTTTCGAAACCATCAACACGAATATATTATATTCCGAATTCATATTATTTATAACTAGCTGTTGCCCGCGGCTCCGCCCGCGTAGATTTCGAATTCTGTTTCAAATTCCTTTTTTCGTGCGGAAGTTCCTTCATATATCATCCCCGTCACCCAGCAGGAGTGGTTAAGTCTCACTCAGACCTGATAAAAACCGCACGCCGTCGTCTCAAGTCTTCAGTTGCCGGGTGTAAGATTACTTAGAGCATATCCCGCGCTCCCCAGTTGACCCTTTTTTTTTATCGTGCGAAAATCCCCATGGATACCACCCCCGTCGGCCATCGGGGGTGGTTATGTCGGGATCGAACCGACTGATACCGCACGCGGTCTCGGGCCTTAGTAACCGGGGTGTAAGGTTACCCAATGGGCATATCCCTCGCACCCCAGCTGACCCCGGGCCATCTACGGTTTTAAGATGGCCCCCTCGACCCCTCGAAATGGGGAGTGGGGCGAGCATCGCGTCACTTCTCCGACGGTGGGGTGTAGGGTGACAGGAGGCCGTCCTGTCACCCAACCGTCGGCGCGCAGACAATCAGCTCGCCCCCCGCCCGCTCGCTCCCCACTGTGCCATCTGCTAGTCAGAGGGACACGTGGAGAGCCTCGGAACAGCCCTCTAGAGGGCCACTCCCACCCCGGCCGAATTGGCCGCAGGCAGCAGCGTCTCCCGTGACGAGTGGGAGGCGCTGCTCGCCTCCATTGCCCAGGTGCACCACGTGGAGGTTCCGGCCTGCACCCCCCAGTTGATCCTGGGATGGGAATTGTTTGATATTATCATAATATCAAACAATTCCCATCCCAGCATGGCATCAGCCTATAGCTACTTTCTATCATCGCACCGCTCGCCACAGACAGGGAATTCATCCCCACACGTTGCATCCGCCTGCAGTGCGTACTGTAAGGTTTGAAAGAAATTTCATTCCGCGCACGCTTAGGCTGTGGAACGATCTCTCTGCAGTGGTTTTCCCTGGCGGCTAAATATGGGGTTCTTCATAAAGGGCATTAGAAGCATTTTGCAGGGTCGGCAGCGCGAGTGTGACGCCCCTGGTGTTGCGCACGTTCATAGGTGCATAGGTCACATAGGTAGGCCGTGTGCTCGTCTGCCACCTAAGTGGTATAAAAAAAAGCATGATGTCCGTACCGAACCCCGGAAAAGAGGGGATGGGGTGACAGGGGGTACAGAAGACCGCAGCCATAATAGATATTGTGTTGTGTTCCCGCTGCCGGTAAGAAGGGGAACCAGAGCTCACAACCCCCCACCCCATCTCTCCAATCCCCTCCTCTGAAGTCCGATTTCAATAATTTATTTGGATGGGAATACAAAGATATATCTCAGGAAACATAATCTTAGATAGTTATAATTCGCGAGACAAACGACGTCCTGGCGCGAATGGATTGTTGCCCATGATTGGTGAATTTGAGCTCGTCCAGTGCTGTAGCACCCCGTGCTATCCTCAAAGGCACCCAAGAAAACTGTACTGCGTGTATAGAGCATAATTATTTTGAGCACAGTTTAGATACCTACCCACGTACCTATGATGTCCCGAAGTAATATTGGTCTGATTTACGTTCGCATTTCAACTTGCATTTATTTCGCCGCGCATTATTTTTCATATTGCGATAACTCTTAAACTATTTATGATAATTATATAGCGTGAATGGCAATTTTGATCTACATTAAACGTACAACGTATCTAACGTATTTAATTGGATAAGAAATAATACTGTATTGTTAAAATTAGCTTTGAAAATGACACATGATTTTTTTGTAATTTGTAAAGATAAAAATGGTTACTGTGGGCTACCCTTATTAGGTAGACATATGCTATCGCGGACTTTTTTGTAGACCTTTTTATGTTATACATTTCCACAGTACATTATTTTGTTCTATCTTCAATAGTTTTCGCAGCGCACGCGATGTAAGCAATTTGTTTAGGTCATTTTTTTTACACCTTGGGTTACATTATTGAAGATTTAGTAAGGATCCCTAAATTTTTTGGAGATAAATTATAGCCTATGTTACTCACAGATAATGTAGCTTTCTTATGGTGAAAGAATTATTGAAATCGGTCCAGTAGTTTCGGAGCCTATTCGTTACAAACAAACAAAAAAACAAAAAAACCAAAAAACAAAAAAACAAATCTTTCCTCTTTATAATATTAGTATAGATTAGGAAAATGAAGCATTCAGAAAATTAAGAATTGGTAAAATTAAGAATTTTCATGAATAAGAACTCATCCCGATAATAATTTGTAAAATTACGCACGTGGAAAATTAAGAATTAGGAACCAATCGCCGACACCAATTAAACCAAGTTGCCGTCTTGTATGAATCGTCATGTCTGACCTTAAAAACAAATGCATGTAGCGGAGATGTGAGTGTTAAGATGGATGTATAGTGTGACAAGATGAACAAAATAAGGAATGAGTATATTAGAGGAAGTTTGAAAGTTGTACCAGTAAATAAAAATGGAGAAGCGAGCGACTGTCGTGGTATGTTATGAGAAGAGATGAAAGTAATGTTGTTAAAAAGATTCAAACTATATTTGTAGATGGCTTTAGGCGCAGAGGTAGGCCTAAAGAGTGACTGAAGAGATGGCATCTGACAGAAATGTATGAAGGAGAATAGTATGTTGCGCCGACTCCAAGACAGTAATACGATAATAAGACAGTATTGTATTTATCCTTGCCATCATCATTATCACAGCGTTAGTCTCAGTTGCATCCAAGACTTGTACTTTGGAGCCTGGATTTGGCTAATTCTAATCTTTACGGGAGTGCCTGTCGTCGGTCCTTCCAACCACTAGTGGAAAGCCTGCAACAGATCAGCAGGTCTACCGTCAACCCGCATATGTATAACGCCATCCCGCTCAGCTTATACACTTCACTTATAACAAGCTATGGCAGGACCACACCCAAGTGAACAGTCAAACAACTAATTTAATACCAGAACATTTTAATTAACATAAAAGTCTGTTTATTTATAAACTTCAATTAAAGTAGTAACTATTCCTAATGATTTTGGATCGGAAAAAACTTTTTCATTGTGTTATAATTAAATGATGGCTCCAACGGCGCCCTAAGCAAGATGTATCGGAGAGTTTCGAATATTTAGGACGTATTCAGGTAACTCAGTTGGTCAGAGTATTCCCCTTGTAAGGTCCCCTGGTCGCAGGTTCCAGTCCCGTCCTGGATGCTCACTTTTCCGATCTAAAATCATTACATTCAAATCATAAACATTCACATTAGTCCTAATTCTGTAAAACTGTCAATCAATTCCATGACTCGTTTCTTGTAACGCGTCTTAGAATCGCCATCTAATGATGATACTATAAAGTCTTGCGGCTGATCCGGCATGTCACCGCTTTTCAACATATCAGTTATTTTCTCTGCATCTTCTGACTTCCTTATCAACACACTAGCTAGGATTACAGACAGTCCAAACAAGAGTTTGCCGAATCTCTTCAAATCAGCATCCAATCTATCTCGTGGATAAACAAAGTTGGCTTTTAAATTAAAGTTGGATAGAGCCTCTTCTAATTCTGCGTGATAATAGTCTATCCAATCGTAGAAGTTCTGTTTCCTTGACTCATAATCGGTGCAGTTGAAGATCAAATACATGATATCGTATACAGGACTGGTGCTTTTAGAAATTTGGTAATCAATCATGAGTGATTCTATTAAAGTGTCACCCTGAAATAGAAAAAAAAAAACGGTTATTTTAAAACATAATGAAGGTGCAGCTCTCGGATGCGGACGAGACTAATGTGAAGAAATGAATGAATGAATGAATATGAATGAATGAATACTTATTCCAATGATATGGTAAGTACATGGTATTATTTACAATGATAAAATTATCATCACTACCACTAATTTTTTTAATGCGAATGTGGTTTTTTTATTGTTGTTTGTCGGCTCATCCTTCTTATATATAAAGCAAGATATCTAATAGAGTGAGACTCAACAAAGTCAATGTTGAAACTTGAAAAACTACATCAGCCTTTCCACAGCGATATTAAGTATATCGATATTCATAAAGGCAAACGTGCGAAGTGCAAAATTATGCACTTAGCTGGTTTTTTCATCACTAGTAACAACTATGTCATAATATAATATTATCACGTTCATTGATAAAGCCTAATTAATATAAAATCCGAAGTTCCAGATCTGTAGATGGAAGGTATGACGCATGGTTTAGATACAAAGTTTTAATCTGAAATTCTGAATATCATCGAATCAATTGATAAACATAAGGACACATTATTATAAAACTTGGTATCTAGTCGTCATATGAACGGTATAATCGTTGCTATAATCAAAAATCGATGATCTAGCCGACCAATGTGTTGATTGCAAAACGTTTACCTTCAAATATGAACCTTATATCGATAGTGTAAAAGATAAAAATGCTAAGTTTTGCAATTAGTACATTTTGTCTTGTAGACCACTGGATTATTTGTACTGATATTATGTATAGATAGGTGATTATGTGTAAATATTATCAAAGATACTTATTATTTTTTTACTATAAGAATCCACTTTTTCCTTATGTGCATATATACCTATTAGAGTGGCTAATAATGAAAATGGTTTTGAAATCATCAGTTAACAAACAATAAAACTGTTCACAAATAGTGTATAGTTAAATACTGATATTCCTATTAACAGTATTTGTAGGTGAAAAGTACTTACATCGAATTTGAACATAATATTGTTTGTCCAAGCATCGCCTTGCTGAATGACCGTATATTTGTTGTTAACATCAGTCTTTGACCATTTTGTTGCAAGATTTAGAGAGTTTGTAATTTTGTGACGCAAAATATCTTGATATTTCTTATTATCAATCATTTTTGCTGTATCGTCCTCAAGTATCTGAAAATATGCCTTTATTTCTGCTGATTGACCTATAATTGCCCACATATCCATCAAGTTTGTTGAGATAGCGCTGTAAGTTTCAGGTTCCCTATGTCTCATAACAAATGACAGGGAATGCAAAATAGCAAAGTTTTTCAGCACTGATTTAATACACTCATGTGAGAGTGGTGTAAATCTGTCCAGCATTTTGAAATCGGATTCCGTTAAGTCTTCAAAGAGGAGAACTTCATTCGGTGCCTCTGAACATGATCCATAGCACTTTGCATATTTTAGCTGTTCTTTCTCAGGAATGTTTGCGTTTTTCTGTAGTTGCACAAATTTTGGCAGGACTTCGGTATACATAATATGCTCATTCTTGAACAACATGAAAGAATTCATTGCCATTCGCACAGGTTCCTCTGTAGGTGCTATTTTGGCTATAAGCTTAAGACTTCCTTCGGGTCCATCTATAGTAATCCTTTTAATACTTGCTGCATAATTATCCCCGGCTACACCAACAGGTGTGAAGACAATTTTGCTGTTTGCATGACCAAGTTCCTGGATGACACTTTGAATATATTCTAGCTGGCCTTCCGATATATTATCTATAGCACCTTCGAAATTATGCGTCGCCATTATGGAATTGTCGTACGAACTACACTATAATTTGATTACCCTTTAATATATAGTATCTTTATCCATATAGCCTGTCACATGTAAAAATAATTGTTCATTTATCAGCACATTTTCTGATTAGATTGTAAATATGCACTGGCCAATGGATAAAGTCAAAGCAGGTAACTGTGTAATGGTGATAATACATTTTTTTTTTGCTTTACGCTACAGTCTACAGCTGTTACATAAGTACTTACGTAAAGCAACGAAATTACTAGTATTATTAGGGAGAACCCTTCCAGCTTAGCTAAATTGCTTGTGTTAAGAATGGGATCACGTAGTTAGTGTAATGGTCAAGATTCGATTCCAAGGACTCTTGATCGCAAGGTTGATTTTTAACCCTAGAACCCTACATGGGGTACTGGTAACCCCAGACCTATTTCTTTTGTGAATATCTCAGTTAGTTTATTATCAAAAAATTCACGTGTCACAGTATTTTAGTTTGAAGTTAAGACCTTGCGATTGCCGTGACTAATATTTCAGATCATGCTAATTATCTTAGAAATGTTGCAAACTATTTATGATGAAGAATCTTTACCCATCTGATAAACAGATCGGTTATATTTTTTGGGTGAAGGTCGGTTTTCACCGGCACCTTTACTAATAGGCAAACGGTAAGTTACTATAACTAGGCTAGATCAAACAGGATTAAAATAAATGTACTATTCAGATTGAACATAATTATATTTCCTCTTCTTTTGTTTCTCAAGTATTAGACTATTAAACATTTATTGATTTACAACAGTCCAAACTCAATAGAGCTCTCAATTAAGCCGATGACTTGATTTCTGTAATGTGTCTTCGAATCTTCATCTAGATTTGAGATTGCTAAACCTTTTGCCTCTTCCGTTGGATTTTCACTCCTTAAGGTATCCAAGATCTTAGCAGCATCGTTTGTTTTCCTGAATAATAAACTGGATAGGAACAAACTGTGTCCAAACATGAATGGGCCAAAATGTTTCAAGTCGGAATTCAACCTGTCACGTGGATAGACCGAGTCGACGTTTAAGTTATAGATCAATAGAGATTTTCCTAGTTCTGTGTAATAATAGTCAAGCCAGTCGTTGAAGTACTGTTTTCTGGTAACGTAATCTGTGCAATTTAAGACCAAGAATAAGATATCACAGACTGGACTACCGTTTTTAGAAGCTTGGTAATCAATCATAACTGAGGCTGGTAGCTGGTCGTTCTGAAATAAATTAAAAAATGAATGTTAAAATTCCAGGACCCCAAGAAATATGAACACTCATAATCAACTTCAACAGAGTTTATTATAATAATAATAGCAAGTTTATCAAGTATTTATTATTTTAAGCAACAATGTGCTTCATTTCTTGCTGATGAAGTGTCATAATAAAATATTGTCGGACAGAAATACAATTTTTCTATCGGATTCTATGGTGCTTTATTTGGTTTTATTTTGTTACGAGTATTTGCATTGATACTGATGTTTCGGTTGCTTTTCAGGGATACTCGAGAGAATTCGTTAAAATACCTATATAGTTTTATTATATGCGTAATATTCACGTGAACTTCCAACAGTGTCAAATGAGATCAATTTTTCTCGACTGCGCCAGTGAGGGTTCCTTATCTCTTATATCATGGACCATATCTAACAGATTTTAGTCACAAGTCTATCTATCTCAAGGCTGAGTATAAATTCACCAGTTATCTGTTGTTGTATCTTTTAATGTCTGAAAGCCTGTATGTACACTTTCGGGTGTCAAATCGAGTACAACTGTTGTCATATAAACTATTGGAGACATTAGGCCTACCGTTGTAAGAGACGTTATATCAATTCACCGAAGTAGTCATCAACCGTGGTGGCTGTCATTCCTAGTGACCTTTCCCTTTTCATATAGCAAGTGCTGAAGCACATGTGAAAAGCTTTCACAAATCTAATTTACTTCGGCATTTTGAAATTAGTTTGATAAGCGCATGACGCCCCTGATGTTGCACACGTCCATAAACCAGAGTGACCACTTTCCATCAGGTAGACTGTGAGCTTGTCTGCCACCTATATAGTATAATAAAATAACCTGAATATTAACCAGTAACAAAACATTTAGTAAATTAACAGTGAGCTTATCTGCTGGATTAACCTACAACGAAAAAAAATTAACGCTACCTTATATGAATTGCAGATAGGCTATCAAGTACTTTATCAGTAAATGATGAAACAAGTACTCTGTGAGATATTGCGTAGATTTGTAATTTAAAAGATAACTAAATATCAGAAACCAGTAGTAATGCTGCAGAATAATCGCAGGAAAATATAATCATAACTTTATTATATAACCCTGAGCAGTCCGTCTGGGGTAGTATATTATTTATATACATAATAAACATTTAAACAATCGATGCTTGAATATACTAACCTCAAACCTGAACATTATATTCGCTGTCCAAGAATCTCCTTGCTGTATGACTGTATATTTACTATCAATGTCATCCTTAGCTACTTCTAGCCATTTATTTAGAGTATTCGCAATTTTATGACGTACAATATTAGCATACTTCTCGTCTTCTAGAACGAGAAGTGTGTCCTTCTCAAGGGTTTTGCAGTACCCCTGTAAATATTCCATGCCAGCAATTAGCGTCCAAATATCACCCAATCTTGCTTTTAATCCATCAAAGGTATCTGGTTCCTTATGCTTCAAGACATATGACAATGAATGCAATAAAGCAAAATTTTTTAACACTGATTTCACACATTCGTTTGAGAGCGATGAAAATCTGTCCAGCATTATAAAGTTGGATACCTTCAAGTCTTCAAGGAGAATAACTTCGTTTGGTTGTTCTGTAAACGATCCATAGCATTTTGCAAACTTTAGTTGCTCTTTTTCGGGAATACCTGCATCCTTTTGAAATTGTACTAGCTTAGGCAGAACCTCAGTGTACATTATATGCTCATTTCTGAAGGTTGTGGATGTGTTCACAGGCTGTCGAAATACTTCAAGTGTTGGAGCTATCTTGGCTATCATTTGAAAACATCCATTATCTCTTTCAATCGTAATTCTTTTCACATTTGCTGCAAAATTATCACCAGTCTTGCCAACAGGTTCGAAATGTACTTTACTGTTTTCAAAACCGTGCTTCAAAAGTATATTGTGAATGAATTCTAATTGCTTTTCTGATATATTATCTATATCACCTTCAAAATTGAATTGTGACATTATGAGAAAATCAAAACAACTAAACTAAATCATATTTTTTCTTATTATATATATGAATATTGAAGTTGTGTGTAGAAAGATAAATAAGATAGCTGTTCTGATTAGATTGTGTGAACTTGTTTGACAATGAAGGCGTAACTAACTGTTGACAGTGATATTATATAATCAAATTGTTACCATTAGGCGAGGTGAAGTCATATTGACGAGACCGATATAAAAAAGGGGTGTAGAGTACCCATCAATATCTCCGAAGAGAGGGCTTAACAAAACTGAAACAACCGGATCTTAAATGTATTCTTCTGCGATTTTGGTGCCCCATCCCAATTCATGTCGCATTTATTCTATTGCCTACCGTGCCCTCCTCCTGTACTAACGAGGACCTCTGTAGGGCAACGGACAACACTGTGGCCAAGTATTGGTGCGATAAAATTTAAGTCACCAGAATTTATGGCTAATACCATTGAAGAAGATTGTACTTTTTCTTACTCTTTCCTAATATGCCAGACTAAAAACCGGATTTTGCACCTATATATGGTAGACAAATCTTATTTAAGTTTAATTAATGGATTCAGGCACATGGTAATTGTACGGATGATTATCAAGTCCGGTTTCTAGCGGTATCCTTTACTTTGGAGATCCGGGTCCACTTACTTTTCTCCTACCCTATATTTGGCACGGCTTTTATGTGACCGATTGCCGTCAACCTTGAGAGAGAAACCTGCGCAAGAGCCTCGTTCGCCAATCAGCAGGTAAACCGACTTGCAGGCGAGGTTTACATGAACCCGAGGGTCTTCATAGACCCCATATATCTACTCACCTAATTCTTTACCACCATATTCATGTCAATGAAATATACCGATTTACCAGATATAAAGTGTTATACATGTAATTATATTGGTTACGCCTTTCAAAATACATGAAGCAAATTGTAGTAAGGTGTTTTGTTGTGTTCGAAAGTTCGAAATTATCTGGACTAGATTTAATTGAGGAAGCATTTTGTGAAATCCACGGGCAAATTAGAACCCCATTGGTACAATAAAAATATTTTTGCAATATCTTATTGATTTTACTGCAGAAGAGGAGCAGGTGAAGATCGACCTTCAGCCATCTAATAACCAGATGGTTTTTGCATGCAAGCCTATACCATTAATTTTGTTATTAAATTATCTTCTTCGTGATACCATTTTCGATTGGTTATTAAACCGGTGTAGTTAACCGGTACGTAAATTGACTCACTTGTAAAAATTAGTGAGCAAACCTACCGAGGCACTGTCTCCAGTTTCTTGTAATGTGAGAAACAGTGTGATAAGGGAACGTTGCGGTATGGTTGAAGATGTAGTGACCAAGATAGAGAAAGCGATGCTTAGATAGTTCTGGACATGTAGAGAGGATGGATGAAAGAAGATTGACGAAACAGATATATCTGGCGAGGGTAAATGATTAACCCAGAAAAGCCAACCTAGGCGTACATATTCTAATCAGATCTAGGTTGTTTTGGAGAAAGGCCAGGTCAAGAGTACCCGCACCCGGCGTGCCTATATGAAAACAATTATGAAAGTTGAAGAAGTGAAAGGAGTATTCCAAGATCGTAGTAAGTGGAAAGATGTTGTCTCTGTCTACCCCAATAGAAAAAAGCGTGATTTGTATGTATATATGTATGTATGTATGTACTGTATCTTCTGTACTTCACTCTTGTTTCTAAAATTCAGCGGGGGATAGTCAATTGATGGACGATAATAAAAAAGGTGGTTTTTTTATGTATGCCAAAGCATTTAAGCGTATTTAACACACATGCTTTATGATTATGATAAAACGATATTAATAACTCTCAAACGATGTGATATCTATTATTATAATACTGTCAATAGCTAAGATGACACAACAAGTTTTACATAGATCTCTATATAATATTTTATGATACCAAAAATAGTGATAATCCGTGTTATATTGAATGAAATAGTAATTGCATGCTAAATATTCCCAATGATTTTCTGATCGGATCGGATCAGTTGGTCAGAGCACTCCCCCTGTGAGGGACTGGTCACGGGCTTAAGTCCCGTCCTGGATGATTATTTTTTCCGATCAGAAAATCCGTATAATAATATATACTTCAAGTACTAGTTTACATTTAGACAAACAGACAAGAAATTATTTTTTTTTGTGTTTAGTATCATTTATACCTATAATATTATAACCCAAGTATTTTTTTTTCAATCAGTTTTCCATCAGGTGGGGTGCAATCAATCCGGCGAACCAAAAAAAAATTGAAGTACATCGTAGTTAGACGGAAAATTTCGACCACTGAGTTGAGAAAACGCTCGAAGGATGATGAAATGCAATGAATCATTTTATCATTTACCTGAATAACATTCAAATTAGAGAACAGAATTACAGAGAACTACATTAATGGTATCTTATCCTGCATATCGTTACTAAGTGACTTGTATTAACTATATTACTATTGTACTCATAAATGACAAAAATTAAATGATAGAACTAAACACTTATCGGATTCCAATTAAAATGAATTACGTTCGTGCGAAAAAATTCCGCAGGATTCTTCCTTTGAACTTTGCCCGTGCGGATTTAGATGTTAAGGTTAATTTTTTTCTGTGGCGGAAACCTAGTTCTTTTTCTAAAGTAGCCTATGTTAAGCCTTATATTATTACTTATCTGCCAACGATATTTCTGTTAAAATCGGCTTAGCCGTTTCAGAGATAAACTCATTAAAACAAACAAAAGACAGATGTGTAATTGCTATTTTGTCCAACATTCGTTTATATAAGTACACTATGAGCATCTAAAGCGATGTAAAATCTGTACAAATATTTGGAGGCTCATACTAAATTAATTTCTCCAAATTTTGCTTCTATAAAAACTCAGATACGAGTGTTTGTATGAAAATTTTTTTTTTTCGATTTAAATCTATTTGGAATTTAGCCTTTTGTCAGATTTAGTATCTTTGTGACAGTGTAAAAAAACACCATAAGGCTGAATTACCCAATTCATAAATATAAGGAACCGTTCTAATTTCAGATTTTCACTAGCATTGTTTAAAAAAATATTCAAAGCAGTTAGTTGATGTACCTACAGAGGAGAGAAAAAGTTAGTAAACATTTTTTGTGTACATTACTACTATTTATCTTTAGATTTTGGTAGGTTGTTTTCAGCTAATCAATTAGTAGTAGCAGTTAAGAATATAAGTATATAATAAGGATTGGCTTATTCGGGAAGGCTTTGTTGTCTTGTTAAAACGGTTAAAACTTAACTTGAAACAAGTAATCCTATATTACAACATCATTGTATGTACTATCTAATCAGAAAACTGCCAATAAATAACCAATAAATATTTATTTTCATTATCTACCACAGATAAAAATATTCTTATATATAATAGTGAAAGTATTTTTCCTAACAGTTTGCTCAATTTTTCAACAATGGCGCAATTCAATTTTGAAGGTGACATAGGCAATATATCAGAACGCCAACTACAATTCATTAATAGTGTAATCTTGAAACATGGTTTTGAAGAAAGTAAAGTAATCTTCGAACCTGTTGGTAAAGCTGGCGATAATTACGTAGCAAGTGTGAAAAGAATTACGGTAGATGGAGCTAATGGAATTCTTAAAATGATCGCTAAAATAGCACCTGCATTTGAACCTATTAGACAGGCCATGAACACAGCCATCATGTTTCAAAATGAGCATACGATGTACACTGAGGTGCTACCAAAGCTAGTACAGCTTCAGAAAGCTGCAGACATTCCTGAAGCAGATCACTTAAGATACGCAAAATGTTATGGATCTCTTACAGAGCAGCCACACGAAGTAATTCTCCTTGAAGATTTGAAAGAGTCAGATTTTATAATGCTAGATAGGTTTACACCACTTACTAGTGATTGTGTCAAATCTGTGTTAAAAAATTTCGCAAAATTACATACATTATCATTTGTTTTAAAACTTAAAGACCACGAAACGTACAGTCGTTTCAAAGAGAATTTGATTGATATATGGTTATGCATTGGTAAAGTGGAAGAAATGAAAATGTTCTTTTATGCTCTTGAAAAAGATACTATGGAAATTCTTGACGAGCAAAAACATATCGACTTTTTGCGAAACAAAATCATTAATACTATAAACGCAGGAGTGAAGTGCTCAAAGATTGACAGTACTAACAAATATACTGTCATTCAGCAAGGGGATTCTTGGACAAACAACATTATGTTCAGGTTTGAGGTATGTGTCCTTTTTTGACCATGAGAGAGAGTTAGAATAAGATGTAACTAGCATTCAAAATATAATGAAAGCCCCTAAAGACCTACAATACTACCAAAAAAAACCGTCTAACAAAGACAGTTTTTTTAAATATACATATTTCAAAAAAAAACATTCGAAGTCGTATAATTGGAATTCTTTGAAAGGTTGTCGGTGAAATTGAAATGATTAATGATTTATCGATTTCAATACCTTTCTTTTTTTTAGTTAAAAACTGTAAAACCGAGATACCTACAACGAATATCTACGACATTTTAATATAGTCACAGTCGTTATTTGTTTTGGATTACATGTTCAAGTTCTGCTGTGTTGTATTTACTAAAAGTTTCATATTGACTTTGTCCGTCTATCCACATAATCTTCTAAAAAAATACGCATATAAAATATCTCGCGCTTATCGAAGTACGCCGCTTCATAGTTAGACTGAGAAGTCGACCCCAGCTAAGTTGGTAAGTAATGAATGTTCTAGAATATAACTAGGCTTTGCTGGTGTTGTAAACTCTATAAATAACAGCACATAATACTTATCAACAACCGGCCATATATGCGTGCAATAAGTAATTTGTAGAAGTAGTAAAAGTATAGTATGGTATTCTGCCGTCCTTATCATAAACAACGCAATCGACATTTTTTACGAAATTGAGTTATTAGTATATTCGGAATCACGGAAACGAGATCTACCAGGATCAATCACTCATTTTACGATATCTTTTATAGTTTTAGTTTTTTTGTTATTGATAAACAGCGTATTTGCACCATTCTAAACCTATTACTAGTCATAAGCATCGTAAGCAAATTATGCGTTTCTCTTGACTATTTCAGTCAGAATTTAGATGTATGAAAATACTAATCATAAATAACGCATGCGGTACTAGTGATGTTTATAATTAGCAAAGTAAAATATTTTTAATAATGTGAACTGGTCATAAACGTACTTGCACTATATATGATAAGTATTTGATATGAATTTAAACTAAATAGCAATAAGAAAAGTAACGCAATTATTACATTTGCGACTATTATGATTAGTAAAGTGTGTCAGAGTATGGGCAAGTCCGGGGTAAAGTGAGGGAGTCATGGGAGGCTTCTTTCAAGGTATCATATAAAATATTTATTAGAAAAACAAAATTGAAATAAATGCTTAAAGTAGGTAGGTAAGACTCTGTGGATGGTACGTTATTAAATTAATTATAGGTATTTAGTTTATCACAATCGTTTTTATTGCAAATCTTAATATATTGTACAAAAATATTGAGATCAGGGTTTTTTTTGAGTATTAATATAGGTTATTATCTTTTCTTAGCAATATAAAACAATCTAAAAATAGTACAATAAATCTGTCAAATCTCTAGGTTACTACTTTTTACGTAAGAATAACAATTTACTAAGTACCTGAATAACAAATTAAAATGGGAATTAAAAAATATAGTCCCTGAATAGAAAAAAAACCGGTCATTTTGAGTTAAATCTTTGGCATCTAAAACAAATGAATTATACCAAAAATGTTTCCAATTTTCTGGCATTAGAGGAACAAGCTTTGAAATAATGGTAATGGTTGTACCTTTGCAGAAACTGTAGAAAATTCCTGTGATTTTATCACTCTAGCTTGCAAAAAATCAAGATTCCGAAACTTTTACATTTAAGTATCGAGTTTGATTCCGGCCTGACAGTACCAATGTGAATTTCACATTTTGGAATTCATATGTGCTAACCACACGATTTACCATTATTCTGCTGACGGTGAAGGAAAAACATCGTGAGAAAACCCACATGTCCTAGAAAAAATTCTAACGACCTGTCCGATGCACCAACCCGTAATTAGGACAGCAAGTGTGGATTAAAGCCTAAAGTTTTATCTGTAGTAAACTACAGATTTAACAGATTCATTGTTCTATTTTGAGATTGTTTTATATTGCTAAGAAAATATAATAATTATCTTTTCTTTTAAATTTAAACTAAATTCTTTTAAATTAGGTTTTCTTTGAGTATCAATATAATTATTATATTGATACTCAAAGAAAACCTAATTTCAATATTTTTGGATAGGTAATAATATTAAGATTTGCGATTAAAATGATTGTGATAAACTAAATATAACTAAGTTAATAACGTACTGTTCACAGTGTGCTACCCACCTACTGCAAGCATTTATTTCATTTTTTTTATCTAATAAATATGGTATGATACCTAGAAAGTAGTTTTATTTTTTATTCAGTTGCATAAAATTAAACGCATGTGGACTGCTCTTACCATTATTTGCTAGTCATGTTAAACGTATTTGCAACATATACGTTACAAAGGTGAACTTACATGTAAGTAATTCCACTGTCTTTGCTAGGCATAAACATCACAAAGGCATTTTTCTAGACATAAACCACTCACTTGCCACACATAAGTTGCTTATGCCTGGTAAAGTAATATTATTGCAGTTCATGATTTCTAGTCTTAAACATTTTTTCGTCTTCAAAAATATTTAAATTAACTAAATTTATAAATATAGGATCGCCCATGCAAAGTTCACATATAAAGGCACGAAACAAAACAAAAATATTTGTAATATTCGTTTTACTTTTAGAGGGACAATAAAAAAACGAAAAAAAACTTTAGGCGCCATTTACTCGAAAGTTACCGCCAAGCAAGTGCGTTGTTTATGATAAGGACGGCAGTATTATTAACAAATATCACCTTTTCTGATTAGTATCGTCATAAACGAAACCGGATTATTATGTTACCTATCGTAGATATTTACGTACGATATCAATTATGTGTCACTAGTGTTTTCAATTGTGCAAACGATTAGATAACTCCATTATAAGTTACACAATAGTTCACATGACAACTATTTAGACAGTGAGATGACAAAACGTTTTGTATTTAATCCATATTGATATCATAAATACGAAAGTAACTATGTCTGTTCTACTGTCTGTTACGCTATCTCGTCTAAATTACCAAATCAATTTTGATGAAGTTTTGTAAAAAGATGAATTAGAGCTCGCGGTGACTGTGCGTTCTGAGATGGGTAGATATAGGTTAGGAGCAGACGTCCAGCAGAAATGCGGGGCTTCGTTGACATCGTTCACATTTTCATAAGGTAGAAAAAGAGCTTTAAAAAGGACAAGCAAAGATAAGCTAGAGTTTACCACAGAATTCCGAAATATGGTTTGTCGATTCACGGGAAATCTAAAACACGTTTTGTTATTTTGCGTCTGACCGAATAAACAATTTACTAAGTTACGAGTGTTCGAAACTACTGTTTTTTTTCCTACCTACCTTAGGTAGGAAAAAAATCTTTCATCACCGATTGAAAGAACGAAGGTCCGATGAACGTTTGCTCGAATCAACGATACACTTTTCAATGAGTGACCGAGAAAATCTAATTATGAAATACTTTTGATTAATAAACTAAACCATATTTTGGAATTCCGTGGTAAACTCATCGCATACTATTCTTAACTATCATACATTAATGCCTGTGACACGCATATATCTAGTATTGTAATAAAAATGAACGTGTACAATTATTGTTCCAGGGAGACATACTCAAAGAGTCAGTTATGATAGATTACCAAATCTCGAAAAACACAAGTCCAGTATGTGACATAATGTACATGATCTTCAACTGCACGGACCATGACACAAGGATCAAGAATTTCTACGATTGGATCGACTACTACCATACAGAATTAGAAAAATCTCTATCCAACTTTGATTTAAAAGCAAACTTAGTGTATCCTCGAGATAGATTGGATGCTGATTTAAAGCAATACAGTAAATTTTTATTTGGTCTATCTGTGCTTTTAGCCAGTGTATTAATAAGAAAGACAGATGATGCAGCAAAAATTAAGGACGCGATGCAACATCAGGATTTGAAGGAACAGACGCCAGCACTTTTGGTCTCAGCGTTAGATGAAGAATCAAAGACGCTATTTAAGAATAGAGTGATTGGATTAATTGAAAGTTTTAGCGGCTTAGGCCTCTTATAAATATAAGTATTAAAAAAGTATTTTGTATGTCGAAATAAAGATGATTTAAACTAATCCTTTTGTGATTTATTTGTGTTATCTTTGTATCTACCAATATTGAAGGTTGAAAATATTGACATTATGTAAGCTAACAGCATGAATGCACTTGCCTAAGTATACAGTAAGGCGAGACGTAGGCTATAACTAAAACTACTACGTATCCTATTCCATATAAGTAAAATAAATTCATAAAAATTCAATTTATTACCCTAATTTTAAAGTAGGTACTAAATTTTCTAGCAAAATGAATTTTAATCGAAAAATTATAATAAATATAATTGAATAAAATGAATACTAATTAAGATAAGCTAATTAAAAGGCTTCAAAAACTGGGTCCCCTCGGCAGGGTGCCTAGGATACAGGCAGCATTCCCGCGCGCTGAATGGCGATGATGGAAAGCCTTTGCGCGAGAAATCTGCCATTATAACACCATATATATCACAAAATAAATATTTTTTTAAAGAAAATGTTACCACTTGTATAATCAATTAATAGTTTCAGACGTCATTAATAAACACACACACATACATATTCAGCTGAAAGCAATGTACTTTGAAAAAATAAGCAAAAACCTGGCAGAAGAGCAAAGGACGCAGTTGGTGCCTAATAAAATAAAGTAAATAAATAAATAATAAATATTCTACGACTCTCATCATCATCAGATCTACCTGCCCTTGTCCCAATATTTGAAGTAAGCGCAACATGTCATTTCTTCGCCATACATTCCTGTCAGAAGCCATCTTAGTCACACCTCCCACATCCTCTTTCACGAATTCCAAAAACAACTCATGGGCTCAAAATAATTTTGACAAACATAAACTTTTATTTAAGTACTGCTTCATTGAAAAAATTAAGCGTAGGAAAAAATATGCAGTGTAATAATTACATTGCAAGGACTATGGATTTGGTCGAATAGTTAGACTTTGATTACAACATCAATGTACGTTTACTATCTAATCGAAAAAACTGATAAATTAGCAATTAGTTTTTATTCTCACTATCTATTGAGATAAAAATAAACGTATATATATTTTAATAAAACTGTGATCCGACACAGTTTACACAACATTTCGACGATGGCACATAATAATTTTGAGGGCGATATAGATAATATATCTGAACGACAATTAGAATTCATTAATAGTATAATCATAGAACTAGGTTTCGAAAAAAGCAAAATATTCTTCGAACCTGTCGGATTAGCTGGTGACAATTATGTAGCAAGTGTTAAAAGAATAACAATAGATGGAGCAAATGGAAGTCTTAAGATTATCGCGAAAATAGCACCAACATTTGAAACTATTCGACAAGCTATGAATACGGCTATGATGTTTAACAATGAGCACGTAATGTACACTAAGGTGCTACCAAAATTAGTACAGCTTCAGAAAGATGCAAAGATACCTGAAGAAGAGCAGCTAAGATACGCAAAATGCTATGGATCTTTAACAGAGCAGCCGAACGAAGTCATTCTGCTTGAAGACTTAAAGGTGTCAGGATTTACAATGCTAGACAGGTTTAAACCACTATCGAGTACCTGTGTAAAATCCGTTTTAAAAAATTTCGCTATATTACACTCTTTATCATTTGTCTTAAAACATAAAGATCTAGAAGCATACAATAATCTGAAAAGCAACTTATCTGATTTGTGGTCGATGCCTGAAAAAATGGAAGAAATAAAAATTTATTTTGGAGCACTGGAGATCGATACGCTTGCAATGCTTGAAGAACAAAAATATATTGACATTTTGCGAGGGAAAGTTGCTAATGCAATAGACCGAGCACTAGAGTGTACAGAAAATGATGCTACCAGCAAGTATACAGTCATTCAGCAAGGCGATTCTTGGACAAACAATATTATGTTCCGATTCAAGGTAGGTTTTTGTTTCTATTTAAAATCACAAAATATAAAACATTCCAAATTTAGCAATGAAGCTATATTAACATTACTAAAAACAAAAATATAATAAATGATTACATATTCAAAGATATAAGTATTCGTCTGGTAATTATAAAATTTCAGAAAAATATTTTGATCGAATTATTGAAAGTTTAACTATAATTATCTTGTTTGACTTATGTTATTTCATAGTAAGCTACAATAAATATTAGAAGTTATTAAGTATAAGAAGGCAAGTAAAAAGTTTTCTAAAAGAAGATACGAACAAACAGACTTAATAGCCAACATATCAATCAACCCCAGGTTTCAAAGAACTAAATTTGACGAAATTAGAAAATGTCTATAAAAATAATGAATCTAGTTATAGATATTTGTAGTATTATCCTGTAGACATTATTAATTACAATTATCAGAATTGTTTTTAGCGACGATTACGTAACATTTTATCAACAATATTATCATAGTAAACATTAATTAAGTGAAACGTAACGGTAGAACACCTGTCTTATCTAATTGTTTTTGTTTTAGGACGGAAAACTAACAGATTCAGTCATGATAGATTATCAAATTGCCAAAAACACTAGTCCGGCATGCGATTTACTGTACATGATCTTTAATTGCACGGATCACGAGACAAGAAAAGAAAAATTCTACGATTGGATCGACTATTATCATTCAGAATTGGATAAAGCATTATCCAACTTTAATTTAGAAGTAAATATAGTATATCCTCGAAATGTTTTGGCTGATGATCTGAAGCTATATGGAAAATTTATGCTTGGACTATCTGTACTTCTGGCTAGTATATTAATAAGGAAAACAGATGATGCAGCAAAAATGAAAGAAGCTATGAATAACGACAACTTAGTGGAACAACAACAAGAACTTTTAGTTTCAACTTTGGACGAAGAATCAAAGACACTCTTCAAAAATAGAGTCATTGGAATAATTGAAAGTTTCACTGAGTTTGAACTAATGTAATATATCCATTGTTTGATAAAATTGTAAAAATAAAAAATCTTTTATACAAGACTTAACAATCAGAACGGCACAATTACTTATACCTTTCCTCCTCCATTTTGTTAAATTTATTTTTTTGCTTAGAGCAAATGTAGCACATAAGATGCTTTCTATGTGACGCTTTGATGTGGAACATTATTATTTCAAAATGCTTGAGAACTAAAATGAGAATGAAAAGAAATTTAATGTTTCAAATCATAATGTAATATTGCAGTGAAATGGTACACTATTCGAATGCCTGGGTCTATCACTGGTCTCATCTGAAAGTTAACTACGAGTTCACTATTTAAGCTTACCTCCTTTGCTACTTTACAAAATTACAATAAATATTTAAAATTTTCCAAACCAAATTCCAAAAATTTAAATTTTGTGTAGAATTGCAAATAAGAAAATAAGATAATAATATATAATATGATAATGATCGTGTCAGGACGATACAACTGTGTGGCGCAAGAAAATGACGTCAATGATGTATGGAATGCGTGGTAGTGGCTGTATGCTGATGGTTCTTGAAAACAGGAACCATGAATTGAGTATTGGAATATAAGTATTGGTAGCCAACACTGCCTACTTACTATCTAATCGAAAACTATCGATTTATTAACTATTTTTTATTTCATTATCTATAGAGATAAAAAGACGTTATATATTTATATGAAATTGTGTTTTGAAACAGTTTACATAAGTTTTCAGCAATGGCGCAATATAGTTTTGGAGGTGATATAGATAATATATCTGAACGCCAACTACAATTCATACATAATGTAATACTGGAACAAGGTTACGAAAACAGTAAGATATTCTTCGAACCAGTTGGCAAAGCAGGTGACAATTATGTAGCAAGCGTAAAAAGAATTACAATAGATGGTGCTCATGGAAGTCTTAAAATTATTGCAAAAATAGCACCTACAGTTGAAAGTATTCGAAAAGCAATGAACACTTCCACTATGTTCAAAAATGAGCACGTAATGTATACTGAAGTTTTACCAAAACTAGTGCAACTTCAGAAAGATGCAGAGATGCCCGAAGAAGAGCAATTTAGATTCGCAAAATGCTATGGATCTCTTTCAGAAGAGCCAAACGAAGTTATTCTTCTTGAAGACTTGAAGGTATCAGGTTTTATAACGCTAGATAGGTTTTCACCATTATCAAAGGAATGTGTAAAATCTGTGTTAAAAAACTTCGCAATATTACACTCCTTATCATTTGTCTTGAAACACTATGATCAAGAAACGTATAATAATTTCAAAAACAAATTATCTGATATATGGTCTACCCCTGATAAGATGGAAGACGTAAAAACATATTTTCAAGCACTCGAAAACGATACGATTGCAATTCTTGAAGATCAGAAGCAAATAAATTTTGTGCGCGGTAAAGTCGCTGACACTATAGGCCTAGCGATACAGTGCGCGGAGAGTGATGTTACTAACCAATATACCGTCATTCAGCAGGGCGATTCTTGGACAAACAATATCATGTTCCGATTTGAGGTACGTCATCTTTGTTTTAACTATAAGTTAATTAATAGTCTTAATACTATACGTATAATTCAATAAATAGTCTTCATAATGTGATCAAGTTATATCTATTTTTATTAGGTATTCAATTAATATTCTGTGATTATTGTTTATCAGAAATATTTAATTACAGTTATGAATGGGGTTTCATCATCATCGTCATAGATTAGTTTCGTAAATAGTACAAGCTGATTTACACAATAATTATTATCACCTTAAGTATCAAAGTTTAGTGCAACACTAAAAATGTCTTAATTAATATTATCTATTTTATTTATGTTTCAGGACGAAAAACTAACAGGTTCAGTAATGATAGATTACCAAATTTCCAAATATACAAGTCCGGCATGCGATTTACTGTACATGATCTTCAATTGCACGGATCACGAGACCAGGACTAAAAATTTCTACGATTGGATAGACTATTACTATTCAGAATTAGAAAAATCTCTATCCAACTTTAATTTAAAAACAAATTCAGTGTACCCTCGAGAGCGGTTGGATGATGACTTGAAGCAATACAGTAAACTTATGTTTGGGCTAGCTATACTTCTGGCTAGTGTATTAATAAGGAAAACAGAGGATGCAGCAAAAATGAAAGATGCCCTCACCAGCGAGAACCTTCTGGAACAGTCACAAGAAATCTTAGTCTCAAATTTAGATGAAGAAACAAAGACGCTCTTCAAAAATAGAGTAATTGGATTAATTGAAAGTTTTAATCAGTTCGAACTTCTGTAAATATAGCTCAATAGTTGTACGAAACTCTTGATTTAAATAAGAATCTGATCACATTCAATATTTACTGAATTTTATGTTGATTTAGTGCAAATATGGTAAACCGAATGTTTTTGTATACAGATTACAAAACACCTGCATTATGAAAATTAACAAAGTTAGGGTATATTTGATTTTGCGAGTACCTACGTATTTGTCTGCCTACCGTGGAATTTCTAGGTGAACCGGATTCCTAGGTTTTTATACCCGTCGTGGTATAAAAGGTGATCGATATTTTACGATCACCTAGAAATTCATGATTCACTTAGAAATTCCACGGTTAACTTTTTGTGCTTGTGGATCTTTTAGTTCTATGTTGATGACCAAATAGTGCCTTAGACCAATAGCCTGGTAAACATTGATAGCTACCAACCACTGTCATCGACATGGCAGTTACCGGCAAAGGTTACTTTTAAATATTGCTTATTTTTTTGTTTTTATTTTCACCCTTGATACCGTGGTTTCATTGTAAGAATTAGCAAGATAGATCTAATTTTGTTAGAAACATTTTTCTCATAATGTTTCGTGAATTGATGTTCACGTAAAACAAATATTAGTTATATCTTTGATTAAAATCGCTACAGTATCTTTTGCACACGTTAAAATTATGATAAAGTATGGGTACGTCTATAATAGAGGTTTAATTCTTTATAGCTACGACTTAACTGTAGTACATTGCGTTATCATGATGGAATAACTTTTATTGTATAATAATAATAGTAATGAATGTTAATTTCAGACATTCATCCATATTTGTTAGTAACATTAAATCTTAACCCTTTTTGTATCATGCGGAAATCCCCATGGATACCACCCCGTCAGCCATCGGGGGTGATTATGTCGGGATCGAACCGACCGATCAAACTCTTAACCCTGTGTTTGTATTGTTAACATAAAAATAACCTCACTTTGTATTCGTGCTTCAACTTTAACATCTTCTATAATCATATTCGATGCAAATAAATGCAAATATACATAAATAATAATAATAACAAATTTCCAAGCAAATATAATATCATTATATTTGCTTGGAAGTCATTTCTGCAAATTATTATCTATCCGCTTCGCTCCCGCCTTAAACTTGTAACTTAATCTATCCGAGTCGGGCTACTCTCAATTGAAAGTAGTTTTGATTGATTTTGCTAGTTATAAGTACTTTCGACTGGTTAAGAGTTTTGACTTCAACATATACATAACCATGGAGCAACCGACATCAAAACGATTTGCAAAAAATATTGAACAGGCGCTTATTACTTATTAAATGTAAATCATAATAATATATATGTGAGATTTGGTCATTGGTCTGATTTTGATCGACTATATGAGGAAAGTAAAGATACCTATCACTAACAAAGTTCTTAGCAGCTAGACCCAGTAGTGCAGAGTTAAAGCTGACGAATTTTACCACAACGAATAACAATCCTATAACAACAATGGCTCGATTTTGAAGAAGAAAACTCACAAAAACAAAGAAAAAATTGATAACTAAAAGGTTTAATAAGTTAATAACATTGACAATGGTTGCATAATTTACACAAATTTAAAAAAAAAATTGATTTTAATAAGTAGTAGTTTTTAGTAAATAGTGTGGGCCCCACTACTTCAAAATCTTGCCAAGTTTAATGCCGTGAACCATACAGTGTTGTCTCACTTTGTTAGTATGGTACTATGCTCCCGCGCAGCGCAGACAACCTCACAACATGAACATGACGCCATTTTGCATTATGCAAGACAAGTTATCAACAAGCACCAGCATTACCTACATTTTTAAGATGATTCAATTTCAATTACTTACGTCATTTTGACAGTTTAATCAGTGACATAATCCATACAAATACACTGCCGTTGCCGTTTACAACACAACAGATGACCATAAAATGTGTTTTGTGCGTATAATTATTTATAAGTGTTTTAACAGTGTTGAAAATTGATCAGTCTCAAATAGTGTGTGTTCTGTGAAATATACGTGTATTGTAGGTCAAAACGTATTTGGACTTTGATTAGAGAATATGGAATTTTGATAGATCCATCGATAAATTAGACAAAGAAAATATGTCCACGTGACGCGTCGTTGTCGTCATTATACGTATCGTAAGTATATACATTAGGTAACTAACGGTCACTTGTGTGTAGATGTTGTAGTCACCCATCAGCGCGCAAGGACCGCGGTGTTCACCTACAAATTTGTCCAGCTTATAATAAACATTGACCTTAAGAGTGTAAGAGTTACTCATATACATACTTCTACTGCACATAGACATACTCTTAGCAAGCTATTTTAAGAGTACCAATATTTTACAAAATAATCACTACTCGGATACTTATCGAAGCAGATAAAAAATATGCGTATATATTATAAACATAACATTATCTGAAACAGTTTGTACAAGCTCCCAACAATGGCACACTACAGCTTTGAAGGTGATATAGATAATATATCTGAACCGCAACTAAAATTTATCAATAGTGTAATCGTGAAACTAGGTTTAGTAAACAGTAAAATAATATTTGAGCCTGTTGGATTAGCTGGTGACAATTATGTGGCTAATGTGAAAAGAATAACTATAGATGGAGAGCATGGAAGTCTGAAAATCATCGCGAAAATAGCACCAACATCTGAAACTATTCGACAGACCATGAACACTGCCATGATGTTCAAGAATGAACACATAATGTACACTAAGGTGTTACCAAAGTTCGTACAACTCCAGAAAGAAGCAGAGATTCCCGAAGAGCAGCAGCTAAGAGTTGCAGCATGCTATGGATCTCTTTCAGAGCAACCGAATGAAGTTATTCTTCTTGAAGACTTGAAGATGTCAGATTTTATAATGCTGGATAGATTTACATCCCTTCCAAATGACTGCGTTAAATCTGCGTTAAAAAATTTCGCGATATTACATTCATTATCATTTGTTTTAAAATCTAAGGATCAAGAAGTTTACAATGATTTAAAAAAAGATTTAACGGACGATTGGTCAACTATGGCTAAAATGGAATACGTAAAGACGTATTTTCAAGCACTTGAAGGAGATACACTCAAAATTCTTAAAGATCAAAAACATATCGATTTTTTGAGGGGCAAGATCACAAACACTCTACACCTAGCGATAAATTTGTCAACGACTGATATTATCAATAAGTATGTTGTCATCCAACATGGTGATTTAAAAACCAACAATATTATGTTCAGATTTGAGGTAGGTGAATTTATTTTTACAGTTTTTCATTATGTGGTTAAAATTTTAATCACTTATATTTATTTACATCGGAATGTTTTACATAGCTGGGGGTTATCATTCAAATGTTTTGATATGTATTTGTTTTGGTTTTATCAATTCAATTTTAATTTTAAGTAGAAAAAATCTTGATCCTTTCCCCTCTCGAAATCTTGTCTTACGCAATGAATAATATTCTTAAATTATTCATTACTTAGTTATTACTAAATAGAATCTTTTATAAGTTCAAATAAATGTACTTCTATGATTAAATATAGGGACTAAACAATTGTGGCTATTACGACAAGAATATACCTAATTGCAAAATGGCATCACATGAAAACTTATATATTTTTTATTACAGGATGAAAACTTAATAGATTCAGTTATGATAGATTATCAAAATTCCAGAAGCACTAGTCCAGCAAGTGATATACTGTACATGATCTTCAACTGCACCGATCACGAGACAAGAATAAAAAAATTCCATGATTGGATCGACTATTACTATTCAGAATTAGAAAAATATTTATCTAACTTTAACATAAAAGCAAAGTTAGTCTATCCTCGAGAAATATTGGATTCAGATTTGAAAAAATATAGTAACCTTATATTTGGACTATCTATATTTCTAGCGAGCATATTAATAAGAAAGACAGATGATGCAGAGAAAATGAAAGACGCTATGGGTAGCGACAATGTGGCAGAGCAAACCCAAGATCTTTTGGTGTCAACGTTAGACGAAGAAACAAAGACGCTGTTTAAAAACAAAGTTATCGGATTAATTGAAAGTTGTTCTGAGTTAGGACTTATGTAAACATGATATGGTATCGATATATTATAAAATATTTTTGTCTTAAATTTGTCCTTTCCTTAAACAGCATTCCATTTCTTCGTACTAATCCTGGTTAGGTTGAAGTCTTGTTATTTGGAGCCCCGGTGCCGGAGCCTGGGGAATTCCATTAATTTGACCCCCTAACCTAAGGAAAGCCTATGTCAGAGCCTCATACATCAATAAGTAGGTATATGCAGTTTAGTTAGATTAAATTGAATATCCAAGAGACTTTGTTCTTTGGCTCCATACACCCACGGTCATTTTTTTATGAAAATATATTTTTCCTACTTCATCATTTGTTTATTTACTATCGATGTGAACTATAATTAGATACATTTGCAGTATTAAAGTTGTTTTAATACATTCCGCGCCTTGGTGACATTATGAACATAAGATTATAATCAGTTGAGTCGTTCAATTCATGTGGGGAAAATCATGGCCTTCTGGCGATACCACATGATTGTGCCCAGCGCTATCTAGCGCAATAAGGTTGAACTACTACAAAATTTCTGATTTTATCGCACAATCACTTAAAATATCATTGTTTTGCATTAAAACATCGATTGTATTGAAATGAACTAGATACGTAATTTCAATACAATCGCTATGGCAAAAGCGCATTGCATTGAATGTCAGAACTCATAGTTTTATTTGTCTTACATTTATTAGTGCATGCAGATACTGTTGCGTTCGTACTGTAAGCAGTGAGCTAAAAAAAATTGTTATCTGTTACAAGCTGCGTTGACTGCGAATAAAGCAAATAATCTACAGCAAGTTATGAGCAGTAAGTGCAAACGAAAACAACGATGGCGCACGCTTTCGACATCGTGATAGTATTGACTTATTAGTACAGTACTGTAGCCTTACTATGAGCCCTTATAGCAATTCAAATGCGATGCAGCTCAACTCAGGGAGAGAGATGGAGCTATGCAAAACCGTTAAAATGTACTGCAGATATGGCCCCAAATTGAACTTGACACAAGTATTTTCATATCAAAATATTAAAGTATTGGGCACTTACTGAATAATCAAAAAACTCGATAAATAATCGATATAATAATCGAATAACTCGATAAAATAATAATAATCAAAATAATTATTACATGGTGCCATTATCAAGGTAGATAATATCTTATACTATATAATTCAAAGTCCTGACTGACCTAGAGACAACGCACAGCCTAAACCGCTGGTCGTAGAGACTTGAAATTTGCAGAATATGTGTGTTTTGATGCGTGGAGGTGTACTAAGAAAGGAATTTTTGAAATTCGAACCCTAAAGCCCTAAAAAGGGCTAAAAACGTGCTTTTGCCAGAACTCAAGAACGGCTGAACAGATTTTCATGATCTATGATTTTTTGGATTTGTCTCCGCCTCGAATAGCATATAACATAATTAAAAATATATGATTCATTCAGGAAATTTAGTAATAAAAAGAACATTAGATGTTGCAAACGTTTTTATCGCCATCTATAATAGTTGTCATAGCAACAGGAACTAAAATTGACTTTGTCTAAATTTTCATAGAGTAATATCCTTTACTTCTTTTTCCTCAAAAGTAAATAGAATGTATTAATTTTTAGGGTTATGTGCCTGATTAGAAAAAAAAACTTATCTCTTCGTTATCCGTCTGCCTGTCTGTCAAGACCTCTTTCTTAAGAACACGTAGAGGCATCAAGTTGAATTAGATAAAAGGAATGTTACGGATAATGCTTGACATTACACGAAGCGTAATATCCAAACTGTGGTCTCATTATCGACTAATCGGTGGCTTGACCTACCATCTCCTGGCCTGGACTCATAGAGAACGGAGGTCGTTAAGTTACCTTCGGCGACGTTAGTGAGTCACCTGCACCGCAATCGGAGAGTTTTAGGAAGCCGTACCTTATTTTTCGTGTGGAAATTCCCACGAATCTCTCCCCTCCTCTGGCCAGTAGGGACGTAATATCGGACTTGACCGACTAAAGTCGAACTCCATCTTGGGTCTACAGACGCCGAAGTTTAAGGTAACCCTTGACCCTGAGCTATCCAAGGCTTACTTATGGGCATGGCTGTTTTGGTGAGTTCCTGCATTGCGTAGGCAGGGTGCTGACATTTGAATGCCACCATTGCTGGGGCGGATCCGTGGGCATACCACCTCTTCATACACTGATAGAGTCTCCAGAGTGGATAGAGTGGCGCCATGTCCTAGAAGCAGACGTCGGCGTGGGGTTAGCCTCATGGTGAGGTCCCTGGTGCCAACCATGGTCACCATAGAGAGTATGTGGAACGCCACCGCTTTTTTTGCGAGGCAGTAATGCGCGCAGAAGTGGTGGTGGAAAAGTTACGGGAGAGATCTAGCACTCCCCCGTGCTGATGAAGGCGCACCGGGCGGCGTAGTTCGCAGAACCATCTCGGTCCTCCATAAATGCGGGCCTAGGGTGACGGTCGAGGCTAACCGTTACCCTAGCAGAAGCAGACCCAGGGTGGCAGGGTGTTATATTTCCACGCGCGCTTTTTTATAGAGATGGGGGATTTAGATTCCTAATAACACGTCGAGGTCGCCAGTGCTGGTGGCCGGAACCGGTTGGGGGTTCTGGGATATCCTTTCTAGGACTCACCAGATTCCTCGATCACACAGGCATTGGTAGGACTCCGACATACCAACCTCTCCGTTGGCTCTGTTGAGGTGAAGCCCGACGGGTATTTTGCGCACGAAAAAAAGGGGTATTTCCCTTTGGGCTAGAATCCAGATATTTTGCAGAAAGTAAAATCTTATAGCAAGGGAAAAGTTCGGAAAGCATAAATATTAGCTACTTCACCAAAAAAAAAATGTATGTCTGTCATTCAAGACAAGAAGCACTGCAACAAAGTTAAGTTCGCCCCCTTTTTTTGTCGTGCGGAAATCTGCCTCAACCCAATTTTGTACGAAACCCTGCGTGCACGAGCCCAATTTGCACTTGACCGGTATTTATTAGTATATCCTCTTTCTTTACTTTCATGAACTTCTAGAATGTTAAATCAGGTTGTCAAATGTCAATGTCTGTAGCAAGATTTTAATAATAAAAAAAACAGATTTTCGGAAATAAATAATGTTCACTAATTTGAAATAGTGCATCGAATGTGAAAGTGCAATGTAACTATGATGAAAGGGTTTTTCAAAGGGCCTCTTCCGATACATACTTTGGCCAGAGCAGCTATCTAATCCCCATAAAATCTAGAAGACAATGAAAAAGGATAATGATGGTAAATTGGTAAATAAACGGGCTTTGGCCGCGATGCATGTCACTGTACTTTGAAGGGTTTGATAGAACTTGAGATGAAATGAATACGTTTAGCTGCAACCACTGATTGCGAAGGAATAGACATTGAAAGTTAGTACGGGCAGTCCCTCAGCTTAAAAAAAGACTTAGTGGCGATAGCCAACATTCACGCGGGCGGAGCCGCGCGCGGGTACGCTAGTATTAGTATATAATAATACGGAAAATGTTATCTACTGCAGTTTACAAAAATTAACAACAATGGCACATTACAATTTTAAAGGTGATATAGATAATATATCTGAACGCCAACTACAATACATTAATAGTGTAATCGTGGAATTAGGTTTTGAGAACAGCAAAATATTATTTGAACCTGTTGGCAAAGCTGGAGACAATTATATAGCAAATGTGAAGAGAATTACGATAGATGGTGCTCATGGAATTTTTAAAATGATCGCAAAAATAGCACCTACTCTTCAAACTATTCGACAAGCTATGAATGCTGCCTTGATGTTCAAGAATGAGCACATAATGTACACTAAGGTCTTCCCAAAGTTCGTACAGCTGCAGAATGATGCAGAGATTCCTGAAGAAGAGCAGCTAAGATACGCAAAATGCTACGGATCCCTTTCAGAGCAACCCAATGAAGTCATACTTCTTGAAGACTTAGCAGTGTCAAATTTTGTTATGCTAGATAGATTCTCGCCACTTGCGAATGATAGTGTAATATCTGTCCTTAAAAATTTCGCAATATTACACTCATTGTCATTTGTTTTAAAACATAAAGAACCAGAATTGTATAGTAATTTCAAACAAAGCTTGGGTGACAATTGGGCAGCCATGGCTGATATGGAACATGTTAAGACGGTTCTTCAAGCAATTGAAGCAGATACACTTGTTGTTCTTGAAGATCAGAAGCATATCGATTTTTTGCAGGACAAAGTCAATAACATTGTTGACCTAATGGTTAAGGCATCAAAGACCGATCTTACCAACAAATACACCGTCCTACTGCAAGGCGATTTAACAACGAATAATATTATGTTCAAATTTGAGGTTAGTGTCTTTCTTTTCAGAATAATATGAGGTCCAATAATAATTTTATACATTACTATTTATATAATTGCCAAAAACTTTAATGTGGTGATTATGGCAATCTATTTTATGTATATTAAAGTTGAGGTAAGTAATTGATTTTCTGTTAAATACAATACAATTTAGGTGTCTTAATATTCAACGCACTAGTGAATTTGTGATGACTCCTACATCCGCCTTCATGATCCTACACAGAGGGACTTAGCTACTTATAGCTCAAGCCTCTCTGAGAAGGATGCTCAAATGCAAATCAACACATTGTATAATAATATCAGAATGAGAGTTAGAAATTTTTTAAATGTTGTAATTCTGAATGTTATTTTAGAGATTTCATTTTCCTAGCCCTCTCTGAACACCGGTTCATATAACGCAATCTGCACCTCATCTGTACTCGTGTGTATCCCTCTGTCCAGAAAAAAAGTTGATTCTTCCTAACTAGATTATATTATTATTTTGCTTCATCAACGGACGAGGTTGATGGCAATAGTGGCTAATACCAACTAAATGCTACTGTATACGTTTTTCTTCGTTGATATTGCCTCCAGCAATACGTCTGATATGAAGTGAGTCATATTCGGTTCCAGTCTGACAATTCTGCTTGGCTAAGCTCCTCGTTGATAATATGATACCCATAAGTGCAATGAATATTTTGACTTTTGGGGCTTTTGTTGTGGACGGAGGAATAATTTTCTTCCGTTACCAGTAATTCAACTTCATTACTTCATTTAAACCATTCGAGGTAGTTATAGAGGTCATAACTAACATCTATGGTTTTGCCTGTATACTTACTTACCTTGTTAGTTACTTACTTATTCTCAGGTTCCATTCAAAAAAAATATTTTTCTTGTCATCAAATTAAATGTTTATGGAATATTATATAAATTAAAGATTAGATAACTGCTGTCTAATCAAATGATAGTTAATGATAAGTAATATATGCTGTGTCATAACAAATTGTGACATCTTATAATATCTTAGATTTTATTATTCTTCGAGTTTTCCTCAATTCAGTTGAGGTCAACTTAAAGTACGTAGCGATCGAACTTCGATATTTTTCGTGAAGTGACTGCCATCTCTGCGGGCTAATCACGAAGTGCATAAAACAACTCAGTTTTGGGTAGTGGAGCTGGGGCTATACATAGCGTATAGCTTGCCATCAGCGCCAATGAGTGGAACTGAATTGTTTTATGCGTGTTATGTTTAGGATTATAACTACCCGTAAAGAATGCCATAGATTTTCGTATGGCAACTGAGATTGGCGGGTTAACGTATTTATAATAAGCGTTTTCGTAAAAAATTGATCAATAAACTATTTTTATTTCAGGGTGAAAAGCTAATAGAATCAATCATGATAGATTACCAGACTTCTAAAAATACCAGTCCAGCATGCGATTTACTATATATGATCTTCAATTGCACTGATCATGAGGCCCGAAGAAAAAATTTCTATGATTGGATCGACTATTACTATTTAGAAGTAGAAATATTTTTGTCTAAATATAATCTGAACATAAATCATATCTATCCTCGGGATAGATTGGACGCTGATTTGAGGCAATACTGCAGCCTTATAGTTGGCATATGTATATTTGCAGCAAGTGTATTAGTAAGGACGACAGAGGATGCAGCAAAAGTCAAAGATGCTATGGACAGTGTCCTGACCAGTGAGGATTTGAAAGAACAGACACAAAATTTTTTGGTTTCAACGTTGGATGAACAATCAAAGAGGCTGTTTAGAAACAGAATCGTTGGATTAATTGAAAGTTGTACTGAGTTAGAACTTTTATAAAATGTCATATAACCTTATGAAAGATTTATTGTAATTTAAAATGAAGTTACAATATTTTATTGCAGAATACTCTAATGCTATTTTTATTTCCCTTCTCCTTTTCCGTTTGTAAAGTACACATGATGAGTTTTTTTTTCTATACAAGCTAATTAAAATCCTACATACTAATTTTTTAAAAAGGTATGACACAAAGCATAAAATTAATAAATACATCGTTGCCCACGTGTGATCGTCATCGTCCGATTCAAATTATGGAAGATTAAGAAAGATTGAAATAATATATCGCTGAAGTACATCGGCCATCTGTACTTTATTTTATTTAACATTGTTCAATTATCGAGCAAGATCTGTCGGACCAAGCTCCGAAGAGTATCGTGTGTGTTGAAGACATTTCAATTGTAGCTCCTCTAATTAAGCAACCGTTTATCGTGAAGTATCGGAGTTTAGCGTTGTCTTGAAACAAAAGTTGGACAGAGCCATTAAGCAGTTTCAGTTCCTTAATCGCTTAGTTGTTTGGTATTCAATATTATATTTGTGGGTGTCCTCCCAGTTACCCCATTTTACGAGGTTGTTCACTTTTCCAATTTGTTGTGAATTAAAATTGTTTCATCACTCACACCAATCGTAGTTTGCGATGAGCTTGCACTTTTAGTTTTTATTGTCAGATAAAGTCTCAGGTCCTCCACGGAGTTTGGAATTGGAAAAGATAAAAAAGCTTAGTGAACAATGGCGTAAGGGGTTACTGTCCAATAATAATTTTGTATGCACTTGTACAGTCAGCGCCAAAAGTCGATTAACACTAAAATATTTACAAATCCTTTTTACATTGGAATACATAGGTAGGTAGGTCATTAATTTATATGTAGTTTTATAATCTCCAGAGGACAAAGCTTATGTTTTATATGTCTTGTTTATTGTTATATTAAAGGTCTTAGAGCTAAGGTGATCAATAAATTAGAATTTGTTAACCAACCTTTGGCGCTGACTGTGTCTACTGTAACCGTAACTTTGAACTTGAGTCCATGATTTTCAGATTACAACATCAAATTATACTTACTAAATAATCAAAAAACTCTGATAAAGAAACAATTGTTATATGATGCCATTATCAAAGTAGATAAATGTGTTCATATATATAATAAAGAAAACGATAATCAACAACAGTTTTCCAAGTTTATAACAATGGCACAATACAATTTTGAAGGTGATATAGATAGTATATCTGAACGCCAACTACAATACATTCATAGTGTAATCGAGGAACTAGGTTTAGATAACAGCAAAATTATATTTGAACCTGTTGGCAAAGCTGGTGACAATTATGCAGCAAATGTGAAGAGAATAACGATTGATGGAGCTGACGGAATATTTAAAATGATTGCAAAAATAGCACCTACAATTGAACCTATTCGACAAGCTATGAATACTGCCAATATGTTCAAGAATGAGCACATAATATACACTGAGGTGTTTCCAAAGTTTGTACAACTTCAGAAGGATGCAGAGATTCCCGCAGAAGAGCAACTTAAATATGCAAAATGCTATGGATCTCTTTCAGAGCAACCCCATGAAGTCATACTACTTGAAGATTTAGCGGTGTTAGATTTTGTGATGCTAGATAGGTTTTCGCCGCTTACGAATGAAAGAGTGAAATCTGTCCTTAAAAATTTCGCAATATTCCACTCTTTGTCATTTGTTTTGAGACATAATGACCAAGATTCGTATAGTAATTTTAAACAAAGCTTGACTGACAATTGGTTAGCTTTCTCTGTAATGGAAGCTGTAAATATTGTGTTTCAACAACTTGAAGAAGATACGCTCGCAGTTCTTGAAGAACAGAAGCACATCGATTTCATGCGGAATAAACTGACCGACATTGTAAATGTAATAACAAAATTTGCAAAGGACGAAAGTACCAACAAGTACACTGTTATCCAACAAGGCGATTTAACAACAAATAATATCATGTTCAAGTTTGAGGTAAGTATCTTTCTTTTGAACATAATATGAGTTAATATTTATAGATCACTTTAAATTTCTTTCGCAACTAACTAAATCAATTCAACATTCTGACAAACAGTTTTATTTACGGTAGAAGAAGGTTGTTGTTTTTCTTTTATCTATAATTGCAAATAATCAAATTCACGTACCTCGTGCGTGCGTGCGTTAGGGTTGACTGAGCTACTTATAACACTTAATTTTTGATAGGCCCTTCTTCAACCATAAACCTGAGGCACCAGCAAACCAATGATATAAAATAGTACTACGATAATATAGACTAATTATTTTATGATTTTTATTTCAGGGTGAAAAACTAAAGGAATCGATCATGATAGACTACCAAAATTCTAAAAATACTAGTCCAGCATGCGATTTACTGTACATGATCTTCAATTGCACTGATCATGAGGGAAGGAGAAAAAATTTCTATGATTGGATCGACTACTACTATTCTGAGTTAGAAAAATCTTTATCCAAGTTCAATTTAAAAGTAAACCTCATCTATCCTCGAGACAGGTTGGATGCTGATTTGAAACAATACAGTAGCCTTGTAGTTGGAATAGCTGTATTTGGAGCAAGTTTATTAATAAGGAAGACAGAAGATGCTGAAAAAATTAAAGATGTTATGAAAAGTGATGATATCATGGAACGGACACAAGATTTTAAGGTGTCGAAATTAGATGAAGAATCAAGGACGCTATTCAAAAACAGAGTCATTGGATTAATTCAAAGTTGTATAGACTTAAAACTATATTAAAATATAATTTTCATCTTTTGAAATAATGCTAATTTGATAGGTTATATTTTTATTATATTATATTGTTATAATAATAAATTACTAACTCATGTTTTAACTTTCAAACTTTCGCGTTCCATGATTAAACTAATAATGTAAACGGGAATTAACGCGATCATGGTATAGGTATATACATACCTTTGGAATGCCTGACGTTTCGACCAGGTTACACCGGCCGTGGTCACAGGCTGACTCAGGCATTCCAAAGGTATGTATATACCTATACCATGATCGCGTTAATTCCTGTTTACATATTAGTTTAACTCATGTTTTGTTTATGAACTAGTTCACAATACAAAACTACGAAGCACTAATGCCACATTAACGTTTAAGGTTATATTTATATATTAGGTATGTACCTACTAAGAAATTCAATGTTTAAATAAATATACTATCTTGAGTATTCTAAAGATAAATAATTAAATTACCTACCTAGATAGAAATGATACTTATCTAATAACCTGTCTATATTACGATATTCGCCCATCATGTTTGGATGTTAACTACTCAATCAAGCTCTAAAGACTGAACAGATCTGCCTGAAATTTGGTTCAGGGATGAATTAGATATGTTCAGGTAAAATAATTAGGCTACTTTTTATCCCTAGAATAGTTACGGGACTAGAATTCACGCAAGCAACAGCTAGATCGTTACAAAAATTTATGTAAAGACTTAAATAATAGTAATTTTTAGGGAGGGTTCATTTAGAAATTCTTCAGTGCACTTGGATTATTCTAGGTGTTAAAATCTGATCCTACTAGAATGTATTATACAGTACAAATGTTATCGTGGTAATATTAATAAGATAAGATAAGTACATTTTGTTTACCATCGCAACTGATAGTGACTATAATAGATTATATAACTTCAGTTCGGTAGAGCAGATTTTATACGATATTAATCTGAATGATTAACAAGCCCATCGATATACCTAATAGGATCTAACTAATAACCTACGTTGAATGGCGACGTTTTGCTAAATAGCATCCCATTGGTTGCATGCTGCTATTTTTTTTATGTCGGTCACGTCAACATGACTTCACCCCGCCTGATGGTAAGCTAGAGGCAAATTCTGGGATAGGAGCACAGAACAAAGAAAAATCCTTAGATAGGAGTCATCATTGCAAACACCGATAGTGCCACAATGGTGGCACTCAGCTTGACGGGCTCATCAAATCCTTGGTGACGTACCCGTAGGACCTCAAAGTTTGGACCCTTTTTCAAAAGTGCCCTTACGACATCTTTTTTGGCACCCGTACGACCTTCAAAATAAAAATTAATAAAATGGGGCCGCTTAAAGAACCCGGGACTGTATGAGGAGCTGGTAAAGAATTCCAGGTTTTGATGGTGCGGCAAAGAAAATAGGCACCGAACCGCTTGGTTCTTGATGGATTGTTTGCACCATATATGAGGTTCCTATATCGGTGCGTTCTTATATGTAATACACGCACAGATATGGCAGGTAGCCAATACGCACGTGGTCTTCCCTGAAGGTGTGCGGTTACCATTATCCAATACTTGTGGTATCTCGCATTACTCCTTACAGAGTAGAAAGTGGATGAAAACTGGATTTTTTCTGAGTTACTTAATCATCAAAATCCAAGAGGTTTCCCTGTAGAATATCAATTTCGTTTTGAAGACCACCTCTCTCCAATTCTTTATCCTATTCTCCCTTTCACACTTACCGTCAAAAGGATTGTATGCTTATTCACCACCTTAGTAGTTATAGAAATGATTATTTAAATATGTGCAAATTGCGCGGTGGGTGTCCGAAAGAATGAATCGGCGCTTGACCTTGAACGAATAGCTGCGCCGGCGCCGCGCCGGTTTTATTTTTATATTTTTAGCTGCGCCCGCGACTTCGTCTGTATTTATTTTCATTTTTAAGGTTTTATTTTGGAGTTTAAAACCAAAGTAGCCTAGATGTTACGCCTTACATTACCTGAGTATCTGTTTTTAAAGACACATCAATTTAATTTCTAGCTAACCCTAGCTATGTAGGTATATAAATGCTTTTTAAATAAAATGATTGTTTAAACTTTTTTTAGGAACTCTCTGCGGTGGCGTTTTGTACTTTGGGAAGAAGCATGACCTGAAAATTAGGTATATAAAGATATTGATTCGATAGTATTAACAAATTACCCACGCTCTTCACAGCAGTCAATAATTGGCAACACCGTGTGTATTTTCGGGGAAGTCCCGATGATCGCGCAAATATTTTTGACGCAGTTAATGCCCTTGACTTCGTACAGCTGCCGAATATCCAACAATAAGTGCCGTAGTTATATTTAGACACGTGTTTTTTTGTGCCACAATGGATTTTGATAAGGTCAGTGCGGGGAAGTGTAGCTATGAGGCAAGTGTAACTGCCCTTTATATTACGGAAACTATTAGAGCTTTTGATGAAAGTGCCATCTGTTCTTGTGTGGAAACCAATATCTAGTTACATAATTTAAAATTAGATGGCACTGGTCAAGCATTTATGAAGTTATCGCCATTTTAAAAAATGTCACATTTTGTAAGACGAATTAGAGTTCACATCACCCATTTGAATCCATAAAAATCTTGGTTTTTTGTGTAAATCAGTGTATTTTGTACCCATAAGTGGTTAATATACTAATTAAACTTATTATTACTCCTATAATATTGTCGGAATTGTTGAAAATGAGAAAATTACGTCCATTCAAAAAATCGAACCTCTAAATCAAGTGACTGGGAAAGTGTGTCTACTTTCCATGAGGCAAGTGTGTCTATATGACACACTTGCCCCAAGTCAGAGGTTAAAAACATTGAGTTTGATTTAATTTATTATATAATTTCTAAGGCAAAGTTTATAATTTTATTTGTATAATAGTTTGTAATTTTGTTTGTAGACAGTAATCTTAATTATTTATTTCGTTAACAATTTTATATTGTATTGGACTAATTATCTCTGGAAGGTTGTAGGTACCTGTACACACTAAAAGTGTTAGTCAGTAAGCAAGGTAAAATTTTAAATATGTTGATATTTTCTGTATGATTTTGTTACTTATTAGCTTTGTTTAATTTTTATGCAAGATACTAAAATTTATTTTATTGATGAAAAATAAATTATCTTGTAGAAACAAAAAAAAATGTAGGAGCAAGAAAATTTACCTTTATATTTCATTTGAATACCTACTTACCTTTCAATAAGTACCTTTTAATATTACTAACATTAATTTTACTAAACTCTAAATAAAAGTGAAGATTATCCATCAGCTATGACTTTTACCTAAAAATGTTTTCTATCCCTGCCCAACATAATATGACACACTTACCTCATAAATTTTACAACCTTGAAAGATTCATACACAGTATATTACGTAGTATTAACATCAATTGATTCGTTCACACGATCGAGTAGCTTAAACACTGCATTTCTAAATTAAAAATAACTGTCTATTGTACACGAAAGACGTAGTCACACTTGCCTCACTTTGTTGGGAAAGTGTGTCTAGCATAGTCATTTACAATTAGTACTTTAAAACTAATTCCTAATGAATATTATTGACTAAAACACTTTGTTTTCAGCCAATTATGAACCATATCATATTTTGTTTGCACCGAGATTTAGAAATTATACCTAAAAATATGTGATTTTTATGTTCAAAGTAAACTTCGCAAAAAGTATGACACACTTCCCCGTACTGACCTTACTCATACAATAGCAATAGAGTGTATGTGACAATAATAGTTGACATGAAAACCGCTGGTGTAATGTTGTGTTCATGGTATCACTAGCTGTGTGTTCACCCATGTTTGTCTTTCTTTCTGTTGGAAAGAGAAAATGATGTGCCGATTTGAATGGGACTGTCGCTGGCAGATAGGTAGCCTTATTTGTGGAGAAAGAGTCTCGTTCGTCAGCACGTGTACCGGCTTATAGGTATGGTGAAAACCTTTGTGGGGCCCCATACCACAGAATATAATATAATAGTACTATGGCCCATATACCTACTAAATGATTAAGTATACGAGACTAAGACAGTTTTTAAATGGTGACGATTAAAAATTAAAGTACCTATTTCATCGTTCGGAATACCAAATGGTGTAAGCGACATAGCATTTTCACGGAGAAAAGATCCCTTTTGTTATCGTGTGGAAATCCCCACGGATACCACCCCCGTGGCTAGCAGTTTTGTCGGAATCGAACTGACTAATACTGCACGCCAACTCGGGTTTTCTGGCGCCGCCGCTGAGGTGTAAGGTGGCCCAAAAGTCATTTCCTTCGTACCCCGGTTTACCTGGGCCATCGCCGGCTTCAAGATGAGCCCCTCGGGTTCGGGAACCACGGTCTCCCCGTCTTGCTCCCGGAAAGGGGGGAGGGTGGCGCCCTTTCACCTCGTCCTACTTCTGTTAGGGTCACAGGCGACCCCTCATGTGTGTTATTCCAGACTTTATGTATCTCTGTTCTAAATTTCAAGCAGATCTGTTCAGTCATTTGAGTTTCACATTTATAATAATAGTAGGAATAGGATAGGGTTAATAGGATAATAGGGTTGACAATTATAATATCTAATCCCAGTAATGCTATCTGCCATCAATGTTACAATACAATAACAGATAGGAACCCATACTAAATTATATTTCTCTTTTAGGGAAAATGCAAATCAATCTCTAGCAACACTTCGTTACTAAGAAGCCATTGAACTGTTTATCTTTTAAAGCGTGTGCTTTAGTGTATTTCAGCCTAGACATGAGTACTCAACTGGAAGCTGGCTATGAGTGACGTGTGAACAGTGAAGTAAAATATAGATAAGTGCGAACTGTAAATAACCATATACCTAATACAATTATATGCCTCGTATTTGTGAGACATAAAACTGTGTTGACAGTAAAAACAGAGTGATAATCTGTGCGTGCCGCACGTAACTAAATATATTAACAATAAGTTATAAACTGAAGTGAAACACGATTACAATGGAAATCAGTGACGACGAAAAGCTTATTTTAAATGGAGAACTATTTTACTCTGTACGCAAGTACATACGACAAAAGAAAACTACTACAGAAATCATCGCGAAAATTGAAGAACTCTTAAAGGATGGCGCTGATATTAGCGCCTGCGATTCGAATGATAACAATAACACAATTCTTCACATTGCTGTTCAAAAAGACGAAAAGGATTTTGTGATAAATCTTTTACAAAAGTGGAGGCATTTGTTTTCCATTCAAGACAAAAGAAGAGCGTTAAACTTAGCGTTACAAAAAAATACAGCTCTTGGAAAAGAGATAGCTGCAATTATATCCGAACAAGATATTCCACTGATTGAAAATACAGCTGAAAATTCTTGTAAACAATTATTAAATATAGAAGATAACACAAACTATCAAAATAGGGCAATAGCCAAAACGAGTAACATGCAGTATGTCTATTCAAAGCGGGCAGGAACATCGGGAGTGAGCGGACAGTTTTACGAAACCAAATTGTTAAGTTTAGTTCTCCATCGAGCATTACATGATAAGGACATTAAAGAATTTTATTTAGCAGCCAATATTAAGGATATTGGAGATTTCGATGATGTATGCTTCAGGTACCAAAATGTTGCTTGCTTTATCCAAAGTAAGCATAGAGAAAATATCGATAAAGCCAAACTTACGGTTGCTAGTGTCAGAAGTAGCACAGGTAAGCTAGGTTTAGGCATATATTATGATAGTTTTCTAAAAATTCGGCAGAAGTTTTCAGCAAATGCTACAGATCCTATGTTTCAGGGAAAGTTTGATGAAATTGAAAGTTATTTTGTTCTTTATACGCCACTTAAAGAAAGCTTTGATAAAAAGTTAAGGGGAAATAAAAAAATATGCAGTAAGCTGCATGATATAATCTATACAGGGAAAAAAGAAGGAAATAAAAATACTGACATATTTCAATTCGATTTTGAAACATGTGATTTAGATTTTTTAACCAAGTTTATAAAATATGACCATATGAAGATTTTAGCCAAAACATTTTTGGAATTCATTCTATCAAAAAATAAATTAGAAGCCATGATGGCGAGTGATTTAGTCAAAATATATCATCCCGCCTTAGCTCAAAAAGTCATATTAATATCTAAAGTACAAGGGGCACCTAAAAGTCTAAATAGTTCAAAAACCCCAAATATTTCACAGGGTTCAAATAGTGGCCACATTCATATTGGCAGATTTCGAGCAGAGTTTTTTGATTCTGATAACCATTATCTGATGCAACTGAAAGACACATTTTATAGAGAAATAATATACACTCACAGTGGAAAAGTATTAATTTCAAAAGAAGAACTGAAACAAAAGATACAAGATATAGCAAATTACACATGTGCTGAAACTATAAGCCAGTTAATCGGTTCCCCTTTAAAATTTGATGATGCCAATGATAAATTATGTCTTGATCTTAATAAACTACCAAAAAATTTGCTAAAGCAAGATGACATTCAACAAATTATGTTCTGTTTGCAAAATATACAAGTCACGAAAACAATGATTAGGGATGCTGTCTATATAGCAGGTAAGAAAAAGCTACAGATGCTCACTTTTCCATTACCGTTATCTTTTGGTAATATTGATTTGACAATAAATAAAAAGAAAGGGCTAGAAAGATTAGATTTTTTAGCTAATAAATTTCATAAATTAATTGAGCATTTCACTAAACAGAATGAAGACAAAGAAATTAAACTTATTGAAATTAGCCCTGATGTTGTAGGTCCAGGTAAAATACTTGAAATATCACATTTAGATTCTAATGGTATTGGAGGAGCAGTAGGCAACTTACTGGACTTTGATACAGACAGTGAATTATTTACTTTTAACACTAAAAAAGAACTACCAGAAAATGCTAAATATATTTTGCATAAAATAAAAGGGTGGGTTAATGAAGACTTAAGCAAATATAAGATTAAAGTTGTATTAGATGGTTTTCCAAGAACTTCTTTTGATATTTATCAATACGATAAGGACCTTGCTTCACTTTTTTTGAGTAAACTTTGGTTTTATACCAATCAAGCTCAAGAGGAATCAGTTGAAGCCACAATCAAACAAGAAATCAACATTAATTATAACGCAGATAAACAACGAAATAAATTTCTATTTCACGTTCACTCAGACGCCATATTTCTTAGATTTCATGATAAAATGCAAAAGTGGTGGAAACGATCCATAGATGCAGAATACTTATCTAAAAATACTACCATTTATGAAGAAGCCAAAAAGGATATAGTAGATAGCCCTCTTCTTACTGTACTAAGCGTTATGTTGATTAGGAAAATCAAAGAACTGGGTATTGAGTTTAATAAAAATGCTGTAGATAATTTAGCATTGGATGAATTTGAGAAAAATGTTAAGAATAAAGCCATGAACATCATCAGTGATGCTGTAATGCTAAGTGCAGCTAAATTTATTCAGCGTACTGAATATCGAAACAACTATACATACATAAATTTAGATTATGTACATATTCTTCCACAAAATGATTACGAAACAATGATACAAGAACTTCAAGTATTGAAAGATGTAACACTAGTTATTATTAGTGAGACACCTTTAGACCAAAGATTACAAGATACCCTTCTTAATATTCTTAACACTTTTACTAAAAATCTTATAACTTCCGAAAAACAAGTGATTATTATCACGGGCGAACCATTAAATGCCAATATTATGGAAATATTTCTTAATTATAATTACAATACTCTAAAAGACGATTGTATAAATTTAATAGATATGACTAGACAATCACAAAAAATTTTCTTCGACACATGTCAGATCATCTATCAAGGACAAAAAGTTAAAATAAATAAAATTATTGATGAGAATTCAATGGAATTGATAAACTCTAAATTATTGTGGTCTTTACTGAAAAAGGATAAAATAGATATTGGTCATAAAATTGAAAGTCACAAATATAATGAAATAAAAAAATATTTTATCAATAGAGATCTAGAGCGTGACGGTGAATATTATGAAGTCAAAACACTAAATGACATAGACGATAAAATTGTTTTAATCTCATCAAAGCCTTGCATGGGTAAATCTATTTTATTGACACATCTATCATTAGAAACTAAGAAAATTGACCCTAAACTCTGGATAGTAATAATTGATATGGCTTCTTATGCTAAAGACTTAGAAGCCTTAAAAAATAATAACACAAGAACGATAATGGAGTTTCTAACTAAAGTAGCGCTTAAAAATTCTAACGAAATTGAAAAGGTAACGTTTATTGATATAAATAATGAAACAGTTGCTATTTGCGATGATGATACTGAAAATGTTTTATTTGAATTAAGATTATTTATTCACCTTTATAACCATGGAAATATTATATTTTTATTCGATGGTTTTGATAAAATATTTCCGCAAAACACAAACGAGGCGTTAGAACTATTTACAGCATTAGAACAGGCTAATAAACGCATGTGGATTTCAAGTGACTGCTATGTTATCAAAGTTCTTAAAGAAAGGTTTGGTTCGCCGTACAAACTGGAACGTCTCAAAACAATACAACAAAAAAATTTTCTTGAAAGGTTCTGGTCAACTAATCTTCAACTAGAAAAGCTAAATTATGAACAGTTTAATAACATCATATTATTTCTTGAATACATACTAAAAAATTTTGATTCAGATATAAATATTTTGGACGAATTTGATGCACGACACAAATTACCCTATTTAAGTGTATCACTGCATATTTTATACCTAACGATACTGGATCATTTTAAAAATGAATCACTCAGTTTATCACCGTGCTATTTTCGTGAGAGACTCAAGAAAGAGTTCAATCTTGATTCTTATACAAATTTTGATCGCTATCTTCAAAATTGCAATGATGATGACTCATTCGAGTTAGCTGGAACGCCATTGCATCTGTACATAGCAGGTAATTATTTTGCGTTTCAAGTAACTGATCGATTCGATTTGCATTTCAATACTAAAATGATAATTGATCAGTCTAATATTTATATGGACGCTGTATTTTTATATGAACGATTCCTTAAAGCAAATATGAAACAAATTTGCGAAATAGAAAATAAAACTGCCACTGGGGATAATCAAGAGGGTTTACGAGAGGAGTTTTTCGAAACTCATAAAAAACTCGCTCTCTACGCAATTTATAAGGAGAAAGACATAGCATTAATTTTATCACCATCTGAAATAAAAGAAGTAAAGAAAACAATAAGTATGATAGAGTCAGGTGAAATGAAAACTGATCTTATTGACTCTGTCGTTGATGGTGTCCCTAGATTCTACCATTTATTATTTGCTGAATATTTTATTGTTGAAACTCTAACAGATCTATTAGAACATGTAAAAAAGGGAGAATTTGATAGTATAAAACTTTTATCCTTTTGGGATTTTTTGGTTAATGTAGTTTTAGTTTGCAGTCCTACAAGCTTGAGAAATGCTTTTGAATACAAGTTACAGTATAATCCTGAGTTAACCGATGTTGCAAAGTATGATAACTCTAGTAAAATAATTTTCGAATTACTCTTGAAACCTAATGAAAATGGTAACAATAGCATATGCAGCGCTGACAATGCTCTAAAAATAGCAACTGATGAGGGACTAATTAACGTTACGAATTTGTTATTGGGAATTATTCGAAATAACGTTGCTAATAATGATGTAGAAAAGGTGATGACCATCATGCAAAGTAGTGCTAATATAGTAGAGGCGCTAGATCCGTCTAGGTCAGTAGTAAGCGAAGATGTGATACGATGCTTGCAGAATCCAAATGGTGAAACGTTAGTAAAAGCTCTAAATTTAAACCAAGTGGGGAATGAAATTAACGAAAAAGTTAAAGACTTAATTGGTAAGCCAGTTACGAAACTAAAAGAATTCATAGTTGAAAATAGTGGACATAACGAAAACATAGTCAGATTGGTGGACGAGTTGCCAAATCATCTACCTCATTTTCTTAGTGGCATATTCAATGCTAAATAGGCTATAAGTAACTTTATACTTTTCAATCCTTTTCAATTCTTTTTATAATCGTTGGATTTACCCCCGGCATAAGAGCTACCGTAGATTAGACACAAAATAGCCTTAAGACAAAAGCTGCAAATGTAGGTATTTGGCAGTTTTGTAGAAACAATTTTGTTCCAAGTGTGCGAACTGTCATAATTATGTATCTGTAGAGAAATATTATAAGTCTGTCTTAAGACTGTCTTGTCTCTAATGAGCGCTCAGCTTAACCCACCAGGTTTATGTAGACAGCTTTACTCTTTTTAATATTAGGTCATTACTTATTTTATCTGTGGTTGTAAATGTTTGCATTTATTATTAGTTTTTTTTATGTTTAGTTAATAAGTAGAGTGTACGATGAATGTGTATTTTTGAAGTCAAATAATGCATTTTATGGACAGCAATTTTCCTTGTAAATATTTGGAATGTAACTCAATTGTAAGCACATTGTACATCCGAGCGGATTTCCGCACGAAAACCAAAATGGTATTTGTATTCAGAATCGAGACCACATATATTATTATATAGGCAATTACTTGAAACATGTATAATTTTGAGTTAAGGGGATAACAGGTACCTACTAAGACTCTTGAAATTGGGGAATTAAGTTAATTTTTAATTTTGTTTTATTTACTTCTATGATGTCTCGTATCCTTACCGTAGGTACATACCTACATCATACATATATTTGACAATAATAATTATGTTTCACTAGCTTCCGCCCGCGGCTTCGCCCGCGTGGAATTCGGTATTGCCACCAAGTCTATTTGAATGAAATGACTCTCCACTCGACTTTCCACTCCGCTGTTCACTCCACTCTCCACTCTCCACTCTCCACTCTCCACTCTCCACTCCACACTCCACTCCACTGTTCACTCCACTCTCCACTCCACTCTCCACCTCCACTCTACTGTCCAATCCCCTCTCCCGACTCCACCCTACATTCCACACTCCACTTCAATCTCCACTCCACTTTACTCTCCACTACACTTTCCACTCCAATATTTGAAAAAAAAAAGACTTGGTTATGTTGACCACAAATATCTATTTTTTTGCAATCCTTGTCTGTTTGTTCGTGATGGATGCAAAAACTGCTGAACAAATTTTGATGTCGCCTTTTTGTTAGAAAGGTCTTGGTTTTACATATAAAATCTGCCGTATGTTTGATTGCATTTGGTTAAGTAGAACCGGGGATATGACCAAAAAACGATTACCAACCAATTGACTCCCACGGGCAGAGCCGCGGGTATTAGCTTGTATAAAAAGTAGCCTATATATTACTCCAGACTATAATCTATCTCTGTACCAAATTTCAATCCGATCTATTCAGCCGTTTTTACGTAAAAGAGTAACAAACATACATCCAGATATCCCGACTGATCAACTCCATGGGCGAAGCCGCGGGTATTAGCTTGTATAAAAAATAGTCTGTATGTTATTTCACACTACACTCTATCTCGGTACCAAATTTCAGCCAGATCCGTTCAGCCGTTTTTACGTGAAATAGCAACAAACATAATATTTGGACATCCCGACCGATCGACTTTGCGAGCGGAGCCGCGGTATTAGCTTATATAAAAAGTAGCCTATATGTTATTCCAGACTATAATCTATCTCTATACCAAATTTCAACCCGATCTATTCAGCCGTTTTTGCGTGAAAGAGCAACAAACATACATCCAGACATTCCGTCTGATCTACTCCGTGGGTCGACTGATCGACTCCGTGCGCGGAGTCGCGGGTATTAGCTTGTATAAAAAGTAGCCTATATGTTATTCAACACTTTAATCTATCTCGTTACCAAATTTCAGTCAGATCTATTCAGCCGTTTTTACGTGAAAGAGTAACAAAGGTATATCTAGAAATCCCGACCGATCGACTTTGCGAGCGGAGCCGCGGTATTAGCTTGTATAAAAAGTAGCCTATATGTTATTCCAGACTATAATCTATCTCTGTACCAAATTTTAGCCAGATCCATTAAGCCGTTTTTGTGTGGCAGAGTAACAAACATACATCCATACATCCAGACATCCAGACATCCAGACATCCAGACATCCAGACATCCAGACATACATTCTTACAAACTTTCGCATTTATAATATTAGTAGGATTTTTTTACCTTTAATTACATTTTTGCTCTTGCTCTTGTTGTTAGCATGTTTAAATGTTTTAAGTAGGTACCTACATAATTACTTACTAAAACTTTGGCCTCATATTTTAAGTTACTTCATAGATGTAAAAAAAAGGAATGTACCTTTTTTTTTTTCATTTTATTTATTCACGAGACATTTGACCTTTATCTAAACTGGCTGTGAATGACGATTTTGGTCTACGACCAAAATCGTCATTCATTCGAATCACGTTTGCCTAGAAGGAACTTATTCACTCTTGACTCGAAGCTGCAATTTTATTCTGTTGTGCCATATTTTGGGTCTGTCCCACTAGTCCTTTTGACCCCGTCCCATGTTGGGATAAGTGTGGTGGTTATATCCCAATAGTCCTATGGGCTAATTGATCCTGTTAGTGCCTTTGTAACCATGTTTGGTAATTCAAATAATAATGGAATCAAATTTATTACAATAACTGTATTGATACCGTCCGTCCTGTACTATAGTAATCTTAACCGTAGTGTTAATCCCAGTCACATCTGAAGCTGTCACCTCGGAGTCTGCTTTACCAGTCTTAACTGCGGATTTGGCTGTACTATAATAATATATAAATATATTTAGCAATGAGTAAGAAATATGAGTAATATGAGGAAAATTTTACTAATAAACTGCCTGTTGTTTCACCCGCGTGGAATTCTGATCCTGATCCTATACAACTCAGGAGGGCATGGATAGGGAGTACGTTCCTACTTCAGGGATACAGTCTCTATCTTGTAATAGACTATAATCTATTCCTGTAGTAAATTCGCCTCTTTTCTCTGCCGCACCATAAAGACTTCTACTCTTTACCAGCGCATGTGTTTCCTTCTTCCTACAGTCCCGGGTGTTTTTTAAGCGAGGCGTGAAAAAGTATTTGATGAGGCCGTCAAGCTGAGGGCCGCCACTGCAGCAATATTGGTGAATGTACTGGTGGCCCCTGGGCTTAAGACTTTACCTTTAGCTTACCATCAGGCAACGTGTCAGCAACGTGTCGAAATAAAAAATTGTAAAAAAGGTAAATTTCATTAATTAGGGTCAAAAAGTAAGACGATTTCTATCCGTTTGTTTATATTTAAGCTAAAAAAGTACTTATTATAATGTATATCCGTATTGTAAGTGCCGGTCTTTTTCTTATTTTTAATTAAAAATAATAATAATGTAACTGGATGTTGTTTGTTTTGTTGTATTTTGTGGTTTAGGTATATGTCATAATATATTTATCATACAAAATTATTTGTCGTTTTATTTACACATAACATAATATTTGATTTTAATAGACCTGGTCATTTAAATTATAAATTTTGAGTAACCGATATTTCAGTATGATATGGCAGTACATCCGTACGCCTTCCTCTAAGAGTCCGTTCACACAGACCGGCTCGGAGAGGAGAGCAGATTCTTATCACGTTGAAAACAGAGTTTTTAGTATTTGTAGTAAGGTTTATTTTTGCATCTGCACTGCTTTTGTCATTATGAAAATCATTTGTCAGTGTGAAAAGAAAAATGCGCGCCGATGCTCTCCGAGCCGGTCTGTGTGAACGGACCCTAACAATATTGAACCCAGTAAAGTACAATTTTATACTACTTAAGTACACTAAGCAACTAGCTTTACAAAAATGTATTTGAGTAATCTTTTAGCGGTAATGGTTTATCTTAAGAAGTCATTCCGCTCCGTGTATGCATCAGAAATCACCTCTTCTGAAACAATATAAAATGCAATTCAAAAAAGCTTATGTACGGTCGTTAACGTCTTCTGAGCCTAATAAAAATTACAACATGTTCACAACCCAAACTCTTCTTATAAGCAAGGAGAGCGAGCGAGACAAAATGATAGTTAAAAGTTTGAGTTGGTTTGAATATGATATTTTTTAAGTTTGGTATTGAAATTTACACATAATATTTTAAATATACCTAGCCTATGTCCATCGGGGACAATATACCTACCTTTCAAACGGTGAAATAATTTCAATCCCACCTCTAACCCTCTCCAAACTCTTCATTCCCCCCCCCCACCAGTGTCGGCAGCGCTAGTGTGACACACCTGATGTTGCACACGTCAATAGGCCACGGTGACCGCTTCCCATCAGGTGGGCCGTGTGTTTGTCTGGTAGTATAGAAAGTAAGTATAATGGTTCAGAAGTATAGGTAAGAGAGCGTTAAGTTATATTATGTTAAAATTGTGATTTTGTTTATTGCTGCCCTGTTCTCCTTTCTTATGCGCCAGAAGGTCATCCGTCTAACTGCAGGTGTACCACCTTCATCAAGAACCAAGATTTGCTCCTAAGATCTTGGTGGGCCCTATACACTCTGCTGTGATTTCCACTTCTGGTACTCAATTTATTACCTTATCATCTCCAATCTCAAATGTTCTATGCTTGAATTTCTCCACTATCAATCCGTACTAGTGATTCTGTTTAAAAAATAAAGTAAGTACTTAATATTCTGTTAAAATATATGAATAGTTTTTTTGCTGGTAAGAATAAAGGAGAAAACTATTGCCGGGTTGAAATGGACAATAACGACTTAATTTAGAAGTCTTACCTATATTTTATCTAATTTGTTATTTAAACGTTTTATACGTGCGAAAATCCGGTTTCACGTGTGGCATATCGTACTCGTACCGTCTAAAACACACGGTATTTCGTCATATCATTTAAACATACAACATTTCGTCATTATGGAGGTAGGACACGATGGTATCTCCCGTCCAAAATGAGCTGTCCGACTGGGGAAGTACCGCCCTACAGAATCCCGCGGCCATAATAAACAGCGTGTTGTGTTCCCGGCGGTAAGTAGGGTAGTAAAAGCTCACTGCACCCCTCCTCCCCCTAACCCCTTCCTAGCCTCCCCACCCTTTCCTACCCCTGCCCATTTCCTTCAGGGTTGGCAGCGCGTGGGTGACGCCCTTTGTATTGCACTCGTCCACAGGCCACGGTGACCGCTTCCCATCAGGTGGCCCGTGTGCTTGTCTGCCACCTACGTGGTATATAAAAAATAATCTGTCTGTGTGGCCGGTTAATCCGCTGTGTGTGCCTTAGAATGATATCGTATCTGTATGGATATCACAGGGCCAATTTTCATAATTAAATATGATGTTCAAAATTTTGTGGCATGAGATTGAGACAGACATTTGAGAGATCATGATTAGATCGAGACTAGAGTGAGATTGAATTTTAAAAATATGTTTTATAAGAATAGGCCCTCAGGTTTCTCCTTCAAATTACTTTGTATTATAAGTAATATTTGTATTTACTTTACCTTTATTTCTACTGGATACCAACACTTTTTTCGATGATCTTCTGTGATGCCGATGTTTTCCTATTCGTGAAGATTTTATGATAAACTATAAAATAAGTAACCAGTCCAGTTGAGGATAATATTCACCTAACTAGGCTTTGCCTGGTTCGCCGGTTGGAGTTGAGGGCCACCATTATAGCACTATCGGTGTTTGTACCTAATGGTGACTCAAATTCCAGGGATTTTACCTTTAGCTTTCCAACAGGTGAGGTTAAGACATATTGACGTAACCGACACAAAAAATTCTCAGTAAGGTATTATAATCAAGTATAGGATCTTTCCTCATCTGCATGCCGGTAGACCTGCTGATTGACAGACCTGATCTGGTGCAGGCTTTTATCTTAGGGTTGGGGGGTACCTTGAAGACCCGAGACGAAAACGAGTACGGGAAATTTTGCTTTCCTAACAACTTTCAACTATAGTAGAAAATTACCGATGTTATCGCTAGTCAGTAGTCAGACTGATAATTACAAATATTCACTTATCTGTGGTAGTAATAGAAAAAAAAACACGTCTTTTACGTCTGTGGCCTATTACTCGTAGTACTGATTCATAATATAAATAAATCGATGCTTGAAAATCAAAACGGTGCAAGTAACAACATCAGTTGATAGAAAAATCACTGTTTCTGTAATATATTTTCATGTCGTGTAGGATTATTTTGCCTTGGAATGCTGATGGTACTTGCACCTTTTGTCTTTCAACCGTCGAAGTATTACGTGTTTGTACCATCGCTCCTGTCCAGGCTATTGTGCTCTTTACTGGAACAAATCATACGTGTACAGTAAGATGTCCTGTCAGCACTGCAGATACATTTGTTACAGGCAATCATTTCGGTGGTGAACGGCTCACATTCACTTGGCTCAGCTGTAAAATTACAAATACACCTTTCAAACTTTAAATAAAATTTAGAAGCAATTAGTATACTTTTTTACTACCCTACCGCCTACCGCGGTAGCCTAGTGGTTTGGGTAATGGACTGTTGAGACGAGGTCTCGGGTTCGATCCCAGGTTCACTATGGCACACACCAATGACTTTTTGATGCTTTTCGAAGTTACGTGTGTATTTATCGCAGGTTTATTAGTGCCTCGGAGAGCACGTTAAGCCGTCGGTCCCGGTTGCCATACATACAAACATCTATGGCAGTCGTTACGGGTACTTGGAGCCCTCAAAAGTCCAACCAGTCTAACTTGGAACTTCGATATCGCCATTGGTTGTGGAGGTCAGATGGCAGTCGCTCCACGTAAAATATCGAAGTTCAGCCGCATCACAGTTAGACTGGAAAGCCGACCCCAACTGAGTTGGGAAAAGGTTCAGAGAATGATAGTATACTTTTTTATCGTGCGAAAATTCCCATGGATACCACCCCCGTCGGCCATCAGGGGTGGTTATGTCGGGATCGAACCGACTAAAACCGCACGCCGTCTCAGGTCTTAATTGCCGGGGTGTAAGGTTACCTAACAAACATTGGAGATATTAAAAAAATACTTCGGTTATGTTTAAGTAGGTAAAATATTTCTTCCTGGAATTCTTGTCTTTTGGTCCGCGATGCATGGAAAATTACTGGATGGATTTCGATGCTGTTCTTTTTTATAAGAAAGGAAGAAGATTTTAAGTTACACCAAGAGGTCTAGCTTAAGTTTTCATATGTTCGATTGCAATTCATTAAGTAGAACCTGATTTTACCAAAAATCGCGATAACCTACATTCACGTGGGCGGAGCCATGGGCATCAGTTTATAATAAGAAGGATCATTTTCAAAGCATCTTAAATATACAAGTAAGTTAACTAAAGGTTATGTAGATATAGTACGCCCGATTACCCTTTACACTTTTACCTTTTGTACACTTTTGGCGACGTTCGCTTCGGTCTGGTTGCGATAGAGCTCGTTAAACGACTGACTCAAGGAAATGATGTACAATTTATATCGACACAGATCTTCCTGTGTACTTGCGGGTAAGTTAAGATAAGTTTGGAAAGAGAGGCGAGGTGAAGTCATTGTCATATTGACGTGACGTAAAAAAGAATAATCAAAATTGAACCGCGCCGCATTAACCAGTCCATACCATCGCGAACCAAGCGGTTTGGTGATTCCTTTCTTTGTAGATAGACAAAAAAAAAACAGCCCGCTGAGTTTCTTGCCGGAGTCTTCTCAGGTGTGGGCCGCGTTTCGAACCAGTGGTGGTCCATTTGCTTCTAGTTTTAAATATTTTTGATTTTGACGTTATGTAAGTTCCGCATTTAATGGTATACAGAATAAATGATTTTTGACTTTGATTTGTCGCCGTTGGTTTGTAATGTAATGAGGGGATTTCTGTAAAAAAAGGTTATAAAGATATTTTTTTTATACTACGTAGGTAGCAGAAGCAGACAAGCACACGGCGCACCTGATGGGAAGCGGTCACCGTGGCCTATGGACGTGTGCAACACTAAGGGTGTCACACACGCGCTGCCTACCCTGAAGGGAGGGGTAGAGGGCTAGGAATAGGATAATATTTCAGTGTCAAACTTACATCGTCTCCAGTATAGGTACATATCCTCATCCGGAGTTGCCTTCTTGGTCTGGACGGACGTGAACATATGAAAACGATTAAGCATAAAGAGTAAGAGCTCACTCTATTTGATGAGGCCGTCAAGTTCAGGGCCACCATTATGGCACTGTCGGTGTAGTAATGGGGACCCCCTTCCTGAGACTTAACCTTTAGCTTACCATTAGGTAAGGTGAAGACATAAAACAATCTGTAATCGGTTTCCACCTGATGGTGATCACTTAATAAAAAAACTAAAATCTTTTATTCATATACGTTCACAAAACTCACAGCTAAAACAAGAAACGTAATACCAGCTAACATCTTGATTAGAAACTCGATTTTACGACAAAATACTTAATCAATTATTGCGAATTTCATTATTCTGATAGTAAGTATTTTTGAATCGATTACACACGGCACTAGAAACTGATATGAATTAATATAAAAAATTAGTTCTCGAGCTGCTGTGATTTAGAACAGCTTGACTGTGTCGGATTAAGTTTAAGTGATAATATAAGTAAATATTTTACGACACTCTACACAGGGCTCTCTAGACCTAAAGTTAGGATTGATTAACTAGCTTGTGTTATAGGACCTATAAATAAATAAATAAATAAATATCGACTGTATTACTGAACATCGAAGTTTAAAAGCGCGAAGCACTGTATCCATAAAGTTTAAAATATCGAATTACGTCAGTCAGAATAGTCATAATCGCGACATACGGAACGCCGAATGCTTTCTATGTCGAAATACTTTATTGAGAATGTTCCGCATCTCGATGTACGGAACGCCGAATGCTTTCTATGACACAATACTTTATAGATAATGTTCTAAATCGCCACTAATGCATTTAGGATGTTTGATCTCGATATATTATACTTACATTGATCTGCGGTACTATTTATGGTATGTAGTAGTAGCCAGGCGATATTATTGCGCCTAGTAAATTGTAGTTAGCAATTTTGCAATAAAACAAAATTATAATATATTATGTGCATTCCGGATATGCACAAATAGTAATTTATTTTTCACGCTTGTTTCCTTGTTATTGACGTTTGTAGAAATAATGTGTACTAATGTGTTATTTTTTAATAAAAACATTGAACACCTATCTATACCTGCGGCACGATATAATGGCCGGTTTGACGTTTGTCCGCTCATGAAGTTTCGTATTAATTATTGTGACATTTTGAAAGAGCAAATTGCTGTTCTTTATTGTCAATAGTGACGTACAGTAAGTCATAAAATTTTATCGAATGTAGGTATAATTTTTTAGGACACAATATTTATTTATTACATTGATTTCTGAATTATATAATGTATATTAGTGTCCCACGATCATTTATTTTTTATTTTTATAAGATTATAATTACCTATTGGTGTAGGTACTTATTTCACACAACTCGGTATTTGTTTTTCGAAATTCAATTTTTTTAAATAAAATCTATATAATCGACACTAGGACCACTGGCAAGCCCAATAATACCTCCGGCAAACTTACGTCAAAACAAAGCTTTTTCGACTTGACGTTGCTTCGAAAAGTACAAACTAGGAGTGCAGTGCGATTGCGATATAGTTTAGACCTCCTCGCCTGATGGTAAGCTAAATGGTAAATCTCGCCTGATGGTAAAGTCTCAGGAAGGGGTCCCCATTACATACACTAACAGTGATAATTATAATGGTAGCCCTCAACTTACTCTGTTTACGCCTTTGTTGTGGATTTCGTCGATATGGCCGAACATACGCAGAGCTGAGTTCTAAACAGTCAGGCACGTGTGTTCGTTATAGGTACGCCTTCGTAACATTTCGATCGTGAATCTCAAAATGGAAGGTCAATTTTACCTATAACTGTTAGACGAATAGATAACTAAAGAAAAATCTGGCGAGACTGGCATAGAAGAAAATAAACTTCACACACACAGAAAAAAACGAGCAAAACCAGTCGAAGACATGTGTGTAGCTACTATTTACGGAAGGAGTATCCAACAAGAAAAAGCTGGTGCAATCACTGAAGGAAGCTGGATTAATATATACTCATTTTCATTCCTAATTCCAATATTCAGTTCGTTCAAATGTATTAAGTAGGTAAAAATTTATATTTTTTTACTAAAGTTTTTGAATCAGGTAGGTAAGTACTGCTTGCAATAAAAACTTATTAGATTTGATTATATTTTTATCGAGAGTAAATTGACATTTCCATCACTATTGTAATATGTCAAACCGGCCATCATATCGTGCTGTTACTGTTAGCCCGGACAAATTATCCAAAAAACTCTTCAAGAAATGCCTAACACATCAGCTCCCTTTATGCCCTCGAAAGACGCGATGCGATCGATCATTCACCGGGAAAGAACCCGTAATGCACCTAGTCTACCAAGAAGTTTAAACGATTTCATTGTGCCCGATCAATATACAGAAATTGAAGGCGAGAAATTTTTGTTAGGACACTACATAGACGATGATGACGTCATTCTGCTTTTTAGTACGAAGCAGAACTTGCGTCTTTTAGCCTCATCCATATTTTGGATAATGGATGGCACGTTCAAATGTTGCCCGTCGTTGTTTTATCAGCTTTATTCCATACATGGCCAGGTTGGACAGAACGATTCAAAGCAAATTCTTCCGCTGGTTTACGGCTTACTCTCTAATAAAACTCAACGCTTATATGAATTATTTTTAGAAATGGTTGTAAGGTACGCATTGAATAACTGTAACATTCAACTAAGCCCACAGTTCATTATTACAGACTTTGAATTAGCAACTATAAAAGCTTGTGCCAGTGTCTTCCCAGAAGCACAACACAAATGTTGTTTTTTTCACTTGGCACAGAATATTTTCAAGCATGTTCAGAGTGAAGGATTAGCGAAGAAATATACCAGCGATAGTGATTATGCCCATAAATTGCGACATATCGCTACGTTGGCTTATTTACATCCGGGTGAAATTCCTAAAGCTTTTGAGTTTATTCGTGATGAAGTTATTCCAAATGATGCGGGCAAAGTAACTGACTGGTTTTACAAATATTACATTGGAGGCAGTTATAAACGAGTCCCAAATCATACATTTAAACTGAAAAAATTACCTCCGCGATTCCCGCCTCAAATGTGGTCTATTTTAGATTGCGTCAACGCAAATATACCAACAACCCAGAATTCCATTGAGAATTGGCACAATCATTGGAATAGCCTCCTAAATAGGAAAAAAATGAACATATATAAAACAATGGATGAATTAAGAAAAGAACAAAAACATACGTCTTTGGAAATAGAAAGAATAACTGCAAATATTAAAAAAAAGAGGAGAAATGGCTCGAAAAATTTACAGAAGATATAGTCTTTTTTTTCCAAATGGTCTTTACCATTTGGAAAAAAAAGACACAATTAATTTAAAGGAATATTTAAGTGGTCTCGCCTATATAATTTATTTAAAAACTTAATATTATTGAACTTTATAATAACTACTTATTTAATTTAAACTATTTTTTTTTATAATATAATTATAATAATCCCTTGTGAGCGAACAAGCCGCACGGCGGCGGCGGCGGCGGCGGAATAATGCGGGTAAAGCCGGCTTTGCTGTATAGAGACCTTAATAATGTAATCTTAAAAACTTTCGTATAAGTACAATTGTTTATTTGCCAATTACATGTTAATCGGAAAGAGAAAAAAAAACTTTCAAACTGATCTTACTTTAATGTATCTTATTGTGCAATATACTTAATGTATATTCTATTTACATAATGTTTTTTTAATAATATAATCTATATTCCATTTACACAATAAATGTTTTACTTTATATACCTTGGTATACTAATACTATAAAGATGTAAAGTTTGTGAGTTTGTTTGTATGTTTGTTCGGGGTAATCACCACACCCGGTTCTCCGGATCCTACTGATAAGTGGGCGAACCACGCTGTCATCATCATCAAAAAAAAAAGCGGAGCTTCGGGCGACAGCAAGTATTAGGTACATAATATAAATAGTACCGCAGATCAATGTAAGTATAATATATCGAGATCAAACATCCTAAATGCATTAGTGGCGATTTAGAACATTATCTATAAAGTATTGTGTCATAGAAAGCATTCGGCGTTCCGTACATCGAGATGCGGAACATTCTCAATAAAGTATTTCGACATAGAAAGCATTCGGCGTTCCGTATGTCCAACATAAATATATGAAGAAAAGTGCTGTACCATCTATATCTCCTTGAAACACTTAACCACTATCAGAAACAGCAAGAACAAGAAAAGATATATTGGGAGTCCGGAACATGAGGAAATAGCTATTTGAAATGCCATCAACTTACCAATCCTGTGAAGGCATAGTGCCAATAAATATAGTGATAGTATATTATGATGATTTTGCAATGTATCTCAAGAGCATGAGATTGATAATGACACCAACAACTTGCTACACTCATCGAAGTACTCAAGCATCTAATATATAGTTCACAGCATCTAACTTAATAGTGTGGACGGTGGGCCCCACTACTCTAAAATCTTGCCAAGTTAGATGCTGTACACTATACTTATTTGTGGCAAGGCAAAATGCGTTGCATACAAACAAGTATTGTGTACGGCATCTAACTTAGCAAGGTTTTCGAGTAGTAGGGCCCACAGTACTCCAAAATCTTGCCAAGTTAGATGCTGTACCTTAAGATTATTTTCCACAGAGCTACTACTTGCAGATGATGCAGGTATTGTAAATAAAAAAACTAAGATGACATAAAGTGTTTTATTTTTAAAAGCTTCATGTCTCCTATTCACGTCCAAGTATTATGTATGTCCACTTCATATTGAACATTTTTCATTGATTTTCTGCAATATCCCTTTATATAGGTATTATTACCAACAACAGAAGATCTTACCATCAATAAATGACGGGTTTCATACAGGTGCATAGCAATATTGTTCTTTTTGTGTACTGAAAAGAAAAAATATAGTTGTGAATAAGTAATGGTGAAAATGGGCTAGGGTCTCAGTTAAAATTTCACTTTGGTTTATATCCTACCTCAATGCAGTTTCCTATTAGGTATAAATCTATACTTAGTTTAAACTACTTACTAGCATAGATAATGCCTTATGATTGTCTTATCAAGAGGTAGTAGAGCCGTGTTACTGTTAATATCACGATAGGTTTCTGGCAATGGTAACTATATTTCAGGATCTTCGTTATCAGCCCTTTATAGGTGTTCAAAATTGAAGTTTTGGTCATAAATCTCCAACCTGAAAGTAAAAGAATGTATATTATTATTATCCCCGTAGTTTAACTATATGCATAAGTATTACAAGTCTGTTACATTTTAGGTAATAGTATCTTCAAAACAAAAATGTTTCTGAATACGAAATTTGTGAATATAGTGCTAATTTATTTAAAACAATATACCTTTCCACAAGATCTGCTTTTTTTTCTCGTAAAGAAGCACCACGTTTTTTAAGTTCATCTTTGAGCTCTTTCACTCGCCAGTGAGAATACATAATTTTATAGTTCTTAGACTACAAGTTCGCACAATTTTAAGTCCGTTTTTAAGATAATAAATTATATTTCAAGCAGGTTTCTTTTGTAAACAATAACGACACTGAATATGGCCGTCGTACACAAGAGAACCAAACTCGCTAGCGCCATCTGCGATTAGCTTTCACCGGCCAACCCCATTCAGTTAAGGTCAACTTAAAGTACGTAGCGATCGAACTTCGATATTTTTCGTGAAGTGACTGCCATCTGCGGGCTAATCACGAAGTGCATAAAACAACTCAGTTTTGGGTAGTGGAGCTGGGGCTATACATAGCGTATAGCTTGCCATCAGCGCCAATGAGTGGAACTGAATTGTTTTACGCGTGTTATGTTTAGGATTATAACTACCCGTAAAGAATGCCATAGATTTTCGTATGGCAACTGAGATTGGCGGGTTAATGTATTCTTAGAGGTATTATAATAAGCGTTTTCGTAAAAAATTGATCGATAAATTATTTTTATTTCAGGGTGAAAAGCTAATAGAATCAATCATGATAGATTACCAGACTTCTAAAAATACCAGTCCAGCATGCGATTTACTATATATGATCTTCAATTGCACTGATCATGAGGCACGAAGAAAAAATTTCTGTGATTGGATCGACTATTACTATTTAGAAGTAGAAATATTTTTGTCTAAATATAATCTGAACGTAAATCATATCTATCCTCGGGATAGATTGGACGCTGATTTGAGGGAATACTGCAGCCTTATAGTTGGCATATGTATATTTGCAGCAAGTGTATTAGTAAGGACCACAGAGGATGCAGCAAAGGTCAAAGATGCTATGGACAGTGTCCTGACCAGTGAGGATTTGAAAGAACAGACACACAATTTCTTGGTTTCAACGTTGGATGAACAATCAAAGAGGCTGTTTAGAAACAGAGTCGTTGGATTAATTGAAAGTTGTATTGAGTTAGAACTTTTATAAAATGTCATATAACATTATGAAAGATTTATTGTAATTTAAAATGAAGTTACAATATTTTATTGCAGAATACTCTAATGCTATTTTTATTTCCCTTTCTCCTTTTCCGTTTGTAAAGTACACATGATGAGTTTTTTTTTTCTATACAAGCTAATTAAAATCGTACATACTAATTTTCTAACAAGGTATAAGTAAGGTAATGACACAAAGCATAAAATTAATAAATACATTGTTGCCCACGTGTGATCGTCATCGTCCGATTCAAATTATGGAAGATTAAGAAAGATTGAAATAATATTAAGGACATCAGTCATCTATGCTTTATTATAATTTAACATTTGTCCAATTACCGGGCAAAATCTGTTGGAGCAAGCTCCGAAGAGTATCGTGTGTGTTGAAGACATTTCAATTGTAGCTCCTCTAATTAAGCAACCGTTAGTCGTGAAGTATCGGAGTTTAGCGTTGTCTTAAAACAAAAGTTGGACAGAGCCATTAAGCAGTTTCGGTTCCTTAATCGCTTAGTTGTTTAGTGTATCTGGTATTCAATATTATATTTTGGGTGTCCTCCAGTTACCCCATTTTACGAGGTTGTTCACTTTTCCAATTTGTTGTGAATTAAAATTGTTTCATCACTCACACTAAAACCTGCCGCTAACGCTGACGTAGTTTGCGATGAGCTTGCACTTTTAGTTTTTACTGTCAGATAAAGTCTCCGGTCCTCCACGGAGTTTGGAATTGGAAAAGATAAAAAAGCTTAGTGGACAATGGCGTAAGGGGTTACTGTCTAATACTAATGTTGCATGCACTTGTACCTACTATAACCGTTACCTTGAACTTGAGTCCACGATTTTCAGATTACAACATCAAATTATACTTACTAAATAATCAAAAAACTCTGATAAAGAAACAATTGTTATATGGTGCCATTATCAAAGTAGATAAATGTGTTCATATATATAATAAAGAAAACGATAATCTACAACAGTTTTCCAAGTTTATAACAATGGCACAATACAATTTTGAAGGTGATATAGATAGTATATCTGAACGCCAACTCCAATACATTCATAGTGTAATCGAGGAACTAGGTTTTGATAACAGCAAAATTATATTTGAACCTGTTGGCAAAGCTGGTGACAATTATGCAGCAAATGTGAAGAGAATAACGATTGATGGAGCCGATGGAATATTTAAAATGATTGCAAAAATAGCACCTACAATTGAACCTATTCGACAAGCTATGAATACTGCCAATATGTTCAAGAATGAGCACATAATATACACTGAGGTGTTTCCAAAGTTTGTACAACTTCAGAAGGATGCAGAGATTCCCGCAGAAGAGCAACTTAAATATGCAAATGCTATGGATCTCTTTCAGAGCAACCCCATGAAGTCATACTACTTGAAGATTTAGCGGTGTTAGATTTTGTGATGCTAGATAGGTTTTCACCGCTTACGAATGAAAGAGTGAAATCTGTCCTTAAAAATTTCGCAATATTCCACTCTTTGTCATTTGTTTTGAGACATAATGATCAAGATTCGTATAGTAATTTTAAACAAAGCTTGACCGACAATTGGTTAGCTTTCTCTGTAATGGAAGCTGTAAATATTGTGTTTCAACAACTTGAAGAAGATACGCTCGCAGTTCTTGAAGAACAGAAGCACATCGATTTCATGCGGAATAAACTGACCGACATTGTAAATGTAATAACAAAATTTTCAAAGGACGAAAGTACCAACAAGTACACTGTTATCCAACAAGGCGATTTAACAACAAATAATATCATGTTCAAGTTTGAGGTAAATATCTTTCTTTTGAACATAATATGAGTTAATATTTATAGATTACTTTAAATTTTCTTTAGCAACTAACTAACTCAATTAAACATTCTGATAAACAGTTTTATTTACGGTAGAAGAAGTTTGTTGTTGTTTTTCTTTTATCTATAATTTCAAATTATCAAATTCACGTACCTCGTGCGTGCGTGCGTTAGGGTTGACTGAGCTACTTATAACACTTAATTTTTGATAGGCCCTTCTTCAACCATAAACCTGAGGCACCAGCAAACCAATGATATAAAATAGTACTACGATAATATAGACTAATTATTTTATGATTTTTATTTCAGGGTGAAAAACTAAAGGAATCGATAATGATAGATTACCAAAATTCTAAAAATACTAGTCCAGCATGCGATTTACTGTACATGATCTTCAATTGCACTGATCATGAGGGAAGGAGAAAACATTTCTATGATTGGATCGACTACTACTATTCTGAGTTAGAAAAATCTCTATCCAAGTTCAATTTAAAAGTAAACCTCATCTATCCTCGAGACAGGTTGGATGCTGATTTGAAACAATACAGTAGCCTTGTAGTTGGAATAGCTGTATTTGGAGCAAGTTTATTAATAAGGAAGACAGAAGATGCTGAAAAAATTAAAGATGTTATGAAAAGTGATGATATCATGGAACGGACACAAGATTTTAAGGTTTCGAAATTAGATGAAGAATCAAGGACGCTATTCAAAAACAGAGTCATTGGATTAATTCAAAGTTGTATAGACTTAAAACTATATTAAAATATAATTTTCATCGTTTGAAATAATGCTAATTTGATAGGTTATATTTTTATTATATTATATTGTTATAATAATAAATTACTAACTCATGTTTTAACTTTTAAACTTTCGCGTTCCATGATTAAACTAATAATGTAAACGGGAATTAACGCGATCATGGTATAGGTATATACATACCTTTGGAATGCCTGACGTTTCGACCAGGTTACACCGGCCGTGGTCACAGGCTGACTCAGGCATTCCAAAGGTATGTATATACCTATACCATGATCGCGTTAATTCCTGTTTACATATTAGTTTAACTCATGTTTTGTTTATGAACTAGTTCACAATACAAAACTAGGAAGCACTAATGCCACATTAACGTTTAAGGTTATATTTATATACTAGCGTACCCGCGCGCGGCTCCGCCCGCGTGAATGTTGGCTATCGCCACTAAGTCTTTTTTTAAGCTGAGGGACTGCCCGTACTAACTTTCAATGTCTATTCCTTCGCAATCAGTGGTTGCAGCTAAACGTATTCATTTCATCTCAAGTTCTATCAAACCCTTCAAAGTACAGTGACATGCATCGCGGCCAAAGCCCGTTTATTTACCAATTTACCATCATTATCCTTTTTCATTGTCTTCTAGATTTTATGGGGATTAGATAGCTGCTCTGGCCAAAGTATGTATCGGAAGAGGCCCTTTGAAAAACCCTTTCATCATAGTTACATTGCACTTTCACATTCGATGCACTATTTCAAATTAGTGAACATTATTTATTTCCGAAAATCTGTTTTTTTTATTATTAAAATCTTGCTACAGACATTGACATTTGACAACCTGATTTAACATTCTAGAAGTTCATGAAAGTAAAGAAAGAGGATATACTAATAAATACCGGTCAAGTGCAAATTGGGCTCGTGCACGCAGGGTTTCGTACAAAATTGGGTTGAGGCAGATTTCCGCACGACAAAAAAAGGGGGCGAACTTAACTTTGTTGCAGTGCTTCTTGTCTTGAATGACAGACATACATTTTTTTTTTGGTGAAGTAGCTAATATTTATGCTTTCCGAACTTTTCCCTTGCTATAAGATTTTACTTTCTGCAAAATATCTGGATTCTAGCCCAAAGGGAAATACCCCTTTTTTTCGTGCGCAAAATACCCGTCGGGCTTCACCTCAACAGAGCCAACGGAGAGGTTGGTATGTCGGAGTCCTACCAATGCCTGTGTGATCGAGGAATCTGGTGAGTCCTAGAAAGGATATCCCAGAACCCCCAACCGGTTCCGGCCACCAGCACTGGCGACCTCGACGTGTTATTAGGAATCTAAATCCCCCATCTCTATAAAAAAGCGCGCGTGGAAATATAACACCCTGCCACCCTGGGTCTGCTTCTGCTAGGGTAACGGTTAGCCTCGACCGTCACCCTAGGCCCGCATTTATGGAGGACCGAGATGGTTCTGCGAACTACGCCGCCCGGTGCGCCTTCATCAGCACGGGGGAGTGCTAGATCTCTCCCGTAACTTTTCCACCACCACTTCTGCGCGCATTACTGCCTCGCAAAAAAAGCGGTGGCGTTCCACATACTCTCTATGGTGACCATGGTTGGCACCAGGGACCTCACCATGAGGCTAACCCCACGCCGACGTCTGCTTCTAGGACATGGCGCCACTCTATCCACTCTGGAGACTCTATCAGTGTATGAAGAGGTGGTATGCCCACGGATCCGCCCCAGCAATGGTGGCATTCAAATGTCAGCACCCTGCCTACGCAATGCAGGAACTCACCAAAACAGCCATGCCCATAAGTAAGCCTTGGATAGCTCAGGGTCAAGGGTTACCTTAAACTTCGGCGTCTGTAGACCCAAGATGGAGTTCGACTTTAGTCGGTCAAGTCCGATATTACGTCCCTACTGGCCAGAGGAGGGGAGAGATTCGTGGGAATTTCCACACGAAAAATAAGGTACGGCTTCCTAAAACTCTCCGATTGCGGTGCAGGTGACTCACTAACGTCGCCGAAGGTAACTTAACGACCTCCGTTCTCTATGAGTCCAGGCCAGGAGATGGTAGGTCAAGCCACCGATTAGTCGATAATGAGACCACAGTTTGGATATTACGCTTCGTGTAATGTCAAGCATTATCCGTAACATTCCTTTTATCTAATTCAACTTGATGCCTCTACGTGTTCTTAAGAAAGAGGTCTTGACAGACAGGCAGACGGATAACGAAGAGATAAGTTTTTTTTTCTAATCAGGCACATAACCCTAAAAATTAATACATTCTATTTACTTTTGAGGAAAAAGAAGTAAAGGATATTACTCTATGAAAATTTAGACAAAGTCAATTTTAGTTCCTGTTGCTATGACAACTATTATAGATGGCGATAAAAACGTTTGCAACATCTAATGTTCTTTTTATTACTAAATTTCCTGAATGAATCATATATTTTTAATTATGTTATATGCTATTCGAGGCGGAGACAAATCCAAAAAATCATAGATCATGAAAATCTGTTCAGCCGTTCTTGAGTTCTGGCAAAAGCACGTTTTTAGCCCTTTTTAGGGCTTTAGGGTTCGAATTTCAAAAATTCCTTTCTTAGTACACCTCCACGCATCAAAACACACATATTCTGCAAATTTCAAGTCTCTACGACCAGCGGTTTAGGCTGTGCGTTGTCTCTAGGTCAGTCAGGACTTTGAATTATATAGTATAAGATTAGGTATGTACCTACTAAGAAATTCAATGTTTAAATAAATATACTATCATGAGTATTCTAAAGATAAATAATTAAATGTAATAACCTACCTAGATAGAAATGATACTTATTTCATAACCTGTCTATATATTACGACATTCGCCCATGATGTTTGGATATTAACTACTCAATCAAGCTCTAAAGACTGAACAGATCTGCCTGAAATTTGGTTCAGGGATGAATTAGATATGTTCAGGTAAAATAATTAGGCTACTTTTTATCCCTAGAATAGTTACGGGACTAGAATTCACGCAAGCAACAGCTAGATCGTTACAAAAATTTATGTAAAGACTTAAATAATAGTAATTTTTAGGGAGGGTTCATTTAGAAATTCTTCAGTGGACTTGGATTATTCTAGGTGTTAAAATCTGATCCTACTAGAATGTATTATACAGTACAAATGTTATCGTGGTAATATTAACCTTTTAACCGCCCAGATAAGATAAGTACATTTTGTTTACCATCGCAACTGATAGTGACTATAATAGATTATATAACTTCAGTTCGGTAGAGCAGATTTTATACGATATTAATCTGAATGATTAACAAGCCCATCGATATACCTAATAGGATCTAACTAATAACCTACGTTGAATGGCGACGTTTTGCTAAATAGCATCCCATTGGTTGCATGCTGCTATTTTTTTTATGTCGGTCACGTCAACATGACTTCACCCCGCCTGATGGTAAGCTAGAGGCAAATTCTGGGATAGGAGCACAGAACAAAGAAAAATCCTTAGATAGGAGTCATCATTGCAAACACCGATAGTGCCACAATGGTGGCACTCAGCTTGACGGGCTCATCAAATCCTTGGTGACGTACCCGTAGGACCTCAAAGTTTGGACCCTTTTTCAAAAGTGCCCTTACGACATCTTTTTTGGCACCCGTACGACCTTCAAAATAAAAATTAATAAAATGGGGCCGCTTAAAGAACTCGGGACTGTATGAGGAGCTGGTAAAGAATTCCAGGTTTTGATGGTGCGGCAAAGAAAATAGGCACCGAACCGCTTGGTTCTTGATGGATTGTTTGCACCATATATGAGGTTCCTATATCGGTGCGTTCTTATATGTAATACACGCACAGATATGGCAGGTAGCCAATACGCACGTGGTCTTCCCTGAAGGTGTGCGGTTACCATTATCCAATACTTGTGGTATCTCGCATTACTCCTTACAGAGTAGAAAGTGGATGAGAACTGGATTTTTTCTGAGTTACTTAATCATCAAAATCCAAGAGGTTTCCTTGACCCTGTAGAATATCAATTTCGTTTTGAAGACCACCTCTCTCCAATTCTTTATCCTATTCTCCCTTTCACACTTACCGTCAAAAGGATTGTATGCTTATTCACCACCTTAGTAGTTATAGAAATGATTATTTAAATATGTGCAAATTGCGCGGTGGGTGTCCGAAAGAATGAATCGGCGCTTGACCTTGAACGAATAGCTGCGCCGGCGCCGCGCCGCCGGTTTTTTTTTCATATTTTTAGCTGCGCCCGCGACTTCGTCTGTATTTATTTACATTTTAAGGTTTTATTTTGGAGTTTGAAACCAAAGTAGCCTAGATGTTACGCCTTATATTACCTGAGTATCTGTTTTTAAAGACACATCAATTTAATTTCTAGCTAACCTAGCTATGTATATAAATGCTTTTTAAATAAAATGATTGTTTAAACTTTTTTTAGGAACTCTCTGCGGTGGCGTTTTGTACTTTGGGAAGAAGCATGACCTGAAAATTAGGTATACATATAAAGTTATTGATTCGATAGTATTAACAAATTACCCACGCTCTTCACAGCAGTCAATAATTGGCACCGCATGTATTTTCGAGTCGAAGACGTTTGTGACACAAATTCTACGGACACTGTGTCCCTAAGTGTACTTCCAAATTTATTTATTTTTTCGAAGACGTTACGGACACTATCATTTTATTAAATCGGCTCAGTACAGTCTCATACAAAAGTGTTATAATTACATTGGGATCTAAACATAAACTGGCGAAATGTGGGTGCTAGCACCTCTGCCTACCTTTTCGGGGATATGTGCTTGAGTTTATGTTATGTTATGTTATGTGAAAATCGAATATGTACATTTCTTGTCGTTTTTGTATTCAACGACCTATGGGCCGGGGCCCCTGTGCATTGCCAGGAGCTCCCAGTAGCATGTATTACTTGGCATATGTGTATCATGCAAGGTATATTTTAAATATAGTGGGTTACCATGATCTATAATAAAATCAATTTTGCATATTTTAACATCAGTTTTATTGATTCATTTGGTACTTATTACTAAAATACACATGTAACGTATGTAAAAATCACAGATAATAATGTGAACAAACAAAATAAAATCTATCCACATTATTATAGCCTAGACTAGAATAATTACAGTATTTAGAATAGTTGTCATGACACTCCAAAACTTATAAAAATAAAAATGAAACTCATACCTACGATGTAAAAGTACTTGAACCAGGCGTACTAAGGTGTAAATATTAATGAACATCTGATAGTAGATTTTGTAAATATTAATAATAAAAAAAAAGATAATTTAAACCGTGATTTTGTCATGACAACGAATGAAAATAACAGTTTTTTGTTACAAATTTCTAAAATAAACATTAAAAAAAAAAACTTTAAACCAGGGGTAACTAGGACATTATAAAATGGGTGTAACTAACAAAAACATTAATAATCAATGTCTTTTTTCGAAATAATTAATAATACCGGCAATAATTAATTACGGCGCCGCGCAGCTGGTACCGATACAGGCACGTTACTTGGCCAGGTTTGGGGTAAGTTCGCGCATCGAGCACTTTGAGCCAATCAAGTGATTCAAAGTACGAACGAACGGAACGTTGATTCGCTACAAGACGACTCTCGGAGACATTTGATTGGTCCGTCAAGTGACGTCAAGTGACGGACCAATCATATGTCCGCGACGGCGCAACCGCGTCTCCCGCGACCTAAAAATCGACCTTTGCGCATATGACGCGTCGGGCCAATTTACGTGCCGGTATCTGTAGGCTTCATTAGATAAAGATATACCTAGATACAGTGCTGTTTATGAACCTTAATGCTTCCAATATAGAGTATAAATTAACTTTGCAACAGAAACACGCTTCTCACGAGAGGTTCGTTGCTACTTATTGCAAGAAGAAGTAGCAACGAGCCTCTCGCGAGAAGCGTGTTTCTGAGGCCGAATATCCAACAATAAGTGCCGTAGTTATATTTAGACACGTGTTTTTTTGTGCCACAATGGATTTTGATACTCATACAATAGCAATAGAGTGTATGTGACAATAATAGTTGACATGAAAACCGCTGGTGTAATGTTGTTTATGGTATCACTAGCTGTGCCCGCCGTGTCTGTCTGCTTGAAAGTGGCTGTACCGATTTGAATGGGACTGTCGCTGGCAGATAGGCAGCCTTATTTGTGGAGAAAGAGTCTCGTTCATCACCACGTATACCGGCTTATAGGTATGGTGAAAACCTTTGTGGGCCCCATACCATAGAATATAATAGTACTATAGCCCATACACCTACTAAATGATTAAGTATAAAATGATCTAATTCTAACGCCGTGACTAAGACAGTTTTTAAATGGTGACGATTCATCGGATCAAACGGTAAAATTTAAGTACCTATTTCATCGTTCGGAATACCAAATGGTGTAAGCGACATAGCATTTTCACGGAGAAAAGATCCCTTTTGTTATCGTGCGGAAATCCCCACGGATACCACCCCCGTGGCTAGCAGTTTTGTCGGAATCGAACTGACTAATACTGCACGCCAACTCGGGTTTTCTGGCGCCGCCGCTGAGGTGTAAGGTGGCCCAAAAGTCATTTCCTTCGTACCCCGGTTTACCTGGGCCATCGCCGGCTTCAAGATGAGCCCCTCGGGTTCGGGAACCACGGTCTCCCCGTCTTGCTCCCGGAAAGGGGGGAGGGTGGCGCCCTTTCACCTCGTCCTACTTCTGTTAGGGTCACAGGCGACCCCTCATGTGTGTTATTCCAGACTTTATGTATCTCTGTTCTAAATTTCAAGCAGATCTGTTCAGTCATTTGAGTTTCACATTTATAATAATAGTAGGAATAGGATAGGGTTAATAGGATAATAGGGTTGACAATTATAATATCTAATCCCAGTAATGCTATCTGCCATCAATGTTACAATACAATAACAGATAGGAACTCATACTAAATTATATTTCTCTTTCAGGGAAAATGTAAATCAATCTCTAGCAACACTTTGTTATTTAAAAGCCATTGAACTGTTTATCTTTTAAAACGTGTGCTTTAGTGTATTTCAGCCTAGACATGAGTACTCAACTGGAAGCTGGCTAAGAGTGACGTGTGAACAGTGAAGTAAAATATAGATAAGTGCGTACTGTAAATAACCAAATAATATAATTATATGCCTCGTATTTGTGAGACATAAAACTGTGTTGACAGTAAAAACAGAGTGATAATCTGTGCGTGCCGCGCGTAACTAAATATATTAACAATAAGTTATAAACTGAAGTGAAACACGATTACAATGGAAATCAGTGACGACGAAAAGCTTATTTTAAATGGAGAACTATTTTACTCTGTACGCAAGTACATACGACAAAAGAAAACTACTACAGAAATCATCGCGAAAATTGAAGAACTCTTAAAGGATGGCGCTGATATTAGCGCCTGCGATTCGAATGATAACAATAACACAATTCTTCACATTGCTGTTCAAAAAGACGAAAAGGATTTTGTGATAAATCTTTTACAAAAGTGGAGGCATTTGTTTTCCATTCAAGACAAAAGAAGAGCATTAAACTTAGCGTTACAAAAAAATACAGCTCTTGGAAAAGAGATAGCTGCAATTATATCCGAACAAGATATTCCACTGATTGAAAATACAGCTGAAAATTCTTGTAAACAATTATTAAATATAGAAGATAACACAAACTATCAAAATAGGGCAATAGCCAAAACGAGTAACATGCAGTATGTCTATTCAAAGCGGGCAGGAACATCGGGAGTGAGCGGACAGTTTTACGAAACCAAATTGTTAAGTTTAGTTCTCCATCGAGCATTACATGATAAGGACATTAAAGAATTTTATTTAGCAGCCAATATTAAGGATATTGGAGATTTCGATGATGTATGCTTCAGGTACCAAAATGTTGCTTGCTTTATCCAAAGTAAGCATAGAGAAAATATCGATAAAGCCAAACTTACGGTTGCTAGTGTCAGAAGTAGCACAGGTAAGCTAGGTTTAGGCATATATTATGATAGTTTTCTAAAAATTCGGCAGAAGTTTTCAGCAAATGCTACAGATCCCATGTTTCAGGGAAAGTTTGACGAAATTGAAAGTTATTTTGTTCTTTATACGCCACTTAAAGAAAGCTTTGATAGAAAGTTAAGGGGAAATAAAAAAATATGCAGTAAGCTGCATGATATAATCTATACAGGGAAAAAAGAAGGAAATAAAAATACTGACATATTTCAATTCGATTTTGAAACATGTGATTTAGATTTTTTAACCAAGTTTATAAAATATGACCATATGAAGATTTTAGCCAAAACATTTTTGGAATTCATTCTATCAAAAAATAAATTAGAAGCCATGATGGCGAGTGATTTAGTCAAAATATATCATCCCGCCTTAGCTCAAAAAGTCATATTAATATCTAAAGTACAAGGGGCACCTAAAAGTATAAATAGTTCAAAAACCCCAGATATTTCACAGGGTTCAAATAATAGCCACATTCATATTGGCAGATTTCGAGCAGAGTTTTTTGATTCTGATAACCATTATCTGATGCAACTGAAAGACACATTTTATAGAGAAATAATATACACTCACAGTGGAAAAGTATTAATTTCAAAAGAAGAACTGAAACAAAAGATACAAGATATAGTAAATTACACATGTGCTGAAACTATTAGCCAGTTAATCGGTTCCCCTTTAAAATTTGATGACGCCAATGATAAATTATGTCTTGATCTTAATAAACTACCAAAAAATTTGCTAAAGCAAGATGACATTCAACAAATTATGTTTTGTTTGCAAAATATACAAGTCACGAAAACAATGATTAGGGATGCTGTCTATATAGCAGGTAAGAAAAAGCTACAGATGCTCACTTTTCCATTACCGTTATCTTTTGGTAATATTGATTTGACAATAAATAAAAAGAAAGGGCTAGAAAGATTAGATTTTTTAGCTAATAAATTTCATAAATTAATTGAGCATTTCACTAAACAGAATGAAGACAAAGAAACTAGACTTATTGAAATTAGCTCTGATGTTGTAGGTCCAGGTAAAATTCTTGAAATATCACATTTAGATTCTAATGGTATTGGAGGAGCAGTAGGCAACTTACTGGACTTTGATACAGACAGTGAATTATTTACTTTTAACACTAAAAAAGAACTACCAGAAAATGCTAAATATATTTTGCATAAAATAAAAGGGTGGGTTAATGAAGACTTAAGCAAATATAAGATTAAAGTTGTATTAGATGGCTTTCCAAGAACTTCTTTTGATATTTATCAATACGATAAGGACCTTTCTTCCCTTTTTTTGAGTAAACTTTGGTTTTATACCAATCAAGCTCAAGAGGAATCAGTTGAAGCCACAATCAAACAAGAAATCAACATTAATTATAACGCAGATAAACAACGAAATAAATTTCTATTTCACGTTCACTCAGACGCCATATTTCTTAGATTTCATGATAAAATGCAAAAGTGGTGGAAAAGATCCATAGATGCAGAATACTTATCTAAAAATACCACCATTTATGAAGAAGCCAAAAAGGATATAGTAGATAGCCCTCTTCTTACTGTACTAAGCGTTATGTTGATTAGGAAAATCAAAGAACTGGGTATTGAGTTTAATAAAAATGCTGTAGATAATTTAGCATTGGATGAATTTGAGAAAAATGTTAAGAATAAAGCCATGAACATCATCAGTGATGCTGTAATGCTAAGTGCAGCTAAATTTATTCAGCGTACTGAATATCGAAACAACTATACATACATAAATTTAGATTATGTACATATTCTTCCAAAAAATGATTACGAAACAATGATACAAGAACTTCAAGTATTGAAAGATGTAACACTAGTTATTATTAGTGAGACCCCTTTAGACCAAAGATTACAAGACACCCTTCTTAATATTCTTAACACTTTTACTAAAAATCTTATAACTTCCGAAAAACAAGTGATTATTATCACGGGCGAACCATTAAATGCCAATATTATGGAAATATTTCTTAATTATGATTACAATACTTTAAAAGACGATTGTATAAATTTAATAGATATGACTACACAATCACAAAAAAATTTCTTCGAGACATGTCAGATCATCTATCAAGGACAAAAAGTTAAAATAAATAAAATAATTGATGAGAATTCAATGGAATTGATAAACTCTACATTATTGTGGTCTTTACTGAAAAAGGATAAAATAGAAATTGGTCATAAAATTGAAAGTCACAAATATAATGAAATAAAAAAATATTTTATCAATAGAGATCTAGAGCGTGACGGTGAATATTATGAAGTCAAAACACTAAATGACATAGACGATAAAATTGTTTTAATCTCATCAAAGCCTTGCATGGGTAAATCTATTTTATTGACACATCTATCATTAGAAACTAAGAAAATTGACCCTAAACTCTGGATAGTAATAATTGATATGGCTTCTTATGCTAAAGACTTAGAAGCCTTAAAAAATAATAATACAAGAACGATAATGGAGTTTCTAACTAAAGTAGCGCTTAAAAATTCTAACGAAATTGAAAAGGTAACGTTTATTGATATAAATAATGAAACAGTTGCTATTTGCAATGATGATACTGAAAATGTTTCATTTGAATTAAGATTATTTATTCACCTTTATAACCATGGAAATATTATATTTTTATTCGATGGTTTTGATAAAATATTTCCGCAAAACACAAACGAGGCGTTAGAACTATTTACAGCATTAGAACAGGCTAATAAACGCATGTGGATTTCAAGCGACTGCTATGTTATCAAGGTTCTTAAAGAAAGGTTTGGTTCGCCGTACAAACTGAAACGTCTCAAAACAATACAACAAAAAAATTTTCTTGAAAGGTTCTGGTCAACTAATCTTCAACTAGAAAAGCTAAATTATGAACAGTTTAATAACATCATATTATTTCTTGAATACATACTAAAAAATTTTGATTCAGATATAAATATTATGGACGAATTTGATGCACGACACAAATTATTACCCTATTTAAGTGTACCACTGCATATTTTATACCTAACGATACTGGATCATTTTAAAAATGAATCACTCAGTTTATCACCGTGCTATTTTCGTGAGAGACTCCAGAAAAAGTTCAATCTTGATTCTTATACAAATTTTGATCGCTATCTTCAAAATTGCAATAATGATGACTCATTCGAGTTAGCTGGAACACCATTGCATCTGTACATAGCAGGTAATTATTTTGCGTTTCAAGTAACTGATCGATTCGATTTGCATTTCAATACTAAAATGATAATTGATCAGTCTAATATTTATATGGACGCTGTATTTTTATATGAACGATTCCTTAAAGCAAATATGAAACAAATTTGCGAAATAGAAAATAAAACTGCCACTGGGGATAATCAAGAGGGTTTACGAGTGGAGTTTTTCGAAACTCATAAAAAACTCGCTCTCTACGCAATTTATAAGGAGAAAGACATAGCATTAATTTTATCACCATCTGAAATAAAAGAAGTAAAGAAAACAATGAGTATGATAGAGTCAGGTGAAATGAAAACTTATCTTATTGACTCTGTCGTTGATGGTGTCCCTAGATTCTACCATTTATTATTTGCTGAATATTTTATTGTTGAAACTCTAGCAGATCTATTAGAACATGTAAAAAAGGGAGAATTTGATAGTATAAAACTTTTATCCTTTTGGGATTTTTTGGTTAATGTAGTTTTAGTTTGCAGTCCTACAAGCTTGAGAAATGCTTTTGAATACAAGTTACAGTATAATCCTGAGTTAACCGATGTTGCAAAGTATGATAACTCTAGTAAAATAATTTTCGAATTACTCTTGAAACCTAACGAAAATGGTAACAATAGCATATGCAGCGCTGACAATGCTCTAAAAATAGCAACTGATGAGGGACTAATTAACGTTACGAATTTGTTATTGGGAATTATTCGAAATAACGTTGCTAATAATGATGTAGAAAAGGTGATGACCATCATGCAAAGTAGTGCTAATATAGTAGAGGCGCTAGATCCGTCTAGGTCAGTAGTAAGCGAAGATGTGATACGATGCTTACAGAATCCAAATGGTGAAACGTTAGTAAAAGCTCTAAATTTAAACCAAGTGGGGAATGAAATTAACGAAAAAGTTAAAGACTTAATTGGTAAGCCAGTTACGAAACTAAAAGAATTCATAGTTGAAAAAAGTGGACATAACGAAAACATAGTCAGATTGGTGGACGAGTTGCCAAATCATCTACCTCATTTTCTTAGTGGCATATTCAATGCTAAATAGGCTATACATAAGTAACTTTATACTTTTCAATCCTTTTCAATTCTTTTTATAATCGTTGGATTTACCCCCGGCATAAGAGCTACCGTAGATTAGACACAAAATAGCCTTAAGACAAAAGCTGCAAATATAGGTATTTGGCAGTTTTGTAGAAACAATTTTGTTCCAAGTGTGCGAACTGTCATAATTATGTATCTGTAGAGAAATATTATAAGTCTGTCTTAAGACTGTCTTGTCTCTAATGAGCGCTCAGCTTAACTCACCAGGTTTATGTAGACAGCTTTACTTTTTTTAATATTAGGTTATTAGTTATTTTATCTGTGGTTGTAAATGTTTGCATTTATTATTAGTTTTTTTATGTTTAGTTAATAAGTAGAGTGTACGATGAATGTGCATTTTTGAAGTCAAATAATGCATTTTATGGACAGCTATTTTCCTTGTATATATTTGGAATGTAACTCGATTGTAAGCACATTGTACATCCGAGCGGATTTCCGCACGAAAACCAAAATGTTATTTGTATACAGAATGGAGACCACATTATTATATAGGCAATTACTTGAACCATGTATAATTTTGAGTTAAGGGGATAACAGGTACCTACTCTGTTTGTCCCCTTAACTCAAACTAAGACTCTTGAAATTGGGGAATTAAGTTAATTTTTAATTTTGTTTTATTTACTTCTATGATGTCTCGTATCCTTACCGTAGGTACATACCTACATCATACATATATTTGACAATAATAATTATGTTTTATTTTTTTACCTTTAATTACATTTTTGCTCTTGCTCTTGTTGTTAGCATGTTTAAATGTTTGAAGTAGGTACCTACATAATTACTTACTAAAACTTTGGCCTCATATTTTAAGTTACTTCATAGATGTGTTACATTCCTTTTTTTTTTCATTTTATTTATTCACGAGATATTTGACCTTTATCTAAACTGGCTGTGAATGACGATTTTGGTCGTAGACCAAAACCACCATTCGAATCACGTTTGCCTAGAAGGAACTTATTCACTCTTGACTCGTAGCTGCAATTTTATTCTGTTGTGCCATATTTTGGGTCTGTCCCACTAGTCCTTTTGACCCCGTCCCATGTTGGGATAGGTGTGGTGGTTATATCCCAATAGTCCTATGGGCTAAGTGATCCTGTTAGTACCTTTGTAACCATGTTTGGTTATCCAAATAATAATGGAATCAAATTTATTACAATAACTGTATTGATACCGTCCGTCTTGTACTATAGTAATCTTAACCGTAGTGTTAATCCCAGTCACATCTGAAGCTGTCACCTCGGAGTCTGCTTTACCAGTCTTAACTGCGGATTTGGCTGTACTATAATAATATATAAATATATTTAGCAATGAGTAAGAAATATGAGTAATATGAGGAAAATTTTACTAATAAACTGCCTGTTGTTTCACCCGCGTGGAATTCTGATCCTGATCCTATACAACTCAGGAGGGCATGGATAGGGAGTACGTTCCTACTTCAGGGATACAGTCTCTATCTTGTAATAGACTATAATCTATTCCTGTAGTAAATTCGCCTCTTTTCTCTGCCGCACCATAAAGACTTCTACTCTTTACCAGCGCATGTGTTTCCTTCTTCCTACAGTCCCGGGACCTTTAAGCGGGGCGTCAAAAAGCATTTGATGAGGCCGTCAAGCTGAGCGCCGGCCGCCACTGTGGCAATATTGATGTATGTTGTGCCTTCTTCCTACAGTCCCGGGTGTTTTTTAAGCGGGGCGTGAAAAAGCATTTGATGAGGCCGTTAAGCTGAGGGCCGCCACTGCAGCAATACTGGTGAATGTAGTGGTGGCCCCTGGGCTTAAGATTTTACCTTTAGCTTACCATCAGGCGAGGTAAAGTCATGTTGACGTGTCTAACATGAAATAAAATTGTAAAAAAGGAAAATTTCATTAATTAGGGTCAAAAAGTAAGACGATTTCTATCCGTTTGTTTATATTTAAGCTAAAAAAGTACTTATTATAATGTATATCCGTATTGTAAGTGCCGGTCTTTTTCTTATTTTTAATTAAAAATAATAATAATGTAACTGGATGTTGTTTGTTTTGTTGTATTTTGTGGTTTAAGTATATATGTCATGATATATTTATCATACAAAATTATTTGTCGTTTTATTTACACATTACATAATATTTGATTTTTAAATTATTAATTTTGAGTAACCGATATTTCAGTATGATATGGCAGTACATCCGTACGCCTTCCTCCAAGGGTCCGTTCACACCACAGAACAAAGAAAAATCCTTAGGACTAGAAATCGTATGGGGGCGTGTTTGTGTCGCCAAAAACCTAAGTGTAATTGCATTTACCTCACACATATACACTTGTGTATATGCATGAAGCAGGCTAAAATATAAAGAAACACTTTCTTTTAATCAAAAAATAAGTTTATGCGATTGATTTTAAGGTTTCTTTTCCTATAAGTTTTCACGAAATATTTACTTCAATATTCTAGAAGTTTCTATACTCTGTCCAATTCAGGATGCTAAATGATAATGTTGACAGTTCACGTCTATGAAGTATCGTATTTTTATATACAAAATAATACCTCTAAAATTATCGTAGCACATGGACAAGTACCGCCCACTTTTCGTAGTGAAGCTTCTTGCAAGAATTCAGCACAATTGACTATGACACAAAGGAATCGAATGAATCGAACTTAAATTAATTTATTGAAATTTTTAAGTACTTATCTATACTCCGATTTTTAATTCTAGGCAAGAAAATGACATTTCCAGTGTTGCAGGTTTTTTGTATCAAATAAATAGTGGTTGAATCGAGTTTTACAATTATAAGTTAGTCGTGAGTCGAGATTATAATTCTTATTATTAAATATCAAACCGCGTTTATATGAATAAAAATATGCAATTTACGGTAATTAAACAGAAAACATACACGGTAAGTAATTAAATCTATATTATTATATAAAAATCAATTGCTGTTCGTTAGTCCGCTAAAACTAGAAAACAGCTAACCCGATTTGGCTAATTTTAGTCTTGAAATATTCGTGGAAGTCCAGAGAAGGTTTATACGGTGAGAAAATATGGAAAAATTGCAAGATAAATAGAACTGCGTTGAGGTTCTTTAAGTGATAAAATTCTATGAAAAATATTTCCGTCGTGTAACGTAGCAAAGAGGTTCATGCACTGATAAAAATAAAGAATGACTAAAGTGTCTAGTCTATTGATTGCCGAACATCACTATTGTAGCGGATCACCCTTTTTTGTATCAGTGACAATTCCACTTGTCATTTTCTTGCCTAGAATTAAAAATCGTAGTATACTACAATTTTTTGTAATATAGCTAATAATAATATAATTTTTAAATGTATTGTTTTTTTATATAAATATAATATATTTAAAAATGTAATTCATATGTTTACAAAATAAATAAAGAGAATATAATATAATAATAAAAGTAGCGAAGTATAATGCAAGACATAATTACTGTAGGTACCATAAAACTTCTCTTTTATCATCCTGAAATAAGTTACCTAAAATAAAAAAAAATAAATGCTTTTGTGTTTTTATAACTATCGATTCCATATTCTACGGGAACGATAATCGAAAATCGATTAGATTCATTTTCGATTATACTATATGGGGTACTCTACTTAGAGCTGTCAAAATTATCATTTTAGTTAAGTTTGTGAAAATGTACAACAGAATCGACACCATGGGGGTCGATTCTAGTGGTGTCCGTATTTTGAGTTAAGTTAATTTCATCCTTACCATTATTATATTTAAGGACTGATTTGCAATACAATACAATTTTAGACATCTATTGGTGTATAGCAAAACTATCATGTACATTGATTTTGCTATTGACCGCTAGATGGGGTATTATTGTGATAAATAAATGTGTGCTCTATTCTAACGTGGCTTAAACATAATTCTGTTGTATAATACGTTAAAATGGGTGCAGATTTGATGGTACTCTGTAAACATAATTGAAGTATATACCTTGTCAAAACGTACTTTAAATTCATTTTCAGTAAAATAAGGTGTGTAGTTCTGCTCTTCTTATATTTTAAGGTAAAATGTATGCAACCAATAAGACGTCCTAGAAGTCTGTGTGAGTGTATTTTTTGGCGACAGCTATTCCTTTGTATTTATGCTTAATTACTACTTCTATGGTTTTTTAATGTTCTGTGGTTCACACAGACCGGCTCGGAGAGGAGGAAAGATTCTTATCACGTTGCAAATAGAGTTTTTAGTATTTGTAGTAAGGTTTATTTTTTGCATCTGCACTGCTTTTGTCATTATGAAAATCGTTTGTCAGTGTGAAAAGAAAAATGCGCGCCGATGCTCTCCGAGCCGGTCTGTGTGAACGGACCTTAACAATATTGAACCCAGTAAAGTACAATTTTATACTACTTAAGTACACTAAGCAACTAGCTTTACAAAAATGTATTTGAGTAATCTTTTAGAGATAAACGGTTTATCTTAAGAAGTCATCCCGCTCCGTGTATGCGTTATTGATCATCTCTTCTGAAACAATATAAAATGCAATTCAAAAAAGGTTATGTACGGTCGTTAACGTCTTCTGAGCCTTATAAAAATTACAACATGTTCACAACCCAAACTCTTCTTATAAGCAAGGAGAGCGAGCGAGACAAAATGATAGTTAAAAGTTTGAGTTGGTTTGAATATGATATTTTTTAACTTAGGCATTGTAATTTACACAATACATAATATTTTATATACCTAGTCTATGTACATCGGGGATAATATACCTTTAAAACGGTGAAATAATTTTCCCCCATCTGCCCAATCCCACTTCTGACCCTCTACAAACTCTTCAACTTTTCCCACCACCCCACCAGGGTCGGCAGCGCGAGTGTGACACACTTGATGTTGTACACGTCAATTCTAGGCGACGGTGACCGCTCCCCATCAAGTGGGCCGTGTGTTTGTCTGCCATCTAAGTTAAGTAGTTTAGAAAAAGTAACGTGTCACGCGGTGCTGCGACGACAATCCTCTTTTGATGAGGCCGTCAAGCTGAGTGCCACCATTGTTAGCATGGTACGTGTATGTAATGGTGACCCTCTTTCCTGAGACTTTACCTTCAGCTTACCATCAGGCGAGGTGGAGTCGAATTGACGTGTCCTGTATATAAAAAAAGTAAGTACAATGGTTCAGAAGATTAGGTACTCTCAAAATATAAACAATGTCACAAGTTTAACAAAATATAACCTTCATAACGCTCTCTTTAACCGACTACAGTCTCTGTTCTCCTTTAAATTTAGCCATCCGTCTAACTGCAGGTGTACCACCTTCATCAAGAACCAAGATTTGCTTCTAAGATCTTGGTGGACCCTATACACTCTGGTGTGATTTCCACTTCTGGCACTCAATTTATTACCTTATCATCTCCAAAGGGTTCATCTCAATAGTTCTATGCTTGAATTTCTCCACTATCAATCCTCACTAGTGATTCTGTTTAAAAAATAAAGTAAGTACTTAATATTCTGTTAAAATATATGAATAGTTTTTTTGCTGGTAAGAATAAAGGAGAAAACTATTGCCGGGTTGAAATGGACAATAACGACTTAATCTAGAAGTCTTAACTATATTTTATCTAATTATGTTATTAAAACGTTTTATACGTGCGAAACTCCGGTTTCACGTGTGGCATGTCGTACTCGTACCGTCTAAAACGCACGGTCTTTCGTCATATCATTTAAACATACAACATTTCGTCATTATGGGGGTAGGACACGACGGTATCTCCCGTCCAAAATGAACTGTCCGACTGGGGAAGTATCTCCATACATACATATGGAAGTATCTCCGCCCTACAGAAGACCGCGGCCATAATAAACAGCGTGTTGTGTTCCCGGCGGTAAGTAGGGTAGTAAAAGCTCACTGCACCCCTCCTCCTCCTAACCCCTGCCTAGCCTCCCCACCCTTTCCTACCCCTGCCTGACTTGGTATTGCACACTTCCATAGGCCTTGGTGACCGCTTCCCATCAGGTAGACCGTGTGCTTGTCTGCCACCTACGTGGTATATAAAAAATAATCTGTCTGTGTGGCCAGTTAATCCGCTGTGTGTGCATTAGAAAGAATATCATATTTGTATGGATAACACAGGGCCAATTTTCATAATTAAATATTATGTTCAAAATTGTGGCATAAGATTGAGACTTTTGAGAAATTTGAGAGATCGTGATTAGATCGAGACTAGAGTGAGATTAAATGTTGTGTGTTATAAGAATTGGCCCTCAGGTTTCTCCTTTAAATTACTTTGTACATTAAGTAATATTTACATTTACTTTACCTTTATTTCTACTGGATACCAACACTTTTTTCGATGATCTTCTGTGATGCCGATGTTTTCCTATTCGTGCAGATTTTATGATAAACTATAAAATAAGTAACCAGTCCAGTTGAGCATAATATTCGCCTAACTAGGCTTTGCCTGGTTCGCCGGTTGGAGTTGAGGGCCACAATTATAGCACTATCGGTGTTTGTACCTAATGGTGACTCAAATTCCAGGGATTTTACCTTTAGCTTTACAACAGATGAGGTTAAGACATATTGACGTAACCGACACACAAAATTCTCAGTAAGGTATTATAATCAAGTATAGGATCTTTGGGGGTTAAGCCAACCTCATCTGCATGCCGGTAGACCCGCTGATTGACAGACCTGATCTGGTGCAGGCTTTTATCTTAGGGTTGGGGGTACCTTGAAGACCCGAGACGAAAACGAGTACGGGAATTTTTGCTTTCCTAACAACTTTCAACTATAGTAGAAAATTACCGATGTTATCGCTAGTCAGTAGTCAGACTGATAATTACAAATATTCACTTATCTGTGGTAGTAATAGAAAATAAACACGTCTTTTACGTCTGTGGCCTATTAATCGTAGTACTGATTCCTGATTCATAATATAAATAAATCGATGCTTGAAAATCCAAACGGTGCAAGTAACAACATCAGTTGATAGAAAAATCACTGTTTCTGTAATATATTTTCATGTCGTATAGGATCAATTTGGCTTAAAATATTGATGATACTTGCACCTTTTGTCTTTCAACCGTCAAAGTATTACGTGTTTGTACCATCGCTCCTGTCCAGGCTATTGTGCTCTTTACTGGAACAAATCATACGTGTACAGTAAGATGTCCTGTCCGCACTGCAGATACATTTGTTACAAGCAATCATTTCGGTGGTGAACGGCTCACATTCACTTGGCTCAGCTGTAAAATTACAAATACATCTTTTAAACTTTAAATCAAATTTAGAAGCAATTAGTATCCTTTTTTTATCGTGCGAAAATCCCCATGGATACCACCCCCGTCGGCCATCAGCGGTGGTTATGTCGGGATCGAACCGACTAAAACCGCACGCCGTCTCAGGTCTTAATTACCGGGGTGTAAGGTTACCTAACAAACATTGGAGACATTAAAAAATACTTGGGTTATGTTTAAGTAGGTAAAATAGTTCTTTCTGGAATTCTTGTCTGTTGGTCCGCGATGCATGGAAAACTACTGAATGAATTTCGATGTGGTTTTTTTTTATAAGAAAGGAAGGAGATTTTAAGTTACACCAAGAGGTCTAGCTTAAAAGTTTTCATATGTTCGATTGCAATTCATTAAGTAGAACCTGATTATTTGACCAAAAATCGCGATAATCTACATTCACGTGAGCGGAGTCATGGGCATCAGTTTATAATAAGAAGGATCATTTTCAAAGCATCTTGAATATACAAGTAAGTTAACTAAAGGTTATGTAGATATAGTACGCCCGATTACCCCACTTTTGGCGACGTTCGCTTCGGTCTGGTTGCGATAGAGCTCGTTAAACGACTGACTCAAGGAAATGATGTACAATTTATATCGACACAGATCTTCCTGTGTACTTGCGGGTAAGTTGAGATAAGATTGGAAAGAGAGGCGAGGTGAAGTCATTGTCATATTGACGTGACGTTAAAAAGAATAATCAAAATTGAACCGCACCGCATTAACCAGTCCATACCATCGCGAACCAAGCGGTTTGGTGATTCCTTTCTGTGTAGATAGACAAAAAAAAACAGCCCGCTGAGTTTCTTGCCGGAGTCTTCTCAGGTGTGGTGGTGGTCCATTTGCTTCTAGTTTTAAATATTTTTGATTTTGACGTTTTGTAAGTTCCGCATTTAATGTTATACAGAATAAATGATTTTTGACTTTGATTTGTCGCCGTTGGTTTGTAATGTAATGAGGGGATTTCTTCAAAAAAAGGTTATAACGATTTTTTTTTATACTACGTAGGTAGCAGAAGCAGACAAGCACACGGCGCACCTGATGGGAAGCGGTCACCGTGGCCTATGGACGTGTGCAACACTAAGGGTGTCACACACGCGCTGCCTACCCTGAAGGGCTAGGAATAGGATAATATTTCAGTGTCAAACTTACATCGTCTCCAGTATAGGTACATATCCTCATCCGGAGTTGCCTTCTTGGTCTGGACGGACGTGAACATATGAAAACGATTAAGCATAAAGAGTAAGAGCTCACTCTATTTGATGAGGCCGTCAAGTTCAGGGCCACCATTATGGCACTGTCGGTGTAGTAATGGGGACCCCCTTCCTGAGACTTAACCTTTAGCTTACCATTAGGTAAGGTGAAGACATAAAACAATCTGTAATCGGTTTCCACCTGATGGTGATCACTTAATAAAAAAACTAAAATCTTTTATTCATATACGTTCACAAAACTCACAGCTAAAACAAGAAACGTAATACCAGCTAACATCTTGATTAGAAACTCGATTTTACGACAAAATACTTAATCAATTATTGCGATTTTCATTATTCTGATAGTAAGTATTTTTGAATCGATTACACACGGCACTAGAAACTGATATGAATTAATATAAAAAATTAGTTCTCGAGCTGCTGTGATTTAGAACAGACTGTGTCGGATTAAATGATATACTTGAGTAAATATTCCCTCCAGGTACAGAAAGTTGAATTCCTAAAATGTTGAATTTGCAAAAAGTTGAATTTGCAGAATGTTGAATCCTAAAAAGTTGAATTTGCATAAAGTTGAATTCCTAAAATGTTGAATTTGCGAAAAGTTGAATTAGCAGAATGTTGAATCTTAAATAGTTGAATTTGTTTTTGTTCGGTTCGTCTTACGAAGCGCCCAGGCCTATACCCGGTGCAAATGTGCTCATCACGCTATTTAAAGTACCTAAATTATTTCAATACATACTATTTCAACATAAATAAAGCTAAATTTAAAGAAATAATTTTCTCTGGGAAAGTACCTATACATTTTGGGAATTCAACATTTTGGGAATTCAACTTTCTGTACCTGGACGAATTCAACTTTTTAGGATTCAAAATTCTGCAAATTCAACTTTTTGCAAATTCAACATTTTATGAATTCAACTTTCTGTACCTGGAGGGTGAGCTCTACCCTACTCACCGCTGGGAACACAACACGATGGTTACTATGGCCACGATTTTCTGTAGGGCGGAGGTATTACCATAGTTGGACCGTTCGATTCCTTGACAGGTGATAAAGTCGTGTCCTATCTCCTTCAGTTTAAGTTCAGTTTGATACATTTAAAAATACATATATATAATATTCATTTGCCAGTCTATCGGTTCAGCAATACTGAATATAAAGTAACCGCCAGTTCTATCTCAATCCGAATCAATAGCGGTGTACGTTGGAATAATCTAGTGGGTTTTGTTTGAACTGTTGAAAGGCTTGCCTACACATGAAAATTTCATGCGTTCTATTCTGTGGTTCCCGTTGTTTTCATTTGAAGCCCTTAGGCCCGGCGTTGATGGTGATTTTTTGTCACCGTGACTTATTATTAGTGTCACCTGCTGTCACCCACGATGCGCTCACTGAATCTGTTCTTGGGTAACAAGTCGCATTCATTTTTGTATGGACTTCAACGAGGTTGCCGTGATTTGAAAGTCACTTCTCCGGCGTTGCCTGCCACTGCAACTATTCGTCACCGTAATGAGCGCACTCAGTATAGTTTTCATTGCACTTGACTAAGTGACAAAAAGTCACAATCAGCGCCGGGCTTTACAAACTACAAACTTTTTATCTGACGATCATTTAAGTGTTTATGACGGCCCCTGTGGCGTAGCGGTAGTGATTTCGACTGGCTATAGCAGAGGCGCAGGTTCGAATATACATGATTATCATCAGACGAGGTGAAGTCATATTGACGTTACCGATACAAAAAAAAAACTATTTGAATTTATAATACAACTAGCTGTTGCCCGCGGCTCCGCCCGCGTGGATGTCGAAATCCGTTTCAAAAACTATCCTATCTCTCAAGTTGGATCGAACTGCACATGGTGTGCGAATTTTATTATAATCGGTTAAGTGGTTTAGGAGTCCATTGAGGACAAACATTGTGACACGAGATTTATATATATTAAGATAAATAACATAATACAACAATAATAACATTAGGTAAATACTAGTACAGTCACGCACTGAATGAAGACAAGCGTCAATTAAGTACCTACTACATAACTGTACATAATAGATTACAATTTACGTGGTTAGCAGTTGTTTGCGTAATTAATATTTTGTATGCAAACTACGTAGGTAGTTTTAGCATGAATGAGTAACAAACATTCACACATCATAGTTACAAACTTTCGTGTTTTAAAGCTTGTTTCAGTTATCCCTGCTGAAACATCCCCACCGCACCAGTAGATTATGTCCCACTGCTGGGCATGGGTCTCCTCTCCTCTGTCGAGAGAGCTGAGACGGTTTAAACCTTAATCCACACACGCTGGCCTAATGCGGGTTGGTGGATCAGACATGGCCTTGGAATTTCTTATAGAACCTGTGGGTTTCCTCACAATGTTTTTCCTTCACCGTCAGCAGATGGTAAATCATGTGATTAGCACATATAAATTCCACAAAATGAAATTCACATAGGTACTATCTGGCCGAAATCAAATTTGATACCTCTGAGTGGAGGCCGCGTCCCTATCCATTCAGCTACCATTGCTTCTAGCTACCATCTATTTTACACATAATAACTACATTATAAACTAATTTTAGAAAATGATATAACGCCAAGATGTCTTCTTCTACGTCGCGTCGGCGCTAAAACTCCTTATCTATGATACAGGGTGAGTCTGTTTCCATCGAGTATATATTTTCCGGTTTGAGAATTTTCCAACAAGAAATAAAGGAAAAATGTCTGAACGGAGACTCCCGCGGGAGTAACGAGAAAGGCACTGATTTTATTTTACAATAAAACGCGGTTGAAGCCAATTAGTTCTTTCAGATGGTGAGCGTGTATCTTTTTTACTCTCGGACTAAAGGTTTATGGTACAACTAGCAATGTTCGCGACTCCGTCCGCGTGGAATTACTTTTTGTGAACCCTAGTCATTTCCGAGATTACCTAATCCAATCAGAGAAACAGATAGAAAGACAGATGGACTGACAAAACTTTCTAAAACTGTTTTTTTTTCATATAAGCCACTTCAAAATGACTTCACCTTGCTTGATGGTAAGCTAAAGGTAAAGTCTCAGGACCGGGGGTCACCACTGCATACACCGATAGTGCTACAGTGGTGGCCCTCAGCTTGGCGGCCTCATCAAATGCTTTTTCACGCCCCGCTTAAAGGCCCCGGGACTATAAGAGGAAGGAAACACATGCGCTGGTAAAGAATTTCAAGTCTTTATGGTGCGGCAAATAAAAGTGGCACCGAACCGCTTGGTTCATGGTGAAATTGATTGCACTGTGAGTTTTTTGTTATATGTATCTTACGTACTCGTACCCTACATACATACGCTCATAATATGCATTGATTTAAAATCAGTTTTTAAACAATATGCCATGAATGAATGTTTGCCAAACAGAAATAATTCTCTACAAATCCATAGACATCAAAGAGAAATCTTTAGAAAAGTTCATTCCTCGAGATATTTTAATGAATATTTGAACTAATTAAAAACATTTCTTTAAAATAACGGCAAACTTCTAATTGAAGTCGTTGAGTCCTAGAAGATGTTAAAGGCAAACAGAAAGTTTCTGCCGAGATGGGAAAGATGGGAAAGACGGGAAAAATTGAAAGTAGTGGGAAATGCTCGTGTTATCGGCATCTCGCGTTAGCAGATAGTAAGTAAGAATGATTGCCCGAGGCCACGGGCAGTGAGCTCTAATTAGTTGGAACTTGTTGAAAAATTATACACCGCTCGATGCTGTAGGTGCTTCCTGAGTGAGCATGCCCGGGATTGTATAGAGAGGATGATACCTACAGTTTATATTTAAAGATTTTTTTCGTATTAAAGTTGTTTATAATATAGTGGCAGATATCAAAGTAAACATACCTTAATAATATAAATTTCGGGTTCGCGAAAATAATGGATTATGCCACTTTGTTCACCTGGGTGATATCACCTAGGTGAACAAAGTGGAATTGATTAGTCTACTTTGATCACCTCGGAAATGAATCATCTGGGTTATATCACCCAGGTGAACAAAGTGGAATAATTCAAAACATTAGATACTATAATTGTTTTCTTATTCTTTAAAGATCATGACTGAGTAATACATAAACAATTTGATTGATCATTCAAGTGTGTGTCAACAAGCAGACAGAAAGACAGACTGGTTTTTTTTTAAATTATGTCATAAAGCTTTATTTCAATATTGCAAATGTACACTTCAATTTTATTTATGTGTATTGAAATTAGTTCTTTACTACTTACAAGATTTTTCAAGGGAAACTTATAAGATTCTGACTATGATAAAATTTTATTATGTAAGAAACGCCTTCATGTACACCATATTGGTAACAAAATATTAAATTTTCGGCACAAACAGCTCTATATCATTCCCAATTAGTAAGGGGCCATTATCGAAGTTCTGTGGTGAAGCTACTACGTGTTGTAATTGCCTTTCAGACGGTCTGTTCTCGCTGACTCTAGCAGTGCCTCTCAACGTACCTCCGAGAGGAATGTTCCTCCAAATTACTCAACTGTCACTCCTCAATTGTTAGTTCTATTGATTAGAACACACGAGTGTTTGGTAGGTTATATAATATTTGGAGATACTGGGATGGTTATCGATGGTAAAAATTAAGTGTAATCTAAGCATCAATAAAACATATGCAAAAATCACGAGAGAAATTTTCAAGATTTTCCCCTGCCTATCTGTAGAGAACCCTTCTTTTCTTATTCTGAGTTTTTTTTATATGTGTCACGTCAATATGACTTCACCTCGCCTGATGGTAAGCTAAAGGTAAAGCCTCAGGAAGCTTCTTCTTCTTTCGTGTCAATGTTTCACATCTTCAAATTATTCGGGCATAAAATTCTGCCACCTCCGCGCTATCAGTGGCCTTGTTAAGGTCGTCTTGACTGCAGGGAGTAGGGCATAAGGGGCAGCATAATTTGTCATTAAATAATATTTTTAATAAGATTTTTGACAGAAAATACAACATCATTCTCTGAACCTTTTTCCCAACTCGGTTGGGGTCGGCTTTCCAGTCTAACTATGATGCGGCTGAACTTCGATATTTTCCGTGGAGCGACTGCCATCTGACCTCCACAACCAATGCTCATTATGACCAATGGCGATATCGAACTTCTAAGTTAGACTGGTTGTACTTTTGTGGGCTCCAACTACCCGTAACGACTGCCATAGATGTTTGTATGGCAACCGGGACCCCGGCTTAACGTGCTCTCCCAGGCACTAATAAACCTGCGATAAATACACACATAACTTCGAAAAGCATCGAAAAGTCATTGGTGTGTGCCATGGTGACATTTTGACAGAAAATACAATCCCCATAAAAGGTTTGTCGGAGAAAAAAAGCAAGAATTCGTCGACTTTACTTTTATTTCTTGTAATAAACGTGTATATCTCATCATAGCTTCGGAATGTTTCGCGGAACCCTCCAAGGTCCGCGTGGAATCGAGAACTTTTGATGAGGAATAACTTTTTTATTGTCGTGATAATCCTTCTCATTTCGACGTTCGTTTGCTGTTTGGGGAAATGTGCGATTTGATCTCATGACATGATACGGCCATAATCAGTATCTATAGTATACCTAGTAGGGTTGGCAGCGCGAGTGTGACGCCACTGGTGTTGCACACGTCCATAGGTCACGGTGACCGCTTCCCATCAGGTGGGCCGTGTGCTTGTCTGTCACCTTAGTGGTATAATAAAACTTTCACATTTATAATGTACTAACATTATAAATGTGAAAGTTTGTATTTTATCCTACTTCCTACTAAGGAAGTAGGATAAAATACAAATTTTAAAACCTGAAAGAGTCTCGTTTTACAGAATGCAGTTGAATCCGAATACTTCCAGTTCAATGAGCAGTCTTCGAGAGCAGTTTCCGCTACACATGTTTCGTTGGCACATCCGTACATCCGTACGTACATCCGTTTTATTATGAAATGCATTATGGATGTGGAATATCGATTTTTTAGTACCTACAGTCAACTAGGCGCTTGAAATATTCACAGAATAAATATTTAGTGTATAGTCATAAAAAATACAGGTATTAAAATTAATATTTAAAGCGCCGTATTGCCGACGAATTTAGTTGTAGGAATTGAAATATAATAAATATTTTATGGGGGCTCTCATATAACAAACGCACTTCACCAGTTTTCAATGTTTTCATCAATACATCATTATTTTGATCAGAGGGCCAATTCTCGTAATAAAAATATATTCAAAATTCAGTCTCAGTCTAGTCTCTATCTTATATCGATGTTTCAAATGTCAAAAAAGAATCTTGGAACTAAAAGAATACCTTTTTTGAATAGAGTATTTTTTGAGTGAATAACTAGAGGAGGACAGTTCCTCGCCCCTCCAACCCTCAAAACTCAGAACTATTCTTGTAACCGAAAGAATACCTTTTTGGATATTTGCGAGATCGATATGAGATCGAGACTAGACTGAAATTGAATTCCGAACAATTTTTTTAAGAGAATTAATTGGTCCCAGTTTATTTCTGCGAGGTCGGTAGAATTTCTATTATTGGAATGGATATTAATAACCTGAACTTATTATGAATCGTCAATCACTTTCCAGTTCAAATTGATCGGGTTCCCATCGTACTTTCACGGTCATTGAGTTGTGGTAGTGCTTAACTACAGTTTAATTGGATAGGTCAAATCGAAACTTTGTGAACCGTAATTGAAGGGAATAAATAGGTTCAGTGTTAGATTCTGTCAAAACTTTTATTAATAACTAGCTGTGCGCCGCGGCATCGCCCGTGGTATACTTCGTCCCTGTGGCAGGATAAAAAGTATTCTATGTCCATCTCCTATTTCTTAGCTACCTCCCCTTCATTTTTTAGCCAAATCGGTCCAGCCGTTTACGCGTGATGCCGTGACCAAGGGAAATAGGGATTTATTTATATATTTATATAGATGATTCTGACTTTAGTTTACATTTAAAAAGTTTAACCAAAAGTATTCCCAATACGAGTATCTTTGATTACTCACTGGGAAGTCTCAAGTGTATGCAAAAGATTACTGAAATAAACGTTATTTTAATTTTAATTTTTTTTTAAGTATATTTTTTAAGATACAGGATTGGAGGCAGAGGGATGGGAAGGCAAATTGCACGGCAGTCGCTCCCACAAAAGCCAAGAAAACTCAAAGAAGAGAGAGAGAGAGTAAGGGAGCGTACCTACGTAAATAGTTAAAAAAGGCCTCCAGTTAAAGTTATAGCCGGGGTCTATAAAATGCAAATCAAATAACACTAACTTTAACGCTTCATACACACAGCGGCATCTATTACTGTTTATACAAGTCTATAGATATCTTCGACCAGCCAATCAATTAAGTACAAACTATCGTCGCTAGATGGCAGTATTCAGTAATACTAGTCTACAGACTTGGTTTCACAAGTATTAAAGAATTGAAAAATTTTAAAAATTATTAATATCATTGGGAAAACAATTTGGGGCCAGGAGAATACTCCATTGTTGCACCAAGCTTTCCAAACCTCTAAATCCGGCTCTGCCAACTAACACGAATTTAGATTAGTAGTTTACCTAACGAGAATAATTACGTAGTATGACCTACAGGGTGTATTTATATTCAAAAGTCATCACAAATACTCAACAGTGTATAAGCTCACGTACGGTAAGCTTCTCGCTCGCAACTCAATTTCCGCAGCACCCTGTAGCAAACAGGATAGTTATTATTAAGCAGTTTCAGTGCAGTTTCAGTGCAGTTTCGAACTGTTGCAATACAATTACAAGGTTCACTGCACATGGGGACTACGAATGAACTTTATTGTTTTAATATGTACCTACCTATCTATAATGAAACTAAAAACCTACAGACAGAAAGAGTCCAAAATAAGAATGTGTCGCAAAAAAGGCGGCGGCTAACCATGTATGAGTGTATTTTGGGTTGCAATATGTTACCCAAAGGAGATGTTTCATACTAGGAAAAATTTTACTATTCAATTCTTATAATATTGCCTCGTATCATGGGCGGAATCTAACTAAATAAACACTTTCTTGTAACACAACAAACATGGCGGACTAAAACTATAAAAATGTACTCATATTTTATTAATTTATGCCCTTGAATAAAATAAATTTCGGAGGCGAAATATAATTGTATTTTTGCCAATAACTGGTATTATTTTTCTTTTTATGTATATTGTGCACAATTAGGGGGCCCAAAATGAAACATCTCCTTTAATTTAAATGTGATTTCTGGATATTTTTTCTTGCTATCGTTACGGTTTTTACACCATTTGACTACACAGGACTCGCTGGTTTTGTTTTCGTTACTTAAACTGGCTACATTGAATGAAGTTTGCTACGCAGTGGTTGGCTAGTGTGTGACTGTGTGCGTGTTGATTTTGTACGAATAGGTACTAAAAAGGGCCGACTCTAATTGTCGTCAGTTGTATTGTTTAATGCGTTCCTTCCATAAGTTTTTTAGATTTATGTTCAACTATGTACACTAAAACTGGATTTCATAAGCAATCATAAGTTCTGAAGCGGGTTACATTTTAAATTAAGCTGTTCTTACAGTCGGCACACTAAATATTAAATGATATTAAATCACAGTAATATTATAAACTTGAAAGTTTGTATGAATGTGTGGGTGTATGGATAGATGGTTGTTACTCTTTCACGCAAAAACGGTTTATCGGATATGGATGAAATTTGACACAGAGATAGATTATGATTTGGAATACGATTTAGGCTCCATGGTTCCTATGCTGTCATGGTTGTTACGCTTATACGCAAAAACGGCTGAATAAATCTGTACGAAACAAGTAGGTAATATGGCTCATAATAATTTTATTATTGTCTGGTAACTACAGTTACGTAGTACTGCTCTACTTCTTTCTCATAATACTTATTCACACAAATAAAAGTAAAATAAGTAAAAAAAACAAATCTAATATAATAGGTACCTACCACACATATTTTTTTACATTATTTTTTTGATAAAAACTAAAATGTACAAAGAATACAAAAAGTGAATATTCATAAAGTATTTTTATGTTAACGCGTTCGTATTCGTTAAAATAAATATACTTTTATGAATATTTATTCACTTTCCATTTTCACACATTGTTAACCAAATAAAAAAAGCATTTTTAAAGGTTTCTGTTCACTATCACGTAACAAATAGTACTCACATACGGTAGAAACAATCGTACCTATGTGGTATGAAAAAAATGTTCTACTTGCACATTATGCTTCCTTCTACTTACCATTCTTGGTTCTTTAAGCGGGACCTGAAAAACCGTTTGATGATCTCCCTGGTAAAGTTTTCCCAGGCGTCTATTCTAGCGGCTCCTCAAGAAGGGCTTTAGAAGGCTTTTCAGGACAGCGCGAGTGTGACGTTGTACATACGTCTATAGATGACGGTAACAGCTTCCCATCAGGTGAGCCAGGTGCTTGTTGGCCACCTAAGTGGAATAAAAACTCTCCTGTGAAGCAGTATGTCTTAATCATACATTTTCTCACACAATGTGTTAGGAGTAATCAAGTATAATAGAAAATGGAGCCTGTACGGCATCATTAAGATACCTCTGCCTACGTCTTCCAGGATTTACACGCGTGATGATATAAAATTAAGTGGCCGTAATATAACAAAGCGCTATTATCAAAACTTTAATACAGGTCTTAAGAAAACTACAATAGAACTGCACTGTTCAGATAAAATTACGAGTCCATTCGGGTTCAAACGGATCATTATGCTTGACAATCCAAGTGAAGATAAGGTCCTCTATAAAAAACCTTTCATTGATGGCTTAGGTAACCTTTGCTCCGCACATTCTTCAAAGATTTCATCGTTTCAGCGCACATACATAAAAGTTGTAAAAATGATAACGCATTTTAGGGGAACGTATTTTGGTGTTACGCGATTTTGAGCGTGTAATTGTGTATATTCTTGTGTACCTAATACATTAGAATTAGCATCTATGAAAGAATTTTTTGTTGGTAGGCAACCGTAAGGCAATCGACTATAATGGCATTTTAAAAGAGTATGTTTGGTTGAACGCGCTAATTTAAAGGCATTACAGGGGTCTGCAATTAAATACTAAGCGAATGACACACCAAATGTAAGGCACATAAGGTAAGTGGGCAGGCAAGCCGGGGTCGACCTCGCAGAGTATACACTGAACAAAGTATTTAGCAAAAAGGGCAGGTCAAAAGCACTCGAAACCGGCGGGCTTGCATGAAAGTACAGACAGTAGAGGAAGCGCGTGAAGTATGTCAGGATGAAGGCAGATGGCGGTCTGTGTTGTCTCTGCCTACTCTGGAGGGAAAAAGGCGTGAGCATATGGATGGATGGATGAAAAAAGAGAAAATCCAGAAAAGACCAGTCCCGTCTAGGGGGAATACTCTGACCAAATGAGTTACCTGGAACCTGGACACGCCCTAGATATTCGAAATTCTCCAATTAAAAACTTATGAAAACTTCTAGACATTATTTTTTATTTTTTAACTATGAGGGATATTGAAGGTTTGGTACGCGTAATTAGATATTATTTTGACAAATCATACCAAACGACTTTTTTTTCATTCTTCCGTCTAATCGAACTGAAATCACGCGTTTTTGAAAACGTGGTGCTACTGAATCGAGCAGCTGTTTCGAATTGGAAAAAATATGTTATGATAGTCCATTCAGCTAGTGGATAGCAAATCATTCAATCCTTATAGCGAGATTGAGTAACAAATATGCAAACATCATCAAAAACTTTCACATTTATAATATTAGTAGGAAATATTCATGTGGTTTGAGTAGGTACTTAATTATTCTGTATTCGGCTTGTTAAGGTTGTCCAAACAGAAACTTCCAGAATGGGTAGTGAGTCACGCGATAACTTTAACTAAATACTCTGGGAATTCCACCGCTTGACTCATTAATAGGTGCGTCCCAAGGAAATTGGTAAAACCCATTTCATTAACAAAATTATAGGATCTATTACATTTTGAAGCAAGTAGTATACTTATTATTACTCTATACTTCTATACTAATAGGTATTATAAAGAGGTAAAGTTTGTGAGTTTGTGAATTTGTGACGTTGTAGGGGGTAATATCCGGATCTACTGAACCGATTATAAAAAAATCTTTTACCAATAGAAAGCCACGTCATTCGTGAGTGTCATAGGCTATACTTAATTATATTTTATTGGAAAACTGGAATTTACACCCGGGCAAAGCCGGGTCCCGGGTCGTTAGTGATATAATTACCTATATGTCGAAAAAGGGAACACCTAGGGTGCCGGTGGAGCTATCTACCGTAATTCTTGCGCACGTCAGATGGCTCCACCGGTGTATCGGAGAATTTCGGATATCTAGGATAATGTCAAGGTAACTTGTGAGTTGGACACAGTATTCCCCCTGTAACGGACTGGTTGCGGGTTCAAGTCCCGTCCTAGGCGTTAATTTTTTAGATATAAATTGTTAGGAATTCTAGGATTTAATTCGAAATAAGCAGACAATAATCCTACTATTAGAAATGTGAAAGATTGTGAAGCTGATGTTTGTTACTCTATATAATAGCTTAAAGGATCTGGCTGAACTTTTATATAGGGGAAGAATAAAGGGATAAATTATATATAGCCTGGAATATTCTTAAGACTTCACCTTTAGCTGACAACCGCGGTAGCCTAGTGGTATGGACTGCTGAGACGAGATCTCGCATTCGATCCCAGGTTGCCATGGCACACACCAATGACTTTTCGTTGCTTTTCGAAGTTATGTGTGTATTTATCGCAGGTTTATAAGTGCCCGGTTAATTATTACATTGGGACCTAAACATAAACTGGCGAAATGTGGGTGCTAGCACCTCTGTCTACCCCTTCAGGGATATAGGCGTGAGTTTATGTATGTTATGTTACCTTTAGCTTACCATCAGGTGAGGTGAAGCCATATTGAAGCGTCTCAAAGTAAATCTACACAAAATTCCTTTCACGTTGCTATCCCTGAATATCGAATACCTTCAGAATAGTTCCGTTTACATACTCGTGTATAATATGCAACGTATGAGTTTCCACGTGAACGGGTTCGCTCTAAAGATCGCCAGACACGATGACATAAATATTTATGCTCCAGCTGACTGTATTTAGTATTGAATAACTCCTACCAGCATGGCTTGTATACAGGGTGTCCCCCGGCGATGTTATATGGAGGGAAGTATGTTAAATAATGTAGATAGACAATTTTACTGAAAGAGTACTTCATTTTAATATTAAAAAATAAATTAAACTACAATTAAAATTTTTTGAAAAAATTCGTCTGCAATATTATAATCGGTAATCGCAAAAATCCGGAAGAAGTTATGGGTATTGCTAGTAAGATATAAAAACCACTAGAAAAAAACCACAAATATACAAACCACTTCAAAAATAATAATATTTATGTTTACTTTAGATTAGCTGGGAATTTCCAAGTCACAAGTGAAGGAATAGGTTCCTTCCTTACCATCAGGCGACCGATTCAGTAACACTATATTTTCGAAACGCATGATTTCAGTTCGATTAAAAGGAAAACAAAGCAAAAAACTATTTTAATTGATATGATCTGACAAAATAAAACCTGCCTATGATAGTGAGGTTATTAAACCTTTAAATTAACTCATAGTTTGATTCATTTTCAATTGTATTTTGAAAAAATAATACTTACCTATCAGTAAGTTTTCTATAAATTTTCACAAGCTTTGAAATGAAAAACGTAATTTCACTGAATCAGACCCCAAGTGGATTGAGGTCAACCGTAAACTTACCATGAATAATAAAAAATAGCCTAAATTTATTAAAAACTTACTGCCATAAAGTATTCACACAAAATTTTACTTAGGACTCGATTAATTTTTCACTCGAATATCTTTTATATTTTAATGATATTTAATCCGAGCAATATAAGAATTAGCTCTCCAATTTGTTAGATTAATGGCAAATATACCTAAATGTGATTAAAGTAGTAGAAACAGTTATGCTGATGCTGGGTTTTGATTCAGTTGAGTCATAAAGCAATTTAATTTTTCGCTTCGCTTCAATCCAAAAAGTAATCACTTTTATTAACATTTAGTTGTTGCTCGCGACTCTGTCCGCATGAAATTCTGATCGTGTACTCCAATCCACAGTAACCTATTATCAGAATCAAAAAAAGTCTATGTATTATTTCTAAACGATAATCTTTTTCTGTGCCATATTTCGTTCAGATCGGTTCAGCCGGTTTTGTGTATAAGGATAACAAACATCCAAAAATCCGTTCTTATAAACTTTCACATTTATAATAATAATATTAGTAGGATATAATTATTTACTAAATGTTTGATAACATCTGATTGAAAGCATGGGTACCTAGTTATTATTTTGACAAAAAAAAATAGTTTTCCATTTTCCCCTCTAATCGAATTAAAATCACGAGTTTTGAAAACGTGGCGTTAATGAATCATTATTTGCTACACGATTAGTTTTAAAACGTAATCAGACAATAGATATAACCCAACTACTTGAGAAAAGATAAATATTCCATCATTTCATACCGTACAAGTATGTAGCGAGTACTATTCAAACAGAATGCCGCCTAAACCAATTTACTTAAAGACATCCCGTGTAATATAATAATGGAACTTGTAAGTAGTGGGCGCCTTCAGTATGTCAGGATGCCTTTCGGACGAGGCCTTTAAAACAGCGTTTTAATATTCGTCTATGGTTTTAATGATAAAGAAAGAATATGATAAAGAAAGCATTTATTCATAACATAACATATTATAACCTAAACTCACGCCTATATCCCCGAAGGGGTAGGCAGAGGTGCTAGCACCCACATTTCGCCAGTTTATGTTTAGGTCCCAATGTAATAGGTGGCGAGCCTATTGCCATTAACCGGGCACTTATACGAGACATTTATTCGAGAACACACAATGTACAGAGAATCAAAAAGAAACTAAATAAATATAGGTCATACTATAAATAAATATTTATAAATATTTTACGACATTCTACACAGCGCTCCCTAGACCCAAAGTAAGCTTAGTTTAACTAGCTTGTGTTATGGGTTCTAGAATGCTGATAAACATACTTATATTCTTTTTTTTTGTAAATACATACTTATTATACATATAAACACCCAGACCAATGCAAACCAACTATAAATCAAATATTATATAGATACATTCAATGTACATCTTGCGCACTCAAATGGGCCACCATCATTCTCAGCATGAATGCTTTGCACACCGCAATGTATTAAATAATAATTTATTTAGAGGGTTTCGTTGTAAAGTCAAGCAATACCGGGTCCCTTTAGGGTGGGTGACCATTCTCAAGACACTAAGACCCCTTAGTGCCTCGGAGAGAAATGTTAAGCCATTGGTACCGGTGGTCATAATGATCATGATCATCTATGGCAGTCGTTGCAGGTAGTTGGAACCCTGATAATTCCGACAACTGGTATAACTACAGAACTTCGATATTGTCAATGGGTTGTGGAGGTCAGATGGCAGTCGCTTCATTAAAAAGTTCGGCCCCTTCGTAGTTAGATCGAAAAGCCGACCAAAACTGAGTTGGGGAAACACTCGTAAAATTCTTAGTTTTAAGGCGGGTCGTATTTGATAAGACCTCCTGAAAATAATTTCTTATTGAGGTTCAGGCCTAAGTGATACAGGTCAAACCGTGGGCTTGCCCTTTGAAGTCGGTTAAAATACGTTAATAATAGACTGTAAGAGACTGTAAGCTGTAAATTATTAAATTGTTTAAGATTAAATTGCATATTCGCAGTTTTCGTGGCCAAACTTTCATTCGTTTTCCGCGATGTTCACGGATGTCACATTCCTACTTTCATATCATTCAACTGAATATGATGTACAGTCAGCAACGAAAGTCGATTAACTAAAATATCACGAAGGTTAACGCAAAACCCCTTTCTTAAATATAAGATATACCTACTCGTAGTGTACCAAATAAATGATTGTGGATATAGTTATAAGTATACTGGTAATATAAATTAGTATTAAATGCAACTCAAATAAAACATTGTAATTATTTAAGCATATTGCAATGAATTATAATGAACTAAAAAAAGCTTACAAGTTTGCAGATAGTTTGAAGTTTATAAGCGTATTATGAATTTTCGGGACAATTCATACCCAGGTAGAAGATTGATAAATTACTTACGAAAGTTGTCCATTCAAAATCGGAACGAATTAATCAGTTTTTTTATTCAAAATAGTTTCAATGTTTGAAACTTCTACACTTCCCGAAACAGCTCAATTTTTTATCTAGTTTTTTAAAGTCAGATTTATAGTCACCGACGCAAATGCAATAAAGGCTTTCCAGGTAAAGCCAGATAAAGTCATAAAAGTCAGTCACAAACTAAGGCATTTATGAAATACGTCACATAACAGAGCCTCCAGCTACCGGATATAGCCGGCCACGGGATCAATTTCAGCCGGAAACAGCGGCCATTGCTGCGCGGATCTATTTCCTGCAGTTTGAACGTCAAACTTTATTCTGTATATTGAATATGGAATAATGCTTTTTTAGTTTTGCTGGGACATACATACAGAATACATTTTATGATGGAAATAAAGTTTCGCTGTACGGATGAAGTAGAATTTATTTTAGTTATTCAAAGTTCTAGAAACATGATGTAGCTCTGCTACAAAGGTCGCAAGTTCGATTTCAGCTCGGTGTAAATATTCATTATGCGTACATCAAAATGCGCTTGGTAATAAGAGGTTATTTTTATGTTAAAAACAGACACTCACATTTTATTTATTTGTATAGAAGATGATTTTAAAGATGGTCACCCATCCTATAACTGTCCAAGGTTAGCATTGCCCACTTTGCCCCAAGTCGCTCATAAATTACTTTCTTTGGTAAAATTTCTTGTCACACTTTTAGACAAGGAACAGTGAGTAATTTCATTTCAGCAGCTCTATTCAAAACATTTAAAAGACACTTCAAATGCTTATTTAAATTCATTTACTTTGAATAATTGTGTTTCATTTGAATACAGCCCGCTAATGAATTAAAAATATATTCAGTGACGGAACGAGGTTACCTTCCCTTCACTGTATAAGCACAATAATGCTTACAATTCATTTTTTATATCATTACCGGTTTCAGGGAATTATTTGAACTGAAAAATGAGGTATTTTTATTACGTAACTAGCCGATGCTGCAGGTCTGCCCGCTTAAATATCGGTTAACGCAACTTTTGATCATATCTCCGGTTCTCAATCAATTGCAAAAAACGTATGGCACATTTTAACCTAGATAAAAACCTAGTAGACCTTTCTAATAAAAAAAGTCTTATCAAAATCCGTTCTACTCTTTTTGAATTTCGAACAAACCGAGAATTTTTTTTCACAACACATTTTTACGATAACGGAAAAAAATTGCAAGAACCGACAAATATAAGAATCATTCATAAAAAGTAAGCCACGGATTTTTTTCAACACACACACGACAGACACAGTTGATACATTATACAATGGTATACGATTCGACAAGTCAGCTTAAAATCCCGAGAAGTTCATAGAAAGTAAATTTGTATTAGTAGTAATATTTATGGAGATATAATATCCAGGATCTGAAGTTGAAAACGGTAAGTCATAATCATGTCATATTTGAGTCCATTTCACTTGCCTAATTGACTACATTTTTTAGTTTATTTAAAATTAATAATTAATTCCCAACCTGAATATCTGACTTTCTTGTAATTTTCTTACGAAGTCATTAGTTAATAATTAATACAATGTAATGAGAATGGGCAACTTCATATTTTGCCGCTTCGGAAACTTAGCGTCCGTGAATAATTTATAAAGGGTCATAAATATTGATAAGTAAACGTGTATTCATTAAAATTGTATAAATTTTCATAACGCCGGTAGCCAAGTTTTACCTTGCGTATTAATTTCAACAATAAAAGCGGCTCACGGACAAAACTTTAAGAATTAAGAACTCAATATAAATTAGTTAAAACGAATTATTGTTTGGAAACAGGGAAACAATTTTAGCTATGAATATTAAAATGTTTGTAATGTGGCTTTTAGATATAAGAAGAAACCACAAAACACTAAATATTATGGGCTAATATACATCAGTGGGGCAAGTTGAGGTTTAAGAGTGATTTGGAATTGCCCCATAAGAAAGTACGACACAGTAAGCGTCAAAAGAAGATGGTGATTGCACAGATTTCAAACTTAAAAATCTTAATAAAAATTATTAAGTAAATGATAATCAAAATAATTCAATAAAGCCCACTAAGTAAACAAACAGTATTTTCATTAATATATCAATAGATTCTCTCAAAAACTAATCTTGAAAATATGAAAATGATCATATAGGTAGATACTTTTGACTTTGACTACACATAAATATTTTACACACTACTTACTAATATGCAACAAAAACTAAAACTAACTGTAGCATCTCGTTTAATAAATATTTATCGGTGGGGCAACTCAAGATTTCTCAAATTTAAAGTTACCTAGAAATTAGCTGCTACCTACTTGTATTAAAATATCCTGGTAGTATTTTGGTGTGGATATATTAATCCATCGACACCAAATACATCCCATCCCTACCGGATTGTAGGCTCAATCCCCGGTACCAACTCACACAAACGTAATAGGCTATATAGCAATAATATTATAACAGCACTGTAAGGATTTGCATTTTGATTGAATGTGAATTTGGTTCAAGTTATTTAGGGGCAGATTTGTGGGTTATATAAGGCTGTCATAGATTTGTTTACTTTTTAGGGATGGGACATGTTATTTCTTAAAATATTATAAAATAATTTGTAACTGATAATATAATAAATTTGAAAGTGTTTTTTTGTTTATAACACTTAGGTGGCAGACAAGCACACGGCCCACACTGATGGAAAGCGGTTACCGAGGCCTATGGACGCGTGCAACACCAGGGGCGTCACATTCGCGCTGCGGACCCTGCAAAAACCTTTTAATGCCCTTCTTGAAGTGTTTGTTTTGAGTTTATCACTTGATCACGAAATAGCTGTAAAAATTTGGCAAAAATTGTGCCCATAGATGAACTACGATAACATATCAGAAAGAAGCTACTTTTTAGCCGTAACCCAAGTAGCCTATGTGTTATATTGCAGACTATACGTAATCTATACCTCTATCCAAATTCATTCAGATCCGTTCAGCCGTAAAAACGTGATAGTGTAACAAATATTAAGAAAGGTAAGAAGAATAGGATAGTAAGAATTATGATAGTCGGAGCGGAAATCGTAGCTAGATAGTAGGATAGTAGAAATTAAGAAATAAGTTATCAGAAAGTAAGATGGTAGGGAGCAAGATAGTAGCATAATAGGAAATAGAATAGTAGGCAGTAGGATAGTGAGAAGTAGGATAGTAGAGAGTAGAATAGTAGGATCATGGAACGCAAAAGTTTATAGTAGGTATTGTCTTTTCTAACATACAACTAAATTCAAGATCATCTCTATCGAAAACCGTTTAGTTTACAACGTAATTACGTTTCAGCTCAGTCCATAGTAATTAAGCTTAGTTTGATTGGAAGCCTCAAATTGAATTTGGTAAATGATATCGCTTGTGTAGAATAGTTAAATGTTTGCATTAACATACATAACATACTAATTATATTATTATATTAATTAATTACTAGCACTGATGTCCGCGGTTGTCTATTATCCGGACTTTTGGTCATTATCTCCGTTTCTACTTAACCAATTGAAAGCAAACATAATACGCCAAATTTGATGTTCGAACAGGGTTAATAAAAATTCATATCAAAATCCGTTTAGTAGTTATTGTATCCATTGCGAATTAGCAGATAAACAGACGAACAGACAAGAATTATTAATTGTTTTTTTGGGTACAAAATCGTTCATTTAACATAACCAAGTATTTTTTCTAAATAACTCCAATGTACAAACACACCTAATTTCTTAATGTATGGATACATGTATGTATGTATACACAGTATATGTACCAAAACAATTTTTTTTACAATTTATGTCTGTCTGTCTGTCTGTCTGTTTGTTCCGGCTAATCTCTGAAATGGCTTGACTGATTTTGTCGGGACTTTCACTGGCAGATAGTTGATGTAACAAGTAGTAACTTAGGCTACTTTAATTTTGGAAACATAATTTGGGTTCGGAGTAAAAACTAAAACAATTGAATCCTTGCTCTTTATAATGTTAGTACCCGAAAATGTACTAGTTTACCACCCTAGCAATATAAGACATGGATTATGGCTTTTATTGTAGCAGTTAATATTATCGCAAAAAATATTGCTTTCTCAGATACTTCCCCAAAAATATCACCCAATTATTTCCCATATACTTGCAACACATTTTTCTAAGTATTCGTTGAGTCACACGTATTTTCCCATATAGCTCATCATCCCTCTCGCACACGTGGGTATCCAGCACCCTACTATACGAACTACAGTCATGAGGCCGTGACTCATCGAGAATCGGTACTAAAACTCAATCGAATAAAGTCTTGTATATTAATGACGAATTCGGGAAAAACCTTTTCGTAATCCACATAATTTTATTGAAAGCATTCGAAAAGTTGTCTTCTATGAAAAGTTTAATGATAGTATAGGAGCTTGTTAAGTGTGTAAGACTAGAAGCAGGTAGTAGGATGTTGTATCAGCTGGCTGAAAGGCACCCGAGTGAAAAAAGGCGTAAGTATAGCACACCTTGATGGACTAACGACTTGAAAAAGGCAGTTGGGATAGACTGGACGCGGAAGGCGGAGGATCGGACAGTATGATGCACATTGGGAGAGGCCTAAATCCAGCAGTACGATAGGCTAATTGATTGATTTCCGCCTATCACCCTACACCCCTACGTCGGTGAAGTGGCGCGATGTTCACCCCACCCCCCTTTTTGAGGGATCGAGGGGGCCATCTTAAAACCGTAGATAGCCCGGGGTCAGCTGGGGTGCAAGGGATATGCCTATTGGGTAACCTTACAGCCTGGTAATTAAGACCCGAGACGGCGTGCGGTTTTAGTTGGTTTGATCCCGACATAACCACCCCCGATGGCCGACGGGGGTGGTATCCATGAGGATTTGCACGATAAAAAAAGGTTAATTGATTGATTGATGTCACACATTCGGTCGAGCAAGGACGCAACTGTCAGAAATTGCAAAAAATTAAATAATTATGCCAAAATGCTCTGAAACTACATGAAACAAAATTAAAAAAAGGATTACACAAATATAATTTAATAGTAAGCTAAAGGTATAGTAATAATGCTACAATGGTGACCCTCAGTTTGACGGCATCTTCAGATGATTTTTTACGCCCCATTTAATGGACCAGGAACTGTAAGAAAAAAGAAACACGTGTATTGGTAAAGAATTCCAAGTCTTTATAGTGCGGCAAAGAAAAGAGGCACCGAACCGCTTGGTTCTTGACGAATTAAGTTTCATTTATCAAGCTGTCGTAATCCATTTCGGTTCCGATTCCTCAAAACCATTTTCCCCAAAAACTACTTAGTACTCAACAAAACAATCTAAAACGTGAACAACTTTCTAATCGAACAAGTAATGGTTAGTCACATGGTCCCAAACTAACGAACAATAATGAGAAAGTTTCAATATTCGGAACGGGCATAAAACCACGGATGGCGCCGTGCGGACAAATTGGTAAAGCGGGAACGCAAACCACAAATGCCATTGGGAGGTAGCCCTTGTGGTATTGGTACAAGGCCCCAGTGCTAGCGATTAGAAATCCGCTATGACGTATGTGGCGTGGAGTTAAAGTCGCGAATTCGAGTCGGCCGTCAGTACATATGGCTGAAGGGCAGTCCACAATTCACTCTCACGTAAATTGCTAAGGAATCGAATAGATTAGGTCGACCAATAACATCCAAGTTCGTCGCCGGTGTACGAGTGTGATTGGTCAATCTAATCTTTTCTTTTCCTTAGCGATTTAGACTTGTGACACTTGTCTACGGGCCCAGGACTCTTTTATGGCCATTGGACCTTCGCCAAATGTGGCCAAGCCCATTGTTGCTTTAATTTGCTGCGAGTTATATTGGTAACTTACAATTTTTAAAAGCAACGTCAAGTTAGTGTGTCTATTAATCCAGTTTTATGTTTAAAGAACCCTCATTGCGCCAGTCTGAATCACACTTGATGTTTTTTTTTAAATTATTATTTATTTTTAAAGATATTCCTTTATAAATTCAATCGACGATCAAAGATATTTAGATCTGTGTCAACTTGACACAGTTTATAACTAAAAGCAATAATTTAAACTACTATCAGGCTATTTCGCATTGTAAACTAGCATTTAATAAATATTTAACGATCGAGAAATTTCAAACAGAATTTTGAAACAATTCATTAAATCCAATTGGATTTCAAAACGATGAAACCTTTTCAAACGTAAATTGGTGCGTGACAAACTAGACCACAATGGTTATTTGGAGGCAGACCTCTTGTTTTTGGGTGGAGCTCTATTGTAAGCGTATATTGTAATTTTAGTGTTTTTGTACTCGAGTTGTTGTATGAAAAACTGAAAGCCTTTAAATTATGTAAGTAATTGAAACAGTCATATTATAAAACTCTAAAAGCAAATAATAAAAATTTGTTTATACTCGTAGATGATTCTAGTGTTGAAGAATCCATAAGATTAGAAATATGTTATTATGATGTGCTTTTATATAATGAAATCGGTTGTTATTAAACCTTTTTAATTAGTGTTAGTTTTATTTACTTTAATTTTATTTAATCAATTAGTAATTTTTAGCAAGAACTTTTAGTCTTTTCAGAAATAAAAGCTAACCTTCAAATTAGAATTTGAAAATGTCTCACGCAGGTGACCAGACTGAACAATCTGGACATAATATTTGTATGTTATTTATATATTGTAACGAAAGTTGCATAAAATATTTCAAAAGATCTGTCTATTCCGCTATCATTGGCACCAAACCTTTACAATTTGAGACGGTTTTATTACGAACTATAATTAAAATACTGAAACTAAACTTCTGAAATTCTAGTTGCTGATAAATTACAACATCCTTATTATTGAATAGAACATTTCTCCCTGCGGGGTAGACAGAGAAAATAATAGTCCTCAATTATGCTTTTGAATGTACCTACATCAATAACGAGCTTCATCTACTTCATCGTCTCTCTTTTTTATGTTTAGTCCACTGGATTGACTGTACCCTGCCTGATGGTAAGGTGAGGTGGACTCTAAACTCTAATTCGTCATTACACCTTTCGCCCCATCCATCCCCGTGCGGGCAGTTGTCTCACGCAAAGGCTTTCCATCGCCATTTAGCGCGGAAATGCTGCCTGCATCCTAGCCTGCCGAGGGGACCTAGTCTTTTAACCGACTTAAAAAAAGGAGGCGATTCTCAATTCGTACGCTATTTTTTTTGTATATATGTTACGCGATCGCGGCGCCAATTATGAATGAATTTTGAAAATATATTTTTTTGTTTTAAAGAGGCTACTTCTGACGTCCATCCAGGGTATCAGGATCTGATGCTGGGATCTTGGGAAAATCGAGGGGAAATTAGCAAATTTACGGCAAAAATTCTGTTTTTGATGCCTTTGTACATAATAAACCTCATAAATAGGTACTGTTCTATTCTACCTACGTTTTTAGTTAGTGAAGTCGGTTTTTTAAACGTAGTTATGTTATTATTTAACCTTCATTCGTTAGAATGTTTTTTTATACTACTGAGGTGGCAGACCAGCACACGAGTCTACCACCTTAGTAATATAAAAAAAATCATACAAGAACGAATGAAGGTTACAAGTAATACTCCATTCCATTATCAAAACGTAGGTACTTATCCCTAGGAGTAACACAGAGCAATAGCAGCAATTGTTTGAACACAGTAAATACACTAAAATGAAACCAGCGTGAACGAAGCTAACAAGGCTTCCACTGAACTGTACAGTCAGTCACTAAAGTGGTTAACACAATTATGACGCAGTGTGAGCTCACCCTAGAATATCTAAGAATATTGTAGACCTAACGCCTGAATTTATATAGAAAAACCTAACATAACATAACATAACATAAACTCACGCCTATATCCCCGAAGGGGTAGGCAGAGGTGCTAGCACCCACATTTCGCCAGTTTATGTTTAGGTCCCAATGTAATAGATGGCGAGCCTATTGCCATTAACCGAGCACTTATAAACCTGCGAAAAATACACACAATGCTTCGAAACGTATCGAAAAGTCATTGGTGTGTGCCACGGTGAACCTGGGATCGAACCCGAGACCTCGTCTCAGCAGTCCATTACCCAGACCACTAGGCTACCGCGGTTAACCCTAACACAACCTAACACAACATCTTATCTTAATATATATAAATCTCGTGTCACAATGTTTGTCCTCAATGGACTCCTAAACCACTTAACCGATTATAATAAAATTCGCACACCATGTGCAGTTCGATCCAACTTGAGAGATAGGATAGTTTTTGAAACGGATTTCGACATCCACGCGGGCGGAGCCGCGGGCAACAGCTAGTAATAATATGTGTAAGAATATAAGTAACAAGACTAGTACCCAAGTACTACTTTTATAAATAGATATAGCTCCAATCTATAGACATAGCTACTTTACAATTTTGTCTGTTTATCTGTTTGTTCGCGATATACTCCAATACAGATATCAGATACTAAACGGATTTCAGACTTAAAATCTTACTCATGTTTGATCACAATTTGAGGTTGTGTAGAACCAAAGATATAATCAAAAAACGCAATAAGAGGTGGGGAGGTACAGTGAGCTCTGGCTACCCTACTTACCAGTGGCGGGAACACAACATGATGGTTTTTATGGCCGCGGTGTTCTGTAATGCGGAGGTACTACCCCAGCTCATTTCGGAAGGGAGATACCGTCGTGTCCAACCTCCTCGGTAATTTATATATATAATATTCTATCTTACACTAAGCTTCATCGACAACCCTGTCTAAACGCATCTTATTGGCAAGGACCTCCAACCTTTTTCATTCTTCTCTATCTTTAGCAGTTCTCGTCTATGTTCCTCTACTTCTGCTACAGCTGCTGTGTAACATCGCCTAGAAAATTTATTATATATGTAGGAATATTGTCACAAAATACAGGTTAAATATGAAATAGTTAACCCATTTTGTTTGTGCCTGTACACACTCGCAGTAGGTGGGCACACAGGGTACGTTCAGGCTTGACATTGAGGTGACCGCATGACTGCGGCTAACACGATTCATTTCGCTTTAGGTTTGCTTGCCGTGTACAATTATTGAGCATTATTAGCGAATATTCGACTTATTGTTTAAGTAACTGATGCTCACGGCTCTCTTAGCGTCGTATTCTGAATCCATGGGAACTGGTTCAAGTGATAAAAATTTCCATCCTACAATTTATTTGATGAGATTCCTCTCTGGAGCTCTAACCACCGGTGGCTTGGTCCCTGTACCCGACACCGGTGGAATACTATTTTTTATATTTTTAAATACATTTTTATATTTATATTTAAAAATATAATTTATAATGTATATAAAATAAATAAAGAGAATGAAAACATAGGTTACAAATAGTGGTTACAACACAATTGTACATGCCGCCAAAGACATATATAAAAGAGTATCAGGTCAATAATAACAACAACTAAGCAATTAAATAAAAATAAATATAATATATGTCAAATTAAATAATATTATCAAAGTTAAATAACGAAATAATGTCAAAATTAAAAGAAAATATTGTCAAAATTTGCATCGAATACAATTATTACCGGGCTTACCAATTTTTGCCTAAAAACACTGAGCGATAATCAAACTAGCGACACAAGAAGTTTCAACCTAATCTCAACTAAGAACAGAATCTTATTTGTCTGTACCAACAATGTTAGATGAAGTGTTCTTACTGCCTCACAGCCAGTAACATGGTGTTGTACAAACCACAAGAGCATATATTAAGTTGGAATCAGGCCAAACCAGCTGGGCTCGTGTGCGGTCAGTCGTGCTTAATTTATAGCCTTTCTTCAACTACCAGTCTGCAGTGCAGTCTACAAAAATCTTTTTTTTTATTATGTGCACTAAACTAGACATACAGTTCATAATTCGTATATAACATGAGATTTTAACTAAAGGTGTCTAATCTTTTTGAGGTGAACATTTGAAGAAAGAACGAAAAAATGTTTATTCAAGACATGCATACTTACTTAGGAATGAATTCTTGATACATATATGTAAGCGCACTACGAGTATATTATAGGTACTTCGATAGAAGTACAATTTTATTTATCTTTATGTACTTAGAAGATATTCTAAGTAGGTACATAAAGATAAATAAAATTGAAGTGTCTGTATGCAATATTCTGATGATGAAAAAGTAATTTCGAATTTAAATAAAACCCTTTCAAATCGAAATCCACAAGGGTAAAGTCGCGGGCAAAGCTAGTATCTAATGTAATGGTGTTTAAATAATATTTTCAGTCTCGGTTTAATTGCCCTTGCATAATATACTTTCCTCGTAGATACACTGTCGCTTCCGACCCTGTAATAATCTTCTACTACTAATATGTACCCTTCTTGAAGAACCCCATAATGTAGTTTCACAAATATCACACATTTTGAGAGTTTTTTTGCTTGCAGGAAAAGTATGACGTAGACACGTAGCAAATGCTACGAATGACTACGCCGTAGACCATCCGAATGACCGCCATAGTATTAAATCATATTTTTTTACGTAACTTCTATGTCTAGTCTAGCGGAAAGCCACCGTTGTAATATTTATGGTATGTGTAATGGTGACCCCCTTCCCGAGATTTTACGTTTAACTTACCATCAGGCGACGTACAGTCATAAATTGACGGATGTAACCAATATAACAATATTAGTACTTCTTTTTTGAAAAGAAAATTTATACCATATCTACTAAATATCAATAATTAGATAGGTACTTAAATAGTTAATCATTCGTGAATGAAGCCTAAACACGCGTGGGCTATTACGTAATCATTTGCATAAAATTTAATCATAATTAAGCAATGCACCGTAAAATTTAATCGGGCATACATTTGTGAACTGAATAACTAAATTTGTTGCACAAATTGTCATTGTCCTACTTTATATTAGGTATAAACGTAAAAGTTTGTGTGTATTGATGAATGTCATGGCACATGAGGAGGTAGGACACGACGGTATCTCCCTTACAAAATGTCCGACTGGGGTAGTACCGCCGCCCTACAGAAGACCGCGGCCATAATAACCATCGTGTTATGTTCCCGCCGGTAAGTGGGGTAGCCCCTTACTAGCCTTCCCACCCCTTCCTAGCCCTCCCCCCTTCCCTTCAAGTAAGGCAGCGCGCGTGTAACACCCTTAGTGTTGCACACGTCAATAGGCCACGGTTACCGCTTCCCATCAGGTGGGCCGTGTGCTTGTCTGCCACCTACTTAGTATAAAAAACAGGGATATATTATTATAGTCTGGAATAACATATAAGCTATTTTATTCCTTGATTAGGTTCCCATGGGTTGCGGGAACTGGAACCGAAAATTAACTCGATCGGTGCCGCAGTCAACAAACTTACTAGTTCCATCCATAAAAACGATGTAAAAAACTTAAAGCGTGAAACGAAACATAAAAAACGAAAAAGAGTATTTATTTATGAAATGGAACGTGCAATAAAAGGAATCGTGGCGTGCCAGTGTCGGCTCATTTGTGCCTAATTCCGGCTCACCGTGCCGCAACGTGCCGCACCGTTCGTACCGCTGAACCGCAGTTTTCGATCAGGCGCAATGTTTACTTGCCACGTCAGTGTTGTTGTAATGATAACATATTAACAGAGAGGGATTTCACCATGACATATTCTGATTTAACCTTCAGTCTGGGTTAAAATATTAACCATCCATAGGTACCTATAGATATTTTATCTCACGAAGGCGGGTGACCAATTAAATAGTAGTAAGTACCTGTGTCTTGTAAATACGCGTAGGTACATGTGTGTGCGAAAGTTTTTCTCGTCAAAAGAAATTCATATAGCAGTTGGTTGAGTTAGTAGTACAATTATTGCTTCTTCTTCAACCTAGCGTTAATCCCAGTCGTATCCAAAGCTTTCACCTCGAAATTAATTTGTTTTAGTATGCTTAACCGACTTCAAGAACTTCCACAACCGAAATTCTGTAGTTAGACTGATTGTCGTACTTTTGAAGACTACAATTAGGCAATTACCCGTAAGGTAGCTATAGATGTTCTTACTTCAACCGGGATCAATGGCTTAACTTGCTCTCCAAGCGTGTATGAATTTTAATATTCTATCAGTCCTAAAGTAATATGACAATAAGCTAATTCCGTGTCTGTCAGTTTGTTTCAAATTCGTTACGTAACTTAGCGTATAGTGCATGTATTCAACAGAATTTCCATCCAATATTTATCAGCCTCGTAGTTTGAACCGCTTCATCTGCTATCATAATACTGTGTGGTCACTGGTCAGTATAACTTTAATAGAGTGTCTGTATGTTTTAGGCTATATAACTACTTATTATACTTGTATTATTATGTGATAGAGTAAATAGAAATTACAAGTGCCTTATCAAAATTTTATAGCAATTTGATTTTCTGAACTAATTTACTTTACTTTACTATTAGGCTCTTTTATTTTTAAACATTGCCTTTTTTTTATTCAAGATAGGCTTACGATTGACCACTAATGAATTACGCTTGCCTAGAACTACACTCGTGACTTGAATATTCCCAGATTATCGCTTTCCGGAAACACAGACTCGGGCAGGGAATTTCACTCCTTAGCTGTACTCAAGATGAATGTATCCGCAAAGCATTTCGTGCATATGAGTGCCTTATTCACAAACAAAAAACAAATAAATAGAACACATGCTACTTAACCACGTCTCTTTAAGGCTTAGATTTTTTTATACTACTTAAGTGGCAGACAAGCACACGGCTGATGGAAAGCGGTCACCGTGATCTATGGACGCGTGCAACACCATGGGGTATCACACTCGCGCTGCCGACCCTGAAAGGGGCAGGAGGCTAGAAACGGGTGGGTTAGGGAAGCTAGAAAGGGGTGGGGTGGGGGAGGAGGGATGAGCTCTGGCTACTCTACTTACCGCCGGAAATACAACACGATTGTTATTATGGCCACGGTCTTTTGTACCCGAGTCGGACTGCTCAGGTTAGACAGGTTAGAACAATCACAAACGTTCAACCAACCAAATAAAACGGAACTTACTTGTTACGTGATATATTTTATTCGCAAATAACACTACAGTAACCAATAAAAGTACTTTACTCTATATAAATCACTGAACGTGCCAAACAAGCAACAAATTTGACACATCTCGAGTCGTATTGTCACACTTTCCCCCACTTTGAGCGCCTGTCCAATTTGTAATAGCAATGATCAGTCACACGCCGACAAGCTATGTTTGCTTTAAAAAAATTGTAAGGAAATATGGTAGAAGATGCGTTTGTATGTACTCGGTATTATTTAATATTATGTAGTAGTCAGTCATCGGATAGTGAATTAAGAAACATAAGCAACAGTACATACGTACTTATAAGGTATATAATTACGTACAGCAATTCTTATACATATATTAGTGGTATGTATAACAATTTTGGCATTATTAACTTGTATTATAAAGATTAAGGCATAATTTTCTGAGTTTGTTTACATGTTGGCAGTAATCTACGAAACCTTTGTATTTTACCACCTTGACGCGCTGGAGACGATCGAGAGACGAACCAAGAGGCTCATCAACGACGATGCACTAGTCGAGAAAAGGCTTCAGAGCCTTACCCATCGACGCAAAGTTGCAGGTCTCTCGGTGTTCTATCGTATATATTTTGGAGAGTGCACTCTGGAATTACACAACCTGATACCCCCAAGTCCTTTCCATCAACGAACAACCAGACAAACAGCGACGCGACACCGCTTTATGGTCGATATTCCACTCATGCGCATGAAACGCTTTGCGGATACATTCATCATGCGTACAGCTAAAGAATGGAATTCCCTGCCCGAGTCTGTGTTTCCGGAAGGTTATAACCCGGGAATATTCAAGTCACGAGTGAATAGGATCCTCTAGGCAAGCGTGATTCATCGCACACCACATCGTCACTTACCATCAGGTGAGATAGTGGTCAAACGTAAGCCTATCCCGAATAAAAAAAATATTTAAAAATTCTTGCACCATTTAAAAGGTACATTATAGCCAATAGAGGCAATCTAATAAGTACGTAGCTTGAGTTAGAAACAAAAACTGCCATGAATTTTCAAGAGCGTGTGAAGTGAGGACCTTGGTTGCAATCGGGACGGGAAACAACGCGAAAATGATAGTAATGATTCAACTATGTACTAAAAGGGTGTTGTATCTAAACACTATATAATCAAGATCTCTAATACATACTTATAGCTATTTCAACAATTGCATCTCAGTTACAAGCAATTCGTTCCGACACTTATTATTTAGTAGACTCATTCTTTTAGTTCGTGAGTTGTGGAGGCCAGTGAGCGGCGCAGCACAAGGGCAGACCAACCACAACCCGTTATTACCTGCCAATAGACAATTAAACTACGCTAGGTATTTTAATGCATTTTCGTGTTTATTCGATGCAAAATTGTTGGTGAATCATTATTGTTGTTTAATTTTAACCGACCACAAAAGGAGGTTCATAGTTTGACTTGTATGTTTGTCCCCGATCATCTCACGCTTGGTGGGATCGATTTTGATGTGGTTTTCAGAAATTTTTTGGTTATATTAGGGTGAAGGTTTTAGTTTATTTAACCAACTTCAACAAGAAGAGGTTAGGGGGTTGTATGACAGTCGCTCTTTTAATAGTTAAAATTAGTCCAATAAATAGTATAAGTAGGCCCCGGGCACCGAAGTGGTGAGGATAATAATGGTTTCAGAGTTATTAAAGCCTATTCGAAGACTTGAAAATATTTACATGACCTGTTTACTTCGGGGTAAGTGGATTATAAAAGATTCTTCGATTTTTTTTAGATATCTCTGTTTCAAATTTCATACCTCGATCCGCTTTTTATACTACTTAGGTGGCAGACAAGCACACGGCCCACCTGATGGGAAGTGGTCACCGTGGCATAATATGGACGTGGGCAACATCGGGGGCGTCATATTCGCGCTGCCGACCTTGGAGGTAATTGGTTATTGGTTGGGTTTGTAGGATGAGGGGAGGATTGTGAGCTCCGACTACCCTACTTACCGCCGGTCACACAACGCTATGGTTATTATGGCTGCGGTGTTAACTTTCTAATTTGATTGTGTAATGTAATACACATTAATACCTACCTACATCCATCCATTGAAACGATCGCATTACTAATAACAGTAGGTATATATAGATTTTCGACAAGAAATATATAAAAAAAAAGCTGACATCTTTTTTCCTCATAACGAATAGCCTCTACTACGATCTGCGGCATGTGGTTCTCAACACATTAACTTATGACTTCTATCGCTATAAGTTAGCTCGCTGTGTTTGGCTCTAAGCCAAAATATATTGTAAATATATGTCACGACGGTCCATAAATTCGGATTTCCTTAATAAACTGACGACAATGCTATATATTGGATCCTAGTATGGCAATGGACCCTGTTTCTACAAAACTAATATAATACTAGTCATTTTAAAAGCATGATACTGCATGGATGGAATCTTTAGTACTTAAAATTTAAACACCGCTGTAGCCTAGTGGTCTGAGTAATGGACTGCTGAGACGAGGTCTCGGGTTCGATCCCAGGTTCACCATGGCACACACCAATGACTTTTCGATGCTTTTCCAAGTTATGTGTGTATTTATCGCAGGTTTATAAGTGCCCGGTTAATGTCAATAGGCACGCCACCTATTGCATTGGGACCTAAACATAAACTGGCGAAATGTGGGTGCTAGCGCCTCTGCCTACCCCTTCGGGGATATAGGCGTGAGTTTATGTTATGTTATGTGTAATTTAAACTGTAGAGATGTCAAATCTGTACATTGAATTTAATTATAAAATAACTATGGTATAATTGGTGATCGATTCGGAAATCATAAGCCGAAAGAAAATTGTTGGGTACCGCCTGCTATCAAAATTGTTTCAGGCTTTTCAACAGCAGTCGGGTTTTTTATTTTTTAATTATTTATTTTATTATTCTGGAAGCTGTGTTCAGAATCAGTAATAGAATTGATTTCAAACACTTTCCTACTATCCTACTAAGATTATAAATGTATGGATGTATGTTTGTTGCTCTTTCACGCAAAAATAGTTGAATGGATTTGACTGAAATTTAGTACAGAGATAGATTATAGTCTGGAATAAGAAATAGGCTTTTTATCCCAGGAGTAGGTTCCCGTGGGTATTGGTAGCGGGATCAGAATTTCACGCAAGCGGAGATGCAGGCAACAGTTAGTATAATAATATTTCAGCCTCAACATTTGTTAAAAGGTTTCCCCTTGAGCACGCCACCACTATATTAAATATTATCTTTATTTTACGCATCGGAATTCAACAGGTCGTTAGTAAACCTTAACATGCTTAAATGGCTTTGGAACAAAAGGAGTTCACCAGCTTGTGATTTTATGGATTTTTATTCTTTTGCGGAAAACAAATGATTTCGATTGGAGATCTCTACATTACATCATATTTTTTATCGTTAATGTCAGTATGACTTCACCTCGTCTGATGGTAAGCTAAGGGTAAAGTCTCTGGAATGGGAGTCACAATTACAAACATTGATAGTGCTATAATAGTGGTGCTCAGTTTGAGGGCCTCATCAAATACTTTTTCACACCCCGCTTAAATATTAAATCTTAAGTTTATTGTTACAAAATAATATATGGGCTTGCCCGAAATAAAGAATTTTATTATTATCATAGACGAATAATCATCATTATAATTATTCTTCTATATTATTATTAAAGGAATTCAATTGTGGAATTTCTTCGACGCAATTCCTATCCTATTTCCTATCTTACTATCCTACTTTTTATTCTACTGTCCTACTTAATGTTATAAATAGGAAAAATTTTGAAGATGTGTGTATATTTGTATGTGTGTTTTGGTGTTTTTTACTCAGTCAATATGCTTTATGCTCAATCATAATCTAATGAACGGATCTGGCTATATTATATATAGCCAAATATATTATATTATAATTATATTATATACTGGCTGGATATATTATAACACAAAATACTTTTTAACCCTGAATTATTACGTTCATATTCCTCATGGGTGAAACCGTGGGCAGCTCAGCTGGTAACTATATAACTGTTCTACTAATCGTATAAAGTACACACAATCGCCAAAATCACTTCAACATCAACAGAGTAACTCAGCTCATTGCGTCACATAAGTGCCGTGTTTATACAACAGGTACTCTTCTGGATATAGGGATTACAACCAACATAGATGCTGATGACTAAGGCTAGCACTAGCGTTGCTAACCAGGAAAATGATCTACTAACACAGTGTGTTAGAGCGAGACAGTGGAGTTTTCCAACGTCGCACTTACAGCGCTGGTTTGTTTTTCGGCCGCTCCGTTCAGTATTGGCCGCGCCACCGTCTGATGCTGTGGTGTACCGCGATCAATGAGCAAACGATAACTCGTTGCAATCTCAATAATATTATCATAACATTTGTGTTTTACATTTCTAGCTAATAATACTTATCCGGAACTTATAAATGAGAGTATAATTTAAGTCTCCAATGTTTTGTTTCTCTCAATTTTGTGTTTGAACATTATAATATTTTGACCGGGAAAAAAGCCGGTCGTACGAAAATTTTGCGTGTATATGTACGCATTGTGCAATCTTTTGTTGTAGTGACGGGTCAAATACTGTGAGGAATCTTGTTGTTGCTGTGTTTTTGTTCTGTTTTTTGTTGTATTTGTTTTATTTTTTGTGCCAGCGGAGGTTGAGCACGTGTGTTATCGATCGCCCTGTCGCTAAAGGTGAGTAATATGTACGATTCTCGAACGTGATAACACGTTTGAAGGAAGCCTCAGTAATAAGATGTATATCCAATATTTTGGTTGAAATTTCATGTAAGAGTAGGTGTTATTGAGTTTACATGTTGTAAGCTGGTATTATTTTTGTGTAAGTGGTTGTTTTACGCAGTTTTATGAGGATTAAGATACCATATGTGTTATACCTAGTGACGATACAGTGGAATAGTTTCCTTATTAACTGTACTCATTTGTTTATTTACCTTCCGTCTGGGTAGTAATTTGCCAAGTTCTGAATTATTTAGTACCTACCTTCTTCTTCAACCTAGCGTTAATCCCAGTCGTATCCAAAGCCTTCACCTCGGAGTCAGAGGTCCAGTCCAGCTTTACCAGTCTTAACTGCGGATTTGGTTGGACCTCGATACTTTCCGTGAAGCGACTGCTATGGCCTTCACAACCCAATGGTAACGACTGCTATAGATGTTTGTATGGCAACTGGGACCGACGGCGACGGCTTAACGTGCTCTCCGAGGCACGACCAGACCAATGCAAATACCTACCCATATTCATGTTTACAAATATTTGCACTGAGCGGGGATCGAACCCGCGCCTTCTGCGCAGCGGCTGCGTTCACTACCGCTACGCCACAGAGGCTGTCCTACCTAATTGATTTAATATTTTAGTTTCTTTACTCTTTTATTTATTCATCATCATCATAGCGTTAGCCCCGATGATATCAAATGCATGTACGCACCTACCTTCCTTAGATTGGATCCGCTGTTCTACTCTTGCCCTTGGATTAGATGTCTTTTATGGGAGGGACTGTCTTCTGACCTCCAACCTCGAAAGAAAGGCTTGCACTGTCGATTGACTTGGGCCCCGAAGATCTCAATAGGCCTCATACACCTTTGTTTATAAGCGTCTTGGGACTATTGGGTCCGCGGTTCCAATAACTCGTGGTGTCAAACGACTAAGCACCGCTTTCATCCATATAAAGCGTTACTGTATACAGGTAGGTAGGTGGGTATAACTCAAGGAGATGGCATCTGACAGGAATGTATGGAGGAGAATGACAAACATTTTGTGCCGACCCCAAATAATTGGGTCAAGGGTAGGTGATGGACATGGTGATGTTAGGTGGGTACAACATATTCCCACCGGCATCATTTTCAAACCTATGCCTTCGTTACTGGGAAGTATTTGGTAGGTAGGTAGGTATGTACAGTCAACGAGTAGTTGATTGATGTTAAAATATTTACAAACCTTTTGTATTGAGGATACGTGTCATAAAAATTTTGAAGCAAACAGTAGGTAGGTACATACCTTCGCTAAATTTTCCTATAGATATAATCGGAAAAATTATTCGTCCACATACCTACCTACTAGTCACGGGTTCAAGTCCCGTCCTGGTTGTTCACTTTTTCTGATTTTAATTTCTTTTTTATTGTTTCATGAAAGTTTTACAGCTATATAATAGAAATCCATTTATGTCCCACTGCTGGGCACGGGACTCCTCTCCTTTACGAGAGAGCTGAGAGGGTATAGGCCTTAATCTACACACGCTGGCCAAATGCGGGTTGGTGGATCGGACATGTCCTTAGAATTTCTTCTAGGACATGTGGGTTTCCTCACGATGTTTTCCTTCACCGTCAGCAGATGGTAAATCATTTGATTAGCAGGTGATCACAGCTAAGGTGATCAATAAATTAGTACCTATTTGTTAATCTACTTTTGTCCTTGACTGTACTATATTCGTCTGAGGAATTCACTTTGAGCGGTAGAATACAAAATTGCAACAAGGACTGCTCTAAAAACATGCGCCCGCGCACAGCTGTGTAAACCTATGTGGTAATGTAATCAATATTGGCACTTGATTATGATCTCACTTACAAATGGTCAGTAACCGTATTGACCTACATAAATGTTGATATAAATATCACAGCTGTAAGATAATTTCGATGGATGAATTTGTTACCCAATAACGCTAAAACGGCTGAACCGATTTGGATGAAATTTGACTTAGAGATAGATTATTATCTAGAATAGATTCCTATAGGTAAAAGTTCCCTGGGCAACAGCTACTATTTTTTATTAGAAAGAAGAAAAAGCAAAAAGATTTATTAATGTACACTGTAACTTTACTAAAGTAATACAGCCCACTTGATGGTAAGTGTCGACTGATTAGCGCCTTCAACAAAACAAATAAACTCTTTAGCTATATAATATTTTGTACTACTCGTTCGCGCTAAGTTTGCCGCTGCTAACTGTCACGCGGTTAGCGTTGTCTCACTCACTCAGTTCTAGTTTAAGTGAGACAACGCTATACCGACGTCATTTCACAGCGGCAAAGTTAGCGCGAACGGGTAGTATAGTATTTTAATACTAGCCACAAGATAAGCGCGTACCGTTACTGATGAAGGCTAGCAATACCACTGGTGTTACAATGAAGAAAAAGAAAAAAAAAGAGAAATAAAGATTCATGAGATTAACGCGTTCAACCAAACAAACAAACTCTTCAGCTTTATAAGGTCAAGTCATCCTCGCCTGATGGTAAGCTAAAGTTGAAGTCTCTGGAATGGTAGTCACCATTACAAACACCGATAGTGCTATAATAGTTGCCCTCAGCTGACGGCGTCATCAAATGCTTTTTCACGCCCCGCTTAAAGGACTTGGGACTGTAGGAGGAAGGAAACACGCGAGCTGGTAAAGAATTAATAAAGAATATGACTCACTACCAAGAAACAGTAAGCTAATTCAATCTCTATATAAGGCTCTAATTAGATCATCTGGTAACAGTGTGTGCTTATCTCCAAACAAGTGTCAACGGTCGGTCGCTGATCGTTCGGATGACGTAACGCATTCTGCGCAACTGCGCGGGCGCAGATTTCTCATGCACGCCTGCACGTGAACACACTGCATACATGCGATGCTTATTAATTAATTAACTCATGTATTTGCATGCGATACTTGGTTACCATTTTAGCAGTCGGTATAATAGTAGCAACCATTTGGAATGGTGACCACTACTTTTTGGACTCCACCTTAGTTTACCATCAGGCGGGGTGCAGTCAATCCAGCGGATTGAAAATAAATAAAATTACGTAACTGCGTTTACAGTCGCCAACGGTATTAGTTTAACATATTCCAAGATTCATTTCATATCATTTACTACAATTCCCCGGCCATGCAAGCCGATGTAACGAGACGGTTTTGGTCGGTTCGACTCCGATATAAATGGCCTCGCTGCCCGTATGTACGCGGGGATTTCCGCACGATAAAAAAACGGATGTAATTGCTAACTACGAAAGCCAAAAGCCTTTTAGTCAAATGAGTGTAACAAAAAAAACATATTTACCATTCACTTTTGTTTTTTAAACCTTTCTACAGGCTGTTAACATACTTCTTACAGAGTAAATAAAAAATAACTATAAGAACCATATCTTTCACAAGAAACAAAAGCGAAAGGCTTATATGACCGTTCGGCCAGGTGCTCTTGGTGTGTCTTAGTGGAATACTCCCGAGAAAGGAGGACAGTCGGTATCAGCTATGTTTTTTTTTCTTAACACACACATACAAACACTATACAAAAATCCTTTCAAAGTGTATACCTACCTAATTTGATTTCGATAATCAAAATCATAAGTAGGCTAGAATGTTTAGGTAGAATGGAAAACCCCTTCTCGAACTACACTCTTCCTCTATAACTCAAAGGTTTGCTGGGAGAGAACTTATTTTGAGTTAAGCTTGCCTTTGTACATCATACTTATTTAATTATATGCATTTGTAATTAAATAATTATAATAAGTATGTATTTACAAAAAAAATTATAAGTATGTTTATCAGCATTCTAGAACCCATAACACAAGCTAGTGAAACTAAGCTTACTTTGGGTCTAGGGAGCGATGTGTAGAATGTCGTAGAGTATTTATTATTTATTATTATTATTATTTGTATAAATTAGTATACAATAAAAAAAATACATTTTAGCCTACTAGTACGGTTGTTAGGTCCGTCAATTGACTGCACTATGTCTGATGGTAAGTTAGGGCGAAGTCCAAAGAATAGTGGCCATCATTCCAGCTGTCCCTAGAGTGGTTATTCCGACTTTGACGGATTTGGCCAATACTTTTTGATAACCTGCTTAAAGAACCCGAAATTGTAGGCATAGGCATAATCCCAGGTTCAGCATATGGAATGGTGCCCATTACTCCTTGGACTTCAGTCTAGGTTACCAACAGGTGGGTTGCAGTCAATTGACGAACCAAATATAAAATAGTTCTAAAATTTGATTACACTGTCTGTCAGTTAGTGGAGTTAATATACAGCGTGTTATAAAGTATTGAATTGATATAATAGGTACATTTAACGCGGTAGCCTAGTGGTCTGAGTAATGGACTGCTGAGACGAGGTCTCGGGTTCGATCCCAGGTTCACCATGGCACACACCAATGACTTTTCGATGCTTTTCGAAGTTATGTGTGTATTTATCGCAGGTTTATAAGTGCCCGTTTAATGACAATAGGCTCGCCACCTATTTCATTGGGACCTAAACATAAACTGGCGAAATGTGGGTGCTAGCATCTCTGCCTACCCCTTCGGGGATATAGGCTTGAGTTTATGTTATGTTATGTTATAATAGGTACATTAACTTCGCGGCTTCGGTGCCAATAATGCGTGAACAATGTTCCAGCTTATCTGTATGTATTTATCGTGCAGCAATTATTTTTCCTGTGACGTCATTGAATTAATGTAATTTTTTTGCGTTATTGGATTTAAAAAATAATGAAAATAATTCGTAAAATATAAGAAAAAAGTGGGCAAATATACACTGACCAAATTAATGAGTTAGGTATTGTAAAAAGGGTAGGTAGCTCAAAAGCAATCAAAGCCGGCGGGCTTGCTTGAAAGGTTTAATGACAGAGGAAGCACCTTGGGCTTACCGTCAGGCGAGGTGAAGTCATTTTGATGTTCCCTATAGGTACTCGTATAAAAAATCAGCAAGTAAACTACAATTAATACACCCATCATGAAGAACTGTCGTAAACGAGTATAATTGATTGATTTCCAATAATAGGGAAATCTAGCACAGGATTCCAACTGTTTCATAATTTATTTTGCATTCATGCATTCATTATTTATTTATTGTACTAGTCTATGCTCGCGGCTCCACCCGTGGATGTCGGATTTCGGGATTTTTGACTATATCTCCGGTTCGATTTAACCGTTTGTGATCTAACATGCATAAGATTTCAGTCTGACCTTTCAAACAAAAAAAAACCGCCTCAAATCCGTTCTGTAGTTTTTGCGTCCATCGCGCTCAAGCAGACAAACCGACAAACAGACGAGAATTGAAAAAAAAAATTATACTACTTAGGTGGCAGACAAGCACACGGTCCACCTGATGGAAAGCGCTCACCTTGGTCTATGGACGTGTGCAATACCTCGCGCTGCCGAATTTGAAAGATGGAAAGGGGGCTAGGAAGGGGTGAGGTAAGGATAGTGTTCAGTATCGTTCATTTTAACATAACTCAAGTATTTTTCTTTAAATATCTTCAATGTACAGACACAGCTACTTTATATTTTTATAATAGTACTAGCGACCCGGGACCCGGCTTCGCCCGGGTGTAAATTCCAGTTTTCCAATAAAATATAATTCTAGCCTATGACACTCACGAATGACGTGGCTTTCTATTGGTGAAAGAATTTTTAAAATCGGTTCAGTAGATCCTAAGATTACCCCTTACAATTTACAAATATACAAACACACAAACTTAACCTCTTTATTATATTAGTATAGATTAGTATAGATAAGATCGATGCTTGATAATAAACATCTTTCGAATACAAACTACGTAAAATAGGAAATTGATGGTTCAATAATTGCAACTTGATGCATCGTCGCTTCTGCAGGCCCGGTCCTATTTGTTACTGTCAGTTTATAATTATTAATTATAACTTACAGATTATTTATTAACATTTTGTACGTTATACTGCACGGCATCTAACTTGGCAAGGTTTTGGAGTAGTGTGGGCCCCACTACTCCAAAACCTTGCGAAGTTAGATGCCGTACACTATACTTGTTTATATGCTACGCATTTTGCCACTAACAAGTATAGTGTACGGCATCTAACTTAACAAGGTTTTGGAGTAGTGGGGCCCACACTACTCCAAAATCTTGCCAAGTTAGATGCCGTGCACTAATACACAGGTTTATTTAATGAAATTTAAGAACTTGTATATTTTAGTCAAATTCGGCTTCGCCCGGGTGTAAATTCCAGTTTTCCAATAAAATATATAGCCTATGACACTCACGAATGGCGTGGCTTTCTACTGGTGAAAGATTTTTTTAAATTGGTTCAGTAGATCCCGAGATTACTCTTTACAATTTAACAAATATACAAACACACTAACCTTTTTATAATATTAGTATAGATTAGTATAGATAAGATCGATGCTTGATAATAAACATTTTTCGAATACAAACTACGTACAAAAGGAAATTGATGGTTCGTTTCAATAAATTGCAAATTGATGCATCGTCTATAGGCTACGGTGACCACTTCCCATCAGGTGGGCCGTGTGCTTGTCTGCCAACTAAGTGGTATAAAAAAAAACCGAAACTGAATAATTTGTATGTAGAGCCGCAATATTAGTATGAACGTATTGGGGCAAAAACATCAGGCTAGGAATAAAATTTCGTACGCTAATAGCCACATTAGTCACGGACTGTTTTGCAGCCATTAATGGCCACTTTTATGACGTAGAAGACATAACAGGTAACAAAATTGAATGTTATCTATCAAATTATGAAGTAGTTCATAAATAATGGATTTGTAAAACAGTGTGCGATGATGTGTGTGTGTGTGTGTGTGTGTGTGTGTGTGTGTGTGTGTTTATTTTTTTAAAGTGTGTGTGTTTTTATTTTTCAATGACACTCAAATTCTTCAGGTTTATAATATTAGTATAGATTTACGACTTTAAATCGTATTAACTGATTTCAGCTGTAAATTAAGTTTAATAATATTATCATTCACAACAGTCATCACCTGTATAATATATTCACATCAGATCACGTGCCACGCGTGAAGTCATAAAATCTAACCGACTGCTTCATTAATGTAAATTTGCATAATATGTTTACACTTAAGTCATTACTGTTCGCTGTGAATAACTAAGTAATGAAGATTTTGATTAAATTCTGGGGCATATTCTATACTTCTAATTAGTTTTCTTGATTCGCACGCCAATCCTGGCTGTTTTTAAAGCTTATACTTCGGAAGCCGACCGGTTTTTCTACTCTTCTCCGTGATAGTTTGATTACACTACTGCTGTCTGACACAACCCTGAGAGGCATGGAGGTAGGACACGACGGTATCTCTCGTCAGAACTGAACAGTTTGTCTGGGGAAATAGCTCCACCCTACAGAAGACCTCGGCCATAATAACCATCGTGTTGTGTTCTCGCCGGTAAGTAGGGCTAGCCAGAGCTCATGACCCGCCTTCCCTATCTCCTTAATCCCCTCCTTTTAATTCCTCCTCCTCCCGAACTCCTCAACGCCCCTTCCCTCCAGGGTCGGCAGCGCTAGTGTGACGCACATGATGTTGTACACGTCTATAGGCCACGGTGATCTCTTCCCATCAGGTGGGCCGTGTGCTTTTCTGCCACCTAAGTAGTATCCTGTCCTGAGACTTTGCCTTTCGCTTACCATCAGGCGAGGTGGAGTCATTTTGACGTGTACTATATAAAAAAAAAAGTATAAACAAAATTAGTCGTAATAAATTTTCCATTAATTTAGTACACAACATAATAGGAATTAATATGTTATAATATTCACGAGTGTAGTTATAAATTGAAACAATATTTACTACATGGCACTAAGCTGAACACTGCAGGCTGCTCCCTAATTCCCTGAAATATTGCCATAAAGGATGAATGCTGATAATCTCTTTGTTCTCAAAAGATTTAATTAGTTTAACATCCTTTTGTTATTTACAATAAGAGTGGATAGCGAGGTGATACCCTTTATTTTAATATTGTATTAAGTATGTATGTATTATACAGTATGTCACCATCATCATTCTCTGAACCCTATTTTCCAACTCAGTTGGGGTCGGCTTTCCATTCTAACTGTGATGCGGCTGAACTTCGATATTTTCCGTGGAGCGACTGCCATCTGACCTCTACAACCAATGGTCATTATGAACAATGGCGATATCGAAGTTCCAAGTTAGACTGGTAGGACTTTTGTGGGCTCCAACTACCCGTAATGTATTATACAGTATGTATAAAAGATTTAGTGAACCACAGCGTAATGTGCGTGCCATTGAGCTCCCCGGGTAGCGCTAGTACCTACTGCCAGTAGCAGCTATACTGTATGGCGGACACTAACGCCCCCTGCTGGTATAATAATGAGCTTCCGTCCCGCTTGCACAACCTCGTGCTAAATAGCTCCTTTGTTTGTTCTGTTATTGTTACTTGCAACTAGATTTACTTTATCAGGTACTAGCTGTCGCCCGCGGTTCCACCTACGCAGAATTTTTTTCCCGTTCAAGTTACCCATGCGAACTAAAATGGGATCATAAAGACCTGGAATTCTTTACCAGCCCACGTGTTCCCTTCCACATACAGTCCTGGGTCCTTTAAGCCAGAGCTCACTGTACCCCTCCTCCTCCCCGCCCCTTTCTAACCTCCCACCCTTTCCTACCCCCGCCACGGTGACCGCTGCCCATCAGGTGGGCCATGTGCTTGTCTGCCACCTAAGTGGTATAAAAAAAAGAAGTTGGAACTGGACGCGATCCATCGGAAGTACTTATCATCCCTAATTCATATGCCTATGACTCGGTTTTCATACTCTCGCACACGCTGTATATATCCTACGATTTAAAGTCAGCCAGCCATATCGACAAATTCAATTACGGCGTGACTACACAGCCTACCCACTTATCTAATAGCCGTGTACATAATATCCATTCGTAGTCCTTGCCGTCATCCGCTGACTGCGGAACCCATTCACCAAAGATTGCGAAACTCAATTGTCTCACCTGGCCGACTGACTATGTATTTGACCCAAATATCTTGTAGGTATTGTTTATTAAAACGGTCAGGGTATGGTTTGAGTACTGCGGGGCGCGAAGCGATTTTGATTCTGTAATTTGAGTGTTTTTGGGGGGCTGATAGGACAGTGGAGACGTGGAGAAAAGCCAGGTCAACTCGCAACCGGCGTGCGTATATGGAAACAATTATGAAAGTTGAAGAAGCGAAAGGAGTATGCCAAGATCGTAGCAAGTGGAAAGATATTGTCTCTGCCTACCCCAATGAGGAAAGGCGTGATATGTATGTATGTATAAGGGTAGTATCAATCAGTCAGCTGATCGCAATTTATTGCTGGATGCGCCGAACCTTCCGCATCCAGTGTATATATTTGACATGTCCGGCTATCTTAACTTTTTGTAAAATACATACCTACGGTAAGACTTGAGTATGGCGGGGCGTTAAGTGGCTTTATTTTTTAAAATTTCACCCTACGTTTTAGAAGGTGCTTTGAAACTCTTGGGGTCGTGATTTAAGTTGGGTACTCGTCTGAATGAAATAATTTATTATAAGAAATCCTGACTTATTATGTAGAAAGAATTGCTTTGATGGTTTGGACAAGTAGAGGGCATGGGTGACATGATGGTAAACCGTCAATTAGTATCAGCTTGCAGGTGGGGTCCATTTCGGTTGGGTTAGGGCCTCATATACATAAATCGCTCCGCTATCATCTCCGCCTATCTCAGCTATGTTATAAACCGTAGAAATTGATATAACTACCGGTTATAACGTTAGCATAGCCTTAGACTTTAGTAATATGTTTAATAGACTGATAAATTGCTAACGGTTGCTTACCTTTGAGAAGTCACGTGTATTTAACGTGTTGCAAGATTAGCTGAGAAATTAAGAGAATGATCTAAATGTGAAGCGATGCTAGGTATCAGTAGGAAGACAGACAATCTTGTATTAAAATTAGCTACACCCGCGACTTAATCCGCGTGGACTGAACCCTAATAACTAGCGTCTCCACTATAGGGTTCTTCAATAAAGACATTAGAAGGTTTCTACAGGGTCAGTAAAGCGAGTGTGACAACCCTGGCCACGGTGACCACTTCCCATCAGGTGGGACCGTGTGCTTTTCTGCTACCTAAGTAGTATAAATATAATAGCGGCTATCTGCCAGTGAAGTCCCATCAAAATCATCGTACTTAACTGTTTCAGAGATTAGTAAATAAATTTTAATATGTATGATACCTGAAAACAAAAAAGTAATTTCTCAACTTTTTGTCTGTCTGTCCTTCTGCCTGTTTGGAGGAGGTATTGATTTTCTGGCAAATAAGTAATATTATAAGGTGTAATAGGCTACTTTTATTTTAGTAAAAGAATTACCTTTGGTGGTGCAGTCGGTTAAAAATAGAATCAAAAGCATTCTAAAGTGACTATTTGATTTTACAGTAAAGTTGACTCAGCGTCATCCATGTGTTATTTATCGTCCTGATAAGTAACACAGTGCATTTAGTTGGAAAACATGGGATGCACTCTAGCCACAAGTCATTGACCTAAGGTTCATAGTAGTTTGAGCCGGTTCAATCTAGTTTATTCGGTCAGGGTTGAAGTTTCAGATTTGTACTAGGATCAAGCTATGTTATGTTAGTACTTTTAAGTTAAGAATAGATATTCGATTTTTGAGCGGTGAAAGTGATTTAGTAACAACTAGCAACGAGATCGATGGTCACTGTGGCGTAGAGGTAGTGATTTCAACTGCTATGACAGTGTGCGCGGGTTCGAGTCCCTGCTCAGTGCAAATATTTTTATACATGAATAGATAATATGTCTATTTGTATTTAGTCTGGGTGTTTTAATGTACAATATTTACGAAAAAAAGTCGACGCGGCAGAAATCTACCCGTATTCCGAATTTCAAAATCGAAGTACGAAACCTTCAATGCGTGAGTCCGACTCGCACTTGACTATTTTTCTTACAATAATGATTGCAGGCATTAAAATACAATAAATACTTATTAATTGTTGATTTTACTGCATGGTTACTTCCTGTTAATGTAGGTCAATAGTACCTAGAGCGATATTGTTTAACATTTTATTTATATAACATAGGTACGTTCATGTTATACTAACTTGGTATAGCGATCTATTATCTAGACTTAAACAAAATAAATGTAGGATGACATATGAGGTAAGGATTGCCTACAATGGGTTTAAATTTTTATTAATACCTCGACCTAGGACCTTGTGGATAAATGGTAATGGTAATCGAGAAAGTAAGCTCATTTGAAGGTTAAGCAATGTTAGTCAGGCCAGTCTTTAGATGGATGACCAAGTAGGGTCAATATTAAAGGCTACATTTATCACGCTATCACCTACGGGGAACGAGCAGAGAATCTTTATTTCTTCAACGCATTCTGTAACAGCGTGTAATCTAATCACAGCAGAATAGCAACTAGATAGATTATAGTCTGGCATAATATATAATATACTTTTATCCCGGGAACAGTGTGTGACGTGGGTCACGATAGCGGGAACAGAATTTCACGCGAGAGGAGCCGCGGGCAACAGCTAGTTATGTATATTATTATAGAATAATATTTAACGTAGGTAATCTTTACTGGTTAACAGGTTGGGAGTTTCCCAAGCGAAATTAGATATTTACATGTAAGTAAATTTAAAAATGTTGTTAAGAAAAAACTCTCTCAAAAAGCGTACCTACCTACTATAAAACTCAAGATTATTTGGGTGATAAAGTAGCTTGGAAATGAACTGTTCACTCAACTATGTTACTCGAACTAATACTGTATCTAGACTAAGCTACTAAAAAAACAGCCCGCTGAGTTTCTTGCCGGAGTCTTCTCAGGTCTGGGCCGCGTTTTGAACTGGCGGTGGTCCATTTGCTTCTAGTTTTAAATAACTATGATTTTGACGTTTTGTAAGTGCCACTTAAAATGGTCTATATAGATTAAATGATTTTTGACTTTGACTTTGACTCTTTTATTGCAATTGATTCCAGTGATTAGTGACGATCAACATTGTTAAGTGAATTGACTTAACTGTTACACAATATTGCATTAACAGTTCGTTGAAACTACGGTAATTGGAATTGATAGCGGTGTCTTTGATAGTAATATGGCAAAGATAAGCATGAATGGGTAGTTTTATACATAAGTAGGGAATCTAACCTGGACCGAAGCCGTTTCCTTCTGTGAACAAGTAATGCCACAAGAGAGAGGTGCCGGTAATTAGGGTAGCCAGAGCTCACTGCACCCCTCCTCCCCTCTTCCCTTCAGGGTAGGCAGCGCGTGTGTTACATCCTTACTGTTGCACACGTCCATAGGCCACGGTGACCGCTTCCCATCAGGTGGGCCGTGTGCTTGTCTGTCACCTACGTAGTATGAAACAAACTGAGAAAGAGGGAAGTATAATAATAGTACCATAATCAATCAGTCACAATTCATCTAAAACTTTACAGCTATCACAAATGGTGACGGAGAAACAAAACGTTATACAAATATTCTCTTTAACTCCGATAAGAGTCCAAACGAAACTCACATGAACTCCTCACCCTCCCGGAGGGAAGTAAGTTACGTATACGGCACCTTTATTTACTTAAGCGTACACAATTTCGAGTTGAGAAATTTCAAACTTGCCTGAAAGTTGATATATACGGGCACATATACCTTGCGGGCCCGCGATAGTACTTATATGGGGAACTTTGATATAAGTTTGGATAAAGTTTTAAACATCTGCTATTACTTGGCCCAAATTTAGTCATTTAGTGAAAAAAAGATTTAAAATGGAACGTCTATATGTTATTGTCTACATATTTTTTGTTTTTTTATTTCTGCAAGTCACTATTCTTATACCTTACCTTACCCTAATACGATAGTACGAGGTATTATGAGTATAATGTTATGTTAATACTGGTTATACAAGGTTATTTATTTTGTAAATAAAATTAGTAACGTATGTTACATTTTATATTAGTATTAAATACTAGCTGTGCACATGACTTTGTCCGCTTTAGATTTCAATTTTATTTTTTTACTTGGAGTCCTAATTATTTTTTCAAAATTAAAGTAGCCTAAATTACTCCTTGTCATATGCCAGTGAAAGACCTGTTAAAATTGGTCCAGCCATTTCAGAGATTATCAGAACAAACAGACAGACAGACAGATAAAAATTGTAAAAAATGTTGTTTTGGTAAACATACTGTGTTACTCATCCAAATTCATTTAGTAATTTATTTGTATGTATGTAATGTTTATAATATTTATATGGTAACATAATCATAATCATTTATTTGTATTACATATTACATACAATGCTGTTTTCGTGAACTCATTCAGAGAACAAGTAAAAAGGTCTATCGATGCTGTCTGCCACTTTATTTATCACCTTGTAAGTTGCGCGTTATCGGGGTTTTCCTATATTCTGGGTTAAAATACACATCGCTATCTATTCTTGCAAACTGGGTTCAAGAATGCGGCTAAAATACTTGATAAGTATTTTTTTTTGTAATACCTACATATTTATAATTTGTACTAGCTGTTGCCCGCGGCTCCGCCCGCGTGGATGTCGAAATCCGTTTCAAAAACTATCCTATCTCTCAAGTTGGATCGAACTGCACATGGTGTGCGAATTTTATTATAATCGGTTAAGTGGTTTAGGAGTCCATTGAGGACAAACATTGTGACACGAGATTTATATATATTAAGATAGAATCATCCAGACCAATCTGACTAATAAAAAAAGAGATGTTCCTCCATAATAATTAAATAATAATAAATGAAAAAAATCAAAATATTAAATAGACATGACATGGTCATCAGATTCTTCCCAATATAGGGTTTTTCAATAAGGGCATTAAAAGTTTTTAATAGGGCAGTGCGAGTTTGACGCCTCTGGTGTTACATACGTCCATAGGCCACGGTGACCGCTTCCCATCGGATGGGCTGTGTGCTTGTCTGCCACATAAGTGGTATAAAAAACTTTCGCTCCAATCCGTATGTTTTCAAACACCCTCGCGTTTCACACAAATTTTAATATGACGGGTTGGTATTTAAATTACATATGAAAAGTTTACGTTTGCGTTATGTAATTTATGAATATACGTAAAATTTGTTCTTAAAGCGTGGAGCGTGTGAGGTAACCGTGGCGCTGCTCGTTACAGAATACAGTGAAGATAATTATAATACTTGATTAACTTTTAAAGAAAGATTAGCTGAACATGACACATTGTTACAAGCTTTTATAAAATTTGATGAGCAGTTGATGGTTTTGGTATCGCTCCCGCTTTCGAGATTTGTTTTTGGGGGTTTTTATTAAGTTTACCTACACACTCATTTCTTGTTTGTAGAGTCAAGAGAGAAGATTCACACAAATAGCTTTGCCCGGAGTAATCATAAGTGTCCTCATACTTAACATATAAATAATTGAAATAAAAAAAACCACGAAAATCGTAAAAGGAACATAAAAACAGAAACATGATCTAAAAAATTAGACGAGGAACCATTTCTTTTTTTTAACAGGGTTGTCACACTCGCGGTCTGACCCTTACCTGGCTCTTGTTTTAGGGGTTTTTTAAATATATTTTCACACGTATTTCTGGCTGGTAGAGTCAAGCTTCCTTTCTTACCGACTACTGGAGGATACAAGCGATTAAAAAAAAACCTAAATCGAAAAAGGAACATAAAAACAGAAATATGATCTAAAAATTTAAACGAGGAACCATATTTTGAACATAAAGTAAAAAAAAAGCTAATAGTGAATATTTTATGAAGGAAGCTAAATTAAGTTCCTGGATTAATTTATGTTCATACGAGTATAAATAAATAAAACTAAAGTATATTTGTAATACCTATTTAAATCCCACATGTACGTACTTTACAACAAAAGAGCAATTTTTAAACTTTTTGTCTGTGTGTCTGTCTCTCTGTCGTTTTGAACGAGCTAATCTCTAAAACGGCTGGGCCGATTATAACGGGACTTTCAATTGCAGATAGGTTATGAAACGTAACATAGGCTACTTTTATTTTAGAAAAAATTAGGGTTCCGCACATAAAAATAAAACCTTAAAAATCTAATTTCACGCGTGTGAAGTTCCGATCACAGCTAGTTTTTATAAACCAGGGCATATAGTGGCGATAGTGACATTTCGAAAGGAAATTGCTTATCTATTTTACTATGCGGTATCTAGGCTGGAGGCGCTTCCGTTACAACTAAATTTACCTTCATGTAGCGTTCTTTCGCAAGATTAAAAAAAAACAATAATTTCAGTATTCTAAATATTGCATTTATTTTATTTTCTTTTCATTATTTTAATTCTTAGTTACCGTTCTAACGTAGGAACACAACGCGTAATATTTCTGTGTATATGTAAATATGGGCGAAGCCGCGGGCATCAGCTAGTGTTTCATGTAACATACAAAAAGGTTTTTTATAGCTCTCCTTCACCAAACTTCTATAATCTATATTCCATTCATCACTTTACTTTCACTACTGTTGGGCAAAAACCTATGTAAATCAGGTTTTACCAAAATGTCCTAATAGATTAACAGTTTGGTAGTGTTACACAAAACTACATTCGAATTTTAAATTATATTCCAGAGAAGACATGACCGTTTTGACTTTTGTTTTCGCCTTATTGACACCGTTTAGGGTTGTCAAAACTAATTATAAATTTTCAGAGAAGTTCGTCAAGATAATGAATGTTTGTGTTTGACAAATTTGAGTAATAAATTGTTTGTGAAATAAATTTTATTAATAAAAGATTAGGAGTGAAGCTTGAATTTGGCGTTTTCAGCTTATTCCCAGGCGCTAATATGAAGATGTTTAGCAAATAAGAATAATATGTGTTAAATTTTACTTACTTGTAGTAAGACAATTTTGTTTTGTACGAAGTGTGCGCTCTTTCATGTATTTCTGTAGAAAATGTCTGTCTTAAGACTCTCTTGTCTCTAAGGAGCGATCAGCCATTAACAACACGACCGGAAAGAGAGGGAAGGGTCGTATATTCTATTCCGTAGGGAATACACGACTAAACTAATTAATTTAAAGTTTCTGCAGGTCCATAAAATATTAATGAACTTGTTAAAAGCATCTGTAAGTAATTAAATATGGCACTTGTTTGAAACTAACTAACTTTCTACATTATTGGATTTGTAACATCAGAAATACATCATAGAAACCTAGCCAGGTCTGTTATAGAATGTGACTAAGCTTATTGAGATCTCTCTGTGCCTCGGAGAATAGGTTAGGCCTCTGGTCCCGGTTACCATAAGAGCATCTGTGATGGTAGTCACGAGTATTTGGAGTCCTAAAAAGTCGAACAACCGTAGTTTAGTTGTTGGACTTTTTGCTACAAAACTTCGGTACCTATCGTTAATGGGTTATCAGATGGCAGTCGCTTCATGTAATAATCTAAGTACGGTTGCTTCGTAGTTAGGCTGAAAAGCCAAAAGAGTTGGACTCGGAGAAAGATGATGTTATGTCTCTACACTCTCGTCGGTCACATACAATTTATAACGTATATTTCAACAATGCAAAAGCATATTTTATAAAAAATAGAATAGTCTTCTACTTTTTTATTACGATTACGTAATTAACATTCGAAGTACCGCGTAGAAAATAATTGGCAACCCTACATGATATGCATAGAAAGAATGAACGAATGAATGAGTGAGCGAAAGAGTTCATTCGTTGACATAAGTAGTGTTGTGTGACCTCATTAGCAGTCGTTTATAATTATATGTGTCAATTTGTTTTCATTATATATTATTTTAATGAAAAGCACTTTTATTATCAACCAGTTTTAATTAATGACGTAATTGTGATATTTTTATCTATATCAGTTCACTGGTTAGTGCTTATAAGTAGGTATTTATTTAATAGTGCGACTGACTAAAATAATTCTTTTTTTAATTTAATAATCTAGCCTATGCAGATGCACGTTGCTCCGCCCGCGCTGACGTTGGTTTTCGCGTTTTTCTATTATATCTCCAGTTCTACTCGGCCGTTTCTGATCAAACATGCGTAAGAATTTAAGTCTGGAACAAACAAAAAAAAACCGCTTCAAAATCCGTAGGTAGCAGTTTTTGCGTCCGTCGCACACAAATAAATTCCAAAAAAAAAATTGTATTCGTAATCGTTGATTATAAAATAAATCCTAGTTTTTTTAAATATCTTCAATGTAGGTACAGATACTTCAAATTTCATAATGGTATTAGATAGATTAACCAAAATTCAAAGACCGTAAAATCGACCTCTCTCTACACCACTCTTCACACTCTACGCGTGTGTGTGTGTGTGTGTGTGTTTGCGAAGGCAATGATTCCCTATATACCTACCATTGTCCCCGGATTCACAAATCCGTACATTATCTTTCTTATCCGGATTTGCGCACATCTACATTGGCAAATGTTGAACTGAATGATTGTGTATAAAAGAAACAGATAAACTGGATTATCGGATTTGAATTTTCTTGGTATTTGATTTCGATTCATGAGTTTTTTATAGCACTTAGGTGTCAGAGAATAATACAAATAATACAATTTACCTCGATTCTGCTAAAGTTGCCATAAAAACATCTATGGCAGTCGTTACGGGTAGTTGGAGCCCTAAAAAGTCCAACAACAACGGTCTAGCTGCAATGCTTCGATAGTGCCTAATGGTGACATTGGGTTGTGAAGGTCAGATGGCTTTGGAAAGCTTTGGATACGACTGGGATTAACTCTAGGTTGTAGGTTGAAGGTCTGCTAAAGGCAAACCACTGTCATGCCACTGATATTTTAAAAATGCTATTTAATTGTAGATGTTACTGTTATAGGTCTAAACTTTTTCATTCGCTCTACAAAATGTCATTTAATTTTAGACTTAAAACTGATAGTAATAAAGTCCAAAATTTTGGAATGTTAGTGGCATGACAGTGGCTTATTATAACAGAATCAAGGCGTATGGACGTGTGGAACACCAGGGGCGAAAGGACTATGATATGTTTGGTCGCGGGTGGAACCACGGGTAACAGTAGTAGGTATAGTTGAGTCAATTTAATAGGCCACATTTGACGTTTGTCAGTTTTATATTCATAATGAGGTGACCTGTTAAAAAAGGTCGATTAAAACGAATGAATCGATACGGACTTGAAAGCTAATGTGAATTTTTAAAATCCTCCCTGTCTCATTATTATTTTTTCTTTCGTAAATTTAAGGAGCAAAATAAGACAAGTACATGATCTATACCTATAATAAAACTGTACAGAGGTCAATTCTGTTCATTGAATATTTATTTACAAAATAACTATTGGGGGATGATTGGTGATCGATACTAATGCAAAAAATGCAATCAGTAATTTTTTTGTCACAACGTGGTTATTAATTTTATGATGATATTTCTTCACAAGTAATCATTGCATTCGATTCTACTTATCAGCTTTCGATTTTTAGAGTAACATGCCTAATGTTTAAAAAGAAAAAGGTTTAACTGACACAACATTGTAATGACAAGGTAATGACGTTCAGTTCTATAAATCAGAAATTGTTTATTATGTTTAGAATGGTTTATTGGTGAAAGCAAAACGTAAAATTACTTGTATCTGTCATTATTACAATACATATGTAATAGTAATTGAAAAAAGTTAAGCAATTGTGCAGTTCTAACAAAACGAAAAATATATAATTTGATGCCCACCGCAGCGCGTCGCGTAAAAGGTTGCGATGTTGAATTTTGATGAATTGTCAAATGTGGCCTATTAAATTGACTCCACTATAGTAATATAAAAGTAAAACATTTCATAATGATACTATCTATACTCTATTTGGTTAGGTACTTAACTAAACGTAAACAATCTTTAGCGACTTAAAAAAAAAACAAATATTAAAGAAATAAACTAGAGTAACTAAGTGGTTCAATTTCGGTTTTTTTGTCTTCAAAACGAGTTTCTGAACTCAAACATATTAATAAACTGAGTTTTTAAGTAACCCACGTACGAATAAAGTTTTGCCTAGTTTTACTAAATGCCTTTCTCCCCCACGATCTTTTTTGAACTTGTTACAATACCAACTTCCAAATTAACTCTAATCCTGGATACTCCAGAGAAACTTCACCTTAAATAAAAAACGGGCTATGTGCGAGTTGAACGCGCACGAAGGGTTCCGTAACATTAAGTGCCATCACGGCAAAAAAATTTGGATTTTGTTTCGGTATTTTATTTTATCGTAACTACCCATTTATTTTTAGTGATTTTTTAAAGAATAATAAGTAACTGAAATTACTAATATTTATTTATAGCACAAGCAACCTAAATTGCTTGTGTTAGGAATATTTAACTAAATTTCAAACAGCTACTTGTTGAGCAATTAACCAGAAAATAAAAGTAAAGTTTATTGTATGTGAATATTCCATTATAGGTATATATTTAATTCTGTTTTTTATTTGTTATTATAGCAACAATAACAACACATACGTTATTTCAACTGTCTAGCTATCACGATTCACTAAATACAGCCTGCAACAGACAGGCGGACAATGGAGTCCCATAACTTTTTTTATTAAGGATACGTCACAATGACTTCACCTCACCTGATGGTAAGCTAAAGGTAAAGTTTCATGACTAGGGTCACTACTACACACACGGTCACACACCGATAGTGCCACAGTGGTGGTTCTCAGCTTGACGGCCTCTTCACGCCCCGCTTAAAGGCCCCGGGACTATAGGAGGACCTTTTAGGTACGGAACCTTAAAAAGCAAAAATGAGTGAGTGAGACGGGCTATCAGTCCGCACGAGTGAGCATTACATAAAAGCTTCGTTCCCCGTTTGGTTTATCTCCGAGCAAAGTTATATCAAGCTTGGCATACTCTTAATAAATTGGGATCCATTTATATAAGACTTTACAGCGTTGAATAAATGAGTATAGTTTATTTTGAATTACTTATGACAGACTGCTGGTGGAAAATTAATGTTGTAGCTAACTTTTGTGGCTCCACTCCATAGATTTGGAGGTGTCTTATTCTGTTTATTCTGCCGGTGGATTCCAATTAGTTACCATGGATGAAAGAACTAGTGTTCTAGTTCGCGGTAGCTTAGTGGTTTGGTTAATGGACTGCTGAGACGAGGTCTCGGGTTCGATCCCAGGTTCACCATGGCACACACCAAGGACTTTTCAATGCATTTTGAAGGTATGTGTGTATTTATCGCAGGTTTATTATTGCCTCAGAGAGCACGTTAAGCCGTCGGTCCTGGTTGCCATACAAACATCTATGGCAGTCGTTACGGGTAGTTGGAGCCCAAAAAAGTTCAACCAGTCTAACTTGGAACTTTGATATCGCCATTGGTCATAATGACCATGGGTTTTGGAGGTCAGGAGAAGTCGCTCCACGGAAAATATCGAAGTTCAGCCGCATCACAGTTAGACTGGAAAGCTGACCCCAACTGAGTTGGGAAAAAGGTTCAAAGAGATGAAAGAACTAGCGTAAAATTGAACCAACTTAATCGTATCGGCTGATACATACGCATGTGGTCGGTAGTCTCGACATTTTATCGCAACAATTTTGCTACCGAATTCTGTCGCTAATCATAACGAATCAAAACAAACTAAACGATATTTGGTAGTCTCTACTTTCCAAACTAACGACTTGGCAGACAAGCACATGGCCCACCTGATGGGAAGCGGTCACCGTGGCTTATGGACGTGTGCAACAAGGGTGTCACACACACGCTGCCTACCTTGAAGGGAAGGGGTAGGGGGGCTAGGAAGGGGTGGGGGAAGTAGGATAGAGCTCATTTAACAGTAAGTTCAAGCTACTCTAATTACCGGCGGCGGGAACACAACACGATGGTTATTATGGCTGCGGTCTTCTGTAGAACGGAGGTACTACCCCAATCGGACTGCTAATTTCGGACGAGATACAATCGTGTCCTACCTCCATATATTACTTCATCAACTAGGAAATAATGCGTAGGTAAATTCGAAACCGCAGTACATATATATCGTGTCCCCTACCTTTGACATCCGCAGTCAAACTAAATAGATTATAATCGAGCCGCAGCGAGTGGGAGCCTCCAGGCTTTCAACGCGTTATCGAGTTACCCACGTTTCAGAGGCCGACATAATTGTATCACGTTTGATTTTAGAGTTCAGTGGGCGAGATGAAAAAACTAAGCGCTTTGATACGCTTTTTTTGTTAAAATGAGATAATATTATGATCCTTTTCAGATAAAGGAAGACTTTTGATTTAATAAGTTACAGATTTTTTTGGATATATTGTACAGCGCCATCTAGTTTCTTCCATATTTTGAATCTGGATTGGTCTGTAATATATGCTAGCGGATGAACTAAACACTACATGTGCACGCCATAATAACCATCGTGTTGTGTTCCCGCCGGTAATTAGGGTAGCCAGAGCTCATCCCTTTTCTTCCCACCCCACTCCTTCCTAGCCCCCTTCCGGCCTTACCCCTTTAGGGTCGGCAGTGCGAGTGTGATGCACCTGGTATTGCACACGTCCATAGGCCACGGTGACCGCTTTCCATCAGGTAGACCGTGTGCTTGACTGCCACCTAAGTAGTATAAAAAAAAAGATTGCAGTTAATTTTTTTAACGGGACTAATCCCACCCTCATTCTCAACTCATTAACTCCTGTATACGAACACACCACGTAATATAACTCGTAGAGTAATAATGTAGCTCTGCCTATCCCTTCGAGAACATACGAACATGAGTATTCGTTTAAAATTAAGACCACTTCATCACTTTCAAGTTTGGAAACTCCAGGCAATTCTATCCATTTTAATTTAATTTACCAAAAAGGTTTCGCATTTAATACGAGCAGCCCTAAACCTAAATGATACCATTGTCTCGTAAATCGATTTAACGACGAACCGAATTCAAACAAGCGAACGTAATGACTCATAAAATTAAATAGAGCCTTGATAGAAACAAGTTTAGTGATTGCTCGTACAAAGATATTATTAATATTCTAGTCTTACTCTCTGTCCAAACTTCTATAATTACTTCGCCATATTAATCTACGTAAAGTCGCTAAGAATTTTATAAAGAGTGCCTAAATAATACCCATCGTAAAAGTTTGGCGAGTTTTGTAACAATTTAGAATGTAAATGAGTTATTATGGTAGGGGACGGGCGAGGGACAGGGATGTGCGATGAAAGTTTTTAAGCAATTTCTGTGATGTTGTGATCTGGCTTTTGAGACTTGGAAATGAATTGATGCCTTTATATTCTGACTAAATAATGTTTTCTTACATAAGACTAAAATTTTGCCATTGTATACGTATGAATTCAAAATTCCCTTTACAAATTGAATTTCCGACGCAAAAAGGACAGGGTTTTATAGTTAAAATTTGACGTGTGTGTCTGTCTATGACATCATCTCTCCCAAACGGATGACTTATTTTTGATAATGCGTTTTTTTTTATTTGAAAGGTGAATTAGTCGGGAGTGTTCTTAGCTTGTCGAGAGCTTTTAAAAGAAATATTTTTTCTAAATTACTCCGCCACATTAAATGATTGTAGTTTGATGAAATTAATATGCTTATTTTTATGGGTGTGGCTGCCATCTGGTTACAATCAGTAGGCTGGCTAGCAGGTGAAGTTAGTTTGTAGCTCAAAGTCTGATGGGGCCTCACGCACACAAAGTATAAGAATAGGGTGTACTTTAGCAAGGACGAATCACGAAATCTTTAATTGTGCGATGCAGGATTATTAGATTCTTAGAAGTTCAACTAGATTGCGCTAGATGGGGTTGAATATACGTGAAATCATCACTCTTCTTAGATTTTGATGACTGAATTTATCTTAGTAATAATATAGACTTTATAATTATTTTTATTTTTTTTACAGGTATTATAAATCACCATCCACCCTCCAGCAACCGATACAAGTAAAAAGTATACAAACTCACCTTTCTATATGTTTCAATAGACTAGTTACTAATAATTTTTAAATGTTTTTATTGCATTTTTTACATTATATGCTTTACCTACACTTTTTTTTCGTTTTTTTAAACTTTTTTTGCTTTTACAAATTTATTTTAAAATTACATAATACAATGCTTTAAAATCTCAATGAATGATAAATATGGACTAGTTGGCGGACTTTTTAAGTAAGTACTCGTAACAACTGCCATAGATATTCGTATGGCAACTGATACCGAAGGTTAACGTGCTCTACACGGCAAGAAGGGGTCTCAATATGTTTAGAATGGTCACTCATCCTAAGACTGACCTGGTTATAATTGCTTAGCTTTGCAATACGTTAACCTACTTGGTTACCCCTTCGTTACGAGCCTCTTTTTTGTGCGGAATTCCTCACGGATACCACCCCTGCGGCGTTATATCGAACTTGAACCGACTAAAACCGCCCGCCCTCTGGAGTCTTCTAACACCGGGGAGCTATAAAGCCCCCAATCACAAAACTTATCCAAGACTTTTTAAGTAAGAATGGTTTGTTTTTAATCGTGAAACGACTTCTGTCACTGACTGTACTTAAAAAAATTGCCAATGAATTACTTTCCAATTATCACCCTAACATCAGTCACACCTCTTGCGAAAAGTGGCTGATAAATAGACTAATAAATAACAGTTCCAACGAACGTTAGCGAAATGTTTTGTCAATCTATCAATTTCATTGATAACAATGTGACAATCACTCGTCAATCGATCTCCCATTGAAGCTCTGCATCATTGTATTGAAATGAATTCACAGTTGAGTTATAGTATGAATAGTTTTAGGATTTAGTTAATGATGAAAATGGATAAATTATAATAAACTAGACCCAAAGTAAATATAGTTTAACTAGCTTGTGTTATGGGTTAACATCTAATATATAAAATTTCCATGTCACAATGTTAGTTACCGTACTTCTCCGAAACGGCTTTACCGATTTTTACCAAATTTTATATGCGTATTCAGTAGGTCTGAGAATCGGCTACTATCTATTTTCCATACCCCTAAGTGATAAGGGTTGTTCACCCTTAAAATGCAAAACAACGTTCGCCGGGTCAGCTAGTATTAATATAGATATTATACCAATACGCCACAGAGGCCGTCATAATGATAAGATAGAAGGATCTCTACCTACCCTATTGGGAACACGCGTAGCTATATGAATGTGTTTTTACTAACGAAGTTACGTGAGTTTTTAAGAATGATAAAGAATAATGTGGTACCTAATCTTTTTCAGTTTAATTGCATTTATAATGAAATTTGAACGTTACCACCTACAGATTAAGTTCAAAATGGTATGCATAATAATTTTGTTCAAAAAACTCACTTAGCTCAAATCGTTCCTAATGCATTGCTTTCATTGATTTGAGTACTTTATGCCATTATCGCGTCTCGTTACTTTCTTAAATTAAATCCTACTTTTTATATATATAACACGTCAAAATGACATTACCTCGCCTGATGGTAAGCTAAAGGCAAAGTCAGGACTGGGGTCACCACCACATACACCGGTAGTGCTACAGTGGCGGCCCTCAGCTTGACGGCCTCATCAAATGCTTTTTCACGCCCCGCTTAAAGGCCCCGGGACTATAGGAGGAAGGAAACACATGCGCTGGTAAAGAATTCCAAGTCTTTATGTTGCGGCACATAAAAGAGGCACCGAACCGCTTGGTTCTTGATGAAATTGATTCCACTGTGTGAGGGTGATACCTCAGTCTGGCACGTGTAGTTCTGTGTAGGAAAGGAGAGGGTGGGATTAATTGGAAGAGTTCATCGGAACATTCGCTATGGTAGACTACTTGTGATGAAACTTGCGTAAGATTTTAAACCTGACCAAGACCTATAAAAAAACCGCATCAAAATCTGTTCAATAGTTTTTACGTCCATCACGCACAAACAGGCAAACAGATAAAAATTTTACAAAAAATATTTTTTTTATCCAGAATCGTTTTACACCTAACATAATTCTAGTATTTTTTTAATGTCTCCAATATATAGACACAGCTATTTGAGAATTTCTTTTAGTACCTAGATATAGTATTTATACCTAGATGTTTGAAAGTTTTTGCACTATACCACACCTTTAACAGGTCGTTCGACCCAGTGTGGGTTGTATATTATTGGGAACAGTCGTTGTTAGGTCTATAGAATAGATATATAATTATTCAATAACGGTTATATTACAATAAGGCTTATTATTGTGTACTTATGCTACGAAGGCAGCTAACAAGCACATAACCCACTTTATGATAAGCAGTTTAAGCCGTGGACTTTTTTGTGCGGAAATACTCTCGGATACAACCGAAAGTACGGATGGATATACGGCTGTTTGAATGCATGGGTGCATGGATGCATATATGCATTGATGCATGGGCGCATGGGGACATAGATGCATGGATGCACGGACGCATGTCTGATGTCTGATACTCATTCAAAAACAGCTGCATAAATTTTTCTGATATTTGGATAGATTTTGGTCTAGAATAACACTTAAGTCTAATATTATAATCCCTGAAATAATATATTATGTTGTTATGGGAACAGAAACAATTCTACGCGGATGAATCCGCGGGCAGAAGCTAGTGTGCAATATATTCATCCTAAATCCAAGTAGCTAGACAAATCGCTTCCAACTCATTCCATAAACTGATCTAGCAGTTTCATACACCATTGAATGAGAAATAGCTTTCGGTTGCTCTCATCCGACTGCTTAATAGTCATGAACCTAAAAACCTAACAGACGGCACGCGTTGAACCAGAGACTGTGTTACAAAATGACGGCGGCTAAATATGTGTCTTAAGTCGGTAGCGCGAGTGTGACGACCCTGGTGTTCCACATGTCTATAGGCTACGATGACCGCTGCTCATCAGGAGGGCCGTGCGCTTGTCTGCCACCTAAGTGGTATAAAAAAATGCGTGGGTCAATTTTAGGTACTACCAATAAACCAGAGACGATAATCTATCGTCTTTGCAATAAGTAGTAGTAGTTTTTTTTATGATACGTAGGCGGCAGACAAGCACACGGCCCACCAAATTTAATTGAAATGTGTTATTTTGTCTAGCTGTCACTACGGTTTTTACACAATTTCATTACACAACAATTTTGACTAAATCAAATGAAGTTTACCGCGTAGTGGCTGACTAGTTTATTAGTATGTGCGTGTGTGCGTGCCGACTGGTACGTGTAAGCAAGTGGGTCGACTCTAGTGTCGTCAGTTGTATTTGTCAACGCGCTCCGTCTTTTAGTTTTATAGGTTTATGTTAGTAGTAATAAATTTGTTTGCGCCAGTTAAATTGCTCCAATTTGTCGTCAAGTGAGGCGGAGTTACCTTCAGGTGGAAAGGGAATGACTAGCTTTAAAACGATGTTTAAATGGCACTTCATGTAGTCGCTTTACTGACTTTTACGTACTAGCTGATGCCCGTGACTCCGCCTGCATGGAGACCAGTTACAGTTTTTTAATTTATCTCCGGTTCTAGTCAACTAATTGCGATCAAACATAATGGTGGAACCATACTTCGCTAATCGCTATTCGCCTATTGTATTCGAAGAAATTCTTATAGATGACTAAACCCTCCACAATTCATCATAGAAGAGTGACTAAGGCGAATATTCGTGCGAATAAAGCAAATATACACGAATAGACCCCACTTCGATTTATACACATATAAATAAAGGCGAACAGCGAATAGCGAAGTGTGATTCCACCATTAGGTAGACTTTAAATCTGATAAAGGCCTTTCTAACAGATAAAAACCGCATAAAAATCTGTTCAGTAGTATTAGTGCTCATAAATGTTATACATATTGTATGAAAAAGTATAAGACGAGTATTGTTAGTAAGTAGAAGAGTCAATATCTAATGAGAACGAATGCGTGAAAGTATTTCATTTAAAAAGTTAAACTTCGACATGAATTCTTATTTTTGTCTTGAAACACAACGCTTGGCGAAAATAATCCAATTGCATTTTTCTGAATTTCACGGCGACCCTATTATAGAACTCTATAAGGAAAAATAACAAAAAATAAAGCCACGAAGATGGCGGCTTACGTCATTTCTAATAAGTATTCCATGCGCCCATCTTCAAATAATAACAAAAATAAAAAATCTGTTGGACATTGGAGATATTTGAAAAAAGTACTTGGATTATGTTGTATTGCCCGCGGCTCCTCCCGCGTTGATGTCGGTTATCGCGACCAAACATAGCCTATGTTCATTCTCAGGTCTAATCTACTCATATACCAAATTTCATTAAAATCGGTTCAGCGGTTTAGGTGTGAAAGTGTAACAGACAGACAGACAGACAGACAGAGTTACTTTCGCATTTATAATATTAGTAAGTAAAGTATGGATGAACGATTCTGAGCACATTTTTTTTTGAAATACTTGTCTTGTTTGTGCGCGATAAAAGCAAAACCTACTAACGGATTTTGATGCTACTTAACGGATTTTGATGCTACTTAACGGATTTTGATGTGGTTTTTTTTAAAGTTCTTAGTCAGACTTACAAATTTACACATGTTCGATCACAATCGGAGTAGAACCGGTTATATTCAACCAATTGTGACCAAACATGAATAAGATTTTAAGTCTAAGACTAAGACCACATAAGACTATATAATACATATATATCCGGTAGGTATATAGAAACGCAAAACCTGACGTCCACGTGGGCGGAGCCGCGGGTATAAGTTAGTAAGAAAAATAAAAATATTAACATAAAAATCAATGACGCCCAACCTTGAAGCATGACATCTGACTTCAGAATCACTTTGAGATTTGAACAAACAAATTGTGGAATCCACTTATTGGCGCGGATTATTTTGTCAGGTTAGAAATGATTGATATAGAGGGGCGAGTTGCGCAATATGATTTCAATAGGGATGTGAATTGTCGACATGATGAAAAGATTATTTTGTAAACAAGTCATCAAAATTAGAATAAAAAATATGTTTATTATCTTTATTGCACACAAAACCACAATTTATAGCAAAAATATGTATAAAAACGACTCACGAACTGGTTAACATTATTGAAAAGTTAAGTCATTCTAACCAGGACAATCTTAGGATGGGTGACCATTTTTAGTACAATGAGATCCCTCCATACCTCGGAGAGCATAAATTACCGTCGGTCTTGGTTGCCATATGAACATCTATGGCAGTCGTTATGGCAGCCCTAAAAAGTCCAACAACGGTCTACAGAACTTCGATATCACCATTGAATTGTGGAGGTGATATGGCAGGTTTTTTTATACCACTTAAGTGGCAGACAAGCACACGGCCCACCTGATGGAAAGCGGTCATTGTGGCCTATGGGATTGTGGAATACCAGGGACATCACACTCACGCTTCCGACCCTATAAAAACCTAAAATGAAATTGAAGCCGTTCTGTAACCTTTTGTAACCTTAGAAACGTGTTCTAAAAATAGCCCATCTGTAACGATTCCTACTGGGCGTAGAGGAAGGTGGGGTAAAATGTATAGGTATGCCTATATAGAACGAAAGTGTTTTTGCTACATTGACTTGATTAATGGCTCTTTGTTTCAATTCCCACTGTTGGTGTCCGATATTTACTTTCTTTATAGTAACTAACACCTTTAAATGTGTGACTAAATGCGTGTAGTCAGCGTTAAAAGTAGATGATCTCCCTGCTGTGGGTTTTCTTAGCTATGACACTCGGGAGATGAAACTATAAATACGTGTAAAAACATTACCTTTATTAGCACAGTCGGGTAATAAAAAACTATGTGTCCCACTCCAAATTATAGGCAAAATAACACGTACACTACCTGGTGAAATAAATTTGAATAATATGTGGTGAAACACAACAAATACTCCAAGGTTGGCTGAAAAATTACGACCGGTTTGTTTGTTAAGTGGGCGGGATTCAACAAATGAGGGGTCGGGGTTACAACGAGCAACTTTGCCCGAACGTGCAAAGTCGCTCTTGTGCGGTTACACGATACAAATTATTTTGAAATTGTATTCGATTGTTTATGAAGATGCAAAGTCGTTTATTGTATGCGATACAATAATTTGGTGTTGTATTTTTAAATTACTAAATTGTGTTAGAAGTGAGTTCACGTCAGTAGCGTAATGACCAGGATTTGAATCCGGGACCTCTTGATTGTAATGCTGACTTCTTAACCACTGAGCTAACGTCGATTCTACTTGGATATTACTGACGACATTTGTGTTGTAGCGGTAACTGATTTCGAAAAGAGCTTCACTATTTGAACTGTATGTTTGTATGTATGTAGGTTGCTCCGCGATTATCTCGCGTTTTGCTGAACCGATTTTGATATGATCTCCAAAAAGTACTTTATACATTCTATACAATATTTTAGGAGGTATACTTAACCGACTTAAAAAGGTATACATACCTATACGTTATATAATTATTAAATATCGGGTATTTTAGGTATTAAACCGACTGCCGAAGAAAGGAGGGTTTTTTTCTCACAATGCTTAGTACTCACACTATTTAAACCAATAAATTAAAATGAATTAGCACGTTTTGCTGGTTCATTTAAATTTATTTCCTTCCAATGCAAATGTGATTCAATAGCCATTCTCTGGCGCTGTGTGTAATTCAGTAGCTAAGTTATCTTCTAGAAGTAATTTATTACTTCTGGAGCTTCTAGGTGATAAAATAAATGAGAAAGTTTTAAAGGCGGCACCACACTTAATACTGTTAAGCTGTTAAGAATTTAACTTCGCACTAAATTAAATTAAAAACTAGTTGTGTCCCGCGGCTTTGTCTATTATTTCACTGCTCTGGCAAACATTTATGCTATAACTGGCTGTGCCGTTTCTTCCGCGTAATTTCAGATTTTTCAAGGTTTAATTTTTCACACGCTACCTACCCTAATTATTTTTTTAAAATCAAAGTTACTCCTTATTAATCAGCTATTGAAAGTTCTGCCAAAATCGTTTTATTTTATATTCATTCCGTCAATTGACTTAACCCCGCTGGCTGGTAAGAAGCAAGGCTAAAGTCCAGAGGGCACGGGCCGCCATTCCAGCCACCATTCGTCCCAAAACGGCGGTCCCTACCTTGACGGCCTAGACAGATGCTTTTTCACGCCCCGCTTAAAGAACCCGGGATTGTAGGAAGAAGGAAATACGTGTGCAGGAAGTGCATTCCAGTTTTTAATTGTGCGACACAGAAAGGAAGCACTGAACCGCTTGGTTCGAGACGGTCCAGCCTTTTCAGAGATTAGCCGTAATAAACAGACAAACACACAAAAGTTGTAAAATAGGTTGTTTTTGTATATAATTATATAGGTACCTGCCGTGTATGTATAAACCAAATAATAATAATTATGCACTTAGTAAAAAGCGGTAATTTTAATATTACGAACAGACAATCCTTTTCAATTATTTTCATAGAGCATAGATGTAATGTCCTATTTTTCGTCAGAATTGAAATCATAATTGGTTCAAAACAAACCTAAATCTTACTTAACCCTGAAACGTCGTTCCTAATCCGCTGTTAATATCTGTTAAGAAGAGGTGTTATCTTAATTATAGTCTCCTTTGAGTTACGATACTACGGCGATTAAAAGGTTATTTGATTAACAGGTGTTGCAGAGTTAAGTGGGATTTGGAGTAAGGGCTTCGGAATAAGATGCTTGGACCCTATAAGACCAATCGTACAGTAAACTCGTTCGTATTACCCGACACATTTACGTTGGTTTAGTTTTAGAGGTAGTCCACCTAGAGCACCCGTCTGAATAGCACCTAACCTAGTCCACGAAGAGCACCTATCCAGACATCTTTGCAAAATTAGCAGGATCCTTTATTAAGTGAATTTATTTTTTAATCCTGGTGCATTATTCTGTTTGATAGCGAGTCGTTATCAGTAACGTGAGAACTCAGTGGTTTTCAAACACAGAAGAAAGAGCACCTGTTTGTAGCACCTACGTGAATAGCATTTAGCCTAGTCCATAAAGAGTATCGATCAATATTTTTGGCAGGTGCTCTTCTTCTTCAACCTAGTGTTAATCCTAGTCGCATCCAAAGCTTTCACCTTGGAGTCTGGGGTCCGCTTTACCAGTCTTAACTGCGGATTTGGCTGGACCTCGATATTTGCCGTGAAGCGACTGCCATCTGACCTTCACTACCCAATGATGACATTAGGCGATATCGATATCATTAGGCAGGTGCTCTTCGTGGACTCAAATTTATTTTGGTATTTTTGTCCACGTAGAGCACCTAAGAGTCGTATTTTATTCATATTCTAGAACCCATGTTATACTTAGTTTGGGTCAAGATGGAGTTGTGTAGTCCTAGAATTTTATCTTTATTTTATATGGAAGAGAGCGTGTCGTTCGTTTTTATAACATTAGTTGCGTTTAACTAAAAAAATCTAACAATGATAGTGAAGCACAAATGTCTGACTAACGCTATCAGTCTGTTCCATGAATTGCTCATTACGCTTCCGCTATGACGGCGAGGTGCGTGGCCCAAGTGATAAGCGTTGGAGTTTTTGCGCAAATAAAAAAAGTAACTTACGTAATGCTACGATTGACTTTTAAAGGGCATAAAACTTTTTTAAAAATATTTTCTTTAAAATTTATGAACATAAATGTACTTACGTAGGAGAATAACTTAATGCCATAGGCATTCTCTACCAGACAACCTTATAGGTGGTGCAGAGAATAAGAAATAGATGTCATTATACATGATGATATAAATCTATATCTAAGTATGTACAATGTATAATGTTAATTATACATACATAAATATGTAAATAAGATATACATACTTACTTACATAATATTTGAATTTTATCATTTACTTCAATAATTTTGTATAAGATGGTATTTTCTTGAAATTTATCATTGTTATTTTGTGAAGTCGACTCGGTAAAAAAATCAAGTAGAGCTTATTAGTCTGTGTAGAAATTTTTGAGCGTATTATAATTGTTAAAGAAATTTAAAACAATAAAATACGATTTTTAGCAATAAGTTGCTAAATTAAACGTATATGTGACATAATTCCAATATCAATCTATAGGTGGCCTTCTAACATCGAATACTACAACGCTATAATCTCATCCTTTAGACCGCATTCCTAAGTACGTCGCCTCGTCTGTTGTCGCTCCAGCTTATCAAAGTTCCGCAGACTCTGTAGGTATTGTCGCAAAGTATGTAGGGTAACCTTGCCTGATACTGGGCAAGATGATAAGCCAACAAAAATGGATGTTACATCAAGGTGTAAAGGGGAAATGAGGATAGTTGGGCCTTTAGCCGTTTGACTGAGTTATCTTTGAGGGTCAATTCTTGTAATATGTTGAAAATTTAGTTCTGATCTCATATCGATATTACAAATGGACATTATATGAGAAGAGATGACAGTAATGTTGTTAATAAGGTTCAAAGTATGAATGTAGAGGGCTTCAGGTGCAAAGGTAGGCCTAAGGATAAGGTGTGAAAAATGATATGGCAAAGAAGTGAGGAAAGAAGTGAGCTAAGGATATATCTTATACGAATGTATGGAGGAGAATGACATGTTGCAGCGACCACAAATAATTGTAAAAAGGGTAGGTAGATGAAAATATTTTGTAAAAAATTTGCGAGGATTACCATTTTATTTAAGCGTTTGCTCAGTTGACAAAAATTTGCATCGATACAAACGCTCTACCGCATGTAAATTTATTTAATCTGTACCAAGAATCGTGCTTTGTTTTTTTTTTTAGTCTGTGGTGTGACATTGATATCACCTGCGCCTTATTAGCATGCATTACACTACTTCCCCGTAAAAGGTGCCAACAGGATATCATAATCATTAATATGGATAAGACAAATTTATAATCATAAATTAACTAGCTCCCATCAAAATCATCATCATCACTTTGAAGGTAGGTTCGCTTTTCTACGATTTTTTTTATACAACTAAGGTGGCAGATAAGCACACAGCCCACCTAATATAAATTTCACCTCCTGATGTATCTGTATCTTACGAGAGCAAAATGTTTCAAGTGGTGAAATAATTTTTCCAATAACACCCTTAGTGATGCACACGTTCATAGGCTACGGTGACCGCTTCCCATCAGGTGGGCCGTGTGCTTGTCTGCCACCTAAGTAGTATAAAAAAATACAGTGGTTTTGAAGATTACCACAAACATCAAAACAAACTCACAAAATTATACTATTACTATTACTCATATAAATTATCTCCTTAATCATTATTTAACATAACCGACGATCGGACGCACCTCCACAACATTCTTGCAATATCTTACTATTAAATGCGTTCCTTAATTCGCATCAAATTATTATAAACAATTAGCATAGGAATTAGCTATTAGCATGCTAAGGTGGGGCAGCTAGTACAACATACAGACAACCAATACAACGAAGATAACATGTACATATAAAAATACGGACGAAACGTGTAGAAGAATATAACTGACGACACTAGAGTCAGTCCACTTGCTTATACTACCCGTTCGCGCTAACTTTGCCGCTGTCAAATGAATTCAGTATAGCGTTTTCTCACTGGAACTAGAACTGAGTGAATGAGACAAGGCTAAACCGACGTCATTTGTCAGCAGCAAACTTAGCGCGAACGGGTAGTACGTACAAGTCGGTACGCACACACTCACACACTAGTCAGCTACTAGGCGGCAAACGTCATTCGTTTCAGTCAGTTAAGTAGCGAAATAAAATACAGCATGTCACGTCAATATGACTTCACCTCGTCTGGTGGTAAGCTTAGATAAAGTCTCAGGAAGGGGCTCTTCATTAAACCGACAGTGCAATAATGCTGGCTTTTAACTTGACGGCCTCATGAAATGCTTTTTCACGCCCCACTTAAAGTACCCGGGACTGTAGGAGGAAGCAAACACGTGAGCTGGTAAAGAATTTTGAAGAATTGTGTAATGTTATGTAAAAACCGTAGTGACATCAATACATAATATTCAGGAATCACATTTCAATCAAATTTGGGTCCACTGCAACTCAAAAATCAGTCACACATGGTTAGCTACCATCATTTTTGTGTCTCGTCTTCAATGAGTTCGGTCCGTATATTTTATAGGTTTATGTAAGATACATTCGAAATTCAAATTGTGACACCAATTATTGTAGTATTGTTTGCAATAAAATTGAAGATATACTTACCACAATTTGCTAATGGAGTGTGTCTGGAACTGGTCTGGAATTATTATAAGATCACTACTGAACGAACTGAATCTAAATTCAAATCATCTTGTTAAGGTCAAAATCTTTAGCTAGTGAGTTGCGTCATTGCTTTTATGAGAGCGACTGCCATTTCCCAAACTTTTTTTCGTACTGGAATCCTCATGGATGCCACCCCTGCGGCCAGCGACGGTGGTTATGTCGTACTTCAACCGATTAAAACCGCACGCCGTCTGGGGTCTTCTAGGGCAAGGGTGTAAGGTGGCCTAAAAGGCATCTCCTTCGCATCCCCGCTCCCTCGGGTTTGGAAACCACGTTGTCCCTGTTATGGTCTGGAAAAGTGGGGGGACCTTCCAAAACTAAGAGTAAAGTCTGCGCCAAGGCATGGTCCTTCCAAAAAAAAGCAGCATGCGAATGCTACGACAGGGAGCGTGGGTTCGATTCCCGCTCAGTGCAAATATTTGTATGCATGGATATGTCATTGGTCTGGGTGTTTCTATGCATAATATGTATATATTTACAAAAAAAATGATATATAAGAATGTTTATCCGCATTCTAGAACCATGAGACAAGCTAGTTAAACTATGCTTAGTTTGGGTGTAGAGAGCGCTGTGTAGAAAAAAAAATCCTGCCATGTAAAACAAGTAGGTTGTATAGAAAAAATAACCTCGAAATTCAAAAAGCGCTCAAAAACGTTATAATAAAACCATTTTAACCCTTTAAAAGTACCCAGAGCCTTTGTTGACGGATTAAAACTAAATTCCCTAGTAGCCTAAGACTGCATAATAACAAAGTTGGCCATAAAGTTTTGATGAGAACGAGTAAGTACTTTGGCTATGTAATTAAAACTACCGCTTTATATATTAGCTGAGTGTTTCACTTTTGAATTTCTCGTTGAAGGTCTTTTTTAATAAAATTGTAACATGCCTTTTTACCATCAGAAGGTTTTTGCAGGGTCGGCAGCGCGAGTGTGATGCCCCTGGTGTTGCACGCGTCCATAGGCCACGGTGACCGCTTCCCATCAGGTGGGCCGTGTGCTTGTCGGCCACCTAAGTGGTATAAAAAATCTAGTCCTCTTTTCATACTAATAAGAACATTGAAACATAGTAAAACTTATCACTAAACAAAAAATATCTCACGAATTTAAGAACCTCCTATTTTTAAAGTAGGTTCATTTTTGTGTATTTCGTGTACAAAAATATACTTTAATGTCCATTAGGTTTTCAATTCCGTACTATATCCAATATATGTAGGTTCGTAATCCCTTTATCCCAATAAATTGGTAGAAAGGAAAGGTGTGATGGTCAAAATTACTTGGGGTCTTAACGTTGATAAGTTGAATAAGCGGAGCGTTAAGCGGGACGTTTTTCCTTATAAATTAATTTGGTTCAGTACTTTTATTCGATTTTTCTGATGAGAAGTGTATAAAATTTTTACAATAATAAAATTTTACTGGCTTGCCGAGTCATACGCCTAGACACAAAATTGTCGATCACACAAGAATCTTACAAAATAACTAAATACAGTACAACTATCAGCATTTGATCGAAATCTTCGGTTTTACTTTACCAGTAAAGTACGATAAGAAAAATAGATTTTAAATCTCTCCAAGATCTTCTAATCGAAAAAAAGAGCCCATTAAAATTCGTTCATTCGTTTTTACGGCTATCGTATAATAAATAGACAGGAATTCCATATTTTTTGTGTTCAGATGGTTCATTTTACATAGTAACTCAAGTATTTTTCTGTATTTATCTCCAATTTAATGACAAAGCTACAATTTTATTGTAGTATAGGTATAGAAAATAAATAAAACCATTATATAACTTACCCACATCTTATAAACGCTCCGCTACACGCTACAAGAAACACTGTGACACTAAACCTTATATCCTTCAAGGTTGAAAGGACGAAAATGTTCTTAAGATTTTCGTTCTCCTTTAGTCTTACTAAATGGTCCAAATGAGGCGTTTCTTGTTAGTTTATCTATAAAGACTTGAGCAGCGTTTATGTACGTATCTTGTATACTTAAGTATCTTTATGTAACGAGGCTTTACTTAGAAATTAGACGTTATTTGCTAGCATTTGTGAGAGTATTTAGACTCCAGATTATTCTTGTGTAAAACAGTACCTACTTAGATTTGTGTTAAATTTTTGGACATATATGTAATTGGGAATAAGTGAATTATCTGCAACATTTTTTAAATAGCTCTTTTAAATTTGAATAAAATGATGACATATCCTTTTATAAGTTCACTATTTGACCTGTGTGTTTGTATCGGCGATGATCTTGCGCTTGGTTAAACCGATTTTGAACAGTTTTAGGAAAAGTATTTTTTTACATTTTGAAGAAGGTTTTAATATATTTAACCGATTTTAAAAAGGAGGTAGGTTGATTCTATTTTTATACTTACAATTTTTTTATGGTTTTACTTTGACTGGCCGATTGACTTGGGCAGTTTGATACAAAAAATGTATCTAGGTATGTTCATCCGCATTCTAGAACCCACGTTATAGAGTTGAATATTTCATAAATCAACAAAACCAGATACTCCTCGCTATACCTAAACGTCAACTGCAGATAAAATCGTATTACAATGGTTGTCCGAATATAGATATAGCAGTTTCCTTAACAGTTACAATATACAATGATATATTATTTAGCATACAATACATGTACGTACGCGTCGATGTTATACGATGGCATACGGCGATCTGCGTGTCCAGTATAATAATGCATTCAGGGTGCTTTTGGGGTTGCCGTGGCGTTGTAGCGCATCAGGCATGTTCGCGGATGCGCGGGTTGACGGGTTCGCCGCTCTAATGAGGAAACGCTGCGCGTCCATGTTGACGCGTTTGCGCTCCTCCTCCAACAGTATCCTGAATGTATTTGCCGATAGATGGGACTCCCCCCTGATCCACAGGTGGATTTCTATCCACTCCAAAATTTAATTCAGAGTGCCGTATTTGTTAAATTTGATTTTTTATTAATTTATTAATTTATTAATTTTTGTTTTTGATTTTTAATTTTTAATTTTTAATTTTTAATTTTTAATTTTTGATTTTTAATTTTTAATTTTTAATTTTTAATTTTTAATTTTTAATTTTTAATTTTTAATTTTTAATTTTTAATTTTTAATTTTTAATTTTTAATTTTTAATTTTTAATTTTTAATTTTTAATTTTTATATTCTTAATTCAATTTTGACATATTAATTTATTAGTTTGACATTTAATTTTATTGTCGTTTCAATTGTATTTTAATTTAATTTTTTAATTTTTTGACTTCAATTTGAATTGTATTTTGGTATGTTGGAGGTGAATTGTATTGATTGTTTTATCACGTACTAACACTATTTTTAAGACAACTTTACTAACATATATATGGAATTGTTTCTGAAATAAATGATTATTATTATTATTATTATTATTATTATTATACGCTCCTGGCAACCTTCCCAATTTGGTCGCATTGTTTTTGTTGCTACTCTACATTTGATATATTACCGGGGTGTAAGGTTACCAAAATAAGTCATTTCCTTCACATCCTTTAAGATGGGCCCTCGACCCCAAGACAAAGGGGGGGGGGGGATTACAGGCGGCCGTCTTGTCACTCCAACGCCTACAGACGGAGAACTAACATGCCCCCCGCTTGTTCTCCACTGTAACCTCTGCTAGCTAGAGGGACACGCGGAGAGCATCCTAACAGTCCTCTACAGGGCCACTCCCGCCGCAGCCGGAATTGGCCGCAGACGGCAAACATGCCTTACCTTCTTCTTACAATCCTTGGTTCTTCAAGCGGGGCGTGAAAAGGCATCTGTCTAGGCCGTCGAGGTAGAGATCGCCATTTTGGGATGGATGGTATCTGGAATGGCAACCCATATCCTTTGAGCTTTACCCTAGCTTCTTACCATCCAGCGGAGTAAAGTCAATTGACAGGCTGAAAATGAAGCACTCGGCCCACCTGATGGGAAGCGGTCACCATGGTCTATGGACGTGTGCAACACCAGGGGCGTCACACTCACGCTGCTGACCCCTAGTCAGTTGATTCCAAAATTAAACTGGAATCAACTTAAATCCAATCCAAGCTAGGAGTCAATAAAACATTTTGATATCACTGAACTTTGAGTTTAATAGATTTGACAATATACATTGGTGAGCGTCCAAGCCCTAAAGCGTTGCCCCGTCATACGAATGTGTGAATGGGTTGTGAACAATTGTTTATTGCCTGAGCTATTAGAAGTTATTGCTGTTTTACATAATTGTTTTATTACTAACTGCCGCTGGTTTTGCTCGCATGTGTTCAACACAGAACATTATATTTAGCCACCGTGAAAGTAACTATAAAATACAGTTAGACTTCTACAAAGTGATGTTTAGACCTGAATCCACACACGCTGGCCTAAATGCGGGTTGGTGGATCGGACATATCCTTAGGAATTCTTCTAAGACATGTGGGTTTCCTCACGATGTTTTTCCTACACCGTCAGCAGATGATAAATCATGTGATTAGCACATATAAATTCCACAAGGTGAAATTCACATTGGCGCTGTCCGACCGGATTCGAACTCGTTACTCTGAGTAGAGACCGCGTCCTTATCCATTCAGCTACCATCGCTAGTGACCTCAGCATACCTTTTATAAACTCAAACATTGCTTCGCATTGTCAACGCTTAGCAGATGTGGGTAAATAAATTTCTGTCAAAATAAGTTCCGAAGCGTTCCGAAGCGATATGCCAGAGTTCCACTTTGACATTAAGCCAAGTGGACGAAAAGTTTCAAACGTAGAACAAAGTCTAAACTCAGTTCGTTTAAACTCTAGTCAATGGTAAAAACTGGAACTTGTACGGTCGTAGTTCGCTTTTGTTTAATTCACGAATTCAAAAATATAAAGTTTTGGAATTAAAATAATTTTGAGCGGTACCTAGAAGCATTTTTAGTATTATAGGTACTTACATTTGTTTGAGTTAGATTTTGTTTTCTTTTTATGTCATTGATACAAGCATAAAATCTGGGCCTCGATTTTGTTGAAACAAACCACTGTCATGCCACTGAAACTTCAAAAAATGCCACTTATCGGTTTAAAGTCTAAAATTAAATGACATTTTGTAGAGCGAATGAAAAAGTTTGATGAATTCTCCTAAGAATATTTATACAACGATAAAGTCTACAATAAAACTGTATTTCTTAGAGTGTCAGTGGCATGACAGTGGTTTTCCTTTAGCGGAATCGAGGCCCTGCTTGATGGTAAGCGGTCACTTCTGCCTTTAGTGTCTTTGATAGTCCTAATCCCCATGCTCCGAGACTTTTCACAAACCCAGTTGGGGTCATCTTCTCAATCTAACTATGAAACGGCTAGAAGTAATATTTTCCTTGAAGCGACTGCCATCTGACATCCACAACCCATTGTTATATCAAAGTTCTGTAGTTTTAGGACTTTTTAGGGCTCCAACTACCCGTAACAACTGCCAATTTTATACTTCATGGCTAGGCCTGAATACGGTATTTTTTTATACCGCTTAGGTGGCAGACAAGCACACGGCCCACCTGATGGAAAGCGGTTACCGTGGCTTATGGACGCGTGCAACACCAGGGGCGTCACACTCGCGCTGCCGACCCTGCAAAAACCTTCTAATGCCCTTCTTGAAGAACCCCATAGTATATATTATGCTATACATATAATATATAACTTTGTCATTTTTTTTCTACTTGGTCGCTGTAATTAAACCAAACCGGCACCGTTTAACAACAAGTTTAATTAAGATATTTAATGGATTAATTGGGATTAAACTTCGAATTAAATATTCAAATACCTATTTGTGGTGAAGTTTGTTACTTTGTTTTCATTGAAACTCCGGTTTGACGAGAAGATTTGAACGGGTTATTGGTCAAAGGAATTGCTTCTGTAATCTTATTGTTTCGTCTCAGTACTGTATATATTTGCTGTAAACCAAATTCCTCGTGAATAAAGGGGTTTAATTGAAGGACTTGTGCATGCTCTGGCATTTATTGGTGTTTAATTATCGCCGAATCCTCACTTCTCTAACTCAAAATCAAATCAAAATAGATATACACCAGCTGATGAGATTGGTTTCCGGTATTTGTTTATGTCTCCGGTCCGGGTAAAGCGGACACCAGACTTCGAGGTGAAAGCTTTGGATAGGACTGTTGAGGTTGTCTCCGGTTCTACTTATGTAAATACACGGCAGATTTTAAGTCTGTTCTAGTCTGTTTAAGTCGGCAGTGCCTCCACCCTACAAAAGACCGCGGCGATAATAACTATCGTGTTGGGTTCCCGGCTCGTGGTGCAGTTAGTAGGCTAGCCAGAGTTCACGGAAGGGATGAACAGACGGACTCTTAAATCCCCCCCCCCCCCCCATCACCAAACCTCTCTCCCATTCCCCGATTCCCAACCCCACCTAAAGTGTCGGTAGCGCGAGCGTGACTCCCACGTCCATAGGCCACGGTATGGGCCGTGTGCTTGTCTGCCACCTCAGTTGTATAAAAAAGTGAGGTTATGAAAGGCGCAACAAAAGTAACCAAAAAAATGCAACTGCAAGTTTCCCGCCAAAAACGGCCAGCCTTTGTTAACTTTTTCTGGAACCGTATCTGACAAAGAAACGTTTGAATGTGCATAAACGGCCAGTGCGGAAATGTTGGCGGTAAATTTTGCTATGCACTTGTTATTGGAAATTGAATCAATGTTATTGAATCATAGAGCTTTATTTTGAATGAAAGCCAGTTCGATAATAAAGTTAGGTTATAATGAAGTAGATTTATGGTTGCAATTTTTTTTTATTATGAACTTTATTGTTATGCAATGTTAATGTTAATGAATTCTTGTTAAACATAGTAATAAAATAACAATGCATCATCTAAACCAAAGTCAACATTATTTTTTTCTGTATAGACCATTAAAAGCAGGACTTATAAAATGTGTAAAAAAAAACAGTAGAGTAGTCCATTTATTAAACATTTTTATACATCAAACGGTTGAACAAAAATAGCTAAAATTTGATACAGAGATTGATTATAGTCTGGAATAACATATAAGCTACTTTTTAGAAAAGGTTCTTATGGGTTACGAAATCGAGAAGAGAATTCCACATGGGCAAAGTTGCAGGCTACGGTTAGTAGCAAATAATACCTTTTCGAAGCTAGAAAGAAATACAAAATATAAAAAGAAATACAACTACCTAGAGAATACAAGGATAGCAAAGTCCACTATACAATACATTTCAATTCAGTCAACCGCACATTTTAACAAGAACACCGCAGATTGTTCTAGAGAAACTACAACAAGTATTTTACTTGGGACTGAAAAATAAAATAATGCTTAGAACATGAACGTTTAAAACTTAGATACAATTCTATGGTCAGTGTTTTCGGTGTATGGGGTCTTTGGGACCCAAGGCAAGCCTTGCTAGCCGGCCTCTAGAGAAATGCCTTCTGGGAGATATACAGTTTACACCATGGCGTCTCATGACCCGAGATAGAGTCGATCCGAGTCCAAGATAACCACCCCCGATGGCCAGGGTGGGTATTTATGTAGATTTCCGCATGAAAAAAGTTATACAAATTTGTTCAACCCTTCAACGCTCAATACTTTATGCAAAAATATCGTTATTTTCAGTTATCACGATTTTTAGTATAGTATCGTTTTTTCATTAACCAGTTCCATGTTCCTCTAATAGCCTAGGAAATTCAAAATCACTAGTTCTAGAACACTATTTCCATTTTCAAATAGATAACGGTTTTTCCAATTTCGAATTGTTCTAACCGTGAACGTCGCCAACGGAACTCTTTAGCAGCGTATCAGATGTTTTTTGTTTTTTTACAGTCTTCACAGGAAATTCGGTTTCAATTCCATCCTTTTCGAAATTCATTTCGTTTTTTTTTCTATTCGTTGTTCAACGTTGCTTTTGCCGCTAGCGTGTATTACATTTCTTGTTTTCGTCGTTTAACTCGAATTTTTAGTGGCTTTTTGGCGCCGGGCGGAGTTTCCGTTTGAATAAAATTGCTAGGAGTGTATTTAAATGTTCTTTAAGTTAGAAACTGTTTAGAAATTAATGCTGTTTTAGTTTACAAATAAATGTTTACTAAATTGTGTGTGTCAAGTTGTAAATTAGTCAAGATATTCAGTTTTGGTGTTAGTTTTTCTTCCTCCTACAGTCCCGGGTCTTTTAAGCAGATTGTGAAAAAGCATTTGATGAGGTCGTCGAGCTGAGGGCCACTATTATTGTACTTCTGTTCCTGATGATTCCTGCGAGGCGAAGTTATATTGACGTGTCCATTAAAAAAGTCGTCATATTGATTTGTCGAAAGTTTACGCGAAATGACACATGAGAATAAAACTAGTTTTAACGGATTCTATCACGATTTATTTAGTGTTATATAATTATTATAACGTCAACGCCAACTAATCTTAATATATATAAATCTCGTGTCACAATGTTTGTCCTCAATGGACTCCTAAACCACTTAACCGATTATAATAAAATTCGCACACCATGTGCAGTTCGATCCAACTTGAGAGATAGGATAGTTTTTGAAACGGATTTCGACATCCACGCGGGCGGAGCCGCGGGCAACAGCTAGTACAATAATAAATTTGAATGATCATGTTAATCTGAAATCCTATCATAATTTTTAATTTTCGAACTGATCCCACTCATACGCACAAAACGTTTTGTCTGTATTTTCGGAAAGCTACAACCTGTGAGTCTTCAAGTCTAGAGTGAGTAGGTTACTTCTAGGCAAGCGTGCTTCATCGTCGACCACATCATCACTTACCAACAGGTGAGATTGTGGTCAAACGCGAGCCAACCAATAAATAAATAAAAATGAACTCCACCAGTATTTTAACCCTTTCTCTTGCATCTTTATCCGCTGAACCACCATGTTTGCTGTTCACGAACATTTCCATACAACTTTGATATTAATAGTTTCCTTTTGTTTGCAGGTAATATGCCCTTTGGCTACAAGAACACGCTTCCAACGCTACACCGTATGTTTTAGTTAGAAATTATAGATTATATTCTGGTTAAGTAACTTAAGTAAATTCTATTCCAGTATCACATTCTAAACCAAATATTTTTTTTGCCGCATCATAAAGACTTGGAATTCTTTACCAGTACTCATGTTTCTTTCTTCCTACAGTCCTGGGTTTTTTTTTATATAGGACACGTCAAAATGACTTTACCTCGCCTGATGGTAAGCTAATGGCAAAGGCTCAGGACTGGGGTCACCACCACATATCCTTTTATTGGGACATAAAAAAACATCTAATGAGGCCGTAAGCTGAGGGCCACCATTACAATATTATCGTTGTTTGTAATAGTGACCCCCTTTCCTAAAACTACCTTTCGCTTACCATTAGGCGAGGTAAAGTCATATTGACATAATTTTATAAAAGTACAAAGTCAATAGTATGATTTCCCCAAAGAATTCAACTTATTTTTTCTATGACTAAAAATTTTTGAAAATAGTGATTGAAAATTTCACCAAGAAATGAAACATAATTATAACACTTCATCGAACGCTTAAAGCCCGAAAACCAATCACTGCCAGTTTGAATGCGTCCTGCAATATTTCTACTTGTTTGTACCCTTACACCTGTCAAGTAAGGGTTGCCACTCATTCATTTCATTTGCCAACCGGTGTCTTCATTTCCAGAATGTGTTTATTTATTTAGGAAAGGGTGCGGGCTTCTAAATTGTTGGCCTTGGCTAGTCGAAGGTTCGGGTATATTGTTATTATGAACGAAAAACTACATAATTTTGTTTGTAAGTGATTTTAGAAATGGAGGTAAGATACGCTCTCTAAATGGAAGTTATTTGGGTACCATCAGTAATGTATGTAACATTACTAGTATTTTGATCATAACATAACATAACATAAACTCACGCCTATATCCCCGAAGGGGTAGGCAGAGGTGCTAGCACCCACATTTCGCCATATTTTGTTCAGAAGATGTTTTTTTTAAAATATAAATGAAATATGCCTTGATACACCTTTTTCCATTGACGTGCTCTGGTGTTATGGCAATCGTTACGCCTAGTTGGAATCCTAAAAAACCCTACTACTGGTCTAATTACAGGACTTCGATATCGTCAATGGTTTGTGGAGATCAGATGGCAGTCACTTTATGAAAAATATCAGAATTTGACCGTTTCGTAGTTATATTGATAAGTTGACCCCAACTGGTCGGAGGCGAATGAAATAAGAAAGACAGAAAGAAACCTGGCTTTAAGTATTTATGAACACAACGCACATTAGGTTACTAACTAAATGACAGTATATTTTTTTTAAATGACGATTTAATATTCAAGTTTTATGAAATTGTCAACCCTAGCGTACTTTTTACTGCCGTCATATTTCGTCGCGAGAAGTTTTTTTATTCGGTCGCTGCCATCCGCCTATTTCCTGCCAGCAATTGTCTCCTTTCAGGTGCCTTGTTCATAGGCTCAACGTGTAGTCACTACTTGCTTTTTATTTAGCGCTTGCAGGCCCGGAAAATGTGTTTGGCATGTAGATTTTCTTTCTTTTTTTACAGAATGCTCGAAGGTACAAAGGCATTATGTAAAAATGTTGTATTCATTCTAATAAGCTAGTAAGCAAGTATGTTCTTCTTGATGGTAAGCGTTTTCAATGGTTTATGCAGGTTTACAATACAAGATAATATGTACTACGTGCATTGCTATCTGCAGAAGAGAAGAGGTGAGAGATAATTGCGAAAGAGATTCTTCTTATTTTATACCCGACTGCGCCAGCGAGGGTAATGTGTTTCGCGTGTAACCCAAACCTATCGAATAGGGTATCAAAATGAAGGGAATTAAAAGGAGATTCCAAAAATATGATGATTATTATGTCGTAACTACAAAGTGTTAAATAAAATAAATTATTAAAAAATAATATAACCTGACTGTTGTTGAAAAGACCGAAACAAGTTTGATAACAGGCGGTGGTACCCACCGAACATTAAAAAAGATTTTTCTTTCTTCTGTGGTGGTACCCCTTCGCAAATCATAAACTGAAAGAAAATAATGGGTACCGCCTGCTATCAAAGTTGTTTCGGTCTTTTCAACAGCTCAGTCAGGTTATTTTTTTTTATTGTCGCATTGGCATAATTAAGGTAAATTTAGAATTACATCAGCGAATGCGAAAAAGTATGTAGGTATCTAAATACGAAATCTATAATAATTAATAATTAAACTGAACTCATTAAAGTTCTGAAGTTTATGATAAGTACTTGTCTAATATGCATACCTATATGAAAAATTAATTACTGTAAAAAGCGAGTCCAAAAATACAAAAGTCAACAAACAAAGCAGTGTTTTGTTCTTCGGATTTCAATGCCTGCGGTAATTTTGTACCTCACGTAAGTGTACTTAATTGTTGATTTTTACCAAAAAAGGCGCAGTACAACGCAAGCATTTGCTAAGTGTACTATAACCGTAAGTTTGGCAGTAAGTGCCAGGGGGTAACTGCACTAATTTATAGAGAACGGTTGGTCCAAGTTATAAGAAAAATGCTAAACAGATTTTATTTCTACTGACCGTCACTTTACCCTTATTTATTCTGTCATTTTTTATACCACTATAATTTTATCTATACGTACATATAAATAAAATTGATGTTGTGTCTGTTTGTAATCTTAAATCAATCCATGTAGGTACGATGCATATAACGAAAAAGCAAGTTTAGAAAGTTTTGTCTGTCTTTCAGTCTTTCTGTTGGTTTAAAAGAGATCTGGAACAGCTGGGACCTCTCCATCGTAAGCCCAACCCCTGAACTATAGTGCGATGCATCTGACTTGGCAAGATTTCGGAGTAGTGTGCACCCCACTACTCCAAAACCTTGCCGAGTTAGATGCCGTACACTATACTTGTTTCTATGCGACGCATTTTGTCACAAACAAGTATAGTGTACGGCATCTAACTTGGCAAGATTTTGGAGTAGTGAGGGCACCACTACTCCAAAACCTTGCCACTATGCCCTTGCGCACTATGATAATCTGTCGACGCTTTAATACTTTTAATAATATATTTGCACACACGGACGAGAGACGAACGTGTATAATAATATGAACACTGTATAACATAAAATCGCTTTCGCTTATAACTTGTGGCACACGCCGTACCTCACTCCAGCCTCTCGCTTAAGTGGGCTTGTGCATTTATTGCCAATAAACTGGACCTTCTAAAGAGAAGTTATACGTACGGATTTGGTTATATTTTTACTCTGTCAGAGGTTAAAAATGTAGGCACTAAAATGGTTAAAGTGCCAAGCGATTCACTTGCCAACTTCTGGACTAAATTATACTAATTCCTGAAAAAACAAAGTGTAGGAAAATGAACACGGTTTATGATCCTACTATCCCAATAATATAATAGCAACTCATTAATGTCCCACTGTTGGGCACGGGTCTCCTTTAACGAGAGAGCTGAGAGGGTTTAGACCTTAATCCACACACGCTGGCCTAATGCGAGTTGGTGGATCGGACATGTCCCTAGAATAACTTCTAGGACATGTGGGTTTCCTCACGATGTTTTTCCTTCACCGTCAGTAGTTGGTAAATCATGTGATTAGCACATATAAATTCCACAAAGTGAAAGTCACATTGGTATGTCTCTCTCGATACTCGATACCTCCTAAACTACTCCTACTTCTTATACTACTCGATAATTATATCCTACTAACGACCCGGGATCCGGTTTCGCCCGGGTGTAAATTCCAGTTTTCCAATAAAGTATAATATATAGCCTATGACACTCACGATTGACGTAGCTTTCTATTGGTGAAAGAATTTTTAAAATCGGTTCATTAGATCCCGAGATTACCCCTTACAATTTAACAAACACACAAACTTCACCTCTTTATAATATTAGTATAGATTATATTCTACTAATATTATAAATGGCTTAAGTGTATATTAGGTATGATAAATGTGAAAGTTTGTAGAAATGTTTACATGTTTGGATGGTTGTTACTCAACCACGCTCTGACGGGTAAGCAATCGGGTTGCAAGAACGAGTTCCGAATTTATATACGGGCGGAGCCGCGGGTAACAGCTAAGGGAGAGTTTTGTTTGCTCTATCGAAATACACAAGCACCTAGATGGTGAGTAGACAAAATTATTTTTTAACTAGCTCACTTGTAAGTTTTTGATTTCGAATAAACATACTTAGAATCATTACCCAGAGACATTAATACAAAGACATACATAATATTTGCACTTAGCGAGCATCGAACCCGCAACCTCCTACGTAGCAACCGTTAGTACGCTCTACCACCACGCGACACGGGTCTCCGAAATAGGTTTTATGTGAACCCCCGGTAAACGGTCTTATATTTCACCTATTTTTCTATATTATTTATTATATCCGCATTCTAGAACTCATAACACAAGCTAGTTAAGCAGTGCTTACCTTGGGTCGCTTCGGTTTGAATTAGTTTTTGATTCAAACCATCACAATTTACACCTATAATACAATCAAATATACTATGTCATATGAATTACAAAACTACAGTATTTCTGAAGGTTACCCCAAATTATAATAAACAAACTAACAAAATTCGGTTTTCTCTTCACAATATTGATATAGAGTCAATATGTAACAATACGTTATAAATACAATAATAATTCTATATTTCAGTTATTAAAAACAATTAATAGTTATATCTATAAAAATAGAATATTTAAATAAATAAAAATATTTGACAAAATAGGTCTGTAACTTCCACCGACTGATACGAGATGGCAGCACCAAAACAGCTATTTTATCAGTCACACTTGCTGTCCTTATCAACACGGGGAAACTGCCATATGTCTATCCTTATCATATTAAAATAAATATTTTAATTAATACTTTTCACTACTTTATTCATTTCAGATTGTTTTAAATAATATTTGATTTAGTATACAAAAAAAATTATATCAATATGTTTATTATTTTCGGAGTTATTCAATAAAGTCCTGAATCGCGTTATGGAAGTTTCTACATTTCTTAGTATATATACAGCTATTACGATTAGGGGATCGGGGAGTCCGTTTCTACACAGTAAGACAGTGGTTGGGAGTGGGCCTGTTCTAATCCCACTTCCAAGTGGAACCCAATATGCATAGCTATTGAGGTACAGTGCGCAGTTGTCTGCGATATGAGCGCCCCCACACGTCGTTGGTCGCCGGCGTGTTGGTTGCCCATAGTTCACGGGCGGCGGTGCCGTTCGAGGTTCAAGGGCACAGGTGTGTCCTTAGCGAAGGAAGGTCTTAAGGCCTATCAAGAAGAGTACCCCCGGGGCTCGGTAATACGGAGGAAGCAAGTTCCTCAACCCCACTGTTGTAGAAAATTTGACTTCCTTTTTCGAATTAAATTTAGGTAAATAATATTATTGTCAATGATAATTATTATTGTTTTATTGATAGGTAAAGTGTAGTTTAAATAATGTATTATTATTATTTGTTACTAGACTTAATATTTTCTAGAAAGTACCTATATTATAATTATTACTGAAGTGAAAAATATAGTTTATATTTTATTTATTTATATGATATTTTATTGATAAACAAAGTGTGGTTTTAGTTAATTTATATTATTCGTTAGTCGAACGATAGTTTACACAATATAATTTTTTTTATTTTAATACAAGATTAAATCAAAGACGATTATGAAAACTCGTCTTTGATTAAATACAATTTTATTGATCTAAATATCAAATTGTAAATTAGGTAGTTGTGGTTATACTTTGAAGATATTTTAAAATGTTGCTTTGGTTAGGTTAATTGAATTTTTTAAAATTCTTGTCTCTTTGCTCGTGATGGACATAAAAGTTTGGAAGGGTTTGGATGTGGTTTTTCAGGCAGACTGAAATCTACCGTATGTTTAATCGTAATTTGTAATTGCTTAAGTCGAAGGCGATTATATTGAATCCATAGAGAATACCATAGAGACACATACTTCATAATAGCTCCATGGTGACAACACTTAGTTAAAATTTGTGTTGGTACACAATAGAAAGGGGGTCAGTACATTATTTTTATTTTTTTTAAATTCAGTATCTAATTTAGCTAAATATTATGTATGTAGCTAAAAACAGTACCTACTCAAAATATATGAATATTTACTTTCAAAATACTTTCTTTTTTTTAACAAGTTTCTTGTTTCTTTTTAGAAATATTTATTACACTAGCTATTACGTTGCAATTTAAATTTCATCTTACATGCCACAATTAGCTCAAGTGTTTGCTCTATTGACGCAGAGATTAAGTGAACGGCTGTCGTGTAACAAGTCATCGGTTCGATGTTGAAACTCTTAATTTTTATTTTTTTTCTCTATTTTTATTTACTTTTTTTAATTACACATACTTATTATATTATTATGTCTAATAATATCATCAGATATGATTGTCATTTAGGTCGGATTGATTTCACTAATGAAAATTTTTACTATCAAGTATTAGTTCCAATCACCCTTTTCAACCCGGGAATCGAAATCATAACCTCGTAATCATACACTAACATGTGCCACGGAACCAATGACGCAATAATGCAGGACAATGAATGTCACGTTTACAAAAGCAATGGGATCGAACCGGTGTCTTTTCGGAACCGGTTTTTTGTACCATAGGGACGTTCTTGAATCGTATTCAACTGTGGCAAGGTCATTATGTAATACGTAGCTATCAAACATCTGTCGCGTAGCGGTAGAGCGTTTGACTATTTTAGTCGAAATCGGAGGTCGAGGGTTCGATTCCCGCTCAGAGTAAATATTTGTTTGCATGAATATAAATAAATCTCTATCATAGTTTAACTAGTTTGTGTTATGGGCTCTAGATTGCGGATAAACGTACCTACCTACTTATTTACATTTTTTTTGTAAATACGTTACCTACATTATTATCATCATTATTATTCATGTATACAAATATTTGCGCTGAGCGGGAATCGAACTCACGCCAATGATTACTGTACGCTCTCATAGTAGTAGCACGATGATATAGCCTCAAGCTTGTAGATTAATAAGCAATCAGACACAAAAAGATTTTTCAATCCATTTGTTCCTGAGATTACGGCGTTCAAACAAACAAACATAATCATCAGCTTTATAACAGAACCGCGGTAGCCTAGTGGTATGGGTAATGGACTGCTAAGACGAGGTCTCGGGTTCGATCCCAGGTTACCATGGCACACACCAATGAATTTTCGATGCTTTTCGAAGTTATGTGTGTATTTATCGCAGGTTTATAAGTGCTCGGTTAATGGCAATAGGCTCGCCACCTATTACCTTTTGACCTAAACATAAACTGGCGAAATGTGGGTGCTAGCACCTCTGCCTACCCCTTCGGGGATATAGGTGTGAGTTTATGTTATAATAGAACACTATAGCTTATTTGTCCTCATATAACAGTGACCTATAAAATAAGTCGTTAACCGATAATGCGGCGAGACGTTTAAAATGACTTCAGCCATTAAGATAACCTGTCCTTGAGGTATATAGATAGAGAATACGATTTTATTACGAGCCTTGATGTCACCACTGCCTCTGCTTACCCACTCAAGCGTGAATTAGGTGACATAGTTACTTTAGATAGTAAAATTTATGTTTCGTACTATAATTTGATGCTTATCTGTTTCTGTAGAGCAATAGTCTTTTGATACTACTTATGTGGCAAACAAGCACATGGACCACCTGATGGAAAGCGGTCACCGTGGCCTATGGACGCATGCAATACTAGGGGCATCACACTCAGGGTGCGGTGCGGTGACAAAACCTCCACGTAGTGCACCCGGGCTACTGAGGCGAGCAGCGCCTCCCACTCGCCACTGTAGACGCTGCTGCCTGCGGCCAATCCGTCCGGGGTGGGAGTGACCCTCTAGAGGGCTGCTCCGAGGCTCTCCACGTGTCCCTCTGACCAGCATAGGGCACAGTTTTAGTCGGTTCGATCCCGACATAACCACCCCCGATGGCCGACGGGAGTGGTATCCATGGGGATTTCCGCACGATAAAATAAAAGGGGATCACACTCACACTTTTGATATCAATTTTTGTAATATAGTTCACCACATACGTTGTGTCGCTTATTTGGCCGTGTTGTTAGATCGAAACTACGAACAAAGCCCCATACAGTATTGTTCTATAGCCCTGGTATGGCCATAAGTCACTACTAAGCATTCTCGAAAGTAAGATTCGGTAAAAGTGAGTTTGCGACCCCTTCCTCCGCGCTAATATTTTTGAGTTCTGCATTACGTGTGTGTTCTGTTTGCACTGCGCGCTGACTAATGTCGAGTGTGCTTACTAGCTCTTGCCCGCGGCTGCGCCCACATAGTATTCTGTTCCCGTCCCCGCTTCCATTCCAGCGATAAAAAGACAAAAACCCTACGTGTTATTCCAGACTATAATCTCTCCCTGTACCAAATTTCAGTAGGATCCGCTCAGCCTGTCAAAATTACACATAATAGTATTATAGTATTTAATAGGATGAGCGGAATCTTATTTCCAAATATTTATTTATAACCGCATTAATTTCTAACAGTATTGTGCATGTAAAAATATTTTCAAAGGTAGCACTATCGGTGTATGTAGTGGAGACCCCCGGTCCTGAGACTCCATTGCCTATAATGAATTGCACAAAAAATTTTGACAGAAGTTGTCTCTGAGGTAAGTGAATCGGAGCGTCACGTTAGGAGCTAACTTGCTCACCGTAAAATGATTCCCACGTTAGCCACCAGGCGGCGCTAATCCACTCCCATACAAATTTGCGTTTACGCGCTCACTAGCGAGTGTAAAATGGCAAACGCAACAACTCAGTATAGGCCGCCCTCTGGCGATGTGAAGTCATGTTGCCCTGTCCTATATTTAAAAGAAAGTGAGTTTTAATCGAGTTCCCTTAGTACCATTTCCGCTTACGTATCACTAACGAATCTCCACTATTGTTCGGCAACGTGCTGCGTATTCCACCATTGTTCTCCACAGTATTAAACACCATTAAAATGTGTCCTACGTAGTTTGCATAAGGAGTAGGGGAGGGGGAGGGGGGGGAGGGGGAGGGGGGGGAGGGGGGGGGAATGATTTGTGTAGAATATCGTGGAGTGGACTAACAATTTCATTATATTCGCTTAATCAATTTGCCTAGTGGTCTGGGTAATCGACTGCTAAGACGAGGTCTCGGGTTCGATCCCAGGTTCTCCATGGCACACACCAACGACTTTCCGATGCTTTTCGAAGTTATGTGTGTATTTATCGCGGGTTTATAAGTGCCCGGTTAATGGCAATAGGCTCGCCACCTATTACATTGGGACCTAAACATAAACTGGCGACATGTGGGTGCTAGCACCTCTGCCTACCCCTTCGGCGATATAAGCGTGAGTTTATGTTATATGTTATATAATCAATCTGCACAACCGACCACAGAGGGAAGTAGCAGAAAGAACGTGTTTCCTAGAACTTTCTTAACCCATATGCAACTAAAGTTAAGAATTAAATGGAATGAGTCAAAATCATCAAAATAATATTTAATTTTAAACTTTTTTTTATTAAAGATAGACTTCAATAAAAAAAACCACCTGATGGTAAGTGACGATGTGGTCTACAATGAATCCCGCTTGCCTAGAAGGATCCTATTCACTCGTGACTTGAATATTCCCGTCAGAAACACAAGGATTGATTGATTGCTCTTATTGCATTGAATCTCATTTACAATACATTAAAATCATACTACAAGATAATTAACAGTACGTACAGACGCGCAGATTGTGATAAATAGACTACTACTTCCGCAGAACTGATGATATTTAGTAATTACATGTAACTCACTGCATGGGTATGTATGTTCCATTGGACTATAAAACGGTAGAACCACATTTGTGATGAAATTTTCTCTTAAAATGGGTAATTTAATGCGAAAATTTCATCAAAATTGTTCATTAAAACTTAGAAAAGACATACCTCCTTTTCAAATCTGGTAAGTAAGTATATCTACTAAAAACTTCTCCAAAATAACCCTGAAAACCGCAATAAAATCGGTTCGCCCAACTTGGGATCACGGACCAAAACAAAAATACAGTTCAAATAATGAACTACCTACCTTTTAAAGTAGGTTAAAAATGAAAAGTAGAATCGTCAATTATATCGTAAATCAAAAGTGAAGGAAGAACAATTACCTACATGACTCGATATGAATCAACCTAGGCATCTTCTTCTTCTTCTTCGAGTCAATGGCTATCAGTCTTTTTTTTTTTATACCACTTAGGTGGCAGACAAGCACACGGCCCACACTGATGGAAACTCTTTCTCTCCCGTTAGATTTTTCCAATAATTGGCTACGGCCACAGCGTTGTCCGTTGCTTCACATAAGTCCTCGATAATGCAGGTGGAAGGGCACAGTGGACAAGAGAGCAAGTGCCACATGGACTGGCATGGGGCGCCTACCTAGGCATACAAATATATCAATCAATTTTATGACTGGGTTAAGAGAACCCGTTAGCATATATGAAAACAATCATGAAAGTAGAAGAAGTGATAGTTGTAAACCAGGACGGTAGCAAGTGGAAACATGTCTGTATCTACCTACCTCAATAGGATAGTGCCGTGAATATACATAGAGCGGCACACGCCTCACACTACACATCTAAATGTGTATATGTTACGGCTAATACCCGAAGTGTGGCTGCACCTAGTTTTAGCCGGTTAGAACTAGGTGTAGCCACTTACTCTTGGTTAAACCTAGTATACCCGAAGTGCGGCTGCACTTAGTTTTAGCCCGGTTAGAACTAGGTGTAGCCACTTACCCTCTGCCGTACTTAAGCTAAAATAGGGTTAAGCCTCATTTGGTCATTTTTGAGTTAATGATGCCAAATTACAGAGCGCAAAATTCTCTACAATTAGGTTAGGTTAGGTTAGGTTAGGGCCTAACCTAACCTAACCTAACCTAACCGGCTAAAACTAGGTGCAGCCACATTTCGGGTATTAGCCGTAACATATACACTGGATAAATATTATTTGATCAAATTAAACAAAGTTCCTTTTCCTGTATGACAGTGCTGGCATACAATTCAGTACAGGAAGGAACAATTAACCTCTCGACCTCCAAGAGTTGAAGCAATAAGCGACAGCTGCGCGTGAGTCGATGATCTTATGAATTTATGAGCAACGTCTACGGTACTTGATTATGATTACAAACATAGTTATTGCCGGTTATAAAAAGATTTTTATATTACAAAGATTGCAACACAGCGCTTTAGCCATCATACATACATACATACAAATCACGCCTTTTCCCCATGGCGGTAGGCAGAGATAACATCTTTCCACTTGCTACGATCTTTGCATACTCCTTTCGCTTCTTCAACTTTCATTTGTTTTCAGCCATCAGAGGATCAATTTTGGTAAATTATGTTCACAACTCAGTTCCGATCTTGGGCATTATTCTGTTTGACATTGATTTCTAATCACAGTCGAAACGTGAGAAGTCAGTCGATTTCAATATGTTAATATAGAGGAAAGAACCGGTGTAAAATTAAACCAACCTAAATGTGTCGGCTAATACGAACGTGGATGGTTACGGTATGATTTGTCAAACAGAATAAGGGCCCAGATCTCGATTTTTTGAAACAGATGCGGTATCCAGTCTACTCTATGTCGGTGTTGGTGTTGATGTTGCTAGCTAATTTACACCGAAAGTTTTGAAGGTAATCTGACAAATAATTGTCGGAACTTTTCGTATAATGCCAGACGACCTAAAAATGTTCTTAGCCTATTTTACAATGGGCAACAATATCGAACAAGGAAATTTGCCTCAAGTTTTGTGTTGCCAACAAAATTTCTTGTGTTGCTAGTACTACTAAAATTTACTTTCATCTTTGTCTTACTTACAGTAGAAAACGAGATGGGGATACGCTTTTTTATCTCTGAAACTCGCTAAAGTTTTTATAATACAGTCAACAGTCATGCTTGTACAGTCCCCCGCAAAAGTTGCTAGTTACCAACTTTACATTAAAAAAACCGTGATACGGATACCTCGTTCAGTTCCGAAAGAACTCAGAAGTAATTTTGTGTTAAGTAAAACTATATTATTAGTTTGTATTTTGCGTTTCTGATATACCTACCAGTTCTTATTGCGTTCCTGCATTTTCTTCTCCACTTCTCATGGTGTTTAATATAAGCTATTACGACGTTAAACTAGCGATATAGTCAGTTAGGGGCAATTTTGACCATGTATTTATATCCAACCACCACCTCCCCCCGCCCATCGCCCCAATCCCTCCTCCAACCCAATCTATGGTTGGCGGCGCGAATGTCACCAAGACACCCTTGATGTTGCACACGTCCACAGATCACAGTGACCACTTCCCATCAGGTGGCCCGCGTGCTTGCTTGCCACCTAGGTAGTATAAATAAAACCTGGAGTGCGACTATGGAGAACATAGACTATGGTGATCATACCTTTCATTCGTTTTTTATTTTGAACTTTTGACATTTTGTTCAAGATTTTTGCCCCAAGGTATATTTGAGTTTTCTCCTACCGGGGTTCGGAGGAAGCGGTCATGTCCAGACATTTGTTATATGCCCTACGTTTATATTTTGATACGCAACAATGAGCTAATGACAGCAAAACATCAAAGATGGCGGTAACAATAACACAATGGAAATGGCCAGTGAAAACAAATATAGTTATTATCAAACAGACGGACAATGAATGTATCTAAAGTATTATAGATTCAAATATTGGACGAACTTTGAACTCTAAAATTTCTTTTTTTTAAGGTTCCGTTCTATTAAATCTGATTTTGTTTTTTTTTTAAATTAAATACGCTAACTCAAAAATGAACAAGAAACGTAACCCACTTAATTTCATTATATTGCGTTTTGTTTCATTTAATTTCGTTTTGTTTTATTTAATATCATTTTGCTTCATTTAATTTCATTTTGTTTCATTTAATTTCGTTTGTTGTACAGAGATAGATAGCCTGAAATAACACATAAGCTAGTTTTATCCCGGGAATAGGTTCCCATGGGTCGCAGTAGCGGGAACAGAATTTGACGCTGGCAACAGCTTCATAATGCTAGTTGTTATAGGGTTATTGTACCCACGGATTTATCGCCTTCCGTCCATATCGGGCCGAAGAGGTGGGCGGGCGATAAACTCCCAATGACCTTACACTGACCTCGTTGTAACTGATAGTGTCCTATCCCAAGCTTTAATTTGTGCCCATTGACTTGTAAAATCTATGGACTGAAGCCGCTTAAGAAGAGACTGTTACAAAAATGTAAATAAATAAATAAATATTCTACGACATTCTACACAGCGCTCTCTAGCCCTAAGGCAAGCTTAGTTTAAATAGCTTGTGTTATGGGTTCTAGAATGCTGATAAACATGTCAACGGGCAGACCAAAGTCTTCTGCATTGTCAGCATAGAAATTCTCTCAACCACTCCCAAACTCTCTCCCATTTTTCCCACAATCCCCCTTTCAAGGTCAGCAGTGCGAGTGTGACACCCCTGGTTTTGCACTTATCCATAGGCCACGATGACCGGTTCCCATCAGGTGAGCCGTGTGCTTGTCTGTCATATAAAAAAAACCACTGACGACATTGGAGTCAGCCGACTTCTTCGAGTCACACACGCGCTGCCTACCCTGAAGGGAAGGGAAGGTTAAGAAGGTGAGGGGAGACCCGGAAGGGGTGGGGGGAGGAGGGGTACGGTGAAATCTGGCTACCCTACTTACCGGCGGGAACACAACACGATGGTTATTATGGCCGCGGTGTTCTGTAGGGCGGAGGTACTAACCCAGTCGGACTGTTTATTTCGGACGGCAGCTGATACCGTCGTGTCCTACGCGTTCCATCCAAAAGGTTTATACGTTCATGTTTGTGCTGATATAATTTTTCTCTATTGTGAATATGTTCTCGAATTTACGAGATGACTGGTAAGTTTCCATCGGTGCGTTACGGGTGAGTGGTTCCGTATCCGCCATCCGTGGGAGGGTTTCCGTACGTAGAGGGTCTTCGCAAAATTTTCCGTCGGTGACATCACACTCAGTCGAGCAAATCATTATTTTCCTGTGAATATTAAAAGGAGGTTTATAAATAAAATGAGTTTCTCATTCTTAAAGGTCAAAATATTGTTACGTATTTTATGTCATTCGAATATTTTCAGGCAGGTTTTCACTATTACATTGTAGGGACATCTTGCAAAAGGAGTGGGTGTACCACCTCTTTGGACTGGAACCGACTAAAACCACACGGTATTTCGTTACATCACCCTGCGTGCCTGAAGAATCTCGTGTGACCTAGAAAGGATTTCCCATAATATCCCGACGGGACTTGGCCGCCTATATAGGCGACCCCGACTTTTTGTTGAGGATTGAATTCCTCCCTCCCCCATAGAGAGGACGTGCTTTTCGGAAACATCACGCGTCGCCCTGGGTTTACTTCTGCTAGGGCGACCGGTTAGCACCAATCGTTTCCCCCAGGTGCGTCTTTTGCGTCATGGGAGGGTGCTAGACCTCTCCCGTCCCCTTTTCGCGGGTTATAAATAAAGCACAAATGAATCGTACGCCAGATATCACTACATAATGATGAAGCAGATTTTTTTATCAACGAATAAAGAAATGTTGTCGGCACCTCTATTGTATATTAATAGCGACCCGGGACCCGGCTTCGCCCGGGTGTAAATTCCAGTTTTCCAATAAAATATATAGTCTACTAGCTGTTGCCCGCGGCTCCGCCCGCGTGGATGTCGAAATCCGTTTCAAAAACTATCCTATCTCTCAAGTTGGATCGAACTGCACATGATGTGCGAATTTTATTATAATCGGTTAAGTGGTTTAGGAGTCCATTGAGGACAAACATTGTGACACGAGATTTATATATATTAAGAAGATAACACTCACAAAATGACGTGGCTATGTATTGGTAAAAGAATGTTTCAAATCGGTTCAGTAGATCCAGAGATTACCCCTTACAACATCACAAACTTTACCTCTTTATAATATAAGTATAGACGAATATTATGATGACCTACGAAATTTCGTCTAAATTATTTAATAAAAAATAATTGGTTTAATAGTGGTTGGTATAATGTCTCGCATGGAACCGAATGACAAATGAAACAGTAAAAACCTGACTGATTACGGTAATAACCGTGGAACACGCAATGTCAACAGGTCCCACTACCCCAGATTGGAATAGAGCTGTAAAAATAGGTGTGATGTGGACTATTTATACGCCATAGCTTGATAAAGGAGGTAGGACACGACGGTATCTCCCGTCCGAAATGAGCTGTCCGAAAGAGGAAGTACCTCCGCTCTACAGAAGACCGCGGCCATAATAACCATCGTGTTGTGTTCCCGCCGGTAAGTAGGGTAGCTAGAGCTCACTATACCTCTCCTCTCCCCACCCCTTCCTAGACTCCCCACCCCATCCTAGCCCTCCCCACTTCCCTTCAGGGTAGGCAGCGCGTGTGTGACACCTTTGGTGTTGCGCACGTCCATAGGCCACGGTGACCGCTTCCCATCAGGTGGGTCGTGTGCTTGTCTGCCACCTACGTAGTATAAAAAAAAATATTTGCACTGAGCAGGAATTGAAACCGCGAACTCTGATGTAGCAGATAAACGCTCTACCACCAATCCAAGGAGGTCGCCATTATTTTTAAATAAGTTTCTACCTTTATATCCCTATTTTATTTATATACCTACACCAGCATAAAAACCAGTAGTTTATTCCTTAGGCGAGAAGGCCTGGAATACTGCCTAAAGTCCATGTCTTTCGTTTTCTAACTACATTACCAATTCAAGAGTTAGTTACACATTTGCGACCACGTTCCTTTACCGACCCCTCCTGCCTTCGTAGAATACTAAACACCCTTCTGCCAACACCGCTGTTTACATAAACGAGAAACTCTTCAGCAAAATATTCTATTACGTAATGTATAGGTATGTATATCTAATGTACCTACCTATTATGTGGTTGAAGTAATCAAAAATAAGTTATTAATTTAAAAAACAAACTTTCTAGTAAGTGCATAACTAGATAAATCAGTGCAAATATGACAGGTTTTTTTATGTTAGATACGTCAACGTGACTTCACCTCGCCTGATGGTAAGCTGAAGATAAAGTCTCAGGACTGCAAGTGGTGGCCCTCAGTTGGACGAGTTTATCTTTTTTAGTTCAAAAGTTCCTATGACCACTTACTGTCGCCATCTTCAGACCCTGGACATCATGTACCATCAGAGTATTTGCCAAGACCAAATAAATTAGCCTAAACTCTAAGCCTCGGAGCAGCCCTCTGGAGGGCCACTCCCGTGGCAAGTGGAAGGCGCTCCCGCACCCCGTATGGATCAACCTTAGGTTGGTTTTGTTTGCTTGGCGCTTGTCGCCAAGTTTGCTTTTCGTAACTTAATCCTAATCTAAGAAAATTGAAAATGTCTTCCAGTCTAGAGTGAACAAGATTAGGCGAGCGTACTAAACCCTTGGCCATATTAATCACTTACCGGCAGGCTGGTGAGATAGTGGTCAAACGCGACCCCAAATACCACATAAATCATTTATCAGTGCTGTAGAATACGGCGCACTTACGAGTATGTGTGCGTATGTTTACATATCACATATGGTTAGCGTATTCTTGACGCGTTCGCTTTAGAACAAAGAAAGTGTTCATGCAGGTTATCGCTTCACAGCACCGCACACGTGCTCTTGCGCACGCGATGTGGTGACACAAAACATACGGATAGATTCAACTGCGAGCATGTTGGAATTGTTGGATGTTGAATAATTTCAATGAATTTTAAGAAATCAAAAAAATTGGGTGCCTGTAAAGTCGGTATACGGGCGAAAGTTTTACGTGACAACGACTTTGAGTGGTAAAATAATTTTAATGTGAATATTCATTCGTATAGTAGGAAGAACTGTGCTCGAGTGGAAGGGACGCGTGCCTTTCACTTTTTATGTCTGTCTCTCTCGCTCTTAGGCGGGCAAACCATGCCCGAGTGGAAGGGACGCGTGCCTCTCACTCGCTCTCATTGTGAGCGCATAACGTGAGCGGAGCGTAACGCAGTTTCTTGAAGTGTCACCCGGCAAACCAATTTATAAGACGTTGTCACGTCAAAAAATGTCAATTTTATGATTTAATGTTGTTCATGTAAAGACAATCATGTAAGATTTGGCATGTCTAGCATGAATTTCATTGATTAAAATGTAGGTTTCAGATCGCAATTCTTTTTCAGTGGTAAATTCGGACAGACGACATGGTAAGGTCAGTTTTAGGAAGAAAGACGAATTGGTTATGTTGGAATCGAACCGTTGATATGCGTCTCTCCGTAACCAGGTCATTACTGAAAAAAATACAATAAATTAAAACACTACCTACTGAATTATTTACCTTTCAAACATAAAAAAAAAACTAATTAAAATCGGTTCATATGTTCAGCAACTACGATACCACAGACAGACACACACAGAAACGTCAAACTTGTAACACCCTGTCGATTTGTGTGGGACATTAAAAAATTGTTTGAACTCAACACCTAGCTGGCAAGTTTTGACGACTGTGTGTATTACAGTGGTTAACAGCGTCTCGGCCTATTACGCAATGGTTGCATTTACGTCACAAAATTGCGAACCGGTCTATAGCCCTATGTAGTTTATATAGAAACTGGTTGGACCAGTTCGTGTTGGTGTGTGTGTGAGTGTGCGCGCGCATAAAAATCTAGATAAAATTAGTACTAAGTTGTACTTGAGATTTTATTTAAAATATTTTCTCAAAAATATATAAATACCTATGATAATACCTCCTGTTAATATTTTATAGCCAAACGAGACAATTAAATAATTACGACGAAGTGAATGGTGCAATCGCAAGGGTGGTTCATTGGTTCAGTATAAATAATCTTTGTCTCAATGGAGACAAAACGAAATGCATAAAATTTACTCTGCCTAATGTGGCACAGGTGGAAACCAATGTACAACTCAATGGACAGGTGTTAAACCTTGTGGAATCGACAGTGTTCTTAGGTCTAAGCATTGATAGGAAGCTACAGTGGGGTTCACACATAGAAAAAATAGCCAGTAGGCTAAGTTCGGCTTCCTTCGCCGTAAAAAAGATTAGGACTTTAACAGACGTGGACACGGCAAGAACCGTCTATTTCAGCTATTTCCATAGCATCATGAGCTACGGAATTCTCCTTTGGGGTAATTCCGCAGACTTAAACACGATCTTTGTTTTGCAAAAGCGGGCTGTGCGTGCTATTTATAACTTGGGCCCAAGAGTCTCCCTCCGAGAAAAATTCAAAGAAATAGACATTCTTACTGTAGTCTCACAATATGTATTTGAAAATCTCATGTATGTGCGGAAAAATATTTCACAATTTCCAAGACTTTGTGATAGGCACAATATAAATACCAGGCACAAAAACAATCTTGTAGCCTGTGATAGTAGGCTCCAAAAAATCAGTAATTCTTTTCGGGGTAACTGTATACGCTTTTTCAACAAACTCCCAAGCGAAATTAGAGATTTACATGTAAGTAAATTTAAAAATGTTGTTAAAAGAAAACTCTCCCAAAAAGCTTATTATAAAATTCAAGATTATTTAGATGATAAAGAAGCTTGGAAATGAACTGTTCACTCAACTATGTTACTCGAAATAACATTGTATCTAGACTAAGGCAATTGTTGTAAATAGACCAAAAAAAAAAAAAACAGCCCGCTGAGTTTCTTGCCGGAGTCTTCTCAGGTCTGGGCCGCGTTTCGAACCGGTGGTCCATTTACTTCTAGTTTTAAATATTTATAATTTGACGTTTTGTAAGTACCGCTTAAAATGGTCTATACAGAATAAATGATTTTTGACTTTTGACTTTGACTTTGAACGGCTACATTCATTATGTTGTATTGTATTTATTACCTGTCATGACCTGTGTTTCGTGGTAGTAACGAAATAGATTACTTCGTCACGTCAAAAGTAGTGGGTTCGATTCCTGCTCAGTGTGTTGTACATTTTCTGGAGAAAATATTAGTAACCGAAATTACTAAAATTCCCCAAAACCCTTCGTTCTGCATGATCAGTCCAAACAAACGTTTTGACAGAAATAAGAATACCGAAGTTATTTCTCCATTTTTTCTGTGAAATCGCGCGTTTTGAAAACCAGGCGTTATAGGTACTGAATTGGGCACCAGGATTCGAACCCGTGACCTCTCGATCAAATTTTCACAGAAAAGGCTACATGTAAAGTTGTCTGACACAGACATTTTCATACATACAACAATTTTAAGCACCAGACTGTAAATTCTTTGGAGCAATTAAACTTCAAACGGCCGTACAAGAATGTTGTCCTCAACAAACAGACATCGTTTGTTAATTTAATGAGTAATAAATCTTGGATAAATCGTCTCAGGTCTCGAGAGGTGAGTTCTAGATTGTACTTAGTTTAGCTTTTATTTCCGTTTTTGAAATACATGTGTAACATAACATAAACTCACGACTATATACCCGAAGGGGTAGGCAGAGGTGCTAGCACCCACATTTCGCCAGTTTATGTTTAGGTCCCAATGTAATAGGTGGCGAGCCTATTGCCATTAACCGGGCACTTATAAACCTGCGATAAATACACACATAACTTCGAAAAACATCGAAAAGTCATTGGTGTGTGCCATGGTGAACCTGGGATCGAACCCGAGACCTCATCTCAGCAGTCCATTACCCAGACCACTAGGCTACCGCGGTTTGACTTGTAAGGTGACTTATTTTCAACTTTCACTATCTTAAACTTCAATAATAAATAGCAGACAGACAGACGTATTCGCATTTTAAAAATAGTAAAATAAAGTACATTTCATGAACCGAGCAATCAGTTAGATATGTTCAAAGTATGTGAACTGGTTCGCTTCAATACTTTGTACCTACAGTATTGTTGTCTATCGAATAAACCCCTCGAGAGACCAAGTTGAAATGAAATTGGATTGTCAGGTGGAGCCGGGTGGGAAGCTTAACTATATCTCTTTTATATAACACTAGTAAAGAATTGTTTAGCGTTTATTTTTGTTAGGTAAAATTGGCAGTATTGTTTGAAAATGCATTAGTGATGTAACGAACATTAGTTTTATTCCGCTTATATTTTTAAATAAAATATTTAAAAAAAAAATATATTTGCATATATTTAGCGATAAATAATGATATCTAAATCTATAAAAATTCATTGAAATCCATTAATAAAAACATGATTTCTAATGATTTATGGTATAAATCTATTATTTAAACTTAGACAAAGTCTTGCCATTATTTAAATTATTTCGACAAAGTTCTCAACAAATCTTAATATATATAAATCTCGTGTCACAATGTTTGTCCTCAATGGACTCCTAAACCACTTAACCGATTATAATAAAATTCGCACACCATGTGCAGTTCGATCCAACTTGAGAGGTAGGATAGTTTTTGAAACGGATTTCGACATCCACGCGGGCGGAGCCGCGGGCAACAGCTAGTATATTGTAAAAATATACCTACAGGATAAAATATTAAATTTTATCTAACCAATATCTAACAAATCCAAGATCTAACCAATATAACAATCTATTCAATTCAACCTATACTAATAAAACAAGGGCTCCATAAACCGACATATATATAAAATATGCCGATTAACACAATCCCATAATATATTTTCTACTTCAGTACCGTCAGCAAATGATCTTAGAGACTACGAATGGATTTTATCCCTCCCTAAGCATCGAACGACAAGCCCCCAAGCTCATAACACAGTCAATATTGACAATCCAGACTCTTTTACTGGGAACGAATTATTATCCGACTGTGGTGAAACCAAAAAATAAGGGTTATGTGTTTGAGCTGTATATTTGTTAAGGTTATGGAGCTACATATGCTAACAAAAATTATAAATTTGTAATTTTTTATTTGAATAAATGTTTTAATTCAATCCCCACCTCCAAACCCCTCAAACTTTTCAACCGGGTCGGCAGGCTTCCCATCAGGTGGGCCGAGTGCTTCTCTGCCACCTAAGTAGTATAAAAAAGTGGGTATAAGGGTTCCTCGCAAAAACATTCAGACTACAAAGTTGCGGGCATAAATCATATAGGTGCAGCTGTACATGTCTTACGAAACTCCATTTTTAATCAACAAAATACCACTTCGAATGGATGCAGCCTGGATTTAACCAACATGTAGCACTGAAGTGATCCTCAAGGGAACGGAGCCGGCAATCTCTCGGTGAATACCTGCTATTACGCGTCGACGTGTAAGCTGAGAGTATTCCTGTATTGGATGCCTTGGTATTCAATTTGAGTGCGGGGCCATCAAAGCGGAGTAACTTACTGAGAGCATTGTCTACTGTGTAGGTAGATATTGATTTTGAATTAGAACGTGTTGTATAATAACCAGCGTGTTGTGTTCCCGGTGGTGAGTAGGGTAGCCAGAGCTCATTGAAGACATTTTGTGCTGTTAGCAGGAAGACTAAAAGCTTGAGTTTTTGTCACTGACTTGTGTGCGCATGTTGGTGTGGCAGTCTGGGAGAATGGGCGCCCTTCTGCTAGCCGCTTCAGCTAGTCACATAACCCATACTAAACTTGTCAGTAGTAGCATGAAGTCCCCCCCCCCCCTTCATCACAAAGATAACTTAAAATAAATAAACTATGCTTACTTTGGGTCCAGATAGCGCTGTTCCAATTTGATATAATAGATTGTTAAATTCGCCATTTTTCTATTCCTTAGTCGAAATAGGTATATGTTAGCGAACGATTTACGAATTGCCAAGGTTAAATGTGGTTTATCACGTGATTTCAGACAAAAACTCATATTAGACGAATCCAATTTAAAAGTTTGAATAACATCACATAGCGAATTGATTAATAAAAGACCCCGTGAATAGACTTATTTATAGAACGATGCCATTATCAAAATTATGGGTATCTAACACAAGCTTTTGTGCCTTCTTGCAATCCCAGATCATTTAAGTAAGCCGGGACAAAGCATCTATCGAAACCATCAAACTGATCACCATTCATCATCACCAGTTAGTGATGGCCATCATTCGCCAGGATGTCACTTATAGCATCTTACTATCTGGCTAAACAAATACCGAATATATATATCTGAAAATTTGTTTAGCCACATAGTCAGACAAGTCAGTCAAAACGATCAAATTATACGGTCATTATGCATCATAATACTTGCAAAGGAATCAATATCTATAATTGCGTTAATATTTTACGAAACGTCCATCGGACCGGTAGACGTAGCATTAAGTATGTCTACTGCAAAATAAAGTTTATTTTTCTATTATACAACATAGGTGGCATATAAGCACACGACCTACCTGATGGGAAGTACTCACTGTTTCCAATGACGTGTGCAATACTAGGTGCATCACACTCGCGCTGCCGACCCTGGAGGGGAGGGAGGAATGGTAGCAGAGGAATGAGAGGGGACTGGGGGTGGTTAAGAGAAATTCTGTGCTGACAATGCAGGATCCGTCCCCCCAGTGAGCTTTAGCTATCCTACTTACCGCCGCCGAGAACACAACATGTTCATACCTCAATCCAGTTTTATACGGGCCCTCAGTACGCGCAGCTAAGTTGCACTTCTTCATACTTACAAGTACTTCATTAACCGACCAATAACCCAGCTCATTTAGACTATAAATAGCTTAGATATTTCCTTTTCCTTATGATGACGCGAGGCTAGCACAATGTGTGCTAAAGGATATGACATCATTCTGTATAATTCGAATTCTTGCTATTATATAGTGTGATGACCCCGCAGTTTATAACCATTTTCATGTTACTAGCGTTTTGTATTGTATTAAAGGATGAATCATTAGGTACTTCTATCTTATTCATCTAGGTGGTACAATTTAATGGCACAAATTTGCCACAAATTGGGCCGGGTAGGTACCACCGTGTACTTTTGCGAAAAACCCTCCAAAGTAATCCAATCTCGGTTGGATTGCGTTCAGGGTTCAGAAGGTGCATAGCCGGGGCTTGAGGTGGTGGTTCTCGCAGCACTTGTGGGACCAGTAGGTATTGGCGTAGTCTAAACCAATATAATATATGCGCTTTGTCACGCAGTGCTGCGACGACAATCACCTCTTCTTTCATGAGGCCGTCAAGTTGAAGGTCACCATTATGTCACTGTCGGTGTATGTAATGGGGACCCCCTTCCTGAGACTTTACCTTTAGCTAAACGTCAGGCGAGGCGAAGTCATACTGAACGTGACCAATATAATATTATTATAAAAAAATCTAACTATTATAAGTGCTAAAGTTTGGATAGATGTTCGTTACTCAATTATGTTGGAACGGATCAACGGATCTGAATGAAACATTATACAGAGATAGATTACAGTCTTCTTCGTCTTTTTTTTATAGTCAAGCGGGAATGGGATACAGTAAGCTCAGCTGGTAGAGTGTTATCTTAAGAGAAGCAATACTAAGTATTCAAATCATATCGTGAATGTGTGTGTGTGTGCAGAGGCAAAAAAACTTTTACCATATCAGAATATAACAATGTTTTTTTTTATTGTTACAGGTAATCTTCTAGTTTCTGCACTTGTGGGGATAAAAAGGTACTGCACAGCATAGCAACAGCAAGATGATTGAAAAACACCTTCCGGCATATTACAGATGTCAACAACCGGGTAATACCGGGTGCAAAAAGCCAGTTTATTTATATTATTGATGACAAATATCAAAGGACATAAAACGCCATCTAGAACTAAGCAAGTACAACTTACAATACGTAGGTAGGTACCTATATAACGTGGTATAAAAAAGCTTGATTTAATTACACCAAAATCGATCCTCCTGCAATCTTTTCCCAGGTTAATTGAACCGTGTTTTCCGTGATTCATTTGTAGTCCAATCAGGTGCTAAATCCCGAATATCTTTACTCTAAAATCTTAACTTTTCACTTACAGTTACGAGGCAATTTAGCTCTTCCAGTCAACCAGTACCGTCCCATCTGCTCCTTTAATTAAGTTTGTGAAGGGCCGTTCAATATTCGAGTGCTTCCTCTATAAGGAGTAGTAAGCGAACGCTGGCCCTTTTACTAATACGATCCAATTACAAGGTTCAATCAATGAATTTTATTGCTGATTACATAATAATATTACATTAAAGGTGTTACAAAAGGTGACTATCTACTAGTACTCTTATAACAAATTGAAATTGCCTGATGTATATTGATTATTATTGCTGTTAGGTATACGGGTACTCCCGAGGCGGTGGCACGCAAAACTCTCCTCCCTCTCATCTTCCCTATTCCATGGGCTGGAACACCGTGGTTCCCAAAACCGAGGGGGCCATCTCGAATCCGGAGATGGCCCGGGTTATGCCGGGGTGCGAGGGAAATGCTTTTGGACCACCTTACACCCTGGCGTCAGAAGACCCTAGACGGCGTGCGGTTTTAGTCAGTAACAGTCCTAAAGCCAGGTCCCAGAGCCAGACATAACCTGTCAGGGGCAGGTTATGTCTGGCTAACCCCATCATTTTTCAGTCAAATCGGTCTAGCCGTTAACGCTTGATGCCGTGACCAAGGGAAATAGGGATTTTTTTTATATGTATGTATATTGATTATATTATTATCTATCGATGTGGTACACTTTTACACAAACGTGTGTCACGTTACGTTACTTTTGGACTCCCGTTTCATCGCTATTTTGAACTTCAAAATTCAGTATTACAGTCGCTTTTTCACTATTCTGGTCAACATATTTGATCGATAGTTCAATTGCACTTAGGTACTTGGAAATTATTCATTAGTCTAAGTACCAACAGTCTAGCACCAGTACGTGTATTTAATACACGAACGTGACTTAATTGCGACGTAACATCCTGAGAGACGGTCACTGACAGCAATCTAGCATTGCGTAATGATACTATTAATAGATAGATTCATATCGACTTGAAAGTTGAAAGGTTGTAAATGACATCGGCGATTGTAAGTAAAACGTTATATACTGCAAAATGTTTCTCCTTAAAGCTAAGAAGTTTATCCTGTGGACTGATTGTTACTTGTGATGTTTTGACTTTAACGTTTAACTATGTGAATTTCTATTAATCTTAAAATGCAATTATGGAGATAGAATACCAGTTATAGCTGATTATCTACTATATAAAAATAAGTCGGGTTTTCCTTCCTGACGCTATAACTCCAGAACGCACGAACCGTTTTCTACGGTTTTGCATTCGTTGGAAAGGTCTCGGGCTCCGTGAGGTTTATAGTAAAGAAAATTCAGGAAAAATTTCAACATATAGTAAAAAAACGCGAAAATTGACGTCCACGCGGGCGGAGCCTCGGGCAACAGCTAGTTTTGTTATATTTTGTATTGTATGATTTACTTTTGAGTTCTGATGATTCCTACATTTCTTATAATTAACGAAGGTTGTGGAGGCCTTACCTCCCTTCCAAGCGATTATTTAAGCAATAATCTCACTCAGACAATTCCATTTTCCTTGAAAATGAGGTCAGTAGTTACTGAAAATTTATTCAATCACGCAAGTATCTACATATCATGAAAAGTACAGTCTAGAACTATTCAGGTGAAACAGATACGTCCTGAAATAGCGTAACGCCTCGGTACCTATAGCACTAAATAAATGACATGGTTTTACTGCTTTATTTATGAGTTCTAGCCATCGCAGGATATATAAAATGTCGTAAACATTTCGGTCACTGTACAGAAAAATGCGCCGTAAATTGAAATTTGAATTTACGTTCGATCTTGTCGTTTCATATTTAGTTCGTCAATTTACTGCACTCCGCTGGATGGTGAGAAACCAGAGTAAAGTCCAGGAGATACAAGCCATCGTTCTAGATGCTGGAAATTTAGAAATGGTGTTCCTTATCTGGACAGTGGTGCAAATATTTTTTTACGCCCTGCTTGAGGAACCTAGGATTATAAGAACTTGATCGATTAGATTGCAGTAAATAAAAGTAGGTATTCGAAATTTATTGCTTTTTATAAAGGACACGTCAACATGACATCACTTCGCCTGATGGTAAGCTAAAGGTAAAGTTTCAGGACTACATACACTAATAGTGCTACAGTGGCGGCCCTCAGCTTGACGGCCTAATCAACGGCTTTTTCACGCCACGCTTAAAGGACCCGGGGCTGTAGGTAATATAATTAGTCCTATTTAGGGTAACGGTAAGAAGTATGCTGCTTCGTAGCTAGATGACGCCGACCTCAACTGAGTTAGAAAAAGGCTCACAGGATGAGTTTGCGGTAACTGGGTGCTACAAACACTCTGCAACTTTCCGAAAGACGTGCAGTATTTTCCAGTCAAGCCGCCGAAATAGCCGCTGAATATATAAGGTTCTGTCATGTATGCTAACGGAATTGAACTACTGTATTAGTTCTGTGTGGTGACATGCCTTAGAATAAAATAAGATAGCATTTTTAATGTTCTTCCCAACGAGAATATCTGAACTCGGTCAAATTCAGTGCTCGCCTGTAAAAATAACTGTTATGTTATGAAAGCTTTAGATACGACTGGGATTAACGCTAGGTTGAAATGAGTCTGTCAATACCTAACAAAAGAAAAGCGAATATGTGCGAAACCAGAGCAAGTAGCTAGTTTATACATTCATAATATTGGTTGTCTGTCACTCACTAAGAAATATAAAGGAGATATAACAGTATACTTTCATCGAGAAAGGAAATTGACGAATAGGCAACAAGGGCGCAGTTTGAGTACCTTAAACCACACGACTTGGCAATCTCGCCTCCCTGAGGGATATACAGTACTTTATGTTACTTATACGAAGTGAATAAAACACCATAATATCTTGATTCAGAGTGTTCGAGAATATTTTAGAGATTGGCAACGGGGTAAATGACACTGCACTCCTGGTTGTGACATAGGAAAGATAGCTAGTTATGGAATCATCATTTAAATATAGAATAGAAAAGAGCGAGAGTCTAAGCTGAGATGGTACAGTCATTTATTTAGAAGGCGAAGAATGGCTATAAAGAGGAGGGGAAGAGAGAGACCTGGATGAAGTATTTCTGGAAGGACTTGAGGGAGTTGGGTCTTAGGCTTGACGCATATTGATAGAACCAGATGATGTATACCTATATAGAACTATATAGAACTACACGTGCAAGGCTAAGATATCACCCTCATCCCGTGCAAACAATTCCATCAAGAACTAACGTTCGGTAACGGTTCGGTGCACCATAAAAACCTGGAATTCTTTACCAGCTCACGTGTTTCCTTCCTCATACAGTCCCGGGTCCTTTAAGCGGGCCATGAAAAAGCATTTGATGAGGCCATCAAGTTGAGGGTCACCATTATGGCACTGTCGGTGTATGTAATGGGGACCCCTTTCCTGAGACTTTACCTTTAGCTTACCATCAGACGAGGTGAATTCATATTGACATGACCATTATAAACAAAACCGTTATTATAGGGAATAAAATTTTGTATATATTGTTCCCTATTTATACGAAAAAAAAAGCAAAAAAGTAGATGTTGCCCGTAATTTCGTTCCGCAAATTTATAATACGCCTACTTCTTAAAAAAAGTTTACCACAATCAGTATCAAATTTACCCCAAAAATGTAAAACCTAACCGCACAATGCCAAACAGCATTCTAATCGTTGCAAAATTGTCTTCTAAATCGGTCGCCATAGTGCATAGCCCAACCGGTTGTGCCATTTGCAAACTGTTGTGCCGCGTAAATCAGACTGTGTAGGCGCATTCAAACAGCTGTGTTGATTCAGGCTATTGTTTATACCTTGTCTAATTTAGGATGATAATTTTGACAGCTCCAAGTAGGGTACCCCATATAGTGTAATCGAAAATGGTTCTTTCGATTTTTTATTATCGTTCCCATAGAATATGGAATCGATAGTTACAAAAATACAAAAACATTTATTTTTTATTATTTTAGGTAACTTACTTCAGGATGACAAAAGAGAAGTTTTATGGTATAGTATTTATGTTTCGTATCATATTTAGCTAATTATATCACAAACATTTTAGTAGTATAAGTACATAATAATTTCAATAAATTATTTTAAATTCGATTCATTCGATTCATTTGTGTAAAGTCAATTGTGCTATATTCTTGCAAGACGCTTCACTATGACAAGTGGGCGGGGCTTGTCTATGAATTACAATAATTTTATGGGTTTAATTTTGTATAAAAAAATACGATACTTCATAGACATGAACTGTCATTATTATCATCCTAAATTAGACAAGGTATAGTTTAATTTTACTGGAGATAAACAATTTATGTCACAGTTATGAACTGTTTGAGTTGTAGTTAGCTGTTTGTGATTTGTAGCTACCTGACTGCGGAAGTCGGGTACCACTATCATAAAATTTTAAATGAGTTGAACGATTCCAAACACATTTTTTTTTATTCTTGTCTGTTTTTCGGTTTGTCTGTTTATTTGCGATGGATGCAAACATTAACGGATTTAATTGCAGTTGCTTTTTTCTAGAAAAATCTTGTTGTGACTTAAAACCTAAACTTGTTGCTCGGTTAATGGCAATAGGCTCGCCACCTATTACATTGGGACCTAAACATAAACTGGCGAAATATGGGTGCTAGCACCTCTGCCTACCCCTTCGGAGATATAGGCGTGTGTTTATGTTATGTTATGTATGACTTAAAATCTTATAGGTAAGTTTCTGGGAATATATAGAATAATACGCAGTTCCAAGCCTCATCGGGGTCGTCTACACATACTAAGAAGGTATTAAAACTGAAGTGGGTCAAAAACCTTATCACTTGACGGAAACCATAAACTAAAACAGTTAAGAGTTAGGCGAAAGTTTGCGTAACACCCTGTATAAGTTGGAACTATAGCAGTAATTACTAGACGTCAAGCGTTTGGCGTTACGCAATTATAGGGCGAGGTGCCACTGATAGCGGTTTTTATCTTCTTCCTGAGAGTGGTCCTCTGACCGATGATTAGTTACTAATGTGACCCACTCCTAAAGCAATGACTTAGGTAACTTACCTAAGTCATTGCTTTAGGAGTGAGTCGCCGCCCCAGACTGTCAACTTACCTTAGGTAAGTTGACAGTCTGCGGCGGCGGCGGCGGGGTGGGGAGTATTCCCTCCCCGTTTCCGGGGCAAGATACGTGGTTTCCACACCCGAAGGAGCCATCTAGAATCCGTAGGTGGCCCATGGACATGGCTTATGGACCACCTTAAGCCCCGGCGTCTACAGACTCAAGTACGGTTTTAGTCTATTGAAGTCCGACATAACCACCCCCGCTAGACAGCGGGAGGGGGGAGGGGGGGTATCCGTAGTGGTTTTCGCCCGAAATAAAAGGTGCCTGCACAGAAGATAGAAGTCAAAAAAATTTAAACCACATGTACAAAATTTTGTTTTCTTTTCGCTGAAATTTTGAACATGGGATTTTTAAGCATCACCGCTTACAGTCAAACCTCCGCCTTACCGTAGAAAACCGGCGTGTGAGGCAACTTGGAGCCACGTGGGTCGTTAGAACCAGCTGCAATGTTGACAACCAGTTAGGCGCTGACTCAGTCACCTAGATGGAACTGATCTATCGATACCGGCATTGTTGTAACATAACTATGGTTTGTAGTAATGGCGGAAGTATTTTGTTGGGCTATTTTCCTGATGCTTTTAGTTTTATACTGTACTAGCTGTTGCCCGCGGTTTTGCCCGGATGGAATTCGGTTCCCGTTCCTGCTTCCCATGGATGAAATCCCTCGCCAACCATTTAATTGAGAGAGTTTGGTTCTGACAACGCAGGAGACGGTGGTCTCCCCGCAACAGCACAGAATTCCTCCAGTGAGCAATGACACTGTCTACAATATGGGTTCTTCAAGAAGGATATTAGAGGGATTTTAGGTACATGATCAGCAGCGCCACCCTCGTATTGCACACGTCCATAGGTCAGGGTGACCGCTGGTCATCAGATGGGCCGTGTTTGTCTGCCACCTAAGTAGCATAAAAAATTACAGTAGGTAGCTAGTAGAATAATAATAAAAACGTCGGTAGCTCAGTGGTTAATCAATTAGCCTTACAATCAAGAGATCCCTAGTTCGATTCCTAACCACTACACTTCCGAAGTGAACCCACTTTTAACACAAGCAATTTAAAGGTTACGGCATTATTCTGACAATATTAGGTTTTTTATACCACAGAGGTGGCAAACAAGCAAACAGCCCACCTAAAGGTAAGGGAAGGTACAAAAATAAATAATTATTGCAAGCTATATTTAGTTCGTCTAGTAAATATAGATGGCGCCATGTAGTGTTATTATTATTAGTTAATAAAGAGATCATTAAGAATGATATTACAGTAAAGTTTAATGTCAAACAAATTACATACAACAAACGTATTGAATATCTCAACAACTCGCATAAACTCATTTCACGAACAGTAATAATACAAGTAATCAAAACTATTATAGAGTAACAAATAATTTTAGAGTTCAGTAAATTGAACAATAAAATGTCATAGATTAGCTCCCACGTAGACGCGTAACTGTTGCAGATAATTATACCTATAGCTACCTAGTTATACGATCTATGTAGGAGTACACGACGTCCAATTGAATACGATGCGGTGCAACGCTCGCTCGTCACGAGCGGGGTCAAGAATCGCATAGAATATAACCACAGATGGATAATGCGGATATCAGTTTTTGCCCATTATTGTTATTCTTCTAGGAGGAAATGTATCTAGTATTTTAGAGTTAATAAAAGCATTTAGTATGCTAACTTTTTTATATGTCTGTTGTATCTCTTGTTCTGGATGTTGACGTCTTTCTATTCGACTTATAATGATTTATTAAGTTTTACCTAAATAGTAAATGATTAAATTTATTGTATACTGACTGGGAAAGAAATATTCTCAGTTGGTCCATTATTTAAAAAAAAATATCATAAAAGGTGTTATAGGAAACACGTGTTTTGTATAAACAAATTTAGATTTTTTGCTACCATATAAAACTAAATATAAAATTTGCTACCATAGTTTTTCTCTTGCTGCGATGCTAATATTCAATTTTCGCTTATTCTATTTTCATAATTGTTTTATACATGTGATTACTCTTCACCTGGAGATAGTAGGTATCTCCAGGTGAAGAGTGATCAAACAATCAACAAAGATCGAAATAATCAAAGATATACAAAAACAGTGCACGAGCGATTGTATGAAAATTATAGCAGATTGGCTGCTCTTAAGTCGTAAGTACGTAATACAATAAAATTTAAAATATATAGTAACGTGTCGTATCTACGCCATGCTATGTCTTAGTGTTTGCGCAATGCTGCATTCACGCACGCCTCGGTCCGATGCCCTTGCCCTATCAGTAACGTGTTGAGGCAGGTCATTCGTAGGCTTCAGTATATTGTTTTTGTGCAGTAATCTATCCACGAATATACTGTGGTTATGAATGAATTATAATGTTTAAATGTTAATAGAAAGGAATATAATCTATACTATTATAAAATTGTATAGTAACTGTGTCTGTAGGCACATTGGAAATATAAAAAAATACCTTTATGATCGATTCTGAACATAACTTTTTTTTTGAATTTCTTGTTTGCTTGTCAGTTTGTGCGCGATGGACGCAAAATCTACTGAACGGATTTCAATGCAGTTTTTTAGTTTGATATGTCCTGATCAGATTCAAGATCTTACGTATAACTTACGTATATCTTTTACTTAGATCATAATCGGTTGAGTGGAACCGGAGATATGGTCATATTCTTTCACAAACAAGAAAGCATTCACTACATAAATTATCTATGTTTATAAAGAAACTGTTGTTCATAAAGCTGTGCTTATTGGTGCCGCTAATGATACACAAACGAGTATCTTTATAGTCCTTTGGAGTCCGCCTCCTTTGTGCAACTGATTATTCTGAAATTAAAACATAATATGCATACAAGCTGTTCTAAAAAAAACCTTTTTAAAAATAAGCTTTTATTATTTACAATATTGTATTGTCATGGGGCTTACATAAGTAGGTATGCCAAATTTTAGCTTGATGGGTTTATATTCTTCACTGTCAGCAGATGGTAAATCATATGATTAGCACATGTAAATTCCACAAAGTGAAATTCACATTGGTACTGTCCGGCCGGATTCGATCTCGATACCTCTAAGAAGAGGCCGCTTCTTTGACGCTCATGGTCCCATGACCGCTTCCCATAAGGTGGGCCGTGTGCTTGTTTGCCACCTTAGTAGTATAAAATAGGAATACTTAGTGAAAAATGTTATGGTTGCAGAATAACCCCCTCCTATTAGCAGCGTTGCTCTAGAGCTCTTGACGCTCTCGCTCATAATGAGCTGGCTCTGTATCTCTGGCTTGTGTTGTTGTAAGCAAACAAAAATAAAACACAATCGACATTTTTCTGAGGTAAATCGCGCGATATAATAGTATAGAATTATATAACTGTAGATACTATCATAATCTTCTTAATATATATAAATCTCGTGTCACAATGTTTGTCCTCAATGGACTCCTAAACCACTTAACCGATTATAATAAAATTCGCACACCATGTGCAGTTCAATTCAACTTGAGAGATAGGATAGTTTTTAAAACAGATTTCGACATCCACGCGGGCGGAGCCGCGGGCAACAGCTAGTATTGTAATATAAATGTGTCTGTACCTTTAACTGTTCTGTGGTCTGTACATTGGAGATATTTATATATAATTATGTGTGTATATGTGTATTTTATACATGAACAATTCTGAACACAAAAATATAAAAGCATTTTTTTTTAATTCTTGTCTGTTTGTGTGCGATGGACGCTAAAACTACTGAACAGATTTTGATGCGTTTTTTTCGTTTCATAGGTCTTGGCTAGACTTAAAATTACTTGACAGACTTATGTTGATCAAGAACCGGTTGAATAGAACCGGAGATATAATTCAAAAAACACGAAAATCGAGTCGCAGGCGCAGCCGCAGGGGCTAGCTAGTAAATATAACATTCGTCTACACAGCTAAAATCATTTCGATCATAATATACCTAACCACATTATATTCACTTATCAACTTCCAAGACTTTCAATGAGGATAAATTACTATTTCTAAAACGTACTCTAAATACTACGCTAAAAGTTCAATATTACTTGTACCTGGTTGTCGCAGTTAGGTGGAAGACATCGTGACTAGAGAAGTGACCTATGACCGAGTCGTGATCTTCCACAGTCTGACTCGCTTCCGCGTGTTCCCAATGTCCAATACCTAACTTTATTTGCGACTAGTTGTGACTTTGTCTTCCTTCGGTATTAGTTTTTTAAGGATTTTTTTAATGGAACTTAAATCTTTTTCCAGAAATAAAGTAGCCTAAGTTACACCAGCTACATTAGCTATCTGCCAATGAAAGTCCTCTCAAAATCGGTTTAACCGTGTCATAGATTAGTCGGAACAAACAGACAGACAAAAATTGTATAGGTATAAGTTGTTTTGGTATACTCGTATGTACCTGTATACATCCAAATAACTCGTAAAAAGCGGTTATTATTATTAAACGGTTTTTTTAACTCGACCTGTTTGTTTGGGTCAAATCCAGTAATTGAAAATTGACCCCCTTTCAGTTGTCTGATTGGTCTGATATTTGGTAGAGGTCTTTAGTTCGGATGACAATACGATTTAAATTAAATATTTTTTAACAATTTATATTATTATAATATTACAAACAGAGCCTCCTTTAATATTTATTTTTTGTAGAGTTTGTAGAGAAGAGTAGTCGAGGGGGGTTTATCTTATCCTGTAAACCCTTCTTTCCTTTTTAAAAATGGAGAATAATGTTTCCAATCTTACTACACAGCCAGAGTAATGACAGCACGTCCTTACACTGATAATAATAAAAAGAAATATGTACACTCCTCCATGACCATAATTTAACCGTATCATAATTTTTTAAATTAATTTCCTATATCCGTTAAGCAAAGTAAACTAAACGTTATCACATTTGTTTAGAGCTGTTTTTTCCGTGCAATTTATTCGCAGAAGGTGTGCACGTTCACTTCATATAAATGCCTATTCATTTTTATGTTACGTCGTAAAGATGAAACCGTCATTTCCAAGTTGTTTGTATAAAATACATTTTACGTACATTATATTTAATACCTGACTAAGTTGCTTACCCGCTCCGTGAGAACATTTTCTCATGAATATATATATAATATTACGAACGGTGAGTACATTTTTTGTTTTGTATCTGAAGAGAAAAAAATATTTTTTCTCGGTAAGAAATATGTAATACTTAAGCTGGAAAGTTTTTTTTTCTATTTTCTTTTTTGTCTGAATATGTAAGTGTTTTGTGAAGTCGGCTGTGGTTTTGAATGCAAAGATTATATATTATGTACCTAGATATTATATAGGTAGGCATTATATATTATGTAGATTATATATATCCTCTTTTAACATAGGAGAGATGTAGGTATTTCTTTTCTATTCATAAGCTTAATAAACACCACCATGAAAGTGATTTTGTGATTTTTTTCAGTACAATTAGAATAAGGAATATTATTTCGTTCATAATATTTGTTTTTATCCTGTGATGCAAAAATGACGGGATAAGTGTGTGGGTTCGTCTACCTATGGTATTGTACCAAATAGATAAAAAAATTGATGGGAGTTTTTGTTTGAAAACTGATATGATCGAGATGGTTCTTTGAAATAAATGGGATAATGGTTGTTTTTAAATTTTTTAATTAATGTTATTTTTCCTATTCTTACTTTGCTCAATTATTTATTGAATACAAAAGAACCTTTTATACAAAATGTAGGTATATATAAATAACAGGTGAAATAATTATGTATAAACTCTACAAATTGTATATTTTAGTAAGATTTGTTTTTTGTTACAGGTACATTTATTTAATTTGCAGTGATACTGTATAGTTTATTGAACGGGTGAGTGGAATAAATGTCGATTTGGTAATTTAAAAGGCTATCAATGACAAATAAACAAATATTTTATATTGTATCGTACATACACCACAGACCAATAAAGAAGTATAGACGGATTATTGCGCATTTTTTTTTGAAGCCCACCAACATAAGACGATTCGGTAATCTTATGACGGAATTGTGACGGACGTTCGATTTGGTAGTCTTTCGGTAGTCGGCCGAGGAGCTATTGTCAGCGTGTGACGTGTTTTGACTTATGCACAAGAAGCTTCACTTATTTCGTCGCTATTGTTCACAATGGCTCCGTCTATACTTTTTTATTGGTCTGAGACATACACTTATATACATTGATTTAAAATCTGATATTTTAGTACCTATTACAATCGGGAACTTCAATTTTATTTATTTGCATGTTTGTACGTTTATATATGTATGTAAGTATCTACACATAACTGGAGGAACAGAATCGAATATAGAACTTCAAATCACAACAATAACCGTGCATTGTGAGGCCATGTTACCTCTTACAGTATAAAGCAACTGAACTGAACGACCGAGTGAACCTTTTAAACGCAACCGACCGGTCACTGAACGAATGGTCGCCGGTCGGTCGGTATTCGACGAAATGCGGATATTAATTTTGAAAATGGAACTTGGGATTCTTGTGGCCAGTATCGATATAAAAAATTGAGTATGTAACCAATTTTGTAGAATTTAAAATTGTTTTGCAATAAATTTAGGGTTCTTCCAGGTGGACAAACTATTGTTCGGTGGTAGTGAGCGCAATAGCTGTGATGAAGTTTAGGATTCGAATCTCGGGTCATGTTAAGTCATACCTATCAGGTTTAGGTCACAGAGGTTAGGAAGATATCACTAAGATTTTTTTAAAGAATATTAGCAATCGAAATTGAACCCCTCCAGCTAAGCTTAATTGTTTATGTTGGTAGTAGGTTCACGTCGGTAGTGAGGTCAGAATTAGAACCCGGCACCTCTTGATTGAATGGTCGAGTTTCTTTTCATCCCCACGGATACTACCCCCGTTGGACCAGCCAAGGCGGTTATATCAAACTTGAACCGGCAAAAACCGTACACCGTCTTGGCTCTTCGAGCACCGGGGTATTGGTAAGATCGAGTCCTTAAAAATGTGACTACATCCTATTCCAAGTTCGAAATTCAAATATTCAAAATTCATTCCTGCTTTTATTCATTCATTCATTCATTCATTCATTTCAACTTTTATTTCATCACCATGACATAAATCTACTTTAAGCTATCTAGAACAACGGATACTGTCGCATTTTCAAAGTGCAAATGAAAATTAACATTCACTAAATAGTTTTGGAGCAGTTCCACACACGTTTAGAGAAGTTGCCGGCTGAATGATCAAAGCGATGGTTATTGCTGGGCGGTTAGCCACACTGAGTCAATGGCGTTTGACTAACGTAAATGCTCTTGTTTTAAACCGTGTTTTTTATAATCGTTAGGTACTATTATATTAATACGAAATTATTAGTTTTTATTTGGCCAATCTTGTCTTGTCTTGTCAATCATCTCGCCTGCTGGTAAGCTAAACGTAAAGTTTGAGGGATGACCACTGAATGTCGTCATATTTTTTACTAACCGTACAAAATAGGTTCAATATAAATTATGATGGTCTCCAGATGATCAAAAAAATAGTGTGTTAAGAATGATCACCCATCCTAAGACTGTCTAGGCTAGTAATGCTGAACTTTAAAATGTGTTAACCTGCCACTTAGCCACAAACCTTTCAATTGAATTGTATAATACATAAATTTCATTAAGTTAAGTGCATGAAATGAATATTAATTTCCTTTATACTCATTATACAAAATTGATTTTATTGTCAAAGTGATTGGAAAAGTGATATTAATCCATTCAAACTGCATATGAAGCCATTTATGAACGAATGATTGATTGTTTTCAAAAACGATTATGTGATTGAATGAACAATTGAACATAATATTGAATGAATGATTACTTTTATAGTATTAGCAATGATAGGGTTAGGCTTAGCGCACATTATAGACAAGACAGTCTTAAGACAGACTATTGCTGTACAGAAACATAATTCTATAAAAGTGTGCACACTTAGAACAACATGTCGAGACCCAACTGTTTTAATACAGTCGTGTCTGTAATGTCTGGTAGCTCGTAGAAAAAGGTTTTTACCGGGTCACCAGCGCACAAACAGGGTCACAAACACACGGCCCACCTGATGGGAAGCGGTCACCATCGCCTATTGGTTTAGGGGGGGAGGGGGGGGGTGAGCTCTTAATTGAGTTAATCCCTGGTTGGTTCATGTATTCATGCTGACAAAAGCCTGTCTCTAAGTAATAATAAACACGTCCCAAATGAACATGTTTGAATTAATATGTAAATGTTACTAAACCGCTTGCTGTTGCGGTTTGTCAGAGGCCTACAGAATGAAAATTATTCATAGACTACGCGAATCACACTTTACAAAGTTATATAAAGGTCTTGGGTATCAGGTGTGAAATACTATGCATAATTAATAGATATACATACTCTTCAACCTAGCTTTTTTATCCCAGTCGTATCCAAAGCTTTCACCTCGGAGTCTGGGGCCCGCTTTACCAGTCTTAACGGCGGATTTGGCTGAACCTCGATATTTTCCGTGTAGCGACAGCCATCTGACCTTCATAACCCAATGGTGACATTAGGCGATATCGAAGTATTGCAGCTAGACCGTTATTGTTGGACTTTTGTGGGCTCCAACTACCCGTAACGACTGCCATAGATGTATGTATGGCAACCGGGACCGACGGCTTAACGTGCTCTCCGAGGCACGACCAGACCAATGCAAATACCCATATTCATCATGTTAAGTGACAGCTTTACGTGATTTCCGAAGCATCAATTCCGATTGCCATACGAACAAGCCACAAAAAGTCAGATATCTGGTGTGTTGTGGAGGTCAGATGGCTTCGATCGCTTCACGGAAAATATCGAAGTTCGGCCGTTCGGAGTTAGACCAAGAACTTAATTTCTTGTCGAAAAAAACTGCATCAAAATCCGTTCGTAGTATTAACGTCCATAGCGAATAAACAGACAAACATACAAGAATTCCAAAAAGATATAATACTTTTGTGTTCAAAATCGTTCATTTACCATGAATATTTATGCCCTTTTTAACCGACTTCAAATTTTGTTTGAAAGAGGCTAGTTCTGAGGAGGATCTGATGCTGGGATCTTGGGAAAATCGAAATTACGGCAAAAATTCTGTTTTTGATGCCTTTGTACGTAACAAACCTCATAAATAGGTACTTTTCTATTTCTGTACACTAAAAAGTAAAAAATATGGCTTATTGGACGATTCGCACGAATTGAACTCGCCCGAAACGTGTGAATCGACTCCTTTAAATATTTATTCTATGTAGGCGATTAGTTTGTGAAGTCAGTTTTTTAAACGTAGTTATAATCATTTTCTATTAGAAAGGTCTTGGTTTTACTTAAATCTGATATATGAATAGTGAAGGTAACGGGCAAAACCACGGGCAACAACAAGAAAGTAACAAAAAATACAAAAAAATACTAGGTTAGCAAAACTCCACTATAGAATTAGTATACTTATAGATATATAACGCTAATTTCACCAATGTACGCATGAATAAAGTGAATGAACTGACAATATGGCCACATAATTACGTTAATAGAGGCAATCCAATGTCACTGAACCGTCGAGTGAGGCACTAACAATAACTAGCGTGTACACAGTCCTATTCATATCGAATGACTAAGCTGAAATACTGTTACCTCGAAAAACATAAGCTTATAACGTTATTGAGCGTAGGTATAACCAGCAAACAAAATGTATGTACCGTGTTTTGATAGACAGGATAGCCATCTCCTAAGTCCTATTAGTAGGAGAGCTGGTAAGTTTCTTTTGGTGGTAGACAAGCACACGGCCCACCTGATGGGAAGCGGTCACCGTGGCCTAAAACGTGTGCAACACCAGGGGCGGGGAACAGGACGCCCGCCCTTCACCTTACACCCCACCATCGGCGAAGTGGCGCGATGCTCACCCCACCCCCTTTCGGGGGTTGAGGGGGCTATCTTAAAACCGTAGATGGCCCGGCGTCAGCTGGGATGCGAGGGATATGCCTATTGGGTAACCTTACACCCCGATAATATAGACCCGAGACGGCGTGCGGTTTTAGTCGGTTCGATCCCGACATAACCACTCCCGATGGCCGACAGGGGTGGTATCCATGGGGATTCCCTCACGCTCCCGTGAGCTCTGCTACCCTACTTACCGCTGGGAACACCACAAATTGTTTATTATGGCGGCGCGGTCAAAAAAAGTTTCGTTCTTTGTCTTGACATCTTTTTATGTAATAATCCCAAACCAATTGTACTGAGTTTCCAAACAAATGATGCTTTCACGTTTTCCGAACACGTTTCACAAGTCACAAGTATATACAAGCCTGTCTCCTTAAACCGAAGTAAAACCGACGTACTTGTGAAGATGAAGCCCAGAAATAAAAAAGAAATCACTCAGAATTATTCGAAGTAAAATCCCGTGAAATGTTAAGATTAATCTTCCAAGTGGATGTCTTGAGAAAAAATAAATGAAAATAATTCAGCCGGTGTATAGCCGGAGCTTGGGGTGATGGTTGTCGAAGCACTTGTTGGACCAGTGGGTATTGGCGTAGTCTAAACCAATATCTGCGCTTTGTCACGCAGTGCTGCGACGACAATCACCTCTCCTTTCATGAGGCCGTCAAGTTAACACGTTCGCTGCGAAGCCAAATCAAACGAATTTTTCAGCAGTGCGATAGGAGGCCTATATGCCTTAAATGTAACCTTTTACTGGTGCGATTAAGGTCTTTAAGCCTCTTACCGAATTTGATCATTTAAATGTCATTTTCCTTGTGATATATCATAAAAAGTCTAAAAATAAATGACTGTCTTATAGGTAAAGAGCTACTCTGCTTATATTTACGTTCGCCTGAAGGTATGTGGTCGGGGAAGCCCAGAAAATGAGAAAATGTTTAGGAGGCACATCAGCCTCCCATCGCACTGAATTATATGTTTAAAACATGTTATAACTAGTGATGTGCACATTAGATCGTCCGTCCGGCTGCCGGCGTCCATGCGGGAAAAATAAAACTTATCATTACTTTTAAGAAATTCAATAAGTATCAAACATGTCTGTTAATAAAAATATTGTAAATACATCGGTTGTTTGCAATCAACTCAAAAATACTTAATTTTTTAACTTTTTGTTTGTTTCGCGACTGTTCATAGTGGTACGTAGAATTTCGTAACATAACCGACACATTTTTTTCTTTTACTACATTTTTCTGAAACTTGTGATTTTTCTGTAGCTTTGCAACACGTGGGTTATCTATCACACTCCACTAATACACTCTGCAACGTCACTTGATACGGAAAAAAGTGCATCACTAGTTCATAGGTCATCAAATTATAGATAATAACAGGTGCGGTAAGGGGCGGAATGACCTACTACGTTTTAAGAGGTCTATACTGCCCCACTAATCACAAAAGCGGTATCTCAGTGAAAGTTAGTTTCGAGATAATTGATGTTTTGTAAAATTAGGTTTTTTGTTAATTTATCGATTATTATTTTTGGTTATTATATGTAGTGTATGTATAATATTAGGTATATTTTCTATTCCAATAGTTACAATATGTAAATAATATACATGGAAATGCCATAATCGTGAGTTACTGCTACACCGCTTAGTAATTACAAACTTAAAATTTGAGTTGCCGCCTTTTGGTTAGCATTCCGCCTAACATTCTTCTGTACAAAAATATATTGATTTTCAGTCAAATAAAATACGTATTTTTATATACAAAAAAACAAATCAAAGTGCACTTACAAAGTCTTTTATTATTGAAATTTATAATCATAAAAAAAAATATTAAAAAAAGACACGTGTTCTATGAATTCTAATCAGTTAAAAGTGGGGAGTTCTCTCCAAAAGAACATTCCATTTTGTGGTATAATATTTTCGAAAGATTTCAAAATATTATCTATTTTGTTTGTAGAAATACCTAAGACGGATTCTCTCGGGTTTTTAATGTCAGACGGCAGCCACTCCCATAAAAGTCATAAAAGCCAAAGACGAGAATTATGCGGACGAAAGCAACCAGGAACAAATCTGGAGTGTCAGTGAAGAGTGATATAACTCGAAAATCATAGTTTTGAGAAAATCGAGTTTAAAGTTTTAAAAAATCGTCATTCATTTTACAGTGAATTAAAATAAAAACTTGCTACTGCGATTAATGAACACCATAAAAGCGAATGTTTTTATGGTTGAATTTGGGGATTAATATGTATAGTTTTTTTATAATTTACAAAAATATACAGTTATATCAATACACACATCAAACATTTATTAACCAATTTTGTGACCATTAATACAAATTAACTTATCTTACTTTACACATTTTCTATAGGTTTCGTGATAAATGGTACAATTTTTTTACAATCTATTGTTGTGCTCTAGACAAATGAAAAAATAGAAAGTGCTAAAATAAATATTATTCATTTAAGTAATAGTGAGTTGTATTGAACGTTTAATTACAAATTTGTCAGAAAAAACACATTTATATCATTAGACACCTTTAGAGTCTATAAAAATATGATGTGTACTTTGATACAAAGTGTGGTTAAGATGATACAACTGAACATAATCAGCGTGTATATTGATATTACTTAAGTGTATCGAGGGTTGAGTGGTTAAACCCAACGTAAATAAAGTTTGCTGGCAATAAAAAAAAGGTAAATATATTAAATTAATGCAAATTATTAGTAACTTAGTAAAATTATATATCTGTGATAATATATTTTATGATTTTGTCTATGTTTTATAATAAACTTTGCATAAAATTGTAATTAGTAAATTGGGGACTCACTTATTGGGTTTTACCCCAGAAATTAAAAATATGTTTCTATTAATTAATTATTAGCTTTATTAGTTGAACAAAAAGCAAGTGAATCACGATAATCCTTTTATAATAGTTAATCATTGTTGGTTTCAGATTCAGGTATGTTGTTGAATGTTTTCAGGCTGTGTATCTACCCATGAAATTCCTCGGGAATGATTTCTTTTTTGCACATCGTTTCTAGATCTTTTCTTTTTTGGCAACACTGATCGATATCTACATACATACATACATAGATACAAATGCTCACGCCTTTTTCCCGCAGAGACAACTAACAGATCGCCATCTGCCTTTGTCCTGACATATTTCATGAGCTTCCTCTACACTGTCATTAAGCCTTTCATGTAAGCCCGCCGGTTTTAAGTACTTTTGACCTGCCCTTTATGGAATAACTCCTTATTTTGGTCAGTGTATACTCTGCGGGGTCGACCCCGGTTTGCCTGTCCACTTCTCGTTACAACATTCTCTTTCAGGTCGCACCATTCTCGTATATCCATATTCCTCTTCCTATCCACTAACTTTACTCCAAATATACTCCGCAAAGATGTCATCTCAACTGCGTTCACTCTACTCTCATGCTTTTTCTGCCATACCCAACTTTCACACCTATACATTAATGTGGCAATTACCACGCTGTTATGAACCGCCAATCCTGCCTTTTTAGCACAGATTGACCACTCATGAAGGAGTAGGTACAGTGCACCATTCACACAATTTCCCGCAGTCACTCTCATTTCAATATCTCCATCCTATTTCTCATTCCTCGTAAACAGACTACCCAAGTAAACAAATTCTGCCACTTGCTCCACACGTTTACCTTTAATCATAACGTTACATTCAGTAATTTCTTGGTTCCTCTCAAAAACTATAACTTTCGTCTTTCTTGCATTTACTTTCATACCTTTCACTTTAAGCAAACAGCTTGAATGAGGTTCATGCTGTTTACCGTTTTCTGCAATTCCACCGCAGACGACGCAAGTATCACTTGGTCATCGGCGTATAGGAGGCGCTTAACATGCAGATCTCCCATTTTTATGCCACATAAACATCCTTTCATATCACTCATACAGCTATACATGAATAAATTGAACAGCCAAGGTGAGGCTCCACATCCCTGCCTGACACCTTTTGAGATGCCAAATCAGTCTGTGTAAGCACCATTAATCCTAACACAGGCTCTGGAGCCCTTGTACAATGACTTCAGAGCCTGCTTCCAAGTCCACAAATGCGCAAGACACTTTTTGGTTTTTGGCCAGGTGCGACAGTACTTCACGCCAGAACAGCTCCACAATAAATATTACATAGATTATCATAAATTCTTATTTAATAATGCATTTACTGGCTTATTTGGTTAGTATATCACATAAAATAGGGTTATCTGAAAACATCACTAGGAAAAGCAAAATATTCTGATTCTAGTGGGCTATTAAAACTACTTTCGTTTTTTTTACTTATCGGGTTTTAACACCAAACCCTCGATATTACCACTCCGTTCACACAGTGTTCAATGCGGGTAGGTATCGCGGGAGGTGTACGCTAGGTAAGTACCGCTGAGGATTTGTATCACTTTTCACTTAATTTTAAACAATGTAAATATTTGAATAAGCTTGTGTTTTGGTACAACTATAATTGTATCACTTTTCACGAACGAATGTAAAGAAGTTTTAAAATGTATATTAATGGAAGTGTACTTATATTACAATGTACTAATTCTAATGTATACATTTACATTGTGTAAAACTCGTTGATTCAATTTGTATTATTATACATTGAATATTGCTTAGTTCAATTTGATATAATTTTAAAAGTATTATTTTACACAATTGAAATGGTAAAAAAACGTTCAGTTATATCATTATGCTCCAAATCAACTCGCTCATTTTAAACCTTAGAGATACGGGGATAAGAGTCAAAGATAGATAATTTTTTATAGATCCTCTTTATGAAAAAAAATTAAAAGTGATATAACTCGAGATGTATCACTTTTCACTGACGCTCCAGAAATTTGAGATTATGATGTTTTGTACGCCTTTGGATTGCAGAATATTTGAACAGAAAATAAATTTTAATGTCACAAATTTGAAAGTAATCCTGGCAATATTTACCTAGGTAAAAAAACCTAAAGATGCTTAGAAGCTTCAAATTCCATTGAAGCTAGCTAACTGTTACTATCGCTGTATCACTATCACTACATAGTATAAAACAAAGTCGCCTTTTCTTTCCCTATATCCCTATGTGCGCTTAAATCTTTAAAACTACGCAACGGATTTTGATGCGGTTTTTTCCAATAGATAGAGTGATTCAAGAGGAAGGTTTATATGTATAATACATGCATCATATACTAAGGCAACATTGCTAATTTTAGAGGTTTCTAACGTGATGTCGTAAATTAACCTATTTTTTTGGGCTTATTTAGCAATTTAGCAAAAACGCTGCCTAAACCCTACGAGTTAGATCAAATTAATGTACTACAGTATTGTACACCATAAAAAGGTCTACAAAAAAGTCCGCGATGGTATATGTTTATCTTTTAGGAATAACCCACATTAACCATTTTTATTGTTTACTTTTTACGTGAAAAAATGGCTTATTTACGAAGCTATTTTAAGCAATACGGCATTAATCCTTATCGAATTAAGTACCTTAAATACAGTGTGCAATTAATATAGATCAATATGGTTCCTTACAGCATGTAAATTAAACAAATATTTTCGGAGATATTACAAATTTAAAATTTGCGTTTGCGGCGGGCGGTACCGGTCGGACGGGGCAGTGCGGGGAGGCCGCTATGTTTTTATATACAACGTTCATAGTTTTTCTGTAGTGTATTTAATTTAGTATCAGCATTGCACCCGTGCGAAGCCGGGGCGGGTCGCTAGTTTCTAATAAATAAGGTTGCCATTTGCCGAGTATCTTTGTATACCTACTCTTTGACTACTGAAGATATAACTCGTGGGACCTTACTCATCTTTAAAAACGCATTACTTAGCAAACAGTGCAGTTCAGTCAAGATTTTTTTTCATCCATGATAGGCCTACGTTTAACCTCAATATCACCTGGTGGTAAGTGACGACGTGGTCTACGAGGAATCAAATTGCCTAGAAGGATACTAATCACTCGTGACTTGAAGACTTCGAAATCAAGTAGTCAAGAAATCACAGTATTTTCAATTATGTAAAACAGTAATTATAACATTTCCACTTGTTTACAACAACAAATTTACCTATAAACAAGTAATGACACGAATATTAGCCAAGGTAGGGAAAAATCATAGCAAAATGTATTACAAATTCGACCATATGGGACCTTAAAGACCAATTTGACTAGCGGCTGCAGTCGTATCTCATAATTTATGAATCAAGTCAGTATTAAATAACTAAGCGTTGTAGCGGTAAGTCATTACACCGCTTATTGGCTTAGAATACGACGCTTCTGTTTTTTGAAAGATTTGGCTGTATTTCAATATACGGCGAGTTGCCTACGTATTATTGATATACCTCTAATAGCCCTAGAAATTTAAGGTAAAACTGAGATAGAGAAATATTTCAAAACGATTTTTTTATACCTTTTAAGTGACATATCGCTATGAGGCTTAGTTCAATAGATGCGTATTTTTCTAAGCTATCCGATGCCATAAAAATCAGATTTTCGACTTTTTTTGAGATAACGCTTTTGTGCTTAGTAGGGCAGTATAGGCCTCTTACCCGCACCCTGAGATGATATTTGCCTTGTAGTGCGGTAAGGGGTCTTTAGACCTCTCACGTATTTTTTGAGTAATTCTAGTTACAAATGAATAGAACAATATAATCATATATTTATCTCTTTTTTATATTCAGAAACCTACTAGCTGTGACCTCCGCACTAGACGGAGATCACTGTATTTTTCCGCGCACCGAGCGATCGTACACGTAAGGGGTCTTTAGACCTCCTAACGCAGCGAACGTGTTAAGGGCCACCATTATGTCACTGTAGCTGTATGTAATGGGGACCACCTTCCTGAGACTTTACCTTTAGCTTACCATCAGGCGAGGTGAAGTCATATTGACGTAACCAATGTGTAAAAAAAATTCTACGACATTTTACACAGCACTCTCTAGACCCAAAGAAAGCATAGTTTAACGCATTTGGCTGGACCTCGATATTTTCCGTGAAGCTACACTGCCATCTGACCTTCACAACCCCAATGGTGACATTAGGCGATATGCAGCTGGACCGGGTTGTTGTTGGACTTTTTAGGGTTCCAACTACGCGTAACGACTGCCGTAGATGTTTGTATGGCAACCGGGACCGACGGCTTGACGTGTTCTCCGAGGCACGACCAGACAAATGCAAAATATCTATATTCATGCATACAAATATTTGCACTGAGCGGGGATCGAACCCGCGCCTCCTACGCAGCGGCCGCGTTCACTACCGCTACGCCACAGAGGCTGTTCAAATTCAAATTATGAGCAATGTTTTAACAAAATTCAGCAACAAACAAACTCACTTTTGCACTCGTACCTTATCGAGTGTGATGCAAAATTCACTATATTTGCATCAACATACAAGGTCTGTAGACTTGGTATACAAGTCTGACGGGATGGAGCGCATTCCTTGACATGCAAAGCCATTCACGCACATGCATAGTTACTCATTTATTTATTGGTCTGAGCATACATAAATACAATAGCTGCATCTACATGGTGTGGTAAAAAACATTATTACGCACACATAGATGCGACAGAAACACATTAAATATGTTCTATAGAAAGTTAATATTTTATAACAAGTGCCAGAGCAAGAGCTCCCTGTACGTACCCCTCCTTCCCCACCGCACCGCTTCCTAGCCTCCCCACATCTTCCTAGCCCTGCCCCTTTCCCTTCAGGGTAGGCAGCGCGTGTGTGACACCCTTAGTGTTACACACGTCCATAATAGTCCACGGTGACCGCTTCCCCTCAGTTGGGCCGTGTGCTTGTCTGTCACCTACGTAGTATAAAAAATGGTGATATACCTACCTAATCTGTCAAAATGTTAGGGTTAAACTATTCACAGCAACATATATATCCAAACTTGGCTTGTAATATAGGTTCTTGTATGTGGATCGTAATATTTCTTTGTTAATAAATAGATACATCAATAGATAGAGTGGGATTCGATCTAACTACCTCTAATGCCCTAGGTAACCACCCACCACCCAGCGGAATGTGGACTTATTTGCTGCCTTAGTAGTAGAATTATTATTTGCACCACTTCAAAAATCTTTCTACCAGTAACTGAATTTTCTGGTATTGTTGCTAACCCCTCCAGCTAAGTTAAATTGCTTACATTAGGAGTGGGTTCACGTCGAGTAACAGCCAGGATTCGACCCTAGGACAACTCGATAAGGCTACTCAACTACTACGCCACTAACGCTATAAAATTCCGTGAACCGCAATGAACTTGTAATACCTATGGCATGCGCAAGAGTCAACCGGTCCTGAATAAAAGGGAAAGGGCGATGCATACCATTGAAAACGAAAGGGATAGACGGATTACGCGACATTCCTACTACTTGTCAGATTAAAGTTGTGCAGAAACTGGTTTTATTAATCGGATATTTGGAGGCTGTTCATGAGCGAGAGAATCGTAGAGATATTTTTATCGTGCCATGAATTTTTATACACTCTATGCAGCGCTCTTGTAAAAGTCAAGATAATCGGAATCTAGGGAGACAGCAGGAGAGCGTACCGTATCCCGGACGCTAAAGTCCAAGCTATGGACGCATCGGGACTAACAAGGAATGATAACGATATTATGATATTGATGTCAATTCTGTTGTATATTGTCACTCATTCGAACTATAATCTGGGTGCGGGCCGAAACCTCCACGCGGTGCATCCAGGCCACAGAACAAAAAGCCGGGGTGCGAGGGAAATGCTCTTTGGGCCACCTTACACCCTGGTGTCAGAAGACCCTAGACGGCGTGCGGTTTTAGTTGGTAAGAGTCCGACATAACCTGCCCCGCTGGCCGCGGGGTGGGTATCCATGAGGATTACCGCACGAAAAAAAAAAAAAGGCCACAGAACAAAGAAAAATTTAATGTTCTGTGATCCAGGCGCTCCGCTGTTGCTTGCGTCAAGTGCTAACCGAGGCGGCAGTGATTCTTTAAACTTTAGAGTCCAAAGGCTCTTCACACATCCCTCTGTCTAGCAGAGGGTACAGTAGGGAGCATGCATGGGGCGATCAATCTCTCCAAGCGCAGGGTGAGGGGGACAGGACGGCCGCCTGTCACTCCTCCGCCACAGGTTTAATACGTTCACAGCTTTAGATAGAAGTAATCCAATTAGTTTTGATACCATCACTGTGACCATACAAAACTGTTCAAAAAAGCGTATGTGAAAAAAAATAAAAATTGAACGTCAACGCGAAAACGCGCTTCACTCATTCACGATTCGAGCATTTAAATTTCGAATTGAATGAATGAACGATACAACTACTAATAGGAATGGGAGCTGAAGTTAAATCAATCATCGGTATCTGTGAACGAATCTCGCTTTGCAAATGAAAATTGAAAATATCGATGGATTATTGAATTCAACTTGAATGGCATGTATGGACATTTTATATGTAAAATGAGAGACTGATATGGTCATGAATCAAATAGTATAATCTGTAGTCTTTTAAAATATTAAACAGAGTTATGTTTCTATCTGACTGGGGTAGTCTCCGCCCTACAGAAAACCGCGGCCATAATAACCATCGTGTTGTATTCCCGCCGGTAAGTAGGGTAGCCAGAGCTCACTGTACCCCTCCTCCCCCATCCCTTCCTAGGCTACCCACCCCTTCCCAGCCATCCTCCCTTCCCTTCAGGGTAAGCAGCGCGCGTGTGTCACCCTTAGTGTTGCACACGTTCATAGGCCACGGTGACCACTTCCCATCAGGTGGGCCGTGTGCTTGTCTGCCACCTACGTTGTATAAAAAAAAATGTTTATATAGAAAATCTCTGTAGCATAGTGGTAGAGTCATAGGTTGGGGGTTCGATTCCGGTTCAGTGCAAATATTTGTATAGATATATCTCCGGTTCTACGCAACCAATCGTTATGAAACAGACATAAGATTATTAATCTGAAACCTTCTACATAGAAAAACCGCATCAAAATTTTATTGACATGTGAACTAAAATTTTAATAATTTATAGACTTACTAGCTGTTGCCCGCGGCTCCGCCCGCGTGGATGTCGAAATCCGTTTCAAAAACTATCCTATCTCTCAAGTTGGATCGAACTGCACATGGTGTGCGAATTTTATTATAATCGGTTAAGTGGTTTAGGAGTCCATTGAGGACAAACATTGTGACACGAGATTTATATATATTAAGATTTTTTGGTATTTAGAATCGTTCATAGTATTCTTAAATATCTCCAATGTAGATATATAAAGATATTATAGATTTATACATTGTTATTAGAATCCATACCACGCTATTTTCGACTATACACGAACTTATAATGTATCTAATGTTCTTTCTAAAATTGCATTTGCTACTTCCATTGCCGTTCTAATAGTTACCTTAACCTATTAAGGCTCAAATTGCATTGTGATTGCACATTTGACATTATGTCAGACATCCATCACCGCTTCTGAGTGCATATCATTTGAATGCACGACCTTAAAATTAGCTACAGACTATTAACGGAATTTTTATTGAAATAAAATGGATTTTAATGCTTTGCTGTTGTGTAAGATGAAATTACTTGGGGTCATGTATCATTCAATTATTTAATCAATTAGCGTATTGCATTGGGTTGTTGGATGAGGCGCGTCAATCAACCAATCTATCTATTTTTTTTATACTTCTTAGGCAGGCAGACAAGCACACGGCCCACCTGATGGGCAGCGGTCACCGTGGCATCATCAGGTTGGTGTGTCATACCCGCGCTGATGGATTGGGAAGTTTACTGGGGGGAGGGGGGGTGATTGGAGGAGGGGATTGGGGGTTGTGGGGGAGGGATTGTGAGCTTTGGCTACAGAGTCTAAACTGCTGGACCTACAAACTTGAGATTTTGGCCGTAGATGCTTTTTTGTTGTAGGTATTACTAAGAAAGAATTTTTAGAAATTTTACTCCTAAGGTGGCAAAATAAGGGATGACCGTTTGTATGAAAGTCCGTCACTATACAATGTAATCTATACTTGATATTCTAAAGCTGGAGAGTGTGTTTGTTTGGTTGAACGCGCTAATCTCCAGAGCTCACAATCACTCATCACCTAAATCCCATCCTCCAACCCTCTCCCCTCCAGGGTCGGCAGCACAAATGTGACACCTCTGATGTTGCACACGTCAATAGGCCACGGTGACCACTTTCCATCAGGTGAGCCGTGTGCTCATCTGCCACCTAAATACTCGTAGTATAAAAAATAAATTTAAGTGGGTCATAATGACCCACCTCAAAGTTCATGTACCATTTTCGCCACAATGTTGCCGGGTCAAAAACAACTAAGGGCAGCTTTTATTAGCATCATAGTTATTACAAAACTAGTCAATTGTTGCGGCATCCTTGAGTACCACTCACTTCGCGTCTCAACAGTCTCAACACTGTGTCTCGGATTGCAGCTGTTTCGACACACAACTGGGCCAAGTACGCTTCCATTCCACCGATAGAACATGTATACTGTTACCGATAGGAGTAATTAAATACCAAGTACTTAGAATACCGTCGATATTAATATCAGATTACATTATTTTTACGGAGGTAGGATACGACGGTATTCCCGTCCGAATAGAGCAGTCCGTCTGGGGTAGTACCTCCGCCCTACAGATAAAACCGCGGCCATAATAACCATCGTGTTGTATTCCCGGCGGTAAGTACGGTAGCCAGAGCTAACAACCTCCCCTCATCCCCAGTGACCGTTTCCCATCACATGTGCCGTACAGGCTGGTCTGCCACCTAAGTGGTATAAAAATTTACACTTTTTTTATACTACTTAGGTGGCAGACAAGCACACGGCCCACTTGATGGGGAGCGGTCACCGTGGCCTATGAACGTGTGCAATACTAGGGATGTCACACATGCGCTGCCTACCCTGAGGGCTGGGCAGGGGCGGGGAGCCTAGAAAGGGATGGGAGGAGGACGGGTACAGTGAGCTCTGGCTACCCTACTTACCGGCGGGAACACAACAAGATGGTTATTATGGCCGCGGTGTTCTGTAGGGCGGAGGTACTAAGTACCTCAGTCGGACAGCTCATTTCGGACGGGCGATACCGTCGTGTCCTATCTCCTACAGAGGTTTTTATAGTAACTATTATTTTATATAGGTACTCATAATCTCATTAGCATCATTTTCGTAATTTAAATCTCCCTTACAAACTTAATTATTTACGAGACAACCTGTTGCTTCGGGTTTGCCTGTCTCTTTGATATTTAATCAAATTTGTCAACAATATCTATATAACTGAGTAGGTAGTCTTATCCAATATTATCTTTTGTACTAAACGACCAAGCACTGATCGAGATATTGAAGGCTTTCAAGATACAAAAATTGAATGAAGGCTGCTCTATAAAAGAATGCAGTATGTGACATTTTTGTAACATTTAAACGATCATTTTTCTTGTTTAAAATATAGTGTCCTTATTTTGAAGGATATATATAAACCTGGTGAGCAATATTAAAAGTAGTTTTTAAATTACCTACAAGAGCCGTGATACATAACCTAGATTATGGTTATTGGCGAAAAAAAAACATGTCTACATAAGGGTGATCGCCCAGGTATTGCACACGTCCTTAGGCCACAGTGACCGCTTCCCATCAGGTAGGCTGTGTGCTTTTCTGACACCTAAGTGGTATAAAGATTCGAATCCTAGTCACTACAGTACCAACGTGAATACAGTCAATTTAGCTTAGCTGGATGGGCTAGGAACAACACTAGTAATTTCGATTACTGTTATTCTTTAAAATATTTACCTCAGCAGCCTCAGCTAGCATAACATCTATTAAATGGTGTCTATTAAAATTTTGCGTATATCTGACCTTTTGCAATCACTTTGCGGATATCTAAGTAAATCGGTTTGCCATACGAATAATTTCTGGCGCATGGCCAGTACTTTTACCATACAAATATAGTACTGAGGCTATCGACCTTAGCATAGCTTAACTTTATCTGTTTAGGTCGTGCCTAGCAGGCTAGCGCGCGTGAGGAGATGAACGCTTCCAGAATAACAAGAAACTTATACAATGAGAATCTAAATAAGAAGATTGTGAGAATTTCTGATGAGATATTTAGCTAGTAATTGTAGGAGATATGGTTTTATTATTTTTGTCGTTTTTCAATTGGTTATAGGCTTGCGTTCGACCACAATCTGACCTGTTGGTAAGTGATGATACAGTCGGCGATGGAGCACGCTTGCCTAGAAAAAGTTAACCGGTTTACTCTAGACTTGAAGACTCGCAGGTTGTAGCTTTCCGGAAATACGGATTCAGGCAAGTCGTATAATAAACATACTACCTAAAGATTTAGTGGGATATCCATCATGTACCGGTGGCATGTCGTCTTTGACCCATTTGTATTGAAACAAATACGAGTAGGTATAACACAGGCTCAAAACTGTGAGAGGTAGTATTATAAGGAACAGTAAAGTTTCGAATGACTTAATTTCAATACAATCTTTATACAAAGTTTTATGTTGAAATTTTTTGTTTAAATAAATTATTACTTCTATTAACACTAAAACAAGATGAGTTATTAGGTGTCCAGACAGGTTAATAAAATTTATTATATTATTCTTAGTCAACATTATTATTAAGATATTCAGCAACAAAGCTATGAACAATTTATTATGCTATTACCTGTTTATGTATTTATAACTGTTAATAAATCAAATTGTTAATAAAATTATCTATAATAATTTGCTATACATTATCATAGAATCTAATGAACTAAAAAATACAGTAAAGCTACTAATTGGCTTTTAAGTATTTTTTTAAAATTGTGCTCCATAGCCCTTAATAAAAAAACTTGCAAACTGTAAAACAATGATTTACTTTAAAAACTATATTGATTATTAGTTGAAACACGGCCTTGTTCTGATAAGACCCCTTTTTCCTGCGAAAATCCCCATGGATACTACCCCCACAGGTCAGCCTCCCACTGGTTAAGTGAACTTGAGCTGACTAAAACAGCACGCTGTCTCGGGTCAGGCATTTCCCTCATACCTCGGCCCTGAAAAGACCCCGGCAATAAACCCAGCGGGTAATCTTTGCAGTCTATTAACAATTTACATTTATAATTTGATACCTACATTTACATCATCTGTGCTAAAATGCCTTCCCATTATATTTATATTACATTAGAAATAATACACTGTAAACAATAGTTTTACAACAGAAGTGTAATAAAGACTGTAATAAAGATTGTATCACTATTTTGTAAGGCCCTCACAATTATAAAAATGTATAAAATTTGAGCCAACTATAATTGTCACTTCCTGTGAGAACAAATGCATAGTTTTATAGGATGTTGTAATTTTTATAACAATTCAAATTCATGAAGAAGTGGTGTAAGACGAAGATTCGGTTTGTTTTATATTAATTCCGAAAAAAAATCGGATTAAGTCAAAATTGAGCACGGAACTTCAATCCGCGACCTATAGAGTGCGTAGGTTTCTACGATCTAACGCTTTATTCTTGCTAAGAAAGAATAATTATATCCCAACGAAGTAATCAAGTATTTTTTCATGTATCTAACACAAACTAAACCTTATACTTAACTTAAATTTTTTTTATTACTATTATATTATCATGTCAAAAATTTAAAAAGCAAAATATCAGATACTCATTTCTCAATATCAACAACAGGCACCCTTATTGCGAAGAAAAGTGAATTTAGTCGGGCGCCTTCGTACTTTTTAAATGGCCCTTAGATAATGTTTCCTTTGTGCGGTGAAATTGGAATTATTATGGTTTAGTGGCTTGCGGAAATAACCCGTGTACTAATACCGTTGAGTATTTTCTTTTTTAATTTTATCTCGCTCGATTCTAATAGTTCCTTTGTATAGTATTGCGTTTTAAAGCTTCAAAGCTAGGTTAATTGTATCACTTTTAGATGGAATAACAGTTATGGAGCAATTTTTTTATTATCTTCTGTTTAAGTACAATTTACTTCGGTGAAGAACTAGACTATTTTTACCGATTTTTTTTATATACAACACCTCAAAATGACTTCATCTCGCCTGATGGTAAGCTGAAGGTAAAGTCTAAGAACTGGGGATACCATTACATACACCGGTAGTGCCACAATGGCGGCTCTCAGCTTGACGGCCTCTTTATTTTTTACATTTTTTCACATACTTCTACATTATTTTCTATGATTTATGATAACGTGTGTATAACACTTTATGTGTGTGTACGTGTGAGTGACTATTGCTCGTGAAAGGGTTACCCGGTTTTCATTCGATCACGTTCAAAATATAGCGGCCTTGTTGATTTATTTTCTTTTAATCCAGTTCTATGAGGATAAATGTACGGTTTCCCAGTGTCAAAGCCCCTCTAAACCGCCACACGGCAGGATGTCAAAAGACTTCGTTATAAAAATAAATAGCTTTCCACGTAGTAAATGGGGTAGCCATCAGCAGTGTGAGTGAATTTAGGGGCGTGGTAGTGTCCCCGCCAAAACAAAATTTAGAAACATTTTTATTCATTTTAAATACAGTACAATTTTAGTATACAGTTTTTAAGTACAAACATTATTTGATGAGGCCATCAAGCTGAGCGCCACCACTGTAGCACTATCGGTGTATTTAGTGGTGACCCTCGATCCTGAGACTTTGCGTTTAGCTTTCCATCAGGCGAGGTGAAGTCATGTTGACGTGTCCAAAATAAAAAAAAAAATTATCTGATCTCCACAACCCGTTAGCGATGTCGTAGTTCTGTTCTTAAACCAGTGGTCGGAATTTTTAGGTCTGTTTTTAATCCGGGGTCTTTTTAGCAGTAGATGCTATGTAAAAAATCTTCCGTCTAACTATTGCAGTTTTTGTAACAAGGTTTGGCCCTAAAAAGGTTATTGAATAAATCTAGGCAAGTAGATAAAGGTAGGTAATCTACCTACGTAGTCAAGTAACATCGAGACTCCAACGGCCCTTGGGGATACCTGACAGAGATACCAAAACTATTCATATATAATGTCGCATTAAATATAAAGCCTTGTACGGACTAAGCGTTCTAATATACGCGTAATCTATTATCATACAGTACGCGTATATAATTTTGATATATGTGTGGACGCCAGCCATTCGGCGAGCCTTTTTCATGTTGTAAATCTTTACCTGTAAAGTATTTTCATTCACCATCGAGGATTCTTTAATTTTTTATTGTTAATTTGTTACTTAATGAGAAGTACCACAGTAGTAGGTAGTACACTCGACAGCAATTTCGACATACCTACATACATACATACATACAAATCATGCCTTTTTCCCATTGCGGTAGGCAGAGACAACATCTTTCCACTTGCTATGTACACCTAGGTCGGCCTTTACCAGGTTGCCCGTTCACCTCGCCTCATATATCTGTTTCGTCAATCTTCTTTCATCCATCCTCTCTACATGTCCGAACCATCTAACCATCCCTTTCTCTATCTTGGTCACTACATCTTCAACCATACAGCAACGTTCTCTCATCACACTGTTCCTCATTCGGTCCATCAGCAATTTCGAAACATGGATAATACTGGCTAACTGATCCTTAACTTGTGACTACGCTTTGATAAATCATTATCCAACAATGCATAGTATCCTGTACGTAGGTAGATACATCAGTAGGGCACAAAATTATATTCAAATACTAAGCGTTAAGAGACTGAAGGTAGTCAATATATATATAATAGTCCTATACGGTTTTTGACCAATCGCATTTCTTTGCACATCAAATATCAACTGCCTCTAGACTCTCGTCGCGAATACTATACGCTTACTTTAATATTTTCTTACCAAGGTCCTACTGTACGCGAATTAAACCAAACCTGCAGCTACGTGTGCTCAAAATATCTAGACTACGCGTACATTTGAAAGCTTAGTCTGTACAAAGCTTTAGAGTCCATTTGAGTGACTCAATGTCAGCGTTACAGATAACCTGGGACCCGCATATAAATCACATCTCCGGCCTCACAAAGTGGGGCTCCAAATGACATATTCACATTTAAATTTGGGAACCTTGCCAAGAAATATGCGATCAAAAATAGACCTTATCGTGATGGAATTGGATTGCAAAAGTATATTATGAATATTGAAGCGTTAATGTTGTAGGTTATAGAAGAAGAAATTGTCAAAATGTTTGTCGGTTTGTTGACATGTTTTTGTTAGCTTATTTATTAATAGCAACCCATTTATGTCCCACTGCTGGGTACGGATCTCCTCTCCTCTAAAGAGAGAGCCGAGAGGGTTTAGACCTTAATCCACACACGTTGACCTAATGCGGGTTGGTGGATCGGACATGTCCTTAGAATTTCTTCAAGAACATGTGGGTAGTAAATCATGTGATTATTTAGCACATATAAATTCCACAAAGTGAATATTGGTATTGGTACTGTCCGGTTGGATTCGAACTCGATACCTCTGAGTAGAGGCCGCGTCCTCATCCATACAGCTACCATAGTTCTGTTGTCCATAGCTTATTTATTACGAAGTCTTATTCCAACTTACCTTAGCTTACTTTTAGCAATTTTCAAACGATGACCTCACTTCGTCGACAGTCTTATTGATTTGAAACGACGACCTTAATGGCGTAGCGGTAGAGTGTTCGACTGCTAAGTCACTGGTCGCGGGTTTGATTCCCGATCTGGCTCTAGATAGTGATGTCTAGAATGTCGTAAAAAACTATAAATTGAAGCTGAAATGGAAACATCATCGGGTCGGCTTTTCATTTTAACTACTAAGCAGCATACTTCGATATTTTTCGTGAAGCGACTGCCATCTGACCTCCACAACCCATTAACGATATCGAAGTTCTGTAATTAGACCAACTGTCGAACTTTTTAAGGCTCCAACTACTCGTAACGGCAGCCATAGATGGTCATTATAGCAACCGGGACCTACGGCTTAAAGAGCTCTCTGAGGTACGCTGTAATGGAATATTTTCATTCAATTTGCACTCACTTCTACATGTCCGATTTACAATGGGATGTACTCGTCCCGTTACGGAGAGGTGAGATGCATTACGGAGAATTGGTTTTGAAGGCGACAGGTTTGAGATGATCCTATCCTATCCTATCCTGCTAATGTTATCCTACTAATTTATAAACACTTTATTTATTTGCCTTTCGCTTACCATCAGGCGAGGTGGAGTCATTTTGACGTGTCCTATATAAAAAAAAAACACGCAAGTTAGTAAGAATGTATGTATGGTTGCATGTTTGTTACTCTTTCACGCAAAACCGGCTAAATGGATGTGGCTGAAATTTGGTACTACAGTCTGAGATAAGTTCTACATAACAGTAGCATTCGTGGGAATTTCCGTAAGAAAAAAAGCGGCACTGTACGCGACAGCTGTTTCAGTGTAATTGACTACAAACATCTAAATAACTTTAATTTATTTTTGTATAGGACACGTCAAAATGACTTCACCTCACCTAATGGTAAGCTAAACATAAAGACTCAGGACCGTAGGCCATCACTACATACACTGATAGTGCTACAGTAGCGGATCTCAGCTTGACGGCCTCATCAAATGCTTTTTCGCGCCCTGCTTAAAGGTTCCGGGACCATATTTTACTAATAGGATAGCATAGGAATAGGACAAGATACAGCAATAATTCTTTTACCTACAGGACTATCTCAAAAAAGGAATCTAATGCTATAAAGCACAGTCATCAGTAATCATTTAAGTGATATTTAAGATAGAACCTTTTTACCTGACCGCCACATTTGTCATTGCGAAGTGCCACAGAGTGCCACGGAGTTCCACTGAGGGTAGATCTGTCAGCGTGATAAACGATCATGCTTTCCATTTCGCTAACTCGCTACAGTATAAGTATTAAAAGAAATATTAAGTACTTTCTTTGTGGAGTTGGCCCGCTGTTTGACATTAAGTTTCGGTATGAGATATCTAATTATTATGAAATTAGACTAGTATGATGGTAAGCTAAAGCTAAAGTTTCAGTACTGGTTTCTCCACTACATACACCGGTAGTGCTATAGTGGTGGCCCTCAACTTGACGGCCTCATCAAATAAATGTTTTTTCAAAATCAATAGGTGCCTGGCTTGGACTGTTGATTTCTTATAAATTCATTGATTTAGTTTTAGTTTTCATCGAAGTCGGTGGTAGCGAAAAATGCTCTAAAGAATCCACTCTCTAGAGCATTATTCGCTATTACCTACTCATAGTTTCAGATTTGACCACCCATGGCCACTAGCAAAATAAAATTCATCCTGTATATTTTTTATGTACAACAAAGAATTAAAACTAAATTTAAACTCTTTTTACATATTACGAAAAGTTAACCTAACACTTTTCTGATCAGACTTCTAAAATAGCCCAGCAAAGAACCTATACCTAAAGAAATAACTGATTCCCAATATTCCCATCCTCAGTATCGCATATCAATCGGACAATCCCATTCGCTTTCACCGAAGCCCTTTCATCTCAAGGGCGATTTTCCGCAAATATCTTTTACACAATGTCCCCTGAATTAAGATACTTTTAGAGCCAATTCGTAGGTCGTAAGTGATTTCGCGTTTGAAGTGATAGATAAGGCTGGATTTGATATAAGATTAGATTGGATAAGCGTATAGATAGATAGGGGTCGTAGCTAAGTAGTAACTGTATATATATTGCAATATTAAGTAATTCTTACCAGGTAAACTTTTAACCTTAAAATAAGGAGGTAGGACACGATAATTATCTCCCGTCCGAAATGAGTAGTTCGACTAGGGTAGTACCTCCGCCCTACAGGAGACCGCGGTCATAATAACCATCGTGTTGTGTTTCCGGCGGTAAGTAGGGTAGCCAGAGCTCAATATGCCCCTTCTTCTCCCCGCCCCTTCCTAGCCTCCCCACCCTTACCTACCCCCGCCCTTTCCCTTCAGGGTCGGCAGCGCGTGGGTAACGCCCTTGGTGTTGCACACAATGCACACGTCCATAGGCCACGGTGACCGCTTCCCATCAGGCGGGCCGTGTGTTTGTCTGCCACCTAAATAGTATAAAACAAAAGTAACTGTATACCTACACATTGCAATGTTAAGCAAATTATAGCTAGGTCAGTGTAAGGATGGGTGCTTCTCCTCCGCGCCTAAGAGAGCACGTTAAGTCAACGACCTCTATTGCCATACGAACATTATGGCAAGAAAGAAATACATTTTATTATCATGGACATAAATAAATGCAACAATAGTATCAACAATAATATTGCTTGTCTGTGGCCCATTAAGGAGACAACACTATTCCAGCGTCATCTGCTATTAAACCGTTTTCAGTTCATCTAACTCGGCAAGATTTTGGAGTAGTGTGGGCCCCACTACTCCAAAACCTTGCCAAGTTAGATACCTTGCACTGTACTTGTTTCTATGCGACGCATTTTGCCACAAACAAGTATAGTGTACGGTATCTAACTTGGCAAGGTTTAAGAGTTAGAGGGGCCCACACTACTCCAAAATCTTGCTAAGTTAGATGCCGTGCACCATATTTTTATATGATAATGGCGGCATGGTTTTTAATATGCTCATAGCCGCAAGTGTGTTTAAGGTCTTAAACTCAAATGAAATCAGAAAACCATAGCGATCCGATAAAAGATAATCTTAAAAAATATATCAGAAGAAACGATCCTTTTCAAAGACGTGTTCAGTCAGTCACTCCGGTAAATGTCAGTATATTCGGACGATGAATTGGACTGACACTTTGTCGGATGGACGGACCGTTATTGGTTTATCAGATTAGAGATAGGGGTTCTAGCTTTTTATGTATCTTACGATGAAAAATGAAAATAATTGTGTTGGAATTCAACTAAACTGGGTTTAATGCAGTTTTATTTGCATAATATTACTATTTATTTTATCTGTTTTCTTTTATTACCCGACTGTGCCAGTGAGGGTTTTGTGTTTCACGCGTATGTATGTATGTATGTATTATGTATGTATGTAATTTTTCTGTTCCCCACTAGGCCCAAAACGGCTGGACGGATTTTGATGAATGAGGTCTCAAATGAAAGGTATGCATACCCCGAGTGTCATAAGAGTTCAAATCGGCCCAGCCGATCCGGAAATTACATTTTCAGAGTGACAGATAGGTTGACGCATATGGTGTAGTGGCCAGGATTAAATCCCGGTACCTCTCGATATTTAAGCTGACTTCTTAACCACTAAACCATCAATGCCCGAATTGTAATTTTTTTCCTATATTTTTGAGCATATTCAGAACACAATGTACCATTATTTTTAACCGACTTTGAAAAGGAGGACACGGAAACTTCTTTCTATGTTCGTCAGTACTTTTTTTCTCAAAAAAAATAACAAACATTTTTACCTCTTTGTTCAATCATAAAATTTGTTATTCAAAAACTTCTGAACACCGACAACAATTGTAAAACATCAAAGTGCTTTTTTTACTTCATCAAGGAAGGGCCAAGGGCTCAAATTTAGCCGATTTATTAGCCGCACCCTCAAAATGTCTGCAGGCAAACTTCCCTTATTCCCTACAAAGGCACGTTTAAAAGTATCACAAAGGGTAATAACACGGATGAAGCAATTACCCTGGATTTGAATCATCACGGGAAAGTGTAATTGTTATCATTTTATTTGTCATCGCTGCCATTGAAATTGTCGGCGATTTGTTACTAAAATTGACGTTATTCAAGAACGACAAGGCATTTTGTAGCTGTTGCCGCAAATGATTTCTTCCTTTTAATAATGATACTCTTCTTATGTATATTTTTTTTATATTTAGTCCGCTGAATTGACTGCACCCTGCCTGATGGTAAGGTGGTAAGTCTGGAATAACACAATGAGCTTTCAAGAAATAGATTCCTGTGGGTCGCGGAAAAGAGATCAGGGCCTCGATTCTGCTAAAGGCAAACCACTGTAATACCACTGACACTCTAAGAATCGAGGCCCAGAACTTCACGCAGATGGGACTAAATGCATCAGCTAGTGGGTAAATAAGGCTCACACACACATACACACACACGGCCGATTAACATACAGTGCGACAAAACCATGTTAATAACTGTCTCAGTTCATTTCAATGAAAAGGAAAGACAAGCATATTATATAACACTAGCGACCCGGGACCCGGCTTCGCCCGGGTATAAATTCCAGTTTTCCAAAATATATAGCCTATGACACTCACGAATGACACAGCTTTCTATTGGTGAAAGAATTTTTAAAATCGGTTCAGTAGATCCCGAGATTACCCCTTACAATTTAACAAACACAAACTTTACCTCTTTATAATATTAGTATAGATATAGATTGAAAAAGCTATAGTTTACTCTGAAACACTCCTAAAACATACAAAATTCTCCATTATGAAAGTAAAATGGGACATTCAATTAATATTTGTTGCCAACAATAGGGTGCTAAAAATGCCTGCAACACAAAACACTTCATTACTGAGTCCTATACAAACCTGACAACGGATGCAATTGTCATTATATAAACAAATTATTATCCGTTCGACCGACTGCGTTCAACAGGTGAGCTGAAATTTAAGTCTAAATAAACGTGTGTATTCTTTGGCAATATCGGGGTTCATAGCTAATTGGTTTACAATACGTTAACAGAAGATAAAGCAATACTAGCCGAGTCTTTTCCCAGCCCAGCTGGGATAAGTTTTTCAGTCTAATTACGAAGCGGCCGAACTTCGATAAGTTCCGTGGAGTGACTGCCATCTGACCTCCACAACCAATTGAAAATATCGAAGTTGGTCTCAACCAGAGGGCCAATTCTCGTAAGAAAATATGTTAAAATATAGTTTCAGTCTTACCTCGAGTATCCCAAATGTCAAAGTATTCATTTGGTTACAAGGATCTGTTTTGGTAGAAAGATCGTGACTTACCTAACTGATACTGAATTTTGAACATATTTTTTTCACGAGAATTGGCTCTCAGTTGTATGGCTTTATGCTCAAAATACCCGTAACTACTGCCATATACCTATGTTTTTTTTTAAAAAGGACCAGTCAAAATGACTTCACCTGGCCTGATGGTAAGCTAAATTTAAAGTCTCAGGACCGGGGTCACCACTACATACACCGGTACTACAGTGGCGATCCTCAGCTTGACGGCTTCATCAAATGCTTTTTCACGCCCCGCTTAAAGGCCCGGGACTTAAGAAGGAAACACATGCGCTGATAAAGAATTCTAAGTATGGCAACAGAAACCAATGGCTTAACGTGCTCTCTGAGGAACGCAGAAGTCTAAAATCTATCTTAAGTAATTATCTATCAGGTATTTTCCTGTTACTATCTTATAAGGCATACCAGTACTTAAATAGGAGAAGCCCGACGCTTAACTTAGACACAGGGCATTGTTCTCCGTTTAGGTAGTTTGCAACCTGAACTTACTACCATATTCCATGGCGTAGAATTTCAAGGTAAGTGTGCAAGTTCTGATACTTGAAGTACTTACCAACAGAGCAGGTATAACTCCAGGCCAATTTTGCAAGACACGTTTCTTGTAGAGATGGGGCAAAATTTAGTATCGATGTCGAAAATAATAATCGAACAATATGAGTGTCTTGCCAAACACAGATATAAATCTATCACAGGATTTTATTGTACGAGTACAGTTTTTTTTATATATAGGAGACGTCAATTTGACTTCACATCGCCTGATGGTAAGCTGAAGGTAAATTTTATTCTCAGGAAAGAAGAAATAAAATATTTATTCATAAGAATGAAAATTTTAGTTTACGATTACTGTTAGTCTAGATGTGTTACAATATAGTTTAGGTATACGTAACTAAAACAGATTAAAACAAAATGTCACACATCAAATACCTATCAAGATAAAATAATAAGAATCGTTATGAGAATACTGTAAGTGCTATGACTTAAGTATTTCGATTTATATATCATCTTCTTCCTCATAATTATAATGCAATATTGTAAATGTAAGTTTATTGAAATTGTCACCATAATATAAAAAATAAATTATGATAATCTATTGACTTCCAAACAAACGTATTGCATTAAAGGTTTCTTTCTGTTTGCTTTATATAATCATTTCAGCACTTTACAGTTTCTAAAGCTGATGGACTATTGACTACAGACAGGAGGCTATCGCAAACATAAACTTTAAACCAGTTTTTTTTAAATTATAAGAAAAAATTATGCTGTTAACAAAATACCCTTAATAAATAGTACTACTTTATTTTTTATCGATGTCGATATAACACGTCAGAGTCACATCCCTAATGTTGATATGTTTCACTAGGCAGCCGTTCAAGTACCGTGTTTCCTGAAGACATTAATAGCGCATATGTGCGATATGTACCTATATCTAATAATGTACAGCATTGAGACATAGTTGTAACATATTAATTAGTTTGTCTACGACTGTGTACATCGAAGTGTACTGTGATTTTGATGTACACTATTGTACACAAGACATACATGCTAAACTATGCAGATAATACACATGTAGTACATTACTTACGAGTAAACAGGAAGTTCGTGGCTAAATGGTAACGGAGTAAGTAAACATAATATTGTGAAGTTAAGCATTACTAGCCAGGTTAACCTTAGGATGGGTGACCAGTCTTAACACATTAAGACTCATTCGTGCCTCGGAGACGTTAAGCCGTTGCTCCCTGTTGCCATAAGAATATCTATGGCAGTTGCTATAGGTACTTGGAGTTCTTAAAAGCCGAACAACACTGTTCTTATTTTGATATCGCCAGTGGTTTGTAGAGGTCCTCTATTGCGTTTTATAATACCCTAATTGTTCTCTAATTCAGAACAGTCTGGAGAACATTGAACTACCCCGATCCCCTAATTTCCTCTGAATGGGGAGACCCCCCCCCCCTCCGGTTTCGTGAAAAACCATCTGATGAGGTCGTCAAATCGATAGTCACCGAGCATTATCGGTGGCTGTAATAGACCCCCATTCCTGAAACTTAATCTTTAGCTTACCATCAGCTGAAATAAGAAATTCAAAGACTTGCACGTGTAATTTAACAGTAATTGACAGGACACCAGTCTATGGCGTAGTAGACCAGTGCCGATAGACTTTGAGACAAAATAAATTTATAGTAGGATGAAACCTGTTGTAAAAGGAAGAGAATATAATAAAAATGATAGGAAAAATAAATTACGGGCGATCTGAGCTCGGGAAGGGGGGAGGGGGGTGAGTTTTAAGGGTAAAAACGGTTTATCTCGATTTCCGGCAAAACTACAAGTCCTATGGAAAAAAGTTAAATGACAAAGTTGTAGGTAATAAAGAGACCTACAACTTTTCTATTTACACTTTTTTCACATAACCTCAAAAAGTATGTGAAAAATTCAAATAATCAAGTTTTTGGTTTTTTATTTTTATCTTAAGCTAAACAAATTTGTTTTCCACGAAATTTGGTGAAAACTTAGCTTTTTATGTCCCAAAGACACTGTAATTTTTTTGATTTGAAATACTCTTTTTTTCAGCTTATTTTGACTAAATATCGAAAAACCACCCCAATTTTCAATCGAAAAATCTCACGTCAAAATATCAGCTTTTTAAAAAAAGTCAAAGAGTTTTTTGTTCTTTGAAATCTCTTCTTTCTGATAATGTAAAAATATATATAAGTACATTGCTATGGTAAATGTTCTCAGAAAATGCAAAGAAGAAAAACTCGAATTCGAAATTAACATTTTTGTATTTAGTCATTTCCTCGTTGAGGTGGGATGAAAAGTTACATGTTGCACTATAACTTCATGGTTGCACTCGAGTACAAAGATTTTTCACCTTGTGCTCTTTTGATTCCCTCGCTAAAGCTCAGGGTTCTATTTTGTGAATCGCTCGCTGCGCTCGTGATTCAAATTATGAACCCTTCGCTTGCTCGGTCATCAAAACTGAGCACGCGAAGGGTTCTAAAAATTGAACCCAGATCTTTAACGAGGGAATTAAAAGTGCGCAAGGTGAAAAATCTTTGCACTCGAGTGTAACTATGAAGCTATAGTGCAACACGTAACTTTTCATCCCACCTCAGCGAGGAAATGACTAAATACAATAATCACAAAATAGAACCCTGAGCTTTAGCGAGGGAATCAAAAGAGCACAAGGTGAAAAATCTTTGCACTCGAGTGCAACCATGAAGTTATAGTGCAACATGTAACTTTTCATCCCACCTCAACGAGGAAATGACAAAATACAAAAATGTTAATTTCGAATTCGAGTTTTTCTTCTTTGCATTTTCTGAGAACATTTACCATAGCAATGTATATATATTTTTACATTATCAGAAAGAAGAGATTTCAAAGAACAAAAAACTCTTTGACTTTTTTTAAAAAGCTGATATTTTGACGTGAGATTTTTCGATTGAAAATTGGGGTGGTTTTTCGATATTTAGTCAAAATAAGCTGAAAAAAAGAGTATTTCAAATCAAAAAAATTACAGTGTCTTTGGGACATAAAAAGCTAAGTTTTCACCAAATTTCGTGGAAAACAAATTTGTTTTGCTTAAGATAAAAATAAAAAACAAAAAACTTGATTATTTGAATTTTTCACATACTTTTTGAGGTTATGTGAAAAAAGTGTAAATAGAAAAGTTGTAGGTCTCTTTATTACCTACAACTTTGTCATTTAACTTTTTTCCATAGGACTTGTAGTTTTGCCGGAAATCGAGATAAACCGTTTTTACCCTTAAAACTCACCCCCCTCCCCCCTTCCCGAGCTCAGATCGCCCGTAATTTATTTTTCCTATCATTTTTATTATATTCTCTTCCTTTTACAACAGGTTTCATCCTACTATAAATTTCTTTTACTTTTTACCATTTTCATAGCTATCTGCACTGGTCTATAGTGGTAATGCCGGTAATTAAATTCGACTGCTGCGCAGGGGGCGCCAATTCGATTCCTGCTCAGTGCAAATATTTGTATGCATGAATTATGTCTATTTGCATTGGTCTGTGTATTTCTATTTATAATATGTACTCGTATGTTAGGTTTTACAAAAAAAATGTATCTAAGTATGTATATCCGCATTCTGGAACCCATAACACAAGATATTTACACTATGCTTACTTTGGGTCTAGAGAGCGCTGTGTAGAATATCGTAGAATATTTAATAAAATAATTTAACTTTTTCATCAAACTACTATAGAAATAATCCAAGGAAAAACTTCAGCTATATAAATTATCCGTTTGAAAATCAGAGCTTCATTGAGATCAAAATAATTTGGGAGCGGCGCCTATCTTCGCCGGATGGGGGCGCGAGGGGTGCAAATTAACAAAGTTAAATGAAAACATTCTATAGGGATCGGGGTTCGAGTCTGCTGAATAAATGAAAACAGGTGCAAATGAAAGGAGATGATAATTAGAGGGTTTAGTAAGTTAATGTACTGGGTTATTGCGAATGTATTAAGCTACTGTCCTGACTTTTAAACTTGCGCGTTTTATTATATTTTACGAAATCAGAACATTTCAAAATGATGAGCTAGCGTCTTTAATATGGGGTTCTTTAAGAAGGGCATTAGAAGGTTTTTACAGGGTCGGCAGCGTGAGTTTGACGCCCCGGGTGTTGCACACGTCCATAGGCCACGGTGACAACTTCCCATCAGACGGAGCGTGCGCTTGTCTGCCACTTAAGTGGTATAAAAAATAGCCCCACTGTCTCCTTTCCTATACAGAACAACACGTGTAAGGTTGAGATATATAGTTTTTTTTTTTTAAGTGAGGAATGCGTGCTAATGCATGATGCCTCCGAGTTTGGGGAAAACCCGTAAACCTATGTGGGACTTTCCCTAAAGGGCATACCCACTAAACCTCACTATGTCCACCTGGTCGCTTTAGTCACATCGCAGGATAGGTAGAGATATATAGTGCAAACAATTCCATCAAGAACCAAACAGTTCGGTGCCTCTTTTCTTAGCCTCACCTCTTTCATTAGATTTTAACATTATATAAATATAATGTTAAAATCTAATGCCGTGTATTAACCACAACAAGAGCAAAACAATACAATATTCAAATAGTTTGGTGACAATTTCTATGCAAATAAGAAAAGAGCTCTATTACACAAAATGGGTTCTAAATGCAATTGTTGCGAAAGGTAAGGGTGAGAGCTTGTATAAGGCGAAAGCGGAGGCGGTAGCGATTATTCTTCTATTCTCCTTCTTCTTCTACAATCCTACTGATTTTAAAAAAGTTTATGAGGATTATTATGTATGGATGTTTGCTACTCTTTCACACAAAAACGGCTTAATAGGTTTCGTCCCTGCCTTATCGTTTAGTAGTAAGACCGAAAGTCGATAACTGAATTGTGAAAAGCTTAGAGGAACAGACAAGTGAATGATAAATTCGCCCTTTTCTTTCAAGTATCAGTATCTTAGTTGTTTAGGAGTCGGCCTTACGGTCGAAAAGTCCGGGATTCAAATCCTGGTTACACTACCAACGTAAATCCATTCCTAACACAAGCATTACAGCTTAACTGGAGTGGTTAGGGGAAATACTAGTAATTCCGGTTACTGAGATAGATAGGATAGCAACCCATTCATGTCCCACTGCTGGGCACGGGCCTCCTCTCCTCTAACGAGAGAACTAAGAGGGTTTGGACCTTAATCCACACACGCTGGCCTAATGCGGGTTGGTGGATCGGACATGTCTTTAGAATTTCTTCTAGGACATGTGGGTTTCCTCACGATGTTTTTCCTTCACCGTCAGCAAATGGTAAATCCGGTTACTGATAGTCTAAAAAAAGTATCTATCCGCTGATTCTCATGTAACATAACCTAACCCTTAGCCCTTTCAGTACGATGTCCACCTAGATGCTGTTAAACTACGCTTTTATTAAGTTTTAAACTGACTGTTAGGTTTACGTTGTTGTGTTAAAACGTTTCACCATTCAAGTTTAAAAGAACTAAACGGGATTAAAGTTAACTTTTAAACGATAACACTTGTAAAGTTAGTTGGAGCCCTAAAAGTCCGACGACGGGTCTAACTGGTGGCACCCTTAGTGTTGCACACGATCATAGGCCACGATGACCGCTTCCCATCAGGTGAGCGGTGTGCTTGTCTGCCACCTAAGTAGTATAAAAAAAACTACAGAACTTCGATATCACCAATACTTCAAAATCGTTTCGATACGTATCATCTCTTTACTAAATCCTTATTATACATAATAAGTACTACCATTCAGGTGAACATCGGTTGAAATAATTGCCCGTGGTCCACCCAGGTGAACTATCCAGGTGAACCACGGGCAATTTTAAAGGAATTTGTCTTTTAGTGAATACGTTGGTACAAGCTTATGTGAAAATAAGTTAAATTTTTCAAGTCAAGTCAAAAAAGAGGAATTTTGATTCCAAGCAAGGCTTAGGCTGTGGAATGATCTCAATGCTGTGAGTTTCCTTAGCGTCTACAAATGTGCATTAGAAGGTTTTTACAGGGTCAGCAGCACGAGTGTGACGCTTCTAGTGTTGAACACACCCATAAGCCATGGTAACCGCATCCCATCAGGTGAGCTGTGTACTTGTCTGCCACCTAAGTGGTATAAAATATCCCGGGTTCTTTAAGCGGGGCGTGAAAAGGCTAGGCCGTCAAGGTAAGGGCCGCCATTTTGGGACGAATGGTGTCTGGAATGGCGGCCCGTACCCTCTGGACTTTGCCCTTGCTTCTTACCATCCAGCGGGGTTAAGTCAATAGACGGACTGAATATAAAAAAAAAAATACGTACTGAAAATTTTAATATGTGCACTAATATTCACTAAACTTAGTTAGCCGCCCTAATTACACTCTGCTTCTCCTTTAAACACAGCTCAAGTCTGGCAACACATACGTGTTTTTAACTTTGAAAATTTAATCTTAACAATCTTAAAAACGAATTACTACCGTATCGTACCTGCAGAGCTCGGAGATTCCTGCTTTTATAGCACAGACTCGTGCAACGAACATCATTAAGTATATATTCAGTGCACTCAGGGAGTTCTTCGGACATCAGTTCAAAAATGTTACAACACTTGGATCGTGTACCTATAAAACCTGCGGACAGATAGCGTTGAAGACGAGGCTGTGTTTTTATTATATTTAGTCCGCCGGATTGACTGCACCCCACCTGATGGTAAGCTAAGGTACAAAAAGTAGTGGTCACTATTCCCATCCCTAGAATGGCGACCTCTACCCAGACGGCCTTGACATAATCTGAAAAAAAATTCGGCTAGTTGCGGATTCTTAGAACTTATTTCAACCATAAATATACACTCAAATCTATAATCAGATACCACAAATACGGACAAGAACAGGCCTGAGGACTTTAGCCTTGATTAAAAACATTTTAGCACTGGTTTCAAATAAGTTTCCAAGGAAAGAATGGGTCGTTTTGTACCCCAGTCACGACGGCTAAGTTCAGTACCAAAGCTACCAATATTGGGGCTATAAAAACTAATGAAGAATGATTGCTTTCGCCACTTGGTTGGCGAAAAAATTGAGTTGAGTTATTTAGTCGAAAGTAAAATTATATTTTATAGTTTAGACCTATTATATTTTATTTTAAATACCTACTGAGTGAATGACACACTAAATATTTAAGGTTAAGTGGGCAGACAAGCCGGGGTCGACCTCGAAGAGTGTACAGGGTGAATTTTTAAAAGGGATTGGATGGCCAAATCCGAAACTATAAGGAAAAGCGAAAAGTGGTCAAAGGAGTCACGAGCCCGATTTTGATGAAACTTAAAACCTCATCATTAGATTTTTGAGAAAACCAATAAACCTAGCTGAGAATCGAACCCGTTGATTTTGAAAAAAAAAACACACCCTTTATTATTACACCATACGATAGTGTCGCTGTTAAGGAACAAATTCTGCGAAGTAATGATATCTATATGGCAAATTTAAGGAAAATATGGAATTTAATAACTTTTTTTTTTATTCATGATAGGCTTACGTTTGACCTCAATCTCACCTGATGGTAAGTGACGATGTGGTCTACGATGAATCACGCTTGCCTAGAAGGAACCTATTCACTCGTGACTTAAAAACTCCCAGGTTATAGCTTTCCGGAAACACAGACTCAGGCAACAAACTGGTAAAACGTCTACGTCCATAGGCCACGGTGACCGCTTCCCATCAGGAGAGCCGTGTGCAAAAAAAAACCCATTTTTTGTATTTTTGTTATACCCACAGATCCAATTAACATTTTGACAAGTATCAATATAAATACGAAAACAACAACAAGGAAACATGTTTGTTTGTTATTGTTTTATTTATAACGGGCTAAACGAATGTTGTGTGTTGCTAGCTGGAGAACAAAGAGTGTGTTTAATGTGTGTGTTTAATGTGTGTGTTTAATGTGTGTCTTATTGAACTGTGTACCGTGTTGACAGCCCTTAATACAACAAACAAACATTATGTGTTGCGTAGTCTATAATGTTTGTAGTGCCATTGACTTGATAGTTTTTTTAAAGAGTACTTGTACTTAACCCAAATTACTACAATTCCCGTTGCATTTTTTTAAAGAACAGGAATCCGAGACCCATTAGTATTGATGGTACGAAAATAACCGCGGTAGCCTAGTGGTATGGGTAATGGACTGCTAAGACGAAGGTCTCGGGTTCGATCCCAGGTTCACCATGGCACACACCAATGACTTTTCGATGCTTTTCGAAGTTATGTCGCTGTCCCCGGCGAATAAAATGGTAATCGCAAATTCTAAATTTTACAGGAGAAGCAAATAACTGTTTTATGCTTATATATCTCAGTGCAGGTAGATTGCATGGCAATAATTTATATGTCAAAAGAAAGCTAATTTTTGTACCGACTAGTTCCTATGTTAATTTTATTTTAATAGGTTATTGGAATAAAGTTATTTAAGAAAAACATTTTACTGAAATTGTAGATAAAAAGTATAGTACGCAATGTATCATTATCATTTTATTCGCGTTATTCCCATTGCTGTCGTGGTCAGTAATAATGCATTACAGTATTGTTCAGGTAAATATGGAGCTAAAAATGTTTACGGCAAATGAACATTACCATATTATTCGGGGAAATTCATATGGTAGTATCTACGGTAATATAACTTTGCAATACTATTCATCAATATATAGTGTCAACTGATTATTGGTAATATTATATTGCAAATACAATATTTCATCAAATAATACAGTACTAATTAATTAAATTACATATAATGTACAATATTACAGCCAGTTGATGATTTTTTTATTAAAATCTATAATTTATTGTAAAAAGGCATTACCGATACTAACGGAAAAAAATAATTTTGCATTAACGTTTACGGTATTATTCGTGTAAAAAATGTATTTCTAATTTAACTGAATAAAATTGTAATATTCATTATGGACCTATGGGAAATATTGTATTTTCATAAATATCCACTCAAAAATTACAAAAAAAAATTACAATGTGTATTCGATGCCCTAATAACCGAAAATGCAATAAAACCTAAACTGTTGTTATAGCACATTACCATATTATTCGCCGGGGAGGGCGATGTGTGTATTTATCGCAGGTTTATAAGTGCCCGGTTAATGGCAATAGGCTCGCCACCTATTACCTACATTGGGACCTAAACATAAACTGGCGAAATGTGGGTGCTAGCACCTCTGCCTACCCCTTCGGAGATATAGGCGTGAGGTTATGTTATGTTATGTAACCCAAATTACTACAATTCCCGTTGCATTTTTTTGAAGAACAGGATTCCGAGACCCATTAGTATTGAGGGTACAAACTCATGGAGTAAGTGGTCGGAACCTCCACGGAGTACACCCTTTTTTACCGTGCGGAAATCCTAATAGATACCCACCCCGCGGCCAGCGGGCAGGTTATGTCGGACTCTTACCGAGTAAAACCGCACGCCGTCTAAGGTCTTCTGACGCCAGGGTGTAAGGTGGCCCAAAGAGCATTTCTCTGGCACCCCGCCTTGACCCGGGCCATCTCCGGATTCGAGATGGCCCTCTTGGATTTGGGAACCACGGTGTTCCCGTCATGCCCCCGGAATAGTGGAAAGGGGAGCGCTGCCGCTTGAACCTGCTTCTGCTAGGGTAAAAGGCAGTATGACCATAAGCCTGGTAACTGCTTATCATCAGGTGGACCATGTGCTTGTGTGCCACCTAAGTTGTATAAAAAAATCTATAGTAGTGAGACCATTGGCACGCATTCATGGTTGCATATGCGACTCATGCAATGTTGAAAGTCGCACCAGTCAATGACAAGTCAACATCCTTGACCTACAGCACAGCTGGTAATAATAATAATGAGTTCACAACATGTACATAATTAATTATTAAACTCCCAGACAATATGATAATTTAATTTATCACTTCAACTTGCCGGAATGAGCCGTTTGATTTACGACCGTATGTTGTATAATAAATAAGTCTGAACTTGAGAAACACGTGTGTGACTTATGATAACCGTTTGGTAGATAAAAGGTGTTATTAGTTATTTTTATTATGTGTATTTTTGATAAAATGCGATAGGGTAATGACCCCGAGATGAAACAATATTTGTATAAAATTAGCGGTGGCTTAGTGGACCGATTGAGAGTTCCCGGATTCGTATCCTGGCGACTTGCACTACCGACGTGAACGTAATCTAACGTAATATACGTAGAGATAAGTGTTTAGCTTACCATCAGACGAGGTGAAGTCATATTGACGTGACCAATATAGGCCTTACTAGCTGTTGCCTACGACTTCGCCTGTGATTACACTTTTATCCCCTGAGGCACCCATTTAAAACATTCAGTAGTTTAAAATAATATATGGTAATTTTCCTAATTTATTGACATTTATGATTACTGGTCCGCTCTCTTGGGTAGTAGCGTGATCATTTTTAACATGTAGATAAATTTCCTATATAAATGGACTATCTAGCACAAAAAGAATTATTCAATTCATACACGTAGTTCCCAAAATTAACACATCCAACCAAACAAAATAAAGTCTACAGTTTTGTAAAAGTGTAATTATATTAATTTTATTTGTAAGGTACAAGATAGATCTATCTCTGGTTATGGCTATCATATTTTATACAAATACATCAATTATTATAAAATTATTAAAAGTATAATGTCTAAACTTATTATTATTTTAATAGAACAGAAAATTTATTGAACCGGTAAAGTACTAGAATTATAAGTGTCAAGAGAAATGATTATAGTCTAATAACTTATTTATTCAATAAAATTATTTTTATAAGCTCTTAATTATTTAGAGGTATATTTTAACATTTTCTTAATAAATATTATTTGATTATTAAACTATTTAAGTTATATAATAAATATTATAATTAAAACATATTTAAATAATTTATTTCTTCTCAAGCATTTGCATAGGCCTATAAGGACCTTCTTTTTGTATGGGGATCTGAAATAGCTAAGTAGGTAGATTTGGGTCCATCGGGCACAAAACAGACAAACACAGAATTCCAAAAAAAAAAATTTTTGTGTTCGGAATCTTTCATTATAACATAACCCAAGTATTTTTTAAATATCTTCAATGTACAGACACAGCTATTTTAAAGTTTTATAATAGTATAGATGTAGTGCACTGGTGCGAACTATATTGTCAAGATTTTGCTCCTACCTATATCTACGTAAGAATAGAAGAATTTCTGTGCACTACCGACCGTTTCAGTTGAGTGTGAGAGAGTTTAGTAATCAGAGCTATTATTAATATTTTTTGTGTTTTTTACGATAATAACTATTTTTTATATCTTTATTATGTTACGTATATGATTGATTATCCGCCTTCTATTACGCAAGAAACATAAATCACTATTTCGTCATAGTTACGTTCAAAAAGTGTGATTAAATTAGTAATTTCAAATACAATGATTCAATTCCAAACACACGAGTACTAAATCTTATCTTCTAATTTACACCGTCATGTATAATCGATGTAGAAAATCGAACTAGCATATAATTATGTTACATCATCGATATCGTTGAGCGAGTGGTCACGTCACTATGCCTGCAATCGGTTATCGCAAACTCAGTGTACGTATGACTGGCGACCTAACACAACTTGACGCGGACGGTGTTCGGGTTTCGCGATTTGTGTATTCCATTTTCGAAAATAATAATTGTCTGTTGGATTTTATTTTTTGTGTGATTGGAATTTCAAATAAAGAATAAAATTCTGTGTTTGTTTTTGTGTGTTGTTTTTTTGTCAAAATTTATTATGTTGCGATAGTGATGTTACATTATGTGAGGAAATTGTGATTTGATGTGACATAAGGTAAGGTTTAATTGTAATTATAAAGTGAATAATACCTGTAAATGTATTTTTCCATTACCTTAGTAAGTTGCATATATCACAAAGATGCATAATTATAATCACAATTTTTGAATTAAACTAAGAATCTACATATTAAATATCGGAAACAACAAGTTATTTACTTTTTATTTAATCGATTTCATTAAGTGGTTTACTAGTTGATCCACGGGCCGGCTATACTTAATGGTGTCAGCTATTGGAGGTGGTTATGTTGGACTCGGACTAACTAAAACCGCACACCATCTTTAGACACCAGGGTGTACCCATGAGGCATTTCCCTAGCGTCCCGGAGGGTCAACGTACCCTGTGGATGTTTTATTTGGACGAATCTATACAAAATCTTGTACTTATAATATTATAAAGCTTTGTATTTGGTAGACGAATTTTTTTATGTTAGTAACGAATAAACTCAAAAATAACAAAACCGTAAAACCAAACCAAAACAATAAATTTTAAAATATTATCCATGAGTAATAGGTATAGCCTACTTTTTATCCCAATATTCCCACGGGTTCAGGACTTACTCGAGCAAAACCGCGGGACAATGCTAATATTTTATATTTGACATCTAAAATCAAAACCAAATTAAATCACACACATCCAGAAATGTGGATTACACATCCACAAAAGATTTTTTTGACATCATCAAAGATAATATGCAAATATGAGATTGAACTGTCAAAAAATGAGTGAAACGGGTCAACCGCGACATGCGAAATGTACCACAATAAAGAAATAACGCTCGTATTACGTTGCCGTAGTATTAATGCACTGCGGGCAAATTTTTAGCTTATTAAATTAGCATAATTGTTGAGAGAAATATGTGGAACAAAAGTAATAATTTCGAACGAATTTACATAAAATATATTGTTGGTTGAACCAAAATTGCATTGTGAGCACTGTGCGGTTGTGCATACAAACATGCACAGTGTGTAGAAAATTTCACAATATCGTGATTGCCCTCAATTATGTACCCTTTTATTCGTTGAACCGGCGGAAATACTACATTTTGGTCAGTAGTTGTCGATACTGTATTTTTTTTTTTGCGGTTCGATTCATGTAGCTACAGTTTCATTGAATATTTAAACTAAAGTTGCGGTTGTTTAATAGCAGCATTTATTTAAACTACCAATTTTTATTACATAAATATTGGTAGTATAATAAGCTTATTTAAGCAAGTAATATTAAATTGTCAGTATTATACCTTTCTAATATTATTTTAGCGATGAAGCTGGTGTCACCTCGAAGCTCTATTTCCATTTTATATTTTACCTTATTTTGATAATTACAGAAACGATTGCCGTCTGTCCTTCCAACGCTGAGAACCGAATTCTATTCCTGAAATAAAAAAGTAGCATTATGTACTAATCCAAATTATAATCTATCTCGGTATCAAATCTCATCAGAATTTATTCAGCCGCTCTGCCGTGATTAAGTAACAAACTTTCATTTAATCAAACTTTCATATTTTGTAATCAATAGTTTACAGAATAAACATTACTTATAAAACCTCTTCTAAACTAACATGGTCCAATATTCCATTTACCGGAGAAACCGAACATCCAATGTGTAAGTTGAAACGCATTTCAGGGGTCACTTAATATAAATTAAAAGCTAACAGGCATTCACGGGCAGGTTAATGCCTCATTCCATTACGGGTACCGGGGTTCCCGGTAGGCATGAATTAATTATATTTGCGATTTAGAGCACTGCTCCCGTCCTAAATCTCTTCTAGTTTAGTTATATACGAGTCGAAATTGGGGACGGCCGTTGGTCGGTTAGGCTGGTTATCTAGACAACATTTTAAAAATAGAATGAAAATTCTGGTTGAATTAACGTTGCTTTTATTGTAATCACACATTTTAAAAATGGAATTAAAATTCTGGTTGAATTAATATTCATTTTATTAACACACTTTAAAATTGGAATGAAAATTCTGTTGTAATTTACGTTGCCTTTATTGCAATAACTATATTTTAAAACTAGAATGAAAATTCTGGTGTAATTTATGTTGCCTTTTATTGCAATAAGTACATTTTAAAATTGGAATGAAAATTCTGGTTGAATTTTATGTTGCGTTTATTGTAATAAAAATACTTATAGCAATCAAAAGTCAAAAAGTCTAAAGTAAAAAAATCATTTTATTCTATAGACCATTAAACTAGGTAATTAAAGAAAGAATTAATAAAAAATTAGAGAAAGGTTGCCTGGCAGAAATTGCGTTATGCGATAAGGCCGCCCTTTGTACTGCTGTTTTTTTTTTCTAATTTCTGTATCCAGAATTTTGTAATCGGCGTACAATAAAGCATATAATAAATAAATAAAATAAATATACCGATAACACAGTTGAAATTGCCTTGGTCATCATCATCATCTACCTGCCCTTGTTCCTACTATTTAGGGTCGGCCCAACATGTCATTCTCCTCCATACATTCCTGTCAGATGTCATCTTCCTTCCTCTCTCACGCATTCCATTCATCATATTATTATCTTAGTTAAATATTTAAACTATGTTTATATCTCTAAAGTTTGTTTTCAATAGAAATCTAACACGTATGTTTACAGTCAAAGATTAGCATCTGTCTTGACTACGCAGTTAAGTACCCGAAAATTTATGAAGGTTACACCTATTTAGGCGCAATAAGTACGAAAGATAAACAGTAAATCATGCTGTAAATACGCTCTGAACTGACTTTCAGTAGTCGGTAATATGACGTTCTTCATTAGCTTGTAGATATGTTGCAGTAATTCCTTTAAGCGGGGCGTGAAAAAGCATTTGATGAGGCCGTCAAGTTGAGGGCCACCACCTAGCAATGTATGCACCTTTAGCTTACCATCAGGCGAGGTGAAGTCATGTTGACGTGTCCTATTAATATAACTGGAGGGATTCTGTGCTGTTAGCGGCGAGACCAAAATCTCCTGCGTGTCGGCACAAAATCTCTTTCAATCCTCCAACCCTCAATTCTCCCCTTAATACCTCAAACGCCCTGTTCTCCCTTCAGAGACAGCAGCGTGTGTATGCCGCCTCTGATTTTGCACACGTTCATAGGCCACGGTGATCGCGGGCTACAACCTTAGTAGTAAAAAAAATGTATTTCTCGGGGTGTAGTTAAAAAGCGGAACTTTTTGTTCATGCGGAAATCCTTACGGTTCCTCCCCCTCTCCCCCTCCTCCTGTTAACGGAGTAAATAGTGAAGGTTCGTTATACTAATGAAGTTTCTGAATTACAATGAAGCAGGATTAACAACCGAACAATTAAGGATCAGTTGAAAGAGTCAAGTATTCGTAAAAAAAATACTTTGAAAATTTTGAATTTGTGTCACTAAAATCACTGTCAAAAAAATTTACGTAATTTTTTGAATTGAAAATCATGAAAATTTACATTTTGTGATAGCTTTCAACTCTCTCAAGCCTATTAAAAATCACACGGAAGCCTCTCTAAAAAAATCCAAATTACAAAAAAAATAGAACTCACTAAGTAATTAAACAGCATTTTTATTAACAAAACTAATCACTTTGCTTAAAAACTAAATTCTAAAATCTGAAAATGATCATCTACTTTTGCCGCTGACTGTACCGTAAGCGTGACGCTCGCCATATCACCCTTTAGTTAACGACGAATACTAAATTGGAATTATTCACCGGCATTTGCGGAATGTCTGTACCTGCTTCTGTATTCTGTTAGCGCTGAATATTCACGATGCTTCGTTAGAAGCACCAACGCTTTTAGTCTGTTTATTTAATAGATTGCTTCACATCAAGAAAGGAGATGTTTCATTTTGGGCCCCCTAATTGTACACAATATAGAAAAAAAGAAAAATAATACCGGTTATTGGCAAAAATAATATTATATTTATTCGCCTCCGAAAATCAAAGGCATAAATTAATTAATTAAGAGTACAGTTTTATAGTTTTAGTCCGTCATGTTTGTTGTGTTGCAAGAAAGTTGTATTTAGTTAGATTCCGCCCATAATTCGAAGCAATATTATAAGAATAGAATAGTGAAAAATGAAAATTACATTGAAACATCTCCTTTGGTAAAGGATGAATGGTAAAGTGATGTTCCCTTTATAACTAATGAGACCTGTGATTTGAAATTGACCATGATCAAAATCATGAATGAAAATTTTAAGAAATTGTATTTTTTTCCTCCTCACGTCAATATGATTTCACGTCGCCTGATGGTAAGCTAATGTTGATATCGCAGGTATGACGTTCACCAATGCTAAAATAATGGTCCTCATTTTACAGGCCTCATCGGATGAAAATTGAATATTATGGTAGGTATTCAATATCCGATTGTTTTTGAATCAAGAAACATTAAACGTCTTTTTTCACGCGAGATTTTCATTCAATTTCTTTATTATCCTTGTATGTCTCAGACCAATAAAAAAGTATAGACGGAGTATTACGTTCGGTAATCTTATGACGGATGTTCGGTTCGGTAGTCTTTGGGTACTCGGCCGAAGAGCTGCTACTGTCAGCGTGTGACTTATGCACACGAAGCTTCACTTATTTCGTCACTTTTGGTAACAACAGCTCCGTCTATACTATATAAAATAATAAATAATATATATAAAAAATTATTGGTTTGAGGTATGTGTATTCTAAATACAAAATTACCTTTTTTATTTCATATCACAAGTAATTTAAAAATCAGTACCTCATAATACTCTGTTCGCCCCAAATTCATTAGACGAAATCCGATCTTCAAAGTAAACAGATTAATAATTCATAAAACAAAAGCCACGGATTTAATATTAATAATGGGCATAATCTTGCCATTATTTGTTTCGGATGTCAATTTCTTATTTATTCTTAACAGAACAATGAGAATCTATTTAATATAAGACAAGGAAGAACATTGAGAATTTCTATGAAATAACTCAATGTCTGCGGAAATCGGGCGGTGACGGATGATTTTCCTTTATTTTTCGCATAGAAATCCCCTCCCCCCAGATACCACCGGTCGAGACGTAGACTCGAAACGACAAAAACCACTCTCCGTCTGGGGTCTTTACACGCCGAGGTCTAAGATCCCATAAGGCATTCCCTCAAACCCCAGCGAGATTTTCCTGATCAATGTTTTTTAACCTGAGCAATGGAATTTGCAGCATGAATATTCCTTCACTTACAATGATCTTCGGTATTCCTGATAGTATCTAAGGCCATATTTTTTTACAACACCCTTCCTGCCTGATGGGTGCGGCATGACTCCAATCCCGAAGGCAAAGCCAGCACCTGGTCCGCCAATTAGGAGGTGTAACAGCGTGCAAGTGGAGCTGAATTGAATCCCAAAGATTGATAGATAGGACCGTACACACATTCCACCTAAGAGATGACTGATCCTATCTTCTATCTATACTAATTGGAGTGGCAGGCGTGTAAATAGCCGTGTCTTCCAAAGCGGGTTGAGAACAGGTTACGACCTACCGTGGAGTTCGGGTTCAGTCCAATTGTCTATGCCGACAACCAGAGGGGCCATGCAGCCACACAGTAAAAATGAGTATATCACTCACCCAGCGCTGGTGTTCGGCTGCTGTTCTGGTTCTGCTGCTGCTGCTGCTGGTGGCCACCAGCCGATGTCGTTTCGTATGCGGTGTCCGGGATCAGTAGTAGACCCGGGGCGAAAACACTAAGTTGTGTTTCGAAAGCGGTGAGCAGCTGGGACACTTCTTTAGCGTATGAAGCTCCAGGCGTGACTGCTGTGTATCGCGAAAATCAGCTGACTCGCGCCGCTCGCAAACTCACAGCCGCTATTTTTAAGATCAGCGATATACCCACTTACCGGTCGCTAACAAGTACCCCCCAAGTTTGACAAATAAACATATGGACTGGTACCCGCCACAACACGCTCCCCGCCTTGACGAGGTCCAGAGCAATAAGTAAAGAGGAGAGCTAAGTAATTGGGTGACGATAATCTGAGCGGTTAAGTTAAGTTAAGTAAATAAAATTATAAAACGGTCTGAGTACATTAATGAACTGTTACAGCGGATGCAACAGCACACAACAGCGGTATAAACAAAACAAACAGATATTCAAATTGAATTCGATTGTTGATTGTTAATTATTAAACTTATAACTAAATACTAGGCTAAGTTGCGGGTGTAATTAAATATAGTGAAATTAAGAATTTATTGCGTTGGCAAAGGATACAGCTTAGTTACAGGACGTTTATATAGTCCTGACGCGGTTTTAATAGAAGCTACTCTAACTACGCCATCCGAGCCCGGAAAAACTTCGGTTACAATACCCAATGGCCACGACAAAGGTGGTACATTATCTTGACCCAAAAGTACAATAACACCGATCTCTATCGGACGATCAGGCGTGCACCATTTCTGACGAGTTTGTAACGTGTTTAGGTATTCAACTCGCCACTTTTTCCAGTAGGATAATACAAGTTGATCAAGAAGTTTCTTACGATTTGTTAGATTTTTGCCTTCCTCCGTTAGTTCAGAAGAAGGCAAGTACGTTAACGGGCTAGCCATTAAAAAATGCGCCGGTGTGAGCACCTCGGGGTGAGGGTCCGCAGACAAAACGCTAAGCGGTCGAGAATTTAGAAGACACTCTATTTGTACTAAAACTGTTAAGAGTTCCTCATACGTGAGAAGTTGTTTCCCTATGACTCGGAATAAGTGAGTCTTTACGCTTTTAATATTTGCCTCCCAAAGACCTCCGAAGTGCGGAGCGCGCGGTGGGATCGTAGTCCACTTAATGCGAGTATTGAGAAGTTCTTGTTTGATGTCGGATTGGACATTCGAATCTAATAAAAATGAATATATTTCATTAAGCTGTGCCTTCGCACCTATAAAATTAGTACCATTGTCCGAGTACATAACGGACACTGGACCGCGGCGAGCAATAAACCTTTTAAAGGCGGAAAGAAAAGCCTCGGATGTAAGATCCGAAACAAGTTCGATATGTATGGCCTTAGTGACCAAGCATATAAATAAACATATATATACCTTCTGCGAGCGTTGACCTCTACGACGAGTAGGTATATAAGCAATAGGACCAGCTAGATCCACCCCAGTATGCACAAAGGCCTTAGCATCGCAGATACGATACCCAGGTAGATCAGCCATTTTGGGTGTTGGATGTATAGGTTTTAAATGAAAACATGTATTGCATTTGCGGCAGCGAGAACGAATAACTGTCCTACCATCCAATATCCAAAACCGCTGCCTAATAATTGACATTAATAGTCCGGGACCCGTATGACAGTAAGCCTTATGATAGTGATCAATTATTAAATCAACTATCCGGTCATGTTTAGGTAGTAGTGCGGGATGTTTGGCTTCGTATGGTAAGTCAGACTTAGAAAGTCTGCCCCCAACGCGCAAGACACCGCAGTCGTCAACAAAAACCGACAGACCGCGCAACTTTTTAGACGGGAGTTCACCGGCTTTAATCAGATTAATTTCGTTGGAAAAATGAATATTTTGAACAACGCGAACAATAAACTTTTCAGCGGCGTAGATATTCTCAACAGCGTCCCGACCGGGTAGTCTGTTCGTGAATTTAAGAATCCACATAAATATACGTAGTATCTTATTCCACGAACTGACGCGGTTAGCTATGGACTCCAAGGCATGCGGTTCAGTCTTTGAAGCCTCAGCCAGGAACGCCTTCGCTTTCAACTCCGGTAAAGTATTAAATTCGGTCGGTGTGAATTTCAAAGGCCATTCACTTATAGGTAAATGAAGCCAGGTAGGGCCGTCCCACCATAGCGCATGTGCGATCAAATCCGACGGCAGCATGCCGCGTGATAGACAATCACTAGGATTTGTCTTTCCAGACACGTGATTAAAACAAGCCGCGGGTAAATTTTCCTGTATTTTAGCAATACGATTGCTTACGAAAACAGACCATCTATGGGGAGATGAATGGATCCACGAAAGAGCTATAGTGGAATCCGAAAAAGCGTAAATACCCTGAATAGGTACGCGAGCGGAAAGCTTATCTTTGACCACGCGAACAAGCTTGGAAAGAAGCAAAGTGGCGACAAGCTCCAAACGAGCCAGCGTCGTAATCTTAGCGGGGGAAACTTTAGATTTAGCACATAGGAGCCGGACCGTGATATTCCCTTCAGGGTCGGTTATGTGAAGGTATATACAACAACCATAACCACTAAAGCTGGCGTCGCAAAATGCTACAATATTTACCACAGACTCCCTAAAAACCCCAATATGTCGCGGTATTTTTAAAGAAGAGAGTGCAGAAAAATCACGTGTAAAAGCCGAGAACCTATTGACTATATGTTCCGGAGGAATCTCATCCCAATCTATCTTAGCCAACCAGAGTTCTTTGATGAGGATTTTAGCGTACAAAACGACCGGAGCCACAAGACCCAGCACGTCAAACAAGCGGGCCACCAATGATAAAATAGTGCGTTTAGTGCATTTATTTTCAACAATGGCGGTAGTCAAAGAAAACTGATCGTCAGCGGGTTCCCAGGATAAGCCAAGGATTTTAAAATTATTTGAATTTTTATCTACCGGAGAGAAACATACCGGCGAGCGATGAGATTCCGGAAGTGTCTCTAATACAGCGGGCTTGTTACTTGCCCATTTTATCAGATCAAATGAACCTATCTTAAGTAAATCAATTAATTGGCGAGATAAGTCAACTGCCAATGATTCATCGGGCACTGAATAAACATAATCATCCATATAAAACTGAGTTTCAACTAATTTAGAAGCCTCAGGAAAGCGGTCACTATGCTCACACGCTAAGCTACGCAATGTGCGCATAGCTAGGTACGGACTAGGTTTTAACCCGAACGGTAAATGATTGAAATGAAAAGTACGTATGTTTTCACTTTTATTAAAACGAAATAAAATTCTTAAATATTTACGATGGTGCTCATTTACCCCGACTCTCAAAAACATTTGTTTAATGTCTGCGGTCATAGCTACAGGAAAGGTGCGAAAATCAAGTAGTAATAAAAACAAATCAGCCTGTAAATTAGGTCCGACATGCAGGACGTCGTTGAGTGACAACCCTGAGTGAGTTTTGGCACTAGCGTCCAAAACCACCCGAATGGTGTCCTTGTCCGGTCTAATAACGGCGTGATGCGGTATGTAGTAGCCTTCCTCTATTATTTCAGAGTCGGGTACCTCCGACAAATAACCCTGAGCTATATACTCGGCGATGGTTTTATTATAATTCTCGCGTAGGGTAGGTGATTGTGCGAATTTTCGCTCGAGTGCAAGCAGGCGCCTATGAGCCACTCCGCGAGAATTACCCAACTCCGAAGGGCTTCGCGAGAAAGGTAAATCAATAAAATACCTACCGTCTCTAAATAAAACTGAGGAATTAAAACTATTCTCGCATTCTAACCCTTCCGGACTAATAAATCGCTGAGTCGGAATTTCCTCTAGCTCAAAAAATCTTTGTAAAGACTCAATGTCAATATTCGTAATCGCGGTAAATGAAGAAAAAGTAGGTTTTGTATCATTACGACATACAATGTCTCCCATGAGTACATAACCTAAACTAGTTAGTATTGCGGGTGGTGCGCGATTACCCGAATCGACCCTATCTCCCAAATAAATATACGGAAATAGTTGTACACCAAGAATTAAATCGATTTCACCAGGTACATTCCAGCTTAAATCGGCAAGCGGTAAATTATTCAAGTATGAAAAATCATCATTTATTTTTATATAATTGGAGGGTAGTCTGTCTGTAATGCAGTCAACCACCAACGCATGAATATAATATTTATTATTAGGATTAATGCGCGATTCGATTGTAAAATTAATAAACCCATGTACGGGTCGCGAGGTATTGCCTACACCTTGCAGCGACGAATTGCACAACTTAACAACCGGTATGTTCAAACGTTTACAACAATCCACGGTAATTAAATTATTTTGTGAGCCGCTGTCTATCAAACACCTAATCAACCTTCTATCTTGGCCCTTGCAATGCGCATAAACTTGCGCAGTTGATAATAAAATCGTAGTGTTCGACGAATTAGCGCCCGCTGTGAGCGAAACCGAATGCGTCTCGCTTAGCGACAAAGCAGGTGTAGTCAAGTACCCAGCCTGCGCGCTGTCGCTCTCAACGGCCGGAGTTCGAACCGGCTGCGTCGCCAGCGCGGTCACAGACTGATTATTAGTCGGGATATTATTTTTACTCGAAAAATGTAACAACGAATGATGTTGTTCGCCACAAACATTGCAAACATTACGCGACTTGCACTTATATATCGAATGCGTTAAGCTCAAACAGTTTATACAGCCACGATTCGACTTAACAAACTCGAACCGGGCCCGCGGTGAATCAAAATTTTTGAACCTAGCACAATCGAACAACCTATGTTCCATATTATCGCATAATATACAGCTGGACTCGGAAACCGGTTTTTTACTAACGACGAACGCTTTCGACGTGCTCTGTGCGCCACGACTGTTAGACGCACTAGCCCTCGCACGCGGCTCGACCTTAGAATTTTTATTTTGTGACCTCTCAAGTATTTTAATATACTCCTGTATAAATGAGATTAATTCGACACTGGAAGGGAATTCTTTCCCACTGACGCTGTTCTCGAACTGTTGAATTATTTGTGAGTCGAGTGGTTTCAACCCACAATACAACAGAACGAAATCTAATAAGTCGGGTATGCCTAATTGTTTCAATGCAGCGACAGACGCGGAATATTTTTCGATATAAGCACTTAAACCAGCGGCATTAACGGTGCAACATTTCGTATTGAAAATATTGTTTAGGTAATGTTCACCTAAACTGCGGGTGTCTTGATATTTTTTTATCAGACTGTCCCAGATAATTTTATAGGTATCTCCTGATGGAATAATACCTGCGGTTATATTTGATGCACCGTGAGTCAGATTACTAATTAAATACTGCACGCGCTGTGCATCCGTGAGATCGGTATTAAGATGTACGTTAGTTCGAAATATCTCATAAAACATCGGCCAATTCTCGGTATTTCCGTCAAATGTACGCAACTTAATAGGCGGTAACATAATGTTGACTTTTTCCGGAGCAACTGTGCCTGACTTAAAATTAGATTTAGAGAGTATGAGATTGCGTTTATATTTGATACTCGAGTATAAATCCTCAATCGAACTCAAACATGAATAATCTGGTGGGGTACCGTCTACTTCAAAATTTATTTGATTAATTTTATCGATTATTTCCTCAAATTTTCCGTACAGTTCAGTAATTGACTCAGATTGCGCCAAGAAAGATTCGTTCGAACGCGAATCGTAATTCGAAATATTTTTACAAGAATTATACAAACGATTCATTCGTTCGAAGATAGCCTCTTTTTTAGCAGTTAGCTGCGTTATATTTATTCGAGACTTTTCGATAGACATTGTAAAGTTGGTATGTATTTAACAAACAACTCAAGCAATATGAAATGATTTAAATAAATGCGGTATGGCGCTCACACTTACCAAGACTTACGTAAGTATGAAACGGCACTAAATTAATTAAAGCGGGTAGGAAATTTTAACTACTAAAATTGCCTATTATTAAAATAATACTGAAACCTATCAGGCTCGTAAGGACCATAAAATGGAGTGGCAGGCGTGTAAATAGCCGTGTCTTCCAAAGCGGGTTGAGAACAGGTTACGACCTACCGTGGAGTTCGGGTTCAGTCCAATTGTCTATGCCGACAACCAGAGGGGCCATGCAGCCACACAGTAAAAATGAGTATATCACTCACCCAGCGCTGGTGTTCGGCTGCTGTTCTGGTTCTGCTGCTGCTGCTGCTGGTGGCCACCAGCCGATGTCGTTTCGTATGCGGTGTCCGGGATCAGTAGTAGACCCGGGGCGAAAACACTAAGTTGTGTTTCGAAAGCGGTGAGCAGCTGGGACACTTCTTTAGCGTATGAAGCTCCAGGCGTGACTGCTGTGTATCGCGAAAATCAGCTGACTCGCGCCGCTCGCAAACTCACAGCCGTTATTTTTAAGATCAGCGATATACCCACTTACCGGTCGCTAACAAGTACCCCCCAAGTTTGACAAATAAACATATGGACTGGTACCCGCCACAACACTAATAATAAAACTGTAGAGAGGTCAATTCTGTTCATTGAATATATTTACAAAATAACTATTAAGGAATGATTTTGGTGATCGATACTAATGCAAAAAATGCAATCAGATTTTTTTTTCTTTCTGTCTGTATGTGCACGCATGGATCAAAAACTACTGGAGGGATTTCGATCAAACTTTGTACGATTATAGTTCATACTTCTGAGCAACATATATAGACTACTTTTTATACAAACTGATACCCGTAGCTTCGCCCGCGCTTCGTTTTTAGGTCGTTTTGGTCATATCTCCGGTTCTACTTAACCAATTACCACCAAACATACGGTAAATTTTAAGTCTAAGCAAGACCTTTCTAATAAAAAAAGCCACATCAAAATCCATTCAGTAGTTTTTACGTGCATCGCTCCTAAGAGATGACTGATATTATACTAAAATTAAAACTGATGCTCGAAATGAACTTTTTCCAATTTGAATGAATAAGAAAAAGTTGGCATAGTACCTAAAGGTTAAAAAGCTTTGAAAATTCATTACTTTATCGCTTCTACAGTGTGACGTCGAACTTTAAATCTGTCAATTGAAAGAATAAAAGGGGCACTGAACAAAACAATCGTTTTCAAAGAGGAAATTGGATTAACTCTGAATTTTATTAGGCAATCAAAAATCATAAAAAAGTCGTTTCAAAAGTCTTCTAGAGGTACAACTCGCAAAGGGACCCTTTCTTTCAATAAGTGCTCGTTTCAAACGGTTTTTGGGAAAGTAACGTCATACTGTGATGAATTATTTGATTTCTGGGTAAAATTCATACTCCATAAAAAAACGATTTCAAATCGACCAAATGGAAATGGGATCACACCAGAAGTACCAACTTTCAAATAAAAATAACTTAATCAAAATCCGTTCATCCAGTCGATAGCTGTGGTAACAAATATCAAAAATACAGTCGAATTGGGAACCACCTCCTTTTTTGAAGTTGGCTAATAAAGAGAGAGACCGATTTTTGTGAATTTGTTAAGTTCCGTTCCACACTCCCTCCTATACTCCCGGGTCCTCTACGCAGGGCGTGAAAAAGCATTTATTAAGCCCGTCAACTTTTAATATACCATCAGGCAAGAATTTCTTTAAAATTAGAAGGTTCTTACAGGGTCGGCAGCGCGAGTATGACGCCCCTGGTTTCCACACGTCCATTATTATGTCATGTTGACCACTTCTTATCAGATGGACCGTGTGCTTGTCTGCTACCCGAGTGGTATAAAAGGTGTACTCAATGTAAATGATGCAGTCCTGAAAACCTTACTTCAGGCATAGAATACGAAAAAAAAATGAGCGAATTTTTGGATTCGTACAAATTAGATTTTTCGATTAGGTAGGTACAAAAAAATGGGATGTAAGAAATTCAATTTCAAAGCAATTCATGATTGAACAACATCAATCCAATCATACATACTAAATAATTACCTCTCCAAAAATCTCTTCCCCGAAACCTATTTAATCGAAATTCACACACTTCTACACATTAAACACTTGAGATTACGGGAAGATCCTTTCCTTTTAAGTGAGGGCTCGTACTTCAAAGGCATTTAATGGGAGGTAGGAGAATATTCCGCGTAATTTACGAGAGATGAGCGAGTGATGTAATTATATCAACTATATCAATATATCAACTATATCATATAAAATATATCAACTAATACTATAAAGAGGTAAAGTTTGTGTGTTTGTATATTTGTTAAATTGTAAGGGGTAATCTCGGGATCTACTGAACCGTTTTTAAAAATTCTTTCACCAATAGAAAGCCACATTATCCGTGAATGTCATAGGCTGAATATCATCACGCTACTGCCCAAGGGAGCGGAGCAATAATCATAAATGTGAACAATTCTGGTAGATTCCCATAACCTTTTAGGAAAACTGATAAATTATGAGCATTATGATGTGAGTTAAAAAGGGTGCATCGGGGTTTGAAATACGCCACGGGCGAAGCCGGGTTGGGTTAGCTAGTATTAAATAAACATGTAAATATTTATTTTGTTTAGTTATTATTTTTATGTACATATTATTTAATTTGCATTGTATTTTATCTTTGTGAATCTAATTGAGGACACGAACTCAAAAAAAATTAATAATTATTTCTAACTTTTGCTCACGACTAAGTCCGCGTAGACTTAGTTTTTTTTTTTTCAGATAATCTGAGACTTTACCTTTAGCTTACCATCAGGCGAGGTGAAGTGATACGGACGTGACTGATGTAAAAAAAAACTGTGTGCGGTTTTAGACGATAAGGGGAGGGGGTATCCATGAAGATTTCCCCGCATGGAAAAATAAAATGACCCAAGAGGCATTTCCCTCGTACTCTGGCTGATCCAAGGCAAATCCATGGCTCTGTTACTTGGGAACCGCGATGCCCCCGTTTTAGCCTTCGGAAAAGAGGGCTGCACCGGGTTAGCCTACTCGTATATAGGTTAAATATCGCGGGTGATGCCGCGGGGTACAGTTAATAGTTCCTAACTAAAATTATTTATAATAATACAAAATAATTATCATATTATTACTATCACAATATACTCCTCTTACTACATAAGACCTATATATTAATTACTTTGATGTATTGTACACAAACTTTACTTACAAAGTGGGTATTAATTACATCTCAATAGATTTGAAACGTTCTCTCCAAATCAAAGGGCGGGCGGTATTATTATTACCACGGAACGTACACCCGAAGTAGCGGACCGAAGTTTCGGGCGATTGGTAGCATAAAACGCATTCATCCCGTAATTGTTCTTAGAAAATTCCATAGAAAGAAATTCAAATTAAATTAAATGAATAATATATGTAAGGGCCTATTAACACGGCGTATTTTTAACGTATCAATGACGACGCACGTTTTACAAACGCTTACGCTTACGATTCTGTAGGTGACATATTTTGCAGTTGATTCAAAGTTACTATCGCGTCTCCATTTTACGTCGCCAAATTTTTCCATGAAGCGACTACCATCTTTTTTTCATGTGGAGATCCCCACGGATACCCATCTGACTTCTACAACCCATTGGCGATATTAAAGTTCTGTAAAGTAAGTAAGTAGCATTTTTAGGGTTCCGTAGCCAAATGGCAAAAAACGGAATTAATTAATTGACAATATTTTTGGTTTAAATATTTCTTGTAAAACTGGTAGGTATTATTATACCTATTAGCTTGTTTAGCTATCACAAGCCTATATGGGCTCGTATATAGTTACTTGCTACTACGGAACCCTTCATGGGCGAGTCCGACTCGCACTTGGCCGGTTTTTAGCACTCCAATTAGCCATAACATACTGTCAAAAAATCTGCTTAGCTTAGCGTACTCTCCGAGGTACGGATATAAACCTTTTGAAAGGCGTTTACCGTTCTCATTCCGTGCGACACCAAAGTTTTGCAAGTACCTACGTATCATAGTAGCCCCATTGCTAACAACACCCTTCCCCCTTTAATTAATAATCCATCAATATCTCAACACAAACTTCAATCGTCTCGAAATGAATATCTCAAATCTACGTTTACAATTCAAACAATTGCCCGCACAAACTGAAACAATCGGAAATAATTTAAATGGAAGATGATCAAACGGTACAATATTAACATTTTAGATGTTCTGTATTTCTTAATGGTAATATTTGTTTTCAATTAATTCTCTAGTTTTGGTTTCTCGGTGGGAATATTAAGAAATGAATCTGTACTAATTAATGTAAAGAGAGAGTATCAGTCTATATACATAGGCCTCTTCTTTGCCTCTTCTTTATGGAAAAGTTGGCCAAATCATATTATGCGGCGTCACACACAAACACACACACACACACACACACACACACACACACACACACACACACACACACACACACACACACACACACACACACACACACACACACACACACACATATGCACACTCATAAACAACATAAACACACACAACACACATACGTGAGGGTGTGTATGATACTAAGTAAGATAACAACAACTCAAGATAACTTCGTAACATAAAAAATTATTGGCAATGCTTTGACGCCAACTAAGCTTTCGTAATCTTGGCAGAAGGCGTTCAAATGCCGATAAGATCGCCGCTTTTAAGAGACATCAATGAACGTCTAAAACCTCTTTCGAATCGTCTAGAACATTTTCTATCTATTTAATTGAACAACGGTGATAAACCATTTCAATTTAGAAACTATTTCGTCTTACTTTTCTATTCAATAATTATTTTTTGTACCATTGTATCTACAAGCGATATGAAAATTATTGTATTAGGAGTACATATCGGGCGAGAAAACGAGAAACGAGAAAGCAAAAGACGCTCATACAAATGACCACCACGAAAGGGTTAAATAGTTTTAACAATAAACGCCTTCATTGCGACCACAGATTAAAAATCAAACAGTATGCAGACTGCAAACTTTGCATTGGATTCAAAGAAAATTATATTTTTCTGTACATATATAATTATACATATTGTTATGCAATAAGTCAACGGTTTAGATGCGAAATAAAAGGTAATAAAGCTTTACGTTCAGCTGAACTTCATGTAATGGTGCTCGAGAACCAATCTTGTAGGGCTGAGTGTTCGGCTCTTACCTATGGCAAGGGCCCATTCTACAGGCGATAGCGGACGCGACAGCGATTTCACTACAAAAACTGAAATTAAAAGCTAACCATCATTATCACAGCGTCAGTCTCAGTTGGATGCAAACCTTTTGCTTGGAGCTAAAAGTGCGCTCTCCTACTCTATTTCTTGATTTGTCTTATCGTGTCTTTGTGGGAGTGACTGTCGAATATGTATAATATAATTATATTTACAAAAAAAGTATGTAAGTATGCTTATCCGCATAACACAAGCCAGTTAAACTATGCTTACCTTGGGTCTAGAGAGCGCTGTGCAGAATGTCGTAGAGCTAGACTGTATCTCCCAACTAACTAGGTTTAAGCTGGCTTGAATTTCGTGAGCTATAGTTAGAACCACAGAAATATCCAATTGGACTTTGCATGACCCAGGAAACCAGCCTATCATAATACCTTATGGCCGAAACCTAATCTTGTGTTCGGGCAATATTTACTTTGCTTAATAATAACTTAATGTGCGACACTTAAGCAAAATGTATATTTTTACTAGCTTTATTCCGCAGTTATGCTCATGACATACATCGATCCCCGTGGTATTTAACCAATTTGCCAGATTTGTGAACCTTTGTGATTTCTGCGCCGCTCTTATAGGTAGTAGCGTGATGATACATAGATAACAATAGTGCCTAGGATTAGCGCGTTCGTTTCATATATCTATGTTGCACACGTCCATAGGCCACAATGACCGCTTCCTATCTGGTGGGCCCTGTGCTTGTCTACCAACAACGAATTTTAAAATTATTTTTTTTTATACTAAAAAAAATCTTTTAATTCAATGGCTTACAAGAGTATAACTTAGAAATTACGTTCTTTCATATCGAATAACAATGTCTTATTTTTCCGCGCTCCGTGAAAATCTCCGGTATCTCTTCACTTGTACCACACTATTTTTTTTCGAGATTGGCCACTCACGCCAATCGTTTTAGGGTTTTAGAGTGCCGACGTCATGTGTTGAGGATTTTTCCACTTAATTGATTAAAAAGAATCTCGTTTGTATTTGTTGGACCGGGATAATCGTTATATCGAAGGTTCCGGAAACTTGACTTGTTTATTCAACAGCCCCAATATTGCTGATTTCGAGGTAAAGAGAAAAGAAAATGATTTAACTGCTTAGTAAGGTTTGAATAGGGGTGTATAGAAGGGGTTTACGTACCTTTTTATTAGTAACTAGCTGCCCCGGTAAACTTCGTTCCACCTTATAATCAAGTTATGTTAATTGCCTTATCATTAAATATGTCAACAACATTTCCCTCCTTTTTTCCACAGTCGGGTAAAATGCCGAACTGACCGGACGAACATCAAAAATTTGACAGGTTAAAACAGTTTGTGTGGGAAAATAAAATGGTCGTTTTTAGTGTTTTACTCGCAATTTTTCCATATTTTCTCACTGTATGACTTCCACGAATATTTCAAGACTATAATTAGCCAAATCGGTTCAGCCATTATCGGGTTTTAGCGAGACAAACAGAATTGCAATTCATTTTTATATACAGGGTGAATTTTTCAAAAGGGCTTGGATGGCCAAATCCGAAACTATAAGGAATAGCGAAAAATGCTCAAAGGAGTCACGAGCCCGATTTTGATCAAACTTAAAACCACATCATTAGATTTTTGAAAAACCAATAATCCTAGCTAGGAATCGAACCTGTTGATTTTGAAAAAAAAAACACACCCTATATTATTACACCATACGATAGTGTTACTATTAAGGATCATATTCTGGGAAGTAATGACATACCGCAAACTAAAGGAAAGAGCTCATCTTTAACAAAATACATTTTATTTTTCACAATGTAGTCTATTGTTTTCAATACATAGCTTGATTTGAGACCTCAAGGATCGTACTGCATTCAATATTAGAATGTTATTGATTCCGTTTACAATATTCTCCAAAGAACGTTTCAAGTCATCTGTATCTCTGTATCATATTATGTGTCTTTATAAATTTCGTTTTTGACATACCCCCAGAGAAAGTAATCTAAGGGAGTAAGATCCAGGGATTTCACTGGCCAAGGCACAGGACCATGCCTTGCAATAAAATTGTCGTCAAACTGCTAAATCTAAATCTCTTTTACGGCTATTATGGGCTGGAGCTCCATCTTGTTTAAAAAAAACATCAATCATTATAATCATTCTGATTATAATTTAAAGCACGGAATAGTTACGATCTTTTCTGGGATTTCGAACGAAACAAATAGGTACATGAAACATGAATTTTATTAAATTCCAAATTTTCCTTAAATTTGCCGTATATCATTACTTCGCAGAATTTGTTTCTTAAAAGCGACACTATCGTATGATGTAATAATATAGGATGTGTTTTTTTTTCAAAGTCAACTGGTTCGATTCTCAGCTAGGTTTATTGATTTTTCAAAAATCTAATGATGAGGTTTTAAGTTTCATCAAAATCGGGCTCGTGACTCCTTTGACCATTTTTCGCTATTCCTTATAGTTTCGGATTTGGCCATCCAATCCCTTTTGAAAAATTCACCCTGTATATGTTACGGCTAATACCCGAAGTGCGGCTGCACCTAATTTTTAGCCGGTTGGAACTAGGTGTAGCCACTTACTCTTGGTTAAACCTAGTAGGTATACCCGAAGTGCAGCTGCACCTAGTTTTAGCCGGGTAGAACTAGGTGTAGCCACTTACCCTAACCTAACCTAACCTAACCTACCCAACCTAACCGGCTAAAACTAGATGCACCCGCACTTCGGGTATTAGCCGTAACATATTATACGAGATAGACTACCCTATGCCCGCGGTTCCACCTGCGCGGCGTGATCGTTGGTTTTCGCGTTTTTTTTTACTATAACTCTGGTTCTACTCAACCACATGTGATCAAACATGTGTCATATTTTAAGTTTGACCAAGACCTTTCTACCAAAAAAACCGCATCGAAATCCGTTCAGTAGTTTTGGCATCCATCGCGCACGCTTTTGAAAACCTTACGCATGTTTGAACATAATCATTAATCGGTTGAGTAGAACCGGAGATATAATCCGAAGACGAGGAATCGAATTCATGCGGGTGGAACCGCGGGCATATGCTAGTTTATATGTACATAAAAAAATTACTCTCCTTTCTTCGTCAGTCGGGTAAAGATACAGGTTGTAGTCGGTTGTAGTGATGTTGTGTAGTGATTCATTCATTACTAAAGTGACGGAAAGCGGACCAGTGAACTCGCTAACTCGCGCTAATGAGTTCGCACGACATATGTGTACAATGTGTTAGTGTACTAACTTAGTGCTATGAACTCTCTGTGCAGCCATAGATTATTTGTTTGTTTTCTTCGTGTGAAGTCTATGGATTTTGTGCTACTAAGGTAGTAATTGGTAGTGCGTATGGGGGCTAAGAAAAAGGTATTACAAAAATAGGTGTATTAGGTATCATGGTCACTATATTATCATTACAAGCTTTTATTTAGCTTGCTCCGTTGTTTGTTAGTATGGGACAATTCTTGGAAGCCTAATTATAATCACTTTCTGAAGTTAAATTAGAATCGAATTTAGTATACTTGAATATCTTCGGTGATAAAATTGAGTAGAATGAAGCTAGTCTAATGATGGAGCTGGAAGATGTCCATAGGAAGTTCTGAATTTAAGAAAATTAAGCTCACTTGTATTGTCACGGGCAGGGATGGGTTTGTGTCCTGATACCTCAGGCTTATTTATGCCCAAAATGCCAGGGCATGAACGTCTACATAAATGGGTTTACGCCCAGTAGTAACCGAGCGGGTTGAATACCTATATGCCCGACTAATACCTAAAGAAACAGGTCATAAACCAATCACTGGTTTCAGACAAAGTCACGGGGGACAGCTAGTAAATTCATACAATAAATGCTTGCTAAAACAGGCGAGTCTAAAAGTAAATCTTGAATTTCTGTTACCGAGTAGGGCGTTCAGATTATATGTTATACGACCATATAATTGCATACCATACCATGTAGGTACGTGGTGTCGAGTACCCACAGTAACGACTTTCCTCGCAGAGCTTTGATTACCTACATCAATTCATTAGATCCTTTTACTAATTACTATGTTTATAAGGGCGATTTTCGCATATTTGGTCGACGAAAAAGTTACGAATGTCCGTAATATCCTCTGCCTGTCCTTGTCCTAATTAGAGAGGTCAGCGCAACATGTCATTTCATGGTCACAGCAAAATGATCCTTTTTGTAAATAGTCCGACGGATTGACTGCACCCCGCCTGATGGTAAGCTGAGATGGAGTCTAAAAAGTAGTGGTCACCATTCCCAAGGGATGCCCTTAGAATGGTGATCTTTATCCGGACGGCCTTGATAGATGCTTTTTCACGCCCCGCTTAAAGAACCCGGGATTATAAGTAGAAGGGAATATGTGCGAGAGACCTTTTATAATATTGGTCCATTACGATTGTAAGAATATTTTTTTTAACTGTGATATTATTGTAGACTAGTCTATACCCGCGGCTTTGCCCTCGTGGACATAGATTTCGCGTTTTTGAGTATTACTCTGGTCCTGCCCAACCGATTATAATCAAACATTATGTAAGATTTTAATTTTGTCTAACACCTTTCAAACAAAAAAAACTGCATCAAAATCCGTTCAGTCGTTTTTTTTATACTACTTAGGTGGTAGACAAGCACACGGCCCACCTGATGGGAAGCGGTCACCGTGGCCTATGAACGTGAAGGGTAAGGGTAACGTTTTTGCGTTCATCGCGCACAAACAGATAAGGATTCTAAAAAAATATTTTAATGATCAGAATCGATCATGTAACATAACCCTATCTTTTTTTAAATATGTCCAATGTACAGACAGTACTTTACAATTTTATAATAATATAGAAGTATATATAAATATTACATTAATTTTCAAGCCAAGTTTATTACCAGGACTGTCTCGTGTCAGACAATGGAACGGCAGACGCGATCGTGCCTGAGATCTGCGATTGAATGATTTATATGCAAACTGCATCGCCGACTAGCTGCATCGGGAGTTGCCTATCTGTTCTCTAAGAACAATGACTGACGCCTATGCAATGAGTTCTTTTATAGGAGAGGAGTCGGTGAATCTTGACCTTCACTCATCTGATAAACAGATGAGTATTTTTTTTACCGCACCACAAAGACTGGAATTCTTTACCAGCGCATGTGTTTCCTTCCTCCTATAGTCCCAGGGCTTTTGAACGGGGAGTGAAAAAGCATTTGATGAGGCCGTCAAGCTGAGGGCCGTGAATGTAGCACTACCGGTGTATGTAGTGGTGACCCCAGTCCTAAGACGTTACCTTTAGCTTACTATCAGGCGAGGTAAAGTCACTTTGACATGTCCTGTATAAAAAAAAGTTTATTTTTAAAATATGTCTAATGTACAGACAACCACTACTTTACAATTTTATAATAGACTGGACAGAGATTGTTCTGATATGTCGTGTGATAGATTACCGACTGCAGCACCATCTGTTGGGCTGATTTGTAAATCTGAAACATCCAGGGCGCCACCGAAACGTTTACAAAAAAAAATTCAAATTGGTCCAGTTGTTTAGGAAAAGTTCTGTTTTTCCGTTCTACCAATCCGGCCGGGATGGAAGTGGCAACTAGAGGGTTGCTCTAAGGCTCTTCACGTGTCCCTCTGACTAGCAGAGAGCACAGTAGGAAGCAAGCAGGGGGCGGGCTGATACTCCACGCGCGGACGGACCGTCAGCGAGGTGGAGCGATGCTCGCCTCACCCACTTTCGGGGGTTTGAGGGGGCTACCTTAAAACCGTAGATGGCTTGAGGACAGCTGGGGTGCGAGGGATATGTCTATTAAGTAACCTTACACCCCGGTGATTAAGACCCGAGACGGCGTGCGATTTTAGTCGGTTAGATCACACATAATCACCCCCGATGGCCGACAGGGGTGGTATCCAAGAGGATTTCCGCAAAATAAAAAAAGGTTGACTTGGTTCTATGGGACCCCCATATACCTAACCAATTGACAAGTATTAATATTGGTATACATTAATACACCTACGTCAAATCTATTTATTACTACCAACTTCCTGAAACGTACAAGTGATAACGTACATTTCAAATTCTCGTTTCAGTTACATTAACGGCATCCACATCCCTTTGCACGTACAAAATTTTGCCGAAACTTGGCAACGATCCAGCCCAAGTGAAACTTCAATGAACCATCAGGTCTTGATACTGGAGCCAAAAGGATAAGGGAATTATTGAGCTCAATCGGGCACATTTTTGTAATGGTTACATGAAATTTGTGGAACAAAAGATAAAATATATGAGGTATATGCTCCAACTACGACCCTTAACCACTAAGTTAAATGTCCAATCTTAAAACCGACCTGCTTAGTACCTATAACTTTTTTATAGTACTTAGGAGGAAGACAAGCACATGACTAATGGAAGTGTGTTTGTCGGCACTCGTGAAGCGATCACTGTGGCCTATGGACGTGTGCAACACCAGGGGGTCACACTGGGAGCGGGCCGGAACCTCCACGCACTGCCTCCACCCTGGCAACGGATGCGAGCAGCGCCCCACACTCGCCATTAGAGACGCTGCTGCCTGTGGCCAATCCGGCCGTGGTGGGAGTGGCCCTCTAGAGGGCTGCTCTGAGGCTCTCCACGTGTCCCTCTACCTAGCAGAGGGCACAGTGGAGAACGAGTGGGGGGTGAGCTGATTGTCCGTGCGCTAACGGTTGGGTGACAGGACGGCCGCCTGTCACCCTACACTCCACCGTCGGTGAAGTGGCGCGATGCTCGCCCCACCCCCCGATGTAACCACCCCCGATGGCTGACGGGGTTGATATTCATGGGGTTGTCCGCACGATAAAAAAGGGGGGTCACAATCGTGCTGGCAAAAATCTTCTAATACCCTTCTTGAAGAACCCCTATTGTAGATGCAAGAGATAACAACAGCAGGGAGATGATACCACAATCGAAGCGTGCGTGCCTTTAGCTTACCATCGGGCGAGGCGAAATATATCTCGGTTACTGAATCTTTTAAGATACCATAAGGTACTTTTATCATGCTGTTCTCGTGAATAAAATTTTATTCTTTGTCGACAAGTTAAAACAATGTTCTTTCCATAAATATTCGCTAACACCTTTCTGTACGTAATTGGACGGTAGTTTCCACCGGTCCAAGCTACTCAGTATTTTATCTTGGATATAAAATTCTAGGGAGCAGTCGAAGTTATAAAATATCGCAGAAGAGCTCAACGATGTTATGTTTTACTCCTGGAATTTTTAATTGAAAATATTTCTTGAGTTTCTTTAATGAATTCTGACTGTGGAATATAAAAGAATCTATTATTTAGAACTTAGAAATAGTCGACATCGATGGGGAGGAATTATTCGACACCCTAAGCTTTTAAATTCGTATATATTTCTTCCTCTTTTTCTATGATTTAACACTTTAGTTAATATAATTAGTTTTGTTCTATAATTTAATAGTTTCGTGTAAAAATCTACAATTTAAATGTACTTACCTTTCTATTAATGGCAATAGGCTCGACACCTATTACATTGGGACCTAAACATAAACTGGCGAAATGTGGGTGCTAGCACCACTGCCGACCCCTTCGGGGATATAGGCGTGAGTTTATGTATGTTATGTTACCTTCCTAATTAAAATTACTTAAATTCTTAAGCTGATGACATACGTCGTATATGTAAACAAACAAAGCGGCAGTAGTTAACTAAAATTTTAAACTAATAATATTAAAAATTACAAAAAAAAAAGACAAAAATGGGTTGAAACAAAAAACAAAGAAATCTACTTCTTTTTCTTTAACTGAAATACAGATACAAATATAAACAATAATAAAAAATCAAAGTTATTTTATTGTAAACTTAACCTACTTCTTAATGGATGAATTGATTACTGGTGAGTATCATCCAGACTTTACCTCGGCAGGATGCGAACTTCTCAGTACACCTGCTGGTAAGTGACGATGTGGTCTACGATAAATCACGTTTGCCTAGAAGGAACCTATTCACTCGTGATTTGAAGGTTCTTAGGTCATAGCTTTTCGGAACTACAGACTCAGGATGTAGTCGTTTCATAAACATTTATTCCATGCTTCTAACCGCGAGCACAGTAAACAGAACTGTACGTCATCTCCGGCCCGTGTGCGGCTCAATTACCCAAACTTCCGAGATGACGCAGGGCTTTCGTTTTTTGTCGATCGGATCAATATCCTACTTATCAGACGTATAGTTAGTTATTTACTTATACTAGCAACGCACCCTAGTTTCGCTTGAATTTATATTAACTCAAAACATAGTAATTTGAACATCATAGCGTATGTTGCCTTTCAAAATGGTGAAAGAATTTTACAATAAGTGCAGTGGTTTCGATGATTACTCTCATCATATAAATAATTTCGAATTCTGTTACTTACCCTTCCCGCTACCCGGGAACCTATTACAGAGATGAAGAGTTGCCTACACACAACCATACTCACAAACTTTCACGTTCATCTTACGTAAATACAAACAAAAAAAACACTTAACCCAAGACAAACAGACAATGGCATTCATAGAAATATTTACACCGAGCGGGAATCGAACTCACACCCTCAGACGTAGCAGTCCAGCTCTCTACATCAACATTTTATTTATACAATACCCATATATTAAAACTATGGTAATAGCATATTATAATATTACTCTCCGGGGGCGATCTATCTCAAAAAATACTCCCATTCTATTAATTCACACCCTGTACCTACTTCATGCTTCGTATGAGTAACTAGCTTGCCCTTGTCTGGCCGTTGTCATCTCGGAGTCATTCGCATCGCCAGGAATGCAATGTCGGAGCACCACAGACATAAACACTAGCCCACACAACACAATATACACCTTATCACAACTGCATAGAACATAAAATTGACTGCGATCGTAAATGTCGATTCAATCGTTCTATTTGGGGGCTACGGGGAAAAATGAACGGTATTTTCAGAACATATAGGTTGGTTATAGAAAACTTACGCATTGGAATAGGGTATTATCCAGGCATTGGTATATCTCCCAAAGGAATTTCAACTTTAATAGCCTTGATAAAAGTACAGTATTAGATTGAAATAGTATAGAAGTTAGGTCGTAAGAAATATAGTACACACTTCAATGGCAATTGTTATTTATTTTAGAAAGAGCGTAAGTACAGTTTATTGCATTTGTGAAATGTCCTTAATTGCGAAGGTTATAAGGTTGATATTTGTTTGTATGTTTTTAAGGTCATGCCAGTTATTAAGTGCGTCGACTTTACAATTTTAGCCCGGATGGTTTCATGCAGTTTTTATTGTGGTAGGGTCATATACCCCAGTATTCCCTTTATTGCATGTTCAAAAGATTGCCGAGTGGTTAAGTGTATGAGTTTTATTAGGTAAATTAGAGTTAATTTAGCTGTTATTGTAAAAAAACCAAATAGAATATAATTATACGCTGTTATTTTCAGTTGTAAAGTACCAATTATTTAGCCATGGTTCTAGATTTAATGTGACTGCAAAAGTATAAAATTTATGCTAAATATTTACATACAATTACATACATACAAATCACGTCTTTTTCCTATTGGAGTGGGCAGAGACAACATCTTTCCACTTGCTACGATCTTGGCATACTCCTTTCGCTTCTTCAACTTTCATAATTGTTTTCATACATGCACGCCGGTTCCGGGTACTATTGACCTGGCCTTTCTCCAAAACGTCCTAGATCTGATTAGAATATGTACGCCTAGGTCGGCATTTACCGGGTTGCCCATTCACCCTCGCCTCATATATCTGTTTCGTCAATCTTCCTTCATCCATCCTCTCTACATGTCCGAACCGTCTAAGCATCCCTTTCTCTATCTTGGTAGCTTATGAATCTCAAGGATGAGCCAAACTCACCTGTAATCCGGTATAGGTGCAATTTTCATTTGGAGATTGGGGGGCCTTCCGCCCACCGCATCAGCCAGTAACCCTACTTGTCAATGGTGGCATGAAGTCTTGCCTTGTCTCCTGTATTGTCTGCACAAAAACTCTCTTAACTATCCTCCCCCCACACCTTCCTATCCCCCCCATCTTTTCAGGGTCGGCAGCGTGAGTGTGACGTCCCTGCCCCCGTAGACAAGTGTCAAAAGTCTAAATCGCTAACGATCGCTAAGAAAACGAATAGATTAGGTCGACTAATCACATCCAAGCTCGTCGCCAGCGTAAGATGCGCGATAGTTTTTCATTTACGAGCAACAATACTATCGATAGTATTGCCTCCAATCAATAGTTCCGAGCTTTTGATAGTATGGATATCGATAGTTTAGTTTTTTCAGATGAAAACTTATCGATATTTCGTCAACAATAGTCCATAGGCCACGGTGACCGCTTCCCATCAGGTGGGCCGTGTGCTTGTCTGCCACCTGAGTTATATAAAAAATACAGCTAACAAATTAACTACCTAACTTACAACTACTAAATTAATTAACCTGTCTAGTTAGTTTATAACACATTTTTCATAATCTTAATAGCACGGCATGGCAATAACATCAAGCTGTGACGTCATCTGTTACCTTGAATTCGCGGGCTTTATGAACCCGTGTCCCTTGGCAGTCATTGTAGGTTACTTTGTGAATTAAACATAGGGGACATTGGGGAATAGCTAGTATGCACATAATTTTGTGATATGACAGAACTGAAAACGAAGATTTAGATGTAGTTTTGGCGCCAACGCGAAAAAAGCCACATCAGGGCATTGTATCATTTTCTAAAATTAGTGTAAAATGTAGGAGTTATTATAAAAAACGGTGGATTTTTAAAAAATCATAACATCTTCGACAACGTGCACGAGTTTGGGAAAGTGGTATATTACCGTGAATAATTGTGCTTTTCAACGTTGATTCCAAAATTCCACTGTTTTACTAGGGTTAAGACCACAGAACAAAGAAAAATCCTTAGGACTAGAAATCGTATGGGGGCGTGTTTGTGTCGCCAAAAACCTAAGTGTAATTGCATTTACCTCACACATATACACTTGTGTATGTGCACAACGCAGGCTAAAATAATCAAAAAACAAGTTTATGCGATTGATTTTAAGGTTTATTTTCCTATAAGTTTTCACGAAATATTTACTTCAATATTCTAGAAGTTTCTATACCTGTCCAATTCAGGATGCTAAATGATAATTTTGACAGTTCACGTCTATGAAGTATCGTATTTTTATATACAAAATAATACCTCTAAAATTATCGTAGCACATTGACAAGTACCGCCCACTTTTCATAGTGAAGCGTCTTGCAAGAATTCAGCACAATTGACTATGACACACAGGAATCGAATGAATCGAACTTAAATTAATTTATTGAAATTTTTAAGTACTTATCTACTACAATTTTTTGTAATATAGCTAATAATAATATAATATAATAATAAAAGTGGCTAAGTATAATGCAAGACATAATTACGGTAGGTACCATAAAACTTCTCTTTTATCATTCTGAAATAAGTTACCTAAAATAATAAAAAAATAAATGCTTTTGTGTTTTTATAACTATCGATTCCATATTCTACGGGAACGATAATCGAAAATCGATTAGATTCATTTTCGATTATACTATATGGGGTACACTACTTAGAGCTGTCAAAATTATCATTTTAGGTAAGTTTGTGAAAAATGTACGACAGAATGTGGTGTCCGTATTTTGAGTTAAGTTAATTTCATCCTTACCATTGTTATATTTAAGGACTGATTTGCAATACAATACAATTTTAGACATCTATTGGTGAAAAGCAAAACTATAATGTACATTGATTTTGCTATTGACCGCTAGATGGGGTATTATTGGGATAAATAAATGTGTGCTCTATTCCAACGTGGCTTAAACATAATTTTGTTGTATATTACTTTAAAATGGGGGCAGATTTGATGGTACTCTGTAAGCATCATTGAAGTTTATACCTTGTCAAAACGTACTTTAAATTCATTTTCAGTAAAATAAGGTGTGTAGTTCTGCTCTTCTTATATTTTAAGGTAAAATGTATGCAACCAATAAGACGTCCTATAAGTCTGTGTGAGTGTATTTTTTGGCGACAGCTATTCCTTTGTATTTTTACTTAATTACTACTTCTATGGTTTTTTAATGTTCTGTGGTTAAGACTATGAAGGAAGACTGATTTGACTATTGACTATGAAGACTTTGAATGTGACTAAATGACGTAAACGCTGCATAATACATTTATATGCAAATTACAATACTTGTTTGTGGCAAAATGCGTCGTATAGAAGTCATTGATTTAAAAAAAATAGATGCTCACCACACACGACCTTCAGCTAAACCCAAACTAAGAAAAACTTATCATATATTATTGGTTCTAGAATGCGGATAAACATACTTAATAGTTCTTTTTTTGTTGCCAAATACATTATTATTCCAATGCATAACATATAGCTCTTAGCGGGCATCGAACCTGCGACCTCTGATGTACCTAGCAGTCAAATGCTCTACCACCACGCCACGGAGGTCGTCGAGTATAATATACCATAGGATGTCCCAAATATTATTAAAACATTTATATTTTATATTCACTCACTCCACTCTCTACTTCCACTCTCCACTCCACCTCACTCTCCACTCTAAAAAAAAGAATAAAAAGTATGTCCTATGTCCCTTTCCTGATTCTAAGCTACCCCTCTACCAATTTTCAGCCAAATCGGTTCAGCCGTTCTTGAGTTATAAATAGTGTAACTAACACGACTTTCTTTTATATATATAGACTAGCTGTTGCCCGCGGCCCGCCCGCGTGGATTTCGAATTTCTTATTTTTTTTAAAACAAATTATAGCCTATGTTACTTCCAGATATTGTAGCTTTCTATAGGTGAAAGAATTATTGAAATCGGTCCAGTAGTTCCGGAGCCTATTCGTTAAAAACAAACAAACATAAAAAAATCTTTCCTCTTTATAATATTAGTGTAGATTTACTACTGTAATAGTTGACGGCATATTTAACCATGTTTATTATGTTTGCCAATTTGACCGTGTCAATCTAATTTTTTTTTTCATTACAGGTACGGAGTAATAAGTTTATCAACACAACCCACATCTGATTCTTTCAAAGGTAATATTGGTAGTTTTTATGTTCTTAGACTAGAATTTATCACTTAACTAGTCTTTTTTGAAGTCGGTTAATAATTATACATCAATTAAAAATTGCCTGTTTTGCTATTGTATTGGATAAAGGAAGAGATCGTGTTTAAGTAAAACTTGATAAGGTTGAAATTTTTAACCCGGCGAGCGCAAGGTTGGAATATGTAACACAGAGTTGCCCTCAGATCACTGTGGTCAAATAGTATCCTTTTCCAAGGGAAATAACAATCAACCTAAAGAGGAAATTATGTGTAGGCCCATAAATTCTAACAAAATTAGAGAATTCAAAAACTTGTTAGAGAACAAACTCAATTCTGTAGCATACCTAGGCAATAATCCTGATGTTCATTACAATAGTTTATTTAGTACATTAACTGATGCTTTTTCACATACATTCAAACAAAAATGTAAAAGGCACAGTACTAAATCTAAATTCTGTGAATGGGCTACTGTAGGCATATATAAAAGTAGACGAACACTTTTCGATTTATACGCCCAAAAACAGTACAGACTTGATAGTAGTTTCATTGAATATGTCAAAAATTACTCTAAGATATTCAAAAAGGTATGTAGACAGGCGAAGGCCATTCACATTAAAAGGAAAATAATTAAGGCTCCCAATAAAATGAAAGAAACTTGGAAAGTTATTCACAAAGAGTCTGGTAAATGTAAAATGAGGGATACCGTTACTGAAATTAAATTAGAAAACAAGAGTATCACCTCTCCAAAGGATATTGTAAATACTTTTGAAGATTATTTTACCAATATCCCATTGAAACTCACTTCCTCTATTAACTCCAGCGCTGACAGTGCTGTGGCCCTTGTTAAGAGTAATATTAGTTCTTCTAAATTTAACTTTAAACATATTGATCCCAATGACATTTTAAGGGCATTTAAAAATCTAAAAATAAAAATGTCTGAGGATTACTGGGGCATGTCAGTTAGTTTAATTAGTCATATAATTAATATCATTGCACCTGATCTAGCACTCATATTTAATGAATGTATAGATGAAGGCACATTTCCTAATTTAATGAAACACAGTAAATTAATACCCTTATTCAAGAAAGGATCTAAGTCGGAACTTGGCAATTACCGCCCCATCTCTATTTTGCCAGCTCTGAGTAAGGTGTTTGAGAGAGTGATGCTCAATCAGATGCAACTGTACTTCAAGACCAACAATCTTTTCCATAGCCAACAATATGGCTTTACTGGCGGGAAATCTACCACTGATGCGGGAGTGGCCTTAGTTAGCCAAATTCACGACGCCTGGGAGGGATCGCAGGATGCTATTGGGGTATTCTGTGATCTTTCCAAAGCATTTGATTGTGTTGACCATCAAACACTCTTGCTCAAGCTACGTCGATATGGTTTTGATAACAAATCAATAGAACTATTAAAGTCATACTTAACAGATAGGCTTCAGACTGTTGTTGTGAATAACGTCAAGTCAAACGGATCAAACGTTAAAATAGGGGTACCACAGGGATCAATCCTAGGACCCTTTCTCTTTTTGGTGTATGTAAATGATCTGCCCTATATGATTGAATCTCAGGCTGGCATAGTATTGTTTGCGGACGATACATCACTTATTTTTAAGGTAGATCGGCGTAGTGCAGATGCGAATAATATTAATAGTATTTTGAACGCCATCTCAAACTGGTTTTATGCAAACAACCTATTGTTGAATGCAGAAAAGACCAAATGTATTAAGTTTACATTGCCTAATGTGAGGCAAGCACACGTTAATGTGGTGCTGGAGGGGCAAAGGTTAGAATTTGTAAATAGCACTACTTTTCTAGGCATTACATTGGATTCGAAATTGCAATGGGGTGACCATATAATTACTTTGGCCAATAAACTCAGTTCTGCTGCTTATGCTGTCAGACGGATTAGGCGGTTGACAGATGAACCTACTGCTAGGCTGGTATATTTTAGTTACTTTCATAGTCTGATGTCTTATGGAATACTACTTTGGGGGAATGCAGCAGATTTCGAAACCATATTTATATTACAAAAGAGGGCAGTTCGTGCCATTTATTGTTTAGACAAGAAAGAATCTCTTAGGGAACGATTTAAAACGGTAAATATTTTAACTGTAGCTTCCCAATATATATTCGAGAACATACTGTATGTCAGGAAAAATATATCCAATTACACAAAAGTAAGTGACATTACAGTCAGAAATCTGCGCAATAAAAATAAACTAATCCTTCCTTGTTATCGGCTTAGCAAAGTTAGTGGTTCTTTTAGGGGGGAAGGTATACGTTTTTATAATAAATTGCCTGAATCGGTCCTTGGTATGCCTGACAATAAATTTAAAACATTTGTTAAGGCCACCTTATGCAAAAAAGCATACTATAGGACTACTGATTACCTTGAAGACAAAAATGTCTGGCTTGAGCATGGTGCAGGCCCCTCCTAGAATGCTAAAGTGCTACAACTACATAATGCTGTAGTTGTGGCATTTGCCTACTACAATATATTGATATTGTGGTAGGCACGCGACCTTTTTTACTATTTTTTTGACATTAGTATATTTTTGACATTTTCAATTATTTTATTGTTTAACTTCGGTTAAAATTTATTATATATTATTATTTTTTTTATTTTTTTTTTATATACCTTTATTTATATTGACACGAGACAAAATGTACATTCGTCCATATTTAGTCTTAAGATATCTATGTATAACCTGACGTCTTAAAATGCAGCAGTGGAGTTTGTTGCGCCGTTTCTTCTCCACTAGCGCCTAGGAAGCGGTGGTAAACTTAGTATTAAGTAGTTTTTGACGTCAAAAAGATGTAATTACGTTACACTATTTTGAAAAATAAAGAATTTGAATTTGAATTTGAAATTTAGAGCGCTAGGTGGGTGTAGCACACCCAGATAGTGATTATGTGATTTTATTACACTATTATAATTAATACTTATATATTTGAATACTAAACTCATATATGCTTCTATTGTGAACTAATTTAAGGGTGAAATCAAAAAAGTAATCTATTACTGTTGCTTATTTATGAAATTGACAAAATTAATAATTTCAATTAAATTTATTAGTTAAGACACATGTTTATCACTTTTTGTCAAAAATATGAAAATAAAAACATTATAACGTATTTTTTCTTCTAATAGACTAAACATGAAAATAAAATAACACCTATACTGGATCATAAAACTAATAGAAAAATATTTATTCATCTTGAGATCTTCTGCAGTTTTCACAGACGAAAATGGTATGTTTCATACATAGATAACAAACGTATTTAGTATTATGGTCTTTTTTTGTAGGAAATATATTAATTTCACATCTCTTTATAGATCATCATCATCTTCCTGCCCTTGTCCCAATTATTTGGAGTCATTCTCCTCCATACATTCCTGTCCGATGTCATCTCCTCAGTCACTCCCTTCCTTTCCATATCGTCTTTCACGCATTCTTTTCTTAGGCCTATCTCTGCCCCTAAAGCCCTCTACATTCATACTTTGAACCTTTTTAACAATATTACTTTCATATCTTCTCATAACATGTCCATACCACGACAGCCGCTACTTTTTTGGTGGTTCGTTTGAAGATTCACCTGCATGTTCTAGGATTCTGTAGGCAAATATTGATTTTCCTTCCATTTTCCCCCAACAAATAGCTACCATTACTTTCGCTATCATTCTCTTCTAATCCTAAAGAATGTTCTTCGTCATCCAACGCCTGCTCTGTATCAATTTCAAAGTTTCTTACACTGACATTGTCAATATCTTGGTCACTACCAGATTCGTCACAAGAACTGATTTCAGCATCTTCAAAAAGACGTAATTTAGTTGTCTTAGTACGACATTCTGGATGTTATCCTAAAAATAAAGCATAATAATATACAAAACAATAGAAAGAAAATAAAATTATGTTTGTTCAAATTCATAACAAGAAGCGTAAGGTGGGTTTGACGCACCCGCTGACAGCTTCAACCTCATCCACACCATTCGCCGAGTAGCGGTCGACTGTAGCAGTGGCAGTCATCGCTTCTGCTCCCCTTCCCGCGCAGCTACTGAGGCGCACGACCCGCAAAAATAATTTGTTTTTAGAATATTGACTGATTTTCGTAGGTCTGGGTGTACCACACCCAACCTTGCGCTCGCCGGGCTAAATGATAAATAACAAGCCCATACATTGATTGATTGATTTGCCCATACATTGATGATTTTCCCTAGCGACTACTAACAATATGAGGTTCTTCAAGAATTAGAAGGTTTTTATAGGGTCGGCAGCGCGAGTCACTGGTGTTGCACATGTCCATAGGCCAAGGTGACCGCCTCCCATCAGTGAGGCCGTGTGCGTGTTTGCCACCTAGATGGTATAAAAAATATTGAGACCAATCTAACATGATTTACCATTTGCTGACGGTGAAGGAAAACATCGTGAGGAAACCCACATGTCCTAGAAGAAAATTCTAAGGACATGTCTGATCCACTAACCCGCATTAGGCCAGCGTGCATGGATTAAGGCCTATACCCTCTCAGCTCTCTGGTTAGAGGAGAGGAGACCCGTGCCCAGCAGTTGGACATAAATGGGTTGCTATTATTAACGTAATGAAGTGCAAGTTGAATAAAAGCTTGTAAAAACATCAACAGTCTAATGGTTAGATACCTTGAAAACACAGAAATCCTTTTACTCAAATTAAAAGACGAAAGTACCTTTCACAAGTTTCAACTAGTTGAAGTGAGATGAATAAAATTTTGAACTTTTTGAGTCGGTTGAACTTCTTACCACCTTTTCAGTTCCCCGAGTACCTATATTAAGTTGAATAAACATTGAAAAGTAATAAAGCCGTTTGTTGAAGTGTGGTGTGGTTTATACATGGTGACACTTATGTGGCACATAAGTACACAGCTCACTTGATGGGTGCGTCTCATATCGTATAAACTCATTTGATCTAATTTCATTTGATATAATTTTCATTTGATATAACGTTCATATGATATAATCAACATAAGATACAACAACGTTTGGTATAATGAGTATGTATTTACAAAAAAAAAAGTATATAAGTATGTTTATCAGCATTCTAGAACCCATAACACAAGCTAGTTAAACTATGCTTACTTTGGGTCTAGAGGGCGCTGTGTAGAATGTCGTAGAATATTTATTATTATTATTATTTATTTATGTAATCGAAAATCATTTTGTTTGATCAAATGATTTTAGATTAATATTTATTTTGTTTAGTTATTAATTTTAATGTATAATATATTATTTATAATGTTCATTGTATTCTTTAAGTTTGGAATGTAATATTTTATAAAATAAATAATAATAACAGAAAGGAGATCTTTCCACAGCCTAAGTTGACTTGAGGTTGAAGTGTGATGTGGCTTATACAGATTTTTTTTTAAACATACCTAAATTACTTTCGGCCCAATCCTTGGCTATGATCACAGCGTTTACCGAAGGCTTTTCTCTCAGGTTTGAGAGGTCAGTTAGCAGTCGCTCCCAGAAAAGCGTACCTTGAGCTCCTTGGGCGCAAACTTTAGACTCAACTGGGCAATATACCTATACATCCTCATAGAGATGCATATACGGTATCAAACCTATTATCGCACACCCCGTACAACAAAGGCGTATCTGGAAAACACCAACTTTACAGGAGAGCCAAAAAACAGTTTGTTTCTGGAATATTGCCTGAACTAATAATGATAGTACTTTGTATCATATATCATAAGAAGCCTCAAAATGAGCTCTTTAATATGTATTTACTGAAATCAAAGATAGATTTACTATTTTCATACTACAGGGAAAATTAACAATTACCTATTTATTGTATTAGGGTTTTTCTTAAGTAACTGTTGGTAAATAAACATACACCTTTTTTGCTGTTTAGGTATAAACAAAACATGGATCTTATGTGTACATACGCTTTTATTGCTTATTTTTCCTCGTGATATAACCTCGGAGCTTTTAGTTTTAAGTACTTATAGCACGTTTATTTTTGAAAATAAATAATGAGTAAGTTTATATAAGTGTATATTGCAGTGATAATTTATTAATGTTTTTTAATGTATGTGACACACTCATTTATTGCACGAAGAAATATTTTACAGAGTAATACATATTTTCTTATATTTTCATAATAACAAAAAATAACTTTACATTTTAATTTGAGAATTGTGGGTATCTAATTTGTTATGATTTTACAACTACTGTACAATATATCAAAAAGAGTTTGGTGATTAATTGCAGGAATACAACGAGATTATAAATTTATATTACTAGAGACCCGAGACCCGGCTTCGCTCGGGTGTAAATTCCAGTTTTCCAATAAAATATAGACTCTGACACTCACGAATGACGTGGCTTTCTATTGGTGAAAGAATTTTTAAAATCGGTTCAGTAGATCCCGAGATATCCCTTTACAATTTAACAAATATACAAACACACAAACTTTACCTCTTTATAATATACTAGCGACCCGGGACCCGACTTCGCTGGGTGTAAATTCCAGTTTTCCAATAAAATATATAGCCAACGACACTCACGAATGACGTGGCTTTCTATTAGTGAAAGAATTTTTAAAATCGGTTCAGTAGATCCCGAGATTACCCCTTACAATTTAAGAAACACACAAACTTTACCTCTTTATAATATTAGTACAGAAGTATAGATATTTTTTAATAATTCTTTATTTTGTACTTATTTTGCTAACTATAAGTAATTTCTTACATCTATGAAAGTTACAAACCGAAAAATATGAATTCTTATTATTATATTTTCACAACCATAGCTATATTTAAACAATAACAAAATCAGAATGGCACGCAACGGTCTTTAAAACTGTGGTAAGTAACTTTTACATAATAATTATACTATAGCACGTCAATTAATCAGGTACCTACAATAATCAATACATTTTATAGATACCTAAAACCAATATCATTGCCTAAAACTCAAAGTCCTGACTGTCTGATTGACCTAGAGACAACGCACAGCCTAAACCGCTGGCTACCGCTGGTCGTAGAGACATTGAAATTAGCAGAATGTCTGTGTTTTGATGCGTATGGGTGTACTAAGAAAGGGTTTTTTAAAATTCAAACCCTAAAGCCTTCAAACCCTGAAGATATATTATGTTAGAAGACGATACTATATAAGGAATTAAATGCATCTAAAGAGTACTTTCCGTTGATATAAAATCATCTAATTTGGTGTAAAGCAAGGTATAGTACAAATGTAGAAAAAAATCTATAATACCTGAGTATGTAGTTAGCCACCACACAAAAATATATCATTATGTAGATAGGCGTGGAGAAATTAAGTCGAAACTAGCATGAAATATTTAGGTCTGCACGTCTTGAAGCTATGAAAAAATCAAATCAATGCAAGCAAATTTAAAAATTCAGGCAGCATATTTCGACATTATTTACAGGATACTTCCTGTGCATAAAGGTTTGAGGTCTGCCACAAGAGAAATCGAGGTGCAGCGATCCCAATTCCGTTAGATGGAATGGAAAGAACGACTTGGGTAATCAAGCGTAGGGCAGGCCACGATTGTGGTGGTAAGACCGTTTATGAAGAAATTATCGGAGGGGCGAAACGATAGCCCCTCCTGTCAGGTGAGGCAGGTGCTCGCTGAGCATGGCTGTTCTGGTGAGTTCCTGTACTATATGGGAAAGGAGCTGACGTCCGAGCGTCACTGTTGGGGCTGCTCCGTGGACACATCGCCAATTCACACACTGGCAAAGTACCCAGGGTAGATGGATGAAATATCTTTGAAGCAGATTTAGATTTCTAATAACATGTCGGTGTCGGCAGTGCTGGCGGCTGGAACCGGTCGGGGTCTCTGGGATATTCTTACTACTTAGGACACACCAGATTCCTTGACCACACAGGCCAATATTGCGATAGACCTTGTGATTTTAATCGGTTGAAGTCCGACATGCCTACCTCAACGTTGGCTCCGGTGAAGTGAAGCTCGAGGGAGTTTTCGCTCGAAAAAAGAAAGAGCATATTCCCGTTGGCACAACTTTTTTTTATACTACGTAGGTGGCAGACAAGCACACGGCCCACCTGATGGAGGATGGTACTCAGTTGGACTGCTCATTTCGAACGGGAGATACCGTCGTGTTCTACCTCCTTTGCGAAAGGAAAAGTGCAGAGACCGTACCTTTACCCACATCACCAAAAAACGACGAAAACGACTTTCTGTCGCGATGCACGGAACTGTAAGGAACTTTGAATTGAAGGGTTTGACAGAACTACCTACTACCTACCACTGTTTACCAAGGAATAGACATTGAAAGTCAGTACGGGCAGCCCCTCGGCTTAAAAAGACTTGGTGGCGAAAGCCAACATCCACGCGGGCGGAGCCGCGCGCGGGTAAGCTAGTCATCATCATCACTACATAGTATAAAACAAAGTCGCCTTTTCTGTCCCTATATCCCTATGTGCGCTTAAATCTTTAAAACTACGCAACGGATTTTGATGCGGTTTTTTCCAATAGATAGAGTGATTCAAGAGGAAGGTTTATATGTATAATACATGCATCATTTAATTTAGTATCAGCATTGCACCCGTGCGAAGCCGGGGCGGGTCGCTAGTAATCTATAAAATTATAAAGGATTGAGTACACATACGTTTCAGAATAAGTTTAACAGTGACGCTTAAGTGAAGTTACGAAAAATTTATTCAAAAATATATTGTGCAATAAAGGAGTAAGTAAACTTACGAGTGCACATCTTTTAATTTGGCCTGAGCAATAAAGACAGGATTGCGATTACGTACATATTGTTAATGGTTTGAATAAATTATGCATCGAGCAATTATATTTACGTTTTTTTTGCCAGTTAATTATGATATTTCTTAAGGAAGTAGCTTTTGTGTTTTTTCTTAACCATTTTCTTAGTTTTGTAAGGAAAATTACGAAAAAAATATAGAACATGTGTCGAAGTATTTTACATCGATTGGCGAAATAAAAAAAAAATTGCATATGTGTATATACTCCTTTGTTGTACGGGGTGTGCGTTATATTCTCGTAAACGGCAGAAATGGCGACATTTGTACTGAATGTTTATTTATGTTTGTTATATTAACCTTTGGTCTGTCACGACCAGTTTGTAGGTTAATCCGCGTTTCGAACGTCAGCGAGTGTAGTCCTCGGATTTGGGGGATGACAGAAGAGGTATTAAAACGTTAAGCTAACATAAACCCATGTAAATAAAACGCTGTTTGACTGCATACGTTTTGTTAACCTTGTAAGCAGTAGCAACGAAGTAGTTACTTTGCATGGCCTGTGAAATACTTGTGCAAATTGTAAGGATAGGGTTCAGATTTTATTTTGCCCTTACACTCTAGAGCCGTTACAATTATGTACATCGAGATAGCTATATCTCGATGTACATAATAAGAGAAAAAACAGCATAAGAGTCTACTCTTATGCTGTTTTTTACCGTCTCTACCATGGTAAGTGTTCCGATGAGCTCTACCAACTAGTTCCACCCCCTCCTTGCCTATAAAGAACAACACGTGCAAGGCTGAGGTATCACCCTCATACCGTGCAAACAATTTGGTGCCTCTTTTCTTTGCCGTACCATAAAGACCGGGATTTTTTTACCAGTTCACGTGTTTCCTTCCTTCTACAGTCCCGGGTCCTTTAAGCGGGGCGTGAAAAAGCATTTGATGAGGCCGTTAAGTTGAGGGTCACCATAATGGCCCCCTTCCTGTGACTTTACCTTTAGCTTACCATCAGGCGAGGTGAAGTCTTATTGACGTGAACGATATATTTTTTTTAAATTCCAATTAAAAGAGCATTCTTAGGCTATAAAACTCATAATATATTCAACTTTTGATCCAGAAGCCACCTCATAATACTATTAAGCTAAAGTGATCAATCAGAATCAAAACACATTCTCCGTACTTACTAATGGCATAATTAATAATGTTTGAAAACTCTGCACAGTTATTACTATTAATTAAACTTTGGTTACATGGTAATGGATTTGGCTCCTGTGGTTTCCTGAATATTATAGTGCTTTTAAAGTTATATAAGAGAACAAGCAAACTAGCTGAATGGATAAGAACGCGACCTCTACTCAGAGGTATTGAGTTCCAATCCGGCCAGACAGTATCAATGTGAATTTCACTTTGTGGTATTTATATGTGCTAATCACATGATTTACCATCTGCTGACGCTGAAAGAAAAACATCGTGAGGAAACCCACATGTCCTAGAAGAAATTCTAAGGACATGTCCGATCCACTGACCCACTAAACCTACTTCTGGGTCACAAGTCCCAGTCACCGTCACGGGGTTCCTCTCTGTACGCTATGGACCCGGCAACCACACGATGAACCCATGGAATGCTGAGAATTGGATCTCTCTATATAAGCCGCCAGTCTCAGCGCAAAAACCATCTTTATCTTTTTCGTCATTAGGTACTTAGACTCCTCCAGAGTCACCATACTGGTACAAATGACCTGGAAATTTATAATTGACCTGGAATGAGTGATACATCTCAAGTTACAAACTAATAGGTCACTATATTCATCAATATCGCTCTCCAATATATTAGGTCGTGTTCCAGTTCGCAACTTTAGTATATATAAGAATCTGTGCCAATTAAGGGCCAATCCATTATGTGCACAATGCCAACCAGTCAACTAATGAAGTTTTCCTTTACAAAGAGGTCAATGAAACTGGTCGCCCACAGTGTGATCCATTGTCTCTGAACCCATGCATATTCAGCTTTATTAAGTACGTGTCTTTTGTGAGAACTGTGTACGAGTGAATCGAATATGTGATTCGGGCTGTAAATGTAGTCTGGTTATTATAACCGCGGCCATAATAACCATCGTGTTGTTTTCCCGGCGGTAAGTAGGGTAGCCAGAGCTCATTGTACCCCTCCTCCTCCTCACCCCTTCCTAGCCTCCGCACCCTTTCTTACTCTATCCCTTCATGGTCAGCAGCGCGTGGGTAACGCTCTCGGTGTTGCACACGTCCATAGGCCACGGTGACCGCTTCCCAGCAGATGGGCTGTATGCTTGTCTGCCACCTACGTGGTATAAAAAAAGTAGTTTAGTAGTTATGAATATGGATCCCGGCTCAAACGGCTGTAATTTGGTACAAGGATAAATTATAGTCTGGCATAACATATAAGCTACTTTTGATGCTTGGGATTGTTTCCCATGGGTTGCATGAAGGCGATCAGTAGCTCTACCATGATTTTAAACCACAAAATTGCACGCTAGTGACAATCGAAATCTATAGTGCGTGTAGTACATACTTTAATTCTCTCCGTTGTTCAACTCAGCTGTTCAACTAGTATGACCACGAGGAAACGGCTAAAAATTCCATACAAATTATTTACGGCTACGCTAACGAGACACGTTAGTGTCAACTCACGGTAGAGCCACAGATGAGAATATTACATTAGGCTCTTGAACCCGAACTCGAGACTGCATACGATTCACGTTTCGTCAACGCGGTAGATAGGTACACAGAATTCCACACGGGCGGTTGTACGGGCAACAACTAGTTAATAATATTATTCCACAACATTACTACTTATCTCTAAATAGACTAGTATTTATCAAAGAGAACGCCCAATGACGTTCCCCGTAAATAATTTGGCACAAGTTCAAACTAGTTCATTGATAGAACTCATCGTTTGCTCAATGGAGTAGGTACTTCGGTTGAAAACGGTCGAGTGTCGATTGAGGGTTGGAATTAGTTTCCGAATTTACTATCATACATCAATCTATACTATTGAATTATACAGTAGCTGTGTCTGTACATCCATACTAATAATATAAATTCGAAAGTAACTCTGTCTGTCTGGCTGTTACGCTTTCACGCCTGAACCGCTGAACCGATTTTGATGAAATTTGGTATAGAGGTAAATTAGATTAGACCTCGAAACATAGGCTATGTTTGGTCGCAATAAGTGCAATAACCGACATCCACGTGGGCGAAGCCGTGGGCAAAAGCTAGTTGAAGATATTTAAATATTATTTTTTCGGGTTACGTTATATGAACAGTTCTAAACACAAAGACATTTCGTTTGTATTCAGTTGTCAGTTTGTTCGCGATAGAAACAAAAACTACTCAACAGGTTTTGATATTGCAGTTTTTTCTATTAATAAGATCTTAATCAGAATTAAAATCTGCTGTATATTTGATTGCAATGACTAAAAAACGATAATCTATCTTCAAGCGGGCGGCGCTGCGGACAATTGCATATAAATATTTAAAATATTATGATTTATTCAAATATTGTTCCCGCCCATATTCCAATTAATAAATACTATTAATACTGTCTGCGCTCAGCCTTAGTTACTTTAGTGACAAATGTTTTTTTTCATATATTATAATTCGTTCATAATAAAAGAGTGAACTTTTAACATTGAGACTATAAGATGCATTACAATGTTATATTTATCTCAGTAGTCTAGCAAATATATACTGCGTTAACTTGCAAAAATATAAAAATACCGTCTAGAAAACATCTTGATAAATGACTATACGCAGAATAATGTGGGCAATGCCTTAATTAGACCGTAGTTTACACCGTAACGTAACATATAGATTGAGTTTACGATAAGTTATTATGTTCACTTTTACTTTAGATATATTATAGGTATCTAAACTTTAATTTCAAATGAATTAAATTAATAACTAAACAAAACTAATATTTACATGACGTCACAAAGAATTAGCATTGCCATTTAGCGTGGCAACAAACCGGCGCGTACATGAAAGGTTTAATGACAGAGAAAGCGCGTGAAGTATGTAAGGACAGCAAATGGCAGTCTGTTGTCTCTGCCTACCCCGGAAAGAAAAAGGCGTGAGCATTGGTATATACATACATACATACATATTATGTATGTATGTGTGTATGTACTCGCACATGCCCATTATTTATTAATTTTGCAATAAATTATGGGCATTTGCCCGATTTGTTCATAAACATGAGTAGTTACTAAGATTGGTGCGTTCAACCAACCAAACAAAACAAACTCTTCCTCTTTATAATATAAGTATAGTTAGATGCCGTGCACTATAAATACAAGTAAGTACCTATATGACACGTTGTTACGCTTCGGTGTGATGTCGTCCCGTTGCCCTTGAGACAGTTTGACCGATGAACCTGTTCCTAAGACCTTACTTAAGGCCATTCTGTTAATAAAACTAGATTACTTTGAGAGTTCTTGTTACAATGAACTATCGATTTAAGATTCAGCGTTGTTCAAACAGCTGACATATTTACTACTAGCAGGCTGTGCACATGACATCGCTCGCGTGGAATTAGATTTTGAAAGTTTTAATTTGTGACTAAATATTGTGTATTGAGTGATAGAGTAACAAACACTAATGGGTCTCTAGGTGGTACAATTTGATGGCACAAACTTGCCTCAAATTGGGCCGGGTAGATACCACCGTGTAACTTGCGAAAAATCCTCCATAGTAATTCAACCCCGCAGGTGCAGCAAGTTCATAGCCGGGCTAGAAGTGATGGTTGTCGGAGCAGTGGGTATTGGCGTAGTCTAAACCAATATCTGCGCTTTGTCACGCAGTGCATGCTGCGACGACAATCACCTCTCCTTTCATGAGCCCGTCAAGTTGAGGGCCACCATTATGTCACTGTCGGTGTATGTAATGGAGACCTCCTTCCTTTACCTTTAGCTTACCATCAGCTGAGGTGAAGTCATATTGACGTGACCGATATATATATATAAAAAAACATATTCACAAACTTTTATATTATTAGGATAGTGTGATCAAAATATTTTCATGGACTGTACGCTTATGTTGAAAGTTCTCATGATGTGCTCAAGTTCACAAGTTTTGTCATGAAGTGTACTTGTGACGTAAATCATATTTTGTTACTCTCGGAGGAAAACATCTGGTCTTGATAAAGTACAGTCGCACACGAATATTGTGATCGAGTAAAGTTATTTTTAGTAATGTCATATATTGTTCCGTAAGAGTGATTTTTCTCGTAAGTTTTTATCAAATATCTATTTGAAACTTTAGCTTAGTGCAAATATTTGTATGAATAAATATGTCTATTTGCATTGGTCTGGGTGTTTCTTTATACAATATGTATGTATTTACGAAAAAAAGTATTTTGTATGTTTATCCGCATTTTAGAACCCATAACACAAGCTTGTTAATAAACTATGCTTACTTTGGGTCTAGAGAGCGCTGTGTAGATTGTCGTTGAATATATATTTTTTATTTATTCATTTACCTACAATAAAGAGTAGATATATATATATCTGTAGGTATATCTACACTCGAGAGCAATGAATCCGGGTCACTTAAAGAATGTTAAAAATCTCGGAAACTAAAAATGATAGGTTAATGCAATAAATTGTATTTAATAGACAATGTAATACTCCTTAAATGAAAGTAAAAAAAATATGAGTCACCATACATTTTATTAACACAAAATTACATAAAGAAAAAAACTGCTGATCTCTCCTTAAAACAAAAATAGGAAACAGGGCATATCTTAGTCTCGAAATACGATGCCCACGCTCCAGTTTAGGGCCGTTTGCAGGTCTAAGGGGTTTTAAGTTAGATTCAGCAAGCCGACGTCTTACTGTCCATGCACTTGGGTTACTTCCTCCGAGGCGTCGAAACTGATTGGTGAGTTCAGTTCCTGTGAGAAAGCGATTTCGAAGCATGGTGTTCACCAAGTATCGGTCTTCTCGTGCTGTGGTACACCTGGTTCTGCCCGTTCCTGGTCTGCGTAGGTTAGAACCAGTTTCTTCGTTTAAGTGACCCGGATTCATTGCTCTCGAGTGTATCTATCGGCACAATCTCGCGAAAATCTGTCTTCTTTCTGATTTCTCTTTGGCAATAACAACGGTACTACGTCAAAATGAAATGTTATTGTTTAAGTAAAAGGCTTCAAAAATAATATTTTTCATATCAACCTAACATGAGACCTTGACTTGTTCATAGTCTAACACACTCACTCGTCTAGATATTTCTGATATAAATATTTCTTATCCTTTGACTAAACATTGCGATACTGTAAACATCTTACTTTATCTCACCTTTGTTCTTTATGAGGGGGAGGCTGCCTCCCAACACATCAAAGATTGAAGACTCCAAGATGCCTACAAAGGGTTGGGTGTAGTGCGAGATGAGCGGGAAATGAGAAGAAAATTTTTATATACCTAATACTAGCTATATTGCCCGCCTCCCATGATAACCTATTCTAAGAATAAAATAAGCCTATGTGATATTCTAGAATATAATAACACCTTAATTTAACGACTTTTGTAAATTCTTCTTCTCTCGTGCCGATGTACCCATCGTGGTGTAGTAATTGGTTTCACAGCAATGTTGCTACTTACGGAGAGGGCCCGAGGATAAAGTAAAATTGTAAAGTAACTTTGGAGATATTTATAAAAACATACTTGGGTTATGTTAAATGAAATGATTCTGGACACAATTTTTTTTTTTAATTCTAGTCTGTTTATTTGCAAAAACTACTGAAAGAATTTTAATGGGATTTCTTGACTAATAGGTCTTGGTACCCCTCCTTCCCCCACCTAGCCTCACCACCCATTCCTACCCCCGCCCTTTCCCTTCAGGGTCGGCAGCGCGTGGGTGACGCCCTTGCACACGTCCATAGGCCATGGTGACCGCTTCCCATCATGTGGGCCGTGTGCTTGTATGCCACCTACGTGGCATAAAAAAATCGGTCTTATTACTTATATTTGAACACATTCGGTTGAGTAAAACCGAAGATATACTTTGTCAAAAAATACGAAAACTGACTGGTAGAAAGAGATGCCGATTTCCAATCAGTTTACAATTTCGCAATATCTTTTCTATTCGGACACACTTAACGTTCATACTGTAAATATTAAAGTACTCGTTTCTTGTTCAACATCCAGTATCGCTCATCTCGTGTCGCGACCTGTCCTTACCCCAAATTTACATGAAAATGGATGTGTTGTTTGACCCTTTTTCGTTCTTAGGTATTTGTTTTATTTATCTTCGCTGTCTCGTCAATTTACTTGTGAATGTTTTACAATAGCGACTGCCTCAAGTTTCCATATTAATTTACAAGAGTAACTCTCAAAATAAAACGGATTTTGACGGATTTTGTAGCTATTTATTTGGTCTTATTTATGTTTAGACTATAGTATGCTATTTTGATTGCTTTTCAGTAATGGCTGCTGAAACTTTTGTACCGAGATAGATTAATATAGTCTGGAATAACACATAGGCTACTTTTTATCCCTGAAATAGGTTTCTGTGATTTGTGCAAATGTATTCAGTATTTTTTTGTTTAGAATCGTTCATATAACATAACCCAAGTTTTTTTAAATATCTCCAATGTGACATAGCTCATAAACAATTTTACAATAGTATCTATAGAAAGAAAATTATTTTATTCAGTGTTGTGTGTATTAGTACTGTAAATTCTCTGGGAGTACATTACATTAAAGCCCAGCTTTCTCATTATTATTATGTTTTTTTGGTAATTAACGTACACTAATGTGTTTGCGCATGTAAATGCATTACATTAGCATGTAATGATGATTTATATTGGCTTGTATTTTTATACTCCCTGTATATAAAAACACCGCGCGATGTCGCGATTCGTCAACTCGCTCGCATGAACTTACTACCGCGCGCGAGTTGTACAAAATATTGGTAATTGTATACACCCAAAATACAGTAAGCTGTATTATGATACTGTGGCAATCTTTTACAGGCAACTATTATAAATATTATAAAAGGCCCTAACATAATGGTTTATCTATACCCTAACTAACTATAAGCGCAGTGGGCGCGGGTTCGATTCCCGCTCAGTGCAAATATTTGTATGCATGAATATGTCTATTTGCATTGGTCTGGGTATTTCTATGTATAATAAGTATGTATTTACAAAAAAAAAGTCTATAAGTATGTTTATCTCAGCATTCTAGAACCCATAACACAAGCTAGTTTAACTAAGCTTAGTTTGGGTCTAGGGAGCGTTGTGTAGAATGTTGTAGAATATTTATTTATTTATTTTATTTATAACATTTTATGTTATTCGTACAGAAATATGTAAAACAAAGTATGTCACCTAGGCATTATAAATAATACAGTTGAAATTGAAGCACTACAGCATCTGTACCTAAGTTAACGTATGATTAATGCGTGTTACCAACTCCATGTAAAACACATACGGTAGAAAACACGTGCTTTCTACAACGAGTAGGGCGAGGTGTGACTGCTAGCGATGTGGTATATTTTATATCTATCGGTACTATTATAAAATTGCAAATTAGTTGTGTATGTAAATTGGAGATAGGTTTTAGAAAAAACCTTGGGTTATATATTAAATATTCCATTCTGAATAGGTATAAAGATTTTTTAGGAACTTTAGTGTCTATTCACGATGTACGCAAAAACTGCGGAATGGATTTTAAAGCAGAACTAGAGAAAACTGATAAACCGACCTTACTATTATGCGATATAAAGAAGTGTATTTAAAACAATTAATGATGACAATAGATGCAGCGGCCTGCAGATGCCCCCGGCCGTCAAGCTGAGTGCCACCACCTGTAGAACTATCGGTGTATGTAGTGGTGACCCCCGACTTTGCCTTTAGCTTTCCATTCCATTCCATCAGGTGAGATGAAGTCAAAATAAAAAAAAAACCCCTTCAGGGTTGGCGGCACAATTTTGACCTCTTCTCATCAGGAGTGCTTGTCTACCACCTAAGTGATATAAAATAAATAAACATAGTTAATGTCCACACAATGTGAAATTTGCGATACTCGTACCGCACCCGCTTACAGTGGCGCTTAAGCCTAGTGCTAATAAAACATGGAACAACATTTGCTCAGTACTTACATCAAAATAATGCGAGTTGTTTATTGTGAAGTAAAATATTATGTAGAAGTACTGCTGGAGTTCTTCAATATTTGCTTTTACACTCCAGCCAGAGTTCTGGTGTTTGTAGAGGAACTTTGAGCAGACTTATAGCGAGGTTGATTCAAGTTGCGAGTTTGAACAATGCCGCTACTGATGTGAACTCGGCTTTACAAGCTTCAGCTTAGTTGAAGGAGGTTAGGGTATATACTATTCACTAATTTTTCTAATCCTACATTATATTAGCCGGCATTATGCGAAGGAAAGAATGAGTGAACTATATAAGAATACTTCCAATAGCAAACTCCTCTACTGGAAATCAATCTAATAGTCTATTTACGTCCACTGCTGGACATAGGCCTTTCCCAATGTGTGCCGTACTTTCCGATTCTCCAGCTTCTGCAATCTAGTCTATTACAACTACCTTTTAGGTCGTTAGTTCATCTGGCTGGGGGGCATCCCGCCTTCCGTTTGCTTTAACAGCTACCGATCAGTGGGTAGTCCATTACCACTTTAGCTTCTTATTCTGCGAGCCATGTCGAACTTTGGTTCTTTGTCAGATGACCTCATAGCGAATTTTATTCTTCAAAGAAACTCCAAGCATAGCCCGTCTCGGATCGACGTGTTCGTTGAACAATCTTGGTTTTGTCTAAGTTTACGCCGACACAGACACGTCGTTTTAGGCTGTGCAGCAACTCGCCCAGCTGCTCCAGCGCAGCGAGTCCGCAACTATTCCAATGTTATGTCGTTAGCGAACCGAAGGTGTGAGACGTATTCGCCGTTTATGTTTAGTCCTAGTCATCCAATACAATCCATTGTCTTATAGACGTCCTTCAGTACAATGGTTCCCTCCTGGTTCTTGCGCCATAAAACACTCAATTAGGTAACGTCCTCGTATTACCAAACGCTCATGTTTCAAAGTATCCCCAACTTCTTAGTTATGAAGCCAAAAAGTGTCACGTGGAAATTTCAAAGTTCGTATTTGAGTCATGAATCGCATTGAGGAATAAATTTCGCAAAATGTCTCATTGTGTACATAAGAAAATATAAAGAATCCTTGAAACAAGACTTTGGTATAATAAAGTTTGAGTGATTGCGACATGTTTGTATGGGTGCGTAGCTAAATGGTGCTTACACAGTGGGTATAATTGTTACATTAATTGATTAAAAAACTTGGTAGAATTGCGTCATTAACAGTGTTAAGATTTAGTTAAACTCAAGTCCAGGAGGCCTTCCTAAAACCTTAGATGGCCTGGGGTCAGCTGGGGAGTAAGGGATATGCCTATTGGGTAACCTTACACACCAGTAATTGAGACCCGAGACAGCATGCGGTTTTAGTCAGTTCTATTCCGACATAAACACCCCCGATGGCCGACGGGAGTGGTATCCGAGGGAATTTCCGCACGATAAAAAAGGTACATACATATCCAGTCAATATTTTTGTAATAATGTCACGTATAACAATATGGCTGATATAAAATGTGGTTCGTGAGCCACGCGCTCCCTGTCCGGCCAATTATACAGCGATTATACACATTATTGGGTTCGTATCACGATATTGTGACAGTGACGTCACACAGTGTCATTTGTGCCGTACAATGACCCCACCTGACGTGATATGCACTCAAATTGTCTGTTTTTCAACCTGTCTGTTGATTTTAATGGCCTGCTAAATAGCTAATCAAGAAGGTAATGATTTGTGTTAGCATAGAACTTAATCTCTTTCCCACACGAACTTGTAATACCTCTGTAGTATAGCGGTAGTGTATTTGACTGCTATGATAAGGGGAGCGGGTTCGATTCCTACTCATTGCAAGTATTTGTATGCATGACTGTGACTATTTGTATTGGTCTGGGTGTTTCTTTGTGTGATATTTGTATATTTACTAAAAAAAGTATATAAGTAGGTTTATTTACATTCTAGAACTCATAACACAAGCTAGTTAAGCTGTGCTTGCTTTAGGTCTCGCTGTGTAAAAAATCAGTACTAGCTTTTGTCAACGGCTTCGCCTGCGTTGCATTCTGATCCCGTTACTTTTTCCGTGGATAAAAAATAGCCTGTGTTTTTTTTTTCAGACTATAAATCTGTGTAAAATTACAGCCAGATCCGTTCAGCCATTAGAGTGTAGGAGCGTAATTGAGTAGCAAACATCCAAACATCTTCACAAACTATGACATTAATATTATTAATAGGATAGTGGAATACCTATTTGCAAGCGTAAGTTTATTGACACTAAAACAAAATTAATGATAACTATAAATTTAATATACACACGCAATTTGTACTCTAAGTTATTGAGTTTTAAGTTGAATTTTGTTAAACAGTGAATAGAGGCTTCTCTAGCCGCTAATTTGGTTAACAAAGACGTATGCGTAATATTTTGTATGAGTTTTATACGAATATTAACTGTTGTGTTTGTGTAATGTTATGTTTAGTTAATTTATGATTGTCGTGTTTCAAGCTTGTAGTCTAAATGTATAAGTTTGTTATGTTAATACTATATTGTTAACTAAATAACTACTCATTTTGTAGTTTAATACGGCTTATTCCAGACAGTTTGTATGACTTTATGATGTGATGTATGGAAGTTTGTGCTGTCTTATGAATCATACAATTTAGGTTAAGTTCTCTGTTATCTTATCCCGTGGGTAACGTAATATCAGATTTCCTCGAACAAGCGAGTTGATGACAAAAATATAAGAATGTGCCAACTCGCTCGAATGAGCCAGACGACGAATAATATATATTATGCGTATATTACGACATTCTACATAGTACTATTTAGATCCAATGTAAGCGAAAACGTAATCCTAAAAATGTAATCCATAACACAATTTAGTTTAAGCTATTTAAACTAAATTGTGTTATGGATTACATTTTTTTTAGAATTATCTTAGCTTATTTATCCAGCGGGGTAAAGTCCATTTACAGGCTGAATATAAAAAACGTATTTTTTGTAAATATAAAAAAAAATGTAATTAGAAGCACCTAGACCAATGAAAATAATTTTATTATACATATTCATGCATACAAATATTTACACTGAGCGGTTATCACCCACGACTCAACTGGTAAAATTATTTTCACGCGTGATAAATCTTCACTATATCAATTCCTAAACTAAATGAACAGAAAATTACTTAAATTCTGTTTCATTAACAAATTTAAGCAACAATTTATTATTTGTTCACGAGTATTGGCGCTAACAAGAGGGTGTTCATCCATTTAAATTATATTCAGGTAAAATTGGCAATTCGTATAAATTTTAGATTGTTTTCAACAAATTTGGCGCTTTGAGTTATTACGAAATTAATTGTTGATTTTATTGCTTTGTTTATTAATATTCATTTATTGTTGTCTCAAAAGGTTTATTGTAAGCAATTGATCTGCCTTTTCCGGGGGCAAGACTGAGACGCCGTGGTTCCCAAACCAGAAGGGGTCATCACGAAACCGGAGATGGCTTGGGTCAGCTGGGGTGTGAGGAATATGCCTTTTGAGACACCTTACACCTCGGTGGTCAAATACCTAAGGCTGTTTTAGTCTGTTCAAGTCTGATAAAACCACCCCCGCTAGCCGCGGAGTGGGGATTTTCGCACGAAAGGAAAGTTGTCGGTGGCTAAGTGGTGGCTAAGCAATACTAGCCATTCAGTTATAGGATGGGTGACCATTCTTAACGCATCGATACCTCTCCGCGCCACGGAGAGCACATAGAATTATTTTCCTATAGTAAATTTTTTGTCAAAAGAATATTCTAGACCACCATTTTTCGTGCGAAAATCCCCTTGGATACCACCCCCACGTTATGTCGTACGTGAACTGACTAAACTCGGGATATAAAAACATCACATAACATAACATAAACTCATGCCTATATCCCCGAAGGGGTAGGCAGAGGTGCTAGCACCCACATTTTCACCAGTTTATGTTTAGGTCCCAATGTAATAGGTGGGGAGCCTATTGCCATTAACCGAGCACTTATAAACCTGCGATAAATACACAACTTCTAAAAGCATCGAAAAGTCATTGGTGTGTGCCATGGTAACCTGGGATCGAACCCGAGACCTCGTCTTAGCAGTCCGTTACCCATACATACCCGGTATATATTTAACTTGGTTATACGATTAATAAGAAAAACCAGCAATTTATGACCCACGTAAACTGAAATAAAAAAAAATTGCAGCCATAAACAATATTTACAGAGCAGTATCGTTAATTAGGTCAAGCCGTAATCCCAGTTATGGATAATCAACCCTATCACCGCTTTGGGTATCGTAAACTGTGATTAAACGCTATCAGGCGGATAACTTAATACGCTTATGAGTTAGGGGCTGGATACCTATAGAACACATTTGTATATGCTTATAGAGCTTATTATTTAAATTATTAAGTATGGGTCTATAAGAACCTACCGAATATTTGGAGCTCAAGGCATCCACACATGCTAGCCTTTACACCTACTTATTGAAGGATGAGGGTGTCCTCTCGGAATTGGGAGGTTAGGCCACTAAATAAGCCACATCAGCAGGAGAAAGACACATTACACACAAAAAAAGCGCGTGAAGTATGTAAGGGCAGAAGCAGATGGCGGGCTATTGTCTCTGCCTACTCCGCAGGTAAAAAGTCGTGAGCATATGAATGTGTATGATGTATGTACGATTTCTACTACTACAATCTACATACCTGAACCACGTCAGCAAAACTTTATTTAATTCTTGTCATTTTTACAAAAGTCAGGGGATCGACCTTCAGTGTACTTCAACAGTTATTTTCTGTCTGTAAATATAAAACCCTGGAGACCTTTCTATATGCGTACATCAAATTTAACGCGAGGTCAAGGTCGATCGTGCCCTAGAGTGGCAGGGTTAATTTGGAGACAGTTCCCAAGGTCATTGTCACATTAATGAAGTAAATTACTTAGTTTGTTTGTTTGTTGAGTTTAAGTGCCTTTGTTGGTTTATTGGATTAGTTTATAATGTTATTTATTATTTGGTTTAAGTTGTATAAATATGTACCAAAAATTTTATATACACGTGGACATTTTTTTTTTCTAACCAGAAACATGCACTTTTATGAAATTTTCTGCTTCATACTTTGAAAATGACGGACTTCTTATGCAACCATTCATAGCCTATTTTACCTCCCTGAGGGTAAAATTTTAAAAATCGCCTTTGCACTTGTACATTTATTTTTTTCTTTTGTAAATATCTGACATCGGTTCATCACTTATTTTACTACCTTTGGGGTGTAATTTCCAATAAAAATCTTCCTTAGTGGATGCTTACATAATACATACATATGCCTTTTTCCCTCCGGGGAAGGCAGAGTCAACAGACCGCCATCTGCCTCTGTCCTGACATAATTTTTGAATTTCTGAAAAAATTTCCAGTAATGAAATAGATGTGTAGATTACATTCTCTTATTTAATTATTGACTTCAGTAGCAGTAGCAGTAGAAGTAATAGACTCATTTCGTACGGTCTGTGAAAGTGCTAGTGGATAAACGACCCAGGATTCAAACCGCAAACCTCGCGATTAAAGCGCTAACTTATGCCACTCATCCAAGGCCATCATATAGTAACAGAGTACATTCATTCTCTATTACGCAGTATTACAGGTTACTAAAGACAATAATATAGTGTTACGAAGCGGAACAGCCGAAAACCTTGGATTTCCCCTCACACGTAACGTCTCAACTCTTAAGGTTAACGTACTGAAGAAATCTTCCAAGCATTTCCGAAACGATTATCCAAAATACACACTTAATTTGCGTACTAACACACTCTTATTACAATGCTGTAAAGATTAAATTTGCATGAGTTATAGTAATGGTATAGTGGTCAGAGAGTAATGAGAATTTTGTTTGATCCTTGAACCGAAATCGTTGATGATTTTCGGCCAGTGTCAATGGTCCTAGATAGCGCGAAATTTAGAGGTCAACGTTATATCAATTTTAGATGCTATTTTTAACAGCAGCTATGAAAATAGCTTCGATCTATGATATAATACAGGACGATTTATATTGCTATTATAAAAGTTGGTGTGATATTTACCCTGTTTGTTTGTTTTGTTGAGTATCCGACATTTTGGCTCTGTTGCTTTTTGGTTTGCAGTTGAGTTTGATTAGGTGCTAAATGCCTTGATGTGATCCTATACACCAGTGAACTTCTTTTACTATCTTTAGCGACAATCTTTTCCGGGATTCCGTGGTTCCGGAAAGTTAGGTGTCTTTAAGTCAAGATGAGAGAATAAGTTGCTTCTAGGTAAGCGTGCTCCATCGTTGACCACATCATCACTTACCAAACAGGTGAAATAGCGTTCAAACGTAAAATATTTTTGAAAAAAGGTCAGATTATTTTACAGTTTCAATTGGGACTGAACAAAATAGAGTAGGTAATGACATCACAATAGAAAGCCTTTATGTTGCTGTTTTACTATTTTTATAAAACATTTAGTTTCAATAAATATAAAATAACTAAGACGGAATTTTAGACTGTAATAATAAAAATTTTCAGTGCTTTTTTTCGGTGTCTACGCAGCCGTAACATTTTCACTTGATACTTACCTTTTAGTCTTATATTGAACTAGTTCGGCTATATTTTTGATCATATTTCCGTTTGTTACACTTAACCAATTGTAATCAAATATACAGTCAATTTTAAGTGTAACCAAGACCTTTCTACCACTTACCGTCAATTGGTCATCATTATTATCTACCTGTCCTTGTTCATTCTCCTCAATACATTACTGTCAGATACCATCTCCTCAGTCACTCCTTTCCTTGCCATATCCTCTTTCAGGCATTCCATCCATCTTTTCTTAGGCCTGGCTCTACACCTAAAGCACCCCACGTTCATACTTTGAACCTTTTTAACATTTTTTTTATAGTCGATAGACCCGCGGTTGACCGCCATCTCACCTAATGGTAAGTGATGGTAAGCTTGCCTTGAAGTTTTCTTAATTTAAAAACGCCCAGGTTATAGCATACCAAAAACGATCTCAGACAGGGCATACTCCTCCCTCCCCCCATCCACATCAATTTTATCTTTTCTCATAACACAATCTATCTAGGTATGTAATTATTTTCCAACTGACGACATTTCAAAAGCAATCCATAAAGCACATATATATTTAAAAATAGAACACAAAGAAAGCCAATTAAAAAAAAACTCTTTCAAAAAGAATGTTTAATAATAATTGTTACCTTTACAATTTGTCCCCTCCATTCATTCCAAAACCGAACGGCCCGTGACATACATTAAATCATTACCAGAACAAAAAACGTACACAATTTTTTCTCTCAATAAACGCTGATAATAACAATTCGTTAACGACTTATAAATTTTTCGCGAACAAAACAATAAATTATGAAGGTTTCGCTTTCCCTAAAATGTGATGTACGGATCCCCATTAGGCGACAATACCGGACGCCATTTTGGAAAACACGAGCCGTGTCAATAACTCTTTGGTTTCTTTTTTATTATACCTTGTTTTTGTGTGCTGGCAATTTTTAGTAAATTGGTTGACGGAGTTACTTTATAATAAACTACATTGAAGAGTTAATTTATTTTTTGGATTACATCTATGTCACCTTTTTTATTGTTTTAATGAAAATTATCAACAATGTACATTATGAAGTTTGAGTTATATCGGCAGGTTGCATTCAAATTGACCATCAACAATGTAGATAATATAGATCTGTATGTTTTTTTTTAATTATTTTTGTGACTCACTCGTGTTCAAATTAATTATTTTATAGATAGGAGTGCACGAAAAAAAATATTGATGGTTTTAGAGTATACCTGGGCGGAACCGGGATCCGTGCCGCTAGTCATTAATACAAATAAAAATATTACACGTTACAGTCAAAACTTAACTGGTCAAAAATATTTTAAGTAAACAGATTGGTCGAAAACAGGTAATAGTCATTTTAACCGATCAAGAATTTTAACTGCAACATACCTTAACAATGTAAACAAGTTTGTGTTCAATACTGTAATACCGGGAACTACTGTTTCCTCTTACACCACTTCCTATTTCTGTCCATTATTATCAAAATTCACGGGTAATTATTAACCTATATTGTATAACTAGGCTAAGTCATTTATACGTAACTAACTATTGCCCGCGGATTCACCCACGTGAAATCCTAGTCCAGATCTTAAAAGATTCTAAATTATAATCTATTACTGTACCAAATTTCAGCCAAATCCGTTCAGCGGTTAGAACGAATTGCTGAGTTCTGTTGTTAGAGACTGTTAGGTTCCCGTCTGTGGTGTTGTACGAGTAGATTCGAACCCAAGACCTCTCGATTGTAAGGTTTACTTGAATCACTAAGCTACGTTCTTAACTGTAACTACTCAGCTATTTACGTATGTTCTATTATTTTAATTAAATACTTCGTTCAATGCTCTTCACATTTCCGATCTATGATTTTCAACTTTCGAATAAAACATCAAAAGATAAAATTACTCTTACCACGTTTTCAAATTTCTAAAGAAATATTAATCTTTGAGGCTTATTTAAAATTGAATATTCAACTGCAAGTACCTACATACAGAATAATTAAATTAACACAATTCAGTAAAACTTGACCTAAATACTATTTTAGGCAGCAAACCTTTATAAAACACAACCATTTTTAAATTTATTATTATTCATTTATGTAGAACGCGCAAATTTAAATCGGCCAGTGTCAATTCAACGCGTGACATCAACATCACTGACGATTTGAAAAAAGAACGCGTTGACCGCGATAAATTTATCACACACAAGTTAAAGTAGACTCTATTTACTTAACTTAAGGTATAATTTACTTTGGCAGAGAACATAGAATACTTTCACTATATAGTATCAATGTCAGTTATTTTCTTCGGTCTTATGCAAGTGGTTACGCAACCGTATCAAATGTACACGTGGAATAGAATGCTAATTGTAACAATTGTTCGCGGATTCGTATTTCTTTAATTAAAATCTCAACACGTGACGTGCGAATGTTGCAATGTTATATTGGACAGTGATATACATACAACCTTGGGGTTTCTTATTATATTTTGTTTTAATTTAGAAATAAGTTAACAAATAAAATGTTCATTTCAACTAGACTACTTAGCTCACTTTAAACAATTTTTTCGGTCACATGCTGTTAAAAATGTCTTACTTTTAATTTTTTTTTAAACGAATTCAAAAAGGAGGAGTTTCTTATACTGTATTTTATAGGTTTGTTACCTTAAGACTATCGGCAGGGTTAGTTGATTTTGATGCTTCCCATGATGTGGTCCAGTTAAAAGCTCAAGCTCAAGCTTTTTTTTGTATTTTTTAATTATTTTCTTTTATGAACGTATCGACATAAAAACAGATTTTTTATCTTAATTTTTTTTATTGGCAATAGGTATTGGTAATTTTCTTTCTTTATAAGGGCAATCCGGTAACGGGATCTGAATTTCACGCAGACAAAGCTACCGATAACAGGAAATATCAACGCTATAATTGTCAAATGGTTTTATAATGGTTCCTGAATACTGAAAACATTTTCCCAAACTACCCGAAATTAATTATCTATGACGTCACACCGCGTTATACAATCACCCCCAAGGGTCGGGGATGGGGTAAGTTGTAAAGTCTTATTTACAGCGTTACGTGTAGCCACCACTGTTCAAAATTTTACGGCCTGATGGTTAACGGTTGATATGTTTTAATGGAAGTGGCTAGGGCGTACTTGACCCTTCTACCCTGTCTGAAGACCCGAGACGGCGTACGGTTTTAGTTGGTTCGAGTCTGAGAAAACCATCAATCGCGGGGATTTCCGCACGATAAAAAAGGCAATACCTGTTAGTTAAAAAGTGTGGTTAGGTATACTGAGACGTCGTCGGTAGTTTAGGAGTTAAGAGGTCCAGATCGAGAGGTATAAGGTTTGAATCCAGAGTGCCGAGAAGTTCTCACTGAGTTAAGTGAATCGGAGTTTCACATTAGGAGCTAACTTGTTCACCGAAAAATGATTCCCAGGTTTGCCACCAGGCGGCGCTAATCCAATTCCTCCCCAGCCTGGCTAAAACAGGTCATCTTTGGCTTCGAGATGACCCTCTCGGGTTTCAGACCACGGTGTCGCCTTCTTGCCCCCGGAAAAGGGGGCAGTGCGCTTTCGCTCGCGACCAACCTACCTTTCTTTTTTTTTTTTCCGTGCGGAAATCCTCATGGATACCCATCCCGCGGCCAGCGGGGCAGGTTATGTCGGACTCTTACCGACTAAATCCGCACGCCGTCTAGGGTCTTCTGACGCCAGGGTGTAAGGTGGCCCAAAGAGCATTTCCCTCGCACCCCGGCTTGACCCGGGCCATCTCCGGATTCGAGACCTACCTAAGTGGTGCAAAATACTCATAACATGGTCACTTCCAGTACTTTTCCTACAATATTCCTTCATCTATGTATCGCACTTGGCTGTTCGCTTTTATTTATTTTCCTCGCAGCCCGTCTGTGTTTGCAGTGAATATTTGCGCAAGCACCTATTTGTGTTGGTATTATGTTCTGGTTTTCTTGTTTGCTAAATAACGCAAGGATAAGTCGCGTAAAACGACACATTTCACCACCTGATGGTTTATGATAATATCCTGGATTCGTTGAATTTTATACACATCGTATCCCGCCAGCCGCGCGGAGATCGTTTTTAGTCATATCTCCGGTTCTACTCAACCAATTGCAACCAAACATACAGCAGATTTTTGGTCTAATCAAGACCTTTTAAATAAAAAAAACACATTTAAATCCGTTTACTAGTTTTCGCGTCCATCGCAAACATACCGACAAACAGAAGAATTCCAAAAAAATATTTTTGTGTTCTGAATTGTTCATTTTTTTATACAACTAAGGTGGCAGAAAAGCACACGGCACACTGATGGGTAGCGGTCGACTCTGGAGTAGGTGGGGGGGGGGGGGGAGAGGAATGGGTTGGAGGGTGGTTGAGACAGTTTCTGTGCTGACGGTGCAGGAGACTGGTGTACCAGTTGACAGCACAGAATCTGTCCAGTAAACTCTGGCTACCATACCCCTGACTAGTTCATATAGCATTTTATACAACGTAGGTGGCAGACAAGCACATGGCCCACCTGATGGGAAGCGGTCACCATGGCCTATGGATGTATGCAACATTAAAGGTTTTACACACGCGCTGCCTACCCTGAAGGGAAGGGAAGAGAGGTTACAGTGAGCTCTGGCTATCCTACTTACCGCCGCCATCATCATTCTCTGAACCTTTTTTTCCCAACTCAGTTGGGGTCGGCTTTCCAGTCTAACTGTGATGCGGCTGAACTTCGATATTTTCCGTGGAGCGACTGCCTACGTACCGCCGCCGGGAACACAATTTTTTTTTAAACGTCTCCAATGTTCAGACACAGCTGTGGTATTTTTAAAACCACGACCACACAGTACCTTTGCATGCCGGAAACTGTTCCACAAAACACAATTAGTGCACAGTGCACAAACACATCATTGAGCGTGCACACATTAACGGTTGTACTTCAATCATTAAGTCTTGCTAGTCGCAGTCGAATTCCCGTCAGTTATTGCTGACGCCGTCATAAAGCTGAACTGACTGTCGCAGCTCGTAAACTGAGTCGTTACTGCACTTGCTTTCCTTGTGTACTTGGACCTGGGGCCTTAGGCTTCCCGCACACGAGCCACCGGCCACAACCACAAAATGCCGCCACTGGCATATTTCTTGTAATTGTCATACATTTTATATGGACTCGCCGCACACGGTTGTCGCCGGTGGCGGCCACACGCCACAAATCGCCGCAGCAAGCTTCTTGTGGCTCGCACCGGCCGCAAGTTTAGTGTCGACCATCGGCCACAAGTGGCTGTCGCGCGCTTCAGCTTCTTTTGTGGCCGCTTCTTGCCACTTGTGGCGGCGTTTGTGGCTGTGGCGTGTGGCTCGTGTGCGGCGACACTTACTCTGAAAATCGAACATGAATGTTTCGGATCGAACGAAAACGGACCATTTGTCAAACAACGACAGCGAAACGTCAAATGTATTTTGGGAGTAGGAGGTGTACTGATAACGATCGACAACCTCAATGTCAAACGATCGAAGACGGATCCGAAATCCGAAACGAAACACTTTCGGGGTAGCCAAATGGTCAAAACGTCAACGGATACGAATGTTTTCGTTTTTCGGAGTAAGGCCCCTGATTACAGTTTTGGTGATCTTGTAATTAGACATTTTATGACTCTAAATACTGCCTTTTTTTCGTGCGGGAAAATAAACTCCCGCTGAGCCAGTGGCGGTTAAGTCGGACTTGAATCGACTAGAACAGCACGCCGTCTCGGGCGCCAGGGACATTTCCTTCACACCCTGGTGGTCAGTAGGGTAGCCAGTGCTCACTGGAGGGATCCTGGGATGTCAGCGGGAAAATCAAAGTCTCCAGCGTTGCCAGTTTTTTATTTATATCACTTAGGTGGCAGTCAAGCACACGGCCCACCTGATGGAAAACAGTTACCGTGGCCTATGAACGTGCGCAATACAGTACAGAATCATTTCCTCCAACCCACCCCCCCCCCCCTACGTGTGCAAAACCAGGACCGCTGCCGACCCATCAGTCCCGCATAAGCCAAGGTGACCGCTCACCATCAGATGGGCCGTGTACTTGTCTGCCAACTAAGTTGTATATAAATCGTCGACCACATCGTCACTTACCATCAGGTGAGATAGTGGTCAAACGCGGGCCTATTGACTATTAAAAAAACCTGTATTGATTCTGTATCCTGGATTTTTCTAATGGGGTTTTCCATTATAGCGAGTAGAAATAACCTAAAAGGAAGTTCCCATTATCCATTACCTCTATAAACATAACTCGCTCTAAGCCCCATAATTTGTGAACATAATAATGTCTGCAGCACACCGCGGGTTCCATAAAATAAAAAATAATAACGGCAGAACACAAAGGTGTCATTACATAGCCATGTTTACGACTATCGTAAAATCCACTAATACGCAGCGCTTCCCTATTTGAGTTCACCTCTAGTTGAGCGGACTTTGTCTTCTAGATAGAGATGCACTCTATATAGACACTATAAAATCTTTTTGCACGGAAATCTATCTCTATTTATAAAATAAAAAACCTAACTAACACGTCTTCGTAAAATCGTCCCGATCAGCGCAACCCCTTCAGATAAACTAGAATATCTTGGACTTTCATTTCTCTTTTATTAATAAACGGTTTTATTTAACTTGACCTGTTTGTTTGGGTCAAAAATCTAGTAATAGAAATTTGACCCCCTTCCAGTTGTTGGATTGGTGATAATTCAATTTAAAACCGATAAACTTGAAAAACTTTTTACTTAATTTATGCTGTCACCAACCAATGGTCAATACGAATTTTGTCTTCATTAGAGACATTAGTATTTATCGCAGGTTTATTAGTGCCTCGGAGAGCACGTTAAGCCGTTGGTCCCGGTTGCCATACAAACATCTATGGCAGTCGTTACGGGTAGTTGGAGCCCACAAAAGTCCAACCAGTCTAACTTGGAACTTTGATATCGCCATTGTTCATAATGACCATTGGTTTTGGAGGTCAGATGGCAGTCGCTCCACGGAAAATATCGAAGTTCAGCCGCATCACAGTTAGACTGGAAAGCCGACCCCAACTGAGTTGGGAAAAAGGTTCAGAGAATGATGATGAATGATGATAGAGAATATAAACTTTTGATAGATTTATTAATGACTAGCTTTTAACTGCGGCTGCGCCCTCGTGTAATTTTATTTCCGAAGCTACTTCCCATGCTGAGTTTCTTGCCGGAGTCTTCTCATGTCTGGGCCGCGTCTCAAACCGGTGGTTCATTTGCTTCTAGTTTTAAATATTTTTTATTTTGACGTTTTTTAAGTGCCGCATATAATGGTTTATACAGAATGAATGATTTTTGACTTTGACTTTTACATAGGAACTTATTCCAAGGTTAAAAAATAGCTTCGAATAAAATTTCACACAAAAACGGTTGATCAGATCTTGCCGAAATTCAGTATAAGTAGTCATATAGTCTGAAATAAAACACATAGGCTACTTTTATCCCTGGAATATATTCCCATCAGAACCAAAAACGGGAACCGAGCTCCACGTAGGCGAAGCTGCAGTCAAAAGCAAGCTAAATATATTTTACCTAACATTGTAGATAGAAAATCAACCAATCAGGATTTCTTACGTACTTTAGCGTCCTCGCATTCTTCGATTGATGAAACCCTCCTACACAGCTGCACGTATCTAAACTTCCGAGGTTAGTAATTTTATATACAAAGTAAACCATCCTATATGAAGATTGCAATGTAATTCGAGTTATAAAGTCGGTAGTACTTGCAACATTGTAACTATAACTTGATCAGACGGTACAAAATTATACTAAGAGCATCCTTATGTAGTACTCGTAATAAGTAGTGATGTACGTGGGACTGCACTTCGTGCAAAAGAATCGAAGTTATCCATATCTATCTGTACTAATATAATATTATAAAGAGGAAAGATTTGTACCTATTTTTGTATGTTTGTAATGAATAGGCTCAAAAAGTACTGGGCCGATTTAAAAAATTTTTTCACCAATAGAATGCTACATTCTTCCAATTTGACATAGGCTACATTTCATTTTGAAAAAATTAGGGATCCTTGGAAAAACTGGAATTTACACCCGGGCGAAGCCGGGTCCCGGGTCGCTAGTAAAATATACTTGCAGACTGTGTACTCTGTGTAGGGATGGGGGCATTATAGATTATTATTATTTCTCTTTTTCTATTGTAAATCTCCCTTTTTATTAGGGGTGCAGTAACAGACTCACGGGGACCAAGTGTGCCAGCTAGGATAAAGAATGCGGCTTTCTGTATGAGAGGTAGGGTAGATTAAGGCATTTGAAGCATGTTAAGGTTGGTTTGGAGAGTCTTAGGAACTACTCCAGTAGTAGATATGATGATGGGTAAAATTTTGTATTATTGTTGTATGTGCATTGTAAGCTATGAAAGAAATTCCATTCCGTGCACGGTGGAATGATCGCCCTGCTGTGGTTTTCCTTAGCGACTATTCTATGGAGTTCTTCAAGAAGGTTTTACAGGGTCGGCAACGGCAGTGTGACACCCCTAGTGTAGCAAACATTCATAGATGGCCGCTTACCATCAGGTAGGCTGTGTCCTTATCTGCCATCTAAATGGTACAAAAAAAACGATATAAAAAATAGCCTATTGTTATTCCGGATTATAATAAATTTAACACTTTCCTTAAACATCAGTATAATTATAAAAATATTTTGATTAATTGACTTAATGTCAACCGCAGTTTATAATCTAAAATCGGACACAGAACCTCAAACTTATATCACGGGGTCAACAAGCCGCTTTTATTGCCCCCTTATTTGACCCCTGTATACAATTTGAGATCACATCTCCTATCAGTTCTTGACCACGGCTCTCTATAAATAAAAGAAAACCAATACATTTATACGTCGGTGCAAGGGGTGAAATGGGGGTGAGGGGGTAAGGGGTGAAAGTTTACGAGTGTCATAAAATGGAATAATATACTTAGACTCTGGGCCCGAGTCGTGATCGAAATACGAGTACACGGCATTTATTTTGGAGCAAATGAATGCTATCAGGTTCGTAGGTTAGTTCTATAGGTAGGCGCATACGAGTGGGTTGGTAAAATTAGGAATATGTTTTGACCCTTAAAGAATCCCACTAATATTATAATCATGAGAGTCAGCGAAGATATTTGGACGTCTAAATTTTTTTTTCCTCAACCACGCTCTAATGACTGAAGGGATCTAACTGAAATTTGATACAAGAATAGATGGACTGGAATAACACATAGACAAGAAGCTATGTCGGGAGTTTTTAATTATTTTATAGAGGAGAAACATTTGTTGATGCGCATTAACAGTTATAAAAAATACCGATTCATATAATCATGACCACAAAATGTCATGATTTTCATGCCCTCGTCTTTACATCACTCTACTATTTCATTTTGTTTTTGCATTCCATATTAAAAACATTCTATTAATGTTATGAATGTCAAAATTTGTGAAGATCTTGGATGTCTGGTTGTTTAAATATTTGTTACTCTACCAAACTCTAATGACTTAACGGCTGAAATTTGGTATAGCGATAGATTACGACTTTTTATCCCTAGAATATGTTACCATGGAACACGGAAACATCGTCGGAATTCAATGCGGGTGAAACTGGGTTTAATAGGTAGTAATAAATTACATATCAGATCAAATCAAATTAATTTGGTTTCCATAATCTTTCTTTACAATACTAATTATGTAATTAACTGTAATTTTGTTATCTCACAACTTTTTCTCTCGTTCCAATAATTCGTGAGATGAGCCAGTTACCCGTCCAAATATGGAGGGTAATTTAATTCAGTTTTCGTAAATAAATAAAGGCCGAGGACGAAGACGTCTTGATTTTGCCCATTCAACCGATGAATTGGGCAATCTGGCTCCGGGTTTGTTTGACCCCCCAATTGTGTGGGTGGAAGTTTGGTGACGGGGTCAAATACGGGTTGACTGTTACAGCATTTTTTTGTTAGTTTATTATATTTTTTATGTCTATCATATTTTTTGGATTTTTTTGTTTTGCCTGCCTTTTCAACTAACTCTTTTTCATGATTTTTTTGCTTGCCTTGGTAGTAAAACTCGTATGTTGAAATTGAAATACAAAAATAGAACCAATTTACCTAGTTTTCAAGCCAATTAAGTATTCTAAAACCTTCTACAGAATTTAAAAAATACTTTTCTGTATCAAAATCTTTTAAACCAAACATGAGATAATCGCGGACAGCTATACATACAAACATACATGGTCAAATTAGTGAAACGGTTTTTAAGTAAAAGCCTATTCTAAACTACCTATAATCTATATCTGCTTCCAGATCCTAGAAGGGGCCTCGACGTGCATAAAAATTATCACCCAACTTAAAACTGCCTTCGCCAGTTTTGCTCAACTTTGCAATGTGTTAACCTACAAACTCACCTAATAACAACTAGTAATATCGTTCAGGATTGCTCAGTTTCCAAACGTATTTTCCGTAGTTACGTAATTACTTTACGTTAACATTTTTACTATACCAACCTACCCTCTCATTTCCCAGTAATGTTTATTATATTTTTATATAATAAGTACGTTATTAAGTAACGAGCATGAAAATAAGACTTTATTGTTGATAATAAACGAAAGCCTTTTATGTTATTACCTTTCTCATGAAGTGAAGTAATGACCAACTTATTGTTACAATATTCTTTTGTATAACATTTTATTAGGCACAGAAAACGATTTAGTTTGTATATTGACGTTACTGGAGTTATTTATATTATATAACCTTTTTCTTGCACGCCGTCTCTGGTCTTCTGGTCTTCTGACGCCAAGGTCTTCGGACCCCAGAAAAGGGGGACGAGCATCGCCGTGCTGTATGGGCCGATGTCTCCTTCCTCAGGGGCTGCGGGTTCGATTCCCGCTCAGTGCAAATATTTGCATGCATGAATATGTCTATTTGCATTGATCTGGGTGTGTAACTTCTAAGTATGTATAATTATCCGCGCTCTAGAACCCATAACACAAACTAGTTAAACTATGCTTTGGGTCTAAAGAGCGCTGTGTAGAATGTTGTAGAATATTTATTTATCTAAAGTAGAAAAATTCTGACATATCGAAAGTATAAAAATTATACTTCCAAAAGATATTTTATTAGTACGCTAACAGCATTTTGAAAGCCGGGAGCAGCAAAAGGAAAAGTATAACAAATTTTAAAAGTAGATTTTCTTGGGCCATGATTTGATTATTGATACAGATTGGTATTGAAGGAAGGGTACCGCCTGAAGTCTTCAGGTTTCTTGGTCTGAGTTGTAGGGAATAGCGGTTTTTTGTTAATAATAGTTTTACTTGACTTTGACGGGATAAGACAACTAACCTCCAATTTTTTATTCGGCATGGGATGTAGGTCACGTTTCGATGTGACTGGCAATTATTGGTGATTTGATTGATTGATTTAGAGACATTTAGATAATTTGCATTTTGCTCAAAAGATAGAGAAATATTTGTTGTTTAACTGAATTTACAGAGAATAGTTTTTTTTTTGCAGTGTAAAAGTAGGCAGATGTTTGCATTAATTTATGATTGTATGTTGTAGAATTTAGTTGTATCTTGATTTAATACAGTGTAATCTGAGATACTGGTAAAAAACCTATTTACGTCACCTTTGTTTTAAATACATACAATATAAAACATTATTTAAAACTTTCAATTTAATCAAAATAATTTTTTTTTTTAAATATTCAAAATTCTCCAAAGACCTTACAGGCGTAAACATTTACGGTTATATGTACAGTCCTTCTCAACCATGCATTAAGTTTTTGCATAACGACTGAGCGATTAACGGGAACGTAGGGTAGTTTCTGGTTTTTGTTACACTAATTATGATTTAGTTCTATTAAATAAATTTAAAGAACGAAATGTTTATTCAATTTATTACTGATATAAATACCTACACTGCAAATCGCTTGAAACTTGTACCATCATCCAAAAAGCACGGCTTTATTAAACGCGATAGGGCACGTCATAATCTATCGTACGGCCTGTCGGCAGCGATGGGGTACTTTTGTTGGAAACTCCCATATTACTGCCTTGTTAACCATGCTCCTCTTTTCTTTTATTCCTGTTGACGTGTTTTCTATCCTGTTAAATATATTATTAACCTGTTTCTGTAGAAGATTTGTTTTGTTTTGTTATAGAAATGATCAACAAAATGTGTTTTTGAATGTTTTAGCACTTAGATAAATTTTCTCAAAAACTATTATAAATTAGAGTGTCGGGTGTTCGGGCACAGCGGACATGATAAGTGGTGTTCCATCGTTTGCACTTTACCTGGTTTGCCCTGCAGCAGCCAAACTGGGACCTTAATCTATCAAAAGACTACCAGGTCGTCGACTGCAGCCCATGTCCAAGTAGTAGGTGTTCCATACAAACTTTTGAGTTTTTAATATTAGATAATTACACAGGTGGAAATCCAACACAAAAATCGTAACATTTACTCAGTAAAAATAATGCATAATGTTCAACAATAAACCTAATTTATGTGGCAAAAGATATAAAAATAAGAGTTAGGTAATCAAATGATCATTAATTACGAAAAAAGTATTTTATATGAGAGTAGACAATAAATGTGAAATTAGCGTGGTTTGTTAAAATAAATGGGCCGACTGCTGACAGCGCTATCTATCTAGGTAATGAGTGGTGAGCGAACCTTCACTGAGTAGGGTCGGAAAAGAAAGTGATGTTTCTTTTGTTTTTTTTTTATAAATTCTGTGTACTTATAGAATTGAAGGTGTTATAATATGGTAGGACACAACAGTATCTCCCGTCCAAACTGAGCAGTCCGACTGGGGTAGTACCTCCGCCCTACAGAAGACCACGGCCATAATAATCATTGTGTTGTGTTCCCGCCGGTAAATAGGGTAGCTAGAGCTCACAATCCTCCCCCCCCCTCCCCAACTTTCTAACCCTCCCTCTTACAGGGTCGGCAGCGCGATTGTCAAGCCTCTGATGTTGCACACGTCCATAGGCCACGGTGACTACTTCCCATCAGGTGGGCGGTGTGCTTGTCTGCAAGTAGTATAAAAAAATTGTAATTGGGAGAATAAAGGGTGGTGTACTGTTCAAAAGTTGCTCGTACTGAGTAGGTGACCATTCTTAAAACATCAAGACCTTTCAGTGCCTCGGATAGCACGTTAACCTATCGCATAGTGTCGCAAAATATAGGCAAATACGGAACCGCGATAGCCTAGTGGTCTGGGTAATGGTCTGCTGAGACGAGATCTCGGATTCGATCCCAGTTTCACCATGGCATGTAAGTGCCCGGTTAATGGCAATAGGCTCGCCACCTATTACATTGGGACCTAAACATAAACTGGCGAAATGTGGGTGCTAGCACCTTTGCCTACCCCTCCGGGGATATAGGCGTAAGTTTATGTATGTATGTAAATACGGAATATACATTTTCGTCAAACAATCACGCAGTTAAGTTTTTCAAAAACCAAGAATAAAATCGAATTTTCCAATAGCCGTACAAAAAGAATAATAGCATCATCCATCTTGTAGTAAAAGGTAGGCAGTCAGATTTCATACACCGTTGGCAACTATTAGGAAAGCTTTCAAGGGGAGTGAACATGATTGAGTTATCGCGACTCAGGCCCAAGGCGGTGCGGCTGGCCAAAAGAGGGTCGAATGACGTCGTACTGAAGGCTTTTCTACCTAAATTTTATTTTAGATAAGAGGTCTTCAATAAAAAAGATGTTCTATTTAACGGTAGAGTGTGTATTTAAGTTAACGGTTGCGGGTTTGATGCCTGCTCAGTGCAAATATTTAGGGATATGTCTAAAATACTGCTAACCTGACTGTTAAGTATCCAATAAACTTTATGAATAAAAATTAATAGGTATCTTATTTTTTTACTGAGCGCAAGACTTGGGAATTTTTTTTTATGTAGGACACGTCAAAATGGCTTCACCTCGCCTGATGGTAAGCTAAAGGTAAAGTCTCTGGACCGGGGTCACCACTACATACACCGGTAGTGCTACATACAGTGGCGGCCCTCAGCTTGACGGTTACGGTACAGTTACACCATAGTTAGGTACGGACGGCCTCATCAAATGCTTTTTCACATAACATAACATAACATAAACTCACGCCTATATCCCCGAAGGGGTAGGCAGAGGTGCTAGCACCCACATTTCGCCAGTTTATGTTTAGGTCCCAATGTAATAGGTGGCGAGCCTATTGCCATTAACCGGGCACTTATAAACCTGCGATAAATACACGCATAACTTCGAAAAGCATCGAAAAGTCATTGGTGTATGCCATGGTGAACCTGGGATTGAACCCAAGACCTCGTCTCAGCAATCCATTACCCAGAACACTAGGCTACCGCGGTTTACGCGGGGCTTTTTCACGCCCCGCTTAAAGGAACCGGGACTGTTGTTAACTATATGATGTATTAAGTATACAATAAGTTAGTCCTTAAAGTAATGGCGTAAAATTTGATAATGTAACATAAATCGCGTGAGACCCATGCCAGCTCCGAGAAGGAATAAGATCCCAATTTGTCTGAACAAATCGGTTCGGGCTTGGCAAATTGATGAGCCGTTATAATGAGTCAGGCTTTCAGATCCAATTATTAACTGACATCAGTCAAGTGACGAGTTTCTTGTCGGAGTTCGTGGGGAATTTAATTTTTTTTGACTGGCAACGATTTACGTAACGTAATTTTCCGTTCGATTTTATACCCTTGTTGGGTTGGGTTTAGCAATTTTCCTTAGTTATTGGGTGACTGAGGAAGTTTTCATGCTAAAGAACACTGGAATATTTATGCTAGAATATGATACTTAACTTTCTTGTTATAACAATAGTTGCCTTTACAGCGTTTGGCTTAGCTTGACTTTTGCGGGAGCGACTGGTGTCTGAACTCAACAAAGCCTACGTCAGATTACCTTTTATTATCATCGAATTAAGCAACTTATCATTATTAAGGCTTTATTGAGTTTAGTTTTATATAACAGCTACTAGCAATCGCCTGCGTTTAATTCTAATCCCGTATCCACTACATATCCATGGCAATCTATTCCAGGAATAAATGGCCTGTGTGTTATTCCAGGTTATAATCTATCCCTGTACCAAATTTCAGCCAGCTATATTCAACTGTTACAGCGTAATTGCTTGAAAAACATTCGAGCATCTTTATAAACATTCACATTCATAATAATACTCGTAGGAGCCTCCCCAGCCGTTCCTAGCCCTCCCCCTTCCCTTCAGTGTAGGCAGCGCGTGTGTGACACCTTTAGTGTTGCACACGTCCATAGGCTACGGTGACCGCTTCTCATCAGGTGGGCCGTGTGCTTATCTGCCATCTACGCACTATAAAAAAAAATAGTAGTAAGATTTTATCTGTTAGAAAAGACTATATATTTTTTGCCAACTATGTAAGTCTATTTTTGCTAACTATGCATTCGAAGTCTAGCCACAAAATGGGCCCAATTCGCTCCTACTTTTTCATTTGTAACTAGATAGATTACATCTATAACGTCAAATCGATCTGTTACAAAGATGGCTCCGATTTTACGAGCAATCTTCTCACATGCGCTTGTAATAGCTGTGAGATGTTGGCAAGCATTAACTGTTTCAATAAAATCTTATCTTCTCCAACATTTGGGAAACTGTTAACTTTTATAAGAATCGTTCAGATGAACATCAAGACTGATGGGATGAAATGATATTATTTTATCGTGTGTGTCATTCATGTTGAGCAAATAATAAAAACTAACAATAAGGCTGAGCGCTCATTAGAGACCACGTAGTCTTAAGACAGACTATTGCTATTAAGACAGACAGAAACTATATCAGAAAGAGCTATTAAAACTAAATAATTAAAGTGTGCACGCGTAGACCAAAATAAAGCTGTCTACTTGCCTATAAGTCACGTCGAGACACAACTGTCTAAAGACTGTCTTATATCTAATGGTGGAACCACCCTTCACTATTTGCTATTCTAGAGGAAAATCTCATAGATGACTAAACCCTCCACAATTCGTCATATAAGAGTGTCTTAGGCGAATATTCGTGCGAATCACGCAAATATACCCGAATAAACCCTCCCCACTTCGATTACAGACTATTGCTATTAAGACAGACAGAAACTATATCAGAAAGAGCTATTAAAACTAAATAATGAAAGTGTGCACGCGTAGACCAAAATAAAGCTGTCTACTTGCCTATAAGTCACGTCGAGACACAACTGTCTAAAGACTGTCTTATATCTAATGGTGGAACCACCCTTCACTATTTGCTATTCTAGAGGAAAATCTCATAGATGACTAAACCCTCCACAATTCGTCATATAAGAGTGTCTTAGGCGAATATTCGTGCGAATCACGCAAATATACCCGAATAAACCCTCCCCACTTCGATTACAGACTATTGCTATTAAGACAGACAGAAACTATATCAGAAAGAGCTATTAAAACTAAATAATGAAAGTGTGCACGCGTAGACCAAAATAAAGCTGTCTACTTGCCTATAAGTCACGTCGAGACACAACTGTCTAAAGTCTGTCTTATCTCTAATGGTGGCACCACCCTTCGCTATTTGCTATTCTAGAGGAAATTCTTATAGATGACCAAACCCTCCACAATTCATCATATAAGAGTGACTTAGGTCAAAGCACTACACGAATAAGCCCTCCCTAATTCTATTTATACGCGTGAATAAAGGCGAATTAATAGCGATGTGTGGTTCCACCATAATGTATAACTCTAAGACTGAGGGCTTATTAGAGGCAAGACAGTCTTAAGAGAAACTATTGCTCTACAGAAACTTAAAGTGCACACTTAGAACAAAGCAAAGCTGTCTAATAATATACAAGTCTTATCAACACCAGTCTGTCTTAAGACAGTCTTGGCTCTAATGAGCGCTCAGCCTAATAATTATTTCATAAAATATTCAAATATCAATCAGTCAGTAAAACTCATTATTATGTGTGTCTGTCGTGAAAATAAACGAAACCTTCATATAGGTACAGCCCATTCAATATTGTATTGTGAAAAATCACTTCGTTGAACGAATGAAGCGATTTTTTCCATTCATTCCGCTCATTCAGAACGGTTTAAGCCCGCAGTGAAACGAAATTTCAGTACATTAGCACTGAGGGTACGGATTTTAAAGAAACCATGATAAAGGAACTTACTCGGATAATTAAAACAAAAATTTATGCAACTTTAACTTGGGGTACACATATACATTATAAACGTAAATGTATTTATATTTATAAACGTAAGTATTACTCCAGAATAAACATAAAATGGCAGTCGCTCCACGGAAAGTATCGAAGTTCAGCCGCATCACAGTTAGACTGGAAAGCTGACCCCATCTGAGTTGGGAAAAAGGTTCAGAGAATGATGATGATGATGATGATGATGCAACGTAAATATTACTCATTTGCATCTTTATACACTAAGCAGCTTAGGGTGTTTGGGAGCCCATAAGATCTTCAGAATCAAATCAATCTCACCCTGCTAATTGATGGACGAATCAAGTGCAGGATTTCGTCAAGGAGTTTTTTTTGGCACTTATTATTTAGTTTTTATATAGGACATATTTTAGGCGGTAAGGACAGCAGTCGCTTCCATGAAAACCATACCTAAACCTAAAGATGTAGAAGGAGTAAACAGACCCGAGACTCCGAAATAAAAGCTTCAGATGCGACCAGGGACTGGACCGATTCATCGAACAACAATGATATCTAATATCAATTTCAATTTGTATGTAATATTCTAGTAAACTTCCAATATCAAGTATATGTAAACACAATTATCCCCAATTTTAATAAATCATGGTTACTGTAAGGCTAAGGCTATCTCGCAAAATTGGAGGTCTCAAATGTGACGTCATGATTAAAATCTGCCCCCCATAGTCGTTTGAGGGCCGCCGAGAATTAATGCGCTCGTGGCGTGTATATTGACTTGTTAATTTGGTTGGATTGCTTTCATCCTTGCTATATGAATGTATATGATAATGTTGTTGTTGTTGTTGTAAGTTTAGGGGGCGTCCATTGAATACGTAAGGCTTCTGCATGGATCTAGGTAATTACATTGAATCATCTCTCATGGGAAAATAGGGATCTAAATTATATTTTATTAGTATTTTTTCTCGTATGTAACAGTAAAGTTTAGCTGAAGCCTGGGTTAAATTAAGTATAGTACGTTTCTCTACTCAATATTCAATAAAAAATCGACTTTCATAACCAGGCACTGAAAAAAGAAAAATAACTGAATTGCAGATTTAATACAAAAAATAAAAATATACGTCCTCCTTTTTGGAAATCGGTTAATTATTAGGCAAATAATATTTCTTTTCATAAATCCAACGCAAGCCAGCATCGATGGATTAAAAAACTCACATTTTCATAATAATACATGTATTTCTATGCATAATATTTATAAAAATGTGTATTTCAGATTAACCGTCTTACACTATAAAACGCATTTTATAAAATCTCTCATAAGGATGAGGAGTTACGTTGAATGTTGCAACAACACACCTAAAGAGGGTAGAAATTAGGTTTTGTCAATCGATAATAATATATGGCGTAATTAATAGACGGTCCCTTACAAGTTTTGGTGATTTCGAGGGGCAGTCGAATTATTGTAGTCGTTGGAGTATTGTTGTGGCAAAGTGTGTGAATATATAGGTACGCGTTGTAATTGCACGAGGCCCTCATCAGCACATGATGATTATAGATATTGATCTGTTTGAGGTTTAATTCGACTCACTTGTGTAGATTATAATTTTAAGCAATATTATGAACGAAAGTATGGATGTAATGTTATTTAATAATATTAGATTTACACTACTTTGCAGTGTGCGCAGCGATGTAAACAATTGTGTGCGTAGCAGTCACAGAACAAAGAAAAATCCTTAGGACATTCGGGTGCTACTACAGAAGGCGATATTTTCACATTTATATGCTGTAATGACACCTGTTTGTGTAAACTAATTAAATATAAAATAAAATACAAAAAAACTGAATTTTTGTCACAATAAATAAGTACTAATTTTCTTTTTTTTGTTACAGGTAAATTTTATGCTGTATACTGTGATGGATTAAGTTAAGAATAAGGTAAAAATTGTGGAGACACAAGATAGGTCTATTAGAGCTGGTTTTAACTAGTTTAAACTATAGACTACTAAGGCATATTTCGCTACATTATACCTGCGGCTTTCCCGTATGGTTTTTGATCTCGTAGGTACCCACATCCCATAAGAACATATACCAGGGATAATAATGTAATTCCAGTGATTATTTGCTGAGCAATTTAAAAAAATGTTTACAATTCGTAAAGAATTGGGATATAAAATAATATTATACCCTAAATCGTTACGAATTAGTACTCATAGCTAATATTTAAGTATATAATAGAATTCACACGTAACACTACGCTGTTATAATAAATCTTCTCATACAATAGTTAATTCACTATCTCGATTATCAGTTTCATGTACGATAGCGACATAAACTAGTTATACCATATACATTGAACCAGTGCACAGTAATCAATGCGAAATTGCATTAACAAGACGAGCGTTGGACACGCCTTTGAGGTTTATAGACAGTTCGAGTGACCGCACCAGTGATATATTATCAGTTTTATTGGACATCCATGCAGTTTTAATTAAAAAGAAATACCTTTTTAACATTAGGACCGCGGTAGCCTAGTGGTTTGGGTAATGGACTGCTGAGACGAGGTCTCGGGTTCGATCTCAGGTTCACCATGGCACACACCAATGACTTATCGATGCTTTTCGAAGTTATGTGTGTATTTATCGCAGGTTTATTAGTGCCTCGGAGAGCACGTTAAGCCGTCGGTCCCGGTTGCCATACAAACATCTATGGCAGTCGTTACGGGTAGTTGGAGCCCACAAAAATCCAACCAGTCTAACTTGGAACTTCGATATCGCCATTGGTAATAATGCCCATTGGTTGTGGAGGTCAGATGGCAGTCGCTCCACGGAAAATATCGAAGTTCAGCCGCATCACAGTTAGACTGGAAAGCTGACCCTAACTGAGTTGGGAAAAAGGTTCAGAGAATGATGATAACCTTTTTGACATTAGGAGATCAATATGATATCTAGACTAGACTAAGACTCAATTTTGAACAAAAATATTGTGAGAATTACCGCTCAGGGCACCAAAAAAGTGTTACTAAATTAGATACTTGGTTTTAGGTGTTGATTTAAATATGAATATTCATAAAACCTTGCTTATAAATATTGATATGGCTGCCGAAAACGAAGTCAATTATAATCAGATCTCGTGATTTACGAAATTATTCATGAATTAGAACAATATCAACAGACGCACAACAAATCCTTCAATATTATGATCTTATTATGAATACAAATGAATGTCTTTAGCGTAATGAAATTTCATTTTAAGTTATAATTATGATGAATATTATGAACTAGCGATTTTAATTTAAAAGGAATACTTTTATGAAAGCGATGGTAGCTGAATGGATAAGGACGCAGCCTCTGCCTCAGAGGCCGGACAGTACCAATGTGAATTTCACTTTGTAGAATTTATATGTTGTGCTAATCACATGATTTACTATCTGCTAACGGCGAAGGAAAAACGTCGTGAGGAAACCTACATGTCCTAGAAGAAATTCTAAGGACATCCCAAGCAGCATCACAAGCTGTATAACAGCTGTATTAAAGTTCGTTTATACTCTTAATGCTGTATTTCTTGGCTGCATAAAGGCTGTATAACCGGTTATACAGCCCTTATACCCCTTAAATTGGCACAAATTATACAGCGTTTGTCATTATATCAGCTGTACAGTAGCTGTATAAGCATAAAATAGGCTGCATAATAGCTGTATTGTGGCTGTACTATGGTGTACGAGGAAACCAATACTCTCCAATTACTACATTATAACTCAATTGTAATGCTTTACGCTGTAAAAAGTCTGTTGAACAGAGTTACAATAGAATTAAAACGAAACAGAGATATAATAGGTATTAATGATGGCGTTTATTTAATCAGATATTGATCAAAGTGACATTTATTATAAACGCTTTGTGTTTAAGATTTGGAGATTCGATATTAGGCACAGGATACAGTGTGTTATCGTGCAAAAATAAATTTATTGTGGACATATATATGTTTTGTGATAAAAAATAAACGCGCCAGCAAAATAACCAAGGAAGAGGTATTAAATAAGGTAAATAAATATGGTTTTTATAGGTTAGAATTTAAATTTTTTTGAATTAATGGACGTAGAGCCTCATTGGTGCATAGTAGGTTATTGGACAAACTGAAAATATTGATAAACATAAAAACATTAGTCTAATTTTTATGTACTCATGTTCGTAATTTTCGATTTGTAATTGATAAAATGGCGACGTAATGAACACCTAAAAAGCAGCCAATATAGCACTTAACGCTGTTTTACAGCTTTATAAGAGCGTTGAAAAGATATCATAGTGTTATAATGTCGGTTTAGGAGTAATTATTCAGCTCTGTCACAGATACAGATTAAGGCTGTACTATAGGCGTCATTTATTTTTATTGCTGTTTATTACTCTCAAGGACAGAAATAAGACAGCTATAGTCTGTAAAAGGGTGTACAATTACACCATAAAAAGAAGCTGTAGAAGAGAGTTTGCCTACTTCATAATACAGAAATAAGATTTGAGGACCACCATAATACAGCTCTAAGCTGTATTAAGTAAGTGACGGTGTGCAAAATGCAGCTATTGTACAGCTTAAATACTAAAATGAGATTAAAGCGTTACAGGAAACTTAAAGCTGTACATGACAGTTATCATACACTGATCTAGAACTTTAAGCGTACTTTGACTCTTAATACAGACTTAATACAGTTAGAGCTGAATAATTACTCCTAAACCGACATTATAACACTATGATATCTTTTCAACGCTCTTATAAAGCTTTAAAACAGCGTTAAGTGCTATATTGGCTGCTTTTTAGGTGTTCATTACGCTTAGTTGCTGCTTGGGATGTCAGATCCCCCAACGCACATTAGGCCAGTGTGTGTGGATTGAGGCCTAAACCTTTTCAGCATTCTTGTTAGAGGAGAGGAGACCCGTGCCCAGCAGTGGGACATAAATGGGTTGCTATTATTATGAACTATTATGATTTACCCCTACAATTGTATGAACACACGGACTTTCCAATATTTTGTCTTAGTAATGATAATCCAGGGCCTAATATCAAATACTCAGAGAGGTGGTCACAGGAACTTCAAACTAAATAAGATAATCTTTGAATGAAATTTTAAAGCAATTGCATGCAAACCCAATGATTTTCTGATCGGAAAAAGTGATCACCCAGGACGGGACTTGAACCCGTGACCAGTCCCTTACAGGGGGAATGCTCTGACCAACTGAATTACCTGGACCCATTCTAGACGCTCGAAATTAGCCGATATATTCTACAGCCTCTAAATTTTTTTTATACCACTTAGGTGGCAGACAAGCACACGGCCCACCTGATGGGAAGCGGTCACCGTGGCCTACGGACGCGTGCAACACTAGGGGCATCACACTCGCGCTGCCGACCCCGCAAAAACCTTCTAATGCCCTTCTTGAAGAACCCAATATTGCAGTCGCTAGAGCAAACCACATAAATAAGATATAGCTGTCATTTTTGGTTTAATTTCTCTAATAATAATTTCGTTGTGATTGTTATTTCATTTTTATTATTTTTGTCATGTATTTGTTTTTTGTCTATTTTATCTAATTGTGTGTGTACAAATATTGACTTTTTTTTCTATTTTATCTAATTCTGTATGTTGAAAAATTGAAAAAAAAATTCATGCAGTATTTTATGTTTGAAATCTATCCGATCATTATCTAATTTTGATGCTGACTGTACTTATATTTCGCTCAAATTTGCAATAATAATCTCGAACAAGGGTTAGAATAGTACCTGATATCATTCCTCTACAGTCAGGGACCCAAAACAACACCCTATATAATCCTTATCAATTATTTCAGTTCGCACTATCCTTATTTGCATTCACGCAATTTCACCTGCTCCTAACTAAATTGATATTGTTCACCGAACAATTTTGAAACATTCACCATGATCTATCTATACCTACAAATAAATAAAATTGGTGTGTTTGTTCATAATACTAAAATAATCGCTTTGTAGAAAGTATATTTAGATATTATGTGGCAGGGATATGATAAAAACAGGGATTTAGTCAATTCTGGTCAGAACTGGTTACTAACCTAACCTAACCTAACCTAACCTAACCTAACCTGACTAGCATGTGCGAGTGCGACGCGAAATAAGGGCTCAAATGTTTTTTTGTCATTTCACGTAACCAGTGTATTTGATCAAATCACTAGATTTGTTTAGTTAGGGAAATGATAAAACCGGGTTCTAATTTTAACATCTTATATGAGTTGATCAAATCGCTTAGGGAATTGACCAAATCCCTGTTTTATTTATCCCTGTGACATAATATTATACACGGTGCATATACAAAAACAACATTTTTTTTATATCGGTCACGTCAATATAACTTCGCCTCACCTGATGGTAAGCTAAAGATCAAAAACAATTTCATTTCATCATTTTTACAATTTTTGTCTGTCTGTCTGTTTGTTCCAACCAATCTCTAAATGAATGTACTGATTTTGACAGTACTTTGGCAGATAGCTGATGTAACATAACAAATAGTACCTACCTTACTAAGGCTACTTTAATTTTGAAAAAGTATTAGGGCTCCGAGTAAAAAATTAAAACGTTAAAAATCGAAACCAGGCGGACGAATCCGCGGGCATAGCTAGTTATAACTACACTATACGGAATATTAACGTGTAAATTTTACAGTGCTCTGGCTTTAATCCTCAAGGGTGAATGGATCGTTTTGCGAATGCCACTGATAAATTATTAATTAATAATATTATGTATGTAAATTATTTATTGTTGCTAGGCAGGATCGGCGTTCAGAAATAATAGGTGTATCACGAGTAATTAATATTTGGGATTAAGCCATGATTTGGGTTCGAAAGTGAGCCGTTATACCATTCGGTGAGCTGGGAAATTTGTGTTTATTGCAAGTTTTTATTTAACTTACGTACTTTGTTGTTAGTATACAAATCTTTGAAGCCTAATTAGAACTATATTTAGACGTCAGATTGGACTCAAATTTGGTATGATACAAAGAAAGAAAGATAAAAAGATAGATTAAAAGACAGGTAGAAAGAAAGATAGAAAGAAATATAGAAATAAAGATAGGAAGGAAGATGGAAACAAAGGTAGAAAGAAAAATAGAAAGAAAGTTATAAAGAAAGATGTGAAGCAAGACAGATAGAAAGACAGACAGAAAGATAGAAGGAAAGATAGAAAGAAAGTTAGAAAGAAAGATTTGAAGAAAGACAGATAGAAAGATGGAAGGAAAGATAGAAGGAAAGATAGAAAGAAAGTTAGAAAGAAAGATGTGAAGAAAGATGGAAAGAAAGATAGAAGTAAATATAGAAAGAAAGATAGAAAGAAAGATTTAAAGAAAGATGAAAAGAAAGATAGACAAAAGATAGAAAAACAGATAGAAAGAAAGATAGAAGGAAAGATAGAAAGAAAAACAGAAACAGATGTATAAATAAGTGCTTGTAAATTGGAATATTTCCCTATGTACATAATTCAAAAGTCTGACAACATAGCAGTTTTATGTTTCTTTTACGACGCGACATAAAAATTGCAGTGGAGGCGGGCGACGGCCATTTTATGGACCCTAGCATCGATGACGTCACGATAAATGTTCCTGGTTCACAGAATATTTAAAAATTAATGAGTTGATGACCTCGTTGGCTTTGGGACTTGACTTGCGTTTATTACTTAAGTGCAGTCAAGGGTATATGTGGTCCTATGAAGACCTGGCACTAGAAAATAGGGACCACAGTGGTGTCTGCCATGATCGTAGCAATTGAAAAGATTTGGTCACTGCCTACCCCAATGAGACAAAGCATAAAATGTGATAATAACGGTCTGTTCGTCTGTTACGATTTCAAGCATAAACCACTGAACTAATGTTGAGAGAAAGAAGCTAAAATGCGTTGAAATAGGGCATAAAAGTTGCAACCAAACAAACAAACTAACAAACATAATAATTTCAAAAAAAAAAATTTGTTCAGATACGTTAAATATAACATAACCCAAGTTGTTTTTAAATATCTCCAATGAACAGACGCAACTACTTTTCTATTATCTATACTAATATTATAAAGAAGTAAAGTTTGTGTGTTTGTATATTTGTTAAATTGTAATAGGTAATCTCGGGATCTACTGAACCGATTTTTAAAATTATTTCACCAATAGAAAGCCACATTATCCCTGAATCTCATAGGCTGAATATCATCACGCTACTGCCCAAGGAAGCGGAGCAATAATCATAAATGTGAACAATTCCGGAAGATTCCGTACCTTTTAGGAAAACTGATAAATTATGAGCATATTGTGTGAGTTAAAAAGGGTGCATCGGGGTTCGAAATACGCCACGGGCGAAGCAGGGGTGGGTCAGTTAGTATAACATAACCCAACAGACACAACTACTTCTCAATTATATAATATAATAGTATATAGATAGGTACATTACGCATTAACTACATTACGCTGTCCTGTGTACAGTCTCTAAGAACGAAGACTCTTGTCAAATAAAGAAATACTTTCTCACATACCGCCCTTATTTATTTTTCATTACATGCAGCTTTCAACTTTATGTCCTCGTAATAAAGCTCATAAAATTATTACGAGTTATTTTATATTCGGTTCATATGACACGACTCGATATTATGTTGTGTAAATTAAATGCTACCAATTTTCGATTTTATATCCATTGTAATAAAGTCAGTTTTACCATGAGTGTGAAAGATCGGACCATTATATAGATCAAGGACAGTAGTTCCATTTTGATTTATGTTTGAGAAATTTGTTATAACATTATCTTACAGAGAATTTGACATGAATGAATAATAAAGTAATATAACTTTGGTATGATATTGTAATGATTTGATTTGTTTTAACGGTAAATACCTTGTTACATTGATAAAAAGAAATAATTGAGTGTCCCAAAGATCTTGAGCTACCTCACAAGCCGATACACCTCTCAGCTCTAGCGCAGGCTTTTCTCTTGAGCTTGGGAGGACATTAAAGTAGTCACTCCAATGAAAATTGCATAGGCTGAACCAAAAGGAGGAAAAGGCGTGGGCCTGGGCTCTGGGCTCCAAAGTGAAGACTCTGTATGCAACGAAAATTGGAACTCGATCACGTTAGAGAGTGAATGAGTAACGTGAACGAATCGGGCTCAAATTTAGTGATGATGATAGCAACCCATTTATGTCCCACTGCTGGGCACGGGTCTCCTCTCCTTTAACGAGAGAGCTGAAAGGGTTTAGACCTTAATCCACACACGATGGCCTAATTCGGGTTGGTGGATCGGACATGACCTTAGAATTATTTTCTAGAATATGTAGGTTTCCACGATGTTGTTCCTACACCGTCAGCAGATGGTAAATCATGGTGATTAGCACATATAAATTCCACAAAGTAGAATTCACATTAGTACTGTCGGCCGGACAGTACCAATGTGAATTCCACACAATGTGATTTGAACTCAGTACCTCTGAGAAGAGGCCGCGTCCTTATCCATTCAGCTATCTCATTGCCTCAAAATTTAGTACAGGGATAAATTATAGTCATAAATAACATAAATACAATTTTGATCCCTGGAATAGGTTTCATTGACAACGAGAAAGGAAACAAAATTCTACACGGGTTAAGCAGCGAGCGATAGCTAGTTTGTGAATAAAACCACCGTTAGTTGTACTTCTGAGTTTTATTTTTATCTTGCCTGTACAGGTAGGAGTTTCAAAAGGAGCCAAGTATATTTTTGTTGAGTTATTACATCATTTTGACAATAATAACGACGGCGTCTGAAGCAACTCTGGGAATGCTGATAACGCAGTGTAAATGCTTTGATATTTGTACTCTCCCTCAGGACTAGGGAATAGAATAGTAATAGAAAACTTACATATAGTTGAATTATGACAAATGTTGGATGAAGTTTGAACTTGTCTCTAGAGGTTACGTGACAATTATGTAATTCGCATTTATTTTACTGTTTGTTATAACAAAGTTTTTGGTACTTTGAGTTTATTATACGTTTCGAGATATGAGACGTCTAAGGATGTCTGCCCGGGACAATGGGTACTTACATAAGAGCAACTAAAACATCTGGGCCTCGATTCTGCTAAAGGCAGACCACTGTCATGTCACTGACACTAAAAATACTATTTAATTGTAAACTTTACAGTTATACAGTTAAAGTCTAAAATCAAATAAAAATAATTTGTCAAACTTTTTCATTCACTCTACAAAATATTTATTTATTTATTTTCATCTGATCTGACTCATACCTGTTACGAAATCATAACAAGTTCTACAGCCTTTCAAAGGTTCTATATATAGAAAATAGCGAGAAGATTTACTTTGTCGACTAGCTTGTGACATAATTGTAGGGCTGACATAACCTAGGTTGGGAAACACGCTACAGATTGCTAACTCGCAAGTTACGTAACGCTTGATAAATGTTCGTGACACACTGGTAAATAGGGCAGGCGACTTGTTAGCTAACAAAATGTCCTTAGATGTCCTTAGCACTACGAAAAAGTATACACTTTTGTCTAACCACAAAAGTGTTTTACATATACATTACATACATACCAGGCTTACTGCCTATATGTCTAAACTCTGTGCAATCAAACCTTGTATGGTTAGCCTTTTTAGAGTATTGTTTGTAGAGATTGTGCTTCGCTTGTTATCGATAGATATGACTTATAGATAAACGCTTATACAGAGATAGGTAAGGTAACTATGGTTGGATCTACATCTGTAAGATGTGTCTAAACCCCAGTTCACATTTATATAACTCCTACTACCAAAGGCGTCAGTTGCATTTCTAATTATATAGGCAGAATGCCTTATAACACCTTGACAGCCAAAATTTACTGTTACGTGTAAGGTCAAAGATTTTTAAATCCATATTACCTGCTACCAGCATGGTCCACGGATATGCGCAGGACCAGTGCTCTGCATATTTGGGTAGTTGGCTAATAATATGCTAGGATCATTCGACTTGAAGTGGTTCAAGTCTTTTTCTCTTGTGTCAATGTTGTCATCGTGGTGGTTGAACCATTAGGCAAAGGCGCGAAGAGAGGCCTTGCTGCCTTTAATGTATTCAGCTCCTTACAAAATCTTAAGATCTTGCTCATTTTCTACAAATCACGACTCTTAGCATCTTAGTAACATGACAACAAAATACACACCAAGCTTTGGTGCCTCTTAACTACAATGCAGTTTTCCAACTTGTTTAACTGTGTGTTTCGTGGAAATTCGATAAGCTTTTATATAAGCTTAATGATTACACAATGACCGCCCAGCCTTGTCCGATAAAACGGTACGTGTATTATGGAAATTAGTGATAACTATACCATGCTTCCCTCAGGAGAGTTTTTTTTTAATTATGAGAAGCTTTCAGTAACTTCATAAAATAAATGAAATGTGTCGGTTTATAATATCAAAATAACAGGTTTTAAACAAATTCATGTGAGTGTATCATGTACGATGATAACAACAACAAAAACCATTTTTATAATTTTTGTCTTTCTGTCAGTTTTAATGAGGTAATCTCTGGAACAGTGGACCGACTGGGAATTGAAGGGTTTATACCTTAATTGACACACGCTGGCCTAATGCAGGTTGATGGATCGGACATGTCCTTAGAATTTCTTCTAGGACATGTGGGTTTCCTCACGATGTTTTTCCTTCACCATCAGCAAATGATAAATCATGTGATTAGCACATAATAAACTCAACAAAGTGAAATTTATATTGGTGCTATCCGGCCGGATTCGAACTCGATACCTCTAAGAAGAGGCCGCATCTTTATCCATTCAGCTACCATCGCAAGCTTTCCTATAAATCAGTATTCACTAATAGTAGCATAAGCAAAAAAGTTGTACAAAGTACACGAAAAACAAAAACCTTGGTTCCAGGACAACACTAATTTATGGCTCGCTGCCTACACGAGCAAAGTGTCTTGGATGCTGTCTGAACTACATTCACGAGTTAATTAACTAGCGAAAGTTCTAGACCACTTATACTTACAGCAAGCTTGTTCAGGTCAGCCATTCTTAGAAACTTGCAAATTGATGAAGCAGTTGAAAACTTTGTAATATCAAAACACTGTTTCCGTATAAAATTAATTTTACAATAGAGCTACAAATGCTTTAGTATCTTTGAGATCGTGCTATGTTTTATACGATATTACTTTATTTATAGTTATAGTTTTTGTTACCCTAGTACGTAAAAATGGCACCCCCTTTATACTTCTTTTGCCTAAATAGGTTACTATTGATCATCTAGTCAAGTGCCTAAATAGTCAAGTGCCTAAATAGTCAAGTGCCTATTTATATAATACGGCAGACCATGCCGTATATAAATAGGTTAGGTACTTTCAACCATAATTATCATTCCTAAATAGGTTACTTTCGATCATCTAGTGCCTAAATAGGTTACCAGACCATACCGTATATAAATAGGTTACTTTCAACTATATCATGCCTAAATAGATTTCTTCCTACCATCTAGTACCTAAATAGGTTACAAAAACATGTACTTAGTGCCTAAATAGGTTACCAAACCATCTCGGGCCTAAATGTATTACCAAACCATCTCATGCCTAAATAGGTTACTTTCGACCCTTGTGTAACAATTAACAATCCGCTACAAAACATACCCTTGTCAATAAGTATCTTTTAACAAGACACACCACTCTATTCTGAAGGCTAACGAAAATTCATCGAACAGTAAACACAATTACAAACACCGAAATTCAATTATATATTTATCAACGCACACATACAAACAGAATTTAGATCTACGAGTCTTATAATATGTGGCGTATTTTATGTCCGCAGACTGTTAGTAAAAAAATGTGTAAAATATGTATCAGCTAAAGATAAAGTTAAGTAAATTCTTTGATGTAGAAAATTATTATTATTTTTCTTTTCTTGTATTGTAAGGCCTATCTATGAATACTTTCTTTCTTTCTTTGACAAGAGATTACAGTTATTTAATTATTTTCACGATTTATTTGCAAAACATACAGAACTTTCCTTATGACATTATTATTTATTCCTTACCTATAATACCTATACAAAAATTATATTTTACACGGCACAGTGCATCAAACTAGGCATGGTGGAATATCAATTTTAGAATACAGATATTTTTTCAAATTTGTAATTACACACAATGTTCTCGAAACATTTACTAATGCAAATAAACATATTCCTACATACAAATATTTGCACAAAGCAAAAATCGAACGCACAGATTCTGGCGTAGCAGAGAAACGCTACCTATATCGTTTAAAATACAGCTTAGCTTACAGTAATCACAAACTATTTGCCCAGTCCAAACTGATCCGAAACGAACACATATTTACACACACACGCACACATGGTTACCCACACAACTGTTTCAGTTAATAGGGAATCGATGTAACTAACAGCTTATCATCACAGATCCCTATAATCCTCAGAGGGTTGTCAGTCAAAGCCGCTTTGTACACTGAACTAGCAAATTATATAACATCATTAATTACTTAGGTCTTTCGAGTGGAAAACTGAAGTATAAATCATAGATTCTATTACTTTGACCTTTTTTTATACCACTCAGGTGGAAGACAAACGCATGGCCCACCTGATGGGAAGCGGTGCAACACCAGGGGCGTCACACTCGCGCTGCCGACCTTGTATGAACCTTCTAATGCCCTTCATGAAGAACCCCATATTGTAGACGCTAGGAACTGACTGACTGACATCTGGCGATTTCTGTAGATCACACTTTTTTTCGTACAGAAATTACCCTGGATACCCGCTCCTTCTAACCAGCGCGGATGGTTATGTAAGACTCGAATCAATAAAAATCACGCGCCGTTCGGGTCTTTAGATCTGGGGTTAGTAACTATTATATCAAAATGACTACTAAAATTACCAAGTACTGCAATTAGTACTAAAATTACATACATACACATACATAATATGCTTTTTCCCTCCGGGGTAGGCAGAGACAATTACAGACCGCCATCTGCCTCTGTCCTTACATACTTGACGCGCTTCCTCTACTATCATTAAACCTTTCATACAAACCCACCGGTTTCAAGTGCTTTTGACCTGCCCTTTTTGCAATAAATCATTTATTTGGTCAGTGTATACTCTGCGAGGTCGACCCCGGCTTGCCTGCCCACTTACATGTGCCTTACATATTTGGTGTGTCATTCGCTCAGTATTCATTGGCTCCACGAGTCCAAACCATCACTACTAAAATTACTAATTTTTTATACCATTTAGGTGGCAGACAAGCGCATGGCCCACCTGTAGGGAAGTGGTCACCTTGACCTATAGACGGGGACTAAAATTACTACTAAAATGTCCACTAATACATATTCATATCGCCACAAGAATTAATTCCTCTCAAAGACACTGCTCTAACGGAAGTTCAGACATAACAACAGTTCACGAATTCCCTGAACCTCGATGTGCAACTTCCTCAATGAGCAGGCCAAGTTAGACAGTGCACATGCAATGTTCGTGTGCACTCGCCTTAAGCTCTATTAATTACGCAAGCAAATAAGACTGAGAACTATGTCATAGGAAAACTTTCAATATGAATGTACAATGTACTACCGGGGTTGTGTTGCGGTTTGATCGCGAAAATGGACGTTTTGTGAAATAACTAGATTAAAAAATATCACAAATTTTCATGTTGTGAAATAAAATAAATATAAGGACGCGGCCTCTACTCAGAGGTATCGAGTGTGAATCCCGCCGGACATTATCAATTTGAATTTCACTTTGTGGAATTTATATATGCTAATCACAACATAATTAACCATCTTCTGATGGTGAAGGAAAAACATCCTGAAGAAACCCATTTATGTCCTTGAAGAAATTGTGAGGTAGCGCGGTGAAAGTCATTATGACGTTTCCTATATAAAAAAAAATTGAAAAATAAACTTTCACTATTTGAAACCTACCTTATTGGGGACAAAGTATCTTTGAAAATGATGAAAGATTTTTGTTTTTGGACACAGTACATAGTAATTTAAAATCTCATTTGAACTGAAGGTGCCAGACTTAATTTAGTATATTTTTGTAGCTGAGTATATAGGTATTTAATAATTCACCTAGTTCAGTTATTTCAACTGAAATTTTACAGTTAACATGTCTAGAACACATATATTTTACTTTGTAAACTTTCAAGAATTTTAAATAAGTCTTCTGTCTATCTTAAATTCATGTAAGTGTATTTTAACGTTATATAACTTTTACAACAGCATACGTTAGCATTTTCTTCAATAACTATGATAAAATGGCAAAGCAGCTGTCTGTACATTGGTGATACTGTTTTTTTTTTATGTCGGACACGTCAACATGACTTCACCTCGCCTGATGGTAAGCTAAAGGCAAAATCTCTGGAATCACCATTGGGAGTCACCATTGCAAACACCGATAGTGCTCTCGGCTTAACGGCCTCATCCAAATGCTTTTTCACGCCCCGCTTAAAGGACCAAAAAATACTTAGTTTTTTTGTTTGAAAGGTTTTAGTTTGACTTAATCTTACGCATGTTTAATCACAATCGGTTAAGTAAAACCGGAGATATAATCACCAAACGAAAACCGACGTCCAGCAAAGCCACGGTTGTTGGCTATTATATTATATCTTAAATTCTCAAACCAAAAATGTGGTTTTATATTAACAAAGGAACAGTAAAACATTGTGTAAATATTACGTTTCAACGAAATTTAATAAAACATAATTAAATTAAAACCAACAGAGAATTGCATTTGTTTCACAAAAATATACGAGTACCTCAGTCTTAATATTGAAAACATTTAGCGTATTATTTTTTGTATATTAAAATCTTTTTCTGTCTTCATTTACCTATACTCATTTTTGTACGTCATCGGAATTTTATTGGACATGTTATGAGAAGAGATGAAAGCAATGTTGTCAAAAAGGTTCATAGTACGAATGTAGAGGTCTTTAAGGGCAGAGGTCTAAGAAAAGAAAGATGGAATGGGTGAAGGACGACATGGAAAGGAAGGAAGTGACTGGGGAGATGACACAGGTGTATTATAGAGTAAAATGACGTGTTATGCTTATCCAAAATAATTGGCACAAGAACAGGAATATGATGATGATGACAATGTAATTATTGTTGTTAATGACACAAGAGGCTCATCAATAACAATGCGTTGGTCGAGGTTAAGCTTCAGAGCCTGGAGCATCGGCACAGAGTTGCTAGCCTTACGATTATTGGTTGCACTTCGGGGAGTGTGCCCTGGGGTTGCATATGCATAACCTGATTCCTCCAATCCCTTTTCATCACCGAACGACCAGACGTACCTACGGCAATGCGCCATCGTTATATGCTGGACATTGTGTTCATATGCACAAACCGCTTCAGCAATACGTTCATTATGCGTATAGCTAAGGAGTGGAATGCCCTCCGGAAAGCTTCAATGACTAAATTAAAACTCTTCTTGTGCATTTACGGTAAAATTAGTGAGATTATTACATAAAACCACGACGAGAACATAGAATACAAAATGTACTACTGCAGTATATAACTTGAACCACGAATGCAGCTTTAACATTGTCGAGAATACTGAGAGAGTGTCGTTTTAGTACAAACGACAACTTAGGATACAAAGTCAGCTTAGTCAACGTACTCAGGACAGTTAAACCGAAATACGGAGTCACGTTTGTGAGGTCGTTCGAGTCATTAAAACGTTTCACACTGACACTGTGTTACCACAGTAAAGGAAACTATTGGTCTGAACTAGGTGTCAACTCGCTCGAATTTGCGAGTGTCATGTGAGTCACCTTTTTTATACCACTTAGGTAGCAGATAAGCACACGACTTAATTTGAACATAAACATAAACATAAACTGACGCCTATATCCCCGAAGGGGTAGGCAGAGGTGCTAGCACCCACATTTCGCCAGTTTATGTTTAGGTCCCAATGTAATAGGTGGCGAGCCTATTGCCATTAACCGGGCACTTATAAACCTGCGATAAATACACACATAACTTCGAAAAGCATCGAAAAGTCATTGGTGTGTGCCATTGTGAACCTGGGATCGAACCGGAGACCTCGTTTCAGCAGTCCATTACCCAGACCACTAGGCTACCACGGTCTTTTTTTTATTTTGATTGATTGAATTTGAAGCGGTCACCATGGACGTGTGCAACACAAGGGGCGCACACTCGCACTGTCGACTCTGAAAGGGGGGGGGAAGGATGAGGGGATTAAGGTTAGATAGTTTCTATGCTGGCAACGCAGGATATAAAGCAAGATATCATACCACCACTGACAAGTATGGGAGGACCCTAGCACTGGGTCTCTCTGACTCGTTATTTTTTTTAATTGATTCAAATTTCTTTATGGTGATGTTTCTAAGTAGGCCCAAAAATTTATTGTATCGATATGTTTTTAATAATTACACAAATAAACAAAACAAAAGCGATTATTAATAAACGCAGGTACTGAATAATTTTGGTTATTAGATAGATATTTACTTATAAGGAAATTGAAAAATAATGTGACATCAAATTATACCCAAGGTCCTCTCATAATCTATAATTAATCCTACATCGCTCTATAGAAGTTAATTAAAAGTAAACACTCATTGTTCTACGGCTTAATTACAAATTGCTTTATTGGAATTATAAAATGATATTCCTTTTAATTTTTTTAATTGGTGATTGCGGGATCATCACAGTGTTAACCTTGGTTACATGTAGATAAAGCTTGAACTTTGAAGCCAAGAGTTTAATTCGGTTTATCTTGGTTTTCACGGGTCCAACTGCCATCTGAGCTCCAGAGAAGGTAATACCAGTTTGGGATCCAGTCATTCGCAATAAGATTTTATAATCCTGTAACCTCATTTTGCGTAAATAGTAAAAAAAAAAAATTTAACACTTTGATCGGATTAGATGAACCGGCAACCAATAATCGAAAAAAAAATCGAACACTTTACCATGAGACAGACAACCGGTAGGTAAGTAAGAGTAGCCAGAGCTCAAACCCCCCTCCCCCCTCCCCCTTCCCTCCTCCAAACGCACACTCGGGCTGCCAACCCTTTAAATACCTTCATAAAGAACCCCTATAATACTTGTTTGTGTCATAACCATAGCCGAACCCTGATCACGTGGCCTAGTGTTTCATAACATAACCAAAAACTGTTTTCGTAATTAACTCCAAAAAAACGAGCACGTGTATTTGTTTGTTTATTCCGTGTTTACGTCAAGAAACACTTCAAGGAAATGACGCAAAACGAAATAACATTGTATAAATTTTCCCTCTATTGTTTCACCCTAAAGGGTGAAAACAATTTTGATAATTACAATAAAAATGTTTGTATCTAAATTTGGTTATAAGATTCGTTGTTTAGAAACGTAATCAAATTGAAAAAAGAAAATACAATTATACGCTCATTAGATGTGGCCCTGTACAGGGCTGGTGATTCTCCGCGTATCCCTCTCATTAGCAGAGAGATACGCCTTCTCGAAGAGCGATGCCTATGCCCGGGCCCTCTCCGTAAGTAGCGGCATTGCCGGGAAACCAATTACACCACAATGGCAACATCGACACGAGAAAAGAAGAACAATGGAGAGTAGGCAATAGGCGGGCTGGTTCTCCGCGGGCTGGTTCTCCGTGGGCTGGTTCTCCGCGGGTGCAAGGATCCACCTGTCACCCTACCGGCTGATCGACAGCGGTGCGATGCTCGCGGCGTGGTCTTTTTAACCTTCGTGTGCGTTGGTAGTATAGGATTCCTTTTACGCGTTCGCGGTAAAATTGACCGGCCCTGCCAGCGCTTCCGTGTGCTCGACGCCTTAGTGTCGCGTAAAGACAAAACCTTACGTTATTAAATCTCTTATACTGACACTAATATTCTGACCTAGTAACATTATAAACATCACCAAACTGCGCTACGGCCTGCGACATCAGATTGTTACAAAGTTTACTTACCGACACATGTGGCAGGAGGTCGGAGGTTATTAAATGCCAGAGGGTATGTTATAATTATTTCTATTAAGGCACCCTTCTAGTATTTTGTATGCATCTGTGGTTTTCATTTTGGAGCCCGGAGTCTGCAGTCCTTAGTTTTCTTATACGGAGCGGGAGGAAAATCTGCAGTCGAAGCTCATGCGTGTGTCACCGGTTTGCATGGGAAGTTGTCTTGGCTCCGAAGGTTTGATGGCGTCCACGTCTCATATACCCTTTCCTACCCTCGCCCTTTCCCTTCAGGGTCGACGGTGACGCCCTTGGTGTTACACACGTCCATAGGCCACGGTGACCGCTTCCCATCAGGTGGGCCGTGTGCTTGTCTGCCACCTACGTGGTATAAAAAACCTTTAAGCAATTTTAATTTAATACTGTATTAATATTTAATAACACCAATTGCAAAAGTAAAGTTAACACTAGGAAATAATAAGCATGCGAGTGAACGAGCATGGATATGGCATTATAGATACCTATTACAAAATAAATAAATATTTTAGAATAAATTACACAGCGCCATCTAGACCTACACTAAGCAAGCTACCTAAGTGGTATAAAAAAAAGAAAAAAAAGAACGATATCTTTCTTGTGAATTTGTGTATATAATATACATATTATACATAGAAACATCCTGACCAATACAAATAAGTATCTATACATATTTGTACTGAGTGAGAATTGAACTTGTGACTTAGCACACTACCGCTGAACGAACAGTTATTGCGAATTATACCAATGTTCGTAACCGCGATCAATTCAAACTAAACTGAATTAGTTATAAGTTCAAAAAGATTTTTAATGAAGCATTCATTTTATTAAAAAAAAAACAGACCTAAACATACGAATATGTTATGCCTAAGTAACATTGGTCATAAATATTTTCTTACACAAACATTTGATGAAATATTTGACGTAAATAATCTCAAGAGGATTTTAACGAATGCTGTTCGCCCTTGGTCCCAATATTTGTAGGTCACACAAATATCTAAAAACTAACTCTTGCTCGCATTCAGGAGCTCTCGGGAATCGCTCATTTTTCTCGGTTGACACAGAAATTTGCGATAGTATACGAGTATTTGAGAAAAGGGAAGGCATTTCAAAAGTTTAGAAACTTTTGAACTCTTTCACCATTATCAGCTATTAGCCCTTGACCTAAATATTAGGGGACTGTATAACAAGTCACTCGGTTCCATATTTCCCTTTATCATCTCAGTAAAGTGTTCTTTTGCTTATCAAGGTTTGGCCACCGTAAACTTGATTATCTGAGTCGAGACGGCAAGCGGTTTTTGTCGGTTCGGTCGGTAGCCTTAGCCAGGCTATAAATAATAATAATAGCAACCCATTTATGTCCTACTGCTGGGCACGGGTCTCCTTTCCTCTAACGAGAGAGCTGATAGGGTTTAGACCTTAATCCACACACGCTGGCTTAATGCGGGTTGGTGGATTGGACATGTCCTTAGAATTTCTTCTAGGACATGTTGGTTTGTTTCCTCACGATGTTTTCCTTCACCGTCAGTAGATGGTAAACCATGTGATTAGCACATATAAATCCCACAAAGTGAAATTCACATTGGTACTGTCCGGCCGGATTCGAACTCGATACCTCTGAGGAGAGGATGCCTAGAAAAAATTGTATTTAGTGATAAAACCCATTGTACATTTAACTGAAATGACTGTGATCCATGTTACACCGACTTAAACCACAAAGAGTTATCTATCTATCTATCTTCCCATTCCCACCCTTATTACGTATTTAATATACAGTAATAAGTATGGAAATCTCAAAGCAGCAACGATGCAAATTTCACCAAGGAAATACATTAACTTACTAATAAATTGGATGCTGGTCTGGTTTCAACGCCGGCAATCATAGTACTGCTCTAATACTTAAAGTGCTTGTCTCCGCTAGGCACCCTTGTCTCTCAGTACAGAGTGGCTCAAATTACTATAGACAACAATATACCGTAATTTAATAAGTTTGGAAAATGCCGACGCAGCTGCAATAAGCTGCCACCAATGAGAATTGCTGTTCGTAACGACTAGACGAGGTGTGGTACCGTTGCTAGCGATTCCTGTAAACTTTTTTTTATGTTAAACATATCAACATTACTTTGCCTCGCCTGATGGTAAGCTAAAGGTAAAGTCTCACGACCGGGGGTCACCACTACATATACCGATAGTGCTGCAGTGGCGGCCCTCAGCTTAACGGCTTCATCAAATGCTTTTTCACGCCCCGCTTAAAGGACCCGGGACTGTGTAGGAGTAAGGAAACACGACGAGGTTTGACGATAAAGTCATATGTTAATATGCTGCTGTATGCTGATGAAACATAATATCTACTATACGTAAACTGTTTTAATACCTATTACAGCTGAGGTTTATTATGATAACACAATGAATAGAATATATATTATATATTACAGCTTAACATAATGAATATTTTGACAGTGAATTGCAAAATAGAGTGCATGGGGCTACAGCAGGATTGCCGGGGCTTCTTAACCTGCAATGTTGAGACGATGATATTGAAGCCAACCAGGATAATATAATAGTTACCTCAATAGAGCTAGGACACGACGGCATCTCCTGTCCGAATTGGGCAGTCCGTTTGGGGTAGTACATCCGTCCGAATTGAGCAGTCAATAACCATCGTGTTGTGTTCCCGGCGGTAAGTAGGGTAGCCAGAGCTCACTGTAGGGAATCTGTGCTGTCAGTGGGGAGACCTTAGTCACCTGCGTTGTCAGTTTATAGAAGCTCTCTCAACCCCTACTCTTTTCCCCTCCCCTTTCCCCTTAATATTCGTAGTCTGACAACTGACACAAAATCCGCTATAACTTGCACCCAACCCAGTACTCGACGTTTCAATATTCCAACAAGATGCAAGCAGCCGTAAAAGAGAAATTCCTTTATGCGCCTCCAGAGTGCTCTGCTAATATTTAACGAAAAGGTTTTTGGTAACCAATCTTTTTACAAATTTCAGCTTTTACATGCAAAGTGCAGGCTTTTAGTACGATAACTTTGTTTTTGCGTACGTACGTCCTTAAATGAACCTATAAAGCTTGTGTACATAAATGAAAGTCACAAATTGTAGGACAAAATCTCTTTAAGCGGTTTTTGATACAGTGAATACTTATTTAGAAATAGATAGATAAGTAATTAAAAACACAATTGCATCAAGAAAGGAGTTTTCTAATGACCATGGCGTATTCCAATGAGCTCTTCCAGTTAGTATACAAAACAACACGTGCAAGGCTAAAGTATGACCAGGTATGACCCTCATACCGTGCAAACGATTCCATCAAGAACCAAGCGGTTCGGTACCTCTTATCTTTGCTGCACCATAAAGACATGGAATTCTTTACCAGTGCATGTGTTTTTGGGCAAATTTTTTGTGTGAACTGGAATCTAACATCATTAAATTTTGTGGTTTTATACTCAGTATGTGATCCTTACCCTTATAAAAACAAGAATGAGATCGGTAAATTAGTGCAAAGTTAACCAAAAACAACTGTTTTCACTGCCTACGAGTATATTAAAACTCATTGCTTTGATACGTAGTCAAAAGAAACTGATTTAACTTGATTTTAGTCCGATCATTATGAATTCTATTAATGTTTACGTTCCACTTGAAATCCTATTGACCGCATGGGGTCACCCATCCACATTATCAACTAATCTCTCAAAACAAACACACACTTAAACTGAGTTTAACACGTAATCCGTCGATTATAATAATCCTGGTTAAACCAAACGCTCAATCAAACTTGTATACAATCGACCGTAAGTTGTTCAACTTCGGCTAACTTCGACCAACTTCGGGTAACTTCGGAGAGTTTATCCGCCATCTTGTCTGATGTTGTCTACACGTAATGGTTCCGCCGATGCGGCGTGATAGTAACCGCTACACGGAAATTAATTCGACCTACGAGAATTCGCGGCTACACGAGTAACTTCTTATGGACGTGTTCTAGAAGTTTCTGTTTTATTATTTAATATTATTTATTATACGAGATAAGTAAAACCACCCACATCCGTGGTGGGGGCAAAGTTAGCGGTGCTTGTTAATGTGTTTAAGTTTTCAAGAAGTCTGAAGTTTGTATATCTACTCGTATCTACACTAATAAATATAAACAGTTTGTTTGAACGTACCTATCTCTGAAACTACTAAAGCGATTTCAAAAATTCGTTTTGTGCTTGATAGCTGAACTGAGCTGGAGAAGGTTAGGTACAAGTTTTTAAAGATTGGTACTTCAGAGTTAAGAAAAAAATCATGTAATTACGTAGCGGCCAAACTTTGTTATTTTTTCACGCGACTGTAATTTTGACCTCCACAATCCACTGGCGATATCGAAGTTCGTGGTTAGACCAGTTTGTCGAACTTTTTAGGGCTCCAACTTCACGTACCTAGTGGCTGCTCGTATAGCAACCAGGACCAAACAGCTTAACATAATCTACGACGCACGCAGAGATCTTAATTTCAATGTGTTCAGACTGAACTTTTTTTTATCGTGCGAAAATCACCATAGATACCACCTCCGTCGGCCATCGGGGGTGGTTATGTCGGGATTGAACCGACTAAAACCGCATGCCGTCTCGGGTCTTAATTACCGGAGTTTAAGGTTACCTAATAGGCATATCACTCGCATCCCAGCTGACCCTGGGCTACCTACGGTTTTAAGATGGCCCCACTCTCCCAAAATGGAGAGTGGGGCGAGCATCGCGCCACTTCGCCGACGGTGATGTCACCCAACCATCCAAAGGTGAAATGCAAATCTGATATCGACAGAAGACCTATAAAAACGTTTTGAGAAATCCTCCACCAATGGTGGTGCATAAAACGCGCCAAAGAAATAGCACTTTACATGAAAAATTTGAATGGGAAGGCATGGATGGAGGGATAAGTTGGCAGTTACCAAACATCTGTGGGCACTCGATCGATGGGAATTCAATAAAATTAAACATTCAGTCAGCGTATCCAAAGAGATCTTTGACGGGTGTGAGGCATAAGCGGTTAGCGATTTAATCTAATAGACACTTCTTCAACACAACTTCGTGTTATTTTAAGGAGGGAATGAAGCCTCACTAGCTAGTTACCAGGTTTATGTCCCTTTTAGCACTAGAGGTGTGCTGCACTAGAGGTGCATGATATTTGGGAGTTTATGGTGTGAAAACCAGTACCTACACCTACTGATTGGTGGTGAACGCCAAAATGCTGCTAATAATGAGTGAATAGGAAAGGGTAAGGTAATTGGCGTCAGGATGAGGAAGAAGATAAATATTATCATTTAATTTTAACCGCTTGATCTTCACAGCTGTATAGAATTGTCAGAATTGTCAGGGCTGGCTTCTTTTTTGCTCAGAGAATTGGCATTGCCATCCAACGTGGCAATGCCACCAGCCTTTTGGGTACGTTACCAGTCGACATCGATGGGGAGGAATTCTTCGACACCTAAACTTTTGTTAAATTTGTACATACTTAATATTTTCTAAGATAGTTTAATAATAATTATGTATAAATAAATAGAATATTTCATACTGCACAAAAAGTTAAAAGGGGATTAAACGTAAGAAATATTGTCAGAATGAATCTTACTTCTTGCTTCTATTATAAATACGAGAACGAAAGTTAACGGACATAAATGTTTGTTACTCCATCACGACTTAACGGATCTGATTGAATTTTGGCTCATAGACTATTGTCGCTGGAATAGGTTCCTACGGGATGCAGGCTCATATGGAGATCACAATTCCACGTGAGCATAAAACTAGAATTTCAAAATAAATACCGCCTCACTACGTACCTCTCTTATTAAAAGCAAAACTCTAGATTTCAAGTAATTTAATCATTCAATTACAACTTGTAGAATCCTAAGCACCTAATCTCGGGATTACTTTTGCTAGGACTAACTCTGTCGGCGGCAGAACCCGGTACGTTTCTTGTGGAATTGACCTTGATCCTGGCTTAGACCCAGTGTTAGACTTAATAAAATTAGTGTCGTATTATGAAATAAGTTTTCTACAAACTTAGTTCTTACTTTTACCCGCATCTATGTAGTAACGACTGGCTTGACGTATTTTACTTCTAAGGACTATTACTTGTCATTGAGCAACATTCCGGGATAATGGATTCAAGATTTATTTACTTGTTTAAACATGTGTTACCTAGTTTATGTTGTTATAATATTTTATAGAGTTTTAATAGAGTTTTATAGGATACAAAAAAGAGAGGTGTAAAAAATTGCACGAGTAAAATTTACAAAAATAATCGATCGGTTAAATATCGACTATCAGGCTTTCGTTTCAGGGTGGGTACTAAGCCGACAGCCGCCCAACCCATAATAAAAAATAAAGAAGGCGTTATTCATATCATGAAGGTGTAAACGCGATCTAACCCTATATTGACATCGTATTATATTCGATTAATCGGATCACGCCCTATTTAATAAGGGTATCGATAAAACGAAGTGAAAAAAGATAAATTTTATTGGTCATTAGAATTTATTTAATAATTTCTAATAATCCAATTATTTGATATTTCCGTTTATTGTGACATCGGAGAAGTCTACCTACAGTTTCGTTTAAAAGAAAATTACTGCAAATATTCGTATTCACCCCAAAATCCCTATTCACCCTGTTTCACGCTCGTCATATCTTATAACTTGTACCACACAAGAAATAACGCGTTACATCCCGAGCTCCCACTTACGGTTAATATGTTTATTTACTGAGTGCCGGCGATGCCTTCAAACCTACTCCGAAGGGTGATCTGTGTACTTAGAACTGTGGATACTCCCAATACTTTTTATTTGTAGAGTTTTTTCTTTGTTCACAAGGTTGTATCAAGTACGGCTTCCAGATTGTTTAGTAGTTTCGGAATACTTATAGCGATTGGAGATGTAGAAGTTCTCAGATAAGTAGGGCCTCCGGAGATCCTTTAGGAGTGTCTTGAAGCGTAATAAAATTATGCTTAGGATAAAAGTAGATTGAAATAAAAACTAAGAAGTGCGTAACGTCAAAGGCAAAAATTATATTTATTCTGTACCGCGGGTAACACTTAGCCCGTGGTATCGTCCTATTGAAATTTTGATCCCGTTCGCGTTTCTCTTGAGAACCTATACTAAGGATAAAAAGTAGCCTTTATGTTATTCCGGACTTTAATTAATTTATCCGTTTGCCAAATTTCAACCAACCCCGCCCAAACTCCTCAACCCCCTCCCCCTCGAAGGTCAACAGCACGAGTGTGACATGTCTGATGTTGCACACGTCAATAGGCCATGGTGACCGCTTCCCATCAGGTGGATCATGCGCTTGTCTGCCTCCTAAGTGGTATATTAAAAATAAACATATCTTTTCAGCCGTGAGAGCGTAATTGAGTGTCACATTTGGTAGGACAGGAAGTAGAAATTAAGAATCACCAGATTCCCCGGTCATGTAGGCCGATGTGACGAGACACCGTGCAGATTTAGTCGATTCAACTCTAGCACAACCCCCCCCCCCCCCCTCCGTGGGGATTGCCGCACGATAAAAAAAAGAATAAGAATAAGATTCGTAGGATAGGATAGAAAGTAGAATAGTGAGATAGGACAGACCATAAAATCAAATCGACACTTACAAAACGTAAAAAAAACTTACGTTTTTAATCAATGGAATTGTCGAGTCATTTATGCAATAAGTAATTTGGTGCATACCGACAATCCTTGTGTAATGATCACAATTCGTTGAGTGAAATGTAAAATCATCACGATTCGTAGAGCAATCAGGAGCCATTTCTGTATGGGAATTAATTCTGTGGTGACGTCATCACGTAGAAATTATTTTTTGTTTGGTAATTTATTTGGTAATTTCGGTTTTTGAGTAAAAAGCTTTTACGATTTATAAAAGTGGTGTTTTATTTGTATTTAATTGTGTGCAACGTGAGTCTGTGCAATGGTGTTAATTTATGCTGTCGGTAATTTTTTTCTGAAGTTTCTTTCACGTCGATATCACTTCACCTCGCCTGATGGTAAGCTAAAGTCTCAGGGGTCCCTATTATATACACCGATAGTGCCATAATGTAAAAGTTATTCCCAGTTGTAGCCAATTGGCATGCAAATTTTATCAAGACAATAAAAAAATAAATTCACAGTCTTGGTGGTTTAGCTTAAGCACAGAAGATTTTGGTAAGGCCTCTTTACCACCTATTTTCTGAGTAAAAAATGATTAAAAATATTGTACCTACTGAGTATTTCTCTTCACCACCTTTGGTTGACTGGTAGAGAATAGAGAATGCCCGTGGCATCAAGTCGGCCTATAGGTTACTTATGCATAAAGTTTAGTAAAAATATTATACAAAAAAACTATTATGTTAAGATTTTTAAATTTGAAGTCTTTTACTAGAAAAATATTAATAAAAACGATGTTTTTTTGTCCTTTTGTTCATCCTTGTCCATGTATATTGTATATTACTTTCAGTATTTTTTATTACAATGAATTATTTTATATTTCAGGTAAGAGCTGATTCAGCTGGTTTCACCAGTGATACTGGCGTAAGTAAATTTAATAAAAGTATTAATTAATGTTTTATTATTTCAATATAATTATATCAATTATGAATATACAACGTGTTGATTTGCATTTCAGCATCGTTCACAACTTCACCAGTTCATTGAATTAAGACTTCGTTCACGTAATTCACGGGCGGTTACCTTGGCGACGTACCCGTAGGACCTCCAAGTTTCGACCCCATCTGAAAAAAATTAGTACCCGTACGACCCTATTTCGAAAAACGGGGCCCGTACGACCTCATTTTATAAATCTTCTAAAATACAATCGTGCACAAAAGTGAAATATATTATCACAACAATGTAAATAAATATTTTTATAAACCGACTTCCTAAGGAGGTTCACTGTTTGAGCTGTATGTTGATCAGCTGACACTACCTACTTTTATGGACTTAGGACCGACAGAATACTTTTTTTTTTTTTTCGTTCGGAAATCCTCATGGATACCCACCCCGCGGCCAGCGGGGCAGGTTATGTCGGACTCTTACCGACTAAAACCGCACGCCGTCTAGGGTCTTCTGACGCCAGGGTGTAAGGTGGCCCAAAGAGCATTTCCCTCGCACCCCGGCGGACCGACAGAATACCTTAGTAACTAGAAGATAAGAAGGTACTAGATACAAAAAGTCAACAAACCTGGAAGTTGTATTTTTTTTAATCAGCTTATTTACGGAAATAAAAAAAATTTAAAATTAATAAAAAAAACCAGCCAAGTGCGAGTAGGACTCGCCCATGAAGGGTTCCGTAGCAGCAAGTAACTATATACGAGCCCATATAGGCTTGTGATAGCTAAACAACTAATATATAATACCAGTTTCACAAGAAATATTTAAACCAAAATATTGTCAATTAATTGCGGTTTATGACGTATTAAAAAAAAAAATTACCTAGTAGATCTGGTTCAAACCAATTTTCGCTGATAGTTTGCATAGCAATGTATATTTTATAATTTTTTTAATTTATCATTCTCTTATTTTAGAAGTTAGAGGGGGGGGGACACATTTTGCCACTTTGGAAGTGTCTCTCGCGCAAACTGTTCTGCTTAAAAAAATGATGTTAGAAACCTCAATAGCATTTTTGAAGACCTATGTGACGGATGCTCAAATGCAAATTAACTCTTTGTATAAGACATAAACAAACCATAAAAACTATATCATACACTAGAAAACATGGGGCCCACCAAGGACTGCATAAAGCCCTATCAAGATTTTGACGGAGGTACCTCTGTCATAGGCTGTCGTCGTTCAAAATTCAGAAACCTTTGAACTACTAACTAACTTTGAAGTACTAACAGAACCTACATAATTGCGATGTACACAGTACCTATATCTACGTAATTGTACGATGCAACCGTCAAATCAGCCAAGCGAAATTCCTTTACCATATGGCAGATATATCGAATTACACACTGCCTGTGAGAAACTGGTATATAAACACTAGTGTGTACATTCACTTCCACATCTATGCTATTATAACATTGTAAATAGCTGTATCTATCTGTAAAGATATTAAAAAAAATAACATTGGTTCTGAACACAAAAATATTTTTTTGAATTCTTGTCTTTGTGCGCGATGTACCCAAAAACTTATAACTAGCTTCCGCCCACGACTTCGCCCGTGTGGTAAAAGTCAGTATCATCACCAATTAAACGACTCTCTCCTCGATTCTCTACTCCACTCTCCACATCACTTCACTCCACTCTCCACTCCTCTCAACTCCACTTTCCACTCAAAAAAAAGGATAAAAAGTATACTATGTATACGTATCCTGGTTCTAAGCTACCTCCCTACCAATTTTCAGCCAAATCAGTTCAGCCGTTCTCGAGTTATAAATAGTGTAACTAACATGACTTTCTTTTATACATATACAGGGTCATTTGTAATTAACTGACATCCTTCCAGGGGTAGGTAGCAGACATCATAAGTAGCAAAGTTTGTTCTGCGACTTTCAATAAAACTGAATACATTACTTAATAATGAGTTTTCAAGTTTATTATTGTAAGAACGATATACTATTAAGCCTATGTTGAATTCATAAAACAAACATCGGTAGGTAGGTAGATAATGCATTAATGATTCAATTTAGATTTTTTAATGCGGGGTATTTGAAAAGTAGAATCATCGTATTTACAACAATTGAACTAATAGTTGATTTTTTTACAATATTACAAAGTATGTACAATTAGTTATTACCTCTGAGGTTCAAGTCCCGCGCATGCCGACGAGTATCGCTCACAAAACCACTTTCAACATTGACACATTTAACACAAAGACCACACCTAAAAATTTACTTTTCAGTTCATTAACACGGCCTGATTAGTTTTAATTTGCTTATGAGTATTCCACATTGGAATACTGATAAGGCGTGGTGATAGTCAGATCGAAACAACACGGTAACGCGAAAAATCGTGGCACACAAAGACAAGTGATGCACACCTGTAACGACTGTGACGCGCGCGCATCTAGCGACCGACTGGCGGCTTGCAAAAAGAAATGGGTCAAGGTCAAAGGCGCTAGCGCCGCGCCCCGCCTCCTAATTGATGAGACGAGTTTGTTTACCTAATTTTTACGATGCGCGTAAACTGCGGCGGCGGCGCACGTAGAGTTAGTAATTTTTAGACGCAAAACTAAACTAATATTTATTTTTGTATGAAAGTAATATTTAACGAATTATAAAAAGTCGTAGAACAAAAATGATCAGTTATGATGTTAGCTATCTACCCCTGCGAGGATGCTAGTTAATTACAAATAACCCTGTATATGTATATATAGACAGATAGATTAATAACGGATTTTGATCAGATATTTTTGTTTGAAATGTCTGAATCAGACACACACAGATAATATGTAAAATCATAATCGGTTGCGTGGTTGAATAGAACCTGAGATATAGTCAAAAACGCGAACGCAAAATAATATAACTTGGACGTCGGTCCACGTTATATAATTTTTTTTCCTATTCCGGTACTCAAAGTACCTATATGAAAACAACTTTGTAAAAATAAACTACGTGTGTATATAAAATCAAAAACTAAAACGTTTGCAAAACGTTCCGATGTCCTTATTCTGTGAACATTGTTCAAAGTAAATCCATTAAGGTATCTCGTGACCGTTCGGTTCGCCGGTAAGTGTTTGTGAGGGCGAGCACTCCCCCTCATCCGGTGGTCACTCTTAAACTCCCCTCTTTTATGTTTTAGTACAAGTTCCTTTGAGCTTTTAGTTTTACTACGATTATATTTATAGCGTACTAAAGGTATAACTAAACTTTGTTTAATCTGTATATCTGTAGAGGTAGGACACGACGGTATCTCCCGTCCGAAATGAGTTGTCCGACTGGTGTAGTATACCTTCGCTCTATATAAGACCGCGGCCATAATAACCATCGTGTTGTGTCCTGGCGGTTAGCAGGGTAGCCAGAGCTCACTGTACCTCCCCCCCCCCGACCCCTTCCTAACGCCCCCCCCCCCTCCCCTCCCGTCTTTCCTTCAGAGTAGGCAGCGTGTAAGTGACGCTCTTAGTGTCGCACACATCCATAAGCCACAGTGACCGCTTCCCAACAGGTTGGCCGTGTGCTTGTCTGCCATCTACGTGATAAAAAAATGGGTGTCGAAAGCCCTAGACAACTTCACCTGTAAATTGGTGCAACTTATTTTTTTCGTGCGCGGGCGTGGGGTGAGTTGTTTGTCCCAATGGCCGAGCGAAAAAAGGTTATGTCGTGCTCTTACCGACTAAAACCGCAAGCCGTCTATGATCTTTTGACGCCAAGGTGTAAGGTGACCCATAGAGCATTTCCGTCGCACTGTAAATAGTGCACCTACTAAAAACAGTTGCAGAGGCTGGTGGTCAAATGGCAGAGTATTTATTATTTATTTATTAATACCCTCATATAAGAACAACATCAGTTATCCGTTAATTGGAAGATTAACACGCCTTCGCGCCCTCTGTTGTTCTGAACTTTTTTTTTGTTTTAAATAGGATACGTCAGAATGACTTTACCTCGCCTGATGGTAAGCTAAAGGCAAAGTCTCAGGACTGGGGTCACCACCACATACACCGGTAGTGCTACAGTAGCGGCCCTAAGCTTGACGGCCTCATCAAATGCTTTTTGACGCCCCGATTAAAGGCCCCGGGACTATAGGAGGAAGGAAACACATGCGCTGGTAAAGAATTCCAAGTCTAGTAGTTACTAGCTAGTCAGTTATCCATCCTGTAGCCCATTTTGCTCGAATGTCACTACACATAATATAACATAACGTTTTTTTTGCCCTCGTGTCAGCTGCGTGACCTCCCACTGTCGTCGACCCGGTGAGTCATATCTTTTCCGCTAAATCTGATAATGTTGCCAAGTAATTATTGTAGTTTTTTTTTAACAACTACCTACATTACATTGTGTATTATTCAAATACGTAATTCTGTAGAGTACTTTTTAAACGTACTTACTTTATTGCCTGATAATGTAACCCATTGTTAAAGCCATATAATAAGTTGTATATTTTTAACAGTATTTTTTTTCTATACAATAACAGAAATCATTGCTGAAAATATTTTAGTACTTAAGCCCTTTCATTTCATATTCATATTGCGGTAGTTGTAGAACAATACGTAAGCTGCATTCTTCCTACCATCCCGGGTTCTTTAAGCGGGGCGTGAAAAGGCATCTGTCTAGGCCGTCAAGGTAGGGACCGCCGTTTTGGGACGAATGGTGTCTGGAATGGCGGCCCGTACCCTCTGGACTTTACCCTTGCTTCTTACCATCCAGCGGGGTTAAGTCAATTGACGGACTGAATATAAAAAAAAATTGTAGCCGCAGCCATCTTGGATTTACAATGATACAGAATAGATTAACATGTAAATTGTCATCAGAACTAAAGATATGTGCCAAATATCAGAACAATCCATCCACAGGAAGGGGGTAAATTTTCTATTACTAGATTTGACAAACAGGTTTTCATGCAGCAGAAGCGCGGGCCGTATATCGGGATATGCCTGCCAATGACATCATCCGCCGTGCTCTGTTCGTGAACCTAATGGACTGGTACGCGACGATGGCAAGACACCGGATGGTATGTCATTGCTGCCTTGGAAGATCGTAGGCCCTTGGTGTGGGACGCAACGTGTGTCGATACTCTTGCGCCTTCACATCTAACATTGGCAATGTAAATAATGTTTTTACTGAAAAAAAAAAACAGACCATGTTAAATAAAAGCATTTTATAGGGAGGTGTTATCCCAGGGAATGAATTACTACACGTTGTGTGAGTCAAGAGTATATATTTATCACAGATACACTGAATAGTTACGTAGGTACAAAGCCTGAAAGTTATAAAACTACTTCGAACACAGTTAGGACTCCGGCGACAAGTAGGTACTTGGAGCGGGCAAGGAGCGTGTGCGCTTACATGTGGTTTGAGCCCGAGTGAGGCGCACGGCGCGTGGCTTGTGAGAGAAACGAACAGCACACGAGTCGCGCGACGAACTTATATGTTAGAGGGAGACGCATAGCGCTTCGGTATCGTTCCGCGTGTGGCGCGAATCGGACGGCTAGCCGAGTGGGTTGCTATAATTTAATAATTAGGTGCGGTTGTTATAGTCATTTAAACACAAACCTTACTAATGCATAGCATGAACACATACAATATAACATTACATACTATATTATACGGTTTATGCCACAATATATTGTCACTACAATTGTGAATATCGACACATTAGCACCGGCTTCGTTCGTAAACAATACCTATTGTCACGTATTAATTAATAATAATTAGTACTGGGTTCATTAACAGCCGGTTGCTAAATTATAATAGAGATTTCTGATCAATTATATCCAAGATGGCTGGAAAGGACGTAGGTATTGTGTGCAATGAAATAACTGTACCTATCATTTTTTGGTGCGGGAATCCCTATGGATACCATCCCTGTCGCTAATGGGGTTACGTTGGAATTGAACCGACTAAAACCGCACGCCGATCCCTCATACGAAACAAAGACGGTAGGTATTACATTTTGTTCGGCCTTCGACAAAGTCAAAGATTAAGCAAACAAACAATAGATTTGTAAATACCCGTAGACCAAATAAAAATGCCCCTAAGTTTCTTGCCGGTGTCTTTTCATAACGGCCCCATTCTGTGATCCATTTGCTAAATATTATTTATTTTTAACCTCATGAAAATTCAGTTTTTATGGCCTATACAAAATAGATGACACACAATATAGAATTCTTCAAAGTTTTTCAGGGTCGGCAACGCGAGTGTGACGCCCCTGGTGTTGCACGCGTCCATAGGCCACGGTGACCGCTTCCCATCAGGTGGGCTTTTTGGTTATCTGCCATCTAAGTGGTATAAAAAATATTTAGACAATGCCGGGTCTAAAATTTCGGTCGTACGATCTATGATTGCCTCCCTTCTCTGTCAGTTCACAAATGTTAGTGTCAAGGACTGTGACCCTAAGACCTTGACAACACAACAATATGTTCCAAAATCGTACTAATTATACCATTATTTGCAGTACATTGAACTGATACAGACAACCTTGACGCGGTCATTCTGATTATACGATAGTAATAATGTAATGTACATTCAAGTTTTTTGTTATGCGGGTTAGTTGTGAGGAAATAATTTGAAGCATAGCATACCAGTTAAGTATCAATCTAGTAATTGTTTTGAGTCCAAACTAAACGATTTTATCACCGGGGCTTTAAAATATCTGACGTAAGTAGGACGCGACGACGGGATCTCCCGTCCGAAAGTTCCCGGCGGTGAGAAGGGTAGCCAGAGCTCAAAATCCCCCTCATCCCGCAATCCCCATATACAAGCCCCCATACATTCCCTCCTGATGTTGCACACATCCATAGGCCACGGTAACCACTTCCCATCAGGTGGGCCATGTGCTTGTCTGCCACCTCAGTAGTATAAGAAAGATGCGAACAAACACAATAGATCACCGGTGTACGAGCTAATTACTTTACGGGCTCCTTGGCTTCTCCGAGAGTGATTGCCATTATTTGACCTCCCAACCAAGGAACGCTTGCGCAAGAGCCTCATCCATTGTTTACTAGGTGCACCACTTGCAGACCGACCTCAAGGATGTCAATAGGGCCTTCTACACTCTAAAAAGCGAGAAGCCCAAGCCAACTAAATCTGCAACCTATGATACTGATCCTGCGGCCAGCGGGGCAGGTTATGTCGGACTCTTACAGACTAAAACCTCACGCCATCTCGGGACTTCATTACCGGGGTGTAAGGTTACCCAATAGGCATATCCCTTGCACCCCAGCTGACCCTGAGCCATCTACGGTTATAAGATGGCCCCCTCGACCCCCCGTTGGCTCCCCACTGTGCCCTCTGCTAGTCAGAGGGACACGTGGAGAGCCTCCGGAGTAGCCCTCTAGAGGGCCACTCCCACCCCGGCTGGATTGGCCGCAGGCAGCAGCGTCTCCCATGGCGAGTGGGAGCACCACGTGGAGGTTCCGGCCCGCACCTCCGAGGTGAAAGCCTCAAATGCAATAAGGCAACGCAAAAATGGCGATGACTTCATTACATCATAAAAAGCCGATTAAATTGTAGATGACATGCAATAAAAAAAAACTAATGTATTTACGTAGATTTATGTGTCATACTAACAACGTGCGATGGGAGATAAAGAGATTTGAAAACTGGATAATGTTTTTGTCCATTGTTTTTGTTTCTCACAAAACAATTATAAACACCAAATACGTATATAAAAATTTAGGTAGGTACATTACGTGCAAACATGGTTTTTTAATGTTTATCTATTTATGGAACCCTTGAATATTATGAAGCAACTACTTACATAACAAGTTATTAAATTTAAAAAAGCTCTTTAAAAACAAGTTTTCTTTTAAGTGCATAACCAGACAAATAAAATCAGCCCAAAGTTTTTTTTTTATATTTAGGACACGTCAAAATGACTTTACCTCGCCTGATGGTAAACTAAAGGCCAAGTCTCAGGACTGGGTTCACGAGTACATACACAGGCAGTGCTACAGTGGCGGCCCTCAGCTTGACGGCCTCATCAAATGCTTTGTCCGCCACGCCGCTTAAAGGCCCCGGGACTATAGGAAACACATGCGCTGGTAAAGAATTCCAAGTATTTATGATGCGGCAAATAAAAGAGGCACCGAACCGCTTGGTTCTTGGTGAAATTGATTCCACTGTGTGGGTGATACCTCAGCCTGGCACGTGTAGTTCTATATTACTGAAGCATTCCAAAATTTTTAGAATTCTTGTCTGTTGGTTTGAGATGGACGCAAAAATAACTTTTTCTGCCAGAAAGTTCGTGGTCAGACTTAAAATCTGACATGTTTAAATTGCAGTTGGTTGAGTAGAACCGGAAATATGACCAAACAACGATAAATGGTTACTTCTAGGCAAGCGTACTCCACCGTCGACCACATCATCACTTACCAACAGGTGAGATTGTGGTCAAACGCGAGCCTATTACCAATTTAAAAAAATGGGCGAAGCCGCGGGCATTATCTAGTAAAGCTAAGTATACAAATCGACATCAGTTATTTTGCACTGAGCGATAATTGAACCCGCGACCTCTGACTTAGTAATCGAATAGATCGCTTTACCACTTTGCCAGGGCGTAATAAAAATAAATTTTGGCATAAAAATTTAATGAAGTAATTGCGACTGAAAGTACTAATTTTAATCTAACTCCCCAGCATTAAGTCCCTTAGTAGCTTTATCACAACAAAACTTTGCTTTCTAAATAATATTAAATTAGGTTACCCGTTGCGTTGGGCAGGCAATCGGCGCGGTCAAAAATAACAGCTCGCTGGGTTTTCTTGCCGGCGTCTTCTCAAGACGGGCCGCGTTTCGAACATACCGGTGCTCCATTTTCCAAACCTAAGTAGACGTTTAGTTAATGCAAAATTTAATGGTCTATACAGAATCAATGTCTGAGAATCAAATGATTTTAGTAACCCGTTGCGGCGCGGCGCCTAACACCTAACAACGTTCCGCTATTAATTTGCATGAAACAGCACTCTTGCCGGTCGCCCTCGACGGGTACCCGCACCGGGTAGTTGCATAACACAGCGGACAGCTTTAGTCTGAAATGGCGCGACGCCTAAAAGGTATACGATTGAAACCATTATTTTAATTAAAGCAGAGCTATAATAATTCCAAGTAAGTCGTAAAACTATTTTTAAAGTAGTTTATAGCAGTGTTTTAACTGCGGAATGTCTGTCTCTTCCCTTTATAGATAGACATGAAATAGGTGTAGGGAATTATTTAAATAGTAAAGATGATTTTACGGAGGTAGGACACGACGACGGTATCTCTCGTCCGAACTGAGCCGTCCGACTGATTTTGTACCTCCGCCCTACAGAAGACCGTGGCTATAGTAACCATCCCTTTATTGCCCGTGGTTCACCCGCATTGTCCACCTAGGTGGACTACAGGCAATATTTTTTTCCCGTGGTTCACTCATTATATTCATGTATATTTTATTATGGCCTCTTGGTTCAGCGGTTAGAGACCTTACCTGCTGCGCCGGAGGTCGTGGATTCGATTCACACTAAGGACAATTCTTTGTGTGACCCATAATGAACTGTCCCGAGTCTGGGTGTGTTTTCTATGTATAATGAGTATATATATATACTTTTTATTTATGATGTGAAATATCGTACTTTAGTTAAATATCTTTTTTCATATTGTAAAATGATATTCAAATAGTTTAATTTTATATTTCAAATGTGTTTTAGTTACGTAAACTTTCAACAATTACTTCTATGCTTAATATAATAACAATAATAAACGTTTATTCTCACCATGTCTCACTATCAATGTTATCCTTTCGTTATACAATGATGGAATAATATGGATATTCCAGTGGACCACGGGAAATATTTTTTACCCATGGACCACCTAGGTGGACAATGCGGGTGAACCAGGGGGCAATAAAGTGTTGTGTTCCCTGTGGCGAGTAGGGTAGCCAGAGCTCACTGTCAGCGGGGTGACTGAAGTTTCCTGCGTTGCCAGCACAGAAACTCTCTGGGGTCCGCTTTACCAGTCTTGACTGCGGATTTGGCTGGATCTCGATATTTTCCGTGAAGCAACTACCATCTGACCTTGACATTAGGCGATATCGCAGCATTGCAGCTAGACCGTTGTTGTTGGACTTTTTATGGCTCCAACTACCCGTAACGACTGCCATAGATGTTTGTTGGCAACGGGGACCGACGGCTTAACGTGCTCTCTGAGGCACGACCAGACCAATGCAAATATCCATTATTCATGCATACAAATATTTGCACTGAGCGGAGATCGAACCCACGCCTCGTGCGCAGCGGCCGCATTCACTACCGCTACGCCACAGAGGCTGTCTACTAATACTTAGTTGAAAGGTTAACTTTAATTATAGAAAACTCCTATTTCGACATCACAAGTATTTATAAACGAAATTACTCGTAACTGGCTCTTCAATATGAAAAGCTTTAATACTTTTCTCGGCCGATTCCAGGGGCCTTACTCTGAAAATCGAACATGAACGTTTCGGATCGAACGAAAACGGACCATTTGTCAAACAACGACAGCGAAAACGTCAAATGTATTTCGGGAGTAGGAGGTGTACTGATAACGATCGACAACCTCAATGTCAAACGATCGAAGACGGATCCGAAATCCGAAACGAAACACTTTCGGGGTAGCTAAATGGTCAAAACGTCAATGGATACGAATATTTTCGTTTTTCGGAGTAAGGCCCCTGGCTCTTCAATATGAAAAGCGTTAATACTTTTCTCGGCCGATTCCAGGAACGTCCATTCATCTCTTGTCTATTAGTCTGCTAATTACGTCAGACACAGCCAGGCATATCTGTCATGGCCATAATGAATCTTTATGTCTCGTGTCGTCGCCAGCCAACCTTATTTGTCTCTTTCCCTCCGGCAGCGTTTTCTTCAACAATGAGGAAAAACTATAATAAGCTTTAGAGACACTGTGGCCACAGTGACAAAGAGAAGCGTTTTTCATTATTAAACGGTTTTATTTAGCTTGTTTGGGTCAAATCTAGTAATTGAAAATTGACCCCTTTCCAGTTGCTGGATTGGTCTGATATTTGGCAGAAATCTTTTATTACCTACGTAAAACTGTTTAATAAAAAAAATTTGTTTGCCTAATTTATAAGATACTGACGTCAAATGAAAATAAGGTCTTTTTAAAAGCTTTTATTTCTGTAACTGTTAACTCGGTGAGTTTGTTAGCTGTTGTCAAATCTTATAAGCCAAATTTAAACCACTTACTGACGTTAGATTGAACAAAAAATTTGTTTAGGTACTCGCGTATCTTTGTTGATAATACGATGATTATGGTACTATGAAGCTTGTCTGTTTATGGAGTTGGAAAATGTGCATAAGAACTCCTGCAGTAAAAAAAGATAAAACCGTCTGGTTTGGACTCATTTTATAAGTAGGTGATTTTGGTTTGAATTATCAGTCAGTCTATAAAAAGAAAATTGACATCTGAATAGAGTAAAAATCATTGAAAATATGTAGTCTGCAAATATCTGGGTGATTAGGCTACCACGGAGGAAGACACACGTGTGAATATGTATGTAGGTATGTGTATTTCTAGATGACCCTTTACATATATGCTCCTAATGCTTCAAACGGCAACAAAATATCATATAAAATAATGTATAGTGTTCAGTTGCTACGTGTCGCCCGCACTGGCACCACACCCTATACAAAAGTAAGAAAAATAGATCTGGGAATAACTATATAGCGTTATTATATTGTAAGCAAAAAACGTCACAAAGGCAAGGTTATAGTTACCAAGTAAGTATTGAAAACGTATTGTATATATTTTTGGATAACATACTAATCTAGCTAAAGCCCGCGGCTCCGCTCGCTTTGTATTTCACTGAATGCAATTTCTTTCTAATAGGAAAAGGGTATCAAAATCCTTTCAGTAGGTAATTCATCCATCACGAACAATTAGACAAGGATATTCATGCAACTAAAAAACACGACGGTATCTCCCGTCCGAAATGAGCTGTCCGACTGGGGTAGTACCTCCGCCCTACAGAACACCGCGGTCATAATAACCATCGTGTTGTGTTCCCGCCAGTAAGTAGGGTAGCCAGAGCTCACTGTGCCCCTCCTCCCCTCACCCCATTCTAGCCTCCCGTCACCTTCCTAGCCCGCCCTCCTTCCCTTCAGGGTAGGCAGCGCGTGTGCAGTGACACTCTTAGTGCTGCTCACTTCCATAGGCCACAGTGACTTCCCATCAGGGGGACCGCATGCTTGTCTGCCACCTACGTAGTATAAAAAAACTGCACTAAACGGGAATCGAACCTAATATAACAAACACCTCAAACCCAACCATCATAAGCGTTACTTTCTGACTCACACGATCATAATATAAGTTCATAAAAAAATCATATTATTACACCTCACATCAAAAAAGCAGTCCCTTATCCCCAGGATTTACCTCCATCAGTCCTACGAGTCACGTAGCCGAATCACGTAGTGGTTGATCCCAACCCACGTCACCTCCGTCAGTGTTGCCATACCCTGGTACAGTCAGCAGCAAAAGTAGATGATCATATTCAGATTTTGAAATTACTTTTTGGCCAAAGTTAGTTATATTTCTTGTTAAATTCTGTTTGTTTACTTAGTAGACTCTATTTAACTATGTTTAAACATTAAAAAGAATAATTTTCATTCAGATTTCTAAAGTTGTAATGTGTGCAAATATCATCAACTTTTGCTGCTGACTGTACGTAAAGGCTTTAAAGGGATGTGTTTGACATTCAGATAGCATCCCGCGTTCGTGGACTGGCTATAAAGTCAAGGGCAATAATATCTGTGTTTTTTCTGCTGAGGTATCGCGAATATCATCCATCATAATATCATTTACTAATATCAAAAAAATAATAAAAATAGATATATTATTAGAGTAAAATATATAGTAATTGCCTATTTAAACAAATTCCAATGACCATTTTATCCCTATTCACCCCGTTTTAACCGGTACATGTTATTTATTTTAGAATTTATTTAGCTGCTTAATAATTTATTTTAGAAAATGTCAAGCATTTAACCGAATATTCGATGATTCTCTTCATTGTGACGTGGAAATGGTTTATAACTGCAAAATTTAACTATCCGTTTTGTTCCTATTGACCCCTTAATACCCATTTACCCCGTTTACGGTACTGAAACTATGTACTTTATATTACATTTTTCTTAAAATTCTATTTAAAATATATAGGTATAAGCAAAGGAGGTAGAACACGATGGTATATCTCGTCCGAACAGAGCACTCCAACTGGAGTAGTACCTCCACCCTACAAAACACCGTGGCCATAATAACCATCGTGTTGTGTTCCCATCGGTAAGCAAGGTAGCCAGAGCTCACTGAAGGGTTTCTCTGCCATCAGCACAAAAACTATCTCACCCGTATATCAGATATCTATGGTCAGTTGGCTGTTTCACATCAAAAAGTTCTGCAAAAATGGTATACACTACATAAAAGGATTCACGGAGTTTTGGCGCCAACGCGGAAAAAGTCACATCGGGGCATTGTATCATTTTCTAAAATTAGTGTAAAATGTAGTTATTATGTGTAAAAACGGTGGATTTTTAAACATAACATTTTCGACAACGTGCACAACAATATTACCCTGAAATTGTGCTTTTCAACGTTGATTTCAAAACTCCATAGAAGCCTCTAGTAAAGTCTCCACCATTTTACTGGGGCAAGACTATGAAGGAAGACTGACTTGACTATTGACTATGAAGACCGTGACTTGACCTGAACTGTGAATAAATAACGAAAACGCTGCATAATACATTTTATGCAAAGTATAATACTTGTTTTTGGCAAATTGCAAAGCAAGGAAGCCATTTAAAAAAAAAAAAAAGGATTCACTACCCTTATTTAGGGTGGGTAGTCTAAAGTACCATTCCATTAGATCGAACCGAACGTAACCGTTACGAAAACGGTTTTACGATATTTAATAACGTTTACGATACTTAATAACGTTCTTGGAGTAAGTACATCGATTAAGATAGGGCTGCCACTTAAAATTCATTGCTGAAGTGTTACATAATTTGTTTATGTAGTGTTAAGGTGACAGGTGAAGTATGGCTGGCGATTAAATGGGTTATAGTTCTGTGCCCAGTAGCGTCTCTTGTGAAGGTGATGGACGGTTATATATCCTCCTGTCGCATTTAGTCCATCCCAGTTACCTTTTTCTGAGGGTTCATTATCGTCAATCCGGATAAGGTGGAAGTGGCCCTCTAGAGGAATGCTCCGAGGCTCTCCACGTGTCCCTCTGAGTAGCAGAGAGCACAGTGGGGAGCGAGCGGAGGGCGATCAGTTTGGAAGCGAACGGTTGGGTGACAGGACGGCCGCCTGTCACCCTATACCCCACCGTCGGTGAAGTAATTACCGGGGTATAGTTAGTTATTAATTAGTAAGGACACCCCGATAATTAAGACGGTGTGCTGTTTTAGTCGGTTCGATCCTGTCATAACGATGACCGACGGGGGTGGTATCCATGGGGATTTCCGCACGATAAAAAGGATCCATTTTCGTAATACAATATGTTCAAAATTCAGTTTCGATCTACTCGATTTGAATCTCTAATCTATAACGAGACTTGATCAGGTCGTCAGTCCACCTTGCCTCCTTTTTACCCGACTACCGAAGAAAGGAAGGTAATGTTTCTCGTTTGCCGTTGGCCATCTACGGTTTTAAGATGGCCCCCTCGACCACCCGAAAGGGGGGGTGGGGCGAGTATCGCGCCACTTCGCCGACGGTGGGGTGTAGGGTGACAGGAGGCCGTCCTGTCACCCAACCGTCGGCGCGCAGACAATCAGCTCGCCCCCCGCTCGCTCCCCACTGTGCCATCTGCTAGTCAGAGGGACACGTGGAGAGCCTCGGAGCAGCCCTCTAGAGAGCCACTCCCACCCCAGCCGGATTGGCCGCAGGCAGCAGCGTCTCCCGTGGCGAGTGGGAGGCGCTGCTCGCCTCCGTTGCCCAGGTGCACCACGTGGAGGTTCCGGCCCGCACCCTCTACTCTAGGACTCGTTTGCTTTATGTATCTGTACCTAGGTATGTATGTATGTAAAAAAATACTAAATTGTTACACACTAACATGAATGTGTAAAGTTCATTGACACTTCGTATCAACGTAGACAGATCTCTATAACAAAAACATTGGCCATAAATTAATATGTTATGTACAGTTAAGTAAAACCATGAAATAGGTACATTTACATAAGAAAAGCATATAATTTTCTTGATTCTTCGTTTTCAAAGACATCATCATAGTTGAATGAACTGTTTTCAATATTAACAACTATGAACAAAAATACGATAAATTAACGTCCTCTGTGGCTTAGCGGTAGTGCATTCGCCTGCTTCGAATGCGCGGGTTCGATTCCCGCTTGGTTGTATGCATGATACGTGTATGTGCATTGGTCTGGGTGTTTCTATGTATAATATGTATGTATAAAAAAGTTAATAAGCATGTGTAGTGTATATAGAACCCATAATATGATGATACGACGAAATTTAAATAGGAAAATTCCGGTATAAATGTCCGTCTGACAATACAAGAATTTTGCATATCCGTCTACAAACACAGTCGTTATACCCGAATAATCATAAAAAAACTCAGAATTGACATAGCATACATAAACTCACGCCTATATCCCCGAAGGGGTAGGCAGAGGTGCTAGCACCCACATTTCGCCAGTTTATGTTTTAGGTCCCAATGTAATTGAATTGGGATTGGGAACTCAGAATTGAAACCCTCGTTATTCAAAATCCGTTAAAAAATATAATAAAATCAAAAAATAAAAATTCAGATAAGTGTATCTAGTTTCCCAAACATGTAAGGTAAGGTTACCAATTTCTCACCCTCTCACTCTCTCTCTCTCTCTCTCTCTCTCTCTCTCTCTCTCTCTCTCTCTCTCTCTCTCTCTCTCTCTCTCTCTCTAACTTAAGAGCACTACTCTTGTCGGTGGAGTAATCGCCTTTTCACTCTATTTTCTGCTCTATTCTCATTTAAACAGAGTTATATCGTAAATAACAATATAATACCCATGTTGTACAACTTAACTCATTACAGACGCTATCGCTGGTAACGACGTGTTCCTTTAGTACAAGAGCTTCCGACTTCGGCAGCGTATTATATCTTCAAGCTAAATTTACATACATGCGCGTAGCAGTAGTGCGTTCGATTGCTACGTCAGAGGTCGCGGGATAGATTCCCGCTCACAACACTAAGCATTCAATGGTTTGAGTGTTTTATACAAATTTCATTATTTATTTACAAAAAAATGTCTTCTTCAACCTAGCGTTAATCCCAGTCGCATCCAAAGGTTTCACCGCGGAGTCTGGGGTCCGCTTTACCAGTCTTAACTGCGGATTTGGCTGAACCTCGATTTTTTCTGCCACTACTGCCATCTGACCTTTACAATCCAATGGTGACATTAGGCGATATCGAAGCATTACAGCTAGACTGATTTACTAGCTAGACTTACAAAAAATGTATCTAAGCATAATTATTATTTTAAAATAATGTTTATTACGGCCATGAACCTATAAAACAAATTTGATTGAAATGTGATTCCTGGTTTTGTTTTTTATACAATTTCACTATTATACACAATACATGTTTTTTTATTTTTTCACTACTGAAGCTGACGGAATCGAATACCGTTTGCTTTGTAGGGGCCCAACTAGTATGTGAGTGTGTGCGTGCCAGCTTGTACGTATAAGCAAGTGTGTTGACTCTAGCGTCGTCAGTTGTATTCTTCAATGCGTTCCATTATGTTTTTTAGGTCCATGAACAAAGAAAAGAAACACCGAACGTTCATTTGTGGATATTTTCCGTATCCGATTTCGTATCTTAATAGCCCACTAAAGTATTATTTGCACTGTTGATAACAATAGTTACCTATATCATAACAGATAAATAAGATAATCAGTAAAAATCAATATTATGGCGGCACTTGGGCTATTCATGTATGTTTGAATTGGTACTTGACATGCTTGGTTATAATTTATACTAATATTTATTATAAAGAGGCAAACAGTGGACGTCTAAAGTAGATGATTATTTTCAGATTTTAAAAATATTTATGTGTAAATTAGTTTATGTTCCTTAACAAAAAATACTGTTCTTTTTTATATATAACACGTCAAAATGACTTCACCTCGCCTGATGGTAAGCTAAAGGTAAAGTCTCGGGTCACCACTACATACACCGATAGTGCTACAGTGGTGGCCTCACTCAGCTTGACGGCTTCATCAAAATGCTTTTCCACGTCCCGCTTAAAGGCCCCGGGACTATTGCGGGTGGCGAGCCTATTGCCATTAACCGGGCACTTATAAACCTGCGATAAATACACACATAACTTCGAAAAGCATCGAAAAGTCATTGGTGTGTGCCATGGTGAACCTGGGATCGGGCCCGAGACCTCGTCTCAGCAGTCCATTACCCAGACCACTAGGCTACCGCAGTCTACATAGACGTATCAAAATTGTTATGAAAGACATGTCTGCTATACATAATATAGTATTTATGTGCTCATCAATATAATTGTGCGCTCTGCGGCACGTTTGAGCATACGTTAATGTATCTAACTTCCTGAATACTAAAACAGATCATGAAGCAACACATTAAACGGTATATATAATGTTACGGAGTATGTACGTACGTCGGTATAATTAATGATTTAGTATCACGGCTTAATGAAGTCTTGTGTTTGGATGTTTGGAAATTGCGAAGTAAGTACAAGCATTAAGTTAATTGCAACCATCTATTAGGTGGGCGAGTTGTCGCATCTATGTTTCGTACTTTTAAGACAAGGGGTTTAAAGAGTATGTTCCACGATGAGATAACGACTTTTTGTTGTGATAGATTAGCTTGGGCTTCTTCGTAGAGCCCTATTTAAATCTTAAATGTGCGATTTTTCGTAATGCGTTTAAAAAAAAATTATTAGGTCTATATTTTCTGGGTCCGTAGAACTCACAAAATACAGGAAAAATGTTTAAAAAAGTCCAGTTAACTATTTTGATATCCAAAAATGAGGAAAACCTTATTCGCAATTCTGTGACATTGCTCATTTCGTAGAAAATTATGATCAAATTCAATTTGATGAAATTTATGAAAAATAAAAAACAATTTATTATGCTTGAAACTTTTAGAAGTAACTATTGTCTTATAGCAAAGGTTGACTCAACACTTTACACAATTTTGGAGATTCTGATGGACCGTCCCCCCTCCCCGGTGGGCCCCTTGCTAGCCAGCGCGGGTGGTTATGTCAGACTTGAACCGACTAAAACCACACGCCATCTTGGGTCATAGCCGCCGGGTATAAGGTGACCTATAAGGTATTTCCCTCGTACCCCGACTGTCCCTTCGTACCCACCGCTCAAGTCAAAGAATCTCCCCCAAAAGGCGTATTACTTAAGCAATAATAAAAGAAATCATATAGTAATATAAGGGAGGACATTTTGACAAACTCAGCACGTTCATAATTACTAGGGTGGGTATTCACAATAAAAAGTAATGAGGCGTCTTCATTGACTATAAAAGTCATCCGTGCTGTGTTAGCCAGATTTAAGTTTGTGTCCTACGAGTATAATTTGTTAATTATTTAGTTAGATTTTGTTACGTATAATCCTACTAGTTAAAGGCAAAAATTTGTAATATATAGATGATTGATTATATAGATGTATGTTTGTTACTCTTTCATGGAAATAAATTATAGTCTGGAATAACAACTCGTAGGCTATTTTTTTTATTCAATCAATCAATCAATCAATCATTAATTATTTGCGAACATGGGTACAGGGTATCGGTGTTTGAACATAGTGTAAGTATGACCAGCCACATTCTGCCTCATCATTTTTCTTGGAAATTTTGAAATATTGAGTAAGATTGTATGTATGGATATTATGAAATGGCTATTAAGAACTTCAGGGTGCAAGCAAAACTACACCACTGCTAATTGGCGAACAAGGCTCTTGTGCAGGTTTTCCTTTCGATGTTGGGGTTTGGAATAAAATCACATAAAATAATAACTCTTTAATTTTAAAAAAAGATTTTGAAAAAACAAGCTTTCTAGTTAGTGTATAACCAGGCAAATTAAATAACCTCACTTTCGGGGGGTCGAGGGGGCCATCTTAAAACTGTAAATGGCCCAGGGTCAGCTGGGGTGCGAGGGATATGCCTATTGGGTAACCTTACACCTCAGTAATTAAGACCCGAGACGGCGTGCGGTTTTAGTCGGTTCGATCCCGACATAACCACCCCCGATGGCCGACGGGGGTGGTATCCATGGGGATTTCCGCACGATAAATACAAGACAAGAATAAAAGGAATAAAGGAATAAGCGAGATAGTGGTCAAACTATCATCAATAAAAAAGGGTCTGAACATGCAGATTTCTGAACTGAACAAGATAAACTGATCAAGATCATGTTTAAGCTTAATTTATTTTGTAGTCTTTTTAAAAATTAATCATTTTAGCCCTTTTTTATTGATGATATTTTGACCACTATTCCTGTATTCCTTTTATTCTTGTCACCATCATAACGATAGTGTTAAGTAAACGTGCTTACTTCTTAATTTATTTATTTATTTATTTATTCATTTTGCAAATGTAGGTAAAAGTTGTTACATGTTCATAATAAATATTGAAGTATCACTACATTTGGCCTTTCGGCATGCAAAATTAACAAAATAGAAATAAGTTCATGCACTAACGTTAAATTACAATACATATTTCATTACAATAATATAATAATATGGATTATAGTCTCGTAAAAAAAAGAGAAGAAAATGTCAAATATTGAATGTCAAATTATAAAATTAAAGTGATTAAATTCATTAATTTCTATATAACAATGTCCGGATAGATTAATTGTAGGAATGCAAACTCAAATAATAGTAACTGATTCCTATAAAATAACAATACCTATATAATTACATCTACAACAATTTGTCATTAACATACTCTTCTACTGAATAATAACATTTTTCGATTAAAAGGTTTTTAATATTGCTCTTAAATGCATTTATATTTACTATTTGCAAAATAGATTTGGGTAAACGGTTGTAAAGCCTAGGAGCCATGCAGAATATGCTATTGTTAAGATATGCCGTTGTATTGGCTGGACAAGATATTTTCATGTTATGTCTTATACTGGTAAGATTTTTAAACAGCTGCATGTTTTTCCTCACAAACAATATTGTCTCTAAAATATATATAGATGGCAATGTCAAAATTTGCAGTCCTATGAAGCTAGGTCTACAGCTGTCAGTGCGTCTCAATTTGCAGATGGCTCTTATGCATTTCTTTTGGGCTTTGAATATGCTTTCGACATTAGTCGAATTACCCCAGAAAATTACACCGTAATTTAATATTGGAAACACATATCCATAGTATGCTGTTACAATAGTTGATGTACTTGCTGTTTTAGATAACATGTACAGAGAGTAAGAGTGTTGATTTATTTTCGAGCATAACACTTCCAAATGAATCTTCCAATCCAGACCATCGTCTATATTTAGGCCTAAAAATTTTGTTTCTTGTACCTGTTTTATTTGTGTTCCGTCATACCGTACGTCCAAGTTTGTAAGTTTATTAGTCCTATTTCTAAATGTCATTATGCATGTTTTATTTAAATTAATTTTCAAATTATTAGCTGTCAACCATTTAATAGAGTCATGTAAAGTAGTGCTTATGTCATGTTCAACCTGTGATTTGTTATTTCCGGTAAATACAATTGTGCTGTCATCCGCAAAAAGTATGGTCTTATAATTTATTATTTGAGGAAAGTCATTTATGTAAATGATAAATAACAGTGGTCCCAGCACACTCCCCTGAGGTACTCCAAAGGCAACTTTCCTTTGTTCTGATGAGTAGTTAATTAGTTTTTTAGTAGAGCTACATATTCTAGAGATTTGCGTGGTTTGTATTCGATCACATAGGTAAGATTTAATTAATTCCAACACATTTCCTCTCACTCCATATGCATACAACTTGTCAATTAAGATGCTGTGGTCTACATAGTCAAACGCTTTAGTTAGATCCATAAAGATAGCAGAGGCTTGATTTTTTTGATCTACTGCCGTCATAACCGTTTTAAGAAAGTTATAGATTGCTATATTAATATTTTTATTCTTGCGAAATCCGACTTGCTCGTCGGCTAATAAATTGTTCATATCGAAATAATCATAGAGACACTCATGAATGACCCTCTCGAATATCTTAGAAATGATTGCAACTAGAGCTATAGGTCTATAGCAATCCATGTCTGCTTTATCGTTCTTTTTAAAGAGGGGTTTTATCACAGTAATTTTCAATTCACTAGGAAACACACCATGAAATATACACATGTTAATCAGGTGACTTAATATATACGATAACTTAAAAGACACATGTTTTAAAATTCTTGTTGAAATCTCATCATACCCAGTACTATTTGTAGATTTGAGATTCAGTATAATTTTATTTATATCTTCAGGAATAGTAGGAGACATAAACAAGGAATTGGATTTTTTAGTGAAGGATATTTTCGGTGTAGTTTGGCCCAACTTAGTGACCTGATCAACAAAATGGTTGTTAAATGAATTTGCTATTTGTGTAGGATCACTAATAACTACATCGTTTACTGTAATGTGCCGTATATATTCCCTGGGCTTATTAAATTTATTTTTATTAATTACAGCCCAAGCAGCTTTACATTTATTTGTTGAATTTTTTATAAAATTGTCATTCTGAGACTTTTGAGTTAACTTTATAACTCTGTTGAGCCTAGAAGATAGGTTTTGAAAAGCTTCTTTATTTTTATTTGTACGATTTTTCCGATATTGCCATAAAAGTTGCCGTTTTCGTTTACAACATAGTCTTATGCCTTTCGTGATCCATTTTGGACGTGTTCTTGCTGAGATTTTGACACGTACTATTGGAAAACATAGGTTGTAAAATAGTCTAAATAATTCGTAAAACTTAGTAAAAGCGCTATTTGGATCCTGGCAATCATACACTTCCTGAAAACTGAGTGAATCTAAACATTCTTTAAATTTTGAGATATTATCCATTGAATAGTTTCGCTTTTCAACGTACCAATACTTAAGTGAGTTAACATGTTTTACCGGTATTGTAAATAACTGTCCAGTATGGTCAGATAGTGAAAACTCAAGGATCTCATGTGAACGATATTTCGTATTGTACAAAACATTGTCTATACACTTTCCACTTATTAACCGAGTAGGTTGATTAAAGGCTGTTTTTAAATTAAAGGACCACACAATCTGCATAAATTCAGCGCATTCACGACTTTTTTGTAGTACGTCGATATTAAAATCGCCGCATAGTATTATTCTTTTTTTACCGTAACCATATGTAGTTAACAAAGATTGGAAAGCAACAAAAAACCTATTTAATTCTTCTGCACTATATTTCGGTGGTCTATATATACATATGACATATAGTTCGTGCTCTGGAAGCTCTATCCCAGAGCACTCCATAATATTTTCAATACAGAGTTTATCGATATTCTGGATTGGATTGAACAATAATGCGTGATTAACAAGTATGCACGATCCTCCACGGCGATTTCGCCTACAAAAAATAGAACCAAGGGTAAAATTTGGTACGCTCAGCAAGTTTCTATCATCTCTTACCATGTTATGCTCCGTTATACAGAGTACACCAATATCCCTATTCTTACGTTCGAACGACTCGAGAACTATAGTGAGCTGATCCAACTTTGACATCAGGCCATCTATATTCTGGTGGAATAAATTTATGTTAGTCTCGAAAAAAAATACTTGAAGAAATGTTTTTGTCGTCAAATATGGAGTCATCCTTATTTTCTATGTCAACCTGAATATTACATTGTGAGTCACTTGTTTTTTCGTCAGAGGGCAAATCAGATGTACAATTAGTCTGTGTATATTTATCAGCTACCTTACATATTATATTTTTACTTTTTTTACTTAGAAACTCACTGTACCTCTTACGTTTCGTAGTATAGTCAACACGTAGTATATCTTTCAGTAGATTACGACACATTATTGTCGCAAAATGTATATAGTTAGGGATACAGCGCATATAATTCATATCTACATAAGTTACATAGTCATGTTGATTACATATAAATCTCAATTCGTAGTTAAGTTTTGCAGGATTAAGGTAACGATTGTTTGGTATTTCGCTTACTATAATATTAGTGTGATGTAGTTTAGGTAACCAGCTAACAAGGGCACTCTTGAACTCATACGGATTGTTATCATTAACACCCCCCAGTACCACTACAAAATCACCTTTGGTTAGAGTCCTTAGTTCTTGTTGCACGGAATTTATGATGTTATGGATTTTTGCAGCTGTCTTCCAGTACACCATTACTTGAAATTTATCACCCAGGAGATTTTGCAATATAGTCCGAACATTTTTCCCTTGTTGATCAGCAAGAATAATTACCTTCTGCTTCCTCTCTAATTGTTCTACTTCTCTTTTCTGCTCAGTCTGGCATTTGGTTATAAATAATTTCTTGCAAATGTTTATACTTGACCGAGTGCTAAATTCAGCATCGTCAGTCTTTGAGTCGAGATTATTTGTTGCAGATATATCATTTGGTTTATTACTAATATATTTCATAGCGTTAAAAGTAAATTCCTTCGGTGACGTTCTGGGCAAGCCCGGTTTTACCGTAAGTGTACGAATTCGACGTTGATACTGTGGTGAATAAAACCTCATAGTTGGCGATATACAATTATTATTTGTTACTGTTTCCTGTATTCCAATCGATCTTAATAATTTTATTTTCTTCTCGCAAGTTTGTAATGTATTTCTTAGTGTCATATTTTCGGTATTCAAGTTATCTATTTCAGCTGTCGCAATCTGTAGTTCTTTTCTTAATTTAAATACTTCGTCTTTTAGTTCACTTAAGTTGTCATTTGTGTACGGTAAACTTTGATACGATAGGTCCATGTCGCATTCATTATCGCTCAAGAATGTTAAGTCGTGTTTATTTGATCCTCTCTGTTTGATATTTACATATTCACTGTCCATTATATTTGTTTACTTTATTCCGGATAAATAACTCTCAAAAAGTGATTTCAGTATAACTGAGATTTGAAACCACAACCTCAGAATCACAAGTCGCCCACACTACGGCGGCACCAAAGTAGCAGTTAATGTAGATGGCGAAGATGGGCAATACTTTAGAATGTTGTACTGTAGTTCCTTTTTTCGCCAACTGTGGGTACTACTGTGTCGATTCACTTTTAAATCTGAGATTTCTTAACAGATTTGAATAATTTTATAACGATTTTTATTTCTTTGTATTTTGTTATTATTGCACCATTTTAGGATATTATAATGTTTATACACTGTTCTTTTTCATTTAAAGTAGCTTTTTTCATGCAGATTAGTCATGTAACAATCCATTTAATCCGAACTATCGTTAATAGTGATATTAAATGCACAACACCGTTTCTTCAATATTCGATAATAAGTATGGAATATAACACTGACACAGATGTATTATAGTACAATATATTTTTTATGCACACTTTAGACCATAATAGACTTATTTAACTATTTAAAATTTATTAATTGCACAGAGCCGATGTTTACACCGCGTTTGACAGCTGTCAATTTGTCTTTTCGTATTCCAGGCAGAACTCGTAATACACAGCAGCTTAACTTCATAATCAAGTTGCGGGTCGCCTTACATAACGAGCAATGTTATCCTTTTCTTATTACTTCTTTGTTTGGACCCCTCGGTTTGGTTATGCGATACCAAAGTTTTTGGTCACAATCTTTGTGTAGCTTAATAAATACTAATATTTTGATCGCCATTATTATAGCTCTTAAATGCCTATTTTCCGGCGTTTCGGTCTACGCAGACGTTGTCAGTTTTCGCGTTTTTTTACTATATCTCCGGTTCTACTCAAACGATGCGTATGATTTCAAGTCTAACCAAGATTAAAGAAACAGACAAAATATCCAAAATTACATTAAATGTTTTAAGTTAAACGCTTTTATGCAATAAAAACGGCCTAATTGAATTTTCTTTTTCTTTCACAGTGAACTATATTCTCCCAGCCAAGCCCTTTCATTTGATATCCATATTGCGGTAGTGTGAAAAAATGTGTTAACCACCATTTTGTAGTGGCGGCCATCTTGGATTTACATTGATACAGAATAGATTAACTTGTATTGTCACCAGACCTAAAGATATGTCCCAAATATCAGCACAGTCCATCCAAAGAAAGGGGGTCAATTTCCTAACAAATTATAGGCGTATAAAAAAAATGCCACGAGCGAAGCCGGGGATGGCCAACTAGTATCTAAACATGAGAATTTGCTTACCAACTCCTCTTAACGTGTATAGTTTAAACCAGGGTCGCATTGATGATCAACTCATCCATATAACTTAACTCATAGTAGCTATGTCTCTCTTGATATGCCCAACTATTCATGGTTAAAGTTTGGGGTGACGATAATGTTACAAGTTTGTATTTAATATTAGGTAGGTGGCGTATACTTGCGGTTCCGCTATTAAGTTGATAAGGCAAGTTGTATACACAGTCCAAATAATCTAAGAGGGTACCTTTTGACAGATGGGATTGACAGATATAGAACGTAATCTTGCATGATGAGTTCGAAAAATGCGATGTTTAAAATACTAAAATCGATACTTACTGATATGGAATCCACTAGTTTTTTTTTAATTGGTAATAGGCTCGTCCACAATGTCACCTAAGTGATGATGTGGTCGACGGTGGAGCACGCTTGCCTAGAAGTAACCTTTTCACTCTAGACTTGAAAACTCCCAAATTATAGCTTTCGGGAAACACAGACTCAAACGGTTTTTCGTGCGGAAATCCCCGCGGTTACTCGCTGGGTGAATTATGTTGGACTTAAACCGCCTAGAATCGCACAAGGTCTCGGGTCTGTAAACACTGGGGTGTCCCAAAGGTAGGACCCAAAAGATATTTCTATTGAATTCCGACGGACCCAGAGTCATTTCTGTCTTTGAGATTGACCCCAAGTTTGGGAACCCTTTACTTACTTTAACTCTATCACGCAAAGTGGCAGAACAAATCTGGCTAAAATTTTGTACAGGATAGGAAAATATTATTCAAGATTATTATTCAAACAAAAATTCGTATCTAGGTTACCTTAACTTCGAATAACTAGTTCCAAACACTCCTTTGAATAAAATAACGGTTCAACAGAGCGTTACAGATACTTAAGAAGTTTATGTGTAACACTTTAATACATTTTGATGAGGCTCGAAGGACCAAAGTGCTTGAAGTAAATAATTCTTGCGACTTAAAATTAAAGCGCATAGACGTGTCTAATTTATTTTCATACGTTTTTTTTTGTATTCAGTCCGTCAATTGACTTAACCCCGCTCGATGGTAAGAAGCTAGGGTAAAGTCCAGAGGGTACGAGCCGCCATTCCAGACACCATTCGTCCCAAAACGGCGGTCCCTACCTTGACGGCCTAGACAGATGCCTTTTCACGCCCCGCTTAAAGAACCCGGGATTGTAGGAAGAAGAAAGTTTATGTACACTTGCGTGTGATAATAGGTGTGAACGTCATCAACTAAGCAATATTTGAGTTTGTTCTATGATTTTTTTATTTATTTATTTCTTTTTATACAGAAAAACGTATGGAAGACCTCTGTGGCATGATCGACGGTAGATCCAATCAGCCGTTTTAAGCTTGATTGAGTAACAAACATGCAAATATCTTCAAATATTAGCAGAAGAAGAAGAATAAAAAAATCATTGGGAACAGTTATCATGCAATTGCTTTGAAATTTCATGGAATTAGCAGAAGTGCTCCACTTCAAACTTAAAAAACATTAATCAAATATTAAAAAAAAATTATAAAGATTAATATTAGGTATACTTATTTGCTACCTTAGTGACACAAAACCGAATAACAAAAATATGTATAAGTTTCATTCGAAAACAATTTTCACATCCACTAACCTTCAAGTGTCTATGGTAATGAAGACATAAGCATGAAATTACCACACGGTGGTCTGAAATACCCCCCTTGACCCATGTCTCACCTAATGTGAGGTCCTTCAGACCCCATTGGTTTTTATGTGATCGTATTTAGCGCGGGCCTTACTATCTTTATGGCGTTTATGGGGTACGTAATTTCACCTGTGTGTTCCAACAGGGATGTTATGGTATAATGCTTCTTATGGGATAACTTATTAAAACTATTGTAATAGTGAAATGAAACTATCAAATATTTAAGAGTAATAATTACTAATATTTAACAATACTCATAATAATTAACTATTTAGGCATAATAGTGTGTACCTATATGACAGCGATTACTATAGAAAATGTTTTACTCGCAGTTTTGTCTTTAGAATTAATTTATATATTTATCTTCTTTTTACATTTTTTGCAAGTTTAGATTTTTGAAGACGGTTTTATTGTTTAACTAAAAATCTTAATATACAGGGTGAATTTTTCAAAAGGGATTGGATGGCCAAATCCGAAACTATAAGGAATAGCGAAAAATGGTCAAAGGAGTCACGAGCCCGATTTTGATGAAACTTAAAACCTCATCATTAGATTTTTGAAAAACCAATAAACCTAGCTGAGAATCGAACCCGTTGATTTTGAAAAAAAAAACACACCCTTAATTATTACACCATACGATAGTATCGCTGTTAAGGAACAAATTTTGTGAAGTAATGATATACGGCAAATTTAAGGAAAAATTGGAATTTAATAAAATTCATGTTTTATGTGACCTATTTGTTTCGTTCGAAATCCCACAAAAGATCGTGACTATTCCGTTTTTTAAATTATATCCAGAATGATTATAATGATCGATGTTTTTTTTACAAGATGGAGCTCCAGCCCATAATAGCCGTAAAAGAGATTTTGATTCAGCAGTTTGACGACAATTTTATTGCAAGGCATAGTCCTGTGCCTTGGCCAGCGAGATCCCTGGGTCTTACTCCCTTAGATTACTTTCTCTGGGGGTATGCCAAAAACTAAATATACAAAAACACATTATGATACAGAGATGACTTGAAACGTTCTTTGGAGAATATTCTAAACGGAATCAATAACATTGTAATATTGAATGCAGTACGATCCTTGAGGTCTCAAATCCAGCTTTGTATTGAAAACAATGGTCTACATTTTGAACAATTAATCAGTTAATGTAAGAAAAATAAAATGTATTTTGTTAAAGATGAGCTCTTTCCTTTAGTTTGCGGTATGTCATTACTTCCCAGAATAAGATCCTTAATAGCAACACTATCGTATGGTGTAATAATATAGGATTTGGTTTGTTTTTCAAAATCAACAGGTTCGATTCCTAGCCAGGATTATTGATTTTTCAAAAATCTAATGATGAGGTTTTAAGTTTCATCAAAATCGGGCTCGTGACTCCTTTGACCATTTTTAGCTATTCCTTATAGTTTAGGTTTTGGCCATCCAAGCCCTTTTGAAAAATTCACCCTGTATATAAATCTCGTGTCACAATGTTTGTCCTCAATGGACTCCTAAACCACTTAACCGATTATAATAAAATTCGCACACCATGTGCAGTTCGATCCAACTTGAGAGATAGGATAGTTTTTGAAACGGATTTCGACATCCACGCGGGTGGAGCCGCGGGCAACAGCTAGTTGTTTTATATGATTTTTTTGTGACAGACTGGATGCGCAAAATGGAGGATCGAGTGCCATGGCATACATTGGGACAGGTCTATGTCCAGCAGTGAACTACAAAAGGCTAATTGATTAATTGATCAAATTGATTGATGATAAGTTATAGTTATATTGTACTGGAGGGTTCCTTGAGCTGATTTGGGAAAATGCATGCTGATGATGACTAACTACTTCTAAAATCATCAGCATCCTAGCGTTAGTCCTCGTACTCGTATCATCTGAGCGTTTCGCCTCAGAGTCCGGGGTTCGCTTTGCGGCTTTTACTTCAACACTTCGCATGGCCTTGGGCATCCATGGTAGGTAGACTATTGACGTGCATATCAGCCTCTACTACGCTAACCCAAAGGGTCCACTCCTACTACTAAAGCCTGGTAGAGGTATCATAGGCAGAGATTTGTGCTCCTAAAACCTAATCACGTACCATTTTAAACCTGCTATTTTAACTTACATGCGCCATTCTCATAAATGAGCAACACAAACTCTTAACTCACCCACTTAAAATGTTGTAATATCTCTCAAACAAAAGCAGGAAAAAGCAACTTACACCGAAAACGATCTTAAGACATCTTAGACGCCATCAATATGCACTTGTCTCAAACACTCTACCAACAAGTAGCAAGGAAACGCTAAGAAAAAAGCAAATTGTTAAGAAAATTACAAGGAAAATAAGAAAAACTGGCGAGAAAACGTAACGAGACTGAATGAAAACGAATGGGGAGGCGTGAAATAATTAGTTTTTCTTTAGCAAAAAAAAAATATACGAGGAAGAAATGAGTTTGGTTCCGCAGTTAAAAGTTTTATTACAAAAATAGTTATGGCGCAGTTTCTCTTTAAGGGATTTTGTTATGCTTCAATGAGTTTCTTCACCGACTTCAAATAAAAGAGGTTCTCAGTTTGTTTTATATAAATCAACTTCAGCGATGAATCGCCACGAGATTATCCGATTTAAAAGTTGTTCGTAAATTTGAAATAACTCGTATATAGTACAAAATGAAGTTATTAAGTCAACGGTAGAGCGTTTGACTGCTAAGTGCGGTCACGGGTTCGGTTCCCTCTCAGTGCAAATATTAGAGTGTATGAATATCTGTATTGGTCTGGATGTTTCTATGTATAATATGTTATGTATTTACAAAAAAAACATCTAAGTATGTTTATCTGCATTTTAGAACACGTAACACCAACTATTTAAGCTAGATTCTTACCTTTCGTCTATTTAGCGCTGTGTAGAATATCGTAGAATATTTATTTTCATTGATATTTATCTTCTAAACTACGTAGCATTACGGAATTTGACGCAGTTTCCAATATAATTGATTTATCAATTTAAAAAAATTGCCCGCATATTTCACAAAAACATTTAGCTTTTATTGCTAACATAACTTATACAGGATATTTCAATTTCTTTATTTTTCAAAATAGTGTATCGTAATTACATCTATTTGACGTCAAAAACTACTTAATACTAAGTTTACCACCGCTTCCTAGGCGCTAGTGGAGAAGAAACGGCGCAACAAACTCCACTGCTGCATTTTAAGACGTCAGGTTATACATAGATATCTTAAGACTAAATATGGACGAATGTACATTTTTGTCTCGTGTCAATATAAATAAAGGTATATAAAAAATAATAATATAATAAATTTTAACCGAAGTTAAGCAATAAAATAATTGAAAATGTCAAAAATATACTAATGTCAAAAAAATAGCAAAAAAGGTCGCGTGCCTACCACAATATCAATATATTGTAGTAGGCAAATGCCACAACTACAGCATTATGTAGTTGTAGCACTTTAGCATTCTAGGAGGGGCCTGCACCATGCTCAAGCCAGACATTTTTGTCTTCAAGGTAATCAACAGTCCTATAGTATGCTTTTTTGCATAAGGTGGCCTTAACAAATGTTTTAAATTTATTGTCAGGCATACCAAGGACCGATTCAGAAGCACTAACTTTGCTAAGCCGATAACAAGGAAGGATTAGTTTATTTTTATTGCGCAGATTTCTGACATTTCTGATAGGCAAGAAGCATAAGGCGAGCTTATGAAGCTTATTTGACTGCTAGAATCTCAAATAGTCCGACAACCTGATCGAAATTCAGATCTTCGCTAGTTAGTTTTGGAGATCAGATAGAAGTCACTTCACGTAAAATATCGAATTTAACGTTTCGTAGTTATACTGAAAGCTGAAACTGAGTGGAGACAAGGTTCGCACTGACTGCGACTAGATTTGACTTATGATTAATTTAATCATCATTCCTACATATAAGGATCTAGACCTTAACTTACAGAGATAAATAGGGCAAGGGCAATACGTGACAAAAGAATAAACAACAAAAGACATAAGTTGTTAGTATTCATTGTGTAGGTAAGTAATTCATTCAATAATGATGTATTCCTGGGAATTAGAACAAAAAATTTAGATCTAGTGTTAGCGATTTAGAATGATTTTATCATTACCTACCAATCCACAAACTCATCACAAAACACGTAATTTCGAAAGTATTCTGATAGTACCTTAATCCTACCGGCGCGGTGTGACGATATGTATTTTTATGTCGGTCACGTCAATATGACTTCACCTCGCCTGATGATAAGCTAAAGGTCAAGTCTCTGGAATGGGAGTCACCATTCCAAGCACCGATAGTGCCACAATAGTGGCCCTCAGCTTGACGGCCTCATCAAATACTTTTTCACGCCCCTGAAAAAGTACATGATGAGGCCGTCAAGTAGTGGGCCTCCACTGTAGCACTACCGGTGTATGTAGTGGTGACCCTAGCCCTGAGACTTTACCTTTAGCTTACCATCAGGCAAGGTGAAGCCATTTTGACGCGTTCTATATAAAAAAAAGATATTATACCACTGAACCCTAAGCTCACAAGATCCTTTCAAAACGATTCACAAATAAGGGTCTTCTGGATAATGTTCTTTCATCAATGAAAATAAAAATGTTTCCTGAGAGCTGAAACAATCCGGTTTGCAGAATAAATATTATCTCTTACCATTAAAACAAAACGTGTACTTAGTATCCGCTGCCCAATCGGATGGAAATTGAAATAGAATAATCACATTTCTACGACTCATTGTCAACAGACTGTAGAAAAGATTTAATTTCGATCAAATTCACGGCTGAATAACGGTGAAATAAATGAAAAAGCAGTAATAGTTGAGTGGTTCGAGTTCGAATCCCGGTCACACCTCTTTTTGAAGTTCATGTTCTTATTAGATTTGATGATTGTCTAATACAGTCTGCTAACGCTGTTGTTCATAGTAATATCGCTCTGAAGTACATACCTTCGGTTCATTCGGTTTCGTCTCAATTATTGAGGTCTTGGTCAGATTTCAAATCTATATATATTTCCCATATGTTTGATTGCAATTGGTAGAGTAGAACCGGAGATATCGATACATATATTATAATAAAATGGTAGGAAAGTCTAAACTGTACATTGAATATTTTTTTAAAGAATACAAACTTGGAGTGTGATCTACAATCGGTACCAAAGCCAAAAGTATTGTTTTTAGAAATTTTGTCTCTTTGTCTATGTGTATATCCGGGATAAACTCAAAAAGTACTGCATGAATTTACTCCAAATTTGACACGAATATTATTAAGAAGTCGGGTCAACATATATAGGCTACATATTATCACGCTATCACCTACGGGGAACGAGCAGTGAACCCTAATTTCTTCAACGCATTCTGTAACAACGTGTAATCTAACGACGCATATTTGAATGTTGTTATTATGTCAACCATGCTATATGCTAGCTTCACACCTTCACACTATAAGTAACTTAGGCCGATAAACATTATGTTTTAGACCGGCAACACACACCCCGATAAATCGGCGGCGAAATGGAAGATGTGGTGGCAGTGTTGCCACTTTAGTGGTTACACCACTAAATCTACGTTTCGACTTCCTGCTAGCGGTGAAAAATTGTATTTAGTGGCTAGTGGTTTTTGTTAGTGGTTTAATTGAATCCAGGTTGGAGAATCCAAACTTAAGAAAAAATAATTTTGCCATTACTCTTCCAATAATGCTTCAATATTATGGGATTATTATAACTACTAAGGTGGCAACACTGCCACCACATCTCCAATGTCGCCGCCGATTTATCGGGGTGTGTGTAGCCGGTCTTATTAAATAGACTTAGTACTGATCTCCACGCGGGCGAAGCTGCGGGCTGAAGCTAGTGACTAATAAATAGTAACCGACATTCGCACGGGTGAAGCCACGGACAACAGCTAGTTAGCAGTTTATAACAGTTCCTGGTGGTTATAAAAGTAGGTCATACACCAGTGCTCATTACAGATAGGTTTAAAATACAAGGTTAAGATAAGGAGGTCACGAAAGTGCCAACCGAGGTGACGAGAAAGCAAGTGAAGGTCACGGCAAGGTGATAAAGTAAACATGTTGGTATTTGCTTACTTTGTTGTTATTGAAGGCTATAATAGTACCTTGTTGAATTTAAAAACTTACGCACAGTATCTTTTTATTAAAAATACATTGTGGTTATCGGCGAAATACATGATAATATAGTGGATATAATAATACATGATGTATTATCTATACTCTATACTAATATTATAAAGAAGTAAAGTTTGTGTGTTTGTTAAATTGTAAGGGGTAATCTCGGGATCTACTGAACCGATTTTAAAAATTCTTTCAGGTCGCTAGTTATCTTATAAAATCCAAAAATACGAGCAAGACTTTTCAGTTAAAGTTTGTGCCGTCGGTGGCAGAGAGTGGAACTACCCAAAATACCTTCTTAATACTTACATATTCGGCATAGCATCGAATGTAATAGAATAGACTTACCTAAGAGTATTTTTTTCTTTTGAATTAAATCTGTGATTTAGTTATTTTCCTTTTATCAGAGTCTTAAGTTTCGTTTTAAGATGGCCTCATCGAACCCCGAAAAGCCTCTATATCCGGGGAGGGGGGAGAACCACTTCACCGCGTTGGTTTGGCCAGTAAGATGACCGGCGGCCTTACGTTGCGGGTGGTTATCCAGGAAGCACCGCGTGGGGGTTCCGGACCCCTTATCCCTAAAGAACTGTACCTAGATATTTGAACAAGAGATCATGTCCATATGGTCTTGATAGCCCGTCCAAAGTCTCAGCTATTATGCCATTACCACTTCACCATAACAAGCAATTAAAAACAATATCACTTACTTTATCACCAGTGTCGAGACAGGAAATTAACTATATCCGCATACCATACTATTCTGAGAAGCCGTGCGGTTGTGTAAGACACTCATTCTACTAAAATACTAATCTCATATAAGTACTGACATCTTCATATCTCTGAAGGTATAAGTAGATGTGTATTTTGTGTTGTAATAGACAGAGTCACTTTTGCGTTTATAATTTTAGTGTGGACTAGTTGTCCCTGTGATTTTGCGTGTTCGGCACTACGAAGCGGTGTACCTACTTCGATATTTTCCGTGAAACAACTGCTATCTAACCTCCAAAACCTATTGGCGATATTGAAGCTCTTTAGTTAAACCAGTCGTCGGACTTTTTAGGGCTCCAACTACCCATAACGACTGCCATCGTATGGCAACCGGGACAGACAGCTTACCGTGAACAATATGATACAACCTATTTCTACAATTCATTAATACTAACCAATGATAAAAAACGCAGTGCCGACACTAAACTCTCCTCTCTCAGTAATTTATTATCTACAAATGACCTCTCGACATTCCACTACTAGTAGGTATATACGTCACTACCACAGATTTATAATAGACTAGATGCACCAAATCATCCGTCATAGCGTGTCACCGAACTGATGCAGTGCCCAAGTCGTTCATGCAATTCCGAATTGTGCCTACTGACACTTTGCCATTAAAAAGATAGATGGATACCACCGTGAAACAGTTATACAAGGAACATATCACTATGTATAGCAATTTTGACTGAGTTTCTTATGTCACACTAGGATCCACCATATCTACCAAACCATACATGAGTAGGTAGAATCTATAATATTTATTCTAGGGGGCGAGTCTTTAAAAAACTTCAAAATGTCCGACGAATTGAGAACCTTCCTTCTTTTGGAAGTCAGTTCAATTTAAAACAAATTGACTGGTGATCTATCGGGTGACCAATAGGCACCAATATAGGAGCCGAACATTAAAGGACCATTGGGTTCTATTTAACGCACACAGAGCATCTAGCCTATGCTAAATCTATGGCCGCTACGTAACTGATTTATTTACCATCGAGGTCGAGGCATGTCTCGCCGGAACAATGCACTTTGTCACTCTTAATTCCTCTTGCAACGCCTCTAATATGAACACGTAATCAAACCTCTTTGTACTGTAAACACAGAGTCGTAAGAGGATACTAACTTTTTTTATCGTACCGCAATCCCCATGGATACTACGCACCACCGTCGGCCATCGGGGGTGGTTATGTCGGCACCCCAGCTGACCCTGGGCCATTTACGGTTTTGAGATGGCCCCCTCAACCCGCCGAAACGGAGAGTCCCGTGGCGAGTGGGAGGCGCCGCTCGCCTCCGTTGCCCGGGTGCACCACGTAGAGGTCCGAGACCAGACCCATCCCCAATGCGCCTTAAGAAGTGTTTATTCAAAAAATACTTCGCAAACTGACCAAACACAACATCAAAATATGATTACAAAGACAACAGACAATATTAACGGAAAACACAACCGCCATTTTTCACCGAAATGCACTCGTGGAGAAAAAAACAATGGCCTGCCAGCACACTGGTATGATTGATTATGATTAAAGACCAACCGGTGTTTCGTTCGTATTTTCTATGAGCTTTTTCAATGGGCACCTCGTTTACTTAGATTATATAGACGTTTTTCATGTGATAAAGGTGTTGCGATGGTAGCTGAATGGATAAGGACGCGGCCTCTTCCCAGAGGTATCGAGTTTCGAATCCGGCCGGACAGTACCTACTAATGTGAATTTCACTTTGTGGTGCTGTTCTAATTACATGATTTACCATCTGCTGACGGTGAAGGAAAAACATCCACATGTCCTAGGAGAAATTCTAAGGACATGTCCGATCCACCAACACGCATTAGGCCAGCTGCATCCTGCATGTGTGGATTAAGGTATAAACCCTCTCAGCTCTCTCGTTAGAGGAGAGAAGACCCGTGCCCAGCAGTGGGACATAATTGGTTTGCTATCAAAGGTGTTGTACATGATGGAATTTTGTTTGTGAATTAAATACTGGAGATTGCAGTCAAAGGAAACATTTCTTTATTATAAAAACTCTACATTGATAGATTGCCGAAAATGCTTACCACATTCGGTAATCGAACCTGTTAACATATGAAAAAAATACTGAAGATAGGTTATTAGTATAATAATCGTAATAAAATGTTGGAATAATTCAGTATGTAAATAGATTTAAATTATTCAATGGATTGGTAAAAGATAATGTTCAGGGCGGGACTCGAACCTGAGCACAGTCCCGTTTTAGGCGAAATACTTTGAGCTACTCAGTAGCCGGGACACGTACTGGACACGCAAGTGAAGCTGCGAGCACCGACTCACTTACTATTTATTATAAACTAGCTGACCCACCCCGGCTTCGCCCGTGGCGTATTTCGAACCCCGATGCACCCTTTTTAACTTACACAATATGCTCTTATTTTATCAGTTTTCCTAAAATGTATGGGAATCTACCGGAATTGCTCACATTTATGATTATTGCTCCGCTCCCTTTGGCAGTAGCGTAATGATATTTAGCCTATGACATTCACGGATAATGTGACTTTCTATTGGTGAAAGAATTTTTAAAATCGGTTCAGTAGATTCTGAGATTACCCCTTACAATTTGACCTAATATACAAACACGCAATCTTACTTCTTTATAATATTAGTATAGATATAATAGGATTAGTTAGAATGATTCGTAATATAGCCACAGTCATTAATGCCAGTAGCTGAAGATTACCCAACATTATATTATACAAATATATCATTGTTTGCTTTCATAATAACCCATTGTGTGGCGACACCTGCCGAGTAAAGTTGCCTTTGTCAAATAACTCGGGAGTACGTACGTACGTAAACTATTCCTCGTTTACATAAATTCGCTATAAGCTTGTTATACATAACTGTGTCTCTTCATATTAACTGGTAACACTGATGTTATTCTGAGCATTTATAAAGTTAAGCTTTTCATGACTGCAAAGTAAAAGATAAGTACTCTTTGTGGCTATCTTTTACTTTGCAGTCATTAAAAGCTAACTTAGCGCCGCCTCCCCCCCTCCCCCTATTCCGGAGGTATGACGGGGATACCATGGTTCCCAAACCGGAGGGGGCCATCTCGAATCCGGAGATGGCCGAATCAAGCCGGGGTGCGTGGTAAATGCTCTATAGGCCACCTTACACCCGAAGCTGGCGTCAGAAGACTCTAAACGGCGTGCCTCTGTGGCGGGGGGGGGGGGGAGTTATCTAAGAGGATTTCCGCATAAATGCTCTTCATAGACTAGGCGAAGTGCTAGTACTACCTACTTCATTCACACACGGTATCTAACCTACAATAAACATATATCTACGAATTTATAGATAACACCTAATTAAATACTTTGTTTGTTAATTTATCTCGCAATAAGTACTATGACAGCGATGACAACCCACTATAATGAAGTGTCACATAGCAAAGTAATTCGTGGAAACGCCGAAACACGACACTCGGTCAAAAGACGTTTGCGAAGGTCACACGAACTCACATCGCACCAACGCGAAATCAAACGTCACATTTACACTGACGTAAGCCCAGCTGTCAATGTCTCTGTCTAGCTGTCAGCTGAACAATCCAATAAGTAATGAAAGGCATACAGATATAAGTGCTACGACGCTATCTGGCAAATCACCGATGGTTTCAACACTGTGTGTATATTATGATTGAGAACTGAGTTAGAAAGTTAGGTTTGAATATGGGCTATTGTATAAGCAGCAACTTCATAAAGCAGCTGATGCGTTTGTAGAAATACATAACATAACATAAACTCACGCCTATATCCCCGAAGGGGTAGGCAGAGGTGCTAGCACCCACATTTCGCCAATTTATGTTTAGGTCCCAATGTAATAGGTGGCGAGCCTATTGCCATTAATCGGGCACTTATAAACCTGCGATAAATACAATGCACGACTTACAGACATTGACTTGACAGGATTCAGATATAATATTCTAAAGGGGCTATTCTAAATTTTAAACTGGCTATAATAATAAATTTAGTTCCAGTATAGTTCACGGCATCTAATAGTGCAAGATTTGCCAAGTTAGATGCTGAACATTATACTTGTTTATATGCGACGCATTTTGCCACAAACAAGCTTAGTGTACAGCATTTAACTTGGCAAGGTTTTGGAGTAGTGGGGCCCACACTACTCCAAAATCTTGCCAAGCTAGATGCCGTGAACTATACTAAGGTTAACGAGTTTCATACATTTCCACCTTCATCCTTTTTCGCCTTATTTTCCACTCCACTCATAATCCAAGCTTTTGGACACAATCGGGTTTCTGAAATAGTTAAATTACAATTACTTTGCACCATATTATCAAGTCGTCCTATAAAAGAAAATGTGTTTTAGCTTTCAACCCACCGACGCATCACCGCAGCTAGAACCAATAAAAATAACAGAAGCCCTTACCATTCCATATCACCATTATAACACATTTAAAGGTAATTACATACCCTTTTAGTCACTCCTTCCTCACCCAACGCGGAATAAAGTGAACAAAGGAATGTAAATTTCAAGGTACGAGCTTCAATCAACATTAAAATAAAAAATTCTTCACATCCTCCATACCTCTTACATTCCTATGAATACCCTCATTCATAGGTAGGGTCAACAAACAAAAGTCAATTATTAAATTAAATCATGAAAAAGCTTTGCGTTTTTACCCTAGCGTCGGCTTTTGCGGACGTTTTGTATTTAGAATTTAAAATGCAAATGAGGTATAATGAAGAAATTCAGTGCTGGTGAATTCATATGCGGGTTTTAGTGGGAGGCGTAATGCAGGTATTCAACACGTTAGATAATTATTACGGGGCACAAAGTATCCCGTAATATGTAAGGCGCGAAAAGATTTCGGTTCAGAGTGGGGTAAATATACAAAATTATGTCATACTGAATATTGTTGTTTTTTTTTTTCAGCGGGTGAAAATTGAAGTGGTGAAAAATATTGAATTTCGTTCTAGGAGGCAAATAATGTACAGAAGGTCATTTAAAAGAATGGAGTGGAGGAGGGAGCAAGGATACACAATTTGGTCATTTGATCATATTTGGTAGTAAACCTGATGATAAAATAATACAATAAGAATAAATATAACACAAGCAATTAAACAAAATCTACCTACTCCAACAAAAACAATATAAACTGAACTGAAGCATTTAAAACGCGTACACCTTATAATCCGCGGCTTAATGACCAGATACAGCCACTGCTAACCGGATTTTTCCAGTTATCTGAATGCAAACCTGACCTTATTTCTCACACGTTTCGATACTACCACGTATTAGATAGCTAAACTATAATCAACCTTAGTTCAAACTTAATTAAGTTCTAATTGACACGGGATCGAATTCCAATTCCCGGTCGACATGCAGAATGACGTCACATAATTCTATAGTATCGTACGACGCCCCGTACTACGTAATATGATACTAAATGACATTTTCTGAAATGACCACAATGTCCAGAGCTCTTATACCTCTAGAAACGTTTGAATTTTGTGCCAGAAACGGAATATGAAGAGTTCTTCGTTTGCTGGTTTCTAAACCGACACAAATGGACGTTTTGACCGATTGCGACCCGGTTTTCGGCTTGGACTGGGGCTTATTTGTCATTCGATTGCACCAAACTGCCTGCTGCGTTGTAAAGCCGCCTAATAAAACGATTTAATGGATTTCTGTATTTTCAGTGTTTTAGTCGTATAGAGGCTGTTTTTATTGTTGCATGATGCAAATTACTTTCTGTTTTCGCGTTTTTGATGTGGAATACGGTTTTTGTTTGCAGTTTAGTGACATTTTATACCGTTTTATGTCGGTTATGACTTATAAGTGTATATTTTTGGTTATATCTCCGGTTCCACTGAACCAATTACAATCAAACATATGGCAAATTTTACGCCTGATTTTACTAAGTAATAAAAAACTCTATCAAAGTCTGTTAGTAGGTTTTGCGTTAATTTTTTGGAATCGATAATTCGATATAAGTCAATTTTTTTTAATAGCAAAGTACAGACACATCTAATCTAAAATTTTATGATGGTATAGATAGATGAACCGTCTCCACCGTACTTATCCTTTTATCCTTTCTACTAATATTATAAACGCGAAAGTTTGTAAGAATGTCTGGACGTCTGGATGTATGTTTGTTAATCTTTCACGCAAAAACGGCTGAATGGATCTGGCTGAAATTTGGTACAGAGATAGATTATTAGTCTGGAATAACTTATAGGCTACTTTTATCCTGGGAACAGGTTCCCATGGGTCGCGGTAGCGGGAACAGAGCTTCACGCGAGCGGAGGCGCGAGCAACAGCGAGTGATTCATAAAGAAGCAGTGTTTGCTTCGTAATTCTCCGAAGTACTGTTCCTTTCTTTCCAATCAACAATACGAGGCTATTCATCATTATAATTACTATTAAAACGTGTCGTTAAAATTCTTTCCTTTATTCAGCTATTCCACTTAGTTCTAAACATAATATATGTCCACGAAACATCGTAAATTGTCTTAAACATAAATCGACTCTAACTACCAAACACGAAACAAAATGGCGCACTAATTAAAATCACTTACGAAATAACCCGGTAGAATTAAAAAGCTCGTCTGGATTTTAACGAAAATGCTGGAAAGCGAACGTGTAGAAATCCCTGGATTATACCGAGGTTGGGCAAGTGACTGCAAAGTTAGTAGGTACTACTACAGTCCTAGACGTGTTAGTAAAATTCTACTTTGTTCAAAGTTGTTATGTAATGAAAAGTGTTTTTGCGTATTAGTGCCTAATGGTTTAGGATAAGCTTTCAGGTCCTGGTAAAATGAACATTAAGCTAAATCCAGTTAAAATGGGATCTGACCCAAATATTATAAAATAGCTGTTGTTCTGTTCTCGTTCTAACAATCCACGAAAGCTTATACCAGGGATGAAAAGTAGTCTAAGTATGTGTTATCGTGCCGAATTTGAGCTAGAATTATTGAGCAATCAGAGCGTGAAGGAGTCGCAAACATCCAAATATCTTTACAAATTTTCATCATATCATGACATAAACTCACGCCTATATCCCCGAAGGGGTAGGCAGAGGTGCTAGCACCCACATTTCGCCAGTTTATATTTAGGTCCCAATGTAATAGGTGGCGAGGCTATTGCCATTAACCGGGCACTTATAAACCTGCAACAAATCAGGATCAATATTTCACGACTTTGGAGCCATGGACTCGAGCAATTAATTTTATTATGCAACAGTTATAAAATGACAACATGTATGTTCGATATACATGGTAACAAAATGATAAATCTCACTAATAAGGATTTATTAAATGGTTTCCATATATAGAGGGTTTAATTAAATAATTATGAACAAGAATACCTACAATTCATTGCATTATTGAAATCTGTTTTGCGAATTCATTACGCGGGATTTTATTATTAAATCAGGAATTCTATGAATAGTAAAATTATTAAAATGTTTTGTATTTAAATAAGAGTAAAATGTACGTGCATTGTTGATAAATATATTTTCTTTTATATATTGGTGGCAAACCATTTGAAAATATATCCATTTCGTTTGAAATAAAACTATTTTTAACACATTATATTTCGATTTATACCTTACGACCTTATCAACATAAAAAAAGATTAAAAATCAAAAACCTGACTGCAGTTGAAAAGACCGAAACAAGTTTGATAGCAGGCGTTTTCTTGCGCTTTATGATTTGCGATGGGATATCCCTGATATCAAACTTGTTTCAGGCTTTTCAATAGCAGTCGGACTTCTGATTTTTAAATAATTTGTTTTATTTTATATTTTGTAGTTACGCCATTTAACCATTATATTTTTGAAACTCCTAATTTCTTTTAGTTTGATACCCTACTCGATAAGTTTGAGTAAAAATATTTTTGACAACATAAATTTCAGCACCAAACATCTAACGTATAGTTTTTGGTCATTTTATATACCCTACGATACTCAGAAGATACATATCTTTCGTTTGAGACTTTATTCATCGAAATCCGTCCAGCCGTTAGGCTTATAGAGGGGAACATAGAATACTACATACTTACATACATAAATGCGAATAACATTACCCTCGCTGGCGCAGTCAGCTAAAAATTACAACAAAACCGAAATTTACACAGACATTTAGATTGTGCAAACATAATATAATTCACACAACATAAAGAACAATAGGTTTTTCAGGACAAAGAAAATACACCTTTTATTTTCTTTGTCTCGTAAAGCGCAAAGGCATTAACTTTGTGTCCTTTTTGTTAAAAAGTTAGGCAGCCGTCGATATAAGAGAAAAAAAAGGTGAAAAAATCTTTTGATGTTTTAATAATGACTGCCGAAGTTATCCGACAAAGTTTAGATGCTTCGAAAATATCAGCATTTTGAATGTAATATATGGTGAAGCTGAATAGGTCGGTTGTCATTTTAGCCAGCAGGTGTAATTTCCGAACGACCGTTGATTTCGTAGCGCTACGATTTTGACGGCCCATCTCGTTGGGGCATGAAAATTATGACAGACTGTTCTGTACTGCTTTTGATTTTTTTAGTATTGTTCTACCCAAGAATCGAACCCCGGATTAGATGATCATACACATTAATAAAATATAAGCGTAAATTAGTTTTTTCTGCATTTGCCCCAGTCAATGCAAATAAATCCTTACTCGCCCCATATGAAAATCATTTTTAAAACTCATATGCCCCATTTCTAGTTCCTATTTCGGCCCATTTGTAAAAAGTATACAACGTTTCTAAACAGATAAAACAAACAATATTTCACATTTTATTACGTTTCCACGATTCTATTCTGAGCAAAGACATAAATTAAGGTTCTCTCATCTCCTAAACAGCTTTACAAAAAAGCCTAGAGGTAAGCGAAACATCAAATAAAGTCGTAATTCTTATTGACACCATTTTTCTAAGGCTCCGTACACACCGACCGACATAACCTGGATATTTTTATATATTAATCCAGGAACTTTGAAACAGCGCTGTCTACACCCAAAGTATGCAAAAATTACTAGCTTGTGTTATAGTTTTAGTGTACATACACACACACGTACACACACACAAACAAAAATAACCATAGATATTATAAAATACTACTTATAATATAATATTAACATTAGAATATAGAAATCCAGTTGCCTCCTTAGCAACGGCTGAGGTGTTAATTTACATGACTTTAACTTTTGTCCCTACTCGAACCGACTAAAACCACACACTGATACGGGTCTTCATACGCTTCAGATTATAAGGTAGCCCATTAGTCATTTTCCTCACACATTCCCCTAACAGAAAACCGATTACTTACATCGATTTTATTACATTCGATTTACTAAAGATTTTTTTTTATTAGTATATCATATCACATGCAAATATTACAATTTTTTAAACGAACATTATTATATACAATATCACACTCCAGATTTAAATATAGCAGTCTGTAACTGGCCTAAGCATGTAGACATCTACGGCGTAGCGTATCGTAGCAGCGCTACGTAGTGTAGACACTGTCTCACTTATGTTTTGTGTGATGGAAATGATTTATTTGCTTCATTTCCGTATCATAAGGCGGCAGGTGTTGCTTAAAAGGCTCAGTAATACACAGAAATGAATTCGGCACGTGTATTTTTCCTTTTCTGTTTACCAGAAACATATCAATGGCAACATTGATAAGGGAATTAATTTAATTAGATCTTTTGAACTTTATGGACATGAATACAGGTACAAGATATTTCCTGTTAAGTGATTATTTGAAGATTTATTTTCAGCATGAAATTTAGACCTTTGGAATATGCTTATAATGAAAATGTCAAAGTTTGTATGGAAAGTTTATGGGGAGAGACGGAAGATAAAATACAAAAAGAAAGCAAGATTTGGGGATTTCATTATTATATTTTATTGTAGTTTTTTTTTGCAAACTTGTATTTCGGTCTTTAATGACTGTGAAATAAATCAGATGTTTAGAAATACTCCAAAATCGGTTTCAATAAGATTCCGTTATATACAACCAACTAATTATATATACGTTATATATACCAAGCTAATATGGATTGCCCCACATCGAATAGACGTGCAAGAGTCATTGCACGATTTTTTTTATTTTTTTCGGTCCTTTAGACTTTTGTCCTACCCCCAAATCTTTTTTTAATAATCTTTAGTTCATAAATAAGGATACAATTGCATTTGATTCCTTTTTTCCGCGGAAACAATATATTTTTTGTCACAAGAAGTTTGTGACTATTTTGCTACATACTTTCTCCGTTACACAAGAATTAACGTATACAAACAGCAAAAAGTTTGTAATTGTTGGTTATTTGTTGGTTAGTATAGGTAATATACTTTTGAGGATTAAACGTTTTTATTTTCTCCTGAAAAATTGTCATTTTTCGCTTGCACGTGTCTTCGATGGAGCCATCGTATCATCATCATTATCATCATTCTAGTGTTGTCCCGATTGCATCCAAGGCGTCTATACTCCATTTGGTTAGGTACTTAACTAAAGTTAAAAAAAAATGTAGCTACTTTTTATAAAAGCAAATTTAAAAAAATAAACTAGTCTAAGTGACTAACTTCGTTTTTTGTTCTTCTTCAAAATGGGTTTCTGAACTCAGATTAAATAGACAGATCAAGATTGTTTACGTTTAGTATCTAACCGAATGGAGTAATAAGAGTATTTCATTCTCAAATTTCACGTATTTCAAATAGCATAGAATCTAAATATACAGGGCGTATAAAAACAATAGCTAACCAAATATTCCATTCTTCATTTCCGTGTACCCAATTTGTGGAACACGTTATTATTGTCTTTGTACACGCCATGGCCATTTCCCCTTCTCTTTTTACCCTTTAATCAGAAAAGCGAACTTTTTTAAATAACAAAACGTGGCCTGCAAACGTGTTCATCCTATTGTAAGATAATATTGGTGAAACAATTTTTTTTATGATTTTTAGAATTTGAATTTTTTAAATGGGGATTTGATTTTAGCTGTTCTATACTTCTAACCTAGCCCAGTACGCTTGAGGGTAAGTGGTTACCGGTACTTACTTTACTTTCCTGGCAGTATAGTCATCGTATTGTTTACCACAAATACAGCACAAAGCAAGTTTTTTTCATTCAAACATCAATCCTGGTGGGGGCTAAAACTTGCACTTTGTAGCCTGGAGCCTCTTCACCTTCTTCGACAGTCTAGAAGAGCTAGTTTTCTAGTCAGAAAAGCCTAAAAATTAAATCACGGGTTTATTTAAACTGACAAGAGCGACTGCAGCTTGACCCACCTACTCCAGAATGTGTGGAATTCCCAAAGATACCTACCTACCTTTGACGGCTATTGGTGGTGGTTATGTCAGATTCGAACCGACTAAAACAGCACACGCGCCGTTACAAACCTTTTAGCACCGGGGTGTAAGGTGGCCCAAAAGCCATTTCCCTCGCATTCTGGCTGATCCCAACCATTTTCGGCTTCGAGATGATCCCCTCGGGTTAGGGAACCACGGTGTCTTCGTCACACCCCCGGAAAATGGGAGGGGTGACAATTCGTATCATCCTATATCATAAAATTCTTGATCACTTAAGTAACTCTAGGGGATAAAGCAATCTTCTTCCATTATAGAAGGTAAACACTAACTTGTCTTAGTCACTAACTAAAATTAATTACACTATGTCATACTTTTAGTTTACTTGGTTAGTTGCTGATAGCTTTACTTTCCTTTTAGTTTGAAACGACATGAGATGAAAACTAGAAACTGGTTCGTGGAGTAAACGCATGACATAACTTGGCATTTCATTGAATGCAATGGCTCTGTCATAGATATGTCCCATCAGGTGGGCCTTGTCCTTGTCTGCCACCTTTGGGTATTAAAAAAAACAAGAATTTTGGTACCAAAACCAACTTCACCTGCTAATCGGTATACCTACTGATTAACGGAAGAATCTCTAGTGCTAGCTTCCTTTCAGGGTTCAATGGTTATAGCATCGTTTAAGCGTGTTATTAACGGAGGAGGACCCGGGACTGTAGGAGGAAGAAAACACGTGAGCTGGAAAGAATTCCAGTTCTTTATGGTGCGGCAAAGAAAAGAGGCACCTAATTGGAAATATTCTTTTTTATCGATGCTAAAACTGTTGATATGTTGACATACTTTTAGTACGATTCTTTTTGAACTCCACCTCAATTTACCATCAGGCGTAGTACAGTCAATCCAGCGGACTAAATATAAAAAAATCTAATTAATGCCATACAAATAGGTGCGCCGACTGATTATAAGGTCGAACCGCGTCTTAAGGTCATATTCACATAAAACTACACGCTACATCGAGACGTAAATTCGAAGCAATGAACGGTAATACGTTTCTTATTAGTGCATAAGAGTTTGACCCTCTAGTCACCTCCAGACGGCGCGCCGTTCGCTCGAATTTCCTTACACGACTAATACCGATCGACAGCGTCGAACAAAGTATTTAATAGCCAATAATATGATCTATTGGATGTTCAACAGTTCGAATGCTTTATAGAAATACTTTTTTTTATATTTAGTCCGCCGGATTGACTGCACCCAGCCTGATAATAAGCTGAGGTGGAGTCACCATTCCCAAAGGATGCCCTTAGAATGGTGACCTCTACTCAGATACTATGGCAAAAAAGCAGTTTTTAAGTTGTTTTTTTTTTATTAAATCTTCATGCACATTGTACATTGTACACTTAATGCCTTAGGCATTCTCTACCAGTCAACCATCCGGTGGTGAAGACAAACTTTGAAACTTGTCCGTTAGTGACTATTTAACAAGTTAACAAGTGAAGATAAAAAAAAAACTGTTTCAATAATATAAGTATTTACAATTTCACAAAAATATTAAGAATTCTTTGTTAGCATAAAGCGTTAAGTTGAAACCTTGTTATGCTGAAAGTTATTTAAACAAAAATCTCAAATGCTTTGCTAACTTTTAGAACCTTTATGAGTTAGACAGCACAATACACTTCCATACAGTATAATAACTACAACTTTATCAAAGTTTAGGAACACAAAAGGTTTACAAGATCCATCGAACATATAAGGATGCATTGAAAATGACGGACTTTCATACAAAAGAACAATGGCAAAAAATTGTCTGTTAATTTAAAAACGCCCCTAAATATTAGTTATGCCAAAGTAATTTATTGTTTATTTTGCGATTTTACTAGTATCTAAATGTTCCAATTAAAGCCGGAGTTAAATCTACATTTTAAAAGATTTTTAACGATTATTTGCAGCCGTGACACCCGTGAGACGCGTGATCCAGCCAATCACAGCCAATGAAACCGTGCGTTCAGTCCATAGATATAGTTATATTATCTATGAATATAGTCGTAGCTTGTCACTTTGACAGATCACAGAATACTCTGCGCTTTTTTGTCGAAAGTGTTATTTTGTGTGCTTTTTCTGATTTTCTTTAATAATTCTGACCGTGGACTGTTTTATGGACTCTGATTATTTCCTCGTGTGACTATTGCGTACCCAAAGGACTCTTGATATTGCTTTTGCGTGACCTTGTGCTATTCCCTACTGGATTGTTTATTTGTGAATTGGATTTGTTGTTTTTCGATTATGGGAGATCGTGGGAGACAATTGAGGCCTACGCGCACTGTAGGTTGTTGCGCTCACGTCATGACCCTTGTTTGGTATTTAGGATGGGCCAGACATCAAGAATATATTACAGCACCAGCAAGGTACCTTGATGAAATTGTAGTTAGAGATGATGAAGAATAAAATAAATGAAAAAATAGTGGTTTTATTTTTCTTTCTTGACATGACTCACGATCATATTGACAACAAATCGATACCCCACACCCCACTCCTGTATGTACCTATACCAACCTATACCTACTAAAAAGTTTCTAACAAAAGTAGACTTGTCAAACGTGTAGGTATAATAAATGTATTATTCAATTAAATAATAGTTCTGACATATCAGTATCCGAGAAACACTCCAGTAGGTTATTTAATCTGTGGTCACCATAGTGTTTGAACATATAGATAGGTACTTGTATTATATGTCTGTGATATGGCGAGACTAATTACTACAACAAAACCTAACAATCAAAACACAATATCTTTATTTTCCGGCTCTCTCGATGGAAAATGAATTCACTTATGGAATCTACTAGTAAAGCTGCAACGTTCGACATATTTTTCATTTACGGGCGCTCATTTTTTGTGTTAGACAATTGCTAGTAAGGAAATCTGCCATTGTTCTTTCATCGCTTATTTTGCCACCTTAGAAGTAGAATTTCTAAAAAGTCTGTCAGTCAGTCAGTCATCGGGTCAAGCAATTATACGTATAGATTATAAAAAGAACGGCTAAATTTTGTGTTTTTTTAATACACAGTTTAAGATAAGTGTATCAGACTTAGAATAAGTGACCATCATTCTAAGTCTGATACACTTTGCCACATGGATATGTGGCAAAGTGTATCACGTGACATCCCATGTGGGTACAAAGGATGTCACGATGATTTTCTCTAAATCATCATCATTATCAATTAGCATATCGACGTCCAATACTCGACATAGGCGTCCCCCAATGTGCGCCATAATTTCTGATTCTCTGTCTGCCGCATCCAGTTTATTTTAGCTACCCTTTTCAGGTCGTCAGTCCATCTGGCTGGGGGGCGTTTCACCTTCCGTCTTCTTCAAATCATCCGCCACATTTATTAAAACTTCACTTAATATCAAAATGGACGCCTCAAAGTCACAAATATTTACGCGTAGTTCACGGTTCAAAGCTCAAACTGGGAAATGGACTAATTTTTTTTTCACTCAAGTAAAAAATTAAGCGGTGAGGCGACTTAATGAGTTTGTAGCAACCAAATGAGGTCGATGCCTCACCCTCCTTGCTCCGACAACTTCCTCAATAGGGCTGTCAAGCACCTGATGGATGAGGATATTGAGGTACAAAAAATAAAACTAACAGTATTAATCGGTTATTTTTCCTTTAGGCCATAGTATCTGGTAATCTGACGCCCTACTTAAATACATATTATGTGGTTAAGATTACGTGCTATTTCTTTTTATATGGTGACGTCAATAACTTCACCTCACCTGATGGTAAGCTGAACCATTATGAAGTCCTTTGCTTCCCATGTTGAGTAAAATATATTTGGCGAATTTTTACAATAGCAATATTTAGTCTGAAAATAGCATCGATATAAAACAGGCTTATTTAAAATGTGGGTATAATATGGTTAGTAAAATGTTAGTGTAAAATTCACCTCTGCCTATACTCTCAGGGTTTTAAACAATCTGTAAGTGTACAATTTGTGAATTCACCTTCTTCATTGGTGCAGTTTTAAATTTGTTTTTAATCATCAACCTATGATAGTTTTATCATCTAGTCCGCATAGTTCAGTTGGTCAGAGTATTGAAGGAATTGGTCGTGGGTTCAAGTCCCTCCCTGGATGCTGACTTTAAAAAAAAAATTGCAGAATTGAAATATTGAACACTTTTTGAAAAATTACACATTTACTGCTAATGAACAACCCTAACCCTTAGTCTTGTTCGACACCGAAGGGAAGAGATGAGGTGCCCCTTGCATTCTAATTTGCCAAGAAAAAATAAATTTATATACAAGAGTACAGTCAGCGTCAAAAGTAGATGAAGGATTGCAAAGATTTTCAACTTAAAAAAGTGAATGAAAATTAAAAATATTTACATAGATACTAAGAAGTTACTACATTCCACTGCAACACAAAGGGCATCACACTCGTGCTGCCGACCCTGTAAAAACCTTCTAACGCCCTTCTTGAAGAACCCATCTTATTCGTTTAGGAAAACCACAGCAGGGAGATCATTCTACAGGTTTGTGAGATCAAATGGCATTTGCTCTCATAAAAGTCATCAAATCAATTGAAAATAATAAGCGTACCCAAGTAATTTCGCCACTTAAGATATAAAATTAAATACTTCCGCCAGCCCTGAAGTTGTGAATAAAACTAGATCTCCTATGAGAAGAGCAATTTGGAAGTAATTTCGTGTAGAAATTGCCTTTGAAATATTAAATAAGACCGGACCTAATAACAATCTAACTACGTTCAGAATTATTTATTTAAAATACACTTTCTATTTACATATTCACGGCTGTATTTTTGAAACGGGGCAGTAAGGGCAAGTACCTTAACCGTTGTAGTTACAGCAAAACGTTCTTAAAAGACCTTCCCTAACTTTTTGGTACATTTTGAACTGCATTCACAGATTTTGTAAAAAACTTACAGTTAGCAAAAAAAATGCAAAAAGTTCAAAAATTTTTTTTTATGCCAATCGATTCTATTTCATGTGGGGATCAAAAAACTCTATGGGACCATTTTAGCTTTCAGTACTAGAAAAGACAGAAATCGCCAAAAACGTTTCCCATACATTTCGTACGGAAATATGATAAATCAACTCGAAACTCATAGGTCAGGTAAAATTTTGAACTTTTTTAAATAAAAAAAATCATTTAAACATTTAAGAAATTGGTTTATGAAATAAATTGCTCAAAATGATTGCCATTTTCACGAATACATAAGTCTATCCTTTTTTGCACTGAACGAATGGCGGCTAATAATGTTCTGGGATGAACATTACGTAAAATGGTCATTAATGCATCCTTGAGCTCTTGAACACTGGCGTACGTCGTCTTATACACCTCGTTTTTCACGAAGCCCCATAAAAAAAAATAAAGTGGTGTTAGATCGGGGCTACGAGGTGGCCACTGTGTTGGACCATGTGTACCTATCCACTGTGTACCGAATAGGCGGCTCAAATTGGAACGTGAAAGGTGACTGTTATGTGGCGGAGCACCATCTTGTTGAAAATGAACTTTTCGCAATTCCGACAGGGGCCATTCGTCCATCTCGTTTTTTTCGAATCAAATTCGAAATTTGAGGGTAAAAATTCTTTTTATTTACTTTACAGTCAATTCTACCCACTTCCTGGCCATAACAAAAAGTTAGACCATCGTAGAAATTTGTTTCTGTTGCCGAAATGTATGGGAAACGTTTTTGGCGATTTCTGTCTTTCCTAGTACTGAAAGCTAAAATGGTCTCATAGAGTTTTTTGATCCCCACATGAAATAGAATCCATTGGCATAAAAAAAATTTTTTTGGACTTTTTGCATTTTTTTTGCCAACTGTAAGTTTTTTACAAAATCTGTGAATGCAGTTCAAAATATGTCAAAAAGTTAGGGAAGGTCTTCTATGAACGTTTTGCTGTAACTGCAACGGTTAAGGTACTTGCCCTTACTGCCCCGTTTCAAAAATACACCCTGTATATCCTTGAAAGAGTAGGCGGGATTCGTTTTTTTATACCACTTTGGTGGTAAACAAGCACACGGTGGTGGGAAGCTATCACCGTGGCTTACTTACTCAATCATGCTTCACCCGTTAAAGCATGATTGAGTAACAAACATCCAAACGTACAAACTTTCACATATTTTCTAATATTGATAAGATTTTATTTAACATACCTATTCCTTGTTCCAGGTAATACAATATAGCAGTACGGGTTTTGAAATGAACGCATCAAAGGCGTTCACGAAGCTTACGTCATGATATCCTGACTGACGTGAGCATGGCCGTTGACGTCAACGTCAATGTTCGACTCGACTTCCGTTCACTGCAAACAATATAGGTATAATATGCTTTTTCATATAGTGCCTCGGAGAGCACGTTAAGCCGTCGGTCACGGTTGCCATACGAACATCTATGGCAGTCGTTACGGGTAGTTGGAGCCCTAAAAATTACGAGACTGGTCTTAATACAGAATTTTGACATCGCCAAATGACTTGTGGAGATCGATGGCAGTCGCTTCATGACAAATATCGAAGTTCAGCCGCTTCGTACTTAGACTATACTAAGTGCCCCGGAAAGGCCTAACGTGCTCTCCGACTCACAGAAATAGACCAATGCAAATAGATAATATTACATAGATACATACATAATATGCTCACGCCTTTTTCCCTCCGGGGTAGGCAGAGACAACAGCCCGCCATCTGCGCTTCCTCTACTTTCATTAAACCTTTCATGCAAGCCCGCCGGTTTCGAGTGCTTTTGACCTACCTTTTTGCAAAAAAGATAATATTAATGCATACAAATATTTTCACTAAGTGGGAATCGAACTCATTACCTTTGACATAGCAATCAAATGCTTTATCGCTACGCCACGTCGCCACGGAGAATATCGTAGAATATGAACAAAAGCTGTCAAAATTTACAAGATGTACAACGTTATAAGTCTGTCTTAAGACTTGTCTCCAGTGTGCGCTTACCCTTAATGAAATGTTTCGCAAGAGCCCGCATACTGGCGACTGCAAACATTGCAAGTTTAACCATTACTATATAATGACTTATAGAATTATAAAGTGAAGTAAACTGTTGGTAATAGTTGAACCTTAGGGTGCATTGCAGTTGAGTGTAACGTTACCCAACATAAGGTATTGGGGTAGCGCTCTGGTAGTAGCGAAAATCTAAATGTAATGAAATAAAAATTGTATATTTGGCTCAAGTACATTGTACGTGTCAGTCGGAGCGCGAGAGAATTGCCTTATAAGCCACCTTACACCGCTGTAGTCCCGGTATGTAGACTCAAGGCGGCGCGGTGTACTGTTTTAGTCGGTCCGACATAACCACCCCCAACTCGGATGGGCACAAGAAAAAAGATAGATAATATCTCTTTATTGCATTTACACGAGACAAGAAAACATAATAGAACTTAATTAGTACATTGACGTGATATTTGGAGTATTTTATGAAAGGAGGGTTGGAAGTTAACTGATTTATTATGAAGTACCCACATACAACAATGATTTACGCCTATACTACATACACCACGACCAAATCTAAGTCATTGTAGCTACAAGAAAGCTACGTGGCTTAAAAGATTTAAAACATTATAACAGAAAATATAGCTCATATTTGGTAATTACTGTCTTAAAAAAGTAAAGAATAAAGAGTGTGGCGATACCACAAATACGATACCACAAATAACCAGCGCCATCCAGCGCCATCTAGTCACAGCACGACGAACTACTTCGATACTACAACTACGTCACAACTACGTCAACGATCCTGAATCGCGAAAGTGCAAATCGAACACAGGTGTAGCATATATACAAGGTCCCAACGATTAACCGTAGGGCCGCGGCCCGCCAGGCGTGATCACCTTGCCTGGTCGGAGGATCCTCCCTTTGTGTTGGAGGGACGTCACATCCCGTTCCTCCACATTGGTGACCCCGACGTGATCTGAACACGTAACTTTCGCTGCGCTTATCAGCAGCATTCCTATCGCCACCATACCTTTCACTCCCGCATGAGCGGTAATCAAATCTTCGCCATCCAGCACCTTCAGCCTCAACAGGGATACCACCTCCTGGAGCGACCGCTCCAGACTGGTTACCCTACGGCCACACGCACTGCCTTGTAATAAAGGGCACAGTACACTGCACGTACCTACGGTCAAGAAGAAGAGCGCATCTCTCCCGTCTACGCAGTATTCGCCCCGCTTCATTGAGGGCTAACCGAGGGCCGAGACAACTAACTCGACGCTTCGAGCCCGCACACTTGGCACTTCACCGCAGCACCGCTTCACCGTCCCGACTCACTGGGACTAGCGAGGAAGACAGCGGCATCCAGTTCCGACGCAATGGAACACAGACTGGCATTGGCACGCACCGCAAGAGAGCATCGCAATCAACCTCCGGTCTTGGAGGGGAGTGATGTGGCGATACCACAAATACGATACCACAAATAACCAGCGCCATCCAGCGCCATCTAGTCACAGCACGACGAACTACTTCGATACTACAACTACGTCACAACTACGTCAACGATCCTGAATCGCGAAAGTGCAAATCGAACACAGGTGTAGCATATATACAAGGTCCCAACGATTAACCGTAGGGCCGCGGCCCGCCAGGCGTGATCACCTTGCCTGGTCGGAGGATCCTCCCTTTGTGTTGGAGGGACGTCACATCCCGTTCCTCCACAAGAGCAATTAAATTGCAACCATACGAAGCCAGGCGAGTTGCTACGTTCTTTTAAAAATACAAATTGTTATTGCTTTGTATAGATTTTTGTCTCAAATTCTATCTATCCCCGCTGCAAGTGTGACCCCACCCATTATCTGTACTCAAAGCAGTTGCCACAAAGCTTCCTTTACCTATTTCAGTATATTTGATGAGACGGGTTGATGAGATGAGAGAGTTTAGCCTAGGAAATGCGCCAGTCAACGTTCTAAATAGAGTTTTGCTTTGTGGTCAAAGTCGAGAGCTACCGGAGATTAGTCCGTCTGTCGAGCGAAAATAATTTAAAATGTCGTCAAATAAGAATGGGTTCCGTATGTTTTACTGTGCAGTGTGTTTTTACGGGTTAACTCTAGAGGGGTTGTGGAATGAAACGTAAATACAAACGTAGCCATGTTTTTCTTTTTGTTTAATTATAAAATTCTGTAGTATTCTAAGAGCGGCATGGTTTTTTCATCGTTGACTTAAGATAGACTTTTTTTATATAACTTGGGTGGTGAACAAGCACACGGTACACCTGATGGTAAGTGGTCACCGTGGCCTATAGACGTATGCAACATCAGGGGCGTCACATTAGCGATGCAGACTTTTTTACTCTAAGCTAAATGTAACATTTCAATGAATTAAAATTTTGTCAATTTGAAATTAGTACCTAGGTATTAATAAGTTTTAATTTCATAAATTCCCTTTGACATCGCCGTGGGACACCATAATAAGATCAATAACTTATTAAAACAATGAACTTTGTGTTTTTCTTGCTACAAAAATTTTGAAGATAACTTCTAAATTCTTATAAACAACATCATTACCTTCTCATGACTCCCGGTTGCATTCAAGTTTTTTACCTCGCAGCTCAGGCATCCGCTCTCTTCATTTAAATTTCGCTTGTGTGGCTTTTACGGGAACGACTGCCGTCTGCATGACCCCACCAACCCCAAGAGGATAGCCTACTCCAGATCCTATATCAATCGATCTGTCGATGAGGTTGGCTCGAGCCCCTTAGATCTTAGTGGAATCCTATTTGTAGCAACTAAAACATACATTAAGTGTGAGAGGGCTCAAAAGTGAGAAAGCTGTCGATCCAACTGAAAAGGAGCTATGTTTCCCGCCGTGTACCATTCGCCAGGTGCGGTCCTTAATCCGACCACGAATAAATTACACCTGAAATTCGTGCCTACAAAAATAATACTGAGAAAACTTTAGAGAAAATACGTGGAAAATGCGGATAACAAGTTTATGTTCACGGCCGAGTATATAAATGTCTGATATAGATACGCATTTTGAGAACGGTAGACGTACCATATATTATAAAGAGAAATAGCTGAGAATTAACACGGCTTTCTAAAGTGCGATGGTAGCTGAATGGATAAGGACGTGTCCTCTTCTCAGAGGTATCGAGTTCGAAACCGGCCGGACATTACCAATGTGAATTTCACATTGTGGAATTTCTATGTGCTACCATCTGCTGACGGTGAAGGAAAAACATCGTGAGGAAACCCACATATAATATAAGAAATACTAAGGACATGTCCGATCCACTAACCCGCATTAGGCCAGCATGTGTGGGTTAAGGGCTAAACCCTCTCAGCTCTCTCGTTAGAGAGACCAGCAGTGGGACATAAATGGGTTGCTATCATCTAAAGTGTGTGAATCTAGGTGTAGTCAGTGGTACCAAGTACCAATATAAATAATCATTTTTAGGAATCTGTACTAACCTCAAAAGGAATGCTTATCTTTGTAGTCCGTCTGTCTACTTCAAAAGTCTTAAGACCGCTGCAACCGCTATTTTTTCGCGCAAAAATCTCCACAGAATCCGCTCTCGCTGCGTCAGTGTGGGTGATATCTGCTTAGAACCGACTAAAATCGCACGCTGTCTCGAGTCTCCGAGCGCAGAGGTGTAAGGTGACCCATAAGGTAATTCCCTCGCGTCCCAGTGTCTGCAACTCTTTGTAACTATGAAAAAATGAAACCTCATCATGGGCTGATTTATTTCTTCCCGCTAAAGTTTGCTCAGGCCATCCAATTTATTTATAAAACTAATTTAAATGATAAACTAGAGGCTTGAAGCCTTAAACTCAGCACAGAACTAGATAACTAGAAAATAAAAATTATACATTTTCTGTCCACATTTTTTAACTGAGTTTCTTGTCTCTTCGGCGGGACTTTGTAATTGATTTCAAACTTCAAGATGAGTTTTTAACTTGAGTTCATGATTCCTGGGAGTATCCGTTGTAGTTTGCTGGACGATAGATATTCTAGAACAAACGCCAACACTTACACACGTACAGTCAGCGGCAAAAGTTGATGATTTTTTTTTTTTTATTCATGATAGGCTTACGTTTGACCTCAATCTCACCTGATGGTAAGATGAATCACGCTTGCCTAGAAGGAACCTATTCACTCGTGACTTGAAAACTCCCAGGTTATAGCTTTCCGGAAACACAGACTCAGGCAAGGAATTCCACTCCTTAGCTGTACGCACGATGAACGTGTCAGCAAAGCGCTTTGTGCGTATGAGTGGAATATCGACCATATAGCGGTGGCGTGACGCTGTTCGTCTGGTCGTTCGTTGATGGAAAGGACTTGGAGGTATCAGGTTGTGCAATTCCAGAGCACTCCCCGAAATGTATCCGATAGAACACCGAGAGACCTGCAACTTTGCGTCGATGGGCAAGGCTTTGAAGCCTTTTCTCGACTAGTGCATCGTTGTTGATGAGCCTCTTGGCTCGTCTCTCGATCGTCTTCAGCACGTCAAGTTGGTATTTAGCTTAGCCATCACACAGATACGAGCAGTACTCCATTTGCTTTACTCCATTGCACAAAATTTCAAACCCACGACAAATGACTTCAAACCACGCCTGATGGAAAGCTAAAGGTAAGGTAATAAAAAATAAGGTCACCACTACATACATCGATAGTGCTACAGTAGTGGCCCTCAGCTTGACGGCCTCATCAAATACTTTTTCACGCCCCGCTTAAAGAACCCGGGACTGTAGGAGGAAGAAAACTCATGCACATCTGTTTAAAACTTACCAGTAAACATAGGGATGAACATACATAATGAATTTAACCCTACTCGGTTGATTTCGCCTCAGTCTGTTCAAAATACTTCAACAAACTTCTTTGCTTTGTATTTTCACTCCGCTGAAAACTTTAAAATATCTGGAGCCAACATTTCTGGAGGATTTCAAGGGTCATATACATAATTAGGTAGACCATCAGTTCATGAAGTACTTAAGCGCAGACCGGCTTGATCCCAGCTCGCGCGAAAGATGGTAATGCATGCACTACTATTTTAAATAATACCTATGTTTTAAAAGCAAGTTGGCAATATTTTCGCAAACTTCGGTGAATACCGAGAGTTAGGAGGAAATTTAGAGCTGAATATTTTTATTTGCCTTTTTTTTAATATAGGACACGTCAATTCGACTTCACCTCGCCTGATGGTAAGTTGAAGGTAAAGTCTTAGAAAGAGGGTCACCATTACATACACGTGCCATGTTAACAATGGTGGCACTCAGCTTGACGGCCTCATCAAAAGAGGATTGTCGTCGCAGCACCGCGTGACACCCACCGGTCCCACTAGTGCTGCGACCACAATCCCCCTTTCTTGTTGGTTTTTGTGAATGTGTAATTTTGTGAATATTTGACTTTATTTGTTATTTTATGTACTTGCAATACTTATGTTATCTAGTACCTGGGTACCCAGAAGCTTTCTGCCTATAACCCTGGCAGTAGCCGGCAGAGGGTTATCTCCCGAAAAGGAGAGGACCCTTTTTCCGGGGACATGAGGGGGGCACTGTGGTGCAAAACCAAAGGGAGGCGATCACGAATCCGAAGACGCCAGAGTCAGTTGCGGTGCGAAAAAAATAGTCCCCGGTCCTTCAAGCGGGGCGTGAGAAAGCATTCGATGAGGCCGTCAAGCTGAGGGCCACCACTGTTGCACTATCGGTGTATGTAATGGTGACCCCTAATCCTGAGACTTTACCTTTAGCTTACTATCAGGGGAGGTGAAGTCATATCGCGACCAATATAAAAAAAATATATCGCTGTTCTTAGATCAGGCGGGAATGAATTTCGAATTTGGAACGGGACACAAAAGTTACATAAACGAGTTATTGCATTTTGATACCTATTTGTATAGCCATAGCGTGCATTCAAAAGTTACCAATATGGTTTTGATCTTTCACGATACCATTTTACGTTTCGTTCCGCACATCCAGTATTGATAATAAAAAATATTGTTCGTCCAAAATTACCCGAATTACGTATCCCTTATCAAAATAATTTGATAAAGCAAAATAAATTGCTACTCCAACATTTACACAGCTTCAGTAAGAGATTCCTTTGTGCAACTTTCCAAATGGACATCCGCAGTACAAAGAGCCGGTACGTCCAACTTACAATCTGTTAAGTAATTGAACGCCCTTTTGTGTTGATGAGCAAACGATTATCGGCTCTAGTGCTTTTAGAATTAGGTTTATGTTTAGGTAACAACATTTTGTCAGTCTTCGTACATAAATATTGATGATTGGGAGATTTAAGTCAAACGATTATCGGCTCTATTATTGTTAGTATTAGGTTTATGTTTAAGTAACAATATTTTGTCCGTCTTCGTACATAGATATTGATGATTAGGAGATTTATGTTTGATGTAAGATAATGAATAGGTAGAATAAAAGAGGTTTAATTATTAATTAAATGGTGTTGCTCCAAATAGAGTATTCCTATTGGTACAATATTACTAAAATTCTAATACATACCTACTCAAAAAGGTTAATCAATAATGCTACAATGTATATAGGTATACATACTAGTTTTTGCCCGCGTTTTCGCCCGCATAGAATAAAATAGCTATGTAATACCATCGGTGTATACACTGGTACTACCCCTATGCCTGAGATTTTACCTTTAGCTTACCATCAGGCGAGGTGAAGTCATGTTGACGTGATCAATAATAATAAAATACAGTTTCCGTTCTCGTTAGCCTATGTTTTTCAGTTTATAATCTATCCCTGTACCGAATTTCAGCCAGGTCTGTTCAGCCGTTGTTAGGTGGACGTGTGCAACACTAGGGGCGTCACACTCGCGCTGCTGACCCTGTAAAAATCTAATGCCCTTCTTGAAGAACCCCATATTGTAGACGTTAGGAAAACCACGGCAGGGAGATCATTCCACAGCCTAAACGTGCGCGAGCTCTAACGTAAGCTTTCCTCTCAGGGTTGGATCATTAGGTGGCAATCGCTCCCATAAAAGCCACGAACTAGTTGACATGCCATTGTGTACATGTGTGTCACAAAATAAACAGAACCATGTATCACATGGCACTCCCTGAGGTCATCAGACTATTGCCCTCAGAATGATGGAGTTCCGAGAAATTAACACTCAATAAACTATACTCATATTATAAAGCGGAAGAGTTTGTTTGTTTGTTTGGTTCAACGTGCTAATTGGAGAGACTGGTTTTGATCGAAAAAATACTTTTGTATTAGATTTAGTCCATTTAGCGAGGAAGTTTATAGCCTTATTTTTCATTTTATCGTGCGGAAATCCCCATGGATACCACCGCCGTCGGCCATCGGGGTGGTTATGTCGAGATCGAACCGACTAAAACCGCACGCCGTCTCGGGTCTTAATTACCGGGGTGTAAGATTACCCAATGGGCATATCCCTCGCACCCCAGCTGACCCCGGGCCATCTACGGTTTTAAGATGACCTCGACCCCCTGAGAGGGGGGTGGGGCGAGCGTCGCGCCATTTCGCTGACAATCAGGTCACTCCCCGCTCGCTCCCCCTGTGCCCTCTGCTAGGTCGGAGGGATACGTGGAGAGCCTCGGAGCAGCCCTCTAGAGGGCCACTAAGACCTTTCTTTCTTCAAAAAATCGGGTAAATTTTCTTATTGTAGAACTAGAACGAATATACAATGTTGCTAGCATGTGTGGAATGAATGGTAGCCACGGGGTGATAGCCCTTAGCGAAGCCGCGGGGCATAACTAGTTAATATAATAAGTAGACAATATCAATTATCGTTTGAGTGCCATTAAAAAAAGTGTAATAAATCCTAAAAGGCCCTCATCAAAGACAGCTCCTATAAAAAAAGTATTCTCATTTTTTTAACGGCTTATCTCTTTCGTAAGTTCATAAATAAATTACTCAGTGGCTCGCTCGGGTTCCCCCAGCCGTTTTCCAATTGTGAACTGAAATGTTCCGTGCTCACTCTACCGCTTAGAGATTGACAAAGAACAACGAGACACAGTGTTTAAAATAGTTCATCTGTGTCGTTCTGTGTCTGCTTTAAATTCAGTGCTTATAGATAAGTTGGAAAATTATGGCGCTATGAACAGGGCGTTGTTTTTTTTATTTTGTTTTATTGGACGCTTTCAGTGAATGGAATGTTTTCGGACGTTTCAGTTTTTTTGTTTTTCTTTTCGTTTTATGACAATTTTCTTTTGAGGTTATCTACATTTGTTGATTTTACTTTAGGCAAGGTTTGGAATAAAAATCAACCGAAGGTAATTTTCGCAAATTACCGATACAAAGCAGGTTGTACGGAGTGTACGGACCATAAAAATAGTACCTACCTGTCGATTGAAGACCATATCCTGACCACTTACTTTTTGTAGCCCAGATATAATATCCATCTAATTGAAGACCTTGGTAAACCCTCCTCCCTATCCCACCAAGATCTTCGGGGAGGGAGATTGGGGAGGAGGATTCGGGAGGAAAGGGAGGGAGCATCCAACAGACGAGAGTTTGTAATAGACTTCCCTCTCTGCATTAAAAGTCTAGATAAACCTCATTAAAATAAGAAAGCGTATACACACAATGTAGAACTTTAATCGCTATTATTTAGTATCGAAGTACCTAGGTACGTTTTTTTCGTGCGGAAATCCTGTATGTGGAAGACCAAAAACGCACGCTGTTTCGGATATCTAATGCCGGGTGTAAGGTGACTTAACAAGGCAATTTTCTCATATTTGGGTGACTTTAGTACTTACTTATAGTCCATGACTTAGTCCTTGCGATACCCAAAAGCAATGAGATATAAACAAAGTCGCAAGACAGAGCTAGTATATAAATAAAATACATATTCAATTACCCAGATACAGGTCAAGTGGCGTCCACTCGCGTCGTTCTATAACGATGAGCAGCATTGAACTTGAACCGAACTCCGCCAGAGGGTGATAGCTTTGTGTGGATACGCCTTCTGAAAAATATTCGTAACAGTTAAAAATACTCACCAAGAACGCAGAGACCGCTCCGACTCCTTCGTTAAACAATTTATTCTAACCAAATGGCATTGATCTTTTGTCTGTCTGTCTGGTGCATTTAACGCCTAGATTGCAGAATGATTTTGTTCCTAAAGATGAATAATGTTCCATTTTGAAAACTGCCAATTTGCCGCGAAACGATCTAGTAAACAAATTAATACTAATACTTATTTAGTTAATATATAACTATTGCTACATTAATAGTTTGTTTTATTATAACTATACTGAATAATGTTATTAACGGTTTAATACTTCGCTAATAATTACAGCTCAAAGTAATATTGCTCTAATTAGCTAAAAGCCAGTATTTAAGGTTTGACTATAGTATTATTTCTAGCAATAGTACTTATGCCGGGTAATACCTATGTATTAAAGCATAAATTATAACAAATTAGAACATAAAACCTTATATTTTACAATGATACTTTCTAAAGATTAACAAAGTTAATATTGCAAGCAAATTCGCCGTATCGTAGTAGGTCAACGTTTGTACAAACTGGATTTAATATTTAGTAAATTGTACGTTGCTCGTACAATTTACTTAAACTAACTAAATTGAAGAAAATTGACAGAAATTTATATTTTTTCCTTGTTCGGTTTTTGGTATTTCGTTCGGACTGTTCGAAGGCGATTGATTTAAGGAATTGAATGGAACTGCGAGCGGAAGGCAGAAGTGGAACATTATAACTGATTTTAAGGAATCGATTCAACTCATAAATGCCATGAGAACTCCATGAGGGTGAAGGCTATAGCTAATTTTATATAAATACTTGACAATATTAAAATTTATCATTGATATATAAAACAAACTAAAATGCGTCTGTCATATCAATATTAGTCCAACAAATGTCGTCGGCCATTACGACGTAGGCCAACCCGAGCGCGTCTCCCTATTCCCCATTAATTTCACACGCACTCTCATGGATCGTGACTTTTGAAAATCGAACGTCATAGACAATTATACACTTTGACTGTATACAGAATATACTTTAGTTACAGATAACACAGAACAGACTTATAAAATATATGCGCACAATTTCTCGTGGCTAAGTGGTAATCAAGTAGGTTATCAAATTGCAAGGTTAAGTTATACTAGCCAGACATTCTTGGAATGGGTGACCATACTGACCATTCCTAACACACGGAGCGCTCACGTACCCCGGACCCCGGAGAGTATGTTAAGCCGTCGTCGGTCCCGGTTGCTGATGATGTTTTGACATAGACTTTCATATTAAAATATTTTGTTATTTAATCAAAACAACACAAAACAATTGTCATTTCTTTCTCAACACATAGGTGCAGACCTAATGCTATGATATTATTAACTCAGGCGATGCACTGTTCCCTAACTTAATACGTGTCATTTAAAATTTAATGTCTCCTGCATACCATAGCATAGACAATAAACAACGAACGTCTATACTTCTTGTTCTCATGCACTCGCATGGAACGCTCCTTTAAAAATTAACGGAAGGCATCATTACGTTGCGCCTATTATTATTATCTGTGGAACTTGATACAGACTAAAAAGGTTTTTCTTTACGCTTAATGACGTTGACTTCCGACTATAGACAAAAACCGTCCATTAAATGGTAGATATTTGTTTACTGATTTTATCATAGTTTGTGTAGAAACTAAATTAGATCATGGAATGAAAAAGTTTGAGTCGGCGTATTGGCAGATATTGGTATCTAGTATCTAAATAGCCCAGTCTATACCTACGGCACGATATAATGGCCGGTTTGACGTTTGTCCGCTCATGAAGTTTCGTAGTAATTATTGTGACATTTTGAAAGAGCAAATTGCTGTTCTTTATTGTCAATAGTGACGTACAGTAAGTCATAAAATTTTATCGAATGTAGGTATAATTTTAGGACACAATATTTATTTATAACATTGATTTCTGAATTATATAATGTATATTAGTGTCCCACGATCATTTATTTTTTATTTTTATAAGATTATAATTACCTATTGGTGTACTTACTTATTTCACACAACTCGGTATTTGTTTTTCGAAATTCAATTTTTCTTAAATAAAATCTATATACATAATCGACACTAGGATCACTGGCAAGCACAATTAATACCTCCGGCAAACTTGCGTCAAAACAAAGCAGTTTCGACTTGACGTTGCTTCGAAAAGTATAAACTAGGAGTGCACTGCGATTGCGATATAGTTTAGACCTCCTCGCCTGATGGTAAGCTAAATGGTAAATCTCGCCTGATGGTAAAGTCTCAGGAAGGGATCCCCATTACATACACTAACAGTGATAATTATAATGGTGGCCCGCAACTTACTCTTTTTACGCCTTTTGTTGTGGAATTCGTCGATATGGCCGAACGTACGCAGAGCTGTTCTAAACAGTCAGGCATGTGTGTTCGTTATAGGTACGCCTTCGTAACATTTCGATCGTGAATCTCAAAATGGAAGGTCAATTTTACCTATAACTGTTAGACGAATAGATAACTAAAGAAAAATTTGGCGAGACTGGCACAGAAGAAAATAAACTTCACACATTAAAACAGAAAAAAACGAGCAAAACCAGTCGAAGACCATGTGTGTAGCAACTATTTACGGAAGGAGTATCCAACGAGAAAAAAGTTAGTGCAATTACTGAAGGAAGCTGGATTAATATATAGTACTCATTTTCAATCCTAAATCCAATATTCAGTTCGTTCAAATGTATTTAGTAGGTAAAAATTTATATTTTTTACTAAAGTTTTTGAATCAGGTATTGTACTGCTTGCAATAAGAACTTATAGATTTGATTATATTTTTATCGAGAGTAAATTGACATTTCACATCACTATTGTAATGTGTCAAACCGGCCATTATATCGTGCCGCTACTGTAGTTAGGCTTGAATGCAATGACTTTCATTGATGAAATCCGATGCAGACTTTATATAAAAACTTGTATAAAATTTAATTAAATTTACATATTTGTAATACTTTAACTATAGTGATGTTATAAATTATGACAAAAATTAAGTGATTTTATCATAATTTATTATTCATTAATTTAAATAGCAGTTGTAAATGGCAATGCCGCCAGCCTTTTGGGTACGTTACCAGTCGACATCGATGGGGAGGAATTCTTCGACACCTAAAATTTTTTTTTAAAATTTGTACATACTTAATATTTTCTAAGATAGTTTAATAATAATTCTATATTCGTTTTATTTAAATAAGTTGTAAATTATGAAAAAAAAATTAATGAAAATTAAATTCATTTATTAAAATATTAATAATTCATGTGACTACTTCTGTAGCATAGCGGTAGAGCGTTCAAATATTTTTAAGTTCAGATTTTTTTGGAATTTTTCTTCAAATTTATTTCTGACCAAATTTGACTTCAAAAAAGTATTTTTTTTTATTGGTCACGTCAATATGAAATCAGTTTGACGGCGTCATCAAATACCTACTTGCTCTCATCAAATGCTTTGTCAATCCTATCGTGGGTGATTTATTTTGATCCACCTACAAGTGTGGGTGGAATTATTTTCAACCATCTTTATTAGTTATTATGTTGATACTTCCGGGATATTTAACGAGTATTATTATACTCATATAGAAATATCTTACGGGAGTGGGAGTGCCCAGTGGGAGTTTGGGGGCGTAGGATATTTGGTATCCTTTTGTATTCAGTAGGAAAAATTGTGGGACGAAGGGAGGAAGTGATTTATTGATGCGTATCTTATGACAATTATAAAAGACACTAATAATAAATGCTTCGCGCTAAATTTAGTGCCTTTGGAAATATAAAAAATTACGAAGAGATGATTTTATTTTTACATACCCGTAAGAGGGTGCCACGGTTATATGTTTGTAAATAGATAAAAAATAGCCCGACTTTCTTCCTCCGTGACTGGTTAAGGGTTGGTTCGAGTCCCAAATAACCATCCCCACTAGCCGCCATGGGGAGACCGTTGGGATAATGGCACGAAAATACAGGTACCCACACGCTACTTGAGACGGACAGCTTGCGGTATTCAAATTGCGGTTCTCACTAACAGACTTATTACAATAATTTCATGCTGAAAATCTTGCACAGTAAATTACTGGTTCGCTGGTACGAAAACTCGTATGAAGCTTGTTCTAATAGTACGACAGTACCATAGCTATTCATGTGCTAATAGTACCTACCTACCTACGTGATCATAGTCCAATGCACTTGTACCGTCGCTCGTCTGCGTCCTGGATGGAACGCGCCGTCCGGTCCAGCTGCCGGCCAATGCATTTTTTTATATTTAAATTTCGAACTTGCATTCGATGGTCGAAATTTAAAAATAAATATTATTGTGTAGTGATGTGAAAGTCGGTGCTTTTCGGTTCAGAAATGTTTACGTATTTATTTATTACGAACGAGTAAATAGTTATACTTTTTAAAGGTTTGTTGAAAAGAGTTGTTATTTTAGTTGTTCGGCTGTAGTGTAAATAAATACAAATTGTGAATGCAAAGGCTTTTTGCTACATGAAATTCGTTTCAAAATAGAACTGAAAATAATTTAAATATATTCTACCACAATTTACTCTATGTAGGTAGTATTGTTTTCTTTTAACCGTGTATACCGAGTGTTAGGAAACGCTTCCGAAAACGTAGACGCGATGGTGGATTTTAATTTTATAGTTTTTACCATTTTTCTAACTCCATGTTAGTACATCGTGGCCACTGTAAAGTAACCAAAACATCGGGATTCGTTAAATTTAGTGTGATTCTAAAGGTAATGTGGTTGAAACATAATTTTCTAAAACCGTAATTTTTGGTTCCCAAAACTTAAATTCCCATAGTCCCATACCGGTTTTCCGTTACAATAATTGCCATTGTTTAAAGACACTTCCTGACTATAGGGGTTGTAAATACTGGTGTTTTATGCGGGTACGGTAATGATGGTATTGTTTAGTTCTCGAACAAGGGGCGGCGGCGTATAACTCGTTCAATGTATCGGAACACTTGGACCCCATAATGTATGTTCGGAACATAACGTATATAAAATACCGAAACTACTTATTTCAAGTTTCAATAGTTTCTGAGGGCCAACTTTCTTGAAGGGTACTTGAAGGGTTTTTAGATGCTCTGCGATATGACGCAGTAATGTTTATAATGCGGAAACCGTAACTTGAGAACGTATATAACAGTCACGGCGCTTCCCTATTTGGGTAGGTAGATCACATTATTTATACTTGCTATAATTTTAATAGATAGGTATTCTAGGACATGTTACATAGCCCCCTGCAGAGTGAATAACTATCTATACTATTATACAATTGTAAAGTTAGCTGTGTCTGTACATTGGAATGTCTAAGAAAAACTTGGGTTATGTTATATCAGTCAATCAATCAATTAGCCTAATTGCAGTCCACTGCTGGACACAGGCCTCTCCCAATGTTATAAATATTCTAATATTAAGATTCTGAACACAACTATATTTTTTAGGAATTCTTATCTGTTGTCGCGATGGACACAAAAACTACTAAACGAATTTTAATGCGGTTTTTTTTAGTTTGAAAGGTAACCTAACACCCCGATATCTAAAAACCTGAGCCGGCGTACGGTTTTAGTCGGCTCCTGTCCGACATAACCGTGCCCACTTGCCAGCGGAGGTGATATCTGTGGGGATTTCTGCACGATAAAACCAAAAGGTACCTTAAAACAGAATCAACTTTCTCACATAACAGTCATAATTATTTAGACAAGCAAACTAAATCATTTTGCCGAACTAGTGCTGGGATAGCATCGATAACTATTTTCTATTAAACCAAAATTAAATTACGTGTCGCTTTAATTAAATCATCAACGTCATTTCGGGCTAGTTTATATATTATGAGACCTAGCAATTACTACGCGTAAACTGTGGGAGTATCGGGTTAAAAAGTAGACTGTTAATGTAGCATTTTAATGTAAAAATTTTTTAATTGGTCCTGTACTTTATGAGTTTATGTGACAAACAGAACCGTAGAGGTATTGTGAGTGTTTAGGTTCCCTACAATATAATATAAAATATTGAATTTGGTGATACTTTGTATGTAATTGTCCAATATAATGCCGATCACATCCGAAGCTTCATTGACCAAAAATTGGCACTGCTGGAAACCGGAGGTAGCCTATTATTTTTGTCCTTGGAATATGGTCATACTATCTGAATTGGAAAGCTAACGATTAATTGTCTTGTGTCATTTAAAACTTTTATTATATTATAGAAGAAAGCGCCTATTCAAAATAAACTGACTTTAAGCCAAAATTTCTAAGACTAAATTAATAAAGAAAATATAAGATCAACGTATTCACTGTCTAGAATTTAATTTATAAAGAAAGTTTGCCAAATAAATTCATGTGAAAACCACTTAATAAGTAAATCTAAGAAGTACCATTTATTACTGAAAAATATAAATTCTATTTCTAAAACTGGGAGCTACTATGAAAAATGCAACCGAAACTTCGGACACGTAGAACCATTGTAGTACCCATTGTAGTTAGATCACCTTAAGCCCCAGCGGTTGAATACCTGAGACGGTGTGCGGTTTTAGTCGGTTCAAGTCTGACATAACCGCACACGTTGACTGCGGGGGTGTTATCTGTGGAGGTTTTCACACGACAAAGGAGATTATTTATTATGTACACACATTTACACTTAATCTCCTTGGCCGTGTGTACTGTAGCGTCCGGATAGATGGTCTATAACACATTTGTATACGCACATATTTTAACATAACGTAATAATAGGTTAGATGCTTTATTTGTGGTAAGCACGTCTACCGTCTATCAACTAACTTGACAACTTAAAATGACACTTCAGCCTATTCTAACATAATTATTCTACCCGCATAAACACTAAATGTACCATGGGGTTACTTCAGATTTCTTACGACAGGGCTAAGGCAAATTAAGTGTCACGTTTTCAGGCTCGAACGTGAAATGAATGCATTTTATAGTATATCCGAAACTTCGGTCCGCAACTTCGGATGTACGTCTTATGGTTGGCTCTCAGGTTTTAAACAACGTCAATAGCACGCTATGCTTAATTTTCAATATATTTTTTAATTGAAAAGTCATTAATCACTTGTGAATATTGGTTTTGACGTTTAATTAATTCATCTAGATTTTTTTAGCTGAACATGAATATGCGGGTACCATGTTTAGCGAAATCGTGTACCTACGAGCTAAAATAAAGATTTTATAAACTGCATAAAAATGAACAGCTGTATATTCTTGTAGGGGTAGGTGAATTAGGGTTTGAGTTGTGTTCTGAAATAAAAATACATGCTCTAAGTTGTATTTCATTTATACTTACTGTAGTTAAGTAGTTATGTATGTACATTGGAAATTCCATTTTTTTTGTGTTCAGAATCGTTCATATAACATAACCCAAGTAAGTATTTTTTTTAAACATCTTCAATGTACAAACACAGCAGGCTACTTTACAATAATTACCCGACTGCGCAACGCAAAGGAGTGGTAATGTGTTTAACAGCCTATGTATGTATGTATGTATGTTTGTAGCACTATGTTCCTTTGAAGCACTATACAGACCAAACGCCTGGGCCGATTTTCATGATTCACACGTCAATCGATTCCTCTTAGTCCGGCGAGTGTCACTAAAGACATGACGACAGTGAAAATTCAATATGGCGACTACTGGCCGCCAAATTGTGAAAATTTAAAAAAATGAAAGTCAGCAAACTATGTCAAGTGGGGTATCGTTGAATAGGTATTAAAAATCATTTTTAGTTTCCTTTCAACATTTTTCGATTCCAGTGACTATTTAGGAGCTATAGCGATTTAAAGTTGCGTAACAACAATTCATAGGTTTTTATTAGACAGTAGAAAGTCCAATCGGGTAAATAGCTGGCTAGGACACTTATAACTAAAAAGTATAAAATAAAAAAATATAATTTTGAAATTAAAAAACCCGACTGCGTAAAAAACGAAAAAGCAAAAAAAAACAAGCACTCAGATGTCCGGTGGTCTAGAAACATAACAACTTAACAGTCGGGATCCATTGAAAAATAAGACTGGCTGGTGAATTAGTGGATCCCAACTGTTAAGTTGTTATGTTTCTAGAGCACCGGACATCTGAGTGCTTGTTTTTTTTTGCTTTTTAGTTTTTTACGCAGTCGGGTTTTTTAATTTCTAAATTATATTTTTTTTAATAATAGTATAAATAGATATGATATTATATCTCAGTCTCGGGTTCAATTCCAGGTTCACCATGGCATACACCAATGACTTTTCGATACTTTTCAAAGTTATGTGTGTATTTATCGCAGGTTTATTAGTGCCTCGGAGAGCACGATAAGCCGTCGGTCCCGGTTGCCATACAAACATCTATGGCAGTCGTTACGGTTAGTTGGAGCCCTCAAAAGTCCAACCAGTCTAACTTAGATCTGTGATATTGCCATTGGTCATAATGACCATTGGTTGTGGAGGTCAGATGGCAGTCGCTCCACGGAAAATATCGAAGTTCAGCCGCATCACAGTTAGACTGGAAAGCCGACCCCAACTGTGTTGGGAAAAAGGTTCAGAGAGTGATGATAGATAGATATGATATTATTAAGAATGGGCTGAACTAAGCTGGAAATAGTATATAGGCTACTTACATCTTTTATACTGGCCATTGGTGGCCGTGAATCACGGGAATGGATCGGTGTTCCACATGACTGGAGCTGTGGGCGTAAGCTGGTTTATTGTGACAAAAGTTGAGCTGAACTGACTTTACTACCCAAAAACCTTATAATTCTTATGGTGTTGCCAGCACAACTAGATTTGTGTTATAAGGGGAGAGCAACCTCACGTGCAAATCAGTATTGACCCAAGACTCACAGACCCAGCCCACCTACTTGGACCCTGTAGATGTTAGTGGGACCCCAAACGTTAGAGAAAGGAATTAAACAGTGCATTTTCATTTATCGATAGAATATAAAAATCGATAAAATATTTTGTAATTACTATTCCCATCACTATCGGTACTATCAGTTAGCGTAAATTGGTTTTCGTATATTTGACAGATGAGAAGGGAGAAAAACATGTCTGACTTTTATATTTACTAAGCAGAAAATGTTCTTCTATACAAATACTTTTGTTTATTTTCAATATCTGTCTGAGTATAGTAACTAGTTTTATTTTGTTACTGAACATATTTCTGATATAAGCGTCGGGAGCGGTTAAGGAGTCGGTTTTACGATCGAGATGTCCTGAGTTCGAATCCTGACTATACGCTACCGACGTGAACCCCTCCTGATATAAGGAAATCAGTTTACTGGAAGACTAGGGGAGTTTTTTTAAAAAAACCGATGGCCATGTAACTCATACACATTACCTATAAAATGATCACAAAATATAAAAACCACTGAAAGTCAATGAATAAGTATATCATAAACGTTTAATAAAAGACAGTACATTTCAAACATCGAACTTGAAATAGGTAGAAAGTGCGCACAGCTTGCGAAAATGACTTCGTTGACACAAGAACTGTTCGTTTTGTAAAAATGTACTTTACTTAATAAGTTCACCGGTGCACTCCAGTCTCGTAAGTACAGAAAATCTAGACAGCTTCAGCTGCACAATTTTATCTCACACTAATCAGCAAGCGTTAATTTTTCTCTGCAAACTGAGTAGTTTCTTGTATTTTTATTCTTAAATGAATTCATTCGCTGTCCTCGTTCCTCTGTTTGCGGATAGAAAATAATATTAGTGTGATATCCATTATTTATTTTATCATTTCATTTTATTTTACAATTTAGATAACGCTAATTACTTACAAGTTTTCGCATATAAACGGGCAAAACTATTAAACCGAATTGTTTTTTTTTATTGGATAGCTCATTTATCGAGGAAGGCTCTAAGCTATTATATCATCACAGAGGAGACCGGAGCAGTAATCAAATATGTCAACGAATCGCGCAAATTTCCGTACATTATTGTAAAACTGATAAATTATGGGCGTTTAGAATAAATTGGTACCAAGAAGGTTAAATATGCCACGGGCGTGGCCACGGGGAACCATTTTTTATACGCAGATATAGCACATAGGTACGTCTAAATTAGCGTCATTCAATATTCCAGATCACTACTTCTAACTAGAATGGCAGTAAGTTTCGTTTTAGTAAGTTAATTCCAACTTGTGCTGAGTAAAAGGAATAAAGAATATATAATGTACCTAATATAAATCATTGTTACCTTTAGCGAACTCCATCCAGACGCATAGATCAAGTTGCATAGTGCACAGACGCGACGTCTCGCTGGAGATTTACTGCCTACGTTTGCAAGTGATTGCACTCGCTTTATTACCTCAAGCTTTTTGAAAAATATATATTAGAATAGAATGTTTATTTTAGCCTTACTCTGTATCCATATTCGCAAATAAATAATTTTTTGATTGATTGATTGATATCTTGTGATAAATATTGTCTATAATAATGAATGCCAGTGTCAAGTAATTTAAAATCAATTAATTTGCGAGTCCAATATTATGGCACCGTTGTCATCATTTAGTCACATTAAAGTCAAGTAAATTCCGTCATAATCATTATCAAGTCAAAAGTAGGTACAGATACAGGCACTTAACTTGGCTAGGTTTGGGGTAAGTTCGCGCATCGTTTACTTTGAGCCAATCAAATGATTCAAAGTACGAACGAACGGAACGTTGATTCGCTGCAAGACGTCTCTCGGAGACATCTGATTGGTCCGTCAAGTGACGGACCAATCATATATCCGCGACGGCGCAACCGCGTCTCCCGCGACCCGCTCATACCTCAAAGGGGACCTAAAAATCGACCTTTGCGCATATGACGCGTCTGGCCAATTTACGTGCCGGTATCTGTACCTACCGCGCCAAAACGCCGGATGTCGTTTTTAAAAACTAGTAAATGAACACAGAATAAATATGGTACTGTTAGATTATACTTTTTACGTTCGGCCTAAAACAAAATCTATGTACGGTCTACACAAAGCTTCTACGAGTATTAGTGTACTGGATGCCGAATTGTAATTAAATCGAAAACCCATACATACATCTATGCAGACACAACCCCACCCGGTATTGCCTGGTAACTATCCCCCAGCCCCCCAAATGGGGTATACCGCCAGACGGCGAGACGTCGAGACAGGGGGTGCAACCGCTTAATGAAATCACCACGGTATACGTGTACGCTAGGTACAGTGAAAATGAGTTTCGGTAGCCATTTTTAAACCTTGTTGTGGGATTTTTATTTTGTTCGTGTATTTTGAACTATTGTTGAGAATACTGGTGTTATGTATCAAGAAAAAAATATTTTCCATACTTTTAGGTACATAAAAATATTATAGGTTTTTAAAAAAGGGGGCTCGTAGCGAAGTGGTAACCGAGTAAATTAACATAAAAGTTACGCAATACTAGCTAGGTCGTAGGATGGGTGACCATTCTTTGAGACCTCTTACAGAAACCACACACCTACACATACATATTGAGAGTCACAGGTACTTTGCAATTTTATAATACTATAGATTGTGCAATTTTCGACGTATAGTGATTATCGAATGACTGAACGAGTGACCGAATGAGAATGAACCATTGATTGCAATCAAACAGCTGCACGAAATAATGACAGATGCTGCGAACTCAGGCTGCGAATCATTGTAATTACTTTTTTATACTTGCAACTTTTGTCAATCATACTGTATAATTTAAGTACATACCTATTTATATCAAGTAGGTACTGCCCTTAATGACGACCTGTGTGGCGTAGTTGTTGAGCGTTCGACTGCTAAATCAGAGGTCGTGGATTCTATCTCCATTTAGTGCAAATATTTGCACTTTTGGGATTTCTTGATTCTCTGTTTACTTATCACCCGCTAATTCAACTAATATTATAAATGTGAAAGTTTGTGAAGACATTTGTATGTACCTAGTATTGTCTACACTACAGGATAGGGGTCAGTTAATAAGAATCTGGTTCATCATGAAACAAATGAATGCTTTTATTCCTTTTTCTCCTAATTTACTTATATAAACAGGGCTACACTTTACTTACACGATTAATACAATTCCATGAGGGCTTTCCTTAAAATATCATATTCAATTACATTGAGTATAAATTATTTATATGAATTGGTAAATATTATAATCATATTAGGTATTTTCCTCAAAGACGTCCTGAAAAACAATGAATCGGCGACATTGTCAACTATATGTTTTTTTAAGTATTTAAAAATAAAACCATCGATCACATGCAACAGTTAATATCAAAGAGTATTTATATATTTACTGAAGCTTACTCGATACAAGCTAACAGCTCGGCCGTCCTGCTCAAAGCGTGTCCTCACGCTTTCAGGTGTCAAAATACAATTCATATCAAAAATAAGTTTTAGATTCTAAGAGTATAATATATACTTCGAGGCATGGATCTTGAACAAACACCTACACCTTCGCGCTACACGACTACAGACAAACAAATTCGAAAAAAAATACGTTATACTAAGCATTTAGACTACATTGTCTAGATATTTACTTACCCCTAACATAAACTAGTTCCATAACATTGTTTATAAAAAAAAAAAGATAATCAAGTTTTCAAACAATAAAACGCATAAAATAATCAGTAAGCAGCCTACAAATACATTTCACATTAAAAAAAAGTCAATCTCAATAGAATTACAGTACCTATCCACTCATGACGTTAACATTATTATACATTAAATAAAGGTAATGGCAATGGTTGCATAGGTCATAATTATCTTCATAAATCACATCCCACATAAATCCATTACACAACCAAACAATAGCATGTGGCGATACCACTAAAAGTTTAAACAAGCATTTCTTAAATGTAATAATTTTCTCTTGACTCATCTTAAATTCCTTGGTATACCGACTGTTAAGCGTCTTAGGACCCATAATAATGATACCTTTCGCACACAATGCAGTTTTGTGTCTCGGCATACAGATTGTACTAGAGTGCCTAAGTGTGATGATAAGAATTAAAGTTAGTTAGTTTAGTTAGTTGGTTGGTTTTTAAGGAACAGTATTGGTGCCCTTCATAGGTGTAATGTTGTGTTCCTCTGTCCATATTTCATCACACGAAAATAAGCAGGTATACTCGTATCATCATCAAAATATCTACTTTAGGTGATCTTGGATTGCGTTTCCGACAACTGAGTGCATCAACTTTTGCCTGTTGGCTCACAAAATGAACAATAATTATAATAACAAACAATATTATGCTCATCCCATTCCATTCTATTTCAAAAATTGTAATCTGCTTAGTTATGGAAGAGCGTGGTCATCTGTTACAGCTATTTTTTCGCTTAAAAGGTAACCACGATCAACATTTTTACAACGTTAACGTATCTATTAAAGAACAATACATAATTATTTATACCATCTACTTATTGGATGCATTCAAAATGTTAACAATGTAATCAGATTTAATCGAATAATAAAAACAAACCATGCCAACCATATGCCATATTTAAATAAGTACTTAAACGTATTATTGATCGTAGAGAAATAATAATAATAATAACAATTAAATAGGTCTCTTAAAATTATTATACATTGAGTTTAAGTTCTTATTTAGTTCTTTTCCACCATAACGACCCATCTCCTCCCGTACAACCGGGACTAACGCTTTGATAATGAAGATTATTCATCTCCTCATTGCCACTTTCTAAATCTCTAGCAAACTCCAGTCAAGAATACATTGCATCAATAGCAATTACAGCCACGCATCTACGGCCCATTTTCAAGCACTCATCATTAGGAAGTAATAACATTACACAATACGGACCTTGAAATTACACCGACAACAAATAGCAACATTATTAGTAACTTCTGTAACCTACCATCACAGGGATCCCGCCCTTTGACACGAACTAAATCATCTACCCTAAGACATTCAAGATCCTTTTTTTAAAACAACTCTCTGTATACCAATATCAAAACATTTATCCACACTAATATTATAAATGCGAAAGTAACTCTGTCTGTTTGTTATGCTTTCACGCCTGAACCGCTGAACCAATTTTGATGAAATTTGGTATAAGAGTAGATTAAAATGGACATAGGCTATGTTTGGTCGCGATAACCGACATCCACGCGGGCGAAGCCGCGGGCTAGCTAGTATGTCATAAATGTGACCATCCCAAATTTCACCATCTTATGGACACTAGTTGGAAGGGCATTCACTAAGGTCACAACAAAGTATCCAACCTGTACATTGGCCCTGTAGGCGCAGAGGCCTTTTGAACCATAAAAAAAATGAAGATAAGCAAAACCATGTCTGTATCTAGTTCTGTTCTCCAAAACACTCAATTCTCTGTATTTCCTCGTCCTCTTTCTGCACATTAATAATCTAGTTCTGATCAGAACCTTCAACACTTAAAATGTCTAACAAGTCATATGATTCAGATACAACGAGCATTACCGGTCTACGAATCAGCAAATTAACAAGTCCAATAGCGATACAAGTCACAACTCCATAGCACAGTAAAGCTCCTGTATCTGAATTCACCAACGTGTAACCCGCGAAATAGGTCGTAATTGACAAAAACCGATCTTAAAGATACCAAACTGATACCACAATGTACACATTTCGTGAATGACATTCCTAGCAATTAAACCACTCAATCCACTCAACGACGCTATCTATGTTAAAACTCCCATTACACAAAAAGGTCTGAAGTTAAGATATTGGGTGAAACCTTCCTTCAGCATCACTTTGCAGAAGCACATCAGCAAGCCCGTCCCTGTACGTTACAGCATGTAATTATGTGACACAAAACTAACAACAGCTCAACGCTATTAAATGACTCCACCCGGTCACTACTCAAGTACAGCGAGTCAAAAACGATGTTAAAACGGCATGATGCTTGATTTGAACCTTGATAACCACAAACTCATTCACTTTGTCCATGTGTCCCTGAAAGTGTTCGCCACCCCTAAGCTGAGTCGGGCTCTACTGAAGCATAAAACGCGCGCATTGCTGCCAGTGTGTGCATGCTGCTATACAACTACTATTGCGTTTGTGTCCAGTGTCCATGTCCAGTTCACGTACACTGCGAGGTGAGAGGAACCCGGAAACTGCTGAAGTCCTTGTACTCACCAGATGGACACCCGAAGAACTAACTTCGAACCCTATACAGACAGTCTACGACGGAACTCCTTACCAATGTCAATACGGTAACAGTCCGTAGTCAAGTGAATAAGCTCGAAGGCTTGTTGCCCACCAGTAGGTCTAGCATAAGTCGAAGAAGATTTCCTAACCATAACACTCTCCGTCGCTATCCGAACCATATCACCAACGAGTGTTCTTGAAAATGTGACAGTTGTCTGGGTCCATATACGGGCGTTTTTAACGTGAAAATTATTTCCGGATGACTACAGCTTCCTTTTTCCACTTTAATTGTGAACATAAATTTTAAAAAAATAATAAAATTAAATCCGGAAATGCGCCTTCTCACGTCTTGCAGTACTGTCCCCTTTTACTGGTAACGGTCATGACCAAAACGTATCTAGGTTACTATTTATTTACTTAGATTAGGTACTTGAAATAAGGGACCAATATGATAAAAAATATGACGGAATAACGGCGGAGCTTCTGAAAGCAGGTGGCAAACCGGTGCTGAAAACCCTTCAGAAGCTGTTTAACTCTGTCATCCTCGAGGGTCAAACGCCACAGGCATGGCACAGGAGTGTGGTGGTACTGTTCTTCAAAAAGGGTGATAAGACCCTGCTGAAGAATTACAGGCCCATCTCACTCCTGAGCCATGTCTATACGTTGTTTTCGAGAGTCATTACGAACCGTCTCGCTCGCAGGCTTGATGACTTCCAGCCTCCCGAACAAGCCGGGTTCCGAAAAGGCTTTAGTACCATAGACCACATTCACACGCTGCGGCAGGTTATACAGAAGACCGAAGAGTATAACCAGCCTCTATGCTTAGCGTTCGTGGACTATGAGAAGGCTTTCGATTCGATCGAGATAAGAGCTGTGCTACAGTCCCTCCAGCGGTGCCAAGTTGACTATCGGTATATCGAAGTGTTGAAGAGTTTGTACGAAAACGCCACTATGTCAGTTCGTCTCCAGGATCAAAACTCGAAACCAATTTGCCTTCAGCGCGGCGTGAGACAGGGAGACGTTATATCTCCGAAACTGTTCTCCGCCGCTCTGGAGGATGTCTTCAAGCTTTTGGACTGGAGGGGTCTGGGCATCAACATCAACGGCGAGTACATCTCTCACCTTCGATTTGCTGACGATATTGTAGTCATGGCTGAGACCCTGGAGGACCTTAGTACAATGCTCTGCGACCTCAATAGAGTCTCTCAACAAGTGGGTCTAAAAATGAACATGGATAAGACGAAAGTTATGGCTAACATCCGTGTTGTACCCACTCCTCTGAAGGTTGAAGACTCTATTCTCGAAGTTGTAGACGACTATGTTTACCTGGGACAAACAGTCCAGCTAGGTAGGTCCAACTTCGAAAAAGAGGTCAATCGACGAATCCAACTCGGTTGGGCAGCGTTCGGGAAACTACGAGCTATCTTCTCGTCCCAAATTCCGCAGTGTCTCAAGACGAAAGTCTTTGACCAGTGCGTGTTGCCAGTGATGACGTATGGAACTGAGACGTGGTCGCTCACGATGGGCCTCATAAGAAGGCTCAAGGCCACCCAAAGGGCAATGGAGAGGGCTATGCTCGGAGTTTCCCTGCGTGATCAAATCAGAAATGATGAGATCCGCAGGAGAACCAGGGTCACCGACATAGCTCTCCGAATTGCGAAACTCAAGTGGCAGTGGGCGGGGCACATCGCTCGTAGAGCCGACGGCCGATGGGGCAAAAAGGTTCTCGAGTGGCGACCACGAACCGGAAGACGTGGTGTGGGCAGGCCTCCGACAAGGTGGACCGACGACCTGGTAAAGGTCGCGGGAAACCGCTGGATGCGAAAAGCGCAGAACCGGTCGTCGTGGAGATCATTGGGGGAGGCCTTTGTCCAGCAGTGGACGTCCTTCGGCTGAGATGATGATGATGATGATGATGATAAAAAATAATATAGAATCAAGTAAACTATCACTTGACTAAACCAAGGATTAACTAAAATATCTAAAACAACATCAGTAACGTATTTTCACAGCTAGGTAGCAGTTTAAACGAAAATGCACATACATCAAGTACAGCACCCTCAAGTCTTTTATAGATATTTTAAAACTTTCCTGAAATAATCACAACATCCACCCAAAAACTCTACAAAAGCAAGCACTTATCGCTTTATAAAACCTCAAAACAACCAATCAGATAGAATAGAACATGGCCCTTATTCTGTTTGACAAATCGTACCGTAACCATCCATGTTCGTATTAGCCGACACATTTAGGTTGGTTTAGTTTTACACCGGTTCTTTCCTCTATGTTAACCTATTGAAATCGACTGACTTCTCAAGTTTCGACTGTGATTAGAAATCAATGTCAAACAGAATAATGCCCCAGAATAGAAATAAACTTTATTGTACACCAATAAGAAAATACATAAAGGGAAAACATATTAAATGTGTACAAACGGCGGCCTTACCGCTAAAAGCAATATCTTACAGGCAACCTAAACTTCACCTCGAAACAATTCAATCCCTTGTACCAAAAGTCATATTTTCAAAAGACCCAAGTGATCGACGCGTTTCTTATGGCACAACGTTTTCGAAAACAACGTATACCTATGTTATATTTACTTAACAAGAAACAGTATTCCCTTCCGTCCTCTATTTCCTTTAATTTACAATGAAAACGTTTGACCACATCTCACATGCTGGTAACATGTATTCATTCTCTCAAATAATAGTTCAGTCCATGTCCCTGCAACAACTAAATCAGGCATCTCATCAAATAAATATACGCATAAGGTGTCCATTATATAAACAACACACGTTGTATAGTCTTTCCAACTTTTCAAACCCCAAAAATGGTGGCCATAGCTCCCACCGGACAAGTTAACTCGCGGTCATTCTCAGTACTGGTAGACCACGTCTACGTGACATAAAACTGATAAGGTCCGATTAACTCAATTAGTGAATCCGAACTTCAAGATCTAGGTACATCGCTGGTACAGCGTCGACTTCTGTTTTACTCCTACTTCCTATCTTACTAATATTATAAACGTGAAAAATTAGTGAAGATATTTGAGGTGTGTATGTTTTGTACTCAATTACGCTTCAACGACTGAACGGACTTGGTTGAAATTTGTATCTATCATATTTTGGAATACCACAATACCTACTTTTCATTCCTAGTCACAATCACACTTGAAAACCAAGGTGTCGTGATAGTTCACATTTACAATTAAAATAAATTAGTTATGTTAGGATTCGAAATACCTATCTTAGAAACCTGGGCTCGTTAATTTATAATGCCTGATCGTTCACGCTCGCTCCCATTCCTGTCACCTGAATACTTCAATAAGTACACACACCGTACAATATCAACCTGGCATGAACCTTGCATCCATTCAATAAACTCAGTTTCAAACCAATAATAATGCACCAATGGCTCACCGTACCTCTCTGTCAAGAGCTCAGCAGAATCCACATGGAAAATACCCCATAAACCGCCTCTACCTACCCCACGTGTGCAAAAGGGAGGGTAAACCCTGGTGCCAGGTTTTCACTACCCCCACTTTTGTTATCCAGACTAAATAATGTTTGTTACCATGATGTCGAAATTTAGTATAACACTGTTTAAGAACGATATGTAAGTTTCTCTGAGCTCTTGGCTCAAATCCGTTCGAGATGTCTTCGCTCGATCCATACGTGTTCCATGACCCTTTAATCTGGGTACTCCGTCTATATTTAATACCAATACATCCATATTTAATACCAATCCATCTATATTTAATACCAATCCTTCTCTTCTTTTGTATCCAATATTGGGCATTCTATGACCGTCAAAATAGAGTACTCCATATTAAACATTTCCAGAAGGTATCAATATTCTAGTCCAATGAATCTGAAACTTACAATCATTGGTGTGTATAATATATATCGCGATAATATGATAGGTAAAGAAAATATGAGTCAAGTTAATGTAATTAAATCAAATCAGCCATCCGTAGAAAAGAAAAAAAAAATTCTATATTCCCCAATTTTATTACCCCATCGTATATCCTATCTAAAACATGTAGCATATTAAATTTATTCATAAAACGTTATCAATAATTTGATTCATTCGAGTAAATCCCAACATCAAGCAAAATCATATGCATTACAGAAGCTGCAAGAACAAGAGGAAGAAAAAAAAAAAAAAACACACCCAAAAAATGGAAAGGCAACATTTTCCATACATCATCATCACATCGATTAGTCAATTTAGGCCAAATGAAAATGATTCACATTAGATTCCATACCAATTATTAGATATAGACCTTGTAATTGTGGACGTGAATAAGAAAATTATGAGAATTTTCTTGTAATCCGACTTCTGAGATATTGTCTACACTACAGGATAGGGGTCAGTTAATAAGAATCTGGTTCATCATGAAACAAATGAATGCTTTTATTCCTTTTTCTCCTAATTTACTTATATAAACAGGGCTACACTTTACTTACACGATTAATACAATTCCATGAGGGCTTTCCTTAAAATATCATATTCAATTACATTGAGTATAAATTATTTATATGAATTGGTAAATATTATAATCATATTAGGTATTTTCCTCAAAGACGTCCTGAAAAACAATGAATCGGCGACATTGTCAACTATATGTTTTTTAAGTATTTAAAAATAAAACCATCGATCACATGCAACAGTTAATATCAAAGAGTATTTATATATTTACTGAAGCTTACTCGATACAAGCTAACACTAGGTATATTAGGTAGGTACGGCTGAACAGATCTGGTAGAAATTAGGTACAGGTATAGATTATAGTATGAAATAACATTACCACTTTTTATACCTGGAATAGGTACCCAGATCAGAAACGCGTGGTGGATTCGCGAAGAACTGCTAGTTGTCTTGTTAAAATGCTAGGTTATACCCACTTAAAGGTAATTTTATACCTTTTTTATAGGCAAGGCAATAGCCAGCCATCAGTTTCTATCCTTGCACACTTCACAGGCTTCCTCTACAGTCATTAAACCTATTTATCATCGGCCATATTGGCGAGAAGCAGCAGCAGCGCCTTCACGTTGCCCTTATATTGGATTTTTAACACAAAATTTATATTTTCAAACTGAAAAATGGCGCTCAACAAGCTTACATTGTGCTTATTATTTTCACTAGCTGATACTCGCGGCTCCGCTTAGATGTCAGTTATAGCGACTTATGGTCATATCTCTGGTTCTACTCAGCTAATTACTATCAAAAATACAAAAGATTCTAAGGCTGACCAAAACCTTTCTAATCAACTAGCATTTTTAAGATAGACACATCAACATGACTTTACCTCGCCTGATGGTAAGCTAAAGGTAAAGTCTCAGGACCGGGGGTCACCACTACATACACCGGTAGTGCTGCAATGGCGGCACTCAGCTTGACGGCTCATCAAATGCTTTTTCACGCCCCGCTTAAAGGACCCGGGACTGTAGGAGGAAAGAAACACATTTCTTAACTGAATCGTAATCCGTTCATTAGTTAGTATAAACAGACAAAGATATAAACGTACAAGAATAATCATTTCTTAAAATCATCAAACAACACTGTAAAGTATTATATTTATAACATAAAAAAGGTTAAGATTAATTAATCATTAAAATTTCTTATTCAATTAAGACTAATTAATTGATAAAATTTTAAAGATTCAATAAACTTCAAGCGATTGATGAATAAAAAGCCATTTTTCTTTCCAAAACGAAAAGTACCTCTTAACTTCCCGCAGATGGCGCTTTTAAATAATTAATAAGGTAACCAAAGAGGTGATTATAAGTTGTTATAGGCAAAATTAAAAAGTTATGCTTCGTTAAAACATGATAATTCCATTAGGGCTGTGCTTTTATTTAGTTAAATAATGTTTTTGAATGTAAATAAAGGGTTGGTAATGACGTCAGAGGGTACTCGTTCGTTCAGTAAGTACTCTTTTGTAACTGTGATGTTTACTTATGTAAAAACAAAGAGCTTTTATCTTCGCGAAAGGCTACGATGTAATGTGTTAAATCCTCGCTTTTGTTACTACTTTTACTTGTTATTCTGCAATGCGATGTGCGTATTATTATCGTTTTATTTCAAGTTTATTTTGACAGCTGTCTGTTTGACATCTGTCATGAGTGATAGTATAAAAGATTCTGCTTCCTACCCTACAAAACCTACGGACGGTATTCGTGGAATACTAGGAAATCGAGATCATAATGTACCTATTTTAATTTGTATTCCCTACTTAAATTTTCTGAATCGAATGCCATTTACTACGTAGTGGCTGACTAGTATGTGACTTTGTGTGTGGGCCAAATTGTAGGTACAAGCAAGTGGGCCGACTCTAGTGTAGTCAGTTGTAGTCTTCAACGTGTTCCGTCCATTTTATATCTTCAAGAACAAAGAACATGCATAACCAAAGTGACTAATATTCGAATTATAAAATTAGTCCATAAAACACATACCTACATAACTGTTTTTTTTATATTCATCTAATGCCAATACACACATTCTCACACAACATCGAGACTTCACCATCTTCAGAACATTATTCATTCGTAACTGAAAGTATTTCTCAATGAATACGACTACGCTCGCCCGCTGTGGAGTGAGCGAGTTCTATTTCCGTATGTTTACTTGAGTTGCCCGCCAACTAATCAAAAGTTTACAAACGGAACGAGTAGATTTAAAGACGATTCCATTTTCGAACGGATTGATTGGAAGTCATTTTTTGAATTTCGAATTTCAGATTTTGCGATTATTTTTTTTTATAACACCCATCTGTCAAATGAGATTAATATAGACCGGGCGCTACAGGCTTTTGAGTAAATGAGTATGTAGGTACCTATACAAAATCCAAGGAAGTAAACCAGGGGTACCTAATTATTTCGGACTCAGATCGAATAAAACCACACACCGCGGCACCGTGCGTCTCGAGTCTTATACCCAAAAGACATTTCCCTAGCACCCCAGCTGACATCGGGCCATCAATGATTTTAAGATGGTCCCTTCTTGTGGTGTAGGGTGACAGGCGGCAGTCTTGCAACCCCCCTACCCCCTCTGCACTTGGTTACCTATCTTAAGCCTTATAATATTGCCTATCTGCCAGCGAAAATCATAGTCAATCCAGAGATTACATCTATCAAACAAACAGAAAGACAGACAGATAAAAATGTTAAAAGTATTTTTTTGTCGTAAATATACTCATAGACATTGATGAAAAACCTGTAGTACTTCAATTTTACAAACATACACTTCAATTTTACTTATTTGTACCTATTGATAGTCACAGACAATATGAATTTCCGTTTTTATATATAGTTAAGTATAAATAAGTATATAATCCTCGTGATACGGATCTTAGATGAGTTTTTCTTAATAAATTATTCGTATCATCCACTCTATTGTTTGGTAATCGCTTATAATATCGCTGAATAACGATTCTTCTGTAATCGAATACGTGGTTGCCTATTTACTTTTTATACGCCTTTATTAAAATACGAAACGATTAGGATCAGTTTCTAATGTTTAAGTTAATTATAAATATTAACTTGTATGTAAGAAACTTGGTTTATGCAATTTTTTAAATTAACCTCAAAATATTACGAGATTATCCGACCTAGGAATCGAACATGGGACCTTATCCACAGCGGTTACACAGGTTACCTACGGTACCTATAAGCTTTATAATTGAACAAGATGTTATCGCAGGTTTATAAGTGCTCGGTTAATGGCAATAGGCTCGCCACCCATTACAATGGGACCTAAACATAAACTGGCGAAATGTGGGTGCTAGCACCTCTGCCTACCCCTTGGAGGACATAGGCGTGAGTTTATGTTATGTTTTGTTAACCGCGGTTTCCCCCGCGTGGAATTCGATTCCCGTTTCCACAACTCCTGAAGACCTATTTCAAGGACCTATAGCCTACGTGTTATTCCAGATTCAGGTCAAGGTCAAATTGTCAAGTTATTTGACGTAACCTATACAATTTTTTCCACGCGAAGTCGGGAACTTCTGCTAGTATACGGTCTAATGATGATAATCTATAGATGCGATCCTATTCTTAGTTGAATTACACAATAGTCAGTCATCCGTAATACTTGCACCCAAGTGTTATTGTATGTCCTTCTCCGACTGTACTCGTATGTCGTCACTATGATGACGCAGGTGAAATCATACATTCTCTTATGTACACATAAATAAAATATTGAAAACATACACACGTAATTAAATAGTCTGACAAGAAAATATGTATGTAGACTAGCTGTTGCACGCAGGTTGCGTGAAATTTGGTTCCCGTTACCCGTGACCCGGGAACATTCCCGGGATAAATAAATAAATAAATAAAAAAATATTCTACGACATTCTACACATCGCTTCCTAGACCCAAAGTAAGCTTAGTTTAACTAATAAAGGGATAAAAGTATCCTATGTGTTATTCTTGACTATAATCTATCTCTGTATAGTTCATGGCATCTAACTTAGCAAGATTTTAGAGTAGTGTGGGTGGGTCCCACTACTCCAAAATCTTGCCAAGTTAGATGCCGTGAACTACACCGAATTTCAGACAGATCTATTCAGCCGTTTTTGCGTGAAAGAGTAACAAACATACATCCAGACATACATTCTTACAAACTTTCGCGTTTATAAATATTAGTAGGATAGTGGGATAGGATAGTAGTAAGTAGGATACATGCAGCCGCGGCAAAAGTTGTTGAAGACTGCATAGATTTCCAACAATTTTTTTATTTATATATTGAACACATTACATGACTTTACCTCGCCTAATGGTAATCTAAAGTCTCAGGACTGGGGTCGAATGAAAATTGTTAGATAATTATATTGTAATCAAAATCATGGCCATATCTTTTTCTTCTGGTGATCGCTCAGATGAAAAAGAAAGGACTTCAATATGATATTTTCTTATTGGAAATTTTATAGTAAGGTCATGTTAAGAGTACCCTGCATCCGCCTGCAGTGCGCACTGTGAAGTTTGAAAGAAGTTTTATTCCGTGCACGCTTAGGCTGTGGAATGATCTCCCTGCTGTGGTTTTCCCTAGCGTCTACAATATGGGGTTCTTCAAGAAGGGCATTAGGAGGTTTTTGCGGGGTCGGCAGTGCGAGTGTGATGCCCCTGGTGTTGCACGCGTCCCTAGGCCACGGTGACCGCTTCCCATCAGGTGTGCCGTGTGCTTGTCTGCCACCTAAGTGGTATAAAAAAAAACCGCATCCGACAAAAATGTATGAATGTAGGTAGAAGAACCGAAAGGTATACACCAGAATCATACTAAGTGATAAAGCGTGGTTTCTACCTACCCCATTATGAAACAGGTGTGAATTATGCAATGCAACATATAGGTAATCTTGCATAAAAACATTTCTTTCTTTCTTTCTCTATGTTATGATTGAATGAAAGTGTGTGTGCAAGAGAATGTGTGTGCATGTGTGTGCACCTGGAGATATTCCATTGTCTCAATTATTTGTTCTATATTCATAACTATTGTTACTATTCTTTTATAACACTATTTTGTACATTGCATAAAGAAAAATATTTTTCTTTGATTTATTAATATAATATATTATATTATTGTCCTTGCAACATGTACCTATTGCTCTGTATAGATACCTACCTAGCATTTTGTTTTTACTTTATAGTGTGTTATGAGGGCAATTTTATTACTTAGTTGTTGCCCGCAACTCCGCTTGCGTAAAAAACTGATTCCGTTCCCGTGATTCCCACTATTCCCGGGATAAAAAGTAGCCTATATGTTATTAGTAGAATACAAACGTTCTCTGGGTAAATTTATCCAGATATGTTCAGCTGTTTATGCGTGATAGAATAACAAAAACACATCCATGCTCATAAAGGCTGCACTAGTAAAAGCGAGAGTCATCTGCATTTTAGTTGCGATGATGTTAAGATTCATTGAGCGGTAAAACATTACCCTCCTTTCTTCGGCAGTCGGATAATAAAATGGTGATTAACGTGTAAAAAATTTTTTTTTATACCTACGACAAGCACTCGGCCCACCTCATGGGAAACTATCACCGTGGGTCCGTGGCCTATGTACGTGTGAAATCTGCAGACCATAAACAACGGAAATTAATTCATTATTTAAAGTCTACAATTTTTTTGTTTACGCTCTGATACGTATCTCGAGAATACATATTTTTATTGTATGACATATTACTTACACCATCTAGGTCCAAACTAAGCAGAACTTTTCCTATGGGTTCTAGAATATGATGAAACCATAAACAATGTAAATTAATTCGTTAGGTATTTAAAGTCTACAATTTTTTTGTTTACGCTCTGATACGTATCTCGAGAATACATATTTTTATAGTATGACATATTACACCATCTAGATCCAAACTAAGCAGACCTTTTGCATATGGGTTCTAGAATAATATGATGAAACATATTAAGCTATTTTTTCTAAACAAATACATATTACATACATACATAGAAACACCCAGATCAATATAAGTATACTTATTTTCAATAAGTGGGAATCGAACCCGCAACCTCTGATTTTGTGCCCATTAAATGCGGTGTGTTGTTTCATGTCAGCAGCAGAGGTATTAAAAGCTGATAATAGTTAAACGATTTAACAGATACAAAATGCTTCATGCGTAAATAATTCCTTCGAAGTGCGAGGCAGTCTGTGGTCTGTGACCGAAGCCGCGAAGCGACGCATTTCAAGGATTTTTTATTAGTGAGCGAAGCGAAGACGCGGACATCGCTATGTTAATTGAAGGATAGCTATAAGAGAAAATTCCTCTCACAAAAAAAGAACATATTTTTTTATACAAGTTCAAAAATTAACCACTAGTGGCGCTAGTGGACTAAAATACCTTTGGTGGTAGACAAGCACACGGCTCACCTGATGGTAAGCGGTCATCTTGGCCTATGGACGTGTACAACACCAGGGGCGTCACACTCGCGCTGTCGACCTTGTAAAACCCTAATGTCATTTTGAAAGACACGTAGTTATCGCTATCAATTTTTGGAGTTAATAAGGCTATAAGTTTTCGAACTTTGATTCGCAAAACTACCTAGCTCAGTTTACCGTATTGGAGAATATTTATTATGTAGGTAGGTTCTTTTATATTATATCTGAGCTCGGTTCTATTAACACACCCTTTGAACTACTGAAGGACGTAAGGGCGTTTAGATACGCACAAGATTTTTCATTTAAAATTTCAGTGGGTAGGTAAATACAAATAAATACCATATAGAATATTCATACACATTATTATTTAAAAAATAATTTATGTAGGTAGGTACCTACTTAGGTACATAATATGTATATGTAGGTACGTAATTTAGTTGCGAGTTAATTACCTACGTAGGTAAATATAAAATTGTTAAACATAATTTTCATGGAATCGTTGATATGAAATTTGAATAAGTAGGTAGGTACGTAAGCCTTATATTTACTTAATTATAATATACAAAATTCATGTATAAGTAATTTAAGAATTAAATTCATCAAAATTCAAACAATTTTTTTTAAACGAATCCTTTCAAGGCCACAGATAGGCACACTGGCACACGAACTCAGCCGCGGATCGATATTCACACAATAAGATACCTATATTAAATTATGAACCAAGAAAAACCACACCACGTTATTGTGACGTGAATATTTTTATATTGACGCTGTGGCAATGACCGCAGCCGGTGTACGGTTCACGGCCGTTTAAAAAAAGACGTTTTATGTTTTAAAAACGCCTTTATCCTTGTACGCTTGTAATTGGTCGTCGCGTCGAGCTGAATCTTCGGCGCGTGATGGCGCACGTATATTATGATGAATGCACCATTTTCGTACACCCCACACTCGAAAATAAATAAACGGTCGGAGGACTCGGAGGTGACATGGGGCGCAGAGGGCGGCACCCTCACATCGACATTCACGCACACACGCGCAACGCAGGGCGCTTCGAGAGGGCGCTACCGTCGCTCAGTCTCGCGTCGGCCACCGCCACGGTTGGACGTCTGTCGCTCCTTGCAATGTGATCGGAAAAATAAACTAGTTTTGTTCCGGTACGACATACCGCCTCTAGTGCGCTGTTAAATTATACGTGTTTGTGGACATACTGTGAACGTGATTGTTATCTAACGTGAACGGTTGGTATCCCATTTTCTTACCGGGATTTTGGTAGCCGCTCGTCTTGTCTACACATGTTCATTGTTTACATCTGTAGTTATAGGCATGTTTCATTTTTTAACTACTATCCCTCGTAATGTTGGGATTTTATTAATAAACGGGTATAGTTGAACGCGCTGGATGAATCATAAAGCGGAGTACCCACATTGAATAAGTCGTTTCTATTTCCAGATAAACTGTTGGAATTGATTGGGAGCCGTTGACTTGTGTTGAAACAAAGGTTTACATTGTCGGAAGGTGAACGTTCTTCATTCGACTCGCTACAGGTATGTTTGAACAAGACATTCATTCATCGGTACACACTCATGCGCCTACGGGTCACACGTTTTTGAATTTCAAATTCGGAACTAATGATAATAGGTATTCGTTAGATTTCTTATTTTGAATTTTTGCTTCTATCGTTCGGAAACAATAAGTTATAAAACGTTCAAATGTCAAATTGCAGTCCATAGATTAGACCGGCGTCCGCATGACTAATTACAATTTGAAATGCCTACAACGTATCTGTCGCACGGAAACGAAGCGTAATCCGTTTTTGTGTCATTGACCTCATTGTCTATGCTTATGTAGGTAAGAAACTATTTGTTTTTTTTTTTTACGCCAATTGCGTATAACTTACGTAACGTTTATCCGTGTACTCGCATGTAATTAAACTATTGTGTTGCATGTCAAAGTATGGAATCGAGGCTCTGAGTCTGTTCACCTTATATAATGCATAACCTTTTGTATGACATTTGATGTAGAAGCCTTTCAAATCGCCTTCTGAATAAATCGGTTACTTGTTGCTTCCATCCGTTGGCATAGGCAGTGTTGTTATAGTAACATTATTTTGGTCGATCTGTTTTCAAACAAACTATTTTAGGTACGTAGTAGGTAGTTCATAGATCAAGCTAAATAGGGCAGACGTTCCAGTAGTTATATATTCTGGTTGATAATTTAGGGTGAACGGCCCAAAAGACGTCCGCTCAAGGTTAAACACTCTCGATACACAGAAAAAAGAACATGTCTGTATAAGTACATCTGATTTATAGTTGTTTTGATAATAATACTGCTTATTAAATGGCAGACTATGTAAAGATTGTGATAAATTTTCCACTACACGTCGTATCCCGTCTCGTCAATACGTTTTATGTGGTCGTAAGGGCATGGTTCCGTGGGGCCATGGTTGATACCCACGGCCGTAGTCACCCACGCATGCGACATGACCATTTTGATATTATACATACCTACTTATGTCCCTGCCTACATAGTACATAGTTACGCCGAGTCATGCTCAAGTCGAACGACTTTTACCATTAATCGAGCTACATTTATATGTAATTACATACTTGTAGAAATATTATGATATAACATTTTACAAGATTTATTTCTGTTTCATTGTTGCGATCCAAATTAGATCATAACGAACTAAAAATTAAGTTTAAAGCATCACGTTTCGTAATATTATGTATGTAATATAATGCTCAAATGCCTTTCCTGTATGTAAGTACAGTCAAGAACAGTGTTAATTAACGTGTTTTGATTTTAATCTCGAATTATATCGAAACTAAATTACGATTGTAACAAAATTTAGAGCGGATTCACCATTGTTAGTTAAACTCCCTTATTGTGAACTTGCTAATTAAAAAGTGGAGGTAACGCAGTTCTTTTTAAGACTTATGAAATTAGATCTTATTACCTGAATGCCGAAGAAAGGAGGGTAATGTTTTTTTGTTTTATTTTATTTTACAATTTTAGGGAACCTGACAGCTAAAAAAGGTTCAATATTATATAATTAATATGATGAAGGCCAATTATCTTAAGTGAAACATTAGAATCCAGTTTAGTTGAACGAATTTTAACTGGTGAATTCTAGAATTTTGATGTGGGGTTGACCGTAGTAACTTTTTTGACGGAAACCCCCCACGGGTACAACCTCCGCAGTCAACGTGGGTGGTTGTCTCATATCTTCAAACGCCGGGGTGTAAGGTGACCCGAAGGGCATTGCCCTCGCTTCACAGAGTAGGCCTTAGTAACCTAACCTTCACACCCAGACCCTCGGTCATGGAGAACGGTGATCATTTTAATCTTTAAAACAACAGGCATGTTGTTTACCAAGGCCGGTCGAAATCATTGACATTAACCTCTCTAGAGGTCACCAGACTTGCCTACCACACACAATGTGATAAAGTGCGGTTTTAGTCAGTTCGAGTTTCATATAACTACCCAAATAGGTACCTACAGTAGCTGTGACCAAATTTTGGAGGTGATAAAATTTAATAAAAGAATAATTTATGGTCTTCACCTAAGCTTACCATCAGGCGGGGTGCAATCAATATGACGGTCTAAAAACCTATAGGAGATTTCACCTTTGGCACCGGTGAAGCGGGGAGGTTTCCGCATGAAAATAAACACCCTGGTAACTGGGAGCGTGTCATGAAAGGCACCTCGGCTCCGGACAGGTCTTGGCCATCAATCAAAACCAGTCGACCTCGTAATAACGCAGTTTAATAATAAAACTAAATGTAGTAAATAATTCTCGTTTTAATCTATTTATAATTACTAGCATCACGTTTGATACGTGATGCTAGTAATTATAAATATTGACTTTCCTTTCCGTTACATCAAAACGTGGTAAACAGTGAAAATGGTATTAAGTCTTTGTAATTTACCAAAGGTACCATTATAGGCATTATAATAATGATAATTAAGTCGAAATCAGAATGAAAACGAATTTCAAAATAGGTATTTTCAATTTTATACTTGCGTTAATAAATTAAGAAAAAAGTTTTTTTAAGTTAAACGGTTTTAAATTGTATTGTCATCAGAACTAAAGATTTCTGCCAAATGTTAGACCAATCCAACAACTGAAAGTGGGTCATAGATATTTGACCCAAACAAATAGGTCAAGTTAAATAAAACTGTTTAAAAAAGTACTTTCAATAACAAAATATGCTTAATTTGGGTCTAGATTTCCCTTAGTAGATTTTGCCAGAATATTTCTTTATTTAAAGATAAATTAGATAAATGAGATTTCACCAGTGAAAACTATTGTAATCAAATCAAACAAAACTAGGTTTTCTTATTACATCATACAACTAATCTGTTCTTTATTGCGTGAAACGTAATTTAACATAGTTCAAGTATATAAATTGATCAGTTCTCTCGTTGGTTGCAAAGGCAGGTCTAAGAAAGATGTATGGAATGTGTGAAAAAGGATATAGCAAGGAAGTGAGTGAATGACGAGATTTTTCAATTTGGCCCAGAAGTTCCTGAGACTAGCGCGTTTAATCAAAAAAACTCTTCAGGCTTATAATATAAGTAGGTATACTTAGATTATATTACCACGAAGTAGTTAGACACACCCAGACTCAGAGCAACTGTCTGAACTAAACGAATGGATAATAATTGTCCCCTATGGGGATTGGAGTACAATACTCCACGCAATTGCAGGTCACAAGATTACTTTGACATGGTAGGTACTTGTTTGCAAAGAATATTTGCTGTATTATAAACTGGTTTGCACTCGCGATTTTACTTACGTACGAAAATATTTTCCACACAAAAGACACCGCCTGACCACGTGTATCATTACTTTGTACCTCTGATGGTACAACTGGGACTAATTTGTCCCATTATTACTCGTACCATGAAACAATCGACTTGGGTACGATAAACATTTTTGACACAAAAAACACCGCCGGACCTCACCTGTACCATAACCTAGTACCATAGGTGGTACAACTGGGAAGGATTTGTCCCACTAGTACCATGAAACGATCTAGGTATTACTTTAAGATATTAACAGGATATTAAGCGGGTTAACCGTAATGGCTAACAAATTATAATTTGTCCTGACCTGAGTAGCTGGGATATACTGAATGCGCAAGCCGGAGGATCGGGTGCTATGCGTACATTGGGAGAGGCCTATGTCCAGCAGTGGACTGCAATAGACTAATTGATTGATTGACTTTATTAGTAAAAATATCAATCGCATACATTTTGGATTTTTCAGACGTTCATTCGTTCAATTCCACTAGTAAAATGTTACTTTGCATTTAAGTCGTTTATAAATTAGATTAAAAAAATTGCTAACACCTCTGAGCTTGACTGTACTTCAGTCTGAATTCTGATGCAACGTGCTTACATTACAATTTAAGACTCAACATGGGAACAAAGAGAATTGCTATAATAACACACTACAATACTTAAGATTGTATTGTATTACCAATATGATCTGAGCGTTGTTCCCGTTTGGCTTTCACCTCGAACCGACTAAAACCGCACACCTTCCTGTATCTTCAGACACCAGGGTGTAAAGGTTCCATACGGAATTTCTCTTCGTCCCGGTGGCCTGTCAGACTTGAACCGACTAAAACCGCCCGCTGTCTTGTTTTCAGATGCCAGGGTATAAGGCATTTCCCTCGTTCCTCGACTGACTAAGGGCCATAATTATCTGGTTTCGAGATGGTTCCCTCGGGTTACGCGACGTAGGTACATACTCATCTTTACTATTATAAAATTGTAAATCGGCTGTCTGTACATTAAAGATATAAAAAAAAAACTTGGGAACTATGTTATTTGAACGATTCCGAAAAAAAATTTTAGGAATTCTGTCTTTTTACCCGACTGCCATGAAGGGTTATGTTTTTTCGGTGGACGTAAAAACCGACCGTATTTCGAAGCGTTTTTTTAAAAGTCTTGGTCAGACTTGTTTCATCACAAAATCAGAATCGGTTGAGTAGAATCAGGGATAAACGTGTAATAATATTAATTAAATGTAGAAAATAAATAAAAATAATTTAATGTACTTTATTTCAGGCAAGCCCATTTCTTGTTAGTAACAATAAACTTAGGATCTAGTGTTAGTAAAACAATTTACTTACTTGTGGAGTTTCATCCAATGTCGCAGCATTGGAGACTCCAAAACTCAAAATTTGTCTGCAAACACAGACAACAGACTATTTGAGCTGCCGTGCTGGCGAGCCCGCAACGACGCACATACCTACTCCCTGCAGTGGTTTTCCCCGCTTAGTCGCTGTATATCTGCAATATGGGGGTTCTTCAAGAAGGGCATTAGAAGGTTTTTGCAGGGTCGGCAGCGCGAGTGTGACGCCCCTGGTATTCCACGCGTCCATAGGCCACGGTAACCGTTTTCCAACAGTGTGGGCCGTGTGCTTGTCTGCCACCTAAGTGGTATAATAAAAACACCTTTTACGCATGATAGCCATAAAACCATCAATGGCGTCTTTCGGCAAACATCGCAGACGCGCTGCACCTCCACGGCAGCCCCAACAGCCCCAAAAAATATCTAACACTACATAACATAAACTCACGCCTATATCCCCGAAGGGGTAGGCAGAGGCACTAGCACCCACATTTCGCCAGTTTATGTTTAGGTCCCAATGTAATAGGTGGCGAGCCTATTGCCATTAATCGCGCACTTATAAACCCGCAATAAATACACACATAACTTCGAAAAGCATCGAAAAGTCATTGGTGTGTGCCATGGTGAACCTGGGATCGAACCCGAGACCTCGTCTCAGCAGTCCATTACCCAGACCACTACGCTACCGTGGTCTATATCGAGGGTTCCAAGGCTAATTGGTCTAAGCGACATTTTTTGAAAGTTGCAGGAGAGCGATTTAAAGTTTCATTTTTTGGAAAAAAAATCATTAAAAAGAAACTACTGCGCGGTTTTTGATTTAATGAAAACTATATTTCTGTAAATACATATTGCATCTTTTTAGACAGTTTTCATGAGTATAAAACCATTTTTTACTGAAATAAGTGTCGTTTGATCCAAAATGCATCGTTTGTGTTGTTTGCTAGAGGAAAGCCAAATGGTTCAACTACCAATGATTTATATACCAGTTGAAAGTAAATTAGTCTAAATGTTGATATGAATATGAAATGAAACGAAGAAAAATGGCGCATACTACATGCCACACAATGCATTTAACATGTCAAATGAGTTGTAATAACATGTAAAGTTAAACCGGACTAAAGTAAATTGATACAAACAACAACAAATGTTCAAACTAGATCAAGTCAAATGAATGTTAACTATCATAAAATTTAATGTGGGCTCATAAACCACTGTAAAGTTTAGCGACAGTTAGAAAAGATGTAAATATTAGAGTTAATTTTGAAATAAAACCAATTTCTATGATAGGGAAAAATAATAATATTTATTATTTGTGATGCTAATATCCAAATTCTTTTGACTGACAAAAACTCCCTGACAATTTTAAAACATACTATGGTCCATTCATTCTTTATTTTTCATTTATAACAAATCAGATTATTAAGCATTTGCAGACACAACATGAATAAATACCAACAATACCATGTTGTCTCTAAAATTGCAATATGTAGTGTCAAATTGAAAATCAAATAGTCTCGCTGTAAAAATATTAGATAATCCGTAATCTTAGTCCCAGAGGAGAGAGCAGTATTCTACGCCTAAACGGATTTGTGTCTTGTACAGAAGACACCACTCTTCTGTCGTGAAAAATGTCTCAGGACTTCTTCAGGACTCCGAGTTTCTGCGAGGCCGTTTTTATGATGCTCTCGATGTAGTTTTTATTATTCAGTTTGCAGCGAATATCCATGCCAAGTATATCTAGGTTATCCTGAAGTGGCAATGGAGTGTCCCAAACAGTTAGAAGGGGAAAGAAAGGAGATATCTTAGCAGTAAACGCACAAGCCTGCGTCTTCTTAGCATTGACCTCGACCAGTTTCTCAGAGCCCTATTGAGAAAATGTGATTCAGGGCTCGATCGAGCTCAGCAACAAGAAGTTATCTTTTTTTCCCAATGTCAGCCTGCCCGGCCGCAGGGTGACCATGATATCGCCCGTGCAAGGTGCTATCATCTGCATAGCAATGAATGCTGCCTGATCACAGCATGTCATTAATATAAAGAAGAAACAGAGTGGGCGACAAAACGGACCCCTGCAGTACACCAGCAGACCTGCAAGAACTCTGATGGCCGCCCATTAAAGGGCACTTGAACTACTTGAAGGCAGCGTTCCTACAGGAAGTTCTCAATCCAGCTGCAAAATTGGGAAGGCAGACCAAATGCAGGCAGCTTGGAAAGAAGCGACTTATGCCAGACCTTATCGAAAGCTTTGGCGATGTCAAGACTGATCGCCAATGACTCACCATGCTTGTCCATAGCCTCGCCACATAAGTGAGTGAGGTATGCTAGAAGATCACCAGTTGACCGTTTCAGTCTGAAGCCAGATTGTCAATCATTAATTAATGAGTGATCTTCTAGGTGACGCATTAGCTGTTTATTGATGATATGTTCGAAAACCTTGCACAGCACTTAGGTGACAGCTATGGGGTGTGACCGATCCCCTTTCTTGGGGATCGGCTGCACATTCACCTCTTTCCAAGCCGACGGCACTGTATCCGTGGCGTTGGTTCAGACGCGTGAGCATGGAAGACAACTCCGCTGCATATTTGCGCAGAACCACTGGCTTTCCGGACATCGAGTGATTGCAGCACTGCACGAACATGGCGTTGCCTGATAAGGATATCAGATATTGCGTGGTCACAGTTGGGTAGTGTCGGTGGCTGCACATAGCAATCATCGATTCGGGAATAAGTCGCAAAGAGATTAACCAGCAAGTCTGCTTTCTCTTGCGGCTCATGAACCAGTGATCCGTCGGGGTTTCAAAAGGGGGGTAGCGAAGGCTTGCAGAAGTTTAATTACACAGCCTTGGCCAGGCACCAGTAGCCACGGCTGCCAGTGGGATGCACTGCAAGTTCGTGTCCAAGACGTGCAATGTGCTGGGCGTCCGCACTAATGTAAGTCCTCTTGCAGACCTTTGTGGCTTTGTTGTATGCTGCCTTAAACCAGTCCACGTTCAGATCGCACTGCGGACGCACCCTGGTCCAAACGCGGTACGCCAACTGCTTATGGTTAACAGCCTCTGCGCACTCGCACCCAAACCAGAGACGCGCCTTTCGGGTACCGGTGACATCGTGTTTCGGATATAGTATTCCATACCCAAACTTGTATCACTGGCGACCACAGCAGCACTTTTCGAAGTGGCCCTACTCTTAAATCAGCGTTCAACCCATGGGATGGACGTAAAGTAATCACGGAGTCCATCCCAATCTGCTGACGAGTAGTGCCAGAGCCATCGCTTTCCTTGCATAGTTCGTGGGGGAGCTACAATGGGCACCTTGGAACAGACCAGACAATGGTCGGAGTTATCTAAAGCGGAATACACCGATAAACTGCTGACGAGTCATCTAGACAAGTAGTCTGGATGACTCGTCAGGAGAAGGTCTAGCAGAGGGGGCGCTTGACCTGATTTTTTGGTGACCTGGTGTACCAATTGAGTCGGGTCATGAGTGAGAGCGAGTGCGTGAGCGGCTCTTTCCGCATGATCGGTTTTGGTGGAGCCCAACCAGGTCTCATGGTGGGCGTTAAAATCCCCCAAAAATTATTCAGCGTGAGTAGTTTATTTCTATTGTTAAAGGTAAATACCTAATTATTTATATTTCTACAAGAAGTAAACAAAATAAACTAACCAAGAAAGTATCGTCATTTTTAGGCCAACAAAGCTCGGATTTCTACAACACACTCAAACGCAAAAACTGCACCTTGCTCACGTCTAGCGGGTGACCGAAACGCCCGCGCAGGGTAGTGATCGCGGTAAAGTACATCAATTCATATTGTACGACACAATTTTCTATGTTTCAAAAGACAAGTGTAATATTTATTACTATAATTTCTGATGTCTTAACTAGTGACATTTTAAAATTTCGATTCCACGAAAAGGGATTAACAAGCTAAACAATAAAAAATTCAATGTGTCACAAAAGGTTTATGTAACGTTTCACACCAATATTAATTTAAAAGAAATGTTTCAAACGTCATTGCGTTTAAAAATGGGCCTAGTCAAAACGGTTCAAGCGACATAGCCTATCTTTATGCTTCAATGCAAAATGTGTCAAGCGACAAATCCGCGTATTTAAACAAAAGGTAAAATGATTCAATCAACAAATAACAAAATTTTTAGAAAAGCAGATATAGTCGAAGTTACTTTACTACAAATATTGGTCAATTTTTGTGTCGGTTGGAACAAAGACGTCCAAAATGAGAGCAAAGTTACTGTAGGGTTCAAGCGCCAAAAAAATGCTCATAGAAAGGTGAAACTCAGTTCAAACGACGCAGAAAAATTCGCTGATTCCAAATATGTATATAACGCAATATCGCAAAAAATGTCGCTTAGACCAATTAGCCTTGGAACCGTCGATATAATTATAAAATACTAGGCTAACATAGAATTGAGAACAAAACACAAGTCCCCAAGAAATGTTGTTAAGTAGGTATATAACTCTCGCCATGGATTGGATCGCGACTGATCACTTTCCCCGACCTTGACAACCGTTATATTACGTAAAACACGTAACTCCGATGAGCGCTATCGGTTCTCAGAATTTCTTTATATAGCTCTCGATACGGTACCTGTTTTTTTTGTGTTATGCTACTAGCTTTTGACCGTGATTTTATTTGAGTGGAAATCTGCTTATTGCGCTCCCATGGGAATCAAGGATAAAAGTAGCCAGATCCGTTTAACCGTTACAGCGTATGATTGAATAACGATAAATAACAAAACATCAAAACTTATAAGTAGGTACCTACTTACTTAAACAATTTCACACACAAATTTTCACATTCAATAGAAACGCGAATGTATGTGAGGATTGAACGCCTGAACGGTTTTGGCTGAAATTTGGTGCAGGAATAGATTATACACTCTGTAATAAGTGTAATAACACTTATTACTTTTTATCCTTGGAACAAGTTCCCATGGGAAGTGCGAACGGGAAGAACTGGTTAACAATATTCCTATATCACCATAGATTATTTATTGAAATACAGATATGCCACATCTATCATAACGCGGTCGACCACCAACAGTTTTTACCTACGATTGAAGAAAACTCCACAGAAGAAGTATCTCGTAGAGGCGATTATCGATCAGGTGACGTAAACTTAACGAACCATAAAACAGTACTATTGGAGCTAAGCATCTAAGTTAACCCATTTACTGAATAGGAGACAGGTTGATTGATAACGGAGTTTACTGCTGCCTATTAAAGCGTTAATATAGTTTAATTACTGTGTATACGGGTATTATTACACTAGCTTCCGTCCTCGGCTTCGCCCGCGTGCAGGTCGGTATTGACACCAAGTTTACTTATAGTGTGAAGCTAGCTTATAGCATGGTTTTAACATAATACCTAACAACATTCAAATAATAAGTCGTTAGATTACACGTTACAGAATGTGTTGAAGAAATAAAGGTTCACTGCTTGTTCCCCGTAGGTGATAGCGCGATTACTACGCGAAGCGGTACTTTTTGAGTTTATCCCCGACATACAGACAAACGGATAAACAGACAAAAATTCTAAAAACTATATTTTTGACTTCGGTATCGATTGTACATCACACCCCAAGTATTATTTTCAAAAAATATTCAATGTACAGTTTTGACTTTCCTAAGGTTTTAATTTTTTGCACGGCACCCTAATTCTTTTACTAAAATCAGCCTATGTTACGCCTTGTAATATTTCGTAGTCGAAAGTCCCATCAAATACGGCATAACTGTTCGTGAGATAAAAATGACAGTCTACTAGTGAAATTGTTTAGAAGCGAATTGTCCAAAAGTCCAAAATGTATCTGATCCTTCTACAACTCAGTTGGAGTTCTATTATACTTACTTCGATATTTTCCGTGAAGCGACTGCCATCTCACCTCCAAAACCCATTGGCGATATCGAAGTTCTGTAGTTAGACCAATTGTCGGACATTTTAGGGCTCCAACTACCGGTAACGACTACCGTAGATGTTCTTACGGTAACCGGGACCGACGGCTTAACGTGCTCTTCGAGGCACGAAGGAGTCTCGATGTATTAGAAATGGTCACCCATCCTAAGATTGACTGGCTTGTACTTATTGGTACTCAGTTACCACTTAGTCACGACCCTCATATATGACAAAATCTTTTAGGTAGAAATTATATGGAGCAAGTATCAATGCCGGCAATAGCTAGAGTCACAACCTGTGTTCCAATTTAGTCATTATCACCCAGAGACTAAGGTTCAAATTAGGTTTTTGTGTGAAATTCTTACCTGGCAATTTGTTGGAGATATTTTTTCCTACGAATCCTGACGTCAATATAATGTTAGTTTGATAATATTTTCTTCAATGATTGATTAAGGGTATATCGAGTGGGTCGTTACGGTGATTTTCGGGTACATACTTTTTTCGTAAATGTGTTACTAGTAAGAGCGGTTTACACCAAACTACGTTTTTACGTTTTACGTATTAAAGTGAGTACCTAGTTTAGTTTAACTGAATCGTATTAATTTCAGTGGTGAAAGCTGATCTAAAGAAGCTAATAAGTACCTCGTTATTCCTAATAGGGGGCAAGCCAATTACGATCAATTGGGTACTTATTTCTGACTCATACAATTTCTTAATAGAAAATAACCTTAAAATGCGGTTTGCTTAACTCGGGCATCTAATTCGGAACTTTATACAACGGCAGTCGCACTCGCTATCACCACACAAGAAAGAAAATAACATTTTTTTATCGTCATTATTTTATTTAGATCATTTATCTACGTTTTATTTTGTTGCCAACGGCACTGACCTACCCTAACATATCCCGGGACGTCCGACTCAATGACGCACAGTGGGCACAATGAACTAAATATACGAACCATAAAATATCTTTTTTATTTATTTTTCCGTTTTTAAATTACCGTACCGTATGTGATCGTTAAACCGCAGACATGGAACTAACAGAAGGGCTACTGTAATTAAACGCAATCATCCAATTAGACGTTGAACCATCGTGATACTATTTGAACAATTTTCGCTTCTAAGAATCAATTTCTACAGAACGACAGCTGTCATAAATCCAATAAAAGTTCTAATTGCTGGTTGGATTATGGTATGATCTAAATATACAGTCATAATTAACGTTTATTCTATCTATATATAGATATTGATAAATCAAACCTGAAGTATATAGATTCTTAGAATTGAATGCCTAAGTGAACTGTGCTATTTGAAAAACATTTTTACATTGCACGAGGTGCATGTGTTTTAGAATTTAAGTTAGATGTAAGCTGTTTTTGGCCTTGTACATGTTCCTATGGTAAAGTGTTTTTCTTCTTTCTTTTTCTAATACACGAGTTCTTAGGGAAGGTTATAAATATGCTGTTTAGCATCACGCTATGACCCTTACAAGCCTTGTTATTATGGAAAAATCTAGAAAGACGCGGACTGGCTAAAGCTAGACTGGGAATCAAAGGCCAGTTTTAATGGAGTGACCAATTACATAGTTGCAATTTACCAGTTTCATATTTTCATATAAAAATTATGCCATTTTGTTCTCATATGCTAATTAATTTCCAAAATTGCCAGATCTTTACTAAAGAAATTTTGTGAATGTGTTTCCAACTTTTAGGGTAGGACAGTTTTGAATGAAAGCATCCTAAAAGCGGTATGTAGTAGGACAACTTTTGCCCGAGCATACTTGTTTGTATCATATATAAATTAATACCGTTCTTAACAAAACTAAGACCGCCGCCAGACGAGGACAAACTCCATATGGCTCTATTTTCGTCCACTCTTGTGTGACAAACAATATCATGTTTACACTAAACAACGGTCCACATAACTACCTAGTTAGTTAACAAATAGCTTTTCTATTAACTCGTTTCAGTTTCAATGTTAGTCTCAATTATTTAATTCCCAACACTGTTTTATAAAAAAAAACCAGCAATTCAGTTGCACATCTAGCAATTACGAACTAATTTAACAGACATGGGAAGTGAAGTAACCCGTCACCAACGCAGCTCTTTTTCCAATGCACCTTCTCCTTTTGATTCGTTAGCTACATCCACTTAAAGCAGACCCTCCGACCTCCCGTCACGACTACGATATCCTATCATTTTATGTGTCATTCTTGAGGTAGGGCGTGTCCCATAACACTGGGCAGACACGAATTCTCAGACTTTATAGTATAGTCATTGCCCACGTTTTAGCATCCCCTTTTTCTTTGTTCAAGAAGCGTGACGCCACGCAAGTTAGTTCTCATGCCCGTGCCTCGTTTGAACAGATTTAGTACTGGAGTCGTTGAGTCATGTGTAGTGAGTAAAATTAGTCATACGTCTCTTTGTTGATTCGGTTGGTCTCTTGTCATGCATATGTTTACTAAAAGGTTTTTTGTAATTAACTCATGTTTGTATAATGACAGTTCCGAAATTCGATTTGCATGTAATTTATGTTGTCTTGAGTTTGGAAGTACACTTATTGAACAATAGAGTGAAATGTTTGTATCCAAAATTAATTTACTCCTTAAATAACTTTTCTCGGAAACGTGAATGAAATATTATCTTGTTCATATGAAGTGTTTTTATCCAGAATGAGGCGCCAATTTTTTTGTTAGCCAAGTGCGTAAACACTGTATGTACTATTTCAACAGGAGATAACCCGCCTTCACCGTCACGATGATCATTTTATATTCAAATGCCGACCACGTACACATTTCTTTCCAGAATCATCCGAACAAAGATACAATCTTTAAAGAGCGTTGACTTCGTTTGTGACCTCACAGAACAATTGTTTTTGGGCCTAGCGTGACGGATTTTAGTCGGGTTATATTGTCACGTTGTCATCATATAAATCACACGCTTTTATTCATGCAGCTGAACGTTTAAAAGGTTTAGTCAACTTATCATTTGAATAGTTTAAATGGAATTCAGCGGCAGGGTTAGAGAGAAACATTTCTCAACTATCCGAACCACCTTTGCTGCTAACCTTGTTTATATAGTTGCATAGACCGCTCGGAACGCCTTGCGTTTCCTTATAAATAGTTCCGCACACATTTTGTAGCCTTTCTTGGTATCTATAAGCCATATTGTTGGTCGCAGACGATTTGCAACTGGTCTACACTTTGTAGTTAATTCCGTTGCTAATGGTCTGTTTGAACCAGCAGTTGATGTTTGTGTGTGGTCGAAGTTTAGTACAGTCATTAATAATACCCATATGGTACAGAGATTAACTGTGTGATTAATCGGAACTCAGCTATTTATAAATAAATAAAATTTAAATAGTACATCAATTGGTGAAGATGGATTGGACAAGATGATAATAAAAATAAATCGGAAATTCCTGCGACCTAAAATTTGTCACCATATCTACATTATTTTTGTCTGTTATTGGTCAAGGTTACGAATAGATTGCACAGTAGCCTGAACATTCTGTACAATGTTCACCATTCGGGAATTCCAGATGTAGAAACAGCTCTTTCTCCGCTACTTACCTATTAGAGGGACTTGCAGTGAAACCCTATGGCTAAAAACTAAACAAAAAGGAGTAACGATAAATAAACTTTGTCCGAGAGCACAATGAGAGAGTTTCGTAACCCAGCAGTCGCAAGTTCTTTTTGATACCTATTCGAAATAATTTCAACAAATAAAACAATTTTATGTAAGAAAATCATCCATTTTTTGTCAGTATTAAAACAATACTACTTGTTCAACTTCAAGTTTAATGAACGTTCAAGTTGGATTGAATCGAAGGTCAAACGTTCATTATACTAGGTACCTAGTCTTTCAAAGTAAATAACTTTATCCATTGTTTTTTAAACTAACAAGCTTTCTGTTTACATACCATATCTTAAATACCTACGCTACATTTACATATCATCATACGATAGTTTCCTGCTCACAATTCCATTCAGACTAATTCAGACTAACTAACTTATTCACTATACTGATTTAAATCATGTAAATTAAAAAACTAGGCAACGACTTACAAATGTAAAAACTATTTTACATGATGCAGACAAAACGGATAAGTACTTCTTTCTTAATTTGTCTTTATGTAAGAGCGAGCGAGAAGCCATTGTTAGACTAGTGAAAATGCAACGTAAAGTAAGGTACCAACTCACACGCGGAGTTGATGACCGCGAGCGAAGGCCGTGCAATCGGTCAGACAACCAAATGTCACGGCCGTACGCAGCGGGCGACAGGAAAAACTGCGTCACTGAAGAAAAAATGTGAGTCACAATCACCTAGTGCCAAGTACCACCCAGTTTAGCATGTGCTGCCATCTTGTTATCGCTAACTACAACACCACAGCTTAATCAGAAGTTTTCACGATTGACAGATTTAGAATACGCGCCATAGCGATAACCTTGCAAAGAGAATGGCAATGACATTGGCTCGTTGTCAACGCGGAAAACGGAAGACAGTGTCGCCCAGTGGCACAAATTTTACTCCCCAAGGCATAAAATTTTAAATATTTAAGATCAAGTTTCACTCGTGTGCCGTAATTCAAAATTCTCCCATCTTCCTAGCCCGTATTGTGATATTTCAACTCGTAAACTGATATAATAACTTCGGATCGACGTTGCTTTACGACTGTCAAAATCGTATTTCTAATAATAAAATGTCTCAATTTAGAGAGGCCAATGTTTTATCGCGGATATAAAGAGGTGGTATTAAACGTTTTTTATGTTTTGCTCGTGTATCGTTGTCCGATGGGGTGTCTCGATTGTGTTTGTGGCTCAGAATATTTTTTAAAGTCTCATGTTTTACTTGGAAACGTGACTGTGTGTAGTAATAATAATTCATGTTATCTAACCGGGAGGCGCGTCGGACGTGGAAGTCTAGTCGGCGACGCGCCCGCATTGTGCGCACTATTTGTTTATTTTGTCCACGACTACGTGGCATTGTACCACAGTGCAGGATAGTTTTAATAAACAAATTGAATTGAATGTTTAATAGGGTTTATGATTGAAGTAAAATGTTGGGGAATATAATGTTTTATTGACACGTTATGGGTAAATATTTGTTGGGTACAAATCCTTATATAGTGTGTCCGTCTCACGTCCGTTTATAACCACAAAACTCACGAATAAGTCATTTACGGTAGCGTAGTCATCATTATTTGAATATTATGTAAAAGCATTTTATGAGGCCGTCAAACTGAGGGTAACCATTGTAGCACTATTAATGTCAGTAATGTTGACCCCCACTTCTGATACTTTACTTTTAGCTTACCATCAGGCGAGGTGAAGTCATACTGACTATGGGTATCCTAAAAAAATAATATTGTAGCATTAAGATAAAGTGTTAGGCTTACCAACAGACGAAGTGAAGTCATATTGACGGGTCTGTTATCTATAAAAAAAACAATATAAAAAGTGTACCATTAACGAAGATATGGTGTTATCGCTATTTCCGCGTAATGCGACTATTTAGAACAATGCTGTTAATAACCGATAAGGGGGCAATGAAACGTCTAACAAAGGCTAGCTCCAAATACCTACTGATATTTTTGACGGGGCCCCACAAAATACTTAGTGGAACAAGCTAACCGCACCTACAAATTGGTACATACATAATAGTCACGTCCGGTTTCCCATTGGGGTAGGCAGAGACACCTTTTCCACTTGTATCCACGTCGGTACACCCGCTAATTAATGACAGGCGGCTGTCTTGTCACCCGACCGTCACGCGTCGGCGCGCGGAGAATCAGCTCGCCTCTCGCCCGCTGCCCACTGTGCCCTTTGCTAGTCAGAGGGACACGTGGAGAGCTTCGGAGCAGCCCTCTAGAGAGCCACTTCCACCCCAGCCGGATTTGCTGCAGAGGTATGAGTACTTGGGGTGAAGAAGGCCTATCCCCTTTTCTGGGATAAGATTCCGTGGTTCCCACACCCTAGGGGCCATCTAAAAGCTGTAGATGGATCAGGTTAAGCAGGGGTGCGGTCAGCAGCACTTGATGATGACGTCAACTCCATGATTTTTATTTGAAAGACTAACATTACAAACATACATCCATACTCACAAAGTATTGCGTTTATAATATCAGTAGAATGAGAGGCGATTTCATAATCTAAGTGCCTAGTTTCGACAGCCTTCTAAGAAACTGAGTAACATCAAACTTAATCGTTAACATACAGTTAATTGCAGTCGTGTTACCTTGTTAACTTGAAAAACAACACTTAACTAGCGTTAACGACATGTTTTAACTCAAGTTAGGTTATAACTGTTACAGGCTAACCACAATTGGATACTTTACTATCAAATCACATTAGTTTGGTGTACAGGACCCTACTTTTGGGGCCCACGTTACCCTTGCTGGTCGGTGCACCTGCTAAACAACAAAGTTCTGGCGCTGACTACAGTCGCTCCCACAAAAACCAAGATCCCAATCAAAAGCAACAAGCTCACCTCGGGCTCCACTGGGCAATCGGTATAAGGGTGATGATGATGCAGATGACAATACAAAAAGCACTCTATGCCTATAAAAATAGTTATCAAAATTCATTAAACTTATTAAACTGAATAGTCTGCGTGTTATTCCAAATTCGAAATTCAAATTTCATTCCCGCTTCATTATGGAATCGGGACATTTTTTTTTCTAAACAGATTACTTATTGGAATCGACCAAATATGAAATGGAGCTAATTCATGCAGTTTCTTCTACGTATTGTCGCTATTTTTGGAAGAATTCTGTTATAATCTAGACAGAGCGTTGAATATTTTTATGGACAAAACGTGAGTGAAACCGCAGATCTGTGCCAAAGAAAAATAAACGGAAGATGTACGGCGCCGTTTGTGATTAAAGAACGTAATTCCACGAAACTGTACTGTCTTTATAACCTTCCTAATCACATGGCTCACGAAATGTTTTTCCAACGAAATTGTTCCTTTCTATTTCACTTCTACGAAGGTCTTCAGATTGAAGGAACGGGTTAATATAATATGAGATATCTGGATTAATATTCCGTCTGTGTGTTCCACAGACTCAAAGCTTGTTTGATAAGATTATTTGCCTTTACACAACTTGAAAGCCTTTATATTATTTTGTAGTAAGTACTCAAATTTAGTAGCGCTCGTTATTGCAAATTTAAGACTTGACACTGTCGAGATGTCACGTTCTTAGACAAGAGAGATTTTATGATTGAGAGCGTTCGTGTAATAGTGTTAATAGACTTTAAAACTCACTTGAAACAATAAGAATAAGCAAGCTGAAATGGCAATGGACTGACCACATCAGTTGAAGGACCGATGGCCGCGTTGGAGCAAATGAGTCCTAGAGTGGAGACCACGAGTCGGCAAACGGAAGGTGGGACGCCCCCGACCAGATGGACCGATGACTTGAAAAAGGTAGCTGAGTTGGACTGGATGCGGAAGGCGGAGAATCGGGTGGTGTGGCGTATATTGCGAGAGGCCTATGTCGAGCAGTGGACGTCGACAGGTTAATTAATTATAACTATAAAACATCGAGCATTCGCCGAGGTGGGCATAGAATCAAACATCGTTACGAACATATTCATAACTAGCTTCCGCCCGCGGCTTCGCCCGCGTGGAATTCGGTATTGCCACCAAGTCTATTTGAATGAAACGGCTCTCCACTTGACTTTCCGCTCCGCTGTTCACTCCACTATCCACTCCAAACTCCACTCCACTGTTCACTCCACTCTCCACACCACTCTCCACCTCCATTCTACTGTCCAATCCCGTCTCCCGACTCCACCCTACATTCCACTCTCCACTTCAATCTCCACTCCACTCCACTCTCCACTCCACTTTCCACTCCACTCTCCACACTACTCCCACTCCGCTCCACTCTCCACTCCACTGGTCTCCACTCGTCTAGCCAAAACCTTTCGGATAAAAGTACTAAACGGATTTTAGTGCGGTTTTCTTGGTCAGACCTAAAATTTGGAGATATGACCAAAAGTTTTTTTTTCCTTATTTATTGGTTTCACTTTACTTCATCTTTACAGGGTTCACCTAAGGCGACAGTGTGGACATAAATCTATTTTTTTTGCAATCCTTGTCTGTTTGTTCGTGATGGACACAAAAACTGCTGGACAAATTTTGATGTCGCTTTTTTATTAGAAAGGTCTTGGTTTTACATAAAATCTGCCGTATGTTTGATTGCATTTGGTTAAGTAGAACCGGGGATATGACCAAAAAACGATTACCAACCAATCGACTCCCACGGGCAGAGCCGCGGGTATAAGCTTGTATAAAAAGTAGCCTATATATTACTCCAGACTATAATCTATCTCTGTACCAAATTTCAACCCGATCTATTCAGCCGTTTTTACGTGAAAGAGTAACAAACATACATCCAGATATCCCGACTGATCAACTCCATGGGCGAAGCCGCGGGTATTAGCTTGTATAAAAATTAGCCTATAATTATGTTATTTCACACTACACTCTATCTCGGTACCAAATTTCAGCCAGATCCATTCAGCCGTTTTTACGTGAAATAGCAACAAACATAATATTTGGACATCCCGACCGATCGACTTTGCGAGCGGAGTCACGGTATTAGCTTGTATAAAAAGTAGCCTATATGTTATTCCAGACTATAATCTATCTCTGTACCAAATTTCAACCTGATCTATTCAGCCGTTTTTACGTGAAAGAGTAACAAACATACATCCAGATATCCCGACTGATCTACTCCGTGGGTCGACTGATCGACTCCGTGAGCGGAGTCGCGGGTATAAGCTTGTATAAAAAGTAGCCTATATGTTATTCCACACTTTAATCTATCTCGTTACCAAATTTCAGTCAGATCTATTCAGCCGTTTTTACGTGAAAGAGTAACAAAGATATATCTAGAAATCCCGACCGATCGACTTTGCGAGCGGAGCCGCGGTATTAGCTTGTATAAAAAGTAGCCTATATGTTATTCCAGACTATAATCTATCTCTGTACCAAATTTTAGCCAGATCCATCAAGCCGTTTTTGTGTGGCAGAGTAACAAACATACATCCAGACATCCAGACATCCAGACATCCAGACATCCAGACATCCAGACATCCAGACATACATTCTTACATTCTTACAAACTTTCGCGTTTATAATATTAGTAGGATTTTGTATAGTTAATCCGCCGGATTGACTGCTCCCCGCCTGATGGTAAGCTGAGGTGCAGTCCTAAAAGTAGTGGTCACCATTCCTAACGGATGTCCCTAGAATGGTGATCTCAGTAAGGGGGTTTCCATTACATTCACCGACAGTGACATAATGGTGGCCCTCAACTTGACGGCCTCATCAAAAAAGAGGTGAGAGTCGTCGCAGCACTGCACTGCTTCTACAAATATTATCTTCCATCTGCTATTGAATGTCTACCAGTCTTGCAAAACTCGTTCAAGGTTGTAAAAGTGTGCTTTGTGACAAAAGTAAACAGTTCTACTATTATTTTATGTAAATGTTTTCAACGAATGCAATAAAATGTGACCCAGTTGAGATATTTGTCGGCGTTTTTGGAGTTTTATCAAATTATTGTACAATTTATGCTAATATTGTATACAATAAGGCGGAATTGTACGTAATCTGGTAAGGCCGTGTGTAAGATCTTGGGGAAAAAATACAATTTCTTTGGATAAATTGAATGAGAATCATGATTGCCCACCCGGGAGTTGGCCGACGAACATCTAAGGAACGACAAAGTTCGTTATTTCTTTAAAAATATTGGGTTTATCTCAGACTTGTAACCCGCCCTTATTCGTTTCGGTTTATATGAGTTTTTTAAAGTCAAGCCATGTAATATAACAGTCTCTGTCCACCGGGGATAGCGTATATTTCAAAAATTTAAAGAATTCATTCAACTTTTGATAGTGTAGTGATTCCGAAGATTTGTCTCAACATATAAACAAACGTATAATATACGTACTCGTAGTTTAGAACAATAAAAGAAGCGACGCTTTCATACAAATATCCATACTACTACGAGTATAGTATATATATACATAGTACTACTATTGTATACTACTCGTACACACATACTCGTAGGAATAGGGTCTACCTACCTCTCGGGGAAATACAGATGCGAAAATATGTTTAAGTACCTATAATGTACCACTATTGGTACTGGTCAGGTCAGTTTCAATTCTTTTAAATAATATGTACATAGTTCAGACTAGTCTCGATCTCATGTCGATCTCCGAAATATCAACAAAACCTATTCTTGTAACCAAAAGAATAACTTTTTTTTATATAGGACACGTCAAAATGACATTTCGGAGACCTTCATGAGATCGAGAATAGACTGACTCACTACGAGACTCGAATATTGAAAAAAAACAGACTGAATTTTGAATTTGAATTTTGAATTATAACCGCAAGGCGAAGGATCAGGTCTATGTCCAGAAGTGATTGATTTTCTCATGAGAATTGACCCTCAAGTCATCAAAGTCATACCACGAGGTGATCAAGCCAGCAGCTGTTTACGTCCATTATAATGTGTATGCCTATTCTAAAACAAGGAAATATTTGTGTAATAATGTAGGTATTCGCCATTATTATCCTTAAAGCATTTAATCACAATTTGTAAAGGCCTCATTTAATGAGGCCGGGCCGTGGACTATCTCTTCGTGTGGAGACAGTTAATAATATATTAATCTCCACTTACCTAAAACATTAATTAAAAACATTAAAGCGATGGAAGCCAAATGAACGCGGCCTCTACTCAGAGGTATAGAGTTCGAATCCAGCCGGACAGTACTATTGTGAATTTCACATTTGGAATTTTTATGTGTTAATCACATGATTTACCATCTGCTGACGTTGAAGGAAAAACATCGTGAGGAAATAACCCACATATCATAGAAGAAATTCTAAGGACATGTTCGATCCACCAACCCGCATTAGGCCAGCGTGTGTGGATTAAGGTCTAAACCCTCTCGCGTTAGAGGAGAGGAGACCCGTGCCCAGCAGTGGGACATAAATGGACCCATGTAGTTATGCCTATATGGATATCCAATAAATGAATAAATTATGTTTAAACTTATATAAACGTAATTGTTAATTAAACCTTTATTGTTTTATCTGATTCACATTTATGTTGGGGAATATTATTTTTCCTTTACTGGTAACAATATTGGTAATGACGTAGGTAAGCTTGTCTCCGATCAAAATTAGAACGAGACTAAAATGAGACTGAATTTTTATTATATTATTTTTATTATAAGAATTGGTATTCTGATGTTTTGAGAAACCGTTGAAAATTTTTATGGAATGTGTCAGTTTCAATAAAACTTCTTCTTCAACCTAGCGTTAATCCCAGTCGTATCCAATGCTTTCAGCGAGTCTGGGGTCCGCTTTACCAGTCGTAACTGCGGATTTGGCTGGACGTCGATATTTTCCATGAAGCGACTGCCATCTGACCTTCACAACTCAATGGTGACATTAGGCGATATCGAAGCATTGCAGCTAGACCGTTGTTGTTGGACTTTTATATGTTCAATAAAAACTTAATGGCAATAAAGGAAAACTACGCGGGGAAAAGTATGCTATAGCTTTAAAAATAAGATGGAAGTAGATAGGGCGGCTATATTAAATAAAATTGTACAATCACACACAAAATAACTAATGCACAATTTTATGGTCGGCCGTCACGTGTCAATAATTCTTACCTCGCAAGTAAACAGGTACATGAAAACGGTCAATAAACTCCTGTACGTCTTTATGGCACAGTTGATACAAAGAGGCGCACTTGGGGGCGGGGTCATTGGCCCGGTGTTTAGCACGGAAATTGTTTATGGAAAACCTCATGTGCTAACGTTACGCAATGCTAGTTTGGCTAAAATAACTGACGTCAACGGAGACACCTCAACTCGTTTTTACGCGGTTTTTTTATTAATAGTTTTAATTGATAGATGTGTGATCGACATCGTTGTTAGTAGGTATTGAGTGATTTGGATTTTTCTAGTTTTTCCGGTTTTTTTTTATATTATGGTATTGATTGATTTTGAATTTTAATAAAAATCTCATGTTGGAGGCCTCTTTGTTATATCATCATACATAAAAAATTATAAAAAGTAAAAACCTAAGTATGATAGTTTTTGAAAACAGATTTTGACGCCATTTTGATATTTTTTACAATTTTGAAAATAGGGAGAAAAGAGATGAAAAAATATGGAGTCGGACATATAATTCACAGACATACATAGGTACAGTTCAAACACTCTCTACTGACTTAATATGGCACTGAGTTAATATACGAGGGCACCTACACAATACAATTTTATGACCAATTTAAATTGATAATATAATCAAAACGTGTCGTTTTAATACAAACGTTTTCATAGAAACATCGATAGTATAGGGACGTTTGGATGGTAATTGATTGAATTGTTCAAACAAATCAGCTAACTTCATTGGCAAATCAGTCAATTTTGGTCAATATTTCTATCCACACAACTCGATTTGATTGCCAATGTAGTTAAATTGCTCATAAATTGTACCGTGTGTAGGTATGCCCTTTTACTATCAAACCTACTGATGTATGTATAATTATAATAATATAATAATATTAGCTGAGTGCAGCCACGTACCTAATAACGTTATAAACCGTATTCTCAATAAATAACTATGTATCTGAGAAAGAAATACAACAAAGGCTGTAAGTATAACAAGATTGAAACAAAGAAAAACTTCGACTATTAGATATTCATAGAGGCGCAGTACATCCTAATTTACTAGAAGGGTGCGAGCGAGACAACTATATCACACCATCTCTATTTCTACCTGTTCTTTTTTTTAAACACGCAGGTAGACCATCCCTACGGCCGGGGTGAGTCATTGTGGTCGGCGCGTACATTCGGGAACGTAAGTGCTAAGAATTTATTATACTCTGTTCAACAGGTTGGTTAGTTATTACTCGGGATCGATGTTTCGGCGTCTTAATTTTAAAGGGTACGTTTTTAGACAGGTTTTGTTGAACGGATTGTTGAGTCACGTTGACTGGAATCGAATTGAGTGGAATGTTAGAGTTCTTATTAGAGATGCCGCGAATAGTTGAATATCGGATCACTATTCGATTTGACAAATTGTCGAATAACTTATTATAGATAATAATAATTGTCTTGAACCTTTCAAATATTTATTTGTTACAGTAATCTTAACAGCCTAGCTTAAGTTAACCTTACCTTTATTTATAATTTTTTTAGCCTTAATTTAATTCCGCCGTATTTTAATATGCCGTATTCTAGTTGATTTTTAGTGAATTTAAGTTCTAGATAAATGATTTTTAGCTTCATTTTCATATAAATGTAAACATTTAGTGTATTACAAGATATGATTCGGTATACGAATAATACCAAAAAAGTCGAGTAAATGTCGAATGCCGAATAAGAGCGGATATGCGCGGTATCTCTAGTTCTTACAATAATACGGTTGGTATAGGATGTTTAATGTGTGGTGATGGTATTGTGTTAGTTTGATACTACGAGTTTAATATTATTGTTATAACATACGTAAATGGCATCCGAGAGCGGCATCGTGCGACGCAATTAGAGTACGCGTGTACCCGTGAATAATAGTTTTCCTTCTTTTTTCAGGTACGTTTATGAAATGGTGACAATGCTGGTTTAGTGCACCAAGGTAAATTTACTGAATGGTATGGTATGGTTTGGTTTAACGGGCTGTTATCCGCAACTCCACGTCCTGGCGCGGTTTTTGCGTGTGGGTGGGCACGTCATTCGATCCACCCGACCTCTTGGAAGAACGCCAGCAGACTTTTTATACTGCTGGTGATCTCCCGGAGCGTACCTGTATTGCTGAAGTACTTGACCCTGTATGTGGCGGTTGCAGGGCAGTGCAGGAGCACATGTGCTGCCGTTTCCTCCTCCCTAATGCAGGCTCTGCATAGAGGGCTGTCGGTGATGCCTAAAGTAAAAAGGTGTTTATTAAATGTGCCATGTCCCGTGATGGCAGCTGTAGCCGTGCGTAGTTGTTGCTTAGACAGGAGCCGGAGACGTCTGGTCAGTCTCTTCTCGAGCACAGGGAGGGCTTCCCTGGCCTGTCTACATACGCTTAGGTTAGTCCAGTAGTCGCTGTGTTGGTCCCTTGTCCGTCTCTCCACGATGGTTCGTAGGTATGCGAAGGGGATTGGTATGATGGGCTCGGGTCCCACTGCGGTCATCTCAGACCCTCTTCTCGCGAGTTCGTCTGCTGCATCATTGCCTCGCGAGCCGCTGTGTCCCTTAATCCATTGTAAGATTACGTTGTTCGTGCTGCCTATCTGGTTCAGCCTGTAGTGGCACTCCAGTATCAGTCCTGAGTTTATGATATGGCTGTTCAATGCTTGTAGCACGGCCATACTGTCCGAGAGTATTCTTATTGAGTGACCCTTCACCTTCCTGGCCGTAACTGCTGAGGCTGCCAGGTTAATCCCCATGCATTCTGCTTGGAATACGGTGTTGTGGGTCCCTAATGGTCTTGAGATGGCGATATTTAGGTCTTCAGAGAAGACTCCGGCGCCAGTACCTCTGTCGGTCTTGGATCCGTCCGTGAAGATACGCATCTCCGCTAGGCATAATGCCTCGCATCGGCAGTCTTCATAGAGTTGGATTTTGTATTTCTTGTCGAAGATGTACTGTTTCGGTACTCGATCGTTCATTGCTCCTATTATCGGCACCTCCCTTATGAGGTTTGAGAGCAGTAGTGTATGTTGTGTGTGCCCTTCGCTCCACAAGTTGAGTGCACTTAGGCGTATAGCAGCAGCTGTCGCTTCCTGTCTGATGAACAGGTCCAAAGGTGGGAGCCCAAGCATGGCTTCCATTATGAAGCCATGCTTGGGTATAATATAAATTTACTGAAATGGATGTTATAAAATATTTTTATTGAAAAAATATAGAGGATGTGCTTCGAAGTTATGGCTGTGCCAGGGTGCTGTCAAGATGTTTAATATAATGCGCAATGCGAATGGCTACTAATTTACATGGCCTTTCAGGCTTGTTCTATGTTGAAAATTATGAATGAATATATCTATATAATTCAGGCAATTGACCCATACATATTACAAATTATATTATTTATCTTTAAAATAAACAAAACATTAAAATAAATTAGTTAAAACCAGGAATAAAACACCCAAAAAAATAACTGAAAAAAGGTAAATACCTAATTATGGTAAAAATCATGGCCACTATTTTGTTAGTATCCATACTGAAGGGGTAACGGGCACTTCCACTTGATTTTCTATGCCGTAGCATCCTATATAGGATATATGGAATATACCTACCACTTCTAAACTAAGCATTAAAATGCTTCTGACCAAACTTTATTCAATAACTAATGGCTTAACAGAGAAAAAGTATAAAATTTCCAATTCATTTACCGTTTACGATCTCACTGCAAGGGTATGTCTGCCGCGGTCCATTGTCACTTCACACTAATTTGACTTATGTCAGTGACCCTGGCACTCGGCGTGGCATTTGGCAGCGAATTTCCTCTATTCCAAAGTTGAATTTAAATTTCGAGATCATAATCGTTAGACGGTTACCGTCATCTGTGTCGGAAAAAACGAATGTATAAAACTCACATTCTTTAACGCTTTTTTTATTGAGTGTACTTAACTAAGGCGTTCGAATTTCGAATAACTAGGATGTGTCCAAGTAACTCAGTCGGTCAGAGTATGCCATTTGTAAGGGGTTGGTCACGGATTCAAGTTCCGTCCTATATGTTCACTTTTTCCGATTTTAACCGTTTCGATATTTTGTTCTATAAAGATCTTGGGAGTCAAGCCAATCTCATCTGCAAGCCGGTACACCAGCTGATTGATGGATGAGGGTCTGGCACTGATTTTCCTCTAAGAATTGTAGAATCAGAAGGCAGTCGCTCTCGTGAAAACCAAAAGAAACCAAATCTAGGGAACAAGGAGAGTTAATCCAGGGCTCTAAATTCAAAGCTTTAGATGCAACCGGGATTAACATTGTGATAATGATATAAATAAAATACTTGCATAAATTCAACGAAATCAGAAAATATTTCCACTATTTATTTGTAGTACACTCCAATATGACTTCACCCCACCTGATGGTAAGACAAAAGAATCAAGGTCAGCATTATAGATTTCAAAATAATACTACAATGGTGGTTTGACGGCCTCATCAGCTTCACGCCTGTTGAACAAAATCAAAAAAAAAAACAAAGCAAAATTATGTATTTACCACCCGACTGTACACTGTTAGTTATGTGGGTGTTTGACCTCTCACGGTGGGTGAACTGATAAATTATACTGTATCGATATGCGTAAGCCTAAACCGAAATAAAAGCAAAAGATCTTTGGAACAGGTAGTGGGTGATTGACCGGAGCGTACCCTGACGAGAAACCTTCAAGGATTCTTGGGTTATACTACTAAGGTATCAAACTAGGACTCGAACTTTGGTTTTCATTAGCGTCTCCAATATGTGATTTTCCAAGAAGGGCATTAGAAGGTTTTACAGGGTCAGTAGCGCTATTGTGACGTTCCTTGTGTAGCACACATCCATAGGCTGCGGTGACCGGTTTCCATCAGGTGGACTGTGTGCTTGTCTGCCTAGGTGGCAAACAAGCACACGGTCTACCTGATGGAGTGGTATAAAAAACCGTGTATCTAGTCTCATTATAAAGCTGAAGTATATAAAGTCATATATAAAGTTTGTCTGTTTATTCAATTAAACGAGCTTATCTCAGGAACTACTGTCTCTAATTGAAAAAAACCTTTTGCGATCGATAGCCCATTTATCGGAATGAAATATTTTGAATTCTTGCCTGTATGTCTGTTCGTTCGCAAAAGCACCTAAACGGATTTTGATGTCGTTTTTTATTGCAAAGTCTTTGTCTCCTGGTTCTAAGCTACTTCTCTACCAATTTTCAGCCAAATCGGTTCAGCCGTTCTTGAGTTATTAAAGGTGTAACTAACTCGACTTTCTTTCATATTATATAGATAAAGTTGATATCGACAGGTCATTAGTCAATTTAACCGACTAAAAAAAAGGATATTCTCAATTCGGTTACATACTTTTTATCTCTAACCTTGATGTTCCACATCTGCCGGGCGTCCCGTGACGGCTCAATTTTTTTGTTGAAGATTATTTTTTTAGTATGCAGGTAGCAAATAATTCTGGTTAGAAACGTCATTGATAGCGATATTGTCGATAAGATTACGCGAATAAACACTAGCTGTTGTCGCGGCTCTGGCTGCATGGAATTTGGAGGGGTTTAGGTAACGTTTTGTTCCCGTCACGTCCGCGTCACGTGTGAGGTCGTCAAGTCAAGGGACCCCCGCTTCCCGAAACTTCATCTTTAGTTCACCATCAGGCAAGGTGATTCTTTCTTTAAGCGGGGCGTGAAAAAGCATCTGTCAAGGCCGTCTGGGTAGAGGTCACCATTCTAAGGGCATCCCTTGGGAATGGTGCCCACTACTTTTTCGACTGCACCTCAGCTTACCATCAGGCGGGGTGCAGTCAATCCGGCGGACTAAATGAAAAAAATGAAGCCATATTGACGGGACCGATATAAAAATAAAGTGACAAATTTTTACTGCAATTTCATTGGTCAAGATAAAAGACGTGGGGTCTACGTCATGCTGAGGGGGCTAGTCTGCCCGAGGGGGTCATCTCGAATCCAGAGGGAAATACTCTACGAGCCACCTTACACCCAGGTGTCAGAAGACCCTAGACGGTGTGCGGTTTTAGTCGCTAAGAGTCCGACATAACCTGCCCCGCTGGGCGCCGGGAAGGGAGGGGGGGGGGGTATCCATGAGGATATCCGCACAAAAAAAAAGAGGGCTACTCCGAGGTGTCAACTAGATACAAGTATAGTAGCAGTCTTAAATTAAATTCTCGATGTTTTCACACGTTAATGGCCACCAAATTTACGTAATCTGCCGTGACTCAGCGTGGAAACCTGTTGTATCTGTTACTAAACTAATATAGAACTGGTTTTGAGGTAAAGCATATGATTCGCATAATGGTAAGCGGTCACCAGTGTGCGAAAAAACTTGTAATACAAAAGAGGATTCCTGTTCTCACTTCAGAGCTTTAGCGATCCTACGAACCTTTTTCAGGGGCATACATACATACAAATCACGCCTATTTCCCATTGTGGTAGGCAGAGACAACATCTATCACACATAAATGTGTTTAATATGTTTATCCGCATTCTAGAACCCATAATGTAAGCTAATTCAAATAAGCTTACTTTGGGTTTACTTTATTTATTTAGGCTTTACTAATATAAAACTAAATAGTAAGCACGTTTGAATGTTTACATCTCTAAAACATTTTGTCAATTATGAGTTACGAGTATGACGTATGAATCGCTATTGCAATTATGGCAACATTTATATCGAACATTGCGAAGCCGATAAGATAATAATATCGCATAATAATAATTTGAATGCTTCTGTAGTTTAGCGATAGCTTGTGCAGCAGTTCCGGGTTCGATTCCGCGATAAAGCAAAATGTTATTGGAACTAACAGAATGCTGACTATTCGATATAGATTTAGAGATCGTAGTCATAAAATAAAAACAAAGTTATGTTAGGTAATCGGTGGTTTCGGTATAATCATTGTTGACGTTTAAACTCTTTATCAACACAGCTTACCATCAGGCGAGATGAAGCCCTATTGACGTGATCATTGTTAAAAAAGTAATCATAATCTTTTGAGTCTATGGATTATTTGTTAGACAGAGAAAAAATTTACTTCCTACTCCTACTATCCTATTAATATTATAAATGTGAAATTTTGTGAAGATGTTTGTTACTTAACCACGCCGTAACGGCTTAACGGATCTTGCTGAAATTTTATACAGGGATACATTATAGTCTAGACCCACACATAGTCTATTTTTTATCCTTTTAGCGGAAACGAGCTCTCAATTCCACACGAAGCCGCGTTCAACAGCTAGTTTGAAATGAATACAAACCAGTTCTGTTTAGTGTTGTTAAACGCATCCCTGAAGTCTCGAATGTTCGTCGCCTAGCGAGACAAGGACAAAAAATGTATCTACTAAGAAAGAAAGAACGAAAGTAATTTTTTTTTTCGTTGACGTTTAAGATTTACAATTTTAATGTATCATAATTAGAAACAATGAGTTTCAGTGGTATGCATGACAGTGTCTTGCTTTAGCAGAATTGCCCGACCTATTGTGATTCACGAATGTAAATCAGTTTTTTCTTTCACACGTTTTTTATTTCAAAATATGGGTACACACTGAAACCCTTAACGTTAAATAAAGACATGAAATACTCTATATTTCGATCAAAGGCAGGCTGACGCTCGCAGCGGAAGGGGTAATAAAATGTGTAGGCGAGTAAACTTCGAACATTCAATTTATTTTAACAAACTAAAATAGCTTGGTTGTTTCCGTTGGAGCTTGGGGTTAAGGGCATAGCATGTTTACAAGACGCTCTTATAACATAACTGTTTGACTTTGTGTCTAAACGAGTTTATTAAAAAATACAGAATTTGGATTAATTCTTATCCTACTTCTTATCTACTAATTTTACTATCTACTACTAATATTATAAATGTGAAATTTTGTTTGTTTGGATGTTAATTACTCAATCACGCGCTAACGGCTGAATGAATAATAGAATTAGGATTAAATTTCAATCCTACTTCTCCTACTAATATTATAAATGTGAAAGTTTGTGAAGATTGATTAAATAAATAAATAAAAATATTTGTTACTCAATCACGCTCTAACAGGTGAACGAATTATAGAATTAGGATTAAATGCAATCCTACTTCTCCTACTAATATTATAAATGTGAAAGTTTGTAAAGATTTTTGGATGTTTGTTACTCAATCACGCGAAATTTGGTACAGGGATTCGTTAGATTTTGGAATAACATAGCTTTTTAGTTCTACGTATTATATTCTAATGAAAAATAATTTTCGTATGATTTTAGTAGTTTCCAGTCCGACATAATCGGTTATTGGTATCCGTGGGGATTTCCACACAAGAGAAAAAGTAAAATAAAGGGGATTCCCATACCATGAAAGTGGATAGATAATATTACTCATCATACGCAAGTCCGATTTGCACCTGACCGGTATTTCTTTATCTAAATTTTTCAAACAAAAACGTCAAGTAAAAAACACATACCTACAGTCTAAATATGGATTATGATTGGTTGGCTCCGCACCTCACCGCCTTTGCCACATCCATCTTAGAAATACATTAGCCCCGTTAATGCGACGCCGCGGGACGGTCTACCTGCATCTGGCGGTTGAAAAAAAAAATATGGTGCAGTATTTTTATTGAACGTAAAAAGGAACGTTATATGATGAAAGGGTGGGTTTTTATAGGACTGGCAACACAGGAATATGTGTGAAGCGATGTTTGGGATGTGAGAATTAAATCACTTTTATTGACTTGAATATTTTGAGACTAGCTGTGTACGTGTGTGCGGAACCCTAATTATTTTTCTAAAATAATAATATTCAATGTTATTACTAAAATATTACTTATCAGCCAGCGAAAATCCTGTCGAAATCGGTCTAGCCGTTATAGCATTTTATCTCATTCAAAGTATAGGCTTTCACGACACAAAATAAGCGTTGCTAACTAACTTGCGTTATGGATTATAGAATGCAGATAAATATACTTTTTCTTTTTAAATACATGATACATAGAAATACCCAGAACAATGCAATTATTATTATTCATGCACCAATATTCGCGATGAGCAAGAATCGAACCCGTGACCCCTGATTTAGCGGGCGAACGTTCTACCGCTACGCTACAGAGTAAATAAAGAGAATTCCTTCAAAAGCCTATATAAACCTTCAGATAACTTTTTTTTATACTACGTAGGTGTCAGACAAGCACACGGTCCACCTGATGGGAAGCGGTCACCGTTGCGTGGCCTATTTATAGACGTGTGCAACACTAAGGGTGTCACACACGCGCTGCCTACCCTGAAGGGCTAGGAGGGCTAGGAGAGGGTGAAGAGGCTAGGAAAGGGTGGGGGAGGAGGTGTACAGTGAGCTCTGGCTTCCCTACTTACCGGCGGGAACACAACACGATGGTTATTACGGCCGCGGTTTTCTGTAGGGCGGAGGTACTACAGCTCATTTCGGACGGGAGATACCGTCGTGTCCTGCCTCCTAACACTAGTTGGAAGTTGGAAGATATATAGCTCTTTTTTTCAAAGACTATCACGATTTCAAGTGCTATAACGTTATTTACAATTAACTAAATAACGAACATTATAAAATAACATACCTATTAAAAATTACCCAATAGATCCTTGTAGATTTCGCTCCGCTATTGCCGAATATGTTAATAACTCAATTTTGCCTATTAATGTGTATTGCGTAGTATATGATTAGGTCGACGGTGTTGCTTAACCCTCACCCCAATGTGTTAGGGCTACCAGTGCTACCACACTTTAGAGGCAAGACAGTTATGGTAAAATTGTGTAAGGGTGCCAAGAGTCGGCGCTTGGAGACCCGAGACGTGCGGTTTCAATTCCGACATAACCACCCCCGCTGGCCAACGGGGCTGGGATCCATGGGATTTCCGCACGAAAAAATGGTGCTGGCTAGCGGGGGTAGCATCCGTGGGGGTGAGGCTAAATGAGTTAATTAATTTTGAATCCTTTCTTTATAGTTATAGGGTGTCTTTATATAATGTCAACTGTATTACAGTTACAAAAAGTTGCATATAATTCAAGGTCAGTTGAATTTTTTCACGATAGGTACCATTTTTTTTTAGTTCCATGCAACCTTATAGTTCCGTATAGTATATAAATAAGAAGTAATTGACACCTACTATATTTTTAACAGTGTCTTTTCATTGATTTTGAAGCCAACTGATACCGCACGTGACCACAATATAAATACTGTCTCGCAGAAGGTCAGCTTCATACAACAAATTGAAATCGTACGTTCACTCACACGCGTGCATTCAAAACGTTTACGGTGAGACCACCTGCATTTTTTATGCCACTTAGGTGGCAGACAAGCACACGGTCCACTTGATAAGAAGCGGTCACCGTGGCCTATGGACGTGTGTAACACCAGGGGCGAACCACTCGTGCTGCCGACGCTAAAATCCTTCTAATGCCCTTTTTCACCTTGAAATAGGTTCCCAGAAGTTGCGGGAACGGGATCAGAATAGAGGTACAATATGTATAGAATTTTTATTACGGAAATTTTGGAAACCCCCAACCACCTTACCAGGCTCACTAGTAATTATGTCGAGAACGAACCGACTAAAAACATACGCTGTTCTGTCTACGTGAGTCGTTCACCAGATACTCCAGGTATACTTTAAGAACTCCCTAGGAACCCAGGGAGACTGACCACCAGTCATAACGCAGGTCCTCTCGCTGAGGAATTTAGAGGGAACATTTACAACGGTCACGCGGAGTCATTGTATAGACTTATAGAGGTATAGACCTAACTTTCTGTATTTACTTATCATGTGACGTGACGCTCTGAACCGGAACAATTTCACGACCAACAACGAATAGCTATTTGCTTGGAATGGCACTTGTTCAAGTACAATCCCAAGGCATACGGCATTGGTATTACGAAGTCGCGTTCCGAATTGTTACTTGCAGTAACCTACATAATGTATGTAACTGAATAAAAATGTTATTGCGTAGATAAGTATGTTCTAACTTGTTTTATTCGTGTTTTACCTGACTGCAGCGTCATAAAAGAAGGGTTATTCTGATAACGTATACATATTACATGCTTATAATATACATTTTCAACATCCAGACTAATGCAAATATTATACTCAAATATTTATACCGAGCGGGAATCGAACCGCTAAGCTACAGAGATTGTCAATGATGATCTATGATAAGACAAATTGTTTAGAACAAGGTGGAGCGAGAAACAATTTTGAATGTGGAACACAATGCAATATATTCATAAATAGCGCCATCTGTCGGTGGAGAGCTGGGACTAGGTTTTATTATTAAAAAAAACTCTTTCGAGTCCATATTTTTGTCTAGTCTGTTACAGTTTTAAAACTTTATACTTGTATTTATCATCTGTGTGACAGCAACAAAAATTGGCGATATTGTTTCATTTGTTGCTGTTCAATTAATGGTCTTAAATCAAACCAAATAAATGTCCCGTAATGGCGGTCTAGTAGTGTAGACAATCGTAATATTAGTAGAATATACTGATTAATAATTATGGCAACACTGATCGAACCTTATCCACGGCGATGACATTCTTGGAGTGATTATGAAAGTAATCCTTTGTCTTGAAAATGTTTGAAAATACATCATTCATTAATAAAACTTAACAGGGTATTATTCAATATTTCTTATGAAAAAATAAACTGCACGTGTCAACTTTTGTCAAAATATACAATCTTGGCTGAACAATGGTCGTGTTGGCATACTTTACTGCAGTAATAAAACAATCTGAAATATACCTTATGTCTTTACAATAAGAGTTAATGGAAGTGCCTGTTTAATTTTGTAGAAAAGCATGAGTTGGCTTGCCAGTTCAGGGATCAACACTGCTTGCTTTTATTGCAATTAGTGCCGTGAAGTATAAGTCGATAAAAATTTAATATTGGAACGTGAAAGTTTGTGACCTAATCACACTGTAACAGCTGAACAAGTCTGGCTGAAATATCTTATAGTGATAGGTAGATTATTATCTGGCATAACACATAGCCTTTTTATCTCGGGAATTAGGTGGCAATGGTAAGCGGGAACGGGTTCAAAATTTCACGTGAGTGAAGCCGCGGGCAAGCAGCTAGTCATAAACTCACGTCTATATCCCCGAAGGGGTAGGCAGAGGTGCTAGCACCCACATTTCGCCAGTTTATGTTTAGGTCTCAATGTAATAGGTGGCGAGCCTATTGCCATTAACCGGGCACTTATAAACCTGCGATAAGTACACACATAACTTCGAAAAGCATCGAAAAGTCATTGGTGTGTGCTATGGTGAACCTGGGATTGAACCCGAGACCTCGTCTCAGCAATCCATTACCCAGACCACTAGGCTACCGCGGTATTTATGTCATGTTTTAAAGTTTCATTCGCAGCCAGATTCGCGATAATTATACTCGTAGAATTTCATTGAGTAAAAGGTGAGGACCTCGTTTAGCTGAACTTGAACGCAACTATTTTCACTAGTGAAATCTGACCTTAGAGTATTTAAATAGGTATGCTTTTATACTGTCTGCTGTGTGTAATTAACTTACGTGCAAGGTTTGACATTTAGACTCGTGTTTTTTTTATTTATATCGGTCATGTCAATATGACTTCACTTTGCCTGATGGTACGCCAATGGTATGATATGAGGGTCGCTATTACTGACACCGATAATAATGCTACAGTGGCGGCCCTCAGCTTGACGGTCTCATCAAATGCTTTTTCACGACCCGCTTAAAGGACCCGGGACTGTAAGAGGAAGAAACCCCTCACGCTGGTGAAGAATTCCTTCGTACTTGTGACAACAATGATAGACTGTGATAAAAATCGGACAACACCGTCTTAAACAAAACTCGGAAATTTTATAACGCGTAACATAGACTACTTTTAATTTAGAATAGGGTTATGTTATGCGCTAAAATATAAAACCTTTAATCTAAATACACGCACGCGCAGCTAGTAGATAAATAAACAGTAATAAATTGCATATGCAACAGAAATCTTTAAAATTAGTTTCATTACAACATCTACACAAAATAAATATTTATTTTGTTACAATTGTTTAGTTCTATATTTAAATTAAATTTAATAACCTGTTTAAATAAAATTTCAAACCTTAAAAAAAATTACAACGTGTTTTAAAGTTACTTATGAACCACAAGTCGTGCAGAAAAGAAAATTACCAACAATCCATTAAATAAGAACATTATAAATTTAAAATTAATTTTTAAAATGCTGCATAAATAATGATCGGATTCAAACCGTGGCGTGTCAGACATCTTACATGCAAAAAAAAAGTAAAAATAAGACCGGGGACTTGAGTCGTCTGCGTCGGGATATTTAAATAACGTCTGGCCCAAACAATGCTTGATGACATCCAGCCTCCATCCTTTGTTATGGTAAATTTTGTGTAGGGATGTGCCTATATCGATAACTTTTAACATCGATAATTTTAAATACTTATACATTATGTTGTTGAATCATAAAAAAAATAGTCTAATGACTTCACCTCGCCTGATGGTTAGCTAAAGATAAAATCTCAAGGTGGGTCATGTCCTTGTCTGCCACCTAAGTGGTATTTATAAAACCTGCCCTTCTCCGAATTATTTGGGTCGGCTCAATATGTCATGACTCCAAACAGCAAATCCATCATCGGCTGTCTGGAAGGTATCGCAGCCTGCGATAAGACCGCCTATTGTACTGTACAAATTTTAATATATTGCTATCATTTATTCCTGGTGTACAATAAAGCATATTCTATTCTGTTCTATTCTATGTCATTCTCTTCCATACATTCTTGTCAGATGCCAAATACTCAGTCACTCAATTCCTTTCCACGCATTCCATCCAACTTTTATTAGGCCCTGCACCTAAAAACACCATAATTAGTTGTAAATTCGCTTCTCAGATCTACGGAGGCTAATTACTTATTAACAGTCTCTTGCTAACCAGAAAGCCGAAAGTGATTATTCGTGTAAAAGCATCTCAATTTCCTCCACCGAGTTAATACGAAGTAATATAGGAATTCCTCTGAAGAAATTAATCATTTCTGTAATAATTAATATCATGCTTAAGTACCCTTGTAATGGTTTATATCTGACGGGAATCTTAGCTGTTGTATTCAAGATGTGTGATGAACTCTCGCATTTATCAGCTTATTAGCCTAGCCTATGCCCGCGGCTCCGCCCGCATGGACGACGGTTTTCGTTTTTTTTAGTATATTCTCCGTTACCGATTGTTTTTTTTTATAGGATACGTCAAAATGACTTCACCTCGTCTTTTTTTTATAGAGATACCGCCTTGTCCTACCTCCTGTAAATCTGTCTGATGGTAAACCAATTGTATAGTCTCAGAACCGGGGTCACCACTGATCAAACTGGCAGATTTTAAGTCTGATCCTTTCAAACAGAGAAAAATGGCATCAAACAAATAAGAATGCCAAAAAAAATTGAGTTCAGACTCGTTTATAGCATAACCCAAGTATTTTCTTAATATTGCCAACGTACAGACCGCGCAAAAAAATTAAAGCCTTTAAAATCTAAGTTAATTCGGGCAAATTCGCAGGCACAACTACTACCTAAACTATTTTTTTTAATATATAGGACACGTCAATTTGACTTCACCTCGCCTGATGGTAAGCTGAAGGTAAAGTCTCAGGAAAGAGGGTCACCATCACACACACGTATAGTGCGCGGCATCTAACGTGGCCAGATTTTGGAGTAGTGTAGGCCCCACTACTCCAAAACCTTGCCATAGATGCTGTACACTATACCATGTTAATAATGGTGGCACTCATCTATCGCTCCTGCAGTCACCAGTCTATTACTTGACCGAAAGTTCCAAGGCCCTACAATCAAAATTATATTCTTCTACATCTATAAAGGTAAGCCAATGTGTCCTCCCTATGTGTTCAGGGTCCCATAGCGACGTGTTATATCTTGGCTGTAAGCCGCTCAACCGTTTGGTCCAATTTCTTGTTACAATAAAACATAAACATCATGTGTTTAGGGTGTGAGCTGAGGATTATATGAAAATCCCAACACTATTTAGGCTTTGAAAGCAGCGGACGTGATAAGCGGAAGCGATAGCGATTTTGTGACGTATTTTTTGAATGCAGAACGATAATAGTGTTCTGTCTATGTCACAGATAGCGTAGCTGTAGAGCGTTTCGACGCCTAAATCGGAAGTTGCAGGTTCGTTGCTCACTCAGTGCAAATATTTTTGTACATGAATATAAATATTTGCATTGGTTTGAATGTTTCTTATGTATAATTTGTATGTATTTATAAAAAAAATATATCATCTGCATTCTAGAAACGGTAATGCAAGCTAGTAAAATTATGCGTAGGTACTTTGGGGCTAGATAGTGCTGCGTTATTCTACGCATATTTCTACATAAGAGGACTTCTGGCTTCGAAGTAAGAGCCTCCGATACAACCGGGACTCAACACTGAGCTATACTAGGCTCTCTAGCCTAGTACGAGTATAGCTCAGTGTTGAGTCCCGGTTCATGTAAAACATGAGCTTATAATGTTGTCCATCCTGCGCGACTACACACTAAATGTTAAAAATAATTTTGGATTGTCATTTGACATTGGATTTAATTAGATATAAGTAATTATCCTTGCAGAGGCTATTCACTCTTAGTACCTATTGTTCATTATAGCTTAGTAGATCCATGATTTTGTCACTTGAATTCTGTTGGAAAGCCCCTAAGAACATGCTTTAACAACCTCCCTCAATCGTCTGGTATTTCAAGCCGCGTGGTTATTTTTTTATAGCACTTAGGTGGTAAATAAACACACGGTCCACCTGATGGAAAGTAGTCACCGAGGCCTATGCACGTTTACAACACCAGGAGCATGACACTCGCGCTGCTGGCAGAGTAAATACATTCTAATGCGTATAGAACCCCATATTGTAGTCGCTAGGGAAAACCACAGCAGAATTTGTTATATAGTTATAATTTGTCATATAAAGTTCATTGTATCAACTATGTCCGTTTGTTATAGACATTAGATGTGTCTAGAATATAAATTATAGTTTTTAGCTGGTGTGACGTAATATTCTTAGGAAGTCTGACACAGGTTTTATATTCAAAGAATTGTGTCTAGTCAGTGATATGTTTCGTGTACATTGCAAACAATTATGGAGGTATAATATAATTTGAACGGTATACAACGTGGGAATTTTAATTTAAACTAGCTGTTGCCTGCAGTTTCTCTCACCTTATATACCTCATGTCTAAGCATGTGATATTACATACTAATCTATTTGTGCCAAATTTCATCCAGATTTGTTCAGTAGTTTCTGCATGAAAGAGTAACAACTACACACTTCATCCTGCATCCGTCCTTAGAAACTTTCAAATTTATGATATTAATAGGAAGTAGAATACCGCAGCTCCTCGCAAACCGGTTGTTCGAATCACTCCAAGTGTTACCACAGCATCCTGAGAGCTGGTTAACTATCTCTAGGGACGCCGAGCATTTCGGTTTTTTGTTTTTATACCCACGACCAAAACTGACACCTTTGTCCCTATGGGGTAGGCAGAGACAACAGCCCGCCATCTGCTTCTGTCGTTACATAATGACCGATTTTCCTTTACTGTCATAAAACCTTTCATGCAAATTTTACTATTAATTAAATTACCCACTATTCGTAAAATTCTTTGTCGTACCGTCCCTCAAGTGGGTGCCAGACTTGAGCTCCTAGCACCTATTATACAAATAACAAAAGGCATTTGGACCAGATTACAACATTGTTCGGGATAAATTAGAATGTATAACGACGTCCTTCGGCGATGTTCAAAAACGTCTTGAGGAAACTTGCCTGCTTTAAATTCCGTTGACGTCTGTGGCCGTCGTGAAATTAAGTACAAAGTGACGTTAATTAGTTTACTATCGATAGTGATCATGGATTTTTTGCAACAATTCTTTGTATTTGGTAAAGCATAGCCTACACTACAGTAAAAAAATCTTGAAATTCAAGCCTGAGAAGAGACGAGTGGGATCCCCAAAAATTTGAGGGGACGAGTGGGTACTGGGTGTGAATTTCGGGACCAGTTAACTGAACCCTTATTTTTATCTTCTTTTAGCATGGTTGTGTTTTGTTAAATGTCAAATGTATTTGTTGAAGGTAAAAGCTAGATAAAAGCACGGTGCTTATTGCATTATCTAATCGTCCTACCTACCTACTACCTACCTACCTATCTACCTAACTACCTACCTAATCTAATCTAATCTAATCTAAATAACTATCTAAACATAAAACTGGCGAAATGTGGGTGCTAGCACCTCTGCCTACCCCTTCGGTGATATAGGCGTGAGTTTGTTATGTTATGTAATTTAGCCGTTTTATTATAGCGGCGGCTGCATTTAAAAATTTGGATAGTAGGATTTAAAAATAAAAGTAATAATATGATCCCTCTGGTTTTGTGGCCCCACATACGCCGTAGGTACGAAGGCCTGTGTATTTAGGGTCACATCTCTGACTTGTTAATCTTCGTGATCACCGTTTTTGTTTCGGTGACGAAATGCGGGCGACCGTGTGTGGTCGCCTTGTGTTTGTTCACTTTTTATCTATATACAGGGCGTCGAGACCCTACCAACATCCTTGAGACCCAAGCTAACCTCACCTGCTAGTTAGCACCTGCTGATCGGATGAGGATCTGTCGCAGGCTTTCTTGTCAGGGTTAAGAAGACCATGTTGAAACCGGAGATAGCCTAGGTCACCTAACAACTCGACGTTTGAAGAACCGCGATAACTTGCGGTTTTAGTCGGTTCAAATCTCAAGTTACTGCACGAAAAAAGAGTTGGGAGATCAGATGTCAGTCGTTCCCGAAAAGCCGACAATAATAGGACGTCGGGTTTCAAAGTGTAAAATTTGGACGCAACTGGGAAATCGCTTTTTATCTCTATGAATGACATTGAAATAATAAAAATGAGTAAATCAGATACAGTATAAAAAATAAAAATAATGATGACTTAATTACTTTCTATAGAATGTAAGTATAATAATTACAAAATTTTATAATGTAAGTATATAATAATTAAAGTTAATATAACGTTAGCGTACACCACTAACTACCCAGATTCTCCTAATACAGTCCATACTGGTTGTCTGGAAGAAATCGGAGACAGCGATTAGACCGCCCTTTGTACAATTTTTTTTTTTATGTATACGCTTTGTTTGTTTTTATCCTGATGGTGTGTGCAATAAAGAGTATCTATCTATCTATCTATCTATCTATCTATAACAAGTTCAGAAAATAAAATAAAATTAAAAAAATCTATTAAAAGTGATGCAAAAATTAGATAGGTACATCCGTTCTTGTTTACTCGATTTAATTACATACATTATAATAATAATTGTCAATCCAAATATAGAATCATTATTACTTAACTACAAATGACGTAATATACTTATACTAGCTGCGCCCGCGATTTCGCCTGCGTTGCTTTGAATTTTTCTGCGTAACCCTAGTTTTTTGATAGACCTAGGTACGTTTGTTCAACACTTATCATCAGGTGAGTTATCACTTGGTGGTAAGTGATGATTATGGTCAACAATGCAACACGCTTGCCTAGAAGCAGCCTATTCAGTCCTGAGTCCTTAAAGCCCTTCTTTTTCTAAAATTAAAGCAGCCTATGTTACGCCTTTTAATATTATCTATCTACCAATGAAAGTCCCGTAAAAACCGTCCTAGCAGCCCTGCCTGGATTTTTTTATAACACAAAGGCGGCAGATAAGCACACGATCCACCTGATGTGATGGGTTCCTTGAACAACCATGTGATTCCACCACCCATTAGTAATATCGAAGTTTTATAGCTAGATCAGCTGTCGAACTTTTTAGGGCCCTAACTACCCGTAACGAGCTTAACGTGCTCTCCCGGGCACGATAGTTTTTGCACCTATACGTTAGTTTAATGGTGTTATTTTTTTCCCAGGTATGTTCCAGTGTAAACATTCTCAAGGGCATCTGAAGGTAAATGACAAGATTATCCAGTTTCTACGTAATTTACGAGCCTCACATCCGTATCATTAGCTAACATCCGGTCCGGTTTTTTTCTTCGTAGTAATAGTAGATTTATTTTTTGTACATACATACATACATATGCTCACGCTTTTTTCCCTCCGGGGTAGGCAGAGACAACAGACCGCCATCTGCCTCTGTCCTGACATACTTCACGCGCTTCCTCTACTGTCATTAAATCATTCATGCAAGCCCGCCGGTTTCGAGTGCTTTTGACCTGCCCTTTATTTAATAACTCCTTAATTTGGTCAGTGTATACTCTTAGAGGTCGACCCCGGCTTGCCTGCCCATTTACTATTTTTAATTTTATTCTTATAAAGTACATAACTTACTTTATTCTAAATTATATGGGTCTCTTTTAAGACCTTAACGGTCGGGGCTCTGGTACGCAGTCGCTCCCATCAAAGCCACGGCATCAAAAACGGACCCTGGGCTCCGGGTAAGCTGAAGTGAAGTCCAAAAACTATGAAGGTGATTATTTTTATAAAAGGTTGAGTTACATAGTCCGTCAAATTGACTGCACCCCGCCTGATGGTATAAGATTAAATGAAGTCCAAAAAGCACTTTTCTAAAAGCTTCTGATAGAGTTAGACGTGTTTTTTTATTGATTCTGTCAAATTGATTGCACCTCACCTGATGGTAAGCTGAGATGAAGTCCAAAAAGCACTTTTCTAAAAGCTTCCGATAGAGTTACACCTGTTTTTTTGTCCGTCAAATTGACTGCATCCCGCCTGATGGATAGCTGAGATGAAGTCCAAAAAGCACTTTTCTGAAAGCTTCCGATAGAGTACTTGTTTTTTTCATTAATTCCGTCTAATTGACTACACCCCGCCCGATGGTAATCTGAGGTTAAGTCTAAAGTGTGTAGATAATTATTATTTTTCTAAAAGGTTCCCACAGAGTTATATTACAAAACTTGTCTGCCAATCAGTCTATGAACAACATCAGCGACATAATATCTGTGGCAATCGTATCGGTGACGTCACCGGTGTCAGCGCCATTGTGCAGTTTCTTTGTCACGTGTATTAGTGTTACAGTGTTACACAACCACGTTATAGGCACGTATGTTAGCTGTTTGCTACAACTGTGCTATCGCGGTAGTGTTCACGCAATCTTACAAGTTGCGATGAAGAGGGTGTAACGACAGTGCTGCGACGACAATCACCTCTTCTTTTATGATGCCGTCAAGTTGAGGGTTGGAGACCCCCTTCCTGAGAAACACCTTACTATCAGGCGAGGTGAAGTTATATTTACGTGACCGATATAAAAAAAATGTAGCTTGCCCTTTGTGGATATGATATTTGGGAGTATTAGCGATTGAAAAAGTACAAAATCGATTGAAAAAAAATATAATTAAAAAAAATAATTAGGGTAGCCAGAGGTCACTTTTGTGTAGTATATTTGTAGTAATGAGAACAATCGCGTGACGCTACCGCTTTCAAGTATGACCGATGGAAAGAATGTCGAAAAGACCGAATTCACTAAATTATATTTTAAGTAAGTAAATGACAGTAGTCTTAAGAGAGAAGAAAATGAAACACCTCCAGGGCTTCGATTCTGCTAAAGGCAAACCACTTTCATACCACTGACACTCTAAAAATGCCATTTAATTGTAGACTTTAACCGTTAATACAGTAAAAATCTAAAATCAAATCGAAAGAATTAATTAAACTTTTTTATTAGCTCTACAAAATATCATTTAAAGTTAGACTTTAAAATGATGACAATAAAGTCTACAGTTGACTGGCATTTTCAGTGTCAGTGGTATTACAGTGGTTTGCCTTTAGCAGAATCGAGGCCCATTTCATTGGTTGAAGAGATTTGAGAGAAAACTCCTGTTTCGTGATAGTACCATGCGACGAGGCATGCAGGCCGTGTTCGCTACCATAATAGCAGAAAATGTTCCACAAATTCACGATCACAAATCACATGTGGATACCTGTATGTACTTAATGTAATTTTTATGATTTACGCTCACAATTCTAGAGTTTATTGCCGACGGAATGGTATTTTAATGTACCGTACCATTTCTGCGCTAAAGTACCAACCGATCTAGGTAGTATTTTACAAACACGTTTAACATTATCCGGTTAGAGAAACGTTTATCAATGTATACTTGATGTGAGTCATTTGATAACAAGAAGTAGGCTTTGGTTCCGTCTCGGGGTAAGTAGTTGTAGTAATAATCTATTAAAAGCGTGTTATATGTCTTTAATACGCCGGATCTGGTCATGATAACCATCAGTGACAAGTTAAAACCTCAATCTCCTGTTTTCGTCACTGGCATTCTTACCTCAGCGTTGAGTCCCAGTTTCGTCAGAAGCCTTCGGCTCCGGTTTTAGATTCATTTTCCGGATTCGAACCGGTTTTTCATCGTAATAAGATAGTTACTAAGTACTATAGGGTTTAAGACAAAAGGATTGTCGAAATCGACCCCGTAGACGGACATTTACTTTTGTACTACTACAGTTCGATTAAAATGATAAAAAAAAGGTTTTTTTTGATTAACGCGATCGTTTCAATGTGTTTATATTTGGCCCTGACCATTTTAAAATGCGAATATAATAAAATTATTAGGTATTTATTAATTTCTAAAACATTAAATATTTGACCTTGTATTTTTGAAATGTTTTTGTATTTCTTTTCATTTTTAGTGAGTAATTACTTGTTAGCTATTTGAAAATAGAATTGGATATGTTTTCGATTTCAAGAGACAAAAAATCTATTCAATGAAATTAACATAAAAATGACAATCCGAAAATTTTTAAATAAAGCGCTAAAACACATCAAATTAGAAACCTTTTCTTTGAAGTCGGTTAACCATAATCATTTGCTTCAACTGATAACGAACGTTAAGAAAAATAAATAAAGAGACTTTCACTTTATCATAACATTAAACTCTACTGGATTACAAAACAATTGCCAACATGTCAGGAATTATTATTTTTTATACATACAATTATCGTAGATAACCCGTAGCTACTATTATTATTAAATATGAATCATAATGCCACCAACGTTTCAGATATCGTGTAATATTATATTTTAGTAACTCTTACTCAATTCTAATACAAACAGAATTTATCTTTATTTCTTTCACAATACAGTTAAAAATCGTACGAAAGCAACCCATGTGCATATACGTAAGGTTTTGACAACGTTGCAATAAAGATAGAAATTTCACATTCATTTACGTTGCATTATTCATTTTAATTGCTATATATATTTTTTAAATCAGTGATAAATGATGTAATATAATCTTTAGTTATAATGTCAATTTTTATTTGTAACCTTTCACCTGTTGGTGTAACCCTTGTGAAATTTAACATACTATACAAAAATACATGTAAATATGAAACTATTTCACGAATGATTCGATTAGGTAATACGTGCAGTTTTAATATTGTGAATTCAAACTAGATAACAGGTATTGTGTGACATAAAAGACAGTATTTCTTAGTAACAAATTGATCATGCCGCCGCCGGCCGGCCAGACTAGATTATGATTAACGATGCATGGCGCAACGTGACCCAACCTCAAATGTTGAAATGCCGCATGCATATATTCCACTGATTAATTGTATAATCTTCCATGGTGCATTATGTGATTGAGGCTCGCTTTGAGTAAGCTCTAATCACTGTTGTCGTTATGATAGAATTTGTCTTTCATCCAAACTGGCTCTTTTGTCATGTGGTCTGCGGACCCAGTTTACATAATAATGAATTTGTGTATAATATTATGTGTGTAGTTAGTATAAAATTTTAGAATCATGTTCTAAATATAGACCGCAAGGTCATCTTACTTAATAATACATTATAGTATTGGATGTTATTAATAATAAAGTATCGTTATTATTAATCGAAGTTTTATCAATCATAAAAAATTGAAGCTCTTTTGACTCTTATGTCTTCTTTCTAGATTATTTCGGTAGAATAGAAAATAGAAAACATTTCGGGTATAAATGTACCCAGGCTCAGAAGGAATAATTCCTTATATTATATTATATTCGTTTCTGACCTATTGAGTATTGACGAACGAAAGGTTAAAAATAACCAGAGAATTTATTTTAACTTCATAAAGATGTCGACGTAAATAATAAAGCCGTTAACCATGTATTACAGTAATTAGTTACTTATTGCATTTCCAATTCTAATGCTGGTTTCCTAGAAGATAGATTTCCTGGTAATGGCAGCCATTATAGTTGAATCACGAAGGTCAAATTTCTGCTTTGTGTATGTTGGTTCAACCCGCATTGGTCTACGCTACGCCGCGGCCGATATCATAGTAGGAAGTAATGACGAAGGTAACAAAGGAAAATGTTTTGTTTACATTACAAGCATTCAACTAGAATTATGTTCATGATTCATACGAAGGATTCCACATTCTTTCACTCCACATTGAGTGTAGCGTGAAGATGTGTATCTAACTAATACGTTATAGAATGCGACCGCCCACGTGCGCTCAACCGTATTTTTTATATCCCAAACGCATCCTTTCTTCGCTTGCCATATTGAAATTCCTTCCTCTCCACCCTTACAGAAATATAAACCCTATCACACTTCAGGAAAGTAGAAAATCGAAGGTCCTTTACAAATTGAGACCTATAAAATGAACTTTACGGCATTCGAAATAAAGCTCTTTTAGTAATTTCGTTTGTCAAAAAATCTATTGAATAGAACCTGATTTGGGGTCAGGATGATGCGACGCGATGATTCTTTTTTTAACCTGTCACGGGAATACGGTGGGTAATTATTTATTATTGTTATTAATCACGCAAGAGAGATTTTGGATCCATTTTTTGTTTGAAACGGACTAGGAGCTTTTTTACAGAAATTTTTATATTGTACTAGCTGTCTCGGCGAACTTCGTACCGCCATATTTTCCACCCGCGTGCAATTCCGTTCCCATTCCTGTTCCCGTTCCTATTCCCATTACTATTCCCATTTCTATTCCTATTCTCATTCCCATTCCCATTCCTACTACTACCTACTACTACTAAATACTAATCCCGTAACGTAAACATGAACTTCTCTCCCATAATAGAAAAAGTTTGTATGAGAAAAAGAAAAGTTACTTTCTGAAATTTTCTGTACAACTGTTTTATTATTTTTTTTCGTAAGAACCTTCTCCCGATAATAACAAACACAACAAAAAAAGAATTAGTGAAATCGGTAGACCCGTTGGTAAGTTATGCGCTTACCAACACATTTTGCGATTCATTTTTATATTATAGATAGGACAATGCAGCAAACTGTACTTATATACAAATAGCTAATATAAATATTTCCATTACCTTTTATTTTGTTGGTAAAAATAGAATTTGTACCTATAGATAAATAATACTTATTTGTGAATCATACGTGAATGAGATCGACAGTAAGAAATAATATCCCAAATATAGATAGTCAATAATCACCTATATTTACTTAATACATCTAATATTAGATGAAACAGGAAAGTAACTTCCATAAATAGCTACCAGTATTCTGTTTTGGCATCATAAATGGACAATAATAATAAACTGATTTCTGTAAAAGCGGTTATTGGAAATGAGACAGATTATTCCAATTATAGTATGAAAATACTTGATATTTTACATTCAAAATTGAAAGATTCAATATTTTAGATTTTTTTTTTTTTTTTTTTTTATACCACTTAGGTGGCAGACAAGCACACGGCCCACCTGATGGGAAGCGGTCACCGTGGCCTAGGGACGCGTGCAACACCAGGGGCATCACACTCGCGCTGCCGACCCCGCAAAAACCTTCTAATGCCCTTCTTGAAGAACCCCATATTGTAGTCGCTAGGGAAAACCACGGCAGGGAGATCATTTCACAGCCTAAGCGTGCGCGGAATAAAATTTCTTTCAAACCTTACAGTGCGCACTGCAGGCGGATGCATGCAGATTATTAATATATATATAGCTGCTCGTGCTGATTCACTCACTCATTGGTCACCTCTCCTGAACAATTTTGTATGAAATTTTTTTTTTTCACCGATGGTTACGTATAGAGGATGGAAATTCATTCGGAGGAAAAATATGGAGAGAGCTGATGATGGAGGATTTCGGAGACGGGTGAAGAGCACGCTTAAGGTATTGAAGATAGGTTGGTGGTGCTTGAGCAAATGTCACTCGAAACGGCATTCAATTGCCAGTGACCTGAAAAAAAATTCAAAATGGCGAAAAAAAATGGCCGCCATAGAAATTTCCTCGGTGTCCATCTCGGAGAGTATAAAAGATGGAAGAGTAGTTTCTTCGCAAAAGATGATCAGGATCCAAAGGTCTACTCGATGAATAGAAAAAAAATTCAAGATGGTGGAATTTATTTTTCTATAGAAAATGTATGGCGAACATTGAATAGACTACAAGTTTTGAACTATGCAAGACTTTGATTTATACATAGTTTCTTTTTAAAATGTTTTTGTGGAAGAACTCTTAGTCAGAAATATGTAGATAGATGATGATCGAGGGTTTGGAAGATGGGTGAGAAGCACGGCCAAGGTATTAGACATAGGTGAGGGCTGCTCAAACAAAAAATACTTGGAACCTCATCCAATTGGCAGGGAGATGGAAATAAATCCAAAATGGCGGATTCAAGATGGCGTCAACACAAATGTCATGGGTGTCTCTCTCAGAAAGTATTAAAGATGGATGAATTGTGTTTCGGTTCACCTCTGCTGTATTTTTTTTCCCTGATGCTTTCATATAAAGGACGAAAATTCATTCGGAGGAAAAATATGGAGACTTTGGAGACGGGTGAAGAGCACGGCCAAGGTATTGAAGAGAGGTAGGGAGTGTTCAAATAAAAACCACTCGGAATCTCATCCAATTGTCAGTGAGCTAAAAATATAACCAAAATGGCAGATTCAAGATGGCGCCCATACAATTTTCGACAGCGTCTATCTCACAAAGTATAGGTAATAGAAGATAGAAGAGAGGTTTTTTGGCAAAAGATGATAAGGACCTAGCCTAGAGGTCTACTCGATGAATAGAGAAAAAATTCAAAATGGCGAAATTTATTTTTCCATACAAAATATAAGGCAATTATTGAAGAGACAAATGTGCAAGACTTTGGTATGCTTTTAACCGAGTTTTCGTCTTGGTCCCATAAAAAAATCTGGATCCAACTCCTTAATCCTGATACTGAAAGATTACCCGCCTAGGCCCTAGGTTATCAAGATTCAGAAAGGGTTCATTGTGAATTAATATTATAGATACCAAGCAACGACTTCATGGTTAGATTTCAAGTCCCAACCCCTCAAACCTGATAATGCAGGGTACAGCTGCGCTCACAAACTATAGTGATTCAGAAACTGCGGATGGTGCAATGCAATAATATTTTAAGTACCAAGCATAGACTACATAATTGAACTTCGGATCCCGACTCCGCAATCTTGATGCTGCAAGGTGCTGAACTCTTAAACCATGGGGATTCGAGAATTTCTTATATTTTTATTTATTTATAAAAACTTCATGCACATATGCAACAGGCATTCTCTACCAGTCAACCTTATAGGTGGTGTAGAGAATAACATAGCATAGCATAGCATAGAGAATAACATAACAGCATTTTAGGCATCAAGCAACAGCTTCATGATAACACTTCAAGTCTGAATTCCACAAACTTGATGATGCAGGGTACAACACTCCTAAACCATAGAGAATAAGGCACTGTTCCTGGTGAAATAATAGGTACCTATTGTAAATGCCGAGCATAGACTTTTGTTAGGTATTGAATTCCAAGTCCCAACTTTTCAATCTAACCACAAATTCACGGTTTTCAGATTTTTCCCCCTATGTCTGCTATAAGGCATACCGATAGGTAGATATGCCAAAGTGATTTAATTCAACGGGATTTCTTGACACGACACGACAGACAGACAGACAGACAACGATGTGATCCTATAAAGGTTCCTTTTTAGGGTTCCATACCTCAAACCCTAAAACGGAACCCTTATAGGATCACTTTGTTGTCTGTCTGTCTGTCGGTCTGTCAAGAAACCTACAGGGTACTTCCCGTAGACCTAGAATCATGAAATTTGGCAGGTAGGTAGGTTAGGGGGAAAATCTGAAAATCGTGAATTTGTGGCTACATTACACAAAAAAAAATTAAATTGTGGTCATGAACTAATAATTAGTATTTTAAGTAAGATAACTATATCAAGTGGAGTATCATATGAAAGGGCTTCACCTGTGCATTCTGAAACAGCTTTTTGTTTATTTTTATACGTCATAGTTTTTGAATTATAGTGCAAAATGTCGAAAAAATACGACTGTAACACGGAACGTGAACGTACGAACGTGGTCCGCTTTAGCGGGCCGCGCACCCACGCGCCGTACTTGTATTATAATATACCTACTCGTATAATCTAATAAATTGTGATAATAAATTATAAAAAATAAATTGCATATTTAGACTTTGTATTTATTTATCTGTGAACCGAGCATGTACTATGCTTCATAGTACATACTTCGACTAGGTTGTAACTAAATTAGTCGATTAGTACATGTTATATTTTTTATGAACCGTTTTGAAGTATTCGACTCAAAATAGCTTCTGTTCCCTCAAGAGCCGTAAAACTAATAAAAAAAGGCTGCTGAAAAGATAACAACTTGAGATTTTTTCGTCTAGTGTACCACAAAAAATACGTCTGCCAACTGTAACACCGTCCGCTGCTTTCGTATGCATTTTTCGCACATAACAGCCGCAGGCTTCAGGCGCCTGCATAAGGCAACGGACGGTCTTAAGCGTGAGTACATTACCCGTGTGGAATTCTGATTTCATTCCCGTAACCCATGGCAACCTGTTTCAGGGATAAAAAGTAGCTGGTAAAATGTATTATCAGTCAGATTATAATTTATCCCTGTACCTACTAAATTTCTGCCAGATCGATTCAGCAGTTTTGGCATGATTGAGTAACAAACATCGAAAGTCTTTTCACAATATTTCACATTTATCATATTTAAAATAGTATATTATACGTACTAGTTGGAAGTAGGAATGCGTGGTATAATTTTGTTAATTGAGAATGTTAAATTTGATCAATCAGATGTGATCACATTTTAGTGTTCAAAGGGCTCCTATTTGTTTTGTGGGTCCTTTGAGGTACGAACATAAACCTCGAGGTCAGGGAGAATGGCTTAGGGCTCCAACTTATAGCCAAGATTGTAATAAAATTATAAGTCTTTGCTAGATTATGTGGGCTAAGGGAGTCGTTGGTATCTTGATGTTCGCATCGGTTATGATGCTTTGTTATCTAGAATCCAGATTTTATATTTTTGGGTCTTTTTATACCACTTAGGTAGCAGACAAGCGCATGGTCCACTGGATGGTAAGCAGTCCTCGTGGCCTAGTATACCGGAGATATAGTAAAAAAACGCGAAAACCGATATACTTACACGCGTGTGGAGCCGCGGGCATCAACTAGTTTTATGTATAAAATTTTATTGTTTTATGTAATTTTTTTCGAAAATTTCTATGACTACCAAATAAACGAAATGTATTCACTAAAATTAAACTTCCAAAAACCTCAGTTTATCCCCGTTTGAACATGACCAAGCCCCGCTTCCGTCCTCCACACGTTTCCAGAAAACCATTGTACCAAATAACCATTTCCGTCCATTGAATCATCCTGTTGTGTATGTAAATGCATGATTTCGTGTTATTTTTTTCGATTTCGTTGAGAGATCTCACCCGTCTTGCATATTAAACAAACTTCGAGCGACGATTTACGCTTTGTAATGTTCATTGCGCGCTAACTACGACGGTATTCCAATGAGTTTCGAACTGAACCCGCATGTTATGCTGAATATGGTGATATCTGTGATATTTCGGTAGAGGCGCAGTCCAGACTCCGTGACGAACGCAGATGACTCATTTGTATATGTAAATTATGTTAAAATTCAAAACCCAGGCTTAACTTTGCGTTTTTGAAATTCAAATTTGTACCTCTCAGGCCCTTAAACGACGATGCTGGGTAGGGAATGCTTAATTGTTTTTTCGGGGTTCTGTTAAAAGGTTCTTTAGAGCGTTTTAGGGATTATGTTGTTTAAACACCCAACAAGGATATAAAATGGATATTATTTGTGAAATTTTGTTATATTATAATATTTTGAAGTGGACATTAGTAATATAATTTATTCTAGCTGTGCCATGAAAACGCGTTTAGCGTTAAGGCGGGTAACCTTTTTGTAACCTTTATAAAATGTGGTATAAGTAATTATATTGCAAACAATATGTGCAAATAAAGTATTATCAGCTTTTTATAATAATGTACTTACTAATTATATTGCAAACATGGTGTACAAATAAAGTATTATCTGCGAGCGATTTCTCTTTATGATGTAGGTAATCATAGTTTTCTCTATGAGCGCAGACGTGGGGGTGACGGGTGGAGCCCCCTGTCACCCCAGCAGAATAAACTCCCTCCCCTCTTTGTCCGGGGGCAAGCTGAGGATACTGTAGTTGTCAAATTCGAAGGAACCATCTAGTAACCTAGATAGCCCTGCGTCGAAAGTTCGACATAGACTGCCTGGTAAAACAGCGGATGCGTATGTGTCGAACTTAACCGATTAAAACCGCACTATTGACCATCTACGGTATCCAGATGGTCCCCTCGGATTATTATGTATTGCCATCCATGGGGATTACAGCACGAAAGGAAATCTATATTTTTCTCCGTTTAATTTCTTGAAAATGGCCACTCAAACATCAAATAGCAATTCATTATGTCTTTTCCGAAACTTCGCGGAAAGCTTCTTGAGCTGCTGCTACGACGAAAACTTGTAATAAACTTGACATTTGACATCGTTGGCAGAGTTTCCTATTGCAAATCACACCGTCTTGGTTGACATCTGCTTCGGGAATAAAGCCATTCTGGCCGCAGATACCGTTCATTTTTCAAAAGAATCGTTTGAAAGTTTTCAGAGATTTATTTCTACTTATTTTTGTACGACTTTATAGGATTATTAGCTGTTGCCCGCGGCTCCGCCCGCGTGTATGTCGAAATCCGTTTCAAAAACTAACCTATCTCTCAAGTTGGATCGAACTGCACATGGTGTGCGAATTTTATTATAATCGGTTAAGTGGTTTAGGAGTCCATTGAGGACAAACATTGTGACACGAGATTTATATATATAGGATTATAGTTCGATATGCATAGTATTGTAAAAGTTAAGTATTCCTGATTGATTTTGGCCCTTGTGTTATTTCATACCATAAACTCTGTGCTAAATTTCCGAACCAAGCGGCTGAATCAGTAACGATAAGTTTTCAAAACGAGTGATATCGATTCGATTAGAAGAAATAAAGAAAAAAAATACAACTTAAGTGGCGGACAAGCACACGGGCCACTTGTTGGGAAGTGGTCACTGGAGTCTATGAACGTGAGCAACACCATTCGCGCGCTGCCTACCTTGGAGGGGAGAGGGTTATTATTACATTTTGTGTAAATATCTAATCTAAATTCTAAAGTTTTCCTAAGCTTTGAAATCACACGTTTTAAAAACATAATTTTACTGAATCAGGCCCTAGATCCATTCAGTCGTTTTTGTGTGAAAGAGTTATAATATTAATTGATAAGAAGGATCTGTACCAGGGTCACATAAATGCGTAAGAAGGGTTTTTTTTTAAATTTCTATTGACACGACACACGACTCTTGGTAACATGGTAACTAGAGAAGTTATAAATATTGACTCAACTACTGTTTGTTGAGAGACGATTGCTGCGTCGGACGAACGCTTGCGTATATGTACACAAATAAATGCAGCAATGCATTTTATACAACGTGAGGTAAACATTATGGCAGTGCTCTTCAAATGATAGTTAGTAATAATAGCAATGCTTTGTACTAGTGAACTAGTCTAAGCTAATATAAATATGAAAGTAACTCTGTCTGTCTATTAGGTATGCTTTGACGGATAAACCACTGAACCTGGATGAAATTTACTACAGAAAAGGACTAACTAGAGCTTGGGAAAGCGCACAGGTTACTTTTAATCACGAAGAAAAGGTTCGAAGGAGTTAAAATAAGGAATGAAAGATAGTATCAAAGTTTATCGATGATGAAACCTGACGAAATTTGGTACCTATCCTTTTTGTGAATGGATAAACAATAGCCGAACGGATCTGGCTGAAATTTGGTACAGGGATAGATTAGTTTGGAATAACACATACTAACTCTAAATCTATAGGTACTAAATTGTTTTTTTTTATAAACCATGACGACAAAAACTTTATTACACCTACATAGAAACAGCCAGGCCTATTTGTATCAATTATTTTGTATTTTTAGCTGAGCCAAAGCTCAAATTCAAAGTGTTTTTGGAGTAAGCAAACTTGCTTTTAAGTACGTAGAAAAATAATAAAAGTTATTTCCATTGGGATTTTCTTCTTTCATCTTTCAACTTTGAAACCCTACTCATTCTTTAGCTACGGAAAGTACAATATGAAAGTGAATATGTATATACAATTCGAGTAACAAAGTCGAATGTTTGTTTCCGTACGCTTGTTTGACTTCCACAAGTGTTGCCACGTAACGAATGAAATTACCTAATTTGATTCGACCGGTATGTTAACGTTTGTGTCGTTTTTTTTTTCTTCATTTTTTTATACTAAGTAGATAAGCACACGGCCCACCTGATGGGAAGCGGTCACCGTAGCCAATGGACGTGTGCAACACTCTAAGGGTGCCACACACGTGCTGCCTACCTATGACATAATGCGAAAGTTCGTGTGGATTTCACGCGAAAACGGCTAAACGGATCTAGATGAAATTTGGCACAGAGATAGATTGTGGTTTGGAATAGGACATAGACTACTTTTGCCCGGCAATAGATTCATATAGGTCGTAGGTGTTCAATCGGAATATCACGCGAAGCTGCGGGTAGCAAACTAGTAAAACAAAAAAATTAATCGTATGAACACAATTCCAAAAAAAATCTAGTAAACGTGGCTAGTATTTAAATATAAAAAAAAAACAAAAGAAAAACACTTCGTTGTGAACATAGTTAAGATAAACTGTAAAACAAATTTGAAAAAAAAAATCTTATCTTTTTTTTAATGTTTCTAAAACAGATAATTTAAATTCTAGTGAGAACCTTAATATAATTGTACATAATAGGAGTATTGATCTGCTCCATTCCAAGGTGAATGCCGGTCGTATACCTTTGGTAATTAAATACAAGTTTCGCTTAAGAAATGACGAACACGATTATATAGTTCATTTTTACTTTTTTATAGCTATTATTAAGACTTAATAACACCCATATAATCTGGATTCCGATGTAGGCAGATGCTGTCATCGAAATCCTAATAACTTCACGATTGAAGAAAAGATTTGCGAAGATTTCAACAAGGTTTTTAATACTCTGGGGCGCGAGGGAAATATTTTTGGGTCACCTTACACTCCGGCATTTGAAGACCTGAGACGGCGTGCGGTTTTGTTGACATGTAAGCATAGTTTATCTAGCTTGTGTTATGGGTTCTAGAATGTGGATAAACATACTTAAGTATTATATTCTTTTATTTCTCAATACATACATATTATACATAGAAACACACCCAGACCAAAGCAAATACTCATAATCATGCATACAAATATTTGCACTAAGCGTGAATTGAACCCGCGCCTCCTGTAGTAACAGTCGAATGCACTACTGCTACCCCAAAAATAAAAAACAATATTTGTTTTTTATTTTTTATTTTTTGTCAGTGTACCTACTGTGGTCTACCATAAACTGATGAACGATATACAGGTTCACAAGGTTTAAAAAGGTTAATTGGAATAATATAGCTGACCGCGAATAAAAACAACACGTCATAAGTATTTACCTATTCTATTATATTGATGCGTTTACTCGGTCAAGATTAATATATTAATATATACTAGCTGACCCACCCCGGCTTCGTCCGTGGCGTATTACGAACCCCGATGCAACCTTTTTTACCCGACTGCGCAACGCAAAGGAGTGGTAATGTGTTTAACAGCCTATGTATGTATGTATGTATGTATCTATGTTTGTATGTTCCTTTGAAGCACTATACAGACCAAACGCCTGGGCCGATTTTCATGATTCACACGTCAATCGATTCCTATTAGTCCAGCGAGTGTCACTAAAGACATGACGTCAGTGAAAATTCAATATGGCGACTACTGGCCGCCATATTGTGAAAATTAAAAAATGAAAGTCAGCAAACTAGGTCAAGTGGGGTATCGTTGAATAGGTATTTAAAAATCATTTGCAGTTTCCTTTCAACATTTTTCGATTCCATTGACCATTTAGCATCTATAGCGATTTAAAGTTGTGTAACAACAATTCATAGGTTTTTATTAGACAGAAGAAAGTCCAATCGGGTAAATAGCTCGCTAGGGCAATTATAACTAAAAAGTATAAAATAAAAAAATATACTTTAGAAATTAAAAAACCCGACTGCGTAAAAAACTAAAAAGAAAAAAAACAAGCACTCAGATGTCCGGTGGTCTAGAAACATAACAACTTAACAGTCGGGATCCATTGAAAAATAAGATTGGCTGTTGAATAATGGATCCCGACTGTTCAGTTGTTATGTTTCTAGACCACCGGACATCTGAGTGCTTGTTTTTTTCTTTTTAGTTTTTTATTAACTCACATAATATGCTCATAATTTATCAGTTTTCCTAAAATGTATGGGAATCTACCGGAATTGTTCACATTTATGATTATTGCTCCACTCCCTTGGGCAGTAGCGTGATGATATTCAGCCTATGATATTCACGGATAATGTGGCTCCCTATTGGTGAAAAAATTTTTAAAATCAGTTCAGTAGATCCCGAGATTACCCCTTACAATTTAACAAATAGGTATACAAACACACAAACTTTACTTCTATATAATATTAGTATAGAGTATAGATAAATGTGTCGCAGTTAAATTTCTGTTGATTTTACCTTGTTTTTGATGACACAAATCAATTTAATATTATGTTGTATCCTATTCGTGAAATAAACCCCATGTACATGTTATGGCGGAACCACACTTCGCTATTCGCTATTCCCTATGTTGTATTCGAGAAAATTCTTATAAATGACTAATCCCTTAGATAAAAATAGTAATTTAAAAAATCATAAAACCCGACTGCGTATAAAACTAAAAAGAAAAAACAAGCACTTAGATGTCACATGTTCTAGAAACATAACAACTGAACAGTCCGGATCCATTATTTGACAGCCAATCTAATTTTTCAATGGATCCCGAACTGTTCAGTTGTTATGTTTCTAGACCACACGACATCTAAGTGTTTGTTTTTTTACGCAGTTTTTTTAATTTTTTGGAAGTTTGATTTAATTATTTTTTTCACATGTTCATCTATTCGCACCACAATTTTTGTTTAAAACTACTTCTCTAGTCTACCTAACCACGCCAAAAAAAGCTTTGGTTATAAATCGTAAACCTTACTTATCAGACGGATGTTCGCAAGTTTGTGTTCAACTACCCTCAAAAATACCTCGTTTCCTTCGTTATAAATCTGTGCACGACACCTTCGGGTTAATTTCCTAAGGCTATAAATCCACTCGAGACGGCTAAGTAGTCTCTTACGCTGGTAACACTGGCGTATTAAGTTATTTACTACCTCATGTAAAAGCCTTTTAAATAGCCGAAGTACTTCTTAATATAATTCATGTTTGAAATACCTTTGAAATAACACTATAACTTTACTTATATGAAGTAAGTACAAGTTTGATTGAAAACGAGAGTGGAAACAGTGGTTATGGAGTCAGGCTTACGATTGAGAGGGTCCTGGGTTCAAATCGTAGTTTGTCAAATAGTAATAATTTTTACGCCCATCACGCACAAATAGACAAACAAACCGACACACAGAAAAGAATTTAAAAAAAATGTTCAGTATCGTTCGTGTAACATATTTAAAACCCAAGTATATCTACATCTACACTAATATTATAAAGAGGAAAGATTTGTACCTATTTTTGTATGTTTGTATGTTTGTAATGAATAGGCTCAAAAAGTACTGGGCCGATTTAAAAAAAATTTTCACCAATAGAATGCTACATTCTTCCAATTTGACATAGGCTACATTTCATTTTGAAAAAAATTAGGGATCCTTGGTAAAATTTGAACAATGTAACCGAAGGTGTAGAAAAATGAGTCTTAAAATGTCTTTCGTCGAATGCGCTGCCGAAACTATTAGCGATAGAACAAAATAATGTACAACAATATTGAAGAACATCATAATGTCTACAAAAAACTCCGCGGTAGCATATGTCCAACTATTGTAGTTATGTCACTACAACAACTTTTTTCATTTTAAAACCCCGTGCGAAGCCGGGACGGGCTGCTAGTTTTATATAAATATATCTTCAATATATAGACACAGTTACTTCACAATTTTATAATAGTACCTATAGAATAGATGAGATCTATTTTCACATTCCTCTAGCATCTCATTCCCATAGTCCGAGTTGAAACAGTAGTGACGTCACAAGTACAGCCTGCGCGTGACCAGGTACATACTTGCTTTATTCTCGTCCATGGTCAGTGACCACAAGGGACCTTTACTCGGGGTGACTGTTCCACCAACTTCTACAGACCCCTCGATCCAACTAAATATAACTACGCGAGAGGTCTTCTTACAAAAGCTATGGATATGACTGGTCCAGTATTCATTGACCTCCTTCGGTGTTTAGCGTTCTTATTTTAAAATCTATATACGAATAAATAAAATTGAAGTGTCTGTTTATAATTTATTAAAATCACGTTTTAAATTAGTATAATTATAGGTTTGACACACATTTAACAAAAAAAAAATTTAAAAATCTGTATTTTTATTGAGGTTATCTCTAGAACGGCTAAGCCGATTTTGATGGGACTTTCACTGACAGATAGGTAAAATTATAAAGCGTCACATGGGCTACTTTAATTTAAAAAAAATAATTAGGGTTACGCGCAAAAGAATTAAGACGCAAGCATAGTCGCGGACTCAGCTTGTGTGAAATAAAGGAAGTTGACTGGTTGGCGGGGATCAGGTTACACTAGATGCGTCTGCGCATGAACGTTGCTGGGTTCTTTTTTCAACCATGTGTTTTCTGGTTGTTTTGTTGGCCTTGGAAGATTGTCTGGTTACTGCACCGCGGGTTGATGCCTCTTTATTTATAGCTGTAACTTTTCTCGTTTCGCTATAAAGGCCTCTTTATGAACATACACCCACTCGCTGCGTATTGGTGCAACAGTTTTATACCCAATACTTAGGTATACATCTATATAAACAAAATTAAACCCTCTTTCGCAACAGTTTTCAATGCCATTAACGAAAAAAAAACAAATTTTAACTTTGTCTATTTTTCGGCCTGTTTGAATTAGGCAATCTATGATTGAAACTGGTAGATAGTAGATAGCCAATATTACTGGTAGATAGCTAATTTAAATGCCATGGGGGCTATATCAAAACCAGAGACGGCCCTGAGTTAAAGGGGTGCAAGAGAAATGCCTATTGAGTTGCACCCCGTCGTTTGAAGACCCTGAGACAGCGTGCGATTTTAGTCGGTTCAAGTCCGACAACCACCCCCGATGGCCGACGGGGGTGGTATCCACCCCATCGAGACGGCGTCTGATTTTAGTAGGTTCAATTCAACATAATTGCGCTGGACGTGGAGTTTGGGGTGGTACCAAAAACAGAAATACCTATAACATCGAAAGTTTTGATTCAAAGAGATTCTTTAAGATATAAATTCGTGGCTCGCTGTGTAGCTGACTGTTCCCGGAAATGGTAAAAGTAAACTGATCGCTCCACAAACAATAAAAAGTAATGAACATACACCCACACACAAAATATTTTGATCTATAGATTGATTAATGATTACCAAACTCCTAACGGTGAAACTAAACTATTTCATCTGACATCTATGGATTGTCTTTTTTTTGTCTGTGGTTGATTGTCGTTTGAAACAATTTGATGACGTTCGAAATTTAAACCAAACCTCGGTCTCACTGTATTCTGGGTCTATAAATGAAGGTGCTGTTTTAAAACTAAATAGCAGGGTTCGCTTAGCATTCAAATTCACAGCCCCTTGTGAATTTGAACTGATATTAACCACTTTCCTGAGACTTTACATTCAGCTTACCATCAGGCGAGGTAAAGTCAAATTGACGTGTTCTTTATATAAAAACAAAAAATAATTATGTTAGGGGTATCCTCCTTGGGTGCCGGCCGGAACCGACACTGCCCCCTGCGGCAAAATATCGGCTGAGGCGGCAGAGGCCCTGAGAAAATGGGGTTCATCCTCACACTTAAGGGCCTGCCTGCTGTCACGCGGGGATCCACTTCGAGTGGCGCATAAGTCGTGCAAATCGTATGGATTTTTTTTGCACGATTCTGTGCAAATTATTTGCACAAAGCTCAGTATTATTTACACAAAACAATGACCTGCAATGAATGGTCTTACCACGAGCTCATATTGGCAGCTCAAATGCGATACAATTCAAGTCATAGATAGAAATCGAGTTATACACAGTGCATATGCATAGGACCATTTTTCTCCCTGAACTGAACTGCATCGCATTTGAATTGCCATTAAGAGCTATTTATGACGTTCATTTTATTGTGTTAATAAACATTACTACATCTTTGAGCATGTACTCACCTACTTCTACTAATATCTGTATTGTGTCGTAACCACTACACACTAGGTACTTCGAACTAAATTAGACAATTTAGTTTATGGCCTATGTGGTCACTAAACTGAACAAGCAAAGTACGAAACTTACATCACTCCAAAAACTCGGATACTCGTAATCGTAACCACAGAAATTCCTAAAGAAATCGAAATGCTTTTTAATCATAGCTCTTTAAACTAAATAACATTCATATTTCGACCTTTAGTGTCAGGAAATAAGGTTGTAAATCTTTTGAATGTTGAGGTTGTCGGGATGTGGGACCAGAAAAGTGGTTAATAGTTGTTCGACTGGTCTCGGCAAGTCCCGACCTGTTCTGTCCCGTTCGTTTTGTCTTATTTTTGTTTTGCAAGAAGCACTGACCACCACAACAAAGGTTTGTGGGCATGGTTTTTTTGTATCTACAAGGAGCATTGCCTTAAGAGATACTGGCGTTCTGCCTCTGGTTTTAAAGTTTTGATGTATTATTATAAGGATTTTAATGGGTTAGGTAGGTACCTAGCTATGTTTTTAAATAAAGTAAATTATATTTCTGGAATATTAAATACCTACCTAACGCTATCTACACCCCAATTTAGCATAGCTTAGGTAGGTACATAAGAATTATTGCATTGAACAAAACTAAACGTAGTAAAAAAAGTTAAGTTCTTTTTTGAACTGTTCAAAAGATTTTAATTAAATTTGGAATGTCAACAACTTATAATTAAGTGACAAAAATAGAATGGTTTCATCTCCCATTTTTTATTCTTGTACTAGTTGTTGCCCACAGTGTCGCCCACGTGGAATTCTGATGGCGTTCTCGATACACATGTAAGCTTATTGTAGGGATAAAAGCCTATGTGTTATTCTAAACAATGTAGTGTAGACTATAATTTATCCGTGTACCAGATTTCGACCAGATCCGTTCAACCGTTTCTGCATGAAAGAATAATTGAATATCCATACATCCATGCATCCAAACTTTCGCGTTTACATTGGTTGGATAGGGTGTTTGTCCCCACAAACTGTCAGGTTAATTGAAAAAAAAAATGTATGATCGCAATGTATCTATAAATTAAATAATAAAGTGTCCACGATTAGTGGTACTTTTATTGAGGTAGATTATGGGCTATCTATAATATCATGCTGTGACCCGAAGGAGCAGAGCAGTAATCATTAAATGTCATCAAAATTTAACGCGGCTGTAACCGTGGGGCATAACTAGCTTATTTATGAAGCACCGGCATTTTATTTACAATATTTTGTTACTACCACGATAGCAAATGAATACAGTTAAAATTTTAAATACCTACCTAGTGTAAATGACACTTACATAAATATCTTGACGGCGCAGCAGGTACGATTTCCGATTCAGGCAGTGTTGTATTTTTCTGTAAAAAAAAATTCATAGCTTAAGTACTTAAAAAAATTACATTAATACCCCTGTCGAGTAACCTCTTAGGGATCAAACAAGAGTTCGTAATTGAGAAAAGTGGAATAAATAAGCAATTTCATTATCAAAAAGAAATAAAGGTTCCAAATTCAAAATTAGCTTGGCCCCAAATTTCGACAGACAGTCGTGTTCTTAACATTCTTCAAGAAGGGCATTATAAGGTTTTACAGGGTTGGCAACGCTATATTACTGCAAAATCATGACATATCTATGCAGTAATATAGACATCGTTGTGCCTACAGTTCAGCAATTTACATTTACCTATCCTGTCAGGCCAGAGGTTTCTTATAAGACTAACTCGAAAACAGCACATCTATGTTGTCAAGTGATTTGGGTCTGACTTCTGCTGGGACTAGGGTTGCCACTTTTTGGAACAATAGAGGTACATTTGTGTTTTGGGTCAGTAAGATAAATTAGTTACATAAAATAAAAAAATGTAGCTACATTTCTTTTTTGGTTAATGGACATGGACTTCTCAACGACAGTTAGGTACTCTTGACGTCAACAGGGACGCAACCTTTGGCTTTTTAATCTATTGTTTTAGACTTTCAAAAATATCTTCGCGTTGGTCCCAGTTACTAGTTCGGGGTCCACTTCTACCCCCTTTGGTTAGAGTTATTCGACTATGGGAGTGACGGACGTCTTATCTCCAAAGCCCGAGAGAAACTTGTACCAGTTTCGTCTGTTAAACAGCTGGTGGTTCCTATACACCCGTTTGTCCTGAATTGGTTTACCTATCATTTGGAATAAATTACAAGTATCTAAATTCTTTTTCATCACGACGTATCTCTCATTAGTGACAATTTTTACGAACACTTATTTTTTAGTACTTACTATCAGCTATTCTATGTGCTTAGGTAACGATTAAGATTATAAAAATGTAGGGGTGTCTCACATAAAATCAACAATTTAGCGTACTTCATGACTTTCATAGGTTGTAAGTAGGTACATATTATATTAAAGTAAACAAAATAGAGTAGGTACTTATAAATAATTTAGTTTGGTAACCCTAGTTGGGACAGATGTCACTTTGACCGCTGTGAAAGTCAGGGAGCGTAAGCACTGGAATGTCTTGAAGAAGTTAAATTTCTTCTTGTATTTAAATTACGAATTGCCGAACCGCTGTAATAATGCTTTCTAATTCTGGAGTATTGGTAATTTGTTATAATTAAATTTCTGTAAAAGAAATTTATTTCGTTTTTGTTTATACTTGAATAATTGATAATACCTTAGTTCAAAAGGTTCTTTGTCTCCCTGTATACATAACGTATACTGTACGCATAAATGTTTTTTTTTCATACTGCTGAAATACGCGAGTACTTTGAGTAGGTAGGTACTTTACAATTTGCCTGTACATATGTATCAGCAATAAATCTTAAGAATTCATTTATTCCATTTCAATTAATCTTATACTTACTATTTCCATATTATTTTGGTAATTGAAATGAAAAAGAAAATGTAGTCAAAAGTTATTTTTGCCCCTACTGGATTCATTTAAATTCATCTAAAACAGACATGACCACCAGAACCTACGTAGAATTTTTGCAGTCGAATCCCTGACTATCTTGATCTACAATATCTACCGCCCCGCCCGTCTTAACGGAACTGATAATAATTGAATCTGCGTTGTAACACGCTTCTCAGAACTTTTGCTTGATGAAGAATAAACTGAAAAAAAAATCAATTAAGGGGATACCTCGAAACTGTTAACAGGAATACTGATGAATTATGAGAATATTATTATACAGGAATTTGGATCCTACTAACATTATAGGGTAAATTTGTGAATACCGTCGACCACATGGTGAGATTGTGGTCAAACGCGAGCCTATTACCAATAAAAAAAAATGTTTGGATGTTTGTTACTCGTAATCACGCTTATACAGCTGACAGGATCTGGCCGAAATTCGTAAATTGAACTGAAGTTTCTCTTTAGTAGGATAGGTACTAGTACCTTTTTTCGTGATGCCTTCCTCGCTGGATAACACTGCGGTTATGTTGAACTCGAACTGACTAAAACCGCACGCCGTCTTGGATCTACAGATGTAAGTGTATGGTGGTCCTTAAAGTATTTCCTCACACACTGGCTGACCCTATAGTATCTAGTCATCTATAACGACTATAGCTTCCAGTGCCCCGGGAGGATACTAATATACCTATTGGTATTAATATTAGTAAAAGGCTGTTAAAAAAGGTAATTTATTAGTATTAGTAAAAGGCGTGATTTGTATGTATGTCATTTTATAATTTACTTCTTAGGTACCCCTAAGATGTAAATTATAAAATTACATACATACAAACCACATTTTCCAATTGGGGAAGGCAGAGAGTGCAGAGACTAGTTTTCATAAATTGTTTTCATACACGCACGCCGGTTGCGGGTACACTTGACCTGGCCTTTTTCTAAAACGTCCTGGATTTGGTGATCATACGCACGCCTTGGTTGACCTTACTGGTTTGCACATTCACCCTCGCCTCATATAGGTATCACAAAAAAATTCAGTAATAACATGACCTCAAAAGGTTACAACAAAATCTAAAAGTCAAATACAGTATACCACTCCAGTAGAGCCACAAACGGGCCGCGTGTAGTTATTTATTTGTCTATTTATAGTCCGGCCAAGTGTTCAGTTCACTTGTGAACATATTGGTGTGTTTACACTGGATATTTCTGGCGCTGGCCGTGTGTTACACCACGTGTGGCCTGTGGTGCGTACAGCTCTCTGACTCAATAACAAGATGTCACGCCCTTTGATTTTTGACACGTTTCTTTGTATTTTTTTTAATTTATTTATTATTAAAAGCAAAACATTACATTATTAGTGCTAGCACGTAAAAAACCACGAAGGTTTATACCTGTTTGTATTATTTGTATTGTATTGTTTGTATTACGCGATTAAAGATTAAAAGATTAAAGATTTTAAGATATACTTAGCAGTAGATATACAGAAGATGGAATATTTGGAAGAAAATTGACGAGCAATGAGAGAAAATAGTGTAGACCTAGACCCATAATAAACATAACTTTATTATCATAAACTATGGTTAATTTAGGTTTTTTTTACCACGTAGGTGGCAACCATCACACGGCCCACCTGATGGGAAGCGGTCACCGTGGCCTATGGACGTGTGCAATACCAGGGGTGTGTCACACACGCGCTGCCTACCTTGAAGGGAAGGGTTCTAGAATGCTGAATAAGATTCCAATATTTTGCCTTATGCTTTAAAAAAAATCATAAAATATATTATTGTTTTACGTAGAGACATAATGTTACTTACTGTCGTGTTCTAAGCGGATCCTGGTAAGTACTCCACTGTTACTACTTGTTTGCCACTTAGCTTTCTTTTAGGCCTGTTACATACATAAGTCACGCCTAGAGGATTAGAAAGACATGAATAACATCCACATTTCGCTAATCTTTGCTTTCAATCTCATCACCGGCTTGCAAATAAAGTATACACCCAAATAAAGTATTTGAAGTTTGAAATAGAAAAAAATGTAGCTTTTTCGATTATTCAGAAGTCAATTCATCTTTCGATTAGGTAAGATAGCTACTCCTATAAAACTGTACTTTCTTTAAAAGTCTCTAAAATGACTTTTCTCGAACCCGATCCAATTATTTTTCTTTCTAGATGTCAATATAGAGAAATGGATCGCGTTCAAGGACCAGTCGTTCTAAGAATTAGAAAGAATGTCCAACTAGGAGAGAAATAAAATCGGCAGGAAGTTTTTTTGAGCACTATCTTGTAGTATATATCGGGCTTTTGTTAATCTGATAGCAACGCTTGTTCACTACTCAGCTCTGTGTCACAAGGCACTATCTAAAATAGTTCCGATAAGAAATTTTGGGACGCTTTAGAAATGTATTTTTCTTACTTAGGACGGTTGTACACATTGAGCTAAGGGGTCGGGCCAGTATGTTGGCCCAACGTTCTCTTCTGAGCTTTGTCCCAACTCAGTTAGGTTTTTCAGCTATGAAGTGGCCGAACTTCTCTCAGTGGTCTCTACCCTTCTGCCATTGATATTCGTATGGCAACTGGAACCAACAACGGCTTAATTTGCTCTCTAAGGCATGAACGGGTCTCAATATGTTAAGAATGGTCACCTATCTTAAGGCTGACCTGGCTAGGAGTGCTTAACTCTACAATGTGTTAACGGTCGTGTGTGTGTGTGTGTGTGTGTGTGTGAGTGTGTATGTGTGTGTGTCGGTTTCCACTTAGCCACGAGTCCCTCAGTACGTTGGATCAACGTATACTGATCTAATTGAATTATGCTGGTAGTTGGCGACTAACATTGGCCAGTTAACCAATTAATGTCGATTTCTCGTGCTCGCTAACAGTGTTCAGGCTTCAAGAGTTTACATATTCATATATATCAACGTGTAAACGGCGATCTTTGGAATCTGATATTTTGGCCCAACGTGCGGGCCCAGCACCTTGCCCAAATGTGTACATACGGCTTTAGATAAGCTTCAACTCTTAACAGTAAGATATGCAATTGGTATCCTTCGGGAAATTGGCAATCCGAATTCACAGATCTCATGTTGATAGCTAAAAGCTGAATTTTCAAAGAGAAAATACCCTTTTTTGGTGTGGAAATCCCCACAGATGTCACCCCCGCGGCCGGCAGTAGCAATTATATTGGAATTATACCGACTAAAACCGCACGCCGTCACGAGCGCTTCTACAAGGCACTTCCCTCGCACCTCGGGAAGAAAAGTCCCTAAACAATCCCGGTAGCTCAGGGGCCTTATTTTCGTTTTCGGAGTAAGGCCCCAGGTTCCAATGGGAAATGGGCAAATTACATCACGCGTGCGGAGTCATGGGCATCATCTAGTATTATAAAATTACTAATGATCTGTGCCGTTCACACATCTGTGGCACGCGGCCCAGAGATCTGTCAATGTGTAGCATGTGTGACATTGTTTGGGTTCAACGGCGCATACGCACAACTGCCAGTGTAGTGCCAAATAGCAACATCGTTCGAGTTCCTTGATACGTATTTGCATCACATTGCTGACGTGCAATTAGTTCAATGTATAATATACTTTGTTTATTCTTTTCAATAAATTCGTTTTAAGTACTTCATGAAATTAATCATAATAGAAACAGATATATCAATATCCCTTTGAAAACAAGAGGACTTTGTCGCATCCGCCAACATACGACGAATATAGAACACTTAATTTGCCACTTGAATTATGTCGGAGAAACATCACACTAGTGAAAAGGATTCTTGTAGATCCTGGATGAACAGAATCTAAATCTGGGTATTGACGAGTGTTACTTTGGGTAATATTACAAAAAAAGTCTGTAAACTTACATACTTCTGGTTGCACAGAAAAAGAATTGGTACCTATTGCATAACGCGCTTTTTGTAGCTGTCATACTATTGACATTACAAAAAGGCGCGCTATGGCCATACAAACAGGTGTCAAAGTTCATTAACTCAATTATTTAGTTTCTTCGTCTCGTTCCAAATTCGAAATTCGTTCCCGCCTTACCTAGGAACCGTCACAATTTTTTTTTAATAATCTATATAAGAACCCCATTGAAATCTTACAGTAATTCAATTTTAAAAAGTATCTCTGCAGTAGCTACGAAAAATTCAAAGAATCAAGACTACGAAGATATCAGTATTGAATAGAATGTGACTGAAAGAAATTGAATGCAGTTTCAATTTTCCACCGTCCATTGGTTCTTTCAATATTATTCTAACAATCTATACAGTAAAGTGAATATTTATGTAAGTAAATCGTAATAATACAATACATGTATTACGCGATTATGAATTATGTTTTATAATACTTAATACTATTTTTTTGCACGATTTTGTTCAAAAATCTGCACGAAATTAGCTGAGTATTATTTGCACGGAATTAGTTCAGTATTATTTGCACGAAATAAGGGTCCGCATTGAGTTATTCTTTATTTTAACCTGTTCTTGTATGAGCACAAATACATAGTAAGAACTTACTGGGTACGTAATATTACTTCTTTAATGAAAAAATGGTAGCCAGCGTCCACGAACTATAAATCCGAAGTTATGTAAAGTAATTTCTCATCAAATATTCTAAAGTTAAAGTAAAAGGATTTCTTTTAAAAAATGTTTCATCTTAACAGAAAAGGCTTACGTAAGGAAGGCGAAGCAGGGTTAGCTCAAACCGGTGTGGTAGTGAAACGCGACACGGAAAATTTCTTAAATACGTATTTAAGAGTTTGTTTGTTTGGTTGAAGGCGATAGTCTCTCGAGAACTATTCGTTCAAATTGAAAAATTTTTTTTGTATTGAATAGGCAAGTAACCTATACATAATTGCCCTAGGAACTTATTAAGAACTCAATAAAAATACCTTTTCTCATAATTTTTTGACATAGCCTTAATTTTTGAACCTTATCTGAGCCATATAACTACCAAAAACCCACCTTAAATACTCATCCTGTATGTATACGTCTAGTTCGAGCGATTCGTAGTTAGATAGTCTACAGTCTACCCAGTTGAAAGACAAAAATCATTACATTATAATTAATTCCCAAAGACTATCAAATAAAAGAATAGTTTGAGTATTACAATAAAATCTAAAAACAACAATAAGTAAGATCTATTTGTATAAAGCAAAATCTGAAATCGTGACGTCTTGTTAGACGGAATTTGATTCTAAAAATACTATATACCCACTATGGCGATATTACCTAAATGTAAGCTTATTATCCGTCGGATAGGACATTATTATCCGATGTCTGCTGGGAATTGAAGGGGTTGAGGTACAATAGAATATATGTCTTGGTTTTAGACCGAACGTTGTATGGAGCGCACAATCTATTGAAGTACCTTTTTATGTTTATTTTAACTTCACAAACGAGAGATATGTAGTCTGTCTGGCGTTTGTAACTATCAAGATAGCTCGATTTTTTGGTGCATGACATTAACGCACCAATTTTGGATGGTACCAAAATTTTTCAATACGTCTGGGATGGGTTTGGTAACATAACATAAACTCACGCCTATATCCCCGAAGGGCCGGGTAGGCAAAGGTGCTTTCACCCACATTTCGCCAGTTTATGTTTAGGTCCCAATGTAATAGGTGGCGAGCCTATTGCCATTAACCGGGCACTTATAAACCTGCGATAAATAATACACATAACTTCGAAAAGCATCGCAAAGTCATTGGTGTGTGCCATGGTGAACCTGGAATCGACCCCGAGACCTCGTCTCAGCAGTCCATTACCCATATCACTAGACTACCGCGGTCTTCCTAGGTTCCTAGGGTTTGGTGCTATTCAAATTGATACGCTTTTTATATACTTAGTTCAGATCTTTCAAATATTTTACTAATATAGCCGTTTTTTTATTTTTACCGTCAGTGATAACTAGTAGTCAATAGTAGTCATTTAAAATTAAGTATTTGGCACTGAAATCCATAGAAGGCACTATCGATGTGTGTAGCGGTGACCCCGGCCCTGAGACTACTTTTAGCTTACCATCAGGCGAAGTGAAGTCATTTTGACTTATCCTACCTATATAAAAACAATCTTTAGGTCCAAAACGCACGGTTAGTAATAATATCTTTAAATCCATTTAAATCATTGAAAGTGCTGAATGCATAATTTGTATGGTCTGTAATTTTAATTTTGGCACCATAAGACCGCCTTAGGTAGGTACTTACAGTCTGATAATAAAATTATGTAAGGTCTGAAAATGAGAATAAAACATAGGTTGTAATGGTTCCTTTCTATTAATCAATCAATCAATTAGCCTGTCGACGTCTACTGCTGGACATATACCTCTCCCAATATGCGCCATACCGCCCGATTCTCCGCCCCTGTATTTCTCCCGTATTTCATGAAAATTTGTCCATCTTTTTAGAAGCTCTGAAATATTTCTGAAGTAATGGTAGAATTTCATAGGCTAATATGCATAATCTTGAATACTAATGGCCACATTAAGGGATTGTTTTATATGGAGGGTAATTTTACATTTAAATTTAAGGAATGAAAAAGAGGTGTGTTCGATTTTTAAACCGATTTTCTTTGAAAATATAACGTTGTAAGAGGTATTCGCCAGAAGACAATACATGTTAAGTTACCTACATGTGTGCATTAAAATACTAGTTGCTTATAATTTTTTTTTTATTTACAGGTAAATATCCAGTTTTGTACCAATTAATCATGGCTGGTTGCTTTTGTGGGTATGTTTTTGAACTATAGTATGTTAGGTACCTACTTTTTTTATTCCACTCAAAAATATCTTTTGAATTCGGACCAGTTCCTGAGATCTCAAACTTTTCAGCTTTATAGTAATAGTACGACAGTACCATAGCTATTCATGTGGTAATAGTATAGATATCACGCATGTGGGACTGCAGCTAGTTATACACAAGTTCGAAATCAAAAAATAAAAGCATTAAAAATGGACAGAACTGGCTTAAAATGTACAGAAACTTCGTCAAACACATTGAACTAATTTCCATGCTATGCTAATAAACCAAAAGCCGTAATCAGCTAATTAGCCCATCACAAATTGCATTTCTGATGACACAAACGCCAGATAATGACATTTCACAGTGGCCAAGCTTAAAGCTATGAGCCTACTATAGCTGTGACGTATATACCAGCTGATTATGACAGGAATATTACAGTACTTTATGTGTATCCGCATTCTAGAGCCCATAACCCAAGCTAGTTAAGCTAAGCTTACTTTAGGTCTAGATAGCGCTGTGTGTACTGAGTTACATAACGACTTAAAGCCCCGGTAGCTTAGTGGTTAAGACGTCGGCTTGACGACCAAGCCGTCTCAGGTTCGAATTCGGGCCCATTACGCGACAACTTAAACCCTAACCTAACCTAACACAAGCAGTTTGTCTTGGAGGGGGAATACTAGGAATTTCAGCTAGTAAAATTATTTTTAGAAAGTTAAAAAGTTCGAGGTCGCCATATTAGTTTTAATAAAACATAAATAGATACTCGCACTCATTATACACAGCGCCATCTAGACCCAGAGTGTAAATAACTTAGCGTGTGTTAAAGATTCTGGAATTTCTAATATATATACATATATATTTACAAAGAGTCAAAGTCAAAGTAAAAAATCATTTATTCTGTATAGACCATTTCAAGCGGAACTTACAAAACGTCAAAATCAAAATTATTTAAAACTAGAAGCGAATGGACCACCGGTTCGAAACGCGGCCCAGACCTGAGAAAACTCCGGCAAGAAACTCAGCGGGCTGTTTTTTTTCTGAATGTGGATAATGAAACATGCAAATGAAACATTTGTACAATGTGAAAGTTTGTGAATTTGTATGTTTGTGACTCCATCACGCTCAACAGCTAAACGGATCGGGCTGAAATTTTGTATAGCGATAGGTCCGGGCAGGCGAATCCGCGACCAACAGACAGTGTTCTATAGAAATACTAGTAGTGAACTACGTAAACAAGTATTTTCACAATACGTAATATTTGTACTTCTTTATTACATATTTTTGCTGCTCCTTCCTTAAGAGAGTTTCCGAAGCCATTATCTGTTCGCCCTTTGTTCTGTTCGCTACTATTGTACGAGTAACTTTTATTATAACAATACTTTCTTCTTAACATAATAGGTAGGTAGTACCTATCGCATCAAAGCTCAAATAACTCAATAATAAATATTTTGATATCAATTTGAAAATTTGAAAGAACTTGTGCTCGCGACAGTACCTTTATAAGAGGTACCTTCTGTCAACTAAGCAGTTTAATTTTTTTAAAATTTTTGTTGGTCTTGGAGCTCGGGGTCCAATTACCAACTATTAATACTCAACATTACCAAGTCTTATGGTGGAAACAAACCAGACTTCGCTATTCGCCTTTATTCACGTGTATAAATCGAAGTGGTGAGGGTATTTGTGTATATTTGCTTTATTTGCACGAATATTCGCCTTAGTCACTTTTTTATGACGAATTGGTTTAGTCATTTATAAGAATTTCCTCGAATACAATGTAGGCGAATAGCGAATAGCGATGTCTCTTGTTAGGTAGTGAGACCATTGGCATGCATTTGAAAACCTATAAATTGAAGCTACTTCTTTATAATATTGTAGGTTACTATTTCACGGACGAGGCTTTTGCAGTTCATTCATCATGTTGCCTGACTCCATACCATCATCATCATCATCCTCCTGCCCACATTTGAAATTTATTTGAACTCTGCGCAACATGTGCGCATTTTCCATTAATCTCTGCTTGGACACATCATTCACTCCCTTCCTAACCATATCCTCTGTCACACAGCTCTTCTCTTGATCGACCTCTAGTAACCGTCCACTTCTATACTTAATCCCTTTAGGCCACGTTCACACGGCGATTAATTTCCCGTATACCGTATACGAGATTTTAGTGACAACAGAATATATTATGAAAACTTAAAAATTGTTCACACGGCGTTCATACGGGAAAATCCCGTGTTCGAGAAATATATTTTAACGTATACCGTGCGAAGTTGTCACTGGAACGCCGCGTCTCGAAACGATTTTATCGAATACGACACACAGTGGCGCTTATGTTCATGTTGTCTTGTTCACACGACTCGCCCGAAATCTTGCTTCGAGAATCGGCGAAAATCGAATCGAATGGTTGCCGTGTGAACAATTGCATCGTATACGGTAAAACCGTATACCGTATACGTGAAAAAATCGAATCGAATGGTCGCCGTGTGAACGTGGCCTTACAATGCTGCTAATTCTGTTGTTACATCTCTAAACTTAAAATTCTCTAAAATTTTCTAATTGCATCTTTTTCTTTCATTATCAGATAGAAAAGGACAGATGATTTATTTTAGTGAACACCTGTCAAATTAAGTCGGCGCCTTGACGGTACCCTTCAATTTTAGTCGACATCTACGAACATGCGACTTAACTTACTACGCACCAACAAGGCGCTGTCTTAATTTGACAGGTCTTAACTTAAATAAAATCATTGTCCTTTTTTATCTGATAATGAAAGAAACAGATGCAATTAGAAAATTTTAGAGAATTTTAAGTTTAGAGATGTAACAACAGAATTAGCAGCAATATTACTTCCATCCCTACGTTTATAAATATCCATACTGTTACCAAGAATTTCGTCGCAGTCACACACAAAAACAAACGCAAGTTGTACAGCCCTATAATATAAAAAAATATACTTTATTATCAACCAAAAGAAATAAAATCCATCTAGCAAAAGAACACATGGTTTGGGAGAAGCGTACGGCGCAAACTCACCCCAAATATGGCGGGTTGGCACCTCAATTATGGACCTTCGCAGAGACGGTACAAATATTTGCCCCAGTCGAGATTACCACGGAAACAGATGGTGTAAGTCAAATTTTGATGAAAAAATTCCACTGTCGCTGTTTACTCTTGCTCCCAGATTGTAATGAAAGCAATCCCTGTTTCCCAAAATCATAAAAAGCGTTAGTTATTTTTACGCGTTTTCTGTTTTAGTCGTTCGTACATATAACATTTTTTGTGGGAACTATTTGGTGAGCGTGTTTGTTATGGTTGCTGGTGTTTATATGCCTTAAAATATTGTTTTTTTTTGGTTCAATGTACAAAAAATAAACATCCGATGGTATAGTTTTTACCCGCAACTTAGAATCCAAACAGATATGTAAGAGAACTGAGCCATATTATTTTCAACACGAACGAACAGGTCCTCGATTCTGCTAAAGGCAAACCACTGTCATGCCACTGACACTAAAAAATGTTATTTAATTGTAGACTTTACCGTTGTAAAGTTTAAAGTCTATAATCAAATGAAAAGAATTCATTAAACATTTTTAATCGCTCTACAAAATATTTATTATAGACTTTAATTTGATAGCAATAAAGTCTAAAATTAAATGATATATTATTATTGGCCCTGGGTTAGATTAGTCCTAACTTGTGACTTACATACATGAATGCATCGAATAACCATTACATTATTTATATTTCCTTCAGGAAGTATACGAAGCCCGTTGAATGCAGGCTTGTGCCAAAATTAACTCCGAAGTTTGAGGTGACTTAGCTGAGTTGCAATCCTCCACATACTTGACGGACAAGGCTTTGCCGAGGGCTTTTCTCTATGGATTAAGAGGTCAGACGGTAGTAGCTCCTATAAAAGCCGATTAGACGGAGTAAGCGGACTCCGGGCTTGAAGGTGAAAGGCCTCTGATGCGACCAGCGCTAAGTTGATGACGTTTATCATACTGATTCTGAGAGTGCCGGAGGCTTTCCTCTACTTTGTACCTTTGTACCTCCTGTTCTCATCCTCATAGGTAAAAGTAAAGTTTTAGTGCTGGCATGGTTCATAGACCACTTTCTTTCTGCAAAGATAAGTGTTAGTAAGCCACGTGGTTTGTGTCTCAGTAATATAAAAAATAAAAAATAAACAGAAATAATTCCCTAATGTACTTAGCAAGTTGTACTGTACAACTGGTACAACTAAGCCCAGAAGTATTTAAAATAAATGAAGTACCTATTTATTTTATCAAAACTCAATTCCAAATATTTTAAATATACAGTTGTATTCCTTTCCGTTCGACATCCAACATTGATTACGAGATTTAAAGCCCAGATGAAATGTAAAACATTAAACTTCGCAATCATTTCCATAATTAACAACGGGCGTCCCTTTTAGGTGGTTTTAAAATACAAAATAAAGACACTTTGCGAGATTGGGCTAAAATTAGCATTGGGTTCGACATCTGAGAATTATCTCCGATATTCCTACCTGCTCAGTTTCTTATATACTTTTTTTAATCTACAGCGTTTCCTAAAACCATCATGAAACTCTACACCGAAATTCATTTAAGTTCCGCAGCGGAAAAAACTTTGCAGAAAGTTTGTGACAAAAACTCAGTTTTATCTACTCCCGGCCGGTGACTTAAATTTCATTTAAGGGCATTGTGTGGTGAGTACAGAGAGGGACTTAGTGGTTGCTATTTTGAAACTAAAAACGAAAAAGTTGCTTGTAAGCTTGTAGATGTAACTTCGTAAGCGTCCGGTTATAGAAATAAGCTGATTCACTTCGAACCGCCTTTGTTGTGATGGTAAATTAACCAACTTAAAACTTAGCTGTATATTTTTTTTTGTTACTAAATAATTAGTGATATAAAGTTTATATATTTATATCAGTCACAATTTATAACAGTTTAATGTACAAACGATTTAATGAACTTCTGTCTAATTTTACTTAATAACTTTTCAATTTTATATGGGCATAAATTTAAATTAGGACTCAATTGTTATAATATTTATTACCAAAGTTAACATCCTACAGTGGCGAAGGGTGAGAAGGGATAATGATAAGGTTAACCTTTAAACGCACGCACACACCAATATACGAGCTAAAACTTCAGCGTTAGACATTTTCATTAACTGGTTCACGTGCGACTCTATCATTCGAGGAGTTGACACCTTGCATTTTGACCTATTACAGTCCTATAAAAATGGATTGAAGACAAAAACTGAAAATAACTAATACATGTGACATGTGACGGAATCGTTGCGTATACTCCGTAGGTGTGTTACCTGATTGAATAACTTGTCAAAAATGTTAATGGTTCTTTAAAATCTTCTCCATTTTTAAACACTCTTGTTTATATCATCGTCAAATAATAAATCTGTTGAAAGGAGCCATTAAGAGGCATCTTTGCCACCGGTAACTAATAAATATTACTGCGAATATGTAAAGTCCTTGTTTATATCTGACAGAACGTGAGTGACGATGATTACAAGAATTTATAAAAATATTTCATAACCTTTTATCACGACACTGATATCTTACTTCAATTATATATGCGAAGTATGGATGTTTGTTACTCAATCACATAAGAACGGCTGAAAGGATGTAGTTAAATTTAGCATAATAGATAGATTATAGACTGGATCATCCGTCAAAACATATTATCCTTTGAATAAATTCCGCGGGAAGGAGATCAGCATTATAGTTATGCAATATACGTAGGCAAACAACACAAACAAATGTCTCTAAATAACACATTAGCCGTGAAATAGAAAGTAGAAACACATGGCACGCCAACTTTATCGAACAACGTTTGTTATAGGCAATTGGCGAGTTCGCACCTCAGTCCGCCCCTGTGCCCTGTGTATAAAACACCTCGATTGTGTCGTAAAACACATTTTAGATCCCACCACCAACTTTGGGGGATTACCAATGAATTATTAATGTGGGCATTCACATAAACCCTGGGCCTTTTTATATTATTCGCCGTTATTTTGTTTCTTACGTTTTCCTGGTCGATCTTATTTATGACTGTGGTATATACCACATGTTGCATATTTGACGTGCTTGAGTTAAGCTCCTAGAATGGTTTGGTCTGAATTGTGAACTAGGCGCCTTCTGCGAGAAAATCGAGATTTTTTATTTACTTTTCTTGTAGGTACATAGTTCTGGGCCTCGATTCTGCTAAAGGCAAACCACTGTAATACCACGGGCACTCTAAAAATGCTATTTAGTTGTAGACTTTACCGTTAAACAGTTAAAGTCTAAAATCAAATGAAAAGAATTCATTTAACTTTTTCTTTCGCTCTACAAAATATAATTTGACTTTAGACTTTAAACTGATGACAATAAAGTCTACAATTATATGGCATTTTTTAGAGTGTCAGTGGTTTGTCTTTAGCAGAATCGAGGCCCTGGTAGTTGGTTAAAAGGAGCTGAAACTGTTGTACTTACATCTTACTTTTATCAGTAAAATGGGGTGGTTCAACCAGTAAACACCTATCTCTCGGCTTTGAGATAAAATTACTTTTTTTCGTATAGGTAGGTACGAAGAGTACAAAAGACTTGACCAATTGTTTCCCGTTTTCCTTCCTTACTTTTCTGCAGGTAACATCTCGCCTTGTCAATGTTCGTAGGTCACAATAACTCTTTGTTATGATCAGAATTGGGTATTCTATAGTAGCAATCCCGGTACAAATTTAGAACGGAAAGCAAAAAAATATACTTACTTACATATCGCTAATACCTACCTATATTTTTAGAATACCCATTGTTATAAAAAAAACTCGATAGAAGGTATTGCCGGAAGTATGACAAAACACTATTTAAGGTGTCCCAATAACAAACGTCACGGATCTCTTCGCCATATAAGGATTAGATTAGCCATAGCTAGTGTGGTTTTGCGTACTTAAAAATCTTCAGAAATATCTAAATTATGAAACAACATGATATTATGTACGTTTTATGGTAATTTACTTACAAGTAATGAATTGTATTCATCATTTCTATGAACACGGTGAAAATTTGTATATATATTTTTAATTCAGAATATTTCAACTTAATCCCAACATTTCCACGCCGGGCTCAAGGGACCCGCAGACCCTTGCCAAAAAAAATTAACGCGTCCAAATCCACGCGACATGACCCTTTATTTTCATAATGAACACTCATTCGAGATGTGCCCATCTTTATCACAGAGCCATCTGTTGATTTTCTTTGTTAAACTCCCGCTTTTGTTCCAGATTGGATTTATTCAATTTCGGAACTTATTTCTTTGTTGATAAGACATATTCTCGGACTTGACTTCTCTGAATAATGGAAGCATTGTTCAACATAGAGGGCGCCCGTATCGTCTCACATGCACACTACTCGTTAGGACTTCATAAGCACTTTTGTACCCGTATGTACCTGCCAAGATAACTTTTCTTATTTGTCCATCGTAAACCATTGAATTTTCTACTCTATGTCATTGTAATAAGGATCTTCGAATCGTGTACATGTCAGTTTAGGGATAGTTAGAAATGTATGGATTATGTAAATATTGTTAAGTAAACTTTTAATTGGAATATAATATTGTTTTAATTGACGTTTATGATGAATAAATGTATGTTTACATTAAATTTTATGCATTTACTGACTCTAATTGTATTGTATGTATATTATGGAACTTACGGGGCGACAAATTGTAAAGTTGTATATTTAAATGGATTAACCACAGGTAATGGACGTGAAGTGCGTAGTAACTTTGAATTTTATTTAAGTAGCCGCCATATTTTTCTTTATTGTCGCCAAGATCTATTTATTTGTTGTTTAAGTAATTAAAGAAATGTCACATAAAATTGACGATTATTACAACATGGAATGTCCATACATTTCTACGTAAATGATCACAGTTTCGATTAAAATTCGTTATTATTCGAGAGTCGATATCACAAAAGGGGTAATGGCGTCTACATTTTGTCAAATTAAATTGAAGCCAGAGAGATATTGAGTTATATTGACGTATTTTATTAATCACTTGAACGATATTGATGTGAAAAATGGGTGAAGGGACACCCACCAAGATGCGGATCTTACGCCCCATGAGCCCCACTGAGATTATAACTGCCCCCACTGGCTGACGAGTGTGATACGTAACGCGACGGGGTGAAGAGGACCTGCTAGTCCTCCTAAAGTCCGAGGCAATAACGCAGGCTGTACTCGCTTGACAGTCGCTCCCATAAAAGTCAAGATAAACCATTTATTTAAAGGATTACTAAGTTGTTTCAAATCTAGATTCATAACTGAGTAGTGTACTCGTATGAGAGGAATTTCAATCCACACATGCTTTGAAATGATCTCCCTACTGTGGTTTGCCCTAGCGTCTACAATATGGGGTTGCTCATGGGTATTTAAAGGTTTTACTTGGTCGACACCGAAAGTGTGATGCCCCTGGTGTTGCACACCTCCATAGGTCACAATGACCGCTTCCCATTAGGTGGGCCGTGTACTCTTCTGCCACCTAAGTAGTATAAATAAATCATACTATATAGAACAGGTCTATAGACAAAAGCCCTCATATACAGTGATATAAAAACGTGCTCTTCAGCCGTCAGTCATGCTCTGTCAAGTGAAGCCCGTATGTCGTTATCGCAGCTGACGACATCTGCGCTCGCGCATCGCGTGTGGCCTATAACACTATAGAGTGAATGACTTCGTACATATGGGTTTACCTACATGTTGTAGGTACCTTATAGATATACAGGATGGTTACATTAAGTGTATCCAGATAATTAAGATATATTATTGTGAAAGTTTTTACTAAAAAATATAAGTGGGCAGGCAAGCCAGGGTCGCCCTCGCAGAGTATACACTGACCATATTAATGAGTTATTGAAGAAAGGACAGGTCAAAAGTACTCGAAACCGGTGGGCTTGCATGAAAGGTTTAATGTAGAGGAAGCGCGAAGTATGTAAGGACAGGAGCAGATGGCGGGCTGTTGTCTCTGCCTACCCCGAAGGCATGAGCATATTATGTACCCATGTATGAAATCTGCATTGGTTAATCTATAAAATAGCATTATAAAGATAAAGTTTAAAGACATCGCCATGGTTGCGTTTTATTATCAGATGGCAGTCACTTCTCGTAAAATATCGAAGCTAGTCACTTCGTAGTTGGACTGAAAAAGCTGACCCCGACTGAGTTGAGATAGGGCTCGGAGTATAATGATGATGATATTCGCAATTTGTAAAAATATAATGGAAGCTGCAAAGGTATTGGTATTATCAAAATACTTCAATTGGCTGTCTAAAAATACAGCTTTATTTAATATATATTTTATGAGAAATACAAGCAGTTGAGTTATGACATTATTTACCTAAACAGCAAGCCGACCAACGCTGATATTAATATCTTTCAAGTTTCTTAGAATTTTATTGTTAATAAGACACAGCGCCTTTGACATAGGTAAAGTAATCAACGTTTAATTAAATCGTCTAGAATGCAGGTACTTAAACATACCTACTTAAATACAATTCTTGTAGGTACGGAGGTAGGACATGACGGTATCTCCCGTCCGAACTGAGCAGTGCATATGGGGTAGTACCTACCTCCGCCCTACAGAAAACCGCCGCCATAGTAACATCATGTTGTGTTCCCGGCGGTAGGTAGGGTACATAGGGGATACAAGCCGTGTGCTTGTATGCTAACTAAGTAGTATAAAAAAATGTACTTACCAATTTTTGTTTACTAAGATACGAGTAATCTCCAATCTAAATGAAGCACGTTCCGTGTAATATCTCCTAAAATCAGGCAGGCACGAATCCGAAACCCACCAAAAACATACCTGTTAAAAAGGGGGCCAAGTTCCTATCGGCTAAAGGTTCGCCTAAATAAAGATTGAAATCCAATCCAATGCTAAGTTTAGATGCACTTTAAAATCGATCATAATCATCTAAATTTCTTCTAAATTTGAACTTGGCAGGTTTTTGTGCTGTACGTAACACTGATTAATTGAATAATTAAAATGTTTTACTTACATAATTGAATTATCCTGCCAAGATGAACGTGCGCTTAGATTTTATAGATCTACTAGCTGTTGCCCGCGGCTCCGCCCGCCTGGATGTCGAAATCCGTTTCAAAAACTATCCTATCTCTCAAGTTGGATCGAACTGCACATGGTGTGCGAATTTTATTATAATCGGTTAAGTGGTTTAGGAGTCCATTGAGGACAAACATTGTGACACGAGATTTATATATATTAAGATGTAGAACCTACTTTCAAAGCCTGCCATAACAAAAATAAGTGAAGAAACAGTTTGTTTTTATTTAATAATACTATTTCTTATCTCCAAATCCATTTCTGTATTTCTTTTCGCAACAAAGCGAACTCTTGAAAAGGAATCATGAATATTGTTTTTAATCAGTACCAGGTTTAAGGTGATAACAGTTGAAAAAATTTACACAGAAATTTGAAAAATAAAAATTGAGTTGGTAAGTAACGTTTATTGCTATTCTTATAAGGCTTTGGAATAATTTGATTCAAATGAAAAAAGTACTTTTCTGCCTTGAGTTGGCAAGCTGAGTTTTGACCACTTTAAATATTTCGACGGTCCCTACGGCTACGCGCAGAATATCTATGGTACGCCTATCTTTATTCATGTACCCTACGTACATTCCGACCGACCGACATGTCAAAAATGACATTTTTTAATAAGTTATTGACTTTAGAGTTTTTAGATTTTGAAAAATCGAAAGCCAGTAATTTATTAAAAAATGCTATGTTTGATATGTTTACAACATGTGCGTAGGGACCGTCGATTTAGTCCCGTCAACTGACTGCACCCCGCTGGATGGTGAGAAGTTGGAGTAGTCATCCATTCCAGATACTGATGATCCTGAAATGGTATTCCTTACCTTAACGACCTCAATAGATGTTTTTCACGTGACAACATATTGGCAAGCATGTCATTTACGAAGTCAAGCCAACTTCTTAAGTTGGGCAACTTAAGAAGTTGGCTTGTTGGCCTCCGGGGCTCGGCGGAGGTGGTATGGCCAGGTATTGCCCTTTTATAGCCTGGGTCTCGATTCTGCTAAAGCAAGCCAAAAAATATTAGACGTTAACAGCATGATAATAAAGTTCAAAATTAAATGGCTTTTTAGAGTGTCAGTGGCAAGACAGTGTCTTGCTTTAGCAGAATAGAGGGCCAGAGTGTGGCCGCACCAGAGTAAGCGACTCTCCTGTAATTTGTCCGCGATGTCACGGATATGAAGGCTATTGCGTATCATTGTGAATAGCATTTAGTATATAAATATATTTGTTGTTTGCTTGTACATTTGTTTGTTTAGGACTCGTATTCTTTACAAGGATCAATAACTTGATAGGCACTCCGTATGTTTGTATCGCGTTTCGGTAGGTATGTTGTGTTAAATATCGGATTACATAGGACGTTTTATTGGCAAATAATGTGTGAAATAATAGTTTTATGTAAGGATGGAACAGTAATATCCTGTAAATAGTACATAGATATATTTGTGTAGTGGTTGTGTTGACAGACATAACAGTGTAGTATAAATAGCAAAATATATTTTATTTAAGGCTGAACCAACAATTTAGCATTTAATTTTATTGCACGAAATCCTAAAAAAAATATGCTTTTTTATATTTATCGTACATACTTACACTCGTATGTATTTTAATAGGAACACTTACTTTGAATTTATTTATTTGTAAGATGTATATATATTTGACGACCTGAGTTAACGTAAAATTATCACAAGCGATCACGATTTACTGATAGTTATGTTTCTAAATAATCTATTTTTGGTTCATCGTAAAGCTCTTATTGTACATGAATTTCTCTTCGAAATATATCTAATAATACCTAAACCCTTTTAACCCTAACAAACTCACATAATATAAGCGTTTACTAAAATATATCTGCTACACTACCATCATTAGGACGTCCGATTGTGCGCACTAACATCAGAGAGATCAAAGGCTTGAACTTTGACAACTTTGCCTAAACTAGGGAAACAGACGATGCTCGAGCCAATTATATTCATAGGCGAATGATTTCGAATACCTTGTGTACCGCAGCGACATATCTTGAGAGGACTTCACCTAATGACTACTGCTGGAGTCTTTGATGGAGCTTTTTAGTGAGTGGTTTAGATGGTCTTTTGAAAGATTGGTCACAGGCAGGTTTCCTCCGAGAGCACGTTAAGCCCTCGATTGCGACACGAGTACTTACTTAGTACTTGGAGCCCTAAAAAGTAAGTGGTCAGAAATTCGATATCGCCAATTAGTTGTGGAGGGAATATCGAAGTAGGTACGCCGCTTCGTAGTTGACCTAAAAGTCCAACTGAGTTGGTAAAAGACTGCAGGTATTTTGGAATATGGAACCTGTTCTTGTAGGTGATTCACAGGTAAAAAACGTGTCCTATGTTCTACGCAGTTTACATGTGTGCAAAATTTCAGTCAAATCTATCCATTATTTTCGCGTAGGTAATTGGTTAACAAATAAAAGCGGTTCGGTGCCTCTTTTCTTTGCCGCACCATAAAGACCTGGAATTCTTTACCAGCTCACGTGTTTCCTTCCTCCTACAGCCCCGGGTCCTTTAAGCGGGGTGTGAATAAGCATTTGATGAGGCTGTCATGTTGAGGGCCACCATTATGGCAATGTCGGTGTACCTATGTAATGGGGACCCCCTTCCTGAGACTTTACCTTTGGCTTACCATCAGGCGAGGTGAAGTCATATTTATGTGACCGATATAAAAAAAATTAAGACTGATAATGTTAAACTTAGACATTGCAATTCATTGGTATTTAAGTGAGAATGAAATGTTATATGTGAGATCGATATGACATTAATTTCGAACATATTTCATTACGAGAATTGACTCTCAGACAATGCTTGTACAACTCCCGAAGGTAAAAATATAATAAAACAGAGAAAAACTTATTACTGTTTTACTTTTTACTTGGGTTGGAACAATCGTGGCGCGCCTACTTCATAACTCTGTTTTCGTCCAAAAACTTATTTGGAACTTCAACAGCAGATTTAATGGATGTCGACAAAGTTGGTGGCTTTTATCATTAATTTGGCTTTTAATACGATTACATGATACGACCAGATCCGTCTGTGTACTTCTTGCTTTACTTTTCATTATGATAATATTAGGTATCTTATATTGTTCCGAGAGTTCCGAAGTTGATCGGATTTTTGAACCCTCATTGAATTAATTTCGAAGTATTCCGAGAGTAGTTACTTCTTTGTTGGAGGCAATTTAAAATTTGTTTCGTTCGAGTGTAATTAATTTGTTTGAAGACTTCGTATTATCTATTGAAGATTTATCTATTGTTATTCATAAAAATACTTTTGGAGTGCTTTCTGTATTCAATGTTTTCTTCCTTTCTGTTGTTTATTAAATCTGGTAAGACAGAACGAGACGTTAAAGGACGTTTAGGGGTCATGACTATTACTGTATGTAGGGATTAGGGAGATGGCTAAACTGGGCCTTTTCCGGGTGCCATGAGTCGGAACCCATGTTTTTAATTACACAACAAGACCCTTATTTTCATACGTGTCTAATTTCTCTTTGTACGATAACCAGCTTAAATCAGTCTGAATGCCCGAATTTTCCTTAATGCATTCACTGTGTAAATTTTTCCTGTACCGAAATGTAAGTAAAATATTGACTAAACAAACCTAATTTTTTTGTCTATTTTGGAATTTTTAACCACCATGGCAACCGTTACTCGATTCGCTTCGATTTATGTGTTTTTTTTACTAAAACTATCTTGATTTACATAATATCCATCGGGAATCATTTGCCTACCTTTCAAATGGTGAAATAATTTTTCCAATGAGTACAGGGATCCCTTAAGCGGGATGTGAAAAAGCATTTAATAAGGCCGTCAAGCTGAGGGCTACCATACTATCGGTGTTTATAATGGTGCCTCCTATTCCAGAGACTTTATCTTTAGCTTACTATCAGGCGAGGTGAAGTCATTATTGACGTGACCGACGTAAAAAAAATGATTCCAAAGATTACCCCAAACATGTAAAGATACTTAGATGGCCTCTGGAATTAGATTTAAACCTGTGTCTATTCCAATATCTTTAGTGTTAACATATTCCAATTCAAATTTAGAATAAAAAATCAACACAGTAACCGTTTCAAAAAGTATTCGTACACAGAACAAAGTTTGGTTTACTGACCCAACAAAATTCCCAACTTGTGGGTAGATGTAAACACACCAAGAGCCAAAATGTCAAAATACGGTGGAACATAATTCTGTTATAAGTTAATTTGTACAATAGGTACACACACGGCAGCAATTTTCAGAATTAATTAGCCTACCTTTTGTCGCGAGTTAATTTAAAATTTATTTCGATTCGTCCGCCATTTTCTGGGTACAAGCTAATTACGACTGACGTTCCGTTTCGTTTGTTCTACTTTATTCGCTTACCTTACGTTTGCGTTTTTACGCTCGTTTGGTTTGCGTTCTGTTTTTTTTTTAAATATTGGTTTAACGTACTTTTTTTAACTACTGAATTAAGTTAAAATTTAAGTCTTTATTTCGTACAAATTTTTGGCTATAAAGCGTTTTTTCTTGACTATTGAAAGATGGCTACCAAAAGCCTAGTGTGGATTTTAATGTTTTTTTTCTGTTCCGGCGTATGTTATTTAAGATTTACTAAAGTTTAATCGCCTTCGGATAAATGATACAGGAAAGTTTAGGCCAAAGGTCTAGGCAGTGGACCAACAAAAGAACAGTAGGGCTGCCATGAAATTTGCATTACATTACTAATCGTATAGTATAGTACCTATATGTAACGAAAGAATGGAGACAGTTTATATATAAATCATATATTTAAAGGAGGTAGGACACGACGGTATCTCCCGTCCGAAATGAGCTGTCCGACTGGGGTAGTACCTCCGCCCTACAGAACACCGCGGCCATAATAACCATCGAGTTGTGTTCCCGCCGGTAAGTAGGGTAGCCAGAGCTCACTGTACCCCTCCTCCTCCCATCCCTTCCTAGCCTCCCCACCCCATCCCAGCCCTCCCCCCTTCCCTTCAGGGTAGGCAGCGCGTGTGTGACACCCTTAGTGTTGCACACGTTCATAGGCCACGGTGACCGCTTCCCATCAGGTGGGCCGTGTGCTTGTCTGCCACCTAAGTAGTATAAAAAAAAAAAAAAAAAAAATACCCTGATTTTGTGTACTATGCATAACTAATCGCGGTTGCACATCAATAATACCTACACCATATCACTACAATATTATTGACCGGATGGTGATAAAATATTATCTACCTATCTCCAGTCTCTCATTACGAATACTATACGCTTACTATTCGAATGTAACTTCATGCTCACCCTACAAATCGCGTTAGGTTGCGCTTTGACAGGCGAGTCTTTCCGCAGTGCGTTTTCGGTCCGCACAATCACGCACAGTGGGAAGCCGTCTTAAGCCGTCTTCAGTTCCGACAGTAATTAAGGCTGCCTTATCTCAGCGAGAGCAACAATAGTTTCAGAGGCGATATTAGTGGCAACAAGTGAAACTTAGTTACTGCTTATTATGTTGACTGTACGTGTTGTGAACTGTACTCTGTAGGGGTGTTTACTTTGGTAAAGAAAGGAAGGAAGGGAGCTGCGATAGAGAAATTTGGTTACTTGTACCGAGGAATTCATTACGGAATTGAACGGTTGGGTTTAGCCTAATTCCTACTGCCCTACTAATATTAAATTTTTATGTTTGTGAAGATATTTCTCACACTGTAACGGCTGAACGGATCTGGCAGAAATTTTTACAGGGATCTGTTAGCTGTCAAAGCAAGCTTTCGTTTCGAGTTTGTCGAAGTCAGCTAGCAGTCGCTCCCGTAAGAGCCAAGTTAAACCAAATCCAAACTAGTCGATTCATAACAACAATTTTTATCGTATCGGACATACTAATATGACTATACCTCGCCTGATGGTAAGCTAAAAGTAAAGTCTCCTTAATAGGCTATGAACAAAGGACACTTAATTAGTATTAAATAGTTGGGTTAAAACACTCCACGAGCCGTGAAAAGCGGTGAGATTTGTAATCGGACATTCGCTTTTCATCGATCGCCACTATATCATAGCATAACAACTGATAACAAAGCGTTCTGTCGGTCTGTCACGCTACCCATTAAGATACGTAGGTAGATGTCAATGAGGGGCTCGTGCGTAACCTAGTATTAATACTGGCAGCTACAATATGGGGGCTACAAGAAGGGCATTAGAAGATTTACAGGATCGGCAGCGCGAGTGTGACGCCCCTAGTGTTACGCACGTCCATAGGCCACGGTAACCGCTTTCCATCAGGTGGGCCGTGTGCTTGTCTGCCACCTAAGTGGTATAAAAAAAATTACGTCATTTTACACAGCGCTATTTAGACCTAAAGTAAGCTGAGTTATGGATTCCAGAATGCGGATATAGGCACATACCTACTTAGATTTTTTTTGTTCCATGCCCAGACTAATGCAAATAGAACATATTCAAGCATATAAATAATTGATTTTTTTACGAAAATTGGCCCTTTTTTCCCCATGGATTCCACCATGTGGATTATCCCGTTATGTCGGGATAATCCACATGGTGGTATCGCCCCGGGGTGCGAGGGAAATGGTCTATGGGCCACCTTACCCCCTGGCGTCAGAAGACCCTAGACGGCGTGCGGTTTTAGTCGGTAAGAGTCCGATATACCTAACCTGCTTCGCTGGCCACGGGGTGGGTATCCAGTATCCATGAGGATTTCCGCACGGGAACTAAAAAGTGAGACATTTTCATGAAAAGATTTCAACCAATAAATTCGTATTATATCGCTATGTCTATATGCCATTTCTGTTTCCCTTAATTAGGGTCGAAGCGTTTAGCATACGGACGATGTAATGAAATGGGTCTTCAGAGTAAATACAGGACCCTTGTCACCCACAGTAGTGTAAAGTTACAGACACACTGAACTGCTATTCTTAATGAAGTATAACCGAAATTGTCAAAGTAAACTAGTTGGTTATGCTGACTTTGTTTGAACACGTAACGAGTTGAGGTTATCTTATGTTTTAACTTATAACAATAATAAATCTTCTACGAGATTGCACACAGCGTTCTCTAAACCCAAAGTAGGGATAGATTAACGAGCTTGTGTTATGGGTTCTAGAATGCGGATTATACTTATAAGTATACTTTTTTGTAAATACATAAGACCGATGCAAATAGACACTTTCAGGCATACAAATATTTGCACTGAGCGGTGATCGAACTCGCGTCTGTCGTAGCAGTTAGATGCTCTACCGCAACGCCACAGATGATTATAGGTGGTTTCAAGTTAATGCTACTCCTGCGCTTTGATTCAAGTTGCATCTATACACCCCGGCATCTGACCCGAGACGGTGTGCGGTTTTAGTCGGTTTGAGTCCGACATAAACGCCCACGCTGGCGGATGACGGGAGTGGTATCCATATTTGCAAGAAAAACGGCTTAGACAGTTGACTCAGTTGGTCAGAGTTTTTCACCTATAAGGCACTGGTCGCGGTTTCAAATCCCATCCCGTCATGGATGTCCACTTTTACTGGTTCAAATCCATAGTTATTGCTTCAGATTTCAATAAATTCTGCAGAAAACATTGGCGTATAATGGACGTATATTTCATTCAATAAAAATTACTGTTAATAAAAAATAAATGTATCACATTCCCAAAATGGCTTATTTTGTTGTAAAAAATGTGCAATTTACTTTGATATACTGGATAAAGTTGGGCTAGATTTAGTCTCCGCTCTCGGGGTAATGTACGTGGACCCTAATACGCAAGTGCTTTGTTTGATAGAGTGTGAAATTACAAGAGGTCGTGAGTGAGCGTTGGGCCTTAGTGACGTTTTGGTCGGACCACTTATGTGACGTGTGTCTATTATGTTGCGTAATATCTAGATTTGTCTTTATATTGTGATAAATATGTTTTATAGGCACGAAAGCGTTTTAATACTAAAATAACAGGATTCAAATAAATAATGCAGATGAGTGCGTGCGTGCGTAATGCTTCGTTGCAGAAACAAAATAGCCATCTTTTAAGTGTTTGTCTATCTGTTTGAATGGGGAAAGCTCTGGAACGGCTGGGTTGATTTTGGCAGGAATCTCCCTGGCAGATAGTTATAATTATATGGTATAAAATATTTATACATTTATAGCCTAAAAATCGGTCAAGTAGGTACGAGTCAAACTTACACACGGAGGGTTAAAATAAAACTGGATTGAGAGATGATTTTAACATTACGGTAGATCCTGATAAAGGGTCTAGTCCACAAACTAGCTAGAAAACCTGCTCAAAGCCTCGTCTTTCACTCATCTGGTGTATTCACTTGCAGTTGAGGTTAATTTGGGCACTTGAGATTTTTGTCGGTACAAAAACACATAGGTAGGTACTTTGACTTACACAAAACAACAAATCTAAAAGGAGGCCTAAGATAGATCCTCTTTACGCAAGCCAATGCAAACATATGGAATCGTTACGTAATGTTGCTTAGTAAGTTTAACAATGGATTAGAAATCGCCAATCGTACTCAAATTATGCTTACATTTGCAAACTGGTCTTTTTATTGACCCTATTTTAAACCAGCGCCACCTGTTGATGTAAATTGTGAGTTTACTTGTAGTTATTAGCTGTTGTAACTAGATGGCGCTGTTTTCAATTTTAATAATTGTACAGAGGAAATTAAAACTGACTTTAATAAATTGTTTAATATCTTATCTAATCGTAAAATAAGTCAAAAATGTAATTATGTTAAGCGGTTTCTTTTTAATTTATTTGTCTTATTATTTTTTCGCCAATTTTCTCATCTCAACGTTACTTAGGAACCCGAAATCAGTTTCAGTACCATTTATTAATGTTACTGGAATTTGTGTAATTTTGAGTACAATAATTGTAAATTAAAGTAATTTCGTAGTAAGTATTGCCACAAAGAGGCAAACTTCCTACGAAAACCATTTAGACGACCAACTTTTCATTTAACTAAAAGAATTTATATTAAAATATCGACCTACCTACCTGAGTGTCTGAACCAATTTCAGTTTATATCAAATATAAAATACTCGGAATTCTTCTTGAAATGGATGGCAACCCATTGGTCCGTTTTGCCCGAAGGTTGTACGAAAGCGTATCGGTTGAAGTTCGCAATAACCTTGGCTTCAATGGCAATGAACTTATAGGTAATTGGAAATACGAATAAAATTGAGTTCAAGATTTAAATTTCGAATAAATGGTTTTTTTAAAGAACATTTTTCGTCTACGGTTTAAAAATAATAAAAATGATTACTACGTACTTACCTACAAGTTCGAAATTTTAAATTTAAGTAAACTTAGAATCCATAGAATCACGAATTACTAGACTGGCTGTGCCTACATTAATTACAGAAATTAAATTACTTTTTAATTTTAGTTGTTATTTACTATAAAAATGTATTTTATGAAGATAAGGTTTACTTGTAAGTAGACCCAATTACCTGTGTTCAAAAACTTATAAACCCTTATTGGCAGTTTCATTTATGTACCTATTAAATTAACTTTGTTATCAATTTTTACACATAGGTACCTATTTTATCTGATACACCCACAAGAAATTTTTGTTAGAACCCTTTTTTAAACCTACCTACCAAGTACGAAAATAAAATAATATCGGCATATTTTTATAATGAAGCAGCTAAGGCATTCTAAGGTTATCAAATTATTCCATTGACGGTTGCTTTATTCCATTTTCAAAATATCATTGAACAATTTTTTTAAATATAGAAGCGACAAAAAACTCATTTTAACAACCGAACGTCCGTTATCCAGCTTGTAGGGCATCAAGCACGTTTTGCCGTTGCTTCTATTATGACTGCGACCGTGGCCTTGGCGGGGAAAAAAGTCCGCCGCAGGTAGCAACAGAACGTGATTTGGGAAATAACGTTTAGTCTAGGAGCCGGGGGATTATTTTTTTGTTATACAAAACATACAATGTGCTCGTTGATTTAGGCGGAACGTGAACTGTTTGATAGATCTACCCATATTCTTTTTTTTATTTTCTTTGTTTCAAAGTGGTAGATTTTGCAGGTGGATACGCGTTTACTATTATGAGTCAACTTGATGAGTCGACCAAAAAAAATAGTGTAAGTGTGTATGTGTAGGCCTATGTGTGTGTGTGTGTGCGTGTGGAAACCTAAACTAATTTACTTTCAAAATATTAAGTAATATATTTCTGTATTGTTTCAGAACTAAAGCAACAAAAGAGACGAGGCAAGCTGGCCGCCAAACATGAATTAGATATCGCTCCAACGATATCAAAACGTAAGTATTTTACTTTATAAACGGAAGACAAAATTCGTTCAGTAGTTTTTGCGTGCATCGCAAACAAACAGACAAACCTGAGAGAGAGATGGAGCTATACGCCATGCATAGCCCCATCTCTTTCCCTCTGCTCCGCTGCCCAATAGGTACTGAATTGTTTTGAAGTTTCGCCCTGTATTACATTTTACTGTGTACTTAATTAGATTACATATATACAGAACGAAAATTTTCAGTTCGGGAGTGCGTTGTTTAAAATAATTCAAAGCTAAATAATAATTATTCAAATAAATCCGACGGTCCCATGTTTACTTAGGCCCTTATTGTAGGCACCAGCTAATGAGCGAACGAGTTGTACAATATTAGACTTTATTTATATTGGCTTAGCGTATATATAATGACGGTACGTGTAACTTTGTAACTAAGTTTGAATTGTTGTTCAACCAACTTAAAAAAAAGGAGTAGTCGGGGAAAAATCAAGTCTCCAACTGTAATGATAATAATAGGTATTAGTAGTTTGACTCAGCTAACAAACTAGTAAACCGTAAAGAAGCCAACTCCATCTAAAAAATAATACCCGCCGTCTATAAAGGTAATATTTTTAGTTACCAATTTTGGTACGAAAGTTTATCGTCAAAATCCATCATTGGACGGAATGAACAACTTTTCTGTTTTCTAGGTAATGAGAAAATATTACAGAACAATTATCTTTTAAGATGACTTCATTTGATAAAAGTAATAAAAAAAACCCTTTATTGCGAGGTTTTATATTTATTCCTCCCCCCCCCCCCACCTCCCCTTTCCAGGGGCAAAGTGAGTACACCACCTTACGTTCCCAAACCACGGACGGAAGGGGTTACGAAAACGCCTTATGGGGACATGCCTCGCATGCCAGCGTTCCCTACCCATCAGGTGGGCCATGTGATTGGCTGCCACTTAAGTCGAATATTAAGACACTGCGACATTTTTGCACACCAGTCCACACCAAATTATTCAAATGAAATACAAAGTTAATAAATAGTTTTTCAATTCGAAAGATTGTAAATCGGATTTGATTCGGATCTGTCGTTACAACAGCACATTGCTTAAGCAATATTCATTCATCCATCCATTCATCTAAACTTTCCCTTTCAACAACAGACTTTAATCTAAAGATGGGTCTCAAACTTAAGTCGGAGATTAATAACTAATTTCAACTAATATTTGAACGTCCCAAACAAAAACTTTCAAATTTGTATACTTACCCTTATATACCTAACTAGTCTAGTCTGGATGTTAAGTCTGTTGAAATCTGGGAGACCGTCTCGTAATCAAATTTTACGTCAGAGTGATTTTGTGCCCAAACTATTACGTAAGAATAAAGGACTGGGCACTCTAAACTTATCTAATACATTTTATACAAATAAATAAAAATTGAAGTGTCTGTTGCTAATGATAAAATGACTGCAAATCAAGGTCGGCAGCGCGAGCGCTAGTGTTCCACCTCATCAGGTGGGCCGTATGCTTATCTGCCACCTAAGTAATATAAAAAAAACAGCGCTTCAGTAAAAAAATATTCGTATCCATGATAAGCTTTCGTTTGACCTCTATCTCACCTGGTAAGAACCGACCAAGTGACAATGTCGTCTACGATGAATCACATACCTATACCTAAAAGCAACCTATTCACACGAGACTTGAAGACTCCCAGGTTATAGCTTTCTGGAAACACAGACTCAGGCAGGGAATTCCACTCCTTAGCTGTACATTTATGAGTGTATGGTTAGGGGCAAAAATATTGAACACACGTCAAAAATTTCACACCCGTGCCAATCAAACCACAATTAAAAGCACTGATCAACCAATGACGACCCTTTGATACCGTTACACGTTCAAATGTGATGTTATAACATAAACTCACGCCTATATCCCCGAAGGGGTAGGCAGAGGTACTAGCACCCACATTTCGCCAATTTATGTTTTAGGTCCCAATGTAATAAGTGGCGAGCCTATTGCCATTAACCGGGCACTTATAAACCTGCGATAAATACACACATAACTTCGAAAAGCATCGAAAAGTCATTGGTGTGTGCCATGGTGAACCTGGGATCGAACCCGAGACCTCGTCTCAGCAGTCCATTACCCAGACCACTAGGCTACCGCGGTAATGTGACGTCATACCACGTATTTAACACTCGTCACTGATCTCCTTTCGCCGTTACGTTATTACTGATAAATCACGAAAGTGTAACAATAAGCCGCGCATGATTTATGAGCCTAACACTAAGTTACTTCTATTGCGGCTGCCGTGTTCGCTCCAATGCCTTTCACCTGTCGCTTGGTCGCATCACAGTCGTAAATCACATTCGCCATCTGAACTCGAGTTAGGCTTGAGCCGTACTAGGCAGTGGGATAGTGTCCTTACTGTCTTTAAAAGGGTAAACGATCATTACATACAAAACAGTCTTGAGACAGATTATTGCTTTACTGCATCATAGATCATCATCATTCTCTGAACCTTTTTCCCAACTCAGTTGGGGTCGGCTTTCCAGTCTAACTGTGATGCGGCTGAACTTCGATATTTTCCGTGGAGCGACTGCCATCTGACCTCCACAACCAATGGTCATTATGACCAATGGCGATATCGAAGTTCCAAGTTAGACTGGTTGGACTTTTTGTGGGCTCCAACTACCCGTAACGACTGCCATAGAATGTTTGTATGGCAACCGGGACCAACATAGATAAAGTTGACAAATACCTACAAAAGCTACACGATGACAATCTGCGTACAGCTTGACACATGTCTGTCAACCCTAACTTCTTCGAAATCACACTCAAATCGCACAATCATGAATCAAAACGATACGGTTTTCATGATTTGGCAGGTAAATCATGGCCAGAATTGCCGCTCCGATGAAGGACGATACAGATTTTATATTTTCGAAGTGAAAACTTTACCTATATGGTGCGTTGGGCATTATTTGAGATGGGGAAAAAACTATTAACACCTCTGCAAATATTGCCTGAGGATTCAAAAAATACACACGTTATTGTCAAAGTTTGCACTTCTCTTGACACTCCCGGAGTGTCAATGTTTTTTAAGGATACATTTAATTATCGGTGCAGTTTAAACGACGCAGTACGTAACGATTTCTCGTAGCGTTTTGGGCGGAGTACTTATAACGGGTCAATGAAAAAGTCTGTTTTATATAGTTCTCATGCCGTGAACGTGCCCTTAATCTCAAATTAATTATTATAGTCATATTTACACAATTCTCTTTGTCTCAAAATCATTTTAATAATGCATATTTTATTATTATTTGTTGAGTTATACAGCTGCTGTTACGTCATTCAGTTGCTATCACAATGTGATTTAATGTAATGTACTGGTTACGTAAGTAAATTCAAGTTTTGCTGTTTATATAGTCTAAGATCCCGTTAAGAACGACCTTCACCGAGATGCTTATTTAATGAAACATATTTTATATTTAATTTAATATGTCAATAAATATAATCCATATGGGTTGCCTAGCAAATTTCAGTCCAGAGTATGTTTAATTAATAATTAAAAAAAAAAATTTTTTTAAACATTTCAACGGTATGATTATTAGATAAATTCTATACCAATCGAAAGTATGAAGCCCATAGAATACACAAACGTTAGGTTGCCTATTCTTTTCCGGTCACAACTATCGGGTTGCCAGGTATAAACAGGTAAATCTGTACTAGTATTTTGCAACGTTCTGTTTATTTGATGAAATTTAAATGAAATTAAAGATTATTTTATTCTGAACACGATGGTGTAGGGTTGCCTGTGAAAAATAAGTCCAGAATTGCGGTTGTCGAATTTTAAAAAGTTAAATATTGCTCCGAGTGAATGTGTGCGACTGAGATGTCCCAACCAACCATCCCATGCGATAGAAGAGGACACAGCATAGCGGCTGTTTAAAGTCCGGCCATTTATTATAATATATATATATATATATATATATATATATATATATATATATATATATATATATATATTATAGGGTATATATATATATATATATATATATATATAATATATATACAGGGTGAATTTTTCAAAAGGGATTGGATGGCCAAATCCGAAACTATAAGGAATAGCGAAAAATGCTGAAAGGAGTCACGAGCCCGATTTTGATGAAACTTAAAACCTCATCATTAGATTTTTGAAAAACCAATAATCCTAGCCAGGAATCGAACCTGTTGATTTTGAAAAAAAAACACACCCTATATTATTACACCATGCGATAGTGTTGTTATTAAGGATCTTATTCTGGGAAGTAATGACATACCGCAAACTGAAGGAAAGAGCTCATCTTTAACAAAATACATTTTACTTTTCTTACATTTACTGATTAATTGTTCAAAATGTAGACCATTGTTTTCAATACATAATCGTACTGCATTCAGTATTAGAATGTTGTTGATTCCGTTTAGAATATTCTCCAAAGAACGTTAAGTTTCAAGTCATCGACTGTATCTCTGTATCATACGTGTCTTTGTAAATTTCGTTTTTGACATACCCCCAGAGAAAGTAATCTAAGGGAGTAAGATCCAGGGATCTCGCTGGCCAAGGCACAGGACCATGCCTTACAATAAAATTGTCGTCAAACTGCTGAATCAAAATCTCTTTTACGGCTATTATGGGCTGGAGCTCCATCTTGTTTAAAAAAAACATCAATCATTATAATCATTCTGAGTATAATTTGAAACACGGAATAGTTACGATCTTTTTTGGGATTTTGAACGAAACAAATAGGTACGTGAAACATGAATTTTATTAAATTCCAAATTTTCCTTAAATTTGCCGTATATCATTACTTCGCAGAATTTTTTCCTTAACAGCGACACTATCGCATGGTGTAATAATAAAGGGTATGTTTTTTTTTCAAAATCAACAAGTTCGATTCCTGGCTAGGATTATTGGTTTTTAAAAATCTAATGATGAGGTTTTAAGTTTCATCAAAATAGGGCTCGTGACTCCTTTGACCATTTTTCGCTATTCCTTATAGTTTCGGATTTGGCCATCCAATCCCTTTTGAAAAATTCATCCTGTATATATATAATATATATATATATATATATATATATATATATATATATATATATATATATATATATATATATATATATATATATATTATAATAAATGGCCGGACTTTAAACAGCCGCTATGCTGTGTCCTCTTCTATCGCATGGGATGGTTGGTTGGGACCTCTCAGTCGCACACATTCACTCGGAGCAATATTTAACTTTTTAAAATTCGACAACCGCAATTCTGGACTTATTTTTCGCAGGCAACCCTACACCACCGTGTTCAGAATAAAATAATCTTTAATTTCATTTAAATTTCATCCAATAAACAGAACGTTGCAAAATGCTAGTACAGATTTACCTGTTTATACCTGGCAACCCGATAGTTGTGACCGGAAAAGAATAGGCAACCTAACGTTTGTGTATTCTATGGGCTTCATACTTTCGATTGGTATAGAATTTATCTAATAATCATACCGTTGAAATGTTTAAAAAATTTTTTTTTTTTAATTATTAATTAAACATACTCTGGACTGAAATTTGCTAGGCAACCCATATGGATTATATTTATTGACATATTAAATTAAATATAAAATATGTTTCATTAAATAAGCATCTCGGTGAAGGTCGTTCTTAACGGGATCTTATACTAATAGTTTCGCGTAGACTAAGTAACAGCTTGATATTAGGTATGCTATCTGTACCTGCTTAGTATTTTTATCTTTCGAGTATTCTATAAAATACCTAGGCAATGCATAAAATTTATATTTTTTTATTTTTAATACAACCAACCAACCACTTTACAGGTAGGTACTTAAACCTAAACTTATGGTAGTAGACATTCTTATAACTTACAATTACCTTATTTCTAATAAATACCGAGGGCATCCAGGCAGTGTTGAATATTATTGTCCATTAGGTACATACTTTACCTAGTATATTGTATAGAATAGGTACCTGGGGTCCCACTTCCACCAACACGCAGGGAACAACGGGCAATACCTAATCTCTTACATATAAAGTCATCAACAAAACAGCATAACATACAAAAAATATCTTCCAAATAGATCTTAAACCTATCCATCCGAATTCGGAATGATTTGGATTTGGAATCTAATCTTGACCACCCTTCACGAAAGCTTCTCATACAAATATGCAATATTCGCCTTCGTTCATAGATCGGTGTGTTATTCAAAATATTGTTGAAAAGCACTCCATCGGCTTGCCGTTATTCGAGAATTCATTCCTCGATATTGCAGCGCAGTACTTTCATTCATACGGCCATCTTTTTTCCACAAGCACTATCGAACATTGATTGGAAATTAATATTTTCAAAAAAGTTAAATTCTAAGCTCGAAGGCATAAAAATAATGGTTGGGTTAACCATTATTACTACTACTCGACTCCTACATTTTAGGGTTCCGTAGCCAAATGGTAAAAGCCACTTTATTTTTCTACTGCCATTTTGATCCCGTCCCGTTTACGCCCGGGCTTATAAGCGGGCTAATAATTATATCCTTTCACAAAAATTTGAATGAAATACTTTCCGTAATAGTTGATGTAATTTGGACGTCAAACACGAAAACGTCAGCCATGTTCGTTGCGGTTTTAACGGGAACCGGGAATATTGTCATTGGAAACTTTCGGGGCTAATTTGGGTTGAGTTTGTTAAAGAATTTTGTATTTTATCAATGTCAGTTGCAAAGTTACCTATCCGGTACCCGGAAATTGGTCCGGGCGAAATTTAATTATGTCGGATATTTTGTTTTTATTTGCGCATTTTTAACATAACTTGGCCTAAGTAATGAGGGGCTGCCACTTCTTCTTCAACCTAGCGTTAATCCCAGTCGTATCCAAAGCTTTCACCTCGGAGTCTGGGGTCCGCTTTACCAGTCTTAACTGTGGATTTGGCTGGACCTCGATATTTTCCGTGAAACGACTGCCATGAGGGGCTACCTACCACTATAAAATGGTGTATGGGAAGGCTGAAGCCAACCTCACCGGTAAGCTGGTACATCTGCTGATTATTGGATGAGGCTCTGGCGCAGGTTCTTTTTGTAGTCGATAGGCCCACGTTTGACCACTATCTCACCTGATGGTAAGTGGTGTGGTCGACGATGGAGCACGCTTGCCTAGAAGCAACCTGTCAATAGTGAAGCAGGTTTTCTTCTAGGGGTTAGGAGATCAGATAGCAGTTGCTCCCATAAAAGTTTAAGCCAAATCTAGAAACGGAGGCGTAAATGGACACCAGGTTCTGAAGTGAAAACCTCAATTGCAACCTAAAACAACGCTAAAATGATCATATGATTCAAACAGGACCGTGGTTAGTTTAGAGGCTTCGGGCAACTGGATCCGCGAGTCCACTTGACAGTGGACAAACTTAATAGGTATCTAGTACCCAATGGTCGCTTAGCGTAAAAAAAACTAAGTACCTACTCCTACCATAGAACTAAAAATGACAGGTAAGAACTCTTATAACATCTGTGATGGTTACATTGCCACAAGAAAAAATCGATTCTCACCCATAAATCTCACTTTCCCTACATTTTGTAAGTTATCAAATATTTCTGTTGAAACCAGCAAGTTAAACTACAACCCATTACGTCCTAAAGGGTTGCCAAAATTATCCTCTGAGCACCCGTCTAGACTCCAACAAATAAAACGGTGACGATGCGATTCGTTAATGAATTGATTTCAAAACGTACCGCTATTTTACAAATATAAATTCTATTTCGAAGAAAATAGTGTTCAATTTTGAAAATTGCGGTTCAGCATAAGGAGTACAAAATGAGACTCTCTTTGTCTTTGTGTAACGCGAGAATCATTTGAAACGATTTTCGAAATTCGTATTTCGAATTATTCAAGCTAAAGGAAAGCAGTACCTATTATTAAATACCTGTTACTCAAATTAAAGAGATTTGATATTATGTAATATTTTTGTTGTGTCTTAATTATTTAAGTTCTCATAGTACTTTCTCGTTTTGACATTTTAATAAAAAGAAAAAAGAAGGATGCATTATGATAGACTTAAAAGTGAGCTTAAGAGGCTACTTCCTATAGCTGGCTAACGTGTGGACAGGCCTTAATCCCCTATAAAACCCTATAACGCGTGCGCTGTAAGTTGAGACCTGGGCTCTCCGCCTACTTCCTCCTGCACTGCCCCTCAGTCGCCCGTGATGTACTGTTCGTAAAAAAATAGGTAGACAGGTAGGTAACGACTCGGGCAGAAGCTTGTTTACGATATTTTTTCGTGCGCTGTACAAACACGTGCCGGTGACGTCTAGCGGTCAGGTCTCAACTTATAGCGAACGTGTAGTACATTCAAGTGAATGTGGTTTATAACAGGAAGTCAGGTGCAAGGCTTTAAATTTTCTGAGACTAAACTAAATAAATCAAAACAATACCAATAATATCGTAGGAGAATGCGAATTAAGCTGTTTATTGTTCGAATTTTGAATTTAATGCTGTATTCTTTTTTACCGGCTGGCTGCGGATGCGGTCGCTTTGGACGCGTCCGAGGAAACCGCGGGAGCGCGTCGGTTTCTGCTGACGACGGTTTTTTAAAATTCGAATTTATCAGGCGAACGTTTAAATTTAAATTTTGATATAATAATTTGCCGCCATATTTCGTTATAACTTTTTTTATAGCCATAATATTTTTTCTACACTTTCTATAACTGTTCAATAGGTTATTTTATAAGGTTGTATTATTTTGGGATTCTACTTAGACCTTTAGGGGTCAAATCAACCTCATCTGATAGCCCCAGCTGATTAATTATAACGGGATAATCTTTATAGTACTTATGTAGATTCTATAAATAAAGTCTCTGACAAAAATTAAATTAAAAATCTTCGGGTAGTAAAAGATATTAAAAACTCCCTCTTTCAACGAACCTCGGAATTTTTTATCTGTCCCAAAAAGGCTCTTAACGAACCAATCGCAGCTTAATTATTATTTTTTAAAGAAAAAAAAAGGTCTCTTGAGAACAGTAGCTTGTATTCATCCACTTGCTGCGCCTTTTGAGCACTTGGGCCCGACATTGACTGCCGGCACGTCACGGCTTAGGTATAATATTCATCTGATAAATAGAAATAAACCTTAATGTTTTGACTGTAAAGTCGAAATTTGAATGTTAATCATACTGTTATCTTTGTATTTGTGGCTACAATAACCATCATTGAAATTTCAAGTTTAATTGATAATGATAAAGTCTATTTTTATACGACAGATGAAATTCTTTTGCCGTGCCGTACCGTCAGGCAGCACCGGCTCTTACTACGTCTTTACTATCGAACATTTTTGTCGGTTTGTTTGTGTGTTTTTACGTACACACTTGAGCGTATGTGATAATGAACAGATGTTCTAGCGTCGTAATACTTTTAACTTGCCATTTTAGTTAAAATATAATAAAAATATCCTCTTGTTTTTGCCTAACCTTCCCTTTTATGTATAAACCGACTTCATTCAAACAAGATACTTCAAGAATACAGGCCACGGTGAACGTTTACCATCAAGTGGGCCGTGTGCTTGTCTGCCACCTAAGTGGTATAAAAACAACATAAATAAAAAATATTACAAGTGAACCTCTCAGTAGCTACGAAGAAACGTACGGACGGATATGCATACCTACTTACATGTGGGAAACAACTTTTCTTTTTAAGCAGTCGGGCAAATACTTAACAAAATTAAGTTAGCTATTCCATTCTAGTTGAAACAGTTCAAACATCTTTGAATAATAAATTAACCTAATTTCGTGACACATTTCTGTAAAACCGTTGGGAATGGTGTTGATTCTGATATTCATCTAAATTCTGAACTAAACCATGTCTAAATTGACATATTTGGCAATTTACGCAAAAAATTTTTTCAAACCACCTATCATTTGGGATGTTTCAGGAAAAGTTAAACTATGTATCTAAGACTCTAACTGCCGCACTCAGAGACGTTTAACGGATACTTAAGTTGTTCCTTAGTAAAATTTGAAAAAAGTTACCACTCAGAGTCAGTTAAGGATTCATTAACATCCCTAATGACACTTTAAAGTTAAGTGATACAAAACCCTTACTTAACTTTTAAGGATTGATTTTTACATCTAAAAAACAGAATTATCGTGAGGAAATCCTCATGGATACCCACCTCGTGACTAGCCGTGCCCCAATTAGGTCTTTACCTATGAAATTGCCGTTATGTACGAAAAAAATTAAACGATTTTATTTTCATGTATTTTTATTTGTATTAATCGAAATAGTAATTACCCATACAATCAATGCATCTTTGCCAACGCAGCGGCAGTTTATTGATGCGGTGAGCTTCTAACCCCAGTTCTTGCAACTTGGAGAAAGTCTGCTGTGCAGTATAAGGTCACACATTGTCGTGTAGGAGCAGCGGAGACGAGCGATTGAATGCTAGTTGCAGATGTGCCAGTTTCTTCATCATTGTGTTCAGTTCTTCACAGTATACATCTGCAGTAATGCTCACCCCGTTTGGTCAGAAGCTGTAATGAATCACACCGGGCGCTAGACCACCAAACAGTCACCATCACTTTTCTAGGGGTAAGTTTTCGTTTAGGGCATTGTTTAGGTGCTGAACTAGGATCCAACCAACTTTCTGAGCGCTTGCGATTATTAAACAGAATTAATTTTTCATCGCAACTAATAATATCATTCAAAATTCCTTTATTTCTGTGTCTGTTGAACAATGCACAATAATTTGACGTTGGCTATATTGACATTGGCAGTTGTCAGTTATGCCATAGAATAAAAGAGTCCAGATGTTTTATTATCAGTATATGAAAATAGGTATTTAATTTCATCTATATATAAAAACTAACAGTAAAAGAGCGGATTGTAATTTATATTACTATAAATAAAAGTTTTTAATATGTTTAATATTATTTTTCTACTTTTTACTGTTAACGCTTTTTAGGTGTGGCTACACCGACGCCTTATCGATGCCCTATCGATACTGTGATTTTGTCACTGCACCGCTCTACAAAACTTAAAGTTGTGATTAACTAATGTACCCTTAAATTATGACTCTGGGATGTTCCATCAATTAACAGGTTTAATGATAATTAGTTAAGTATCATTTAGGACTAATTTAAGGAACCTTTCTGAGTGCGGCAGTAAGTATATTTATCTGCATTCTAGGACCCTCCTATAGTCCCGAGTCCTTTAAGCGGGGCGTGAAAAAGCATTTGATTAGGCCGTCAAGCTGAGGGCCACCACTGTAGCACTACCGATATTATGTAGTGGTGACCCCCAATCCTGAGGCTGCCTTTAGCTTTCCATCAGGCGAGGTAAAGTCATTTGGATAAAAATAAATGCAACTTAATTACAAACTAGTTAAACTATACTTCGGTGTAGAATGTCCTAGCATATTATTATTAAATTTTAGGCATTTAAAGTCTAATTTAAAGAGTTTTGTACACCAGAATCGGCGCCGTTTATTAAGGATTTGTCTCAAACGAATGCAAATTCACAGCCCTCCGAGTTTAAACAGCTAACGCAATTAATTATCATACATAATTAAGACTCGTGTAGTGTGTGCGCACATTTACATAAACCGCGGTTAACTAAACGAGTTTCGTATATTACCAATTGACAATTAGCACTTGTACAATTTCTAGCGACAAAAAGATTCTAACGAATTTAGAACTTGCCTCATTTTTGGAAGTTGGTTAAAAAGCTGTTTATTCGAATGAGCGTTCATTAGACACCCTGGGGGTGACGGGTGGACCTGAACCTGTCACCCTAGCAGAAGCGGACCGAGACAGCAGCGTCCGAAAGCCTCCCCCTACCCTTTGCCGGGGACATGACGAGGGACACCATGGTTGCAAATCCGAGGGGATCAAAGCCAGAGATGGCTCGAGTCAACTGGTGAATGCCTTCTGGGCCATTTTACACCTTGGCGCTAGAAGACCCGAAACAGCGTGCGGTTTTAGGCGGTTCAATTTCAACATAGCCGCCCCCGCTGCCCGCGGAGATGAAATCCGTGGGGATTTCCGCAAAAAGAGGAGCATCCCACTCGTGCTGCCAACCCTGTAAAAACCTTCTAATACCCTTCTTGAAGAACCCCATATTGTAGACCCCATCGCTAGGTACAGGCCTAAAACATTAAGACTTTTTTTTAAATATTTCAGTCACGTCAATATGACTTCACCTCGCCTGATGGTAAGCTAAAGGTCTTCTCAGGAAGGGAGTCCCTATTACATACACCGATAGTGACATAATGGTGGCCCCCAAAAAAAATTTTTTGTACTATGTGTCGTATCGTAAAGTAAATATTATCTTCTATACGCTTCTTAAGCACAATAAAATACTTTTAACTCAACAATACTCTCATACAACAATGGCGAACATTGAGCGTCTTCATTTTAAGTTTATAATTGTATCCCTCGTAAAACTCCTGACAAACAAGACATAACTTTGAATAACAAACACGTGTAACCCAATTCTAAATAATTTACTTACCACAAGCTTGAATCTATAAAACTCATAGACGAAACAAATTGAACAACACAACTGACGACACTAGAGTTGGTCGACTTGGCTATACAAGTTGGCACACTAATTTAACCACTACACGGCAAACTTCATTCGATTCAGTCAGTTTAAGTAGCGCAAAAAATATTACAGCATGTTTTGTGTAGTGACATTGTGTAAAAACCGTGAAACTGAGAAAAACTATCCAGGCAACACATTTCAATGATTTTTTAAATATTTTTTTTACCATTACCTTGAGCTTACCATCAGGCGAGGTGAAGTTATATTGTGACCTATATAAAAAATTTCAAACCAAAATTCACTTAGAAATTAGCCGTTAGTTGTGACACAGCGTCATCTTCAACGTGTTCCGTCCGTAAGTTTTATACGTCCATGATCACAATCTCCAATTTTTAGCTAACAAGAAATAGGAAGTCCCATGACGCTGAACAGATTTTATCCAATTATCGTGGAGTGCGAATCCAGAATGACAAGTGCTAAGGCTTCTGTTGTCCTGGTAACAAATCGTGTTTTGTTGGGATTAATTCAGCTTTTGCGAGTTCGTAAAAAGTTTAATTGTCGTTGATATTTTGTTTAATAGTCTTTTTGGTACCGTCAGCAACAGAAGTAGCTGAATTCTAACAATTTTACAAGCAATCTTTATCTATAGTGACGTTATTGTAATCTGTGGCTCTACTAAACCGATTTTATAAATTCTTTTACCAATAAAAAGCGCATTATCTGTAAATGTCATAGGCTGAATATCATCACGCTACTGCCCAAGGGAGCGGAGCAATAATCGTAAATGTGAACAAATCCGGTAGATTCCCATATATTTTAGGAAAACTGATAAATTGGTACCATTGGATTCGAAATGCGCCACGGGCGAAGCCGGGGAGGACGAACTAGTAAGACATATTTAAGGAACAACTTGAGTAGGTACCCAATAAAATGAAATTTTAAAGCAATTTGTAGGTATGCTAACAATTCCTAATGATTAAACCGGCCAACAGTCTCTTATCGAAATATTACTATGTAACAAAAACCCCAGCCACAATTTTTTACAAGAACAGTCAGCATCAAAAATAGCTGAACACGACGACTGTGCCAAAAGAACAATGGTGTCTCATTACTGGCCAATTTGAACAATGCTATTTTAAATTAATAAAACATCCAAATTAAATACGTTAAATCTACATCAAAATTACAAACCATTTTGTTAAGGTAGGGTAGATCGGACCCCAAGTTGTAACATAAATAAAAATCATCACGAAGGGTTAACAAAGCCTTTGTAAGGGTTAACTGGAGCTGTTCTTTGTTCGAATTTTGACTCTATTATTGATTAAAATTGTGTTGTTTAAAATTCAATGTTTTACAAAGTGTGATTCTTTTTTTACAGGTAAGTACGAAACTGCTTTCTATTTGATGTGCTGAAGGGTTGATTTCAAACAAAGTCTTTTAAAAGAGAATATTGGTAAGTTTTAAATCCCTTTAACCCTATCTAACTGCCCGCGGTTTATATTATCGGCTGTGAATATCAAAACCCAGTACCTACCTGCATAAAACTAGATTTTAGGAGTCCAAAAACGTTATCGTATCTTTGACAGCTTGCCGTTTTGAAATTGCTAATCGTACATTCTTGGGAGTGATGGCTAGTGATATCATATAGACATAGTTTCTGTTAGCCTGGTACGTGGAGGGCAACGTTCAATCCAACGTTATCTACAACCATGTTTGCTGATTGGTAGACGAGGCTTAGCACAGGCTGGCAGTGCTGGCAGATGGCAATTGCTCCCGTAAAAGACAAGATAAACTCAATTTCAAAAAGAGTAGGACAGTGGACTCAAGGCCTCAAAACTTACAATGGAGACACAACATGGGCGTTTTATCCCAGACATATCCCTACTGCCCGGGCAACAGTTAGTAATCTAATAAAAGTGGACCGAATCTTCAAAATATTACATTAAAAGTTGGTCGTTTACTCCCTAAAAGTTGGGACATAACAAATCTTTTGTAGCTGGTAACACTTGTAAGTTTTTCTTTCTTAAAGAGGATGAGGGTATGTTTAATATTATTCATACAACTAAATAAAATTAAAGTGTTTAAATTTTTACCCGACTGTTGGAGAAAGGAAAGTAATGTTTTTTTAAAAGTGCATAAGAGCTTAGGTATATTTTAGCAATGCTTATATATAAATATAAAATATTTTTGTGAAGTGTCTGTCTGTCTGTTCTTCAGATAGATTTACTGATGTACTTCAATATAAACATCGTTTGCGTTTTAGTTAGCTTTTTTTAGAAACCTATGTATTGAATACTGATTTTGGATTACCTGAAATAACCACACAAAACTTGGGGATACTACGAACCATAATAAACTTAAGTGATACGTAAAATAATATTCATCAATATCAAGTACCTAACCTATAAAATACCGACCAACATAAATAATAAAATACTGATCCACATAAGTAATCATTTAAATACCGTTCCACATACGCAATTACTCTAATACCATCTCAATGCGTTAGCCATCAAATACCGATCAACATAAGTAATTTACAAAATACCGATCAACATAAATGTAATTTTGAAATTCCGATCAACACGAGTGATCTATGAAGATATTTTATTTCATTCAATAGTTTCTTGGGATGAAAAATACCTAACCTCATATGGGTGGAAATCTGAAATTTGGTTAAATTCTGACGTGATTTTGAAGTTGGTGTTTTTAGTTAAAAATCAGAACAGTTTATATTCTACGCTGTGGGTATAACGTATACTTTGCTGTATCTAAAAGGGTGCGTTACTTTACTTGATATTTTTAGAGATATTTATGATTTTTTAAAATCAGTGTTCTAGGGACTGACGAGACGTGATAGGGACTGATGCAAAACACGTTTATTATTTCAAATAGCATTTGTTTTTTGCCAAATCACACTAAAACATCAAACTAAAACAACATTTTTTAAATTGGTACCTAATAGACTCGCGTTTGACCACAATCTCACCTCACATGATGTGGTCGACGGTGGAGCACACTTGCCTAGAACCTATTCACTCTAGACTTGAAGACTCCCAGGTGTAGCTTTCCGGAAATACAGACTAAAGCAGGGCATTTCACTCTTTAGCAGTCCGCACGATGAACGTACTGCCAAAACGTTTTGTGCGTATGAGTGGGATATCCACCATGTACAGGAATTAGGTTATGTAACTCCAGCGCACATTCCCCGAAGTACATCTGATAAAAAACAGAGAGACTAGCGATTCTACGCCGATGTTCCAAGCTCTGAAGCTTAGTCTCAACCAGCGCATCGCAGTTGATGAGCCTCCTGGCCCTTCTCTCGATTGACTCAAGTGCTTCGAGCTGGTATTTTGCTAAGCCGTCACAGAGGTGCGAGCAATACTCCATACACGATCGAAACTGCGCTTTGAAAAGGTTGAGCAGCTGTTCCAGTGTGAAATGTTATCGCACCTTCGAAAGAGTACCTAGCTTCTTGGCAGCTGCCTCAATGTATCGACCAAAGTTGAGGGTAGGAGTGAGAGTCACGCCAAGAAGCACTGGTACACCTCGGAAAGCAGGGTTTGGCTGGAATTGGCTTCACTTAGCGGAGAATAGACACGTCTGGGTCTTCTTTGCGTTGGAGTTGACCAAGTTAGCGTCTCCCCAATCGGAGACAGCCTTCAAGGACAAGTCCAAACGCTCAAACATAGCCTCTCGAAGAGACTGGGTCTGTGCTATGCTGGCCTACGGGCCGAATTCGTACCTCTCAACCTGCTGTGTGCTGCATGTAGCGAAGATGCGAATGTTAAGATAGATGTGTGATGTAATGAGAATGGTCAGAATAAAGAATGAGTGCATTAGAGGAAGTTTGAAAGTTGCACCAATGAATGAAACATCGAGAAGCGAGCGACTGTCGTGGTATGGACATGTTTTGAGAAAAGATGAGAGTAATGTTGTTAAAAATGTTCTAAGGATGAATGTGGAGGGCTTTAAGGGTAGTGGTAGGCCTAAGAAAAGATGGATAAACTGCGTGAAAGAAGATATGGCATGACTGAAGAGATGACATCTGACAGGAAAGTATGGAGGAGAAAGATATGTTGCGCCGACCCCAAATAATTGGGACAAGGGCAGGTAGATGATGATGATTGGTCTGTATTTCCAAAAATCTTTTATTTTTTCTTATGTTATCAGATGAATAGGCTACCCAGTTCCTTCTTGCCCCTCTGTGCTCACACGGAGTCATGTCTTTTACAAATTTTATTTGTCTCCTGGCCTTTTTCTTTAGATATTTTAGTTGTTCCTTTTCTTTGTAATTTTCTAGCAAAACAGGGTCATTTTTATTTTTTTCCAATAGCTTCTTTGCCTGTTCAGGCTTATTTGCAACTCTCTCTTTCTAGGCGCCAAATTCTATAAGAAAAACATTGGTATTATGTTTAAAACCATTAGTCGGACAGTATAACTATCAGTCCCTAGATGCGGCGTCAGGCCCTAGTCACTATTACGACTAGGGCCTGACGGTCTAGGGACTGACGAAACGAAACAAAAGCAAATGAAACTTATTATTTAAAATCGATATCAAAACCAATAGGCGGTTAAAATAACAAGGCAGATAAAACTCATATTTAAAGTAAGTATTGAGATCAATTAGTAATTAAATATCTTTAAAACGACTTACCTAGGGCCTGAGAGCTTGACTGGTTTTGTACGCGTTTCCGCAGCAAACTCGGCGACCAGACTAATAAAAAAATAGCTGCTGCGGCTTGGCTACTGTTTGCAACTAACTTCACACAAATACTTTCGTATGGCGTGAGTTATGAGAAAGCCATATGCTTGGATGCCGCGTATTTTTGAATTTTGTAAATGACTAGGGCCTGATATTTTTTATCGCTTACACTTTTTGACTATAAATAATGTGATTAAACATATTGTTATTATAAATTAAATCGTAATGACAATGTTAGTAATGTAATAGTAAACGAATTTAAATAGCCTTTGATCAGGTTATTCTTATAGAATTATAATAACAGTGAAATGAATACCAAATTCGGGAAATGCTTCATGGCTAGGGCCTGATATTTGGGGTAAGAAATGTTTAATTTTGGAAATAAAGAATATTATGACATACATCAAAATAAGTGACCAAACTTAATGGAGTTTATAGCATTGTTTAGTAGTTTCAAATATTGGATAATAATATAATAGTATTGTGAAAATCGATACTACACCGATTTAACCAAATTTCAGATTTCCACCCATATAGCAATATTTATATTTATCAATTAGGTATATACCTAGAAACTATATCTAGCTTTATCTACAAACTTGTGAGCGTATTGTTTATCAAACTCTTACAAATTAAGTATCCCTTGGTTCTTCATCACGGCTTACTATGGGATTAGATTGAAAAGGTATTCTAGTTCCATGGAACTACTGGGAGAAAAAAATCCCAGTAGTTCCATAATGGAACTAGAGAATGGAACTACTGGGATACGGCGATATCACTATACCCAATAAACTTCGGGCCTCAACAAACCATTTCGTCCAATGTCTATAGTATACATAACAAAAGACTAATTACTTAGGCTTAAATAAAAATTGGACGTAATAAACAATTTAAATTTTGCCAACACATCGACAATGGGCCGTCAATACCGTACTAAATGTGAGACAGTAAACCAATTCCTATTTTGAATAGATTCTGAATAGTCCCGTCCGGGATATAGGCGTGAGTTTATGTTATGTTATGTCTGAATAACAAAGCATGGTTTAGAAAGTGATTTTGTTTAATTGTTCCAAGTTATTGTGTTAACGAACACATGGGACTGGTGTTTGCATGATTTACTTCGTAGTAGTATATTCTGATGGGATCTTTTTCTAATCTAGTAAAACAAATTGTTTCTTTTATACAATAAGTTATGAAATGAAACATCAATTTATTTCTCAATCACCTTTAAATCCAATTATGAAATTAGCAATAAAAACAATTCTAAATTCTAATATTGTTAATATACACTGCTTCATTATTCTTCTAATTAAATTTATTTGAAGATTACTTTAAATATAATATAGCGTATTTTTGTTTTATTACACAAAGCTCACATTTTACGATATTTAAACACTTCAAAGGTATTTAAAATTCGATCAACATTTTTGTTCCCTACTTGCAAGCGGATACTGTATATGATAACGTTAAAAAACTATTAGAGATAACGTTAAAACCAGATTTTTTATAAATTTCTAAAATCCGTTATTCCTATCTCTAGTATCCTTCCTAATTACCCGTAACTTCATACAAAGGGGAAAAATCAAGGGTCGCATAATAATTTTATAAGCCCCTTGGATAGTCTAATCTCGTTATGGTGCGCGCCAGACTAGCGTTGAAATAACCATTAATTCAAGGACAGAGCCAATTTAACTTGCTGTGGCGTGCCCACAGTGGTGCACGGTAAAGCCTGCTGCGGACAGCGCCGGGTGTCAGCGGGGGCTTGAGGTGCGGCGTGGGGGGAGGGTTTTCATGGGGAGAGAGGCAAAGAACCGGGGGCGGAAATGACGAAACTCCCGTCGGGTCGCCATAGCAACCGCCGTGTTTACCCCGCCATATCGATCTGCACTGCGCTTCTCTGTTTACATGCCGGCAATGCAACGGGAATCCGAATTCGATTTCTGGTATCTCGAATGTCGTGTTTACAGATTTATGAAAGTGTATTTGACTGTACGTCTAATCTGAAGTTATGAAACTGTTTCGCGACTGTCTTTTATTGACGTTTCGTCAACTGTGATTACGTCACATGCAGTGATATTAGCGTACAGTCATCGACGAAAGTTGATCAACCAACACTGCCTTGCAAAAAATATTTGCTTCAAAAATTTAAAAACTGTTTTTTAAATTGAAAAAAAAATTCTTAGTATAAGGTTTGCCATCTTTTGTATATTATTTCATAGCCTACTAATAAAATAATTAAGCATGGCAATTTGTTAGTATGGATGTATTTGTGTGTGGATGTTTGTTACTCTTTCGCGCAAAAACGGACGAACATCTACATTAAATTTGACACAGAGATAGGTATAAAGCACAGGTGGCACAGAGGAAAGAGACGATTATAGTCAGGCCTCGATTCTGCTAAATGTAAACCACTGTCATACCACTGACACTCTAAAAATGCTATTTAATTGTAGACTTTACTGTTATACAGTTAAAGTCTAAAATCCAAGAAAAGAATTCATTAAACTTTTTCATTCGCTCTACAAAATATCATTTAATTTTAGCCTTTAATCTGATAAAATTTAAGTCCACATTTGAGTGTTAGTGGTATAACAGTGGTTTGCCGCGTGTATGCGGGTGGAGACGCGGGCATAGACAAGTGTTATATAAGATCACATTGAATTTTGCTAATACTTTGTTGAGTATAAGCGGTTGTTTAACATGTGGCGTTTGGTTACAGACCACCCACAGAGACCGTTTATTTTTTGCCAAATTATTTATGTACCGTACATAGTACATACCTACTCAATCATTACTTTCGACAGTGTGTATGCCACAGGGCAGATATAAGTAATATCTTTTTTTAGACATTTATATATGGTTTGATGGTATGGTTTTTATATGGTAGCCAGAGCTGGTGTTGCACACGTCCATAGGCCACGGTGATCACTTCCCATCAGGTGAGCCGTGTGCTTGTCTGTCACCTAAGTTGTAAAAAAAATGGTTTCATTTTATACCAAGGTAGGTAGCCAACAAAAATAATAATTGAAGGATCTCCTAGAACCCGATTGCAGCGCCACCTACAAATCATTTGCGTATCTAAACTATCCAGTTTTCAATTCCACGAATTTTCATTAAAATCGGTTCTAAGTACCGTCTGTGTGATGACACTAACGTACAGTCACCCTCAAAAGTCCATTAACAAAAAATAGCAGGTTTTTGTTATACTATATTTTTTATATACACACGCCTATATGTCCCCCAAGGGTAAGCAGATGCACAACCAACCCACAATCGTCAGCTGTTTTTGAGTCTCACTACATAGAGTTTATTTTTAATCGATCCCTTTATATTTTCGTATTAAATTCAAAATATGCATGACAAGCAATTTATAAGATAATGAATACATTACAAAACTCATAAATTAATGATGAAAAGGTTCGTAATTTGTTTCTGTCACGTGAGCACGGAATGGCTACGAAAGTAATAGTGTCTACTATATTAATAACTAGTTGTACCCGCGACTTCGCCTACGTGGATTCTGATAATGGACTTTTTGGGTTTAAGTATGTACCTACCTATATAATTTTATGCACGGAACCTTAATTCTTTTTCTGAAATTAAAGTAGCATGTGTTACGGCTTATAATAATTACCTATCTACCAGCGAAAGTCCCGCCCAATTCCGCCCAGCCGTTTCTGAGATTACGGTTGTCTTGAAAAGATCGCAGCATTCGCAGCTTACAATAAGACTCTAACTTAACTACGTACTAAAGAACTCTACTATAAACTATGATATTCTTTATTACTAGAGTACAACAATGAATATTTTATTCTATAACCTCTTTCAAACACACAGAAAGACAGAGAAACTGACAGGAATTTCAAAAATAACTTTTTATTATACGTATCCATACACACTCATTTCATTGATTTAAAACAAGCTCAAAGTAGCACCAGAGCTATTCCATGTTACCAACTATTCTCCCCCTCCCAAGAACCTATGGCAACCCTACTCCCCACCAGAAACAAAGGGGTACACCGAAAGCCTTGTTTCACCGCAGTTTTCAGTACAACTGTGGTACTTTACCAGCTGGCCTGCTGCAAATTTGAACGAAAAATTCCTCTACACCTCTATAATGCCAGGAATTTTAACGACTTCAACCTTAATTACTTTTACAGGACTGTAGTACATTAGTTTGCTAGTTTTAGAAGCCTAGAATTTTTTAATATAGCTACTGTAAATAGATTAGCCAGAACTCACTGAAGGATTTCTGTTTTCAGCGGGTAGGTTTCCCTCTTAGGGTCGGCAGCGCGAGTATGACGCCCCTGGTGTATTTTAAATGTGCCAAATTTCACCCAGATCATTTTTTATAACACTTAGCAGGCAAATAAGCACACGGCCCACTTGATGGGAAGCAGTCACTGTGCGCGCTGTCGCACTGTGAAAACCTTCTAATACCCTTCTTGAAGAACTCCTTCCAGCCATTTCAGCATAACAAACATCCATTCCTCAATACAAAATTGCATGGAATATAAATATATATTTCGATATAGTCTACCATTATCTTTTCTTATCGACTGTACGTCTGCTCCCCCAAATTACACTTCACAACATCGTATTATTCGATATAATTGTGTAATGACAATCGATTTGCGATTCAAATTCAGTACTCGATGTATTGTGAAGGAGTAAATTACATTTCGATGGTTCCATAACTGAATCTTGTTTACTTATTCGATTTTAATGCTCGATGCGATGTAACGAATCGATACGAATCGTGTGTGTATATTCATTTTCGTTTTAAATTTGTTTGTCTGTTTGTTATTTTGAAACGACGCGACGGAGGTTTGGTTGAATAGAAACGGAGATATAGTCAAAAATTGTTAACATGGTACGTGTATGTAATGGTGACCCTCTTTCCTGAGACTTTACCTTCAGCTTACCATCAGGCGAGGTGAAGTCAAATTGACGTGTCCTATATATAAAAAAAATACGTGAAAACCGATAGCCAAGCTGAGCAAGCTGGGCGAAGCTGAGGGTTTAGACTAGTTTCATATAAAATCGAACGTTATTCACATCTAGATCTCATAGACGGTAGACCTCGGCACCTGCACCCGACACCGCTTGACGCAAGCGGCTCGTGTTACCGACACAGACACCTCTACATACTATTACATATAGATACAGTATGTGCGGTGTAACTAGATGCCAAACGGAAGGACTGCCAGCGGGTAACGCAACGTTATCGACGATTCGCTCGGTTTCAGGTTCGTTGCTTGTACGAGGCTTCGTGGGTAGAATAGGTTTAGCTTATAAAATTGAGGTAGTCCTCTTAGAGCACCCTTCCGAATAGCACCTTTTTACCGTGCGGAAATCTTAACAAACTTTCACTATTATATAATATTAGTAGGATTACATCAATTATACGATTTATATTATATTTAGCTATGTAGTTAGTACTTTAAAGACAAGTTCTAAAACAGATAATTTTTTACTTCATTTTCTCATGAAGTTCCAATTTTAGATCTCCAATCTCCAACCCTTATGAATAATGTCATCTAGTCGAACAAAGGAACGTCTACCGACACTGTCAGGCTATCTGCTAGAAAATAGACTAGCATTTTATCTTATTTGCTACTTATTTCCTCTCGCAGAGCTGCCATACATGTTCACAGTTCGGCTTTCCCTGTCGCCTATAATTCCATTTAAATTTCCGTTCACTGAACATGGTTCCAACTGTACATGCCGATTGAAAATCTATTTCCCTGAACATTGTTAGATCTAAGACAGAGTTTCTCAAAGTGGAGGTCTTGTATCACTTCGGTTACACGACAAATTTTACTTAATGGTGGCGATTCTATTGATTTTTGAGCAGGTATTGGCGAAAAACAGAATTAATGACGATTAAAATAAAGAAAAATTGTTTCAGAAATGGACTTTATTTTCACAATACACATCTATCTATCCTCACATTTATAATATCAGTAGGATTTAAATAGAGGAATCGGTTTTTTAAAGGTTGCCTATTGTCTTGAAAGTGTAATTGGAGTACGGGTAGCTATCACTTTGAGAAACTCTGATCTACGAAATTCTCTGTTAGGTATTGGTCCCACTGCTGGCGATGAACAAGAAACGAGTAAAATTAGCTACGAGATAGCGCTAGCGAGTTTGTGAAGAAAGTAAATCTGTTTTTATTGCAGATATACATAAGTACACAAAAAAAGGAAGGGAGATAACATACATAACTTAGGCGGTGAACGCTTGAATCTCTGTTGATGCCGCTGTAGTGAAGGCTACGAGCGATTTATATTACATTTCTATCATAATGCCTGCTCGCTCGGCGAGTTTCCTGACCGAAAAGCAAGAATCGCTTAGCGATTATAATCTTAGGCAACTTCTCGTTACCTCAATACTAGTAGAGAGAGTATCGCTGGCAATGTTAACACTATGCTCTAAGTATACGTTTCTTGGGCGAGAAAATTGTCGATAGTTTGTCGCATTGTCGCTTACTCGCTGTCAGTGGGACAAGGGCTTTATACTAAAATCTCTAGGTATAGATAGGTACGGAATTAGATACGGAGACAGGGATATGAACGGGCTGCTTTGTGAATGGCAGTCAAGGTAATCTTTGATGGTTCGTTACACTTCATCCCTTTGAAGAAAAACCTTCTAGGTATAACGACGTTGATATTATAACAGTTTGGAGTTTAGCTTCGGATATTATTTTTTTATGTGTAGGACAAGTCAATTTGACTTCACCTCGCCTGATGGTAAGCTGAAGGTAAAGTCTTAGGAAAGAGGGTCACCATTACATACACGTACCTTGTTAATAATGCTCAGCTTGACGGCCTCATCAAAAGAGGATTGTCGTCTCAGCACCGCGTGATACCCATCGGTCCTACTAGGGCTGCGACCGCAATCCCCTCTGCCCGACTACCCCACCCACAAGGAACCTATTCGTGGGATAAATTAGCTATTAGCTTTTCTAGACTTATACTCATCATTTTCAACCAGATTCAATTCATATTCAAATCTGCCTACCCCGCGGGCATATACAGGTATGAGTGTATAATAAAAAGATCCTTATAAATCTAGACCACCTTTTCTGCTGACCTTACGTGACTAACTCGTCATTGACTTACATATTCACGTTCTCAAGGTTAAGCTCACATATGTGAAGACAAAGAACTGCAAAATGCAGATCACGGAAACCATTATTATTGTTTTAGGAAAAAATACCTACTACCGATTAATCATTTAGTAGGTAGGTAGGCAGCCCTGGGTACCTGAGCAACCGCGCTTTGCTCGGGGCGTTTTATTTTGGTTTTGAGGTACCAATAATGATTGAGTACCTACCTCAAAGATATATACGATATAAATCTTTTTTATACTATTTAGGTGGCTGACAAGCACATGACTCACCTGATGGGAAGCGGTTACCGCGGCATATGGAACTCGCGCTGTCGATCCCGAAAAATCTTTTAATGGCCTTAAAATGTTATCTGTGAAATGTTGTTTTTGTGTAGGTACTTATGTGATTTTCACAAACGACTACAAAAAGGAGACCCCCCTTTTAAAATTAATAAGTAGATAATAATTACACTAGTTAAAACCCCAACTGCGGTATTTCTAAAAAAAATTATTTTAATACATGCTCATTTGCACATGCTCATGCACATTTTAATACTTTTGATGAGGCCGTCAAGCTGAGGGCCCCACTGTAGCACTATCGGTGTATGTAGTGGTAACTCCCAATCCTGAGACTTTGCCATTAGCTTTCCATCAGGCGAGGTGGAAGTCATGTTGACGTGTCCAATATACAAAAAATGCGCAATAATGACAATTCCAACTACAAAATCATGCATTATCATAATCGATTCAGCCGATTAATAAAAACGAGGTAATATAGCTTACAATAGCAACGGTTCCAAAATAATATACCTGCAGTTCAAACATAATAACCTTATTTTTGGAATTCGCCACAGTCGGTAAAAAAGAGCTGACTTTTTGTATTTGAACCCGTTTTGTGACGTTTGAATATCAAGATTTATCCTTTGTTAGCAAGTTTATAATCGTTGCGAACTTGACTCGGTCTCGACCTTCTTAGGGTTGCCACTCCTCGCCAGACAACCCTATTTTTTATCTATTCAACCTTGTTTAAGGTCATATGCATCAAATGCGAATGAGAAATTCTGTTATTTTGTTCAAATTCGTTTATTTATTGATAGCAGTTAGGCACAGTTTATATAGATAATACTTTCTGCATCTTACGTGAATATTCTATCGTCTATAAAATTTTAAAGTAAGTAGGTAGATGTGTCTGTACATTGGAGATATTTTAAAAAATATTTAATTCTAAACATGTTTTTTTTAAAGTCTTGTTTGTTTGTTCGCGATGAACGCAAAAACTACGTTACTAAAGGTAAGTCAGACTCAATATCTACTGTATGTTTGATTGCAATGGTTTGGGTAGGACCGGAGATATATTATTAACTAGCTAATGCGGGCGGAACCGCGGGCATTAACTAGTTAACAATTTACTTACACATTACGTAAAAGTAGGTACATATAAATAAGAACCCTTTTCAACTAAACTTAAAGATTATTCTCGTAAAAACTTTGTCGGCGTATACTTCCATTTTCATTTTATATTCTTTTTATTACAAATTTATGCTTTCGGCAGCCCTAAGATAAGGCGATGCTTATTCATTGGTTAAACATTTTGTACGTAATTTAGTATGAATCATATGGCTTGATAAAAAACGGCTGAAATCATCTGCTGAGGTCGTTTACCCGGCCATTGACTTCCTAGGGGTTTAGACACCCCATGGATACTTCCAGAAAATTGATAAATGCACTGATTTCAAACTTATATATTAGAATGAAAATTTGTTTAATATATTGTAATCAAAGTATATAAATGTTCCGTAGAGGTCAATAAGGAACCATGCGTTTTTGTTACGAAATATAAGTTACTTAAAATCTATTTTTTAGGGAAATCTGAAAATAATCACCTACTTAGGTACTTTAACGCGGACTAGAATATACCCTCTGGAGAAAGATGAATATTCACCGTAACCCCTCCAGCTGCTGCAGTTAGTAGAGCGTTCACGTCAGCAGTGTAGTGTTCAGAATTCGAACCTGGCACCGCTCAATCGTAGGACCTACCATAACATGGGTTTTCTGGGTCAGAAAGGTGAAAGAGGCTCATTCTTTATCGTCCAAAAAACGTTTATTTTAATTGTTTAAAAGTCCACGTCTAAACAAGCAAAACCCGTTCAGTTTCGGACGTCAAAAATGTCGTAAAAAAAAATCTAGGCCTTGCGAAAATTTCATCGCAATCGTATGAATATTATGAAAGGCATAGAGAACATTATACCTATATTATATATGTACAAAGATACATTCATTTTACGTATTATAATAGAAAATACATAAATCTATACATCAATAATATAAATTAAGCCATATTCGTAACATATTAGACTTCCGTGTGTTCCAATATTATTACGATATTACTAACTGTGGTTTGAGAAATACCTCGCCACTGCTACGTATGCAAAATCCGATCAATTTAACTGAGTTTAACAATCATTGCGGTTGCCATCATCGGTGAAATTCAGCCTAAGAGTGGATTTTACTGCTGACCGGCACCGAAATCGGATCGCACTAAACAGCATTAAGGCTTATACTCAAATGAAATAGATTTAAACGTGGAAACTCATTTAGTTTAACAGACTGACCCAGTGTCAAGTCTAATTTATTGTTTTATAGTTTCATTCAAAGAATGTCATTAAGATAATTATAGGTAGGTACGCGAAAACCCAATCCAAGCTCAATGAACAATGAACAATGAAATAAATAAATTAAATAATTAAAGTAGCTAAACATATTTCAAATCACAGATCACAACCTTTCATACATAAAAAAATCAAACTTATCTTCCAAAAAGTACAATGCCAATTATCAATTGTAATTTTTAAAGTGTTCAGCAACTTTTGAGAGCTAACGTAACCTTCGAAATAAAACGTTCATGAATGGCGATATGTCAATTGCATTGTAAGATCAATATACGCACTGACCTTTTCAATCAACAAAGCATAAATAACTTCTGTCATCAGCTAAGGTCGCTCACCGGTTTGTTGACCCTATGATACCTATAGTTAACTGCATCCGGCCTGCCTCAACATAGCACCTATAGATGCGTCTATATGCCACAACTAGCCACGAACGAGGCATTAGCTACATTGTTCGTATCGCGTTTACAATTCAAAATGTACTTTATGTAGCCGTATTACGGTTTATATTTGATTGTTAATTAGATGCGTCGTTTTCATATTGACTCCTTTTGTGTCTAGAACAAAATAAAGTTTGTTTGTGATAGGATTTGTACGTTCTCGGAGGAGCTCGTTTACCGATTTCTGATAAAGTAAATATAATATTGTTTTTTCCAGCTTACTGAATAATTGCGTTGCTCAATAATAAGTGCGTAAATATAGGGTTAAAAACAACAAACTTTTGTAAAAATAAAAACCTAATACTTAGTTAGACCTTGATATTGTTGAACCGTAGTAATTGGCCTTTAGTTGAAATCCAAGGTATTCTTAAAAACTAGACCTGATCTATGACATTTACTCATCAGTTCTGTTGATATGAGTCACAGGTTTTCGTGGACAAAAAATGTGTATCATCGCATACAAATGTGTCATTTTCTTAGAAAAGGAAAAGTGGGAAATTTGTCACAACTTGCCACCGTCAAGAGAATAGCTTCTTCCAATTTTTGCTGTATTGAATTGTATATTATATTCAGAATCAGAAAAAAGACGCATCTGTTAACTTTTTTGTTTGCCATCCTTGACACAATAACAATATACATACGCTATGCATACCTACTACGCAAGTATATAAGTATGAGCCTACTTATTTACATAAAAATTCATAATAAACATTTTTCTCCACATTGAGTTAAATACTTACGTCAATTTACTTATCAAGACAGAACAAATGATTTAAAAGAAAATATACCTCCTATTATAAACACTTACAAGCAAATAGCGACAAGTAACGCTTTGAAAAGCGTATACATGTAAATAATCAATATCTTTTATATTTCTGTGTGAGAACAACCAGCTGCCTATAACGATATAATAGACTTATTTTTCAATATACTATAACCACAACTTTAATAATACTCTTCGTAACTGACAGTTGGTTTAATTAATAACATAGTAATAACTTTTGATGCTGATATTGCCAAAAATATTAAAAATGAACTTCGTTATTCGAAAATATCAATTTATGAGCGAGTGAAAAAAAATCTATAAATTATCGTTGCACCCCTACGAATTACAAGCACACAAGCAAACCGCGCGTGCCCCGCACACATACGCATCGTGTATGTACAGTAGGGGACGCCAGCTGCAAAACTTGAATCCAAAAGCCTGCGAATATCAAAGTTTTATTATTAACTACAGCGGCGCCTAGCGTCGCTCGTGAATTAATAATTTGTTGCCAAGGTTTTTAGAGGTTTTGTTTGTAGTTTGATGAAGTAATATATTACGTGCAAATGATGTTTGAAAGGTCAGTTCAGTGGGGAATAGGTAGTATAAATAAAACTAACTTGTTCTAGTTTGTAGGTTTACTGCATTTTGTAGTAATCGCAACATTTTAAACAAATACTAGGCCAATGTGTCTTCCAAAAGCTCAACTTAACTCAGATTTTATGTCTTGCTCAGTGAAATTCGTTAAGTAAAATGTGATTAATAATGTTCTGCACTCTTATAGTTACTATTATTTATTATCTCACAGTCATAAAAGTTGTCTAGAAGAGATCGCTGTGAGTTGTAACTTTATAAGACAAGACCGCTAACAGTAATAACAAAAATTGTGGGTTACGTTTGTATTTATTTTTTCTAAATGGTGTACTATACAGAATTATTTCGTGTTTGCCTTATAAAACTTTAACTACTTTTATTTTAAATAATGCTATAAAATATCATTAGGCAGGTTATCTTTTATTTACACTAAACACGCTACTATGCCTATCAGTTTTAAATGTTAAATTGTGTTATATAAAGTAGGCCTAGTCGATTTGAAAAATGTTTAAAATTTATTATTCACAAATAAAAATAATAATTATCAAATCGATAATATTATTAAATAGTAACTATTTTAAAAGTTAATAACTAAATATTTATATAAATTATCAAAGTAAAATTATATAGTTATAGATATGTCTACATTAAAATACTCTAAAGATAAAAGCATGGGAAAGTTTGAGAATTACCTTAGTCAACCGATAATATTTAGGGTTCTTTTTTGTTGTAATGATCTCGTCCGTAACGTATGGGTGCCTTTGCCTGCAGCACAACTTTTTTTTTCCAAAACTTGACCCCCACAGTCAGTTATGATTCGACAGTCGACGCGAGCGGTTGTGTCTCCGCCAACGTTTGAATTCTAGTCATTGTGTCCAAAATTACTTAGTTTTAACTAGTGTTTCTGAACGTTCGATTAACGTTCTTAGTTTAATATTTAGCGGTAAATAGTTGTGCGTTTTTAAATTTAATTTTATAGTTTTTATTGATACAAGACTGATTTTAATGAACGGATTTGGATTACTTTGGTAAGTGTGATTTCTTTGACTCAAACTTTGTTTTAATAACTTTCTGTTATTGAAACAAATTTATTTAGTTTTGTATAGAAAGTATCAATAAAATTTGCCTTTGGATATTATATAAACACCTGCTGACGCGCACATGTTGTTTTTATTGAGAACTTTTAGCACGTTTTAATATATTACGTATCGTATTAATAAATTCATAAATATACGTTTATATATTTTCAAGTTTCAAGGCCTTATAGTGACGTCACCAAACAATTTCAATTGGTGGTCTCCAATAAACGTCACGGAAACTTAAACAGCGCGACGTTTTTATAACCCGTATAAATTGAAAAGATATATTGCCCAATCTAGTGGATTATCTTTCGTGAACAGCTTGATTTAAACGTATTATATTATCTCGTATATTTTAGTGGCTGTTTGACTTTAGACTTACAACTTTTTACTTTAATGTTGCATCTATCTTGCCCGTTTTATTCGCCTTACGACTTTTCACTTCGAAGTTACATCTTTCTTATCTCTTTTACTATCCTAATTTGGTAAAGTTTACAATGAAAGACTAACGCTTTTGTCTGATGCATGTGAATGAATGATTTTTTTTAATGGATGATACACAAACTGTGAGTCATTAGCTGTGTTAAATAAAATCGGGACAGACAAAGTTTGTCTGTACCTATTTTATTGATCAAGATCCATTCAATTTTGCAGAAACCATGCTCCAAATAAATCTGAATTAAGTTTATCTTCAATCATTTATCTACATATCAAATGTATTATTCTTACTAGTTTGCCACCTGAGTTGTATAAAAAAAATTGCGGACTTAGTCATTCATGATGTGAACACAAATTAAAAACCTTTATCGCTTCACTTTATTATGTTCATTGTGCCTATTGAAATTAAAACGCAAACAAACATTTGTACTGAACTGAAAATTTTCTGTGTCCATAATCGTTACGTTATAACACACAGTGCACTGCCCAAGTAAACATTGCCCGGATAAAATAAATTCAAAAGCTTCGTATAAAATTGCTAACCCGTTCTAAAAGCCGAGAGGTCGAGTCCCAGATGAATTGTTTCGTGGTCCAGTTGTGAGATTCAAAGTCGTTACAGTGTGCACTGATATTTGCTGAAGCTATTAATCAAATCAGAGCAAACGTCTAACTGAAATCTGAATCGCAAATCCCGAGTGGCTGTCATAGTGGTGTGACTTGAGTACAAAATATCAGACCAAAATAATAATTGCGAAAGTTTGGGAGTGACTGATTTTGTATTTTTCTCGTGGTATATTATTTATAAATAATATACCACGGGAACATAAACGTCAATACGCATAATAAGCTGACGCCTGATGCAATAAACTTACGTTTATAAAAAGTGTGAGTTCAAAGCTTACGAAAAGAAAAATTTAAGCATTTAAGAAAAAAAGTTTGTGACTGATTTCTATTCTGTTTGCTACTTCATCACTGCTCAACAGATTTGAGTGAAATTTCGACTTCTTTACAAAAAAAAAGAACCGCAGCGCAGGTACAAAATGGATTCACGTCTATATAAAGGTGTATTTTTTCTTAAAGAATAACAGAAACCGAAATAACTAATAATAATTTGAGAGTAGTTTCACCTCGACAGGGTAAATGGCCAGGATTCGAACACAGGACCTCTTGATAACTTGCACTACAATGTTTTCAGTTGACGAACTTATTGCCGTAAACCAGACTAGCTTGTTCTCAAAAGTGGGACAGTGGGAAGACTGGGAAATAGCAAGCGTTTAGCGATTCGCTGCTCCTGTCTAACATATTCTCACCCTTACCACAGAGGCGGAACTAGCATTAATAAGTATTTGAACACTGAGCGAAGACTCGTCCAATCCACCAAACTTATCATTTAAATCTCAGCTGAATTGTCAAATCCATTTCTACTATATTCACGCCTTTTATCCTTTGTTGTAGGCAGAGATAACAACTCGTTATTTACTTCTGTCTTTACACAGTTCATAATACTTGCACATCATTAATGCAAGCCCTTCAGTTACGAATGCATTTGGAATGCCATTTTTTAATACATCATTAACTTAATTAGTATATTATGTTCTACAAGGTCGACCCCGCCCTCCTTACCCACTTACGTGTATCATAGGTACTTGATGTGTCATTCAAATTAAACCACCTTAGTATAGCATACACTTTTTAATTCTCCTTACAACATACAAACATTCAATGAACCTTATTTTAAAGTCACTTAAAACATTTTGTTAGGATAATCAATGGCTACATAAAATTTTAATGTTATTGATGTACTAACAATACTAGCATAATTTACATAGTATTTACTATAGTAGTAATAAAATAACCGACCGTTATAACAATATGAAGTACTCCGTTACAATATTAGTGAGTTAATGTAGTATGATGATCATATCTGGTTCTAAAGCTTTTAGCATTGTGCATTCATCTCAGACAGCTGGATCGATGATCACATTAAGATGCTATCAGCATTCATATGGAGCTATAGATCGTAGCAGTCTCTTAGCAGTTCATCTCTTGATAGTATATCAAGCTTAAAGATACTCAAACCAATTTTTAGAACAAATAGTACTTGCAATACTAGCGGTTATAGGTTTTTGATCATATCTTAGGTTTGACTTAACTAAATGCAATCAAACTTACGACAGATTTTAAATCTGACCGAGACCTTTCTCATAGAAAATACCGCATCAAAATACGGCTAGAAGTTTTTACGTATATCACGAAGAAACAGAAGAATTCCAAAACAATATTTTTGTGAAAATCTCAAGTATTTTTTTTTTATCTACAATGTACAGACTCAACTAATTTTCAATTTTGTAACAGTATAGATACCTAGATGAATGAATATTAAATACATAACTTCAATAGAATTATAGATGCCATTTTAGATTGAAATTATAAAAACAATACTATGTATCGAGAACTTGGTACATAAAATCTACTGTTTGCTCCGTGTGTCTCGCGAACCAAATCTTTACTCCTGGGAATTCTCAAATATGATCATAAGACAATTCTTCAAAGTAATATCTACAAAGCTACGAGTTTATCAAGCGACAAGCGACCATATTCTCGAACAAATATAACTACAAGCAAACGTATTCACTTTATTAAATCACGAAGACACAAAAGGCAATGTTGATTGTAGACGCGTTTCTTTGCCCTATCAAAGGAATTGTTGCTAACAGTTAGACTTGTTTTCACCGGCGGCTATTCTTCGCGGTCTCTGCTTATTCAGACTTTAAAACCCTGCCTTCTTGTCACAAAAACTTTTTTATTATGTATTTTTTGCACAGAAAACTCTTGTAGGTACTAAATAATTATCCCCGTAGCAGCGTTTCACAAACTTTTATTTATTATTTTTTTAATGACTACATTTACTGAATGTTTACTTCTACAATGATGGTGTTTGAAAATATAATTATAAACCTGCCTATTATAAATATGGACAGAAAGGGCACCAAGATTTAAATCATACAAGAACAGGGTAAAATTATACATCAAGCGCCTGACAAAAATTTTATAGCAATCAAAAGTTTACTTACAATTATTTGTTTCACACACAGCTAGGCGTTGCGATCCTAGCTAATATAATAAAATTGCTATATTTATATTATTTTTAAGCCCACCTTTAAGTCTAGGTATGATTATATTTTATTAGTGTAGCCCGCGTGGGCGTCCGTGCAAAATCCTGCAACCCACGGAATCCTATCCGGAGATAATATAGGCAATGTGTTATTCCAGACCATAATCGAGTTGCATTATGATCTGGAATAACGCATTGGCCAAATTTTATACAGATCCGTTCAGCCGTGGTTGTATTCCAGTTCCTGCTCATCATGAAAACGTATTGTATGTGTTATATCGGACTATTATCCATCCCAGTACTAAATTTTAGCCAGATCCGTTGGATATAACTAGCAAGCATTTTTTTTTATTTATTTATTTACATCTATAGATACATCGCCCTTACAGAATACATATCTTACTTATCAGTACTATCAATAAATAGATAATATTTTATAATAATATTTCTTAGTCATTCTGTGAGTGTATTCCCACGACAGCGAACCAACACTACGTTCTAAGAAATCTCATTTACAAAAATAAATTTGCATTTGAAATATGGCTCTTTACTCTACTTGTCTTTCACTAAACGGTTTAGCAACATCTTTGGTAAGTTTGTCCCTGTGTTTACCTGTTCTTTTATTGTCAGAAGCAAAGCTTTTGTTGTTATAAAAGATTTTCAGGTAATATCGTCAAGTATTTTGATCACAGTTTGAATATAAAGGGGCATGACGGGCGTTTTTTTTTGTATGTTCGTAGAGTTGTAGAGTTCGTATAGAACTGTAGTATCTATACTACAGTTCTATACATACATGCATGGCACTGTACGTTCTAGGATACGGCTAAATGTATTTATGGACATACTAACTGTTGCTCAGGGCTCCGCTCGATATTCTAATCGTCCTCCACGTTTATGAACCTATTTCGGGGATGAAAAGTAGCCTATTTATTTCCTTTTCCAGACCATAATTTCTGTGCCAAATAACAGAAATATCCCTATTCATTTTATAATCGAGTTATTCCCAACGGACCCCGAAGTCTATATACATAGGTCTGGTACGTATGCTCACGCCTTTATCACTCCGAGGTAGGCAGAGACAACAGACCGCCATGTGCTTCTGTCCTTACATACTTAACGCGCTTCCTCTGCTGTCATTAAACCTTGCATGCAAGCCCGCTAGTTTCGAGTGCTTTTGACCGTTTTTGCCTGTAAGCAAAAACGACTTGTTGCTACAAGTGACATTCACAAGGTCACACACACGCACACGTGCACACCCACGCACACGTGCACACCCATGCACACGTGCACACTCACGTGCACATCCATGCACACGTGCACACCCACGCACACGTGCACACTCACGCACACGTGCACATCCAAGCACACGTGCACATCCATGCACACGTGCACACCCATGAACACGTGCACACCCATGAACACGTGCACACCCATGCACACGTGCATACTCATGCACACGTGCACACCCATGCACACGTGCACACCCACGCACACGTGCACACACACACACACACACACATTTTCTATTACACAGATAAATTGTTGCGAATTTATCAGATTGAAAAGAAAATCACACTCGATCCCTAATTTGGGTCTAAGGGCTGAAACTACGAAAGATCATTGCTGAGAGAAAAAAAAAGTATCCTCCATTACTCATCTCTGGTATGCCCTTCGAGACGCCATTCGAGATTAATCAAATTAATTACATTCATTTCCCAGTGTAAGAGGCTGGAGGGCTTGGGCTTAGACGCAAGCGTTTAACAAGCAAGACGTGACTTAGTTTTTATGACGAAAAAAGTTAAAGCGATTTTCTAATAACGTAGAGAGCTTTGAATTTAGAATTTTTCAAAAATTAATCACCGCCATTTTTAAAAAGAAATTCTACGAAGTATTTATTGTGACACTGGAATCTTGACTATAATCTGTGCTTAAAAATGTTACAGGGAGATAAAAGAAATTAGAGACAATTTAAAAAATACTTGGGTTATGTTAAATTAACGATTCTGAATGAATTGAGAATAATTTTATTGAATTTCTCGTCTATTTGTTCGCTGTGGACACAAAAACTTACAAAATAAAAATCCTAAATACTTATTTGGTAATATTTAAAACCGACCGATATTTCATTGCATTTGTGTAAGTAGAACCGGAGATATGACCAAAAACGATAATCATACTCCACGCGGGCGAAGACGTGGGCATCAGCTAGTTAAAGATAAGAAAGTTTAACAATATGAGTAGGTACGTACAAAAATACAGAGGAGTATGTGCTTTGAAATCCGCTGATCCCTTACATTTGTACCTAAAGTAAATTTTATTATGGCTACCTACGTCGAATGTCATTCCGAATGTAATAGATTTTCAGCACCCTGGCCGCTCGGACACTTAACAAGACATTGCCATCGTTCACGAACACATACCAAAATGAAAATTACAATTTTTAATGTTCACTTTGTGCGTAATCCCATAAATTTGAAATGAATTCCGGCAACTTTTAATGTTAATATCCTTGTAAATGAGCGTTTTTAAGCACTTTCAATTACGTAATATACAAATTTATATATACTTACAATACAACTAAATATGAAGCATATGGAGCTTAAAAAACCAATTACGGTAGACAATTAATTATGTATAACAAAACCAAAATACTAAAAAAAACAACCGCAAAGATTATTTATTTAGCAGGCATGTAAGTCCGTTTATTCAAAACTAACGTGATTGAGTAAGTTGCCTTCACAAACATTCATAGAAATTTAGCTAGAACATAGAGTTAACCAAAGCTTAGACGTTCACACTTGCTAGAGTTGCCAGCAATAGATTAATACGATTTCTGGGTATTTGCGTCGCAGCGAGCCGTAACTCAATTAGACGGAACTTAGTTAAATAGGTATATGAGCCGTGTGACGTAGGCGCACGACTTAAACGAATTACTCAGTAATAGAGAAGCAATAATGTGCTGAGATTTTACAGTAGCATTTATAATTCGATATTATTGAGATGAGAAAATAATTTTAAGTACTTGTGAAGGTGGAAAGCATTTAACCTAAAATGCTTTTTATATTTATTTAACGTTAAAGTTACTTTCTGTGGAACATAAAGGGATATTACCTATGTAAGTAGGTACTATCTTAACGAAACTCATCATGATCTATCGGCTATCGGTGGTTAAACAAATATCGTAGTGTAGCTTTTAGGTTACTAGTCAATAATTGCCACGCTAGTGTTGTCGACCACCCAGTAAAAGAGCAGGTAACTTTGCCTTGGTAAACTTGCCTTGTGAATATGCCTTACCTGCTCAGGTTTAGGTCGCAAAAAGGGTGCTCCGCCGTATTTAACGTGGTCCTTTAGTAGTGACGCCAGTTTTAAATGCTGTCTTAAAGCCAACACTCATCGAGAAACGAATAATGTTCAACCGTAAAAAAAGTTTCGGTAGAACAAACTACCCTCTTAAAAATACAGATAACATATTCGCGCCATTAAAATAATGTACATTATCTATGCGTAAAAAAATTTGAAATTCGAAAAAAATTGCATAAACCTCAAACTTGACCGTTAATTCGAGATTCTCACGAGATTTCAAATAAAGAACGCATTTACAAATTACCGTACAACAATGGTAAGTAAAAAATAAATTATCCAGTAGGTATATCTACGACTAGGGATGGCCCGACCGTTGACTTTATAGGGAATTTACTATTCTTATCCCGACCCCTATTTCCCCGTCTATTACATTCTCACGATCAGGTGTCTATTAAACTTCTTGGGACTAGACCTGTCTCAATATGGCGCCCTAACGGTTTTCTTTCACAGCCTTTTATGTGAATTCATGTATATTGTTTGTAGTGGTATTTTTGGGGTGACTTACACTTAATAGTTGTGTGAGACGAAGTAGCCATTGTTCTCGTAGTTCACGATCCTAGGATAGATTTAAATAGTCTTTGTTATTCAGAAGTCATTGAACCTTGCAATGTGACGACAAGATTTTTTCTTAATCTTTACGACTTGCTGTTTAATAATGGAATCTAGTTTCAACGAATTATAACTAGTTACATTATAAATGCGCATAAAAACTAAGGTCGGTGTAGATATTTTTTATTTTGATTAATATATTATTTATTGTTGCCAGGTCAAAAAATTTGCATGTCAATTACAATGTATGTTTAATATTGTTTATGGTCATCAGATATGCATTTAACTTTTAACTTACTTGAAGTTGTATTTTTTTTAAATTTAATATAGCAGGTAGTCTAGGTGCCCGAAGGATTCAGTTGGGTTGGGCAGCATTTGGCAAACTGCGTCGGGTTTTCTCCTCCCCCTTACCGCAATGCCTGAAATCGAGGGTCTTCGACCAGTGCGTCCTACCAGTCATGACCTACGGTGCCGAAACGTGGACACTGACTGTGGGGCTAGTCCACAAATTTAAAGTCGCGCAGCGGGCCATGGAGCGAGCTATGCTTGGAGTTTCTTTGAAGGACAAAATTCGCAACGAGGTCATCCGTCAAAGAACCAAAGTTACCGACATAGCTCGCCGAATAAGCAAGCTGAAATGGCAATGGGCTGGCCACATCTGTCGAAGGACCGATGGCCGTTGGAGCAAACGAGTCCTAGAGTGGAGACCACGAGTCGGCAAACGGAAGGTGGGACGCCCCTCAGCCAGATGGACCGATGACCTGAAAAAGGTAGCTGGGATGGACTGGATGCGAAAGGCGGAAAATCGGGTGGTATGGCGTACATTGGGAGAGGCCTATGTCCAGCAGTGGACGTCGACAGGCTAATTGATTGATTGATTGATTGAGGTAGTCTATTTATTTCTTCACTCTGCTCACAATACATCAATCAATTAGTTTGCCGTAGTGTTGTGCCAACAAAATTAGTTTTAATTTAAATAAATATTTATCTACCAATTCTTTTTAATACAATTTTGCTTTTCCTAACTTTTTTTTTCGTGCGGAAATTTCCACGGATACCTGCCTCGTTAACCAACAGGGGTGGTTACCTATATCCCGGGGTGCGAGGGAAATGCTCTTTGGGCTACCTTACACCCTGGCGTCAGAATACCATAGACGGCGTACGGTTTTAGTCGGTAAGAGTCCGACATAACCTGCCCCGCTGGCCGCGGGGTGGGTATCCATGAGGATTTCCGCACGGAAAGAAAAGGGGTGGTTATGTCGGACTCGGACCCCGGCTGACCCAGGGCTAAACTTGCTTTTCCTAACCTCAAACATCTAATCAACAACCTAACTCGGTACCAAGGTTAGGTTGTCGATAAGGTCGGTTAGTCTAATTCTGGTTAGGAATAAACCGTGATACCTAAGTATTGAATGTATTAAGAACATATCAAACAAATACTCAAGAACAAAAAGTAATACTTGTATTTCTATCTTTTTGCTTCAGCATGGCACTCTCTACAATTTTATATTTGCCCATAACATCGTTGGATCAATAACGGCACGGCCATAACCTATTACGAATGAAATTACAAATCAATAAAGCTTCATTTATTAAGCCTGTGGCAGTTGCATTGACAGACATCGTAGCTACAATAACACAATTTGTTTGTCTATACATTGTACTTATCTATAATAATAATAATACTTAACAATATAATATACTAATAATACTAGTGGTAGGTACAAAGGTGTGTATTTTGGGTGCATACCTACCTACTTTAAAGATGGCCTGTTCTGAATCTTGTTAAAAATTTCCCGTATCTACGAAGATATTATGATAAACTGCTAGGTATTTATTACCTTTGCAACACTTTTACATTGCATCTTTGAATATGAATATTTACCTACTTGCATATTAGTTAATTTATTACTTAGAAAACAAATTTAAACTTAAATATCACAAATCTAGATAATCAAGTCCTAAATCCAACAATTTTAAATTTCGAAACCCGCTCTAAAAACCCATTCCAACCATTATTATTAATTAAATTTAACATAAAATCCTAACAATTTTGAATTTCGAATATAGGTATATTACCGCGCTTAAAACCATAGATCTAACCGGCCTACCTTTTTCTCTTACTATTCACCCAAAAACTTAGCAAAGGCAACAACAAACAGCCTAATAAAGAGAAGTACGAATACCTACCTCGCCATCGCATTATAAAGTAATGCGCAAGCCAACCGCGTCGAGCCGCAATCAGCTGGCACCCCATAAGGCGCTACTCAGCAATAAATAATTCCGATTTAACAATATCACGCTTACGTGTTCCGGAGTTGTAAAATTAAGTTGACGAACAACCCATGTCGGAACGAAGGGGTAAGTAAAATGGAATGTTTACTAAGCTTGATATTAGTCGGAGAGCTGTTAATGAAAATTATATGCTGGTTTTTTTTTTAGCAAAAAAAAATATAAAAAGTAATAATAATTATTTATTTGTATATGTGCGGGTAATTTTTACAATATTTTGTATGTATATAGCTGCTTTTGTGCTATTTTTATCACAATTATAACATATTATTTATTTACACATACAACATGAATTATACTTATTTAAGCAGAAAATACGCAAATGTATGATAGGCAGTAGAAACATGTGTTCAGAATTTTTTAATAAATATAAATATCGAAAAGGTCTTGGTACACACATTTCGTGATGTTTATACTGATATTCTTTTTACATAAGTGAGGATGAACTTCGATCCGTCGGTTTCCCATCTACGCAATGTTATCGTGTACCCTCGTAAACTAAATAAAAATAAATTCTTGGTTCGCGAGAAAAATAATCCGAATATAGCGTTCGATTGCTACGTCAAAGGTTAGATTCCCGCTCAATGCAAATATTTGTATGCATGAATATGTCTATTCGCTTTGATCGAGGTGTGTTTGTACGTAAGAAAAAAATGTACCCATGTTTATCCGCATTCTAAAACCCATAATATATTATACCTATGACAAGCTGGTTTAGCTATGCTTACTTTGATTCTAAATAGCGTTGTGTAGGATGTCCTAGATTAGTTAATATTTTTCTAATTATTATTCTATGCTCTCATTTTAATTAATAATAATACCACTGTATGACGTCATAGCTGGTCATTTCAGGTATCTTAGATATTATTATAGCTGTATATTATGTCGTACAATATTATTGTATACAGCTCCTGTTCTATCTCGAAAGTAATTCTAATCTAAATGTAGATGAATTTTGGTAAATTTCGTGGTGTTCCGTAGGTGCAAGGTCGCGCCCACTTTGTACCGATTTTAATTGGGTACTGGTAGGCGTACAGTCAGCCACAAAAGTTGATTATGTTCAGATTTTAAAAATTAGTTTTTGAGCAAATTATATTTTATTTAATAATTTAACAGCTTAGTGGGCTGTATTGAACTCAGATTACAATAGGTATAATTAACAATTTTATTCATATTTTGAAGTTCGAAATCTGTGCAATCATCATGTAAAATTTACAGCCTAAAATATCTGATAACGGAAAAAAATATTGATTATTTTTTGCACATAATTTGCCCATGTCTTTCATCACCGACCCCCGAAAAAGAGATTTCTTCAGTATCTTTTTGTATACCATATAGTTTTTTCTCAGTAAAAATATTAATTTAAAAAATACACTGCTCATACATTGACAGTAAACTTAATCCTTAAATTCTTGAAATTCTGCTCAGTCTTATAGTTGAAACTTATAAATCAATAGCAAAAAAACAAAGATTCTTGACAGGCAGGCTTAAAGGTTATCCAACTCGAACCAGATCGAGAGAACATTATCAATATATCGTTCATATTACATCATAATACTAGTTTATCGAAAGTAGACCTAACATAACAAGCCGACAAAACAATCAGTAATCAAACTGCCTAAACTAGATCCATAAACTCCATCTAAAACCTGTTCATATAGGGTCATTTCGCCTGTTCGCGTCCACTTAGCGCAGTTGGCAAGTTTGACGGAGAAAATAAAAATGTACCAGTACTAATTTCAATTAAAAGTTTATTTAATCTGTTCATAATATTAGTCTAGTTTAAGGTAACCTTTAGTTTTATTCGAAATATCTTGTAGTTTTTTTTCTAAAAATACAAACTTCAGAAATAGGCGATTTACCCAGTTCGCGTCCATAAAATCCAATTTGCGTCCACCTGCTGGACCAGTTTGCGTCCACTGGAAATTTGAATTTTTCACAGGAAATTTGAATTTTTCACTGGAAATTCACATTTGAAAATGTTAAGAAGCCATTTAACAACCTTGTTTTTTACCATCTACTCCTATTTTTCACGCGGAAATCTCTAAGGTTACCACCCACCAGTGGGGGCGTTATGTTGGAATCGAACTGATTAAAACCGTACGCCATCTCGGGTTTTCTAACGCCAGGGTGTCGCCACCGCCACCTCAGCCTGCTTCTGCTAGGTTGACAGGTGGCTCCACGCGTCATCCCTAACCCTGCACTCATGGAGGACAAAGTTCGTTGAACGACCTCTGACGCCTGAGTCGCCTGCGCCTGTTGTGGTCGCCTCTCCCAGACCTTTTCCGTCGCCTCTTTCTCGAGCATGACTTACTCGCAAAGTGAGGCAGCGGCATCGCCCGCCCGCTCTGCAGCATCGCTGTGAGTCAGACTCTCAGTGAGAGGACTCCCACTTCGAGGGCCACCACGAGGGCTCGCCTCGACACCTCCTACGCCCTGCATTCTGCCAGTGTGTGCATCCCTAAGTTCTAACTTGCATCACAGTGATGACATTCAGCCGTTGGCAGGAGCCAACGGCTTCCTGATCAGACACAAGTGATCCCCGAAGTATGTGTTCATGGAGATCACCTGCGTCAGGTGTAACGAGAGGCTCCCGTATGGGCTCTCTAGCCAGTCCTTATGATGGTCACCTACTAAACCTAGCGCAGGTTCTGTGCCCGGTTTCTTTACTCCATCTTGTCTGCGCCCACTGATTTTGTCTTGTCCATATTGTCGTTTTGGGAATAGCATATTTGTCTTACCGATTTCTGCTTCTCTCGAATTTCACTCAATGCTTTCCTTAAATCGTCTTCTGTGTATGTTCTTTATCCTTCTTTCTTATATTAGCAGTAGGAAATTAATTTTAATAATGGACGCGATTTGTTCTTGTCATTATTCCCTGCAGGTATAGTTTGCGTCCATTGCGGACGCAATCTGGAAGTTCTATAAATTCAGTGTAGTAATTCGCGTCCACCTTATTTTAATTGGTAATTATAAAAAAAATTGCAAATTCATAATGAATATAATCCCTTTTATCATTATCGACGTCTAGAAACAGCTATGTATTCAAAATACACATAAAACAATAAAAGACTTGCCTTCAAACGCACCGCTGTCCACTACCTTTTTTCTTAAAATTTCGCGGATTCGCGCTCTCTCGTTGAACAGCCGTCACTAACTATTTTTTTACACAGGATTGGTTGGGCGCACAGAACTTTTACCTATGCGTACGTGGCTCTTATACAATGAGGTATTGGTGGTAATGACTTTTCGACTAATTGATGTGTTAGTATACTTAATTTCGAGAGTTTTCAAAGAGAGGTCCGTAAAATGGACGCGAATAGGGCGATGGACGCGAACAGGCGAACTTACCCTACCTACTCCTTCCTGTGGCCGGACGTGGCCAAACCGTGTCCATTAGCCGTTGGAAACGTTTTTAATTTAGTCGAAACCCTCGTTGGATTAATGGACTGTTACCGTGACAAGACGCGATAATAGCATTTAAAAAATCGTTACAGAGCTTTTTTTAAAAAACGGATTTATGGTTTTTTTTGGAGTCGGTCAGTGTTATTGTTTTATGAGCTCATGGGCATATCGCCGGTAACTGGTTGAATTTCGTTTTTTTTTTTCATTACGATAATGATTTGTTACTATTTTGTACATCTTACCTAGATTTTAATTTGCGATTGTATTACAAAATGCTGTAGTGGGTATTTGTGGGTCATATGTTTGTGCTGTCTTTTGTCTATTTAATTTCAATTCTTTAATTTATTTCGGTTGACTTTTGATGTTAGGTTGTACTCTCAATTTTTTTTGTCACTAGTGAGTTCCTGTGATTTATGAATGTGAGTGCGAGTGTGTGTGCGTTCTTGCTCTGACTTCTAGTGACAATAACTTGCCAATAAAGGGACAATTAATGTTTAGTTTCATTAACTTTCTAGTAAACCGAGTCCTTGAAGATTAGCTCGAAGGTCAATGAAGGTTCAGAGCCCTGAAACATTTGTAAAAGCCAACGTTTCCATTAACTTAATACCATGATTATAATTTGTTACCGAAATGTAGTCGAAATTTTGATAGAATTTATGTAATAATGTAGGACGTTAAATGTTGTTACACAGAGTGAAATAACCCTCTTAGGGTGGCGGGCGCTGTTTTATGAGAAATTTTGCCCATCTAGGTGTTTGTATTTTAAGATTTACATCCCTTTTAGAGCTAATGTACGAGAAGACGGGCAGATAAAAACTAGTTTATTACCTATGATTTATTTTCTTCACTAGCTGCGCCGCTGGAGTTTATTCGTAGTTACTTAATAGCGTGTATGTTACAGGGCATAAATTATCTCTGTTCCAAGTTTCACTAAAATTCGTCCAGTAATTTTAGTATGAAGGAGTCTTGAATATAAAACTGACACACGCACTCACAAATTTATAAAATTAATGGGATTTTATCCATATATTATTTCATTATCTTATGCATATAATTTGAAATTCGAAGCTTGTGAAACCTATGTCATAATATATACAGTATCAATTCACACGGTTTGTAGGTATATTTACTCCTAGACTCAAAACACACGCACACACACCAGCACTCAACTGAGATTATCGGCGTGAGTTGCCCCCATGTGTACGCTTCTCCATTGTATGAAAATAACTTACATAAACTATTCAATGTTTACTGTGATAATGGCCTACATTAGCTCGAGATGGAGCAGGGTCGGATGCAGTCATTACCGCGGTCACGACCTTCTGCGAGGACGTTATCTTAAAGGAGAAAGAGCGGATCAAAGATGTCTGTGTATTTAAATTGCCTGTCATCATCAGCTTAGCGTTGCTCGCGATCCGAAGTTCTCACCATGGAGTCCAGGGTTCGCTTACTCTTTGTCCTCCATGTGGTATGGCTTCCACTACTTTTATGGGAGCGGATGCTGTTTGCACTTGCCTAATCAGTCTATCAGCTGGCTCACCGGCTTGCAGATGAGGTTGGCTACCAAGCTTGCCGTTTGGAAACAGATAATGTAAATCTCGCATTACATTGATACAATCTAAATTAAAACAATAATGAATTAGCAGTAGATTAAATAACTTAAAAAGAAATTTCTCCCGCCATTACTAATCTACTAATCAGCAATGTTGTCAAAAAGAATTCCTTATTTCAAACATGGAACGTAGCGCGACTGCCGATTAGAGTCAAAACAAGCGTGCTTAGTTGTTCCGTCACGTAGCAGATGTCAGATAAAACGTGGCATCGCTGTATTTAAATCATGCCCTGTAAACGGACGCCGCACCGCGACTTCCCTTCCAACTTCCACTGTACCTTGAGCCCTGACAACGGCGCTAGTTCACACTAGCAAACCCTGACGATGTTAACATTAAAAACAACTTTTAGTTTTCGGCTCCCGCCAATGCAGCTCTCAGTAAAATGGTTGGTAAGAACCAGCGTTAACGGAGTTCATTAATTACTTTTTTAAATTTTTACAGGAAAGGGGGTGGTTATGTGGTTTTATGCTTTAAATATCAAAATGTTTTTATTTTTCAGTCGATGTCTATGTTTATTTTAATAATTTATTAACTCTTGCTATGTTTTGATAATGTACCTATATCAAAATGCAGATATTTCGTTTGATTATTCAACTGAAAAGGTACTTAATAATTTAAGCTGTAAAGTTTAAAATCCTGGTTTATGTTCGACCATAAAGAATATTATTCCAATTTTGAATTTCACACATGAACGCTGTTTGATTTTGCGTAGGAAAGGTTAGTAATAAAAGCTGCTAAGTATGCAATGACATTCCGAAATGGAAGTTGAAAACATGTTGAAAATGTTTTTGTATAATTTTAAACGCTAATCCTATAAGTATAAATTTCAACATATATTAGTACCTATTTTATGACTTGGAAATTATTAGCAAACAACTAATTATTATCGTTAATGATTACCGATTAATAAAAAGCAAACTTTAAAAATATGGCAATTCACTTTCGTTTGCGTAATTTCGTAGACAGCAATAATGTCTAACCAACTCAAATTTTGTCGGCATTTCAATTGTTCGTTCCTTCTAAGATTATGTCAAAAATTTGAATAGGATTTTTGTTGCTGAACGTACATGATCACTTCATACGTATTGAAATCTAGTCCTAAATATATTCATTGTTATAATTACTGCGTTGTAATGAAACGTATACATTCACATAATTAAAATTGACGCGAATTAATTCGATCATTTACTGTTTGTATTACAGAGCTGTTGTATCGGCCGCCATTTTGAATGGAACACGCTTGTTTTAAATTCAAAATGCGCGTAATTATACGGAATTAATTATGTTTTCTTTTCATATATTCTGTATCGCGACATGTTTTAATATTGTTCCTGCATAGTTGCGTTAACATTTTTACATGCTAACTACACGGACGGACATGGTTTTATAAGTTCGCTTGATTGCCAATTAATTTAGCTTTTCGTTTTTTGACAGCGAAAACAATCGTAACATCCAAATATGACGTCATACTGTGTGGTAGATATAAAGGACAAAATTGTAAAGGATGTAATTTTCACTATCAATTATAATTATTTTCTAAGGTTTGTTAATAATTATTATAATTCAACAATAAGTAGGACAGGTTTAATCTTAATAGAGGAAGCTCGAGAATTGTGAAGGACATAACTAAATAACGGGCTGTTGTCTCTGCCTACCCCGGAGGGATAAAGGCGTGAGTACGTACGTATGTATGTAACAATAAATAGGTATCCAATTTGGGGTTAACCCACTATGAAATTTGAAAACCGAAATATCTCAATATTCGATTTAAGTTTTTCAATTCGGCATTGGATTATGTGATAACTGAAGCGATGAACTGAGCTGGCTAAATGACATGCATAGGGTTGGCACACATTCTTTATGTAACATTTTTTTTTTTTGGTAATTTGATTAAGGGACGAGGCTTTCCTATTCTTCAGATGACAGTCGCGCAAAGGAAAAGAAGAAAAGGAAGACGGCTCCGTGATGTAAGCATCGGATAGGTACCTACAACCCCCCGGTTGTAGGTACCTATCCGATTAGTGTTAACCCCTTAACACTAAGATGATGATGATGATGATGTATTTTGGGAAAGTCGGTCTAGTTTCATAACCAAGTTAAGAAAATGAACAAGGATCAATATCACATCAAGAAGTAAAAAGTACTATACCGAGACGCTCATAATCGTTACTTGGTACCTCCTGAACTCCTGAAATTATAATAAACTCCTATGTATAACCTCTTGTAGTCACAATAAAATAACTTTTAGCATCGAATAAAATAGTAAACAGAAATCGAAAGTGCACGAAACTTCAAACTCACACCCCTAGCCGTACATTATCAAGTTGGACCGTTTTCTACACCATTTGACGTCGTTTAGCATCGATTTTAATTTGTACTCGCTTGCATATCGAGATATCGGACGGCTTTATTCGGAATCACGTAGCGTAATGTACGCTCCAGTAACGCGATACACGGTTGGATAGGTTATGGCCGGCATTAATTTTTGAAAATGGAAATAAAAATGTACAACTTACTTTGTTTTGGTATGTTTTAGTAGATTAGTTGTAGGTTTTTAAGCTGGTATATAGATTTTCTTTTAAGGTTGTATGGAGCCCTCCCAAAGTCATTGGGGTACAAACTAAGCTCATCTGTTGATCGACTGACTAGTTTCTGGTTCTATCTTTCCTGTCAGTGTTAGGGCGTCAGATGGCAGCCGCAGTCGTCAAAATTAATTGGAGTGGGAGAGACACATTCTTTACTTCAAAAAAAGTGACTGCCATCTGACTTCCCAACTCCGAGAGGAATGTCTGCGCCAGAGAATCGTCCGTCAATCAGCAGGTATACCATCTTCAAAATGAGATTGACTTGAGTCCTGATGATCTTAGTAGGGCCCCATACACTTTACCACCTTACTCTACAGTCATTAATTTGGAGCGATTAGAAATGCTTCTAACGTGCTTTTTTAAATCTGTGCTCGACAACATGCCCCACGCGATGGTTTATTCCACACCAATTTTGTGGCAAAAAGTGTAACGACTTTGACCTCAATTACCAGATCTAAGTTTCGTAAATACAGTCTATATATAAACTCATGGTGTAATAGGTCAGTGCTATGAATAGCACAGCAACAAGTAGGCTAGCCTTATTTGCTTAAAAGCGACAGTTGAATTCAGGGGGTTACCATGAAACTCACTCCCACACGATAGACGTAAAACGTACACAATTACACATGATGGGCTACGCTCCGGTAAACCATCACGGTTGTGGACAGAGGGTAATAGTGTTTATGGTAAGCAGTGGCCATCTTAACGCGCAATAGGGATTTCTTCGGTTTTGTGGGACACCCTTCCTGAGACTTTACCTTTAGCTTATATGTGAAGTCATATTGACGTGACTGATATATAAAACAACATTTCAAAAGAATCGTGGAGTAGCAATAAGTTATGCATCAGTGTTTAAATACCTACATGATAATGATCTTTATTTCGTGTGGAAATCCCCATGGGCAGCTATCTGGGGAGGTCATGTCGGACTCGTACTGACTAAAACTGTACATCGTCTTGTGTTTCAATTACTGGAGTGTACACCCCTTGCCTGCTCTCCAACATGCCTTCTACTGTCCAAACTTTTGCTCAAACAGTCCTCTACAGGGACAATCCCGCCTCTGCCGGAATGGGCCGCTGGTCTCCGTTGCCCGGTTTGTACCGAGGTTCCGGACCACGTACCCCAACGTGATAATAACCTAGCTATTGTATGTATCACACCGAAAATAAAACGATTACCACAAACTTTACGAGTTACGACAAACAAAATGAAACTACTTCAGACTAGACTTGTTGCGAACGTAATAACAAATAAATTGTCATTGTTAAATTGAATATAGAAGCCACTAAAATTGTGCAGACGTTTCCCTCAGTATATAAACAGTATATTTCAGTGAGACGGCACAATTTGCTGCGGACCGTCCCCTTTGCTGTCGGATCGTCTTTGTACAACATTATAAAATATTACATAGGTCTAATGATGTTGCTTTTGATCTTATAGCATAGTCGCAAATGAGGTACTAGTGAATTTTGCCCTTGTTCATCTTAGTTTTATCACACTTAACGTATCTGTCTTTTGACTTTTGACCAGATATTTTTTAGTAAATACTCATAAGGAATGAATATATCAGAGAAAGTTTGAAGTGGCATCAGTGAATGGAAAATTGAGAAGCGAGCGACTGTCATGGTAGATATGATACGAAAATAATGTTGTTGGGTTCAGAGCCTTTAGGCGGCCGGTAGGCCTAAGAAAAGATGGATAGAATGTGTGAAAAAGGATATGGAATGGGAGTGACTGAGGAGATGGTATCTGACAGGAATGTATTGAGGAGAATGACATGTTGCGCCAACCCTAAATATGAGAAAAAGGCAGGGAGATAATGACTTATTGTAAACTTCAGTTCAAACTAAAGTTAGCTGTTAACTATAAACGTATTATTCTATAGTATCAAAACGAATGTAGTATCTACACACGTCAATAGTCGGCTTACCAAAAATTGGACAGTGACAAATCCGTATTGAGTCTACAAAATTGAAACTTGCAAGCAACACTATTTATCACAGGAATGGTATCGAATTTCATGCCTCTTACGAAACAAAGGACCGTAACTCTGTACACGGGAACCCCTAAACCGTCAATAGAGTTTTTCGTACAATTGACGTTTATTTGCCTCGTATTTCGACTTTCAACCATAGACGTATAAATAAACGGATTGAATCTACCTAAGACGAGACTGTGTGAGTTAATTTTGGGTTGCAACATGTGCCCAATTTTTATTGAATTTTTTTTTATATATTCAGTCCGTCAATTGACTTAACCCTGCTGGATGGTAAGAAGCTAGGGTAAAGTCCAGAGGGTACTGGCCGCCATTCTAGATACCATTCGTCCCAAAACGGCGGTCCCTACCTTGACGGCCTAGAAGCTTTCTTGCTGTCACAAGTCTTTACACCTAGTCTTTTAAGTGGCGCCTGAAAAAGCATGTCCCTGGTCCTAAAACTTTACCTTTCGCTTACCATCAGGCGAGGTGAAGTCATTTTAACGTATCCTATATAAAAAAATGTATTTTTATTTTTCGCCACGTAAACTAACTGAATCAAATAACGTTTACTGCGTAGTGGCTGACTAGTGTGTGAGTATCGTCAGTTGTATTCTTCGACGCGTTCCGTTCGTTAGTTTTATATTTCTGATTCCGACTGTTTGCAAGGTTTCAAGTTTAATCAAATATTGAACGAAATCAAGGACACTGTTGTTTACTTGCACTAAATCAGTGATTTAGTAATGGGCTCATTGCGGGTAGTGGGGGATGGTTAATTTATTAGATGGCCTGGCATTGTAGTAGGTAGTCACCCGGCTGGACATTGGGGTTTCCCGAGGGATTAGTCAAGACTTGGAAAATGGCGGCGGTTCTATGTGCGGTAAAAGACTCTTGGTATTATGAACAAAGGAAAATATAATGTGCTCAAACTTTGAGTAGGTCTTACAGTTTTATTTAAGCTTGAGTTCTAAAAGCTGTTTTTAATGCTTTTGCGTGTAGTAACACACATTTTTGTAGGTATTTTTTGAAAAACATTTTAGGCCCAAAGTATAGCTTGATTTGCTTGTAATATGGGTTCACAACATGTAGACATTTTTTTTCTAAATTCTTACACATGCAAAGAAACATAATACAAATAGATCATTGCAAGTACCTACAGATCTTCATGCATTCAAATTTTTGGACTGCGATAATCGAAGTCAATATAGGGTAAAACCGTTAGAGATGGCCGTACGGGAGAGATGGCCAGTTGAAATATTTTCTAGTAATAATCGCTAGATGGTGTTGTTTTGTGATTAGTGGGCGGGGCGCATTGCTCGGGAGCAATAGTTGATTGCAATTTCGCAATAAAAAAAAACTCAAAGTAAGTAAAATTGAATTTAGTATAAATAGTACTGCTAAAATTTTATACAAGCTTCATATTTTTACTTGAAATGATATTTTTTCAATAAGTTACTTGTATTTTTATACGTTTTTTGAAGTTTGCATAAACATGTGTTCGTTCTAACCTCATAATGGCGGTCAAATAGTTTTTTTTTACTTTAATATTCGGTATGGCCATCTTTCCCATACAAAAAGGAGAGATGGCCGTATGCACTTTGGCTTAGATGACCATATTAGTTTGTGTTATTTTCTTTTATATTTAATTGTATTTTTTTTTATTTCAGATGCCAAATAAGTATCAAAGAAAAGCTATTGCCTCTCCTGACAACAGGAGTGAGGATTCGTTGAAAGCCACTATTAACAGCGTAAAAAATGGAGAATTGTCTGTATACAAACACACTTGAAAGACGGTACATAAATAAATATGATATGATAATGATAAAAAAGGGCCAATAGGGCCCACGTCAATGCTTGGGGAAGAAAACGAAAAAAAACTTAAATTAGCGAAAAAAGATTGGCTTCATTGCTTAATTTGTCAAATGTGGGTACACGAAAATTGTACAAAATTTGACGATATGTATTCAAAATGTGGACAGAAGAAAAAAACTGTAATTAAACCTGAAAGAATTAGTGGAAAAGGAAAGGGAAAAGGAAAATCTAGCAATGGCCATCTATCCCGTACACTTAAGGCCAACTCCCCCTGATGTGCCGGGTGAGATGGCCAACTACGTTTTTTTTTTAAATATTTTTTATATGTCATTTTTATTATAAAAACCTTTATGTCATGTTGATTATTCAAAGACTGATTATTGTTAATTATTTAAAAAATAAAGATTTGATTATACCATAATTATTTTTCATTTTATGATGCTTCAAAAAAACTATGGCCATCTCTAACGAACTTACCCTAACATACTGCTCGAACGCTTATCCCTCCCCTCACAGAAGTTTTTTATAAATACGCTATTGCTAAAATTGGTATCCTTTCTTGCCTTTGATGCGAAGGAATCCTTTAACGCCTAAAACCGAAGGTTTCTTTCTCAGGAATTCTTTCTCAAAACATCTTAATCAAAAAGTCCCTGCTCAAAATGTGAACTCAAAACCTTATATTCAACAGTCACACACCATTACACCAAATAAAAAATTAGCAATATCAGTAATATAACAGTTACGTAATACAAACAAAGAAGTTGAAATCCCGAAGGTCCTTGGTATAATGAAGGGTTTACGTACCTTGTACACTTGACGTCGGAGTCAGGCACCTCTTCAAACATTACAAGCACGATCGGAATCCGAAATCCTCACGAGCTTTGTCCCGCCGAATCGATCCTATTTCGAAGTCACCATTATTCTACAGTTTTCAGGTACAAAGGGGTCCAAATAGAGGCCCCTTTATATTCGAGGCAATAGAATTTTCACCATTTTCACGATTTCCGAACGTTCACTTAGTTTCCACCTTCTTTTAAATGTAAAATCTGGAGCGAAGCCAAGAAGATTGGTGAGCCTCGCCTTTCTGAAAAAATCTAGTAGGGTTGACAAATTGTTATTGGAAGTAGATTTCAATTAAATTATTAGATTTTTTTGCTATACTACAACGTAATCTGTAATATATATGAGGGAGCCTATAATATCCTCTCGTTGGAATCCTTCAAATAAATAAACAATAAAAATATAAATCTAATTTCGATGTTTTATAACCAGCAGTTTCTTCCTTATTGCGTCATAAACTTAACGGAATCAATCCTTAAAAGAGGGTCATGAACCTCTTTTAAAACCTCAGCAAATTAAATAATAACTCCTACACTAAATTCCTGGACATCATCACTCACAACTGCCTATTTTCATAATTAACCTCCCACACTTAAAAAATAATTACCCGGCCGATAATTGGTATCTTCACCTCATTTTCTGGGAGAAACGCTTTTCAATTTCACCAATGGAAAACTCATATCGAAGGTCGACTTCGTAATGGGAATTCTTTAGAAAGTAATTAATTTTTCCGCAAATAATTTTCTCCCCTACGGAATGTTATATTAATTTTCTAGTTGTCTTGTAACCGTCTTATTGATTTTTAGGCTTATGTTTCCAAATTTAGTGAGCCGAAGAGAATTGTATTTTAATTTAAAATCATAGAGTTTTAATTCGTTTGAAATTCAACGCTTGTTTTCTTCCTTTAGTTATGCAATGTTCGAAGGAACATTACATCATTACAGAAGGATATGTTATATTCAAAATTATATATAACATTCAAAATGATATGTTATATTGAAAATGATATGTTATGTTCAAAAAAACTTAACTAAAGAGGTATGCTACTTTAATTTGAAAGAAGTTTGTTGTAAACATGTTTTACTAATTACACTGTCTTTTTTTTTACAGGTAAGTAACTGAGGGGCGTTTACAATGAAGACTTGCTTTACTACCTACCTGCTTCCCACCGAAATTGAAACCGTATGTAATTTCTGCCTAATAATAATTTTAATAGGAAATTTCGGCATCTTATTTCGTAAATATTACACGAGATATTTGGGCTGAGTGGGATCATAACCCAAGTGGCAGCTTATTCAATTAACACAGGAATAAATCCAAGGATATTTTGGGATCTCTTGAAAGTGTGAATTAATATTAAGAACTGGGTCGAGTACTTGACAATTCGGGAAATCTACAGGAGATTATATCTCAAATATTGCTTTTAGGATACCTACTAATATCTTTTTTTATGAATCGGATAATATTTGTAAACAAAACCCTACAATGCTGGTTTTTAAGTACCTATATATTTAATATTAATTAGAAATTAATAGCTTCGTACCGAGTTTTAATTATATTTCAAATTAAATAAATTCTTTCAAAACTTTGTAAAATTCTTTTAATACTGTCTTGCTTGGCCGGTTTAAGAAAAGTTGGGATCTCAATTTGAAAGTTGAGTAAGTATACTCTTATTGATGGTTTAAATTCTTCTAATTTAACTTTAACTTCATCAATAAGTTCTATTCTAATTAAGTAAAAGATTCGTTAAATCAATTTTAATTTTTTCAAAGATGAAATAGGAGGGTGCGATCCATCTTTGTGTTCTATCGCCTCCCATTCCATGAAACCTTAACAAAATAGCTGAATCATGACCGAAGATATATTATCGAAAGTTATATATGATAATATTAAATCCATCCTCTCGTACCCGATTACTACAAAATAACAAAAAAATCGACGATGAAGCACTTAACCCTCATAATGCGATTATTAAAATCCACCCGCCGAAATTTATACAAAACCACGGAACTCATATTAATACGTATTAATCCGTATTTATTGAAATAATTCTGACCGAATTTGGATCACTGTTGCCCAAATATAAACATTTTAGGGTCTTGTATCGGAATTTGATTCAGAAATTGAAATATTAAGCTGACAAGTAATATTGCATATTACGTTACAATATTACATATAATGTATTGAATAACAAGTTAGGCGTAAAAGGTGACTGACAAATCCTTCGCTACGGACTTAGTCACGACAGGTGGCGAGAAACAGTATCCCGAAGTGTAGGTAGGTACCTCGGTACAAGGTATGAGCGATTGAGGGTTACAAGATTGTTCGTTTATACCGTACAATGCTGTTTAAACTTGATATGGAGTGCGAGACTGGTCTAGTCTGTTGCTATTCGTCCTCCTTCTCAAAATTCCACCACCATGTTTTTTACGTACCGAATTAACTAGTACTCTCACTAACCCCTTCATTAAAACTAAATTGCTTATGTCAGGAGTTCACTTCGGTATTGTAATGACCAGGATTCGAATCCAATACCTATCTATGTTAAGGCTGATTCCTTAACTACTAAACCACCGATGCTTTATTGCGATTAATACTTTCATTTTTCAATAGATCATCAATTTCATCAGTATACTTTCTATGATACTCATATCAACCCTGTCTTGCCTGCCCATTCTTGTTCACTCCACAGAAATAATACCTAATAAGAGGTATCTGGAGCTAGTATTCCTATTTTATTATCCGAGCTACCACGTACGTGATATATTAGAATAATTAAATACAATTAACTCCGTTTCCAAAAACGCCCAAGTCTGTTGCCTCAAACACGTTCCAGCAATTTAAGTAGGCAGAAAATTAATGTCCCTTTCGGTATCGCCGGAGCGGAATCTATTTCATCCCTTCTATTCTCACTTTGAGCGTATTTTTTTATTTATGGCTTCAGAGCTTATATTAAATCCCATTGGGGGTAAATAGAAAAGGTAAGGCTACGTGACGATCATCGCTATTAGCGGTTATTTTCGGTTCTTTGTGACTGTTGAACCGGTAAATGATTTACGGTTTTTTTGGTTGAAGAATTACGGTTTTATTTTGTGTGGTGTGGGATGGTGGATTAATGCAGTATTAGTTATAATGAAAATAATGGAGAAGGAAAGGAGGGGAGGAAAACTCTGGGATATCCTTTCTAGAGTACACAAGATTCCCCGGTTCAGCGTGTGTGTGTGAAATGACGAAACACTGCGCGGTTTTAGTAGGTTCGAATTCGACGTGCCGACCACGGCCATCTCCGATAGTGTGAAGCCCAAGCTGATTTCCGTAGGGGGAGGGGGTTAACCACGTAAACATATCTCTAAAATGAAGTCTAAAGATGTGACGAAGACTCGCGTAAAATAAGTATTAACAAACCTAAAAAACTAAATGCCATCAAAGTAATTACGTACAAACATAGATATAATTTCAAACAACTTAAACACATAACCCTCTTTTTTTAAATCACTAAAGTAGGTAAAAAATAATAGTAGTATGAAATTTGGGAATGAAAATATTCCCAACGAATTTCAACATTGCGGTTAGAGGATCTCGCACAGAGAGGAGGTCTGCAACAGATTTCAGTAACAGAATGAATAATGATTTTAAAAAATCCGTTTGTTTGCTACTTCATTAATCTTAGGATGTTGGTACTCGTTCAGATGAAATTGCAACTGAGTTTGTGACTAGCTGAGTGTACAGCAAATTGTTCTCAATTGGATAGATGGACCCACTGAACATTACTAGTTAGACTTTATTAACAGGCTGTTTCAATAAATAGCAAAAATAACTAGGTATTTTTTGTAGCATAGTAATCAAGTATACGAACGACTGGATTGTATTTAATTAGAGTTTTGAAATGAAAGCTTTTAAAAGAAGCTGTTATATGCCTATAGCAACCAGAACAGATGGTTTGGTATTTCTCCAAGACATGGAGCAGTTTTAATGTGTTAAGAATGGTCACCCATTCTAGGACCAACCTGACCAATATTAACCTTGCAATGTTTAGTACATTGCAAGGTTAATATTGGTCAGATTAGGTTAGTACTCGGTTAGGTATAACTTATCCACGAGCCCCTCAAGGATCTTAGTTTCGTATATTTTGTAACAGATTTTGATACAGTGCAATTCTTTTAAACTGCTGCCATCTGCCGGTTTTGCCCCAAAGTCTTGTCAATGATCTTTTCGTAAGAAATAAGTATAATTATTATTTCGCCTTGATATTTTGCGGTTATACGTTAACCACATAATGTTATTGAATTTCAAAAGAAATGTGGTAAGCAGTACAATAAAAGTGAATGATACTTATTAGCAACCTGTGAGGTACAGTAGCGTGACTAACGGCAACTTCTACCTTTAAAAATACTGACAAAACATTGGTCAGGGTCCTTTCATGCTAACACGGCATTTAAAAAAAAATCACGAATTTAAGATTTAAGTGGCCAGCACGATTAGACTCGACTGGGAAATACCGCCCGCTCTTCTCTCCTCTTATTTTCACTCCTATAATATTCCTCTAAGCAGGTAACATTATTCGCACCTCTGGCCTTGTAAGTGTTTACAGATCACTACAAACCAGCAAACAACTAAATGGTTAAGTTAACTTAATGCTATAAAAACAACATCCTGTATAGGTATAACATATTTGAATGAACTATAATTTTCAACTGTGACAATCAAAATTTTTAAATATCGAAATTTATTTTTATTTTCACAAAACTGCACAAGGATTTCTTCGTCGACATGAACTGAGGTAAAAATCAAACGAATAATTTTTTTTAATACCACTTAGTTGGCAAATAACCCACCGCACGGCCTACCTAATGGGAAGCGGTCACCGTGGCCTATAGACGTGTGCCGACCCTGTAAAAACCTTCTAATGCCCTATCTAATTTACATACTAATATGCATAGTCCACCCTATAATTTTAATAAAAGTTAGCACCATTGTTCTCTATAATCCATACACATATAGGCTTACATAATTTAAACTACGAGAACCAATTTCCCCCGCAATCATGCTAGATCGCTATCGCAGAACTTTCCAGAACACCCAACAGTTGGTGATACAATGGGACACAGTAAACTACCCTTTGATCCCAACCCCGCACGTGACCGCCCGTTGATTAAATACAATGATTACTAACATATAAGGGATGCTAACGTCACACTATAACAGACGTGTGGACTGAGTGAACAATTTATTCTGAAACATTGCGATTGTAGCCATTTTGATTGTTCGATATCCAAAAGGCTTAGTGTAAAATCCTTTTGTTTAAACTCGAAGAGCTAGATATAGTTTTATTGAAAACTATTTCGACTTAATATTACAATCTGTTGTGATGTTATGTGTTAAAATTGTCAAGATATCTATTAATTAATTATTATTGAAAAACATTGGTAGACTGGTTTGAATTACGATCATACGAATATATTTGGAAATTCAATGTAAAAAAATTAAGAGTAGGTAATTATTAAAAAAAAAAGAAAAAATGAAAGAAAGAAAACGTATTCGGGAAACAGTTATTTTAGGCCATTTTAGTGGGATCAAAATGTATTATTATGTAAATACATGATGATGATGAAACGCGTGTAGGTAAGATACAAAAAATATGCCGAATTTTTTTTCTGACTAATTTTACTAACTTCGAGTTAGGATTTTCAAAGATAATAAATAAATAAAAATGAAAGTCATCGAACTGTACGAAAGAGGGCTTAAATAAACAGCCCCTTTCAAATTTATCCCCTAAAGCAGCCACGTGTCATGCAAAGCTGGGGTGCGTCTGAGGGGTGCCTAGCGAAACCAATTTGCCTTTTGTGTTCTCTAAGCCTAATACGGCCGTCTTTTTCACACATGCGATAAACTGCCTACGTGTGAAAGAGACGCCTATCTAATCCGACACTGTGCGAGGGTTCAAATGTAATAAAGATGTCCTGCGCTTGTATAGCAGCAATTTATTAGCTACCTTAAATATAGCACTGCTAAGCTCTTTTTACCTTGTAATATATCATAAAAATATTACCATAATGGCAAAAAGTACTGGATTTTAATTAAATACTTTCTGTATGATTCATAGCAGCATTAAATACGTGTACTTTCCATGCATATAATTCTTTCTATGAATTTCACGCACAAAGAAATAAAATGATTTTCCTCTTCAAAATGTCTTAAGTGTGTATAAAGTCTATAATACCGTTTTTGCAGAGTCGACAACACGCGTATGCCAACCCTGGTTTTGTCATTTATAGGCTACGTAGACCGCTTAAAGTAATAAAAAATAAAAAAGTAATTGCAAATAATATCAAAGCTGGTAAGGGTATATCGAAAACTCTAATGAGCTAAAGAATGTACTTGATACGAGAGTGACAGCAAGTTCATAACATCCTGTACACATACCGCTTGATGGGTGACTAAGCAGAAAATTATAACGTAACAAATTGCATCCCGCTGTATAACAAACTGCTGTAACAAGTTGCTCACTCGTTCACTGTTTCGATTAAAACATTCCATACAAACACTTTCAAATTCGGAACGCTAATTGGCTGTCAAAATGCGCGCCAAAAGTGACAGTTCGGAATCCAAAATGGCCGCTGAAAGCGTAATTTAAACGTTTTAATTTGTACCATTTAATCACAGCCCTTCATTTTAAATTGAGTAATTGGTTGATAAAATGTAATGTCATTTTCCCCCTGGATAACGTAAAAGAAAAACGTAGCTCAGAGCAATTCTTTGTTCGTTAACAATTATTCATTCAATAATTCTTTGAAAATATTATATTTGTTTGCTTGAACAAATACGTTACTTAATAAGAACAACAAACAAAGCCTTTAGAAGTTCTTAGTGTAGTTATTATTTCAAAGTGATTGAATTATAATAAAATAAATCTAACTCTTATTTCTTTGGCTTAAGGTTTATGCACCTTTCTGAAAAACCAACAAGGAAAAAGTTCAGATAAAAGTTATTTACCTGCCATCCCGATTTTCCTTAAGCAAATGTCGGATCGTTCTCTGCCTACCCGCAGGGAAAAAGGTGTGATTGCGAGTATTTGTCCATCTACATTTTGATAGCTCTTAAGTGTTCATATTTTGTTAAAGAAATGCGATTTTCTTCAACATTTAACAAAGAAATCATTACTGTCTTTACCTGATAAATTTGAGTAGGCAGTCAAACGAAATAGAGGATATACTGCCATAAGTAGGTAGCGCAGGATCAAATTGGTGAACATTCAAAAAAGGACAGTTCGGATAGCTTGCGAATTGTTTCAGGAATCAGGATGGCAGCAAAAACCATGCTGTTATCATACCTATCCCTGAAAAACGTGATTAAATAATATTTACGTATGAAAAGATCGTGTTTGTGACACCATCGGCAGGGTTAACGTTTCAAGGCAAATTTTGTTGACTTAATACGAATTTCGCCAATCGAAGTAACCATGATCGAATATCTGAGGTCTTATTAAGACCTTCAGCAAATTCTCCTGCAAGTAATACACCTTCTGATTGACAGATGAGGCTTTAGCGCAGGCTCTTCTCTTAAGGTTTGAAGGTCAGCCAGCAGTGACTTCCACTGAATCCATAGTAGCCAAACTAACTAAAATGATCATAGTTACCGCGATCGAATCGAACTGAACTCCTCTCAATTACTTTGGTAAGACATCCAACTTTGAGTTGATTTTGATCGCAATATTTTTCTTCCAAATCCGACCTTAATAATAAAAAATGTGATTCACCGAGTGCTCCAAAATGGACTCGAACTTTGTGTTAAATTGCTTCGTTTTATGACTGGAACTGGGGAAGAGGATTGTTTGTATTTAAATGGCACAAGGAGGCAACTAGTACTGAAATATTAAATGCCTTTTCATTTTATCCTCGTTTCACAAACAATGAAATTTTACGTTTGTTTTTCGTAACTTGTAAATCGTATTTTTTATGCTTCTTTCTTAGGCCCGTATTCTACAATGAATCTCAGTCTTTTGACTGGTTTTAATACAAATTGTATGCAATGTAAGTGTAGGAAACTAGTTTTAGCGACGATAGTTCGTATGGATGTCCAACTACCTACATTCCCCCCGAAATTCAAAATTAAAAAACGCTCTATAGAATATTATTCATTATCAAATGCCTATATCAGTATCAATATTTCATAATACAAAGTTTCACAACGACATCTTCGAAAATAACCCCCAGCCAACCCCCAGTCAACAAATGGTAGCGTTTGTCCTTTCCCAGGCTCTAATCAATGTACCATATTTCATCAAATCGGTTCTGTAGTTTAGGTGTCAAAGCGTAATAGACAGAATTACTTTCGCATTTATAACATTAGTATAGATAGAACTCATCAATATGATATTTCACACCAGAGATTTTAGGGAGAAGGCAATACGAGTACCTACATGTGTTGTATATTCCAAGTCTTCATGGCGCGGCAAAGAAAATATTTTTCTTTAGTACACCTACAATCTCTGTCACTAACCAACACTTTCCATTATCATGAGGGCGTTGTCCAGGTACTATTTATGTGTCGGACGTACCTATATCGATTGTAATGCGATCATTAGGGCGCGTCTGTCTGCACAAGGCTTGTTTACACGTCACGACACCAATATTCTGGTACGGTGACCTCGCCTCGTACAGTTTTAAGTGCCTTTAGTCTGTTTGGCCAACTTTTATTTTTCCAACTTTTATATACGTTAATAGAGTACAAACATGTTAAACGATGTATAGCTTATAGATGCTTTTCTCAGAATCTGAATTATCCTATAACTAGAAGACAATTTTGTGAATTACAAAAAGTTTGAAAATTTCACGTTCAAATATGTACCTACCTAAAGTTTTTTGTTTGTTTGACCTTTGGATAAGTATATCCAAAAGACAAACATGCTATTGCAATAGACCATCGATATTAAATAGCGTCATCTAGACCCAAACTAAGTATGTAATGTATGTTCTAGAATACTGTAAATTTTACGATGGAATGGGTTATGGATTTCTGTAACGCAATCAAGACCAAACGGCTGAACAGATCTGGATGAAATTTGGTACAAAAATAGACTGTCCGGAATAGCGCATTAAGTGTTGCAGTATGCCTCATATTACTTAGAATTTCATTGAGTAGGTACTAGGTATATCATAATTATAATTAAGTTACTTTTTGCTTTGCTTTGCTGATTTGATCCAAAGATCGAAAGTTTGATTCTGAAACGCAGCATACTGTTACTTAACAAGAATCATCAGTGTAGAGAGAAAACGTTTGCCCTTGTGTTGTGATAGATTTTTCTACGACACGTTCCCTCACGTTAAAATAAATTTACTAGTATACGTTTTTCCTATAGCGAACTTTCCGGCCCTTATTTCACGTAAAAAATGATACCCCTCCATCTTGCCAGGGATTTTGCCGAATGGACGGTATACACAAGTTAATAACTCACAATATATTATGATATACAATGTACAAGTCCACGCACTTCCAACAAAATGATATTTTCTTTTATACGTTCATAAAATTTGTGAACAACGCCATCTATGTGTAGACAGAGTAATTTTTCTACAAGTATTTTGTGGGACTCCTGTGTAAGGGACTTAGAAGCGGTAATTTTAGACAGAGATAGACATATATGGGAATACAAAGATAGAATGAGCACATTAAGTTAATTTATCACTTTTGGGAAAGTACTTTCGTAGTTATAGACGTCGGTTGTTATAGTAGGTAAGTCGGCAGTGATGTGGGCTCTTTGTTAATGATTGTTATTTACCGTATAAAGTAAGTTAATTCGCAATGTCATTAACATTCATTATATTTCCAACTCCTGCAATTTACTTCTGATTAAATTTGTTACGTAAGACAATTCAACTTCCAATGTCAAGTTCGGAGTTTCCATTGGACATTGCTGTTTTCTTAAACAATATTAGTGACTGAAATTACTAGTATTCCCTTTAACCGGAGTATTAAACTAATTTGAAGGAGTAGGTAAGTTCACCTCAGTAATGGCTAAGATTCGAACCCGGGATTTTTCCACCACTAAGATGCTTTTCCTGGCAACCTCACCTGTTGACTGTACCTGTTCCAGACTCTGGCACAGGTTTTCCTCTCAGGATTGTGGGTCAGAGGGCCATTGCTCCCGCCCGTGTCACGCCTCAAACATACCTTAAACTCACACCTTTTTTTTCCGTGCGGAAATCCTCATGGATACCCACTCCGCGGCCAGCGGGGCAGGTTATGTCGGAATCTTACCGAATAAATCGCACTTTGCCGTCGTCGTCTTTTGACGTCAGGGTGTAAGGTGGCCCATAGAGCATTTCCCTCATACCCCGGTTTGACCCGGGCATACTCGCCTCACACTTCATGCCTTTTATGTATAATTCAGACGTAACATGTGTATACATAAATAGAATACATTCATAATATTTTTCTTCACAAAAAAGGGTTACTCCATTAATTTGTTTTTCAAGGAATTCGTAAAGGACGCGATTATTGGCTAGGGTTGGTTCTAAAAAAAGGAATATTCCAAATAATCCTGAATCCTACTTAATATTATAAATGTCAAAATGTGTGATGAACGGATCGGACTAAAATTTGATACAGGGATAGACATTCCTTAATAACACATAGGCTGGAATAGGTTCCCATAGGAAACAGGGTCTTAGTCTAGTCACGAGCTCATGTCGATCTCTCAAATGTCCAAAAACGTATTCTTTAAGTTAGAAGAGTACCTTTTTTACATTTGGTAGATCGAGATTAGACTGGGATTGAATTTTGAACATATTTTTTATTACGTGAAATTGATCCTGTGAATTCCTTGCGGGTGAAGCCGCGGGCAATAACTGGTTAAAAATAAAAGTGTCGATCTAAGGCTCTTTGTACATTTTGTCGTTGAATTTGTAATGACAAGTCGAGTGACTGTAAATAATTAAAATTGTTCATGTTTGCGTGTGATGGTGAGGTCAGTATCCGGTTTGATATCCGGGTTGAGCAAAGTGCTATTGAGTTTCCTGTAATTAAAGTCGGAAACGGCACGTGGTCTAGAAAGGTGATGGGTGAGGTGACCCTAGTGCCATATTACGTTGTAATAAAATACCTATAATTGGTGAAATATGGGTTTATTACACCATTGCCTGAGCAGATACAAGCTTCATGTAAAAAAAAATTATCCATGTGTACTTGTAAATGCTTAACTGTATTATTTGAAGCTATTACTATTGAAATTTTGATCCGGTTTTCACGACCAACAAAAATCTATTCTTGTGATAAAAAGTAGCCTATGTTATTTCAGACTATAATCTATCTATGAACCAAATTTTAGCCAGATCCGTTCAGCCGTTTTTGCGTGAAAGAGTAATAAACATCCATACTCACAAACTTTCCCGTTTGAAACATTTGTGGGAAGTAGGATAGTATGTCAGGGATTATGTAGATGTGTTTATACCCAAATTATATCAGCTATTTACTTTTTTATATGCCACTTAGGTGGCAGACTAGCACACGGCACGCTCGATATTTTTTTAGTTGGTGAACTAATATTAGTTACTACAACTTTAATCAAAATGGTTTCCGATATCGGGCCATTTAATAATAACATTTATCATGTACTATCCACACTGTTCCTATTATTAACTTCTCTACCTATATATTATACAAAGTGTTACATTAACCGGTCTCCCTTCATCAACCATGTTGCCGAGCACAGAATAGCGAGGTAGCAACTGCATCAGAAACAAAAAACACAATCGTTTAATAATAAGCTTAAAAAGCGGTAGTAATAATAATGCATAATTACGTGAAAGCGTGCCGTATTATAATACAGTACTTTAGAGCTTAAGGGGGAAATGTCGACAGCTGCGTGTGAACAGTACATCTGCCAGCCCTAGCGTGCACACATTGATAGCACGCACACATGCGTGTCTATGTACCGACACGGTCTGTGACACAGACTAGCAAGAATATCGCTCGATTGTACGCACACATGCGCACCCACCTTGCTACGCTAAACCAAGGGTGTTGCTTTATTGTGTGACAGTACTTTCAGGGCTCGCCCGATAACATTTTGTTTTTACTTGTTGAATGTTTGATGGATGATGGACGATGATTGATTGAGCCCTTTCGGAGTTACGCTGAATCGTAATAGATTTTGTGAATGTTTTCCCTTCTTTTTGTATGAGATTTTCTGTTAGTGAATTTGAAATGTGTCGAATCATTTATTTTATTTTCGACTTCGTACTGTATATGGCTTGTTACATAATGATTTCTGTATGTGTATACAAATTCTACTAATATTATAAATGCTAAAGTTTGTGAAGATGTTGAACGGATTTGGTTAAAATTTGGTATAGGAATAGATTATATCCTGGAACAAACCATAGCGGTGACGGGATCAGAATTCCACACGGATAAAGCCATGAGCGATAGCTATTAAGTAAATAAAACGGTCTATTTATATATAAACACGGTACTTATAACAAAAGAGCTTTTTTAATTTTGTCTGTTTCTTTCGGCTTATTTTTAAGACCGATTTTGATGCAATTTCCTCTGGTAGATAGCTGATATTATTAGCCCTAACTTGGCGATTCTTATTGTAGTAAAATAATTAGGCATCCTCTCAATAAAATACAACGCAGATAAGTCCACATAAACGAAATCATGGACACAGTAGTAGTCTATAAGTACATACAAATTATCGATGACATTCGCTCCATTTCCAAAGCCCTATGGGATGTATGGGCAGTACAAATCTATACCCCCGTCGCCGAGGGCAATTTACATAACTCGTCAGGACAATCCCCATTGCAATTTAATCAGTTAATGCATTGCTCTTGGCGATTTCGGTTTTATAATGCGCAACAATAATGTTAATACGATGTGTTTGCCGTGAAACTGGTTTAGTTGTAATATAAATGCAGCAATTGTTGCACAGTGTTTATTTGTGGGTGAACTTTTCAGTGAAAGAGAATAGTGGGGTAAGAAAATAATGCAATTATTTGAGATGAATTATTACTGTTTCCTAAAAGTACTGACGCCCATTCTCGTTATAAAAATATTTTTATTATCTAAAGCGTAATCCAAAAACATGTTAACAAACTTTCCAACCTAGTAGGAATATTTGGATTATTTTACAAATATTATTTTTGGACAGTGAAATTTTCCTGTTTTTGTTGCACACCGACCACTAAAACAGGAAAATAACACCACAGAATTATAACGAAAGTATAAACGCATTACAACAAAAAGTAATTCCGTACAACCGCGTACACAAGTGAAACAAACAAGAAATGTATCCAAGAAATTGTATCTCGAATTAATTGAGGGGAGAGCGGGCACTTGGGGTGAATTCGACTGAAGTTTGGTCAAAAAATTTGTGCCTGAACAAGTTGGATGTATCAAATGTCACTCAGATAGGATAAGGCAATTCACTGAGTGCCATTGTCCGAACCATCCGGAACCTTTATACAATTTTATTGGCTTTCGGGGCTCTAAAACTTTTGGACCAAAGGAATTCTTCCTAACAATCCCCAATGCGGGTTTCCTCGAATTTCTTGATTTATTTTTATTGTGTTGTGTTTTTGTTGCTCGTTGTGTCTTTTTGTGGATTGAATAAGTCACAAGTGAACTAGTGTTTACTCAAATAGAATTTGTTTCAAGATATTTTAGTAGACGGCTTAGGTTATTGACTTCTGTTCAAAAAGGCACCTATCGCAAAAGATGATTACTTGCTCAGCAATTAACAGTGTGGGACTGTTTGTAGTTATCACTATTAAAGTACATTGAGAATTGAAACCGACTTACCTTTTTTACGGCGGTTAAGTAGGTATACTAAGTAGGTTTTCTGAAAACAGCATCAAAATCGGTTGAACTAAAGGCGAGATAATCGCGACAAACATACAGGTCATACATTGAAACTCCTTTTGAAGTCGGTTAAAAAAAGACAAGTAGAGAGGATGGATGAAAGAAGATTGACGAAATAGTCATAAGATGCGAGGGTGAAAGGGCAACCCGGTAAAAGTCGACCTAGGCGTACCTACATATTCTAATCAGATCCAGGACGTTCTGGAGAAAGGCCAGTTCAAGAGTGTACCCGCAACCGGCGTGCGTGTATGAAAACAATTATGAAAATTGAAGACGAAAGGAGTAGGTACGCCAAGATCGTAGCAAGTGGAAAAATGTTGTCTCTGCCTACCCCAATGCTAAAAAGTGTGATTTGTAGCATGTATTAAAAAAGTGTGATATTAAAAAATGCATTAACTCATTTATCTAATATCCGCGTTCCATTCCAAATTCAAAAGCCAAAATTCGTTCCCACATCACCCTGGTAAAGTGCGCGGCATCTAACGTGGCCAGATTTTGGAGTAGTGTGGGCCCCGCTACTCCAAAACCTTGCCAAATTAGATGCTGTACACTATACTTGTTTGTGGCAAAATGTGTCGCCTAGAAACAAGTATAGTGTACGGCATCTAACTTGGCAAGGTTTTGGAGTAGTGGGGCCCACACTACTCCAAAATCTGGCCACGTTAGATGCCGCGCACTATACTGTGACATAACTTTTGTTTCGAACAGTTACATGCGGCTGCATGGAGCCATGCGGCAGTGTAATATCAAAACTCATCTGCATAAAACCACATTTTGCAGGAGAGTCGAAAATCGTTGACTTTGACAGCGTGCGGTTTTAAAAATACTATTCGTACATTCTTGGGATTAATGGCTAGTAAATATCATAATTATTATAGTCATAATGAAGTAACACTTGTTTTTTTTAATATATCAGATGCTAGGTTTCTAAATTGGACACCCGCAAGTCATTGCTTACAATTGTTACAAAGTACATCTTACTTTACATTCTACGCAAACGTTTCCCCGCATAGTAAAAGCGGACCCACCCCAAAGGAGAATTTACATTACCCCTTTTCAAGTAGGAATTCCCTCCGGTATTCGTGAGCAGTTTTCAAAAATAGCGCAGCAGTTGCATTAGATACTCCAACCAGTCAAAATGTAATAAAGATTATGACATACTCTACGTAAAATTTCACTTCATAGAGTGGCGGTAGAATATTTTGTTACATTTTTCCACTTTATTTTTAAAACTGACAACTCTGTTACAGTGGAGAAAATAGAATTAAAACACTATTATGTTATGTAACAATGTTGGACTTATTCACAACGCGAGAATATTAAAACAAGTAACCCGTCCTCGCTTCGCTTCGATATAAATGAGTTTTTTAAACTCAAATCACTTATAGTCTATGTCAGACCTTTCAAATGTTGGAAGAAATTTTTCAATAAGTGCTGTGGTTCCGAAGTGCTATATAATAGATGTCGTCACTGTTGTATATGGCATTATTAGTAGGTTTTAATAGTTGAAAGCCTGGCAACACTGATTTCCATATTAACGTTATTTAAGTATCTGATAGTATATATTCTGTAGATTGACTTCCTCTTAGGCTCTGTTTGTAACAATGAGAGTTAACAAAGGAACCGTTAAATATTTTTATACCTATATTGGCGCGAATTTCTGGTTATTAATGCCATCTGACTGACATTTGGCCTTCAGAAGTGACAGCTGATTAAGTATAATAAGTGTCAACGAAATGTTGAATATAGTAATACGATACGTCGACAAATTAGGTAGTAACTTTACCACGGGTTGGATTAATCTAAAATCAAGTAGTGAAAAACGATACATGTCCGCTTTATATCGAGTTAGGCAACCACAGATAGAATAATCTTATTACGATCAAAAAATAATTTGAATCAGGAAGTTATCCTCATAAAAACGTTATCCATCAACAAAAATCACTATTAAGAGTAGTATGTTTTCTCAAATTGGCACATTTTTTATTGTTTGCGCTGGCAACACCGCAACTCTTCCAGTCATCTTTCCCTGAGGACCGACATAGTGATTACTTTGCCAACTTACAACGAAATGCGATTTGCGCCTTCGATCCCAAGACAATCATTTATCTGGGATATTAGTACTTGTAAAGGTTATAGTTTTATTTATTATTTATATCCTTCAGAATACAGTAGAAATCAACTTATCGTACACCAATCAAAATATGCACATAGCCATGCAGAATACAATATAAATGGCACCTTATCGCTGATACCGATTTCTTTCGCAACCTTTGAATGAACATGAATCCTAGATGGACCAACTATTACATTAGGTAGTTATGGGTACTATAGAAAAGGAAAAAGGACTGATGTGAATAGTGAACTAATTAATGTTCGCGACTCCGCCCACACGTGTATTAGTTTATTTTGTCATAACTCCGGTTTAACTCAACCAATTACAATCATCTATGGCAGATTTTAAGTTTGAGCAAGAACTTTCTACCCCATCAAAATCCGTTCAGTAGGTTTTGCGTTAATCGCGAACAAACAGACAAGAATTCTCTCAAAAAAATGAATTTAGAATCGTTCATATAAGTAGTTTTTTACGTTTTACGATAATTACAAATTTCACTTAGACCTAACCTATCTTGAAGCTAAGAAAGTAAGGTCAAATACAGTCCAGTGTGTCGAAACCACTGGATAATTCATGAATGCTGAATGAAATTCTTCGAAATTCGGGATGGGACTGCGTTATAGGGGTTGAGGGAATGTAGGTATATCCCATTGGGCGTACCTACTGTCTATCTGGTCACGTTCGAAGGTACGTGACCTTTTGCTGGTATAATTGGCGTTTATTGGTACGTTTTGTATTTCTACGCTGGCAACATTTAATGTTGGGAAGCTTTTTGTTTTATTGAATAAATAATATTCTTTTTTTCTGGTTGGATAAAAACCAGAAAAAAAAACAATATTACAAAGCACAGTAAAATATTTTGTTGAAAGTTGATGTGTATGGGTATGTATGTTTCTTACTTTTTCACGCAAAAAATGCTAGAGATCTGAATGCGATTTGCTACAGAGAAAGATCGTAGTTTGGAAATAACACATAGGTGTTGCACACGCCCACATGCCATGGTGACTGCTTCCCATCAGGTAGGTCGTGTGCTTGTTTGACACCTAAGTGTAAAAAAGAGGCTGCTTTTTATCGCCAGGGTGGACAGAGACAACCGCCCGCTATCTGCTTCTGTCCTTACATACTTTACAAGCTTCCGAGAAGTCTTTTATTAAGAAAATAAATTCTACACAATATTCCAAACATTCAATTTCTGAACGATTCTATTGAAGAGTAAAAACTTGGTACCTACGTCGGGGGTGGAATCGAATTACAAAGGTAAATGAGATTCTTTCATGTTTAGAAATACAGACGTTACTTAATCAAATCAATTTATAGATACATTAGTTTATCAAATAACGAGTATGTTTTTTGTTTAGAAGTAGTTGCTGTCCACGGCTCAGCCCTCGTAGAAATTCTAATCCCATTACCATTACTCATGGGAACCTATTTTAGGGACAAAAGTCCAGTTCCTGACTATAATCTATCCCTTTACGAAATTTAAGACAGATTTGTTCAGCCGTTTGAAAGACAACAGCAACAAGAGCAACAAACATCTTTACAAACTGTAACGTCAAAGTAAAAAATCATTTATTCTGTATAGACCATTTTAAACGGCCCTTACAAAACGTGTAAATCAAAATTATTTAAAACTAAAAGCAAATGGACAACCGTAGTGTGTAGGATGTAATAATCTGATCTATTTTTACTGGATGTATGGAACCCACCAATCACGGGAACTTAATCAGTGTAGGTATAACATGAGCGGAACCACATCAATTTATTATACATCGAACACAAGTTCTTGCACAGAACTACACGTACGAGTAACAAATTACATAATTTAAACACAAAAACATTTTATCTATACTAATATTATAAAGAGGTAAAGTTTGTGTGTTTGTATATTTGTTAAATTGTAAGTGGTAATCTAGGAATCTACTGAACCGATTTTAAAAATTCTTTCACCAATAGAAAGCCACATTATTTGTGAATGTCATAGGCTGAATATCATCACGCTACTGCCCAAGGGAGTGGAGCAATAATCATAAATGTGAACAATTCCGGTAGATTCCCATACATTTTAGGAAAACTGATAAATTATGAGCATATTATGTGAGTTGAAAAGGGTGCATCGGGGTTCGAAATACGCCACGGGCGAAGCCGGGGTGGGTCAGCTAGTTGTAACATAAACAGCGTGTACTTAAACACTATAGTACAGTTCAACTCGACACAGCCGCCACAACTTGTGAGACCGGAATGCGAATACCTTGGACACGTACACCGTTTAACTTCAATTTTAGAATTTAATTTGTGTAAAGGTAGTAGCTCACTGCACGGCTTCAAATAAATCATTTATTTCCTAATCCTAATATTTTATATTTTAATATTTAATCAAGTTTTCACGACCCACCCCTTGGAATGACCCTTTTTTTTCGTGCGGAAATGCTCATGGATCCCCCCATCCCGCTCTCGTCGTCTAGAGTCTTCTGACGCCAGGGTATAAGGTGGCCCATAGAGCATTTCTCTCGCACATCGGCTTGACCCGGGTCATCTCTGGATTCGAGACGGCCCCCCCCTCACAGGAATAATCCTGGGATAAAAAGATACCTGTATTATCTCAGATCGTATCTAGCTGTCCGCAAAGTTTTAGCCATCTAGCTGTTTTTAACGTGATTCAGTAACAAACAAACAAACGCTCTCTCTCACAAATTTTGGGTTGTAGCATTTAAAAGAGTTGCCATTGACTCGACGAAGAAGACATATCACCCCTAAGGGGATAAAAAAAATAGTTACAGTTCAGGTTGAGCACATAGCTATTACATAGAAAACTAAGTCAGATATGAATTATTATCACACAGTTGAACACAATACATCACCTCCCACGCAACAGCGTATTTAAAGCCTCAGTGTGTGCGCACCCTAATCACGTCCCGACTATAAATAAGAGTATCAACTCGGGACTATAAATCAGTACTATATTGTACTATTATCGATCTGGAGGCGTATTTAGGCTGTAATGCGTCTCCTGGGACGGGAACAGATGCGCGCTAATATGACGCTTGCACATGTTTTAGCGTATAATGTTAATACCTGTGAATTGTAGAGAAAATTTAGTTGTGGGAATAAATTAAATTGGTACCAGTATTAAATTGGAAAATAAATCAGATAACATAACATAAACTCACGCCTATATTCCCGAAGGAGTAAGCAGAGGTGCTAGCACCCACATTTCGCCAGTTTATATTTAGGTCCCAATGTAATAGGTGGCGAGCCTATTGCCATTAACCGGGCACTTAGAAACCTGCGATAAATACACATTACACATAAACACAAATCAGATATTGACCAAGAATTCAAATTTTGCTATAAACAATTTATGGGCTAAAACTAAGCCACGTGGTATCTGGTAGGTACATCTATTGATGGCTCTGACTCATGCTATCCTTTCGGGGTCGGTAGATCAGATGGCAGTCGCTCCCACAAAAGTCAAGTTAAGTCAAGTCAGAAGATTAAGTTGAAGAACGGCCAAAGAGCGTATAAGTACATTTTTTCGATGAATAACGCTGTGAATATTGTTGACATGCCTATACTCCATTTGTGTAGGTAGGTACCGAAGACCATGATAAGTGTATATCATGGATAATTATCATGGTCTTTGGTAGGTACTTAACTAAAGGAAAACAATCTTGCAGCGACTTTTTATAAAAACAAATAAACTAAGCTAATTAAGTGACTAACTAGTTCTTCAATGTCGGTTTTTAGCCTTCAAAATGAGTTTCTAAACTCAAAAATATTAATAAACTTTGTTTTTAAATAAAACAGATTAATAATTAGACATAATATACCTATCAAGATTGTTTAATTTTAGTATAGTAAGATTAATAAGTTATAGGTTGGTTAAATTAATAAAAGAGTGTCAAAAAACCGTGACAGGTGATAGTTACTTAATATTTAATCCTATTAAATACTCATCGCCGTTGTTATTCAAATTCCACCGAATGAACAGGACGGATTATATATTCATACTCGAACGTAATATTATAATACGAGTATGTAAGTAATATTAGGTAAGGTAATGAGCACGCAATTGGTACTAATGGGATGTTATATTATGTATCGCAGGTACAGATTTTAATGAGCGCACTTACAGGCGGCTTTGATGTTATAATTATTTTTGTCGCATACGATATAATGGTGTTATCATAGACAAGATAGTAACAAAGGGCTGGATAATATTATACAAGAACATCCTAGCATCTACAATATGGGGTTTTTCGAGAAGGTCTTTTGAAGGTATTTACAGGGTCGACAGCGCCAATGCGACGCCAGTTTATCTGGTCTTAACAAAGGAGGTTTTTTTATACCGCTTAGGTGGCAGACAAGCACACGGCCCGCCTGATGGGAAGCGAACGTGTGCAACATGTGGAAAACCAGAGCTGGTCTTGCTAGAAGCTTAAAATAAAACGGAAATGGTTTTGTTTGTACTATACCTTTAGCTTACTATCAGGCGAGGTTAAGTCATATTGACGTGACTGATATAAAAAAAATATATAATCGCACTCAATTTCCAAAATTCTGTATAGATGTCATTTTGAAATGACAACTAAAATCTAACCATTATAATCACTGTCGGTGTATGTAATGGGGACCCCTTTCCTAAGACTTTACCTTTAGCTTACCATCAGGCGAGGTGAAGTCATATTGACGTGACCGATGTATAAAAAAAAACAGAATTGATTATCAAAACTGTAAAGAAATATACTTCGAAACACATTTTCTATATAAAACACTTATAAAACAATAATTACGGAATGAACGGTTGGCGTGTTTAACACCGCAATGCAGCTATCTGGTTTATCCGCAGACCCAGTGGGACATAGGGTCACACCGCACAGTAAGACAACTCGTAATCAACTCGCTTATTAATATTCAACTGCTCAAAGTTACCCCGTACTAATTTGTTGATAATTTCGGACTTAATTGTAAATTAAAAGCAGTTTACATAAGTTGTTTTGTTTAGAAAATGGTTTAATTTATTTAAGTCTCAGAAAAAGTTAATAATATATTTCGGAAGAAAATTCCTTTGTTGTTCACTCAAGGAGCCCGGCGCGTGTCCGCATTTTTGCTACTCTTTGACACGATTTTGTTTAGTTGAATTTTTCGATGTGTCTGCCGTCTGACCCCGCAACACTGAGAAGAAATTCTGCACCAGAGCTGCAGCAGAGAGAGAGAGAGAGAAAATCAGCTGAAAAACAGCGTTTTTTTTGCCTCCATAGTGTTATAAGAATCAAGTACAAAATGTATTTTTCACACGAAAATTGTTAACACATGTAGGTATGTAGCTTCCTCTTAATATTTAAAGTCCTGTGAAACTAAAATATACAGCGCCATTTTGTAATATTTTGTTGCATCTTTATATTACATCTAAATTGTGCATAAATCACTTTTAGAACTATAAAATATACTACACTATAAACTCTCGACACGACATTTTAAAATCCACTTTTCCCAAAACCGAGAAATCCTTTTAGCCAACCTTTGCTGCATGAATTTTCATAAGAGTGAATGGAATACTCCGTGTTTTCCAACACTGTAATACTGTGTTATTTACTTCATCAGTTTAGTATTCGGCGGTTGGCACTGTGGGGCACAGAGACGACTGTGTAGTGACTTGATATTTTGTAAAATGAAGCAATACACGCGATAACGCCAAACTTAAATTAGTCTATATTTTCACTTTCATGTTCTGCATTACAGTTCAATTTGCTGTGGCAAAAAATTAAGTACGCTTTCATGTCTGAGTAATGCATGTTTGTGAATAAATTTATTGTGGTTCTGTAGTATTTTATGTTGTGTTAGGTTGTTTATTCAATAACCGGGGTGGATAGTGTTTTATGTTAGGACAATCAGCTTGCCCTACAGTGGACCAAAATTGAAGGAAATGAAAAATACATTACGTCTATATTATAATGGTTCGATAGTAAAGAAATATCAGTGCTCCTACGACAGTTAAAATTATGACCAATTAGAACATGGCCATAAATGAAATCCTATCTGGTCAAGCCCGGCTACCCCAATATACCATAGCCCCGGAAACTGAAGAACAGAACTATCATAAATCTCTAAAACGGATTAGAATGTTCGAGAAAATGTTACAATTCATTTACGCGTAATTTGCTTTAATATTAAAATTTCCTGGTGTATCTTTTCTATTTTATAAATTGCTGACTATCCGTTTAACGTATGCTTAAGGCAGTCAGGTGTCTCATGTAGTGTGTGCACGCGTGCGAACACCTGTTTCGTACAATAAATGTGCAAATTTAGTGCACGATAAATATGAATTGCACGAAACACGCACAAGGAAGCAGTAAAGAAAGGTGGTCACCTGTGCCTATGATATAAAAAAAACTATTTTAGGGGCTACACGTGGCGTGGCCACTCAAAAATTAAAAAAAATATATATATTCATTTATTTTGTAAGTGACAAATAAATAGATAAGTATTATTATCCAGTATTGGGTAGTAAAACATGACTCTAACAAACATGAAAACTGTGTCATGTTCCTACCACGTTGACTAAACGAAGTCTCCTGGGGCGTAATCAGTAACGGCTTACCACCAGCTGGTCGCGGTTAGTCCCTTTATTGCATGTACAACATAATTATAGTGCAAACACTAGTACATGCATAATAGCAGTGAAGTGTACATTAATAAAGTAACGTTTTCTGGATAAAGAAAAGGTTAGTGACAAGACAATAAAATAAAATGAAATCGAAAATAGAATTCGTAATTTAAAAAATATATGGTCTTGAAATCCGAATTTCGTAATTTAAAAAAATGTTTTTCTGCTAACTTTGAAAAAATAAGAAATAGGCCCTTACTTCTTATTCGGTATACTTTTTAAACTGCATTAAATACTTTTTCATTTTTAATTAAATTTCGAACGCCGCATTCAAATCGCGTGTAAAAGGACAAAGTTACAATAGCATTGTTTCAACTTGATCACGCGAAGACGGTGGGTTCGTGCCCCTCGCGGAATAATTTAGTTTAATTTGTTACTTTTTAATTGAACACGGCATTAGTTGGTAAAAATACAAACGTCGGATTTCATCAGTGAAAATAATTATGATGAAATCAAATTGGAATGAGGTTTCCACATTTTAGGTAAGTAGTCAAAGAAATTCTTGAAATTGATTTGTTTATGGTTCTTATCATTCTACACAAAATCTACCACCACTGTTACATAAGCTTCAATAAATATCAAAAATTCCCTCAATATAACAATAAATTATCAGTAATGGTATATGGGACCTGTTTAATACTAGGCCAACAGCTGACTTTGTGCTTGCCAAATCCAAGCTGATTAGTCCAATCTAATTTATCTACTACAGTAAAAAATTTATAAAAACGTAAAAAATTTCGAATTAACATTCGTAATGATGAAATCAACCCAACACGGAGAGCTGTTCGATTTATGAACGAAATTTATAACATGCGTTCATCGTCCTCATTAATGAAAAGTGAAAATTAAAAACGGCGGGTAAGTCAGTGTGCTTGGAGTAAGAGAGATACCAACAGCCACTCTAACAGCCAATATCCGGCCGATCAGCTGTGCAGCGGAAACAGCTGGCAACTTGAGTGAGCCAGAGCGGCGGCATTCATTCTCAACGATTTTTTTTCGAATGACAAACGATTTTCCGTCGGTAACGAATTCGATTTAGCATTTCGTACGGCTGTGTGCGAAAAAAAAATGGCGGCGTCTAATAGTGTTGTCGTTACACAGATGTTTTTCGATTTGTTTCGGCGTCACCTTTTTATTGGGCTATTTTTACCCGATGTTTGATGAATCTGACTGAAGTCGACTGGAATACATTCGCCGAATTTGATTAGGTATCTTTCGCGCCACTATTTTTATGACTTATTCGTAAGATTGGCACATCGAATTACGAATAGGGTTGCCTAAATATGAGTGAGAATTTTGTTCCAATGGTATTGATTCACTTGTTCCACTACAAAAATTGTGATTGGGACTAACGAAATGAGTTATATTGTTCCATTATCATACTCAATGAAATTCGTTATATAAAACGTGATAAGGCGTTTTAGTTCAATTTGACCATAATTATTTCCATTCTTGAAATCCAACCTTATTGTATATTCACTAGGTCTATCTTCCTGTGACGTCACTGCAGTAAAATTCTTACTATTCTACGAATGTATTAAACAAGCACACGACCCACTTGCACACGACAATGTTAAGCGGTTACCGTACCTTTACTATCGTGCTAGCTAATTAAACCAAAAACTGTTTTTCCGCACCCCTTGATAAGATAGGCAATAGTTAGTAAGACTAACACGTACAGACAACCATCTGGTACCTGTCTCTCCAGTATACCTTCCCCCTCCTCATGAAACGCTTTAACCGTTGCAGCAACGTGACATACAAACGAATGCTCTTATTAATAATTAAAATCTAACTTTCATTTAAATTGTATCGTATCTCCAACGTAATAAAGGTTAATTTCTATTGTTTTCTTGTAATTAAAAGTTTGTGAATTATGTTCCCGAGCTGTGTTCCTTGTTCCTTCCAGCGTCTGATTAATATGTTAATCTGGAACATCATAGTGTCTGAATGCACCCTCTCGGTGTTGGTATTATTTTGAGCGAATACTGTTATATATTACTAGTACCAGTAGTTAATACTATATCTTTGAGGTTGGCCTGAAGGTGTTAAGATGTAGAAAGAGCTGTTTAAGGGGCATCCCTAGCATTTTTATAGCTATTTACTTGTTTTTTGTAAGAATATAAAATCTATTTCTGCAATATGATATCTTTACAATCGTTAAAAATCTTTTTGTTCTACTTTGTGAATCGAAACAGCTTACTCCTTCTCCTCTATTTGGTTTGACTACGGCTTTTATATAACTGCTGTCTGACATCCTAAACTTGAGAGGAAAGCCTGCTTCATAGCCTCGTTCGTTGATCAGCAGGTGTATCGGCTTGCCGGTGAATCTGAAGGTCTTTATGCAGCTCCGTAAACCTTAATATTCTAAAGTTAATGAATATTTACCAATACGTCATCATTGTGCCGAAATCCAAATATAAAGCAAAAAAATTTCAGCTTTAAAGCGAACTTAATGCTTAATTATTAAACGCCTGTTCCGATTTCAATATTTGTAATAATCCAATACTAAGTTGGTTCGATTCGTCTCGACAGCCGCTGTCAGCGTCTATTCCGGCCATCTGTTGTTTTAAACAAAAGTAATCATACGGACGCTCGTTATATACTGGTCTACAACACCGCTTGGCAAATGACACGTTTCAACGTTTAACGTTCTCGATTTGAATGCCGTTCGCAATTCAAACGATACGACTGTTGGGAAATGTGATGGGAATGTTTTTCCCAATCGATAGACTCAGCAAACCTTTCAACGTATCTTATCGATACATAATTTATGTAGACACGTTAAATTGTAGTTCGTTTTTCTTTTGTTTACATAAAGTGGTGCGAAAGTTATCTCATTACGTGTTCTTTTACCACATCATTTAAACTATTGTTTAAATACGTTTTTTTTTTGGTTTGACAATACTTATTATTTCACGTTATCGACCGGTATAAAATTGAATTTTTGCGTTAGTTAATGGTATATTATGAACACTGTATATTAATATCTTTATATTTCGAAGACATAAATTATGACTATGCCGCCTCTTCAAGACACGTTTCCAAACTGCGAAGCCGGGACTTCGCACTACTAATCTCATTCTCGACAGTGTTTTCAACACTAATTTAATCAGTAGTGTTTCCAATCAATTCAAAGTTTTGAACTACCTATTCAAGCCAAGTTACCCTATTACTGTTTTAACTGCATCCGATTTCCTAAATTCCTATTCGATTACAACTTGGGACAACACTTTAGAGTTACCGATTAGACGCAAGAGGCAATCAAGATAGGTCCTGCCGTTATATTTGATTGAGCCGCACCTCATTTCTGTGTACTAATTACTGGCCTCTGCCGTTAGTGCGGTCATTGTGGGATATTACACAACTATATTATAGAGGTACGACGATTACGTAAGACATCGAGTATCGATTATGATAGCGATTAGGAATTATCTAAATGTTGTTTTTATGACTAGTTTAACTTATGATTTATTTGAAGTAAGTTAAGTGATGTATATAAATACGTACAGTTTGGTGGTAAGCGGGTATCGCATGACCTTTTTTTGAAAGGAATTGTAGTGTCAATATTAACCATAATACTAGTATTCGCGTTCCACCAAGGATAACTTGCTAGTGTTAGAAGTGAGTTCACGTCGGTAGTGTAATTAATGGTTGGAGTTCGAACCTTTTAATCGCAAATTATACTGGTTTACTCTCTGGCCAGAAGTAATATAATTTCAACAAAAAAAAATCGAATTTAGTTGAACCCAATCACTTTAAATGTTGGTTAACAATAACCCACCTTTTATTGAACGTTATCCCTGAAGAGTATCGAGATTTATTCCATCTCAGTTCCATTACTTCCAAGAACTAAAGGTGTTAAAGAAATTGTATTGCATCCCAAACAGTCTATAAACCAATCAATTTGTATCCAATTCTAAATCTTATTCCGTGGTACAAAAGTTGTTTTTAAAATACATCGGTCTCGCTGTCACATATAACAAAGTTCGTAGTCTCATCGAATTCCCAACGCGGACTGACACGTTCGGAAACTAGTAACTCACATTAACGAGTTTAGTCAAAGTTGTGTTCCGAACGCATCGACCGTCGCGTTGTCTTGGGAAAAATATACAATGTCCACTTCGGTGCCGAAGGCCGAATGCCGAATCCTTTGTGGGGTTGCTTTATAAATATAATTGGGTAAAAATTGTAACGGAAATGAGTAGTAGTTTGGTAGTAGTAATATGTGTAGACAATATCGTGAACTAATAAAATAACCAGGTTTAAACCATTCTTTACACATTGTTTTTTTGATGGTTTTATTAAACCCAGTTTTATGTTAATGTTGGTAGTGGGTTAAATAATTTTAATCAATTTTTTTAATATGTTTTTGGACCAGGATGTTTTCTTTTTGTTTATGTTCCGGTGATCATTTTTAACCGACGCACAACGTGTAAAGTTCTCAATTCCCGTGTATGTTTTTTATTAAAACTTTATCCTCTTTTACTGATTTTTTTTTGTAGTGAAAGGAATGAATAATTGTTAATGGATATATGGAGAATGGGGTCCAAAAGAAAAATGACAAAATCCAAAATTTGCAAAGACATCTGCACAACATATGTGCGAATATTTCTCCATTTTGAATAGGCAAGACCTAGAGGGTGGTCTAACAAAAATTTAAAAAGAAAGCTGTTAACTGCAAAAAAATGCATTAATGAAATTTTAGTTAGCTATCTACGATTGTATTTTTTTTTGTTCCGGAACAATTATTTTTTGTTTTGTCGTGGAACAACCTAAGTATATTATGATATTTAAAGAATACAAATTGGTCTATATTTTTTAAATGAATAACATAAAAGTTATAGGTATTCTGTTAACGGCCCCCGCCGAAGTATTTCTTCGTTCTTAATATCTGAAGGGCAGTATAATAGGAATGTTCCCTTTATAATAGAACCTTTAAGACCCTTTGTGAAATGTTCTTTTGAGCGCGTATTAATGTTTTATTTTCTATTTTCAGGTAAGTATCTCCATCGAGATTGGGATTAATGAAACGGACGCAAGAAATGAATACATTGAAGGTATCTCATAAGTGCTTGGAATACATTCACGGAAGGTCTTTATACTACTAAGGTGGTAAACAATGAAATAACTTTAACATACGTATTTATAGATTCATCTGCCGTAAAAAAAACAAGCTACGCATGTGTGACATGTGGCCATAGGGTCTACGGTCGCTACTAACCTAAGTAGGTTTTATGGTTATTTGCAACCTTAGTAGTATAATATACCTTCAGACGTCACTTTCGTACGTTTATGGTGCCGTACCTAATAAATAAAGACATGTTGATGGTGCTCTGTCTGAAATACTATATTTATCTTCAGTCTACTCACCGATTTCATTGTGGTTAAAAAAAAGATTTGTGTCAAACAGACTACCTACAATATTTTAAAAATAATATTTTTTTTGTTTAGAACATACGTACAGTCAGCTACTTTACAATTTTATAATGTTTCAATCTATTTATACAACACATAGTTTCAATCTATTTACCAACAAAACATCAATCATCAAACACAAACAAATAAATTCCAAATTCAAATATACATAATGTAAAATGTTTACAATTACCCAATTAGGAGCCGTTTACACTTTCCTAATAGACTCACAACGCAACGCTATCAAGCTTTGATTGAAGATGTTTATATAAATGAAAAGCTTTTAGTTCTGTACGTTTGTTCATATTTTGGTTCCGTTAAGTTCGCGAGACTGTCAATTTCGTAACAAGAGATCTGTGTACAAATAATAGTTAAGTATTCATTAGTTTGTAATAGGAGCTATTTTGTGTTAGGGTCAGCACAGATAAGAGAAAAGACAGTCATTTTTAAACGCTTTAAAAATGACAGATTTTGTGGATAATTGACAGCTTTGTTAATGAAACAGTTTTGTTCTAAGAGTGCGCACTTTCATGTTTCTGTAAAGCATCGTCAGGTAGGTATTAGCTTAATATATTCTAAGTTACCGGCCATTTTAACCCTAAAATTTCGCATAAAATACTGTCATTGAAAAAAAAATGTCCTCTGAAGATTAATAAAATATACATAAAATAATTAACCTACACACATATTTTATTCATTTTGAAGATTTATCGATTTATTTCAATGTTCAGCTGCTTCTTCGGAGGACTGTACCTAAAAAAAGCTAGAGAAATATGTTCTTATCCGAATTACCCAAGTCTGTATGCAGCAAATATCGCCCACGTTTCCTTAACATCGAAAGTAGTCTGTCCTAGCTAGATTACACTCAATAACTGCCTACGTTATATTCCATTGATACGTAAATGTAAATCAGATAATTTTGAACGCCAGCTTCGGAGTTGGGAATTAACAGCGTATTTATTAAGGAGTGCGAGGGAGACGGCACCACGTCATTACAATGTATTTCAAATTCAATTTGCTGGGAACGCTTAGATTCATTACCTACAATTTCGTATTTTAGATCTCCGTTGAATTTTAATGGGGGCAATTTGGGATGGCGCGTGACGGTATCTTTGGCGTAATCATCACTTGCCTAAGTTATTGTCTTAAAGTTATAATTAATTTTAGATGAGGTGGCAATACGCGTTGTCTGTTCGCTCCTACATAGATTATTATTTTAGATTAATTCTCAGGGTGAGGTTTAGTGTGTGAAAGGCACATGTATGAGGCAGGTGTAGGTATGTCTCCTTTTTATAACGTGTGGAATGGCCTGTCACGGTACTGAGGCTAGCGATGACGTTGCTGTTTCTTAATCGGAACGATTAAAACCACAGAGTGGTTCACGGGTTGACCTCGGGATACCCGGCACTCATCAGGATAGGTTAAACTTGAGTTTTCAGCTAAAGAGAGTTAGAAATTCGAGCTAACAATTACACTGATGCCCTTGGGGATCTGGTTACTGGTTGATAGGTATTAGTCCATATAAAAACGTTAGGTTAGTTTCCATAATATTGTTTGACTTCTAACTGATGTATCAAGATGCTATTTCATAGGGAAATGTCTTACTTGCTCAAAGCTTACTTGTATTGTAACGTAATGTAAGTATGCTGAATTCGAATAAAACCGGCCTTACAACATTCAAAGTAACGCGGAAATACAAACCTTTTAGGCAAAAAAACACATTTTATATAAATGTAACACCCGAAATTTGTATAAAAATATGGCGGTGCCGATATAAAGAACCGTCAATAAACTCCGAATAATTCAGACCGGAATTATTCAAATTTCGAATCTAATCGGAAATTTATTCGTAATAGCGAACATAGGGTTGGGACACTCACATACGGGACCGGCTCGTGGTTAGATTCGCGGGATTGCTGTGTGTGACGTCACGCGGTTACCGTTTGTGTAACATGTTTGGACGGATTACATGTTAGGTACCGTGAAATAATGTGACATCTGTGTACGGTTCGTGAGCTTAATCACAATTATACGTTCCGCGAGCAGACCACTGTAGTAATTTAAGGGTAGAAAAATCTGGACACGTTTTTTATAATTATTTTGAATTATGACGTACCAACATAGATTGTGTGACCTTTCTAAATTAAAACGAAAGTTGTCGCTTTTTATTTTGCTTTTCATTACCATGGGTAACTATGTATGTATCATAGCGTCATCTGCTTAGTCAGGAATATAACATAATCTAGCAATTTCTTTTATATGGTCATGAGTTTGTTATTCAAATTAAATATGTAGGTTCCCTAGCTAAGAGAAAACTCCGGTTTCGAGATAGCCTCAGGGTTGCTGTTGTTAGATGACCACGGTATCCCTGTCTACCACCCTGAAAAAGGAGGCCGCCCTTTAACTTCTCTACATTGCATTGTATTATTTACCGATATAAAAATAAATATAGTAAAAAGAACCTGCATGATTACAACACTATCTTTTGTCAATCAGCAACACTGACAATATATAATTCAGGTGCGTACATCAATGAGCTACGATCCGGTGCAAAACGGATTATGCGGCAAACAGTCAACGGCGGCAAAATGCTCATCAATCATTAGTTATGTCACGAGACCGCTAACGCGTGCAGCTACGGCAACTACTGAATACGTCATGCAATGATTATCTTGTTTTGTTTGCGTATACGAGTCAGTCTGTACACATATAACGATATGGGAGCTATTTGATTTGAGTAGGTACTAGTTAAATTGATCAGACAGAATATGAAGAGTGGAATGCCCTGCCCCAGTTTGTGTTCCCGGAAAGCTATAAACCTTGGAAGTCTTTAAGTCTAGAGTGAATACCATCAACCGCATGCAGATGACAGACAGAGAACAGAAAATTAATAAGAACATGATAAAAGAAACTTGACCTTCTCGGGACGCCCGGATGTGTTAAAAGATGACGAAACACATTTATGTACCGGAATCTGGAATAAACTTATTTTTGCGTTCCAAAAGCATCTTACTTCACGAAATCAACCATGAGGGACGCGCGCAGAAACATGACGCGCTGCTACCCGTTTTTTTTTCGTGCAGAAATCTATATTTGTTGGAGGTGTCGGAAAAAATATAAGCCGTCTGGAAGTTTACAACGAAAACGCTGCACAACACTTTGCACAACGATATAATAAAGTGATGTATGATGGCATATAATATATGTCTATCTCTTAAGGATGGGTACCGGGATTGGGAACATAATTTCACGCGAGTGAAGCCGCGGGCAACAGCTAGTGCCGTATAAAAGTCAAACTTACTGTAGTACAACCTTGAGGTAAAAGTTTAATCTCGTTCTACCTTCAAAAACCTTACATTTGAGGGCTGCGTTCCTTTTTGATTGTTGCTATATAAATAAATAAACACAGGGGTGTCACTTTTATCTCGCGACGTATCGCGAGAATGTTCATGCATTATTTATACGCTAAGGACAAGGGATTTGCATTTCTCTCGGGTATATTGAACAACTTTTATACTCCGTCATTCATTATTAAGGATTAGACCGAATTCCCGGAATTCGTAGGTATTTTTCATAAATTAAGTATGCCTACACAGAAATTTTGGGCGAAGTCTTATTTTAGAAGATACTCTGTTTCTTGTGGCTTTACATCAGATTTTCGAGACAAATTAAATGTGAAGGGGACAACTGTATCTTGTATAACTATGAGTCTATCCATACTAATATTATAAATGCGAAAGTAACTCTGTCTGTCTGTCTGTCTATCTATTACGCTTTCACGCCTGAAGCGCTAAACCGATTTTGAAGAAATTTGGTATAGGAGTAGATTAGACCTCGAGAATGAACATATGCTATGTTTGGTCGCGATAACTGACATCCACGCGGGTGAAGCTGCGGACGGAAGCTATGTATACTATTTTGTGTAACTATGAGCCTTTTCGCAACTCAGTTGAATTCCGAATCAAAGGTTACAATTTAGGACTCCATGAAATGTACCACTAATTTGAAGCCATTCCTCTCATCTTCATACAAGTAGATTAAATAGTTCTAGTAATGTACTGAAATTCAAACTTTCACTTGTCTAAAATATCTAAAATTATATTTACAAAAATTGCCCGCGAATTTTGTATTTATACGTCGATACAACACTAGCATTTGTCAACTCTGTATAATGTCAAAAACATTTTAATCAAAATAGTTCTCATAGAGACCTCTATACAGTGTATATTTGTAACCTTCATGTAAGTGAAAGGTCAGAAATACCTCAGGGATAGTTGTAGCTGACCGTATCACATGATAATAACATACCTACCTACATTAGGGACCAAGATATTACACGTTCTGGTGCCAAATAATCCACTCTTTATTTACATCAAAAACTTGGCCCTGTATTAACGTAACTCGTGACGTCATAAAAGTAGGGTTGTCGCTGAAATATGTGCTCGCCGTTCCTGTACGATCCTCATGAATTTTAACTTTTACAAGTGCTGGGGTGTTTTGAATAATGCGTATGTGACAACCCTGGGAGCGGCAGACTATTTTTAACACGGACCCGTTTGATCGTATTGAGTGTATGATAATCATTTTTCTCTTTTAAAAGCCATGTTTATAGATGTGAGTTTTCACACTTTTGCTTAGTGATTCCGGGTTAGAACCATTGAGACTTGAGACAAGTTTTTGATAACTACTTTCGGGTACTAGGGTGCTCCAGGTTGGGCTATCTATAGTACACCTTAGTACTACATCTATCGGCCTCATCAAGATCTTCGGGGACCAAACCAGCTTACAAACCGGAATACTTAATAATAATATAATAGGACAGCATTTTCTCCTACTCTTTCCCTCGATATTACTTATCTTTTAAATATTTTAAACCGATGAGTGAAATGAACTCACCTACAGTTGATATAAAAATCCTTTACAAATTTAACCCTGTTAACCGTGACAAAAAGTCACAATAAAGAAAAATGGCGATACCCACACTGTAGCGAGGTCCATTTATATATTTAACCCACATAAGCCGTATAAAGATACCCGTATCTTTTTTCAACGTTCCCACTTTCGGGCATAAAGGCGGGATAAATGCGGACTACTACGGGAATACAACACTACAACACTAAATTTGTCTACACACCGGTTATCTTTAAAATAAAGGTAAATTTTGAGCTTGGGGGGCTAAAAGTACCAATTAGAATGAATGATGGTCCGTGTTATTAAAACGTTTTGTGTTTTTAATCTAACTATAAAAACGTGAAACTTTTGGGCAGAGGATAGTTGCTCTAATAAAAGCCAAGATAAACTAGTTTATTACCACCTACCTGCCCTTGTCCCAGCTATTAAGGGGCGGTGCAACATGTCTTTCTCCTCCATACATTCAAGATAGACTAGTTTATGTAAGTGTAAAGTGGAGAGCAGAAAGGTAATGACTAATGAGGCCGTAGATCCGTAGAGTAGGTTTAATCTCCGGTAATTAGATATTAACACGGAGCACAATAACCAGTGGAGAGAGCATGGGCATGTTTTTGTTCTAAATCAAAGTCACCAATTCGCGGCGGGGAGAGAATGCGTTTCGCCCTCTGTGATTGGGTGACGAATTGTCAAAAAAATGACAACTCAATAGCTAGGGATTCCAAACAAGTAATTAAAAAAGTATCGATATCGATAAAATTGTTGACTCATTCGTAATCTATAATATTATTTATAAGGATTTGTTTGCGATACAGAATTGTTTAAAACAGGAGAAAAAGCGGCAGCTTAGTAGTTAAGAAGTCCGCCTTACGATCGAGAGGCCCCGGGTTCGAATCCTGGTCATTACACTACCGACGTGACCCACTCCTAACACAAGCCCTTGAGCTTAGCTGGAGGGTTTAGAGGGAATACTAGTAATAATTTCAGTTGCTAATATTCTTTATAAAATAAAAGAAAAGGTTATTAAATTAGGAAGACTTTATTTACAAAATAATTTTTTCTGGTACTTTTACGTGAAATGGCTCTAGAACATACGACACTGCACTTTGTTGGTAAAAAATTGTCTCTATGTGTAGCTTTAATCCAAATTTCTTTCTTCTCGATGTCATCATTAGGAAATCTGCAAAATTTAATACAAAATACACGTTTTTCCAATATAATGAACCCCTTTTTTTATCATGCGGAAATCCCCTTGGATACCACCCCCTTCGGCCATCGGGGGTGGTTATGTCGGGATCGAACAGACTAAAACCGCACGCCGTCTCGGGCCTTAGTTACCGGGGTGTAAGGTTACCCAATGGGCATATCCCTCGCACCCAGCTGACCCCGGGGCCATCTACGGTTTTAAGATGGACCCCTCGACCCCCCGACGAAGGTGGGTGGTAGGGTGACAGGCAGCCATCCTGTCACCCAACCGTCGGCGCGCAGACAATCAGCTCACCTCCCGCTCGCTCCCCACTGTGCCATCTGCTAGTCAGAGGGACACGTGGAGAGCCTCGGAGCAGCCCTCTAGAGGGCCACTCCCACCCCGGTCGGATTGGCCGCAGGCAGTAGCGTCTCCCGTAGCGAGTGGGAGGCACTGCTCGCCTCCGTTTACCAGGTGCAACACGTGGAGGTTCCGGCCCGCACTCAATATAATGAACCCCTAACCTTTAAACTGTCGCGTTCCATGAAATTCAATAGGTAACGATAACGGGAAAGATTAGTAGAATTGCTTCATCATTTAGTGGCACGTCGCCTGGAGGGTGCGGGCCGGAACCTCCACGTGGTGCACCCGGGCAACGGAGGCGAGCAAATCTATTTTTTTTTTAAGTCAGGTAGAGATTTCATTTATTTTGCCACAAACAAGTATAGTGTACAGCATCTAACTTGGCAAGGTTTTGTAGTAGTGGGGCCCACACTACTCCAAAATCAGGCCACGTTAGATGCCGCGCACTATACATTTTTTACTGTTATGTACAAGTTTTTTACCAGTATTCCTACACTTTTGCGAGGAAGGCCTGCATAAGTAAATCTTAAAATAAAGCAATAATGATACAAAAAAAAAAATAAGGAAACTATAGGAAGAACATTGAATAAATAAACCTATTTTAAATTCTATCGATATAAAATGTCGCGATGCTGCGAACAGAACTATCGAGAAAAAAAGGGACAACTGCTATATGCAATTCAATGTGCTAGAAAGAGAGCAAATATTTGATTTTATTTTTCGTTGTTAAAATTGTTTTTTTATTAAATGGAGTAAAAAACACTTACCTGTGAAATGTTATCCCATCTTTCATGTAACTTGACGTTGTAGTAGACTTTCCACATCATTTAATTGCACAACTAGGCATTGCTTATAATTTTATTTCCTTTTAAAACGGGAGCGCGTGACGTTCGTACGTCAACCTACAATTTCTGCGACTGATCAAAATTTCGCAGCATACACTTCATTTAGCGTATGTTTAGCGACTGCGGCAGCCCCGCACGCTCTCTCCACTGGTTATTGTGCTCCGTGGATATTAATTACAGGTATGCCAAAAATTAACAACCCTACCTCAATGAAATTTATAAAGTACCTACCTATGTAGATAACGAGTTAGTCTTAATCGCAGGTCCTACAGTCGGTGAAACTCAACTTAAGTTAGTTCAAAAGCTTAATATTCACGCCATTTGACACACCAATAACGATAAAATTCATTTGAAACGGTTACGCTTGGGTGCAACCGATCTAATTCCGTTCCCCTACATAATTATAGCGTAACATTACCGAGGGTGGAATATTCCAGAATGTGTCTAAAAATATACCAGTTACTACGTAGAATACAAAATTTTTGGGTCTGTTGAAATCCTAAAGTAATACTGAATAGTGAATACAAAGTGGTACAGTAAAAGAATTTTCTAGAAAATATTTGTGGGCGAAGGGAAGATATTACTTTAACAAGTAGGCAATAATAATAATATTCTACACCCAAAGCAAGCCTAGCTTAACAAGCTAGTTAAGATATGAGCCACATATAGGTTCTAGAATACGGATAGGTAAACGTAATATATACATATAAACTTTTCAGTTTTTTTATAAGTAGGCATACCTAACTAGACAAAAAAAAACATGTGGCACTCAGAGACTGCCGCGGTGAAGCTATTGTATACCATTTTATTCAATATGCATAGATTAACTGTTCAATTATTCTAAGTATGCGAATACTAACTATATATTTATTTGTAAAGTTGTACGCCTGCTCGATAGATGGCGTTGTGCCGATTTTTTTGCAACGTATGGTTTCGTTGCAGCACCGGTTTTAGTCGGTTCGATTCTGACATAGTCGCCATCGCTGACAACAAGGTGGTATCCGTGGACTATCCGCTCGAAAAAATGGCTACCATTTTTTGATTAATTTTCTATTCAAGCAAGTCTATATTAGGTACAAATTCATAGTAAAACTTGAAAAACATATTTTGTTCTACCAATTACGTTCTAAAGTCCAAGTTAATGTTCCTAATTTGATATTATCTTACAAGCTACGCCGAAATTACTTCTAATATGGAAATATTATGCGAAACACGACTAGAATATAAAAGTTGAGCGAATTAAACTTTTGTTATAAAGATTCTTTCGTTCAGATTATAACTCCATAAAAATAATTCCATAGACTCTTATCACAGAAAGTTTCATTAAAGTATGCAAATTGCCTTTGAATTAAATAATACAATTTATGTTGATATACACTGAGGTTGTGAGGTGTATGTGGGCCCATAACCTCACCTCAAAGCACACCGGCTGATTGATGGACGAGACTCCGGCTCAAGCTTTCCTCTCGTAATTGGGAGGTCAGACCGCAGTCACTCACGGATAAAACGACATACTAATTAAAAACAATAAACATACCGGATTTTCCCAGTTGGCCCACCAGGGGGTTCAACTGGGAAATCGCTATACATAATGACTGTATACTTCATATTTATGAACAATATACGTGGCATTCACATAGGGCATTTTGACTCCAAAAGGACGAACCGAGAAACGTATTTAACCAGTACCGTGTAATAATTATTGTCGACCCAAGTAATGGGCTATCGAGGTTTAGATCTAGAAGCAAAGGTCAAAGTATAGTTACTACTTTAATACCATTTCATTGGACAATATGGTGAAGGAAATCTTGTCTATTTATTTATTGTGGCTATAAATACAGTTTACTATACAAAATGAACGTTTATTTTACAGCTAATTTCATTTAAGTTAATAATGGTTTCTCGACACGGCTAGATACCGTAAGTGCAGAGTAAGAAATAGATTCCAATTAGATTTCCATGTTAGTAGGTATAGTATATTGACCGGCAACTTGACAATGTGCACTAGCTGCGCAGAAAGCGTTCTTTAGGTTTTTTGGGGGTGGAAGGTGGATGATAAACGGTTACCGGAGTTCACAAAAATCACTGATGCATTGCTGATCATACCTCAGTAAGAAGTGGGTGAATGGGGAATTTCATTTTACCCGTAGACCCACTTTTGCCAGATCAAAACTCGGGGATATCTGTAGTTGGTCAACACTTTACTTCGAATTTGATTGGTTTCAAGCATTATGTAATCAAGTACCGACAATAACAGTTATACAATCGATAAAATAATAATTAATTTTGACTGTAACTTTTGTAACGTGAATCTGTCTTGACTACAAAAAAATTACTAGACAGATGGCAATTTTTTCAAAAATGGATGACAGGTTGCAATGAAGTTCTTCAACAATCAAATATCTGTTCTTACACGAATTCCCCCTACACCCACTAGTGGGATATCCAGTGGGTGTAGGAGGAATTTGTAGAACACATATATATCACGCACGTACCTATTTTTATTTTTTGATTCACAAATAATTGTTGTCCAGTTTGGAGTGTACTTTGTATCCAATTAATTATACGTTGATGTTCTCCCCTCAACACATATATAATTTACCAGTAAGGGAGTTTTATAAATAAAAAGTGTATTGTCACGGGACGCTCGACAGATGTGAAACATCAAAGTTGATGTAGGGTTCATTATTAATTAAAACCAATAAAGTAATATGGAATAAAACCAAAAACATGACACATTTTTCAATAATATAAAATTAAAAGTTAGTTGTGTCCAATGATATATATAATATCTTTGGTTGTGTCTGTATACCTATTAAAGATATTTAAAAAAAAACTTTTTTTCGGAGTGGGATGAACTTTTGCTGACAGATAGGTAATATTAGGTATAAGGCTCAACAAAGATTTTTTTTTTTATTTAGGCTCGCGTTTGACCACATTCTCCACCTGTTGGTAAGTGATGATGTAGTCGACGGTGGAAGTAACCTATTCACTCTAGACTTGAAGACTTTTTTTTATATATAACTCCCATTTTAGCTTTCCGGAAATACAGACTCAGGCAGGGTATTCCACTCTTTAGCAGTACGCACGATGAAGAATAAGCTGTTCCGCGCAAAAATACGCAGTTACACATAAAATTATACTAACATTAATTTCATTACAACACCACATTTCGCAATGCGTTTACCAGTAACATCTAACTGCGAACCCAATTCATCACAAATTCGACCCGATCGCTTCATTGCGATGTCGGCCATTTTGGTATACACAGCAGGCCATGCAATCGGGCACATAAACTGCACCTCTAATGTATTGCGGTTGTACCCATCCGTCACGTACATACATACACACATACATATAGCGTACCCTACAGTCAGCCTTTGAGTTAGATATTGGCGTGACTAGCTCTCAAATTGGAGAGAATTTTGGACAGGAACATTTCGTATTGTTGATAGACTCTATGGCATGACGGCAGTGTGTTCAACTGCTAAACAATGCGGCTTCGATTTCCGCTTAGTGCAAATATTAGTATACTTAAGTATATAGATTTGCATAGGTGTATGTTTTAACAAAAAAAAATGTATAATTTTTTTTTATTGGTAACAGGCTCGCGTTTGACCACAATCCCACCTGTTAGTAAGTGATGTTATGGTCGAGACGGAGTGGAGCATGCTTGCCTAGAAGTAACCTGTTCACTCTAGACTTGAAGACTAGGTTGTAGCTTTCCGGAAATACAGACTCAGGCAGGGCATTCCACTCTTTAGCAGTAAGCACGATGAACGTATTGCCAAAACGTGCATATAAGTGGTAATTATGTCTATTCGCGTTCTAAAGGATACTTTTTGTCTGGACAGCGTTGTGTAGTTATATCCCAGAATATTGTATAGACTTCTTGAAACTTGTATTATGAAGTAAATACTCGTAGTAATAGAATATCAGTGTGTATGTGGTCTGGGGGTCTTACGTATTTGGAGCCCTAAGTGAATTGTAACATCAAGCTGGTACTACTGATTGAGGAGCGAGGTTCTGGTACAGCCTTTCTACAAAGACTATATTTCTTAATTTGAGAATTCTGACCTGTAGGTATATTTCATTAGTCAAGCAAACTTCTACTTAATATAACGAAATAAAATGTAACATCGCCCATTATATCGCACCACCTCGTATTTTTTAATTAAAACCTATATAAATATCAGAGCGGGCAATTTTTAATAAAGCTGCTCACCGGGCGCGGGATTACTGTCATTACAATTCCAAATTTGCAACTAAATTGCATCTACAAAATAGAAATTTGAGTCGTTATACCAACTGACTACCACGGCCATTCACCTCTAATATATATCTCCCCTAAGGTAAAACTAGGGAGTCGAGAATATTCCACCCTCTAATTCGAGAACGGATCCCCTTGCGCGTCACCCCATGCGTTGCTATAGCAACCCCGCCGTTGGGAAGTGCATCTGATGTAAACATTGCTACCTCCCTGCATTTTGGGAACCGTTATTGATGTTTTCGCTGCTATACTCCGCTCCTTCCTGTGTTTCGCTTAGATACCCGTAAATTCACCCGAAAATATCGAGTTAAGCTTCGCTATTTATCAAGTTTATAGTACAGCCTCCCCTGTATCTAAGGTCACGGCTGCTAAGGAAAAACATTTACGTAACACCGACTATTTATATAACAAGTTTTACAAACTGAATGTAGTATAAAAGTTTAGCTTTATATTTTGGTATGATGTTTTCAGTATTAGGTATAATAAATATGTGTAGTTACTTAGACTTTAGTACTATTGTACTCAAAAGAAATGTTACATAAGAAATCGTAGCCATCGTTTGGAAGTTACTAAGGCAGCAAACAAACAAGACCCAGTGGATCTCAAATGAGCGAGTGGAAAGTTTTTCGGTGGAACACTAGTCTATAAAATTTAGGAAACGCAAAACTATCTCTGTAATATAAAATAAACTATTTACTACTTTTAACTTTCTAGAATCAATAATAATGTTTTGTATGTATTGTTTCAGGGATGCCGGTTTCCTGAAGATGGCCTCTCGCACCCCGTCCCTTGAGTCGCTGCCCGGTGCCAACTCAATAGGTTCGCTGGAGCGTGGCTCCTTATCGCCTCTTACTCTTAGCGGATCCTCGCCCCCAGCGAGCGACTCCGCCGTATGTGACCTTCGTGATTTCGACGGCCTCGACACCACCTGCGCAATCTGCCGAGAGACATTCGTCGACCCCAAAGTACTCAACTGCTTCCACACCTTCTGCCGGGCTTGCCTGGAGAGGGAACAAACGCATCCCGACAAAGTTACGTGCGTCACTTGCCGCGTAGACAGCCATTTGCCCGCTGGTGGAGTTAACGGCCTACTCACAAACCTTGTGATAGCAGCTGCCGTTGAACAAGACGCAGACCTTCTGCCATCGACTCGCCAGACCAACTCGCCCTCGGCTCGTTGTACTGGTTGTAAATCCAAGGAATCTGACGCTGTTGCGCGTTGTGTCGATTGCGCTAACTTCCTTTGCCCGAACTGCGTGATGGCGCACCAATTTATGCATTGCTTTGAAGGCCATCGGGTGTTGGCGTTCACAGACCTAAAAGATGACAAGGGTATGTTAGGATCAACTACCCTCACTACTAGTGGCGATAAGACTGCTTTTTGCCCGAGACACAAAAATGATATTCTCAAATACTTCTGCCGCACTTGCTCCGTGCCAGTATGCAAAGAATGCACCATAATTGAGCACCCGGCCGCCCTGCACGACTGCGAGCATTTATCTGACGCAGGACCTAAACAATTAGAGTTGATGCAACAAGCTGTTACTGAAGCCAAAACGCGTGCTACTGAGATAAGACACGTGGTCAAAACTGTGGAACATGCAGCAGGCAAACTACAGGTTCAATACCACAAAGCTCAAAATGAAATAAATGATACGTTCCAGTTCTACCGCTCTATGCTAGAAGAACGTAAACAAGAATTACTAAAAGAACTCGAAAGTGTATTTTCGACGAAACAAATTGCCCTCACGGTCGTAGGGCAGAAAGCTCAGGAAACTGTTGATAAGATATACCAAACGTGTGATTTTGTGGAACGACTGACTAAATGCGCCAACATAGCGGAAATACTAATGTTTAGAAAACTCTTAGATACAAAATTGCAATCCCTAATGAGCTCCAACCCAGAGCAAAGCGTACAAACTGCTTGCGAACTGGAATTTGTATCAAACTATCAAGCTATACAAGTTGGAGTAAGAAACACTTTTGGCTACGTGCGTTCTAGCTCAGAAGCAAATGTTGGGCCTACCAAGCAACCGCCTATTGCACGCCCCACTAACGGCTCTCTTCTGAATGGAGGCTCTTCATCGAGCAGCAGTAGTGTTAACGGAAGCTCAGGGAGCTTAAATGGTGGCATCCATCTGCCACCAGCATTAAACGGCGTGATCGAACGCCCCTACACGAATGGTCTCCTTGGACCTACAAGCCAGTCCACGTCGCCTTTCGAATCCAATATTATCTCAAAACGATTCAACAGTGCCAATAGCCTCGGTCCATTCTCAACTGCCATAGGAGACATCAATTTGAATGGCATCAACCCATACGAGAAATGGTCGAACGGTGGATGCGATTCGTTATTCCCGCCGTCTGTGACCGATCCTTATACCCTGACAAGTTCGGCTCACGCAGATGCTACGATTTTAGACTTGACCAACAAACTTATTTCTACTGCCATCTTCCCACCGAAATCTCAAATTAAACGACAAAAGATGATTTATCACTGCAAATTTGGTGAATTCGGTGTAATGGAAGGTCAGTTCACCGAACCAAGTGGAGTAGCTGTTAATGCTCAAAATGATATTATAGTTGCGGACACAAACAATCACCGCATTCAGATATTTGACAAAGAAGGCCGCTTTAAATTCCAATTCGGAGAATGTGGCAAACGTGACGGACAGCTTCTTTATCCAAACAGAGTAGCAGTTGTTCGTACTTCAGGTGACATTATTGTAACTGAGCGATCACCCACACATCAGATCCAAATATATAACCAATACGGTCAATTCGTCCGCAAATTCGGTGCTAATATTCTCCAGCATCCGCGAGGCGTCACAGTTGATAACAAAGGCCGCATCGTTGTCGTCGAGTGCAAAGTTATGCGCGTGATAATCTTTGATCAAATCGGCAACGTACTTCAGAAGTTTGGCTGCTCAAAACACTTAGAATTCCCTAACGGAGTGGTGGTCAACGACAAACAAGAAATATTTATTAGCGACAACCGTGCACACTGCGTGAAGGTATTCAACTACGAGGGTATTTATTTGCGTCAGATCGGAGGTGAGGGAGTCACTAATTACCCTATCGGCGTCGGTATCAACGCAGCTGGCGAGATCTTGATCGCTGATAACCATAACAATTTCAATCTCACTATATTCACGCAAGACGGTCAGCTAGTTTCTGCGCTGGAAAGTAAAGTGAAACACGCTCAATGCTTCGATGTGGCACTAATGGACGACGGGTCGGTAGTGCTGGCGAGCAAGGATTACCGGCTGTACATCTATCGCTACGTGCAAGTGCCGCCAATAGGCATGTGAGTTGCACGCTCCGATCACAGGAGGTCCGAATGACCGACGAACTATAAGCCAAATTCGACACTCCGATCCGTAACTAACTAGACGAAAGGACTTACCGTTCTGGCGATGCGTGTCAATTTTTTGTAGGTTCAAGTGATGATTATGTTAATGGAACGTATGTAAACGTGTGATGTGGTGCAACCGGTGTGGCTGTCTCGATGTGACCATACCGGCTAGCGATGGGTATTCTCTACATATTCGGCATAAGATCTCTTTATGAATTATTTCTAAACGAAACTGTAATGAGATTAGTTATAGTATTGATATTGTTATTCAAGTACCTATTGATTGATGGTTAGAGATTAATTCTTTGGAATCCGTACATTCAAGCGAACGGTGTTCTCCAACCCTTATCATTTTTTGATCTATTGAATAATATTTTTTCATATCCCACATCGTTAAATTAGGGATGAATATTAAGGGCATTTGTATTATTTAGCCCATTTGTTGGACCAATATTTTAACTATTATTACTTAACAAATTGTTAGGCGTTAAGCGTGTGATTTTATCGTAAATAAGAGATCATCGAGCGGTATTGTTGTTAGTTGTAAGATTATTTCTACGGCACAATAGCACTTCCTGTTTTTAATTAGCACTTATTCTGTGTCGATGGAAAATGGAATATAAAAATCTAAGTAAGGAGTTGTTACATTATTAATTAGGTAAGTGTTAAATTGATTGAGCTGAAATGGACAATCTTTAGTTACTACCCACTTAAAATAGTTACAAAATTTTAGGGAAATAATGATGTTAGGGGTTTTATCAATGACAAAGTTGACTGCGGCGTTTGGGCATAAGCAAACAATGACCAAGAACCTCCATTGAATATTCTAGTAATATTTCATTTATACGTAATAGAGACATCACAAAGTGGCGATCAGGAATGTTTTATATACCTCAATTAGTTCGAAACTGTATTTCACTTAATAATATTACCTGCACTGGAGAATTATAAAGCATTTTTCGATGAGTCGAAATGCAAATTTTTCTCTTGTTGATTTTTGGAGGGCAGTAGTTGGAGCAGTATAATATATCTATCGTCGATACCGCCTAGTCACTGAGAGCCCACGGACCTTGGTCTTCTGATGTTGATTATATTATTCGTTTTTATGCATTGAGTATGTTTAATTGGACACGGTAGTAACTACTAGAGCACTTAGGGTATGGTCGTTTCGCTAGCATCTTTTTTATTTTATTTTTTGAGATTTTTACCAGATTTAATAGACAGCGCATATGCGTCTTTACTTACTGAGAGTATTAATAACAGCTCGGTAAACAAAACTATACAATTTGTTATTCTGGTAAGATATTTTTTATACGGAACCAATTTATTTTTGTAGTATTTAGTATTACGGTGCATGTGTAACGTATACTTTCTTTTGTATTTTATGAATATCGCGCTATTATTATTATTATTTTTTTACTTCATTACCGTGTGTTTGAGTGTGTTAGCAGAATTATTTTAGTTTGATTTTTTTTCATTAGAACGTTTTGGTTTTCGTAGCAAATAATGTTTTTTAGTATTTTTTCTCGCTGAATCTATGACAATAGAGAGATCTGATGCGGCCTGTGGGTCGGTATCTTAATGATCTGTTAGTTTTAGGTTATGAGTTTCCATTTCGGTGATATTTCTTAAATAAATTAATGTTTGAAGATGCGTCGGTGGGCGGGGGGCGGCACGGTGGCGACCTGTTTTATCGTGTGCCATAAGATCATGTTGTGATTTGATAAGTGATATTTAGTATTGTTTGTAAATATGTACCATACTTTCATATAAATCTAATCGTAAGTTTGTCTGATCGAATTACCTTTGATTTATCATATTTAAACTTCTAGTGCGGGTCATTGTAATGTTATACTAATTTTGTTATATTTATTTACCACCGAATAATGGTAAGTTATGGCAATCGTTATAAATATATATATGTATTTATATATGTCTAGAAATATATAATTTATCAATAATGTTAACGATAATACAAAAAAAGCAAATTGCCAAGAATTGATTATAAATAAAAAAGAAGTACAGGTTCGTTCCATCTTGAATTCAAATGAATTTCTTTACCGTACTTGCACTAAAAGTTGAATGTTTTGAGAACAACTGATTTCTTCGCATTGTTTTCTGTATTGCCCACCATCGTGTGCGCGCTTCCGTCGCCTTGACGTATCTTCGATCACATAGTTAATAAAATCACTGGATTAGATGAATCGCGCCGCACGTCCTAGCGTCCAAATTTCAGTGATTAATCACCAATGATTTTATTATAGACTGCCTTGTTCCTATATCCTACGACGTCGCGATTGCTGCTTTTCATCTAATCTACTGGAAACATTGATTGTAAGGAAGTTGAAACACTGTGTCAGCCTCGCCTTAGTCCAATCTGTCGAGTTGTTAATGCATATTATTTTATTCACCAATGATTTCCACAATCCGGCTTAGTGGACTGATGCGTTGCTAGAGCTCAGTAACCGTTATTTTAACTTTAAACATCATTTCTTTGTGAAAATTACTTTGAATTTCTTTGTTGTGGTAATTGATTGTAATTTACATTGAAGAAACTGATTTTGGTAACAACATACGCTTCTATTTGATTGATATCATTTCATCGTATTATATTTATATTAAGTATAGTATAGTGTATTGAAATTCTTTAAATAAGATTTGCAAATTATGACAACTTCACTTTTACACCTAGTAAAACAGTGTATGTAATCCGATTTTATTTTTATTTTTTTTGTCTACCGCTAGTTTATTTTATTTTTAACCTGAAAATGGTAATTTAAGTTTCAGTTATAATTATTATTACAAACTTAATTCCCTTTCATTTATTTGTGTTTTTGCATAATAATATTAGTGAAAATAAAATGTTTTTCTCTCTACGAGGAAACATTTTCATTCTTAAAATTGCATTTCTAAAGCTCGAGGACTGAATTTGAAACATGTTTTGTCTTTAAATATATTTTGTCGATGTTTGTTGTTATAATTATTATATTTTTTTAATTATTTGTATAAACAATTGTTCTTTAAATTAATGTACATCGTTTTGTTTTGAATTATTTTTGTTGTAATTGCTTTTTATAATAATACCAGTTCATTGCAGTTTTGATGTGTGTTTTATTTTTTTTTATCGTAGAGCTTTGGTAGTTCACCCTTTATTGCAACTGTTTTAATACATATAAACAATTTGCAATTGAATGCATGTTTGTGCTAATGAATCCGCTTATCACACAACACAAATTAACTTATTAAAACTACAAGTACTTATACAATTTGCGACAATATTCACATTCTAGAGAACACTTTCGCACATTTATAGTACCTAATTGAATTTAAAAATGAAATTCATAATTTACTGAATACAAAATAACTGTAAATACTACACATTTCTTTAAAAAACAAGATTTTAGCACAAAATAAAAAGTACAGAAGGCCAACTTCATACACTAAGCGTAAACTAATTCTCGCTAAAAAAAAACAAGCTAACGCAACTGGCGAGGAGATTGAACTATCTTAAGATCCTATAAGCAGACATTACATCTGGCCGCTAGTGTTTGACGATGGAATAATCAAGGTTCTATTAAAAACCACTTGAATAACATAATAGCCATCTACTATATTGCCAGCCAGATAATAATTTGGTACAGAAGCAAACTGCTCTAACATTGATTTTTACACTCCATCAAGAGATAGCAGTAAAAAAAAGTCGATCGAGGTTCAACCAACTTTTGATAAAATGTTGGTTGCACCGTTCTTGCGGTCGCGGCCAATATGTGTTACGTTTCCACTCACTGAAATAAAGTTGACCTTCTGGACTTATTTTGTGATTTGATTCCTTGGTTCTTTAGCACAAACGTTTTGGTGTTAGGCTCCTGAGTGTACATGTGTGTGAAAACCCTTGGTGTCGGGGAACAATTGGCATGCCGTAAGTATCCGCTTTTGTTTTAAATGCTTGCTACCAAGAGTTACTATAATGACCAATGTCCATTTAACGTACCATTCAAGTCATCAACATTGATTCCCTGATTTTTATTCACAATCAAAAGAGGTTCCGTAGATTGGAAAATAATTGCTGATTCACAATCATAACTGAAGCATAATTTCTGATTCTTGATAGAAGAGACAGAAGAACCAATTCAAAAAGAAGTAGAATTATTAATTTGAGAAGTTATCCTTATTTAATTTCATTCATTATAATCCCTGGACCAATTTTACTAGTCTTATAAAAAATAACCATGAATACAGACCAGTACCTAGAGTATCAGTATTGAAACAAAATTTAATAATAAAATCATCATACAGTATTTCAATTAACATGATAAGCCCAGTGAATACTGCATAACAATAATTCTATTCCCAAAATGACTGGAGATCAACAAATGATGACTGATATAAATCAGTGGAGTCGAAATTAGGTATTCTACCTACCATCTAGTGTATCTCAGTGTGCTAGGCGGTTAATATTCCAAGCACATAAAATTTTCTATATAAAAATACATATTCTTATGAATGTAGGCTATAAATCTTCGTAAGTAAGTACTATTTGTATTCTAATGTAAGTATCTTATATCCCAACTAAGCTTTACTTTTCTACTAAAACGTAGCTATTAATATGAGTTTTAGGACTCCTTGGATACAGTTCCCTTATCTCAGCAGCACTGCTTTTGGAAAGCGCTCCCAAACAACCAATATTTCCAAGTCAATTACTCTAGGGAACATTTTACTACTAACTTAGCACCTACTAGTGAAGTAAGCTCATGCTAGGCTTACAAGATCGATTTATAATTTTATACTCAGCAGTTTTTCTTAAGATTAAAATTAAGATCGAATAAATTTATTTTATGTCCCTCTTTCTTTACATCGACGATTTTAACATTAGAACTATAACGATCATTGGATTCGCCATTACCTTGTCAACTAGTTACGATTGCTGCTGTACCCGAACTGATTCATTCGAGCGTGTCATTGTTAGAGTTTATTGATGAAGGAGAGACTTGTTCATTGATGAAATTTCAAGCTTTCAGTCACTCATCGTGCCCTTATTTATTTTTTATTGCCGTTATAACACCAAAATTCGTCAGGAAGTGTGTAGAGCATAAATGTAAATAGTTTTAGTATATATAATGATGTTGGTAGAATTAGTTTTAGCTGTAAGGAGAGCCGGGGTCTGTGAAAGTGGACGCGAGTGATTTGAGAGAGGGTACCTAGTGTGAGAGAGTATTTTTATAAACGAAAACTAACATTCATAATATTAGTATCGTGTTATACTTAGGTGCGACGTGTTGTTAGGCGAGAACGGAGGACTCGGGGCTAATAGTTTGTTTACAGAAACACTGGAACGATATCCGAATTTGACAGGATAAAAATAAGGGTTACATTAACCATATCGATAGTGTATTGTAACTTAAAAATGATTGTTTGAAATTGATAAATTTGCGTCAGTTAAGGTTCACCTGTTAATGTATTCATCAAGGTAGATTAATGTATCGGTGTTAGCTTGTCATAATGTATGTGTTTAACGATATGGTCACTTATTACATTACGTAGTGCATCGTTGGAGTTTATAAGTTGGTTGAGCCGTGCGAACTTGTAAATACAATGGCTTCTACATTGGGTTCTCTGGCTGACACTACGTCATATACGCAATCAATTGCTCAGGAATTGTCTTCATTTTCATATACATTCGTCAAGTTATTTTCTATCGTAGCTTCTATAAGTGTCAAGCGATGTAGTGTCATTGTTGGTAATACGCTATTCGGTGAATGAAAAATAATTTTAGTGAATTGCACAGAATGTTGGTATTTCACTTAATTTTTGATGTATTTTTTCTTGAAAGAGAAGTGTATTCAATGATTTTACAGTATTCACGACTGATGTTGTTTTATAATAAATGATGAATGTAAAATTCGTTGATGTGTTTTGACGGAAATGGATCTTGCAGTTGTTGTGCTTCGCCAAATGAGAAACAATGACAACCGGGCCAATTCCGTCAGAACATTATGTCTCAAAAAATTGTGATGTAAGTTAAGGCGATTAAACAAAGCACATATTAGCACAAACCATCCATCCTTGAAAAAGTAATTACTACGCTGAATGTTTTTAAATTAACTCACGTTTGAATTTATGATACATTTTATTGTAAAAATTAAATGCAAAATATTTTACTATCGCTTAAGTTAGTTGAGACGTTCGCATATAATAGTGTTTATTTTCACAATGGTGACGGTTCTTTAGTAACGTTATGGGACGTGACGTTATTGGACTTCTTTAAATGTTTTATATGATAATATTGATTCTACTTAAAATATTGACACGTAGGTTAATCATGTGTGTATCTATGTCGTAACGTTTCTTTGCTCCTTTGTGTACAATAGCGGTCGATGTTGCTATTTCGGTTAGAAAGCGTACTGTATTTACGAAACTACCTTCATCTCGCTTTAGTTTTCCTTAATAATGATCAAAAAACAGAGATGAAACTAATACAGTCACGGTTTCCCTTATAGCATCATGTGTAGGTAATTTTTAATGTAAGATGTGTGATTTTTAGTTATAAATATTTTTACAAAGTGGAAAGATTCCAAATGTTAGGATAAAGATGGTAGCAAATGACATATCAAGTAATGTTTTTAATTATACGATTGTATGCGGCGGTTTGGTTAGTGACGCTATGTTGGCAAAGTTGATGTATGGACACTGTTTCTAAATTGACAATACAGACGGATTATTCGAATGTTGATCTAATAATATATTTAATAGAGAATTGTTTACGAAACGCGACATATCGTCCACATAGTGGTGACGTAGATGAAATTGATAGACCAATCACGATTGTAGTTTGTCGCTGGCGTTAGAGCGTTGGATCGGATCGAAGTCAAGCGCAATTTGGAATCTTTCTAAACGATGCTAGTCGCCATGAAATTGCTTTTAGGTAATTAAATGTTATCGTAATATGTGTATGCACGTAAGTTTATGAACCTACATATTAGTTATACGATGCTTGAAATGTCCACACACAAATCGATTTTACACACTTATGCCATCCTGCTAGTTGTATGACGAACACAATGCTTATGATAAATAAAGTTAAATTATATCCTATATAGCGTACGAGTAGTTGTGTATTTTTAGATATTGCATTGTCTATGTTAGTCTAGTGGGTAAGGCACATCGTGAGCTTTCAACCAGTGTAAGTCTGTCACCAATATTTTTTATGATACGAACGTAGGCATGTTAAATGTACAGTTTCGAACCGTGCTTTCCTCGGTTAGTACACAAGTAGCTGTAAGACCTTGCACCGTGCTCCGTGATGACGTCACGACGAGACTTCGCCACGCTTGGGCCTTCGCACGCAGGCGCGCACGCACTTCACGCATCCACGCTATCGCTTCATCGAACGTCGCGCGTCTGGTGAACGGACAGCGGCGTGCACGGGCTTAAAATTACGGCCATTCATTAGATATATAACCATCATCCCTAAATACTTAATATAATTCAGTAATCTAACTATATAATCTACTGAAACACCATATTGCGCCGTGGCCTTAAATTTGAAGGAATATGTTTAAATTTGATAAAATTAAAGAAAAAATTAAATCGTTCATTTGGTACATTTTGTACGGACTTTTGAATATCTGTTTCACATGTTCGGTCATATAAACCATTACCTATTTGTAATGTAAGTGCTAATATTATTCAGTGACGTGTATCGTAACCCTATAGGTTAGATATTTACAGTAGCGTACGTAGGATCGCTTTACTTCGTCCTAATGTAAAACGATGGTTTATTTCTAAATATTTCCATTCTTGCATATCCATGTTTTAATGAAGATTTGTGATTGTTACCTTTACGCATTAGTTACTTTGAGACTGTTCAAATTAAACTATTGAGAACTTTTCACTAAGGGAAAGGTATGTTCTGCAGATATTTTTGATACTTTGAGGATAATCGAAGGGAAACGTCGGTAGTGTAGGGACCCTGCGGCGGAGAAAGCCAGTGCGCGGGCGCAGAGCCCCACGGCGCGCCTCTCACGGCAACGCCTCGTGGTACTGCCGCCATTTCTTCGTGAGTGAATATTAAATGTTACTGTAAAACGAAAAAAAAAATCAATGTTGTTCTTATATGAAAACCCTATGGTTTTCGCTAATGACTTGTTGTTTTCATATATTCAATAATATTTCCTTTATTTTTTGTACTCTTTAGTATTAAGAATTAATATTAAAATAAACTATTCAATGTTGATTACTATAAAATACCAATACGTGTTAAGGAGTGTGTGAAATAGTTTCCCCGAGAGCCTTACTAGTTGAGACACCTTTTCCTTAGATTTCGACCCGATATAACGTAGTGTCGGTAAAGCGATGTATAATACGAGTATAGCACTTGTTAACATTATAATGTAACTTGATTGCTACTATCCATTACATTCCACATTCTTACTTCCACTCACCAGTAACAAGAACACCACTAAATTCAGATGTTAGATCAGGCCTAGGAACTATTATAGGAGTTCACGATTCTTAGTTAGATGGTATGACTCAATTTGAAGACTGATGACAGTAAAAGATAAAATCGAAAAAAAAATATATCCGGGATGACTGTCTCTTACTTTAGATATACTTTACAAGTTTATTTCCAAATAGTGCCAGTTGACGAAACTGTAGGAAAGTTTAGTGAATATTGATAGCCAAATTTTGTATGAAAGGGAGCAACACGTTTCGTCAGCAGACACTAGTGATGTCCCATAATCGGTCGATAATAAATCTTCTATCGACACTTTTCTGTCTTAAACCTTTTCAGACGATGTTAAAAAGTCGATAAATGGTCGGGAATGATGTTAATGTAATGTTGACTTCAATAATGTTGACGTTACAATTAAAATTGATGGAAAAACCAAATGAAAAAAAAAGAAAATACTATTTGTTGCCAAAGTGTTGTTAGGATGTAGTTATAAAAATCGGTTGTCTCATGCATAATTAAGTTGTTCTTGGGTGGTTTGAAATTAAAGGGAAAAGTTGAAAAATATTTCCAATGATATATTTTTTCATAATGAACTTGAATGCTAATCGATACTTAAGGTTTATATCTGTGTAGGAATTTAAACTTAACGTGTGGTAATAATATATCATTAACATGATTTCTACTGTGTTTGGCATATTTCAATTTATATTCAAATAATGAATAACCCACTTGAAACTCATGTATTTTCGACAACTACGAAAATACTTAGTAACACCAAATCGATTTTCGATAACAGAAACCATTATGAGTGTTAGCGTCACACAGTAGAATCATGGCCAATGATTTAGTTGTTTAGTGTTCATGTTACATTAGATTGTATTTGTCAGTTCTGATCACTTAATCAGTACACCCGTTTCCGCCTTTTAGCACATGCAATTTTATCGATATATATCAACCCACTACTTATTTTCTCAGCACTACTGGTTGTTTTGACCCTAGTATTACATTTGAGACTTAATGTCCATATGAGTACGGTTCGTTTTTCATCGAGTTATATTATTAAAATAAACGTTTTAAAATTGTGCTTTTATTTCAATAGTTCATTCAACTGTGAAATTCTTAATAACCACCGAATCGTATAGACATTATTAATTTACTATTGATAATAGGTAAAATGAAGATGTGGAGACACTCACAACATCAATCAGTTTCATTGAAAGTCGAAATAATGAAAATAATGGACACTGGAAGAAAAAACTTAAAAGACTTAAATTTCTCCACTGATTCAAGATTCAGTTGCACTCCCCGTTGTTGTGACATTGAACCTATCAAAGGCTAAAATGATCATTACTCTGGATAGCAACTTACCTAATCAAAGTTTCGAGACAACTTGATCCGCAAACTCCGCAAGACAATAGATAAACAATAGGGTTCAGATAAGTTTGTATTGGGGATTAATCATGATTACATGCGAAAGTTGATTATTTCAGCCTACTTGGAAGAGAAGAATCTAAAAGAGATCTTCAATAAATTGTAGGCGTATTAAACTAAGACCTTTTATATTTGATACGACTCATAGAAAGAGTGTAACGGTTTTAATTATTAATTTTTACGTCTTGGTCTCTTGTGGGTATTATCAAGTCTCATTAAACTCTTTGATTTTAATTGTTAAACATATGTAATTTATTGATAATTTATTTGTAATTTATTATCGTGTGTCCGACGCTAGTCATCAAACTCTCGAGTTAGGTTAGATCCTAAGTTTTCTCTTTAGCTTCCTCCTTCTCAGTAAATATTGAAAAGGTACCTACTTTAATTTCTTCCTTCAACTGTTTAATGAACTTTTTTTTCTAGTCACGATTTCTCAGTGTAATGTCTAACTTTGTGTTAAATTGAAGATTACAGTTTGATCCGCAGTTGATCAGTAATTCCTTTAATTTGATCTGTGAATTAATTTAGAGTAATGTCATGTGATCTTTTTTAGGTGTTAACATGTTCCTCTTAAACATTTTTTTCATGTTCACATTACAGCTTGTATTTTCCTATGGCTTTTCCCTTACCTTCGCTGTTTCTTAACGACCTTCTTCCGTATGTAATGTAATATAAGAAAAATTAGATTCTCTGTTAGATAATCGTTGTCAAAGTAATACTGATTGTGTAACTATTGTTTAATTTGGAAATAGTAAAAGTATATCGTATAGTACATATTTTGCAGTTGGAATTAATGTTAAAAGTGTTTGAGATAAAAAGTTTCGGTTTTTGTTTTGAAGCACAATTTTGTGACGTCATTTGTCTGGCTTTATCCGTTTTTTACGGCTTCAAGTCTGCGATGTTAAAGGAAAAAGCTTATCTTAGAAATATAACACATACACATGATTTTTTTACTGAAATAGCCTACGTGAGGTACGCGCTTAATCACCTAACCCGCAATAACTTTTGAATATTTAACGTAACTCGCTCATATCGTAGACGCCATCTTGAAAACTATATTGCCCTAACAATAACCGTCAAATGACGTCACAATATGGCGAACCATAAAGGTTAAGAATTCATCTTCCATGTTTTAGTTATTGTGTGAATTTGTGCGTTTTTGTGTTTAATTTTTGTATGTGCAGTAATGCAGGCTTTTATTGGAATTGATACTTTTAGACACTGGACATTCCATTTATGGTTTTTTTTGAAAATAAAGAAGTTTGTTAATTTGTTTATTTATCTGTGGACTAATTATGTGTGGGTTGAGCATTTAAATCCTGTACGATTTTCGATACTGTTTCTATGTATCGATATATCGATATGAATACTCATACATAACTACTTGTTATTCAAGTCTTAGTTAAGGTAGAACATAAGAAACGATAAAATAATATCTGATGATAAATTTACTTGTATGTTGTATTAAACTGATGAACATGAAATAAAGAAACTGGTTTGAAAATAATTGAGTTTTATTTGAACTTGCGACCATTAACTATTAAACCAAGAAATATAAAAGTGGAAGTACTCCGTAGCAGCTATGGTTTGTATGTCACAATACTAGGATAGTTTGAAAATAAATACGAAATGAATTCAGCTAATAAGGTATTCAACTTGAGTCTAGGGCTGAACGAAGTTACCGGGACAGCTAGCGTTCTATAGAAGTAAATAAAAATGAAGTGTATGTTTGTGATACTAAAATAATAGGTTTTAAATCAATATTTATGAGTCTATGTACGATAAATATAACAAAAGAACAATTTAAAAAAACTGTCTTTCTGTCTGTTTGGAAGAAGGGAACGGCTAAACTGATTTGGTTGGGACTTTCACTGGTAGATAGGTAATAATTCAAGGCGTTCTTTTTCTAAAATTAAAGTAGCCTATACTTACCTACTTTAATTTTAATAAGGTCAAGTTAAAGTTAAAGTCAGTGACGTTTTGGTCACGTGACAACTTGTTTCTGCAATTTGATTGCTCGAGAGATAGCAGAGATATTTCTACGGATGCCACGCTATTTAAGCCGATTCATCCCTTCGGGTATAGCTGCGTCATATATGGGTAAAAAAGTTAGGTATTTGATAGAAAATGATATGTGGAGCCGCCTGTCACTCTAGCAGAAGTAGACTGAGGCGGTGGCCCCCTTTTCCGGGGGCATGACAGGGACACCGAAGTTCCCAAATCCGATGGGATCATATCGAAGCTAGAGATGGCCCGGGTCAGCCAGGGTGCGAGGGGAATACCTTTTGGCCACCTTACACCCCGATGCTAGAAGATCCGAGACAACGTGCGGTTTTAGTCGGTTCGATTCCGACGTAACCGCCCTCGCTGGCCGTGGAGATTTCCGAAAAAAAAAAAAGTGAATGGTCAAGCGATACCTGTAATTTTCTGCTGGAAAATTTTATATCATCGATATAAATTCTACATAAGTAATATCAACTGCGTTTACAATTTATATTTAATTAAAAAGCTTAGAACTGGATAAGACTCAAAAAGTACCAGCTTACAAATATAATAAAATATTAAGGAGATTCGGGAGTTCTACGCAACGCCTACGACGTAGACACTCGTAGCATCGTAGTAATACTCGACCATCAAAAATTGATCACTGTGTTTATTATAACGTTCGTTTTTATTCTATTCCTTTAATTAACAGTAGACACATAATCTTCTTGATGGAAAGTGGTTTTCGGTACTCATGATTTGGCTCTCGGAGGTCCTCTCTACTGGTATAATTATGTTTATAGATAGTAGATTAGTTTTAGGATGGGTGACCATTCGTAACACAGTATCGTATGGTGGTTATACAAAGAGCACGTTAAGTCTTCAGTCCCGGTTGCCATATGAGCATCTATGGCATTCGATACGGGCAGTTGGAGCCCTAAAATGTCCGACAACTGATAAAACTACAGAACTTTGATATCGCCAGTTACAACTTTATAAAGACACAGTTACAACAGTTATAATTTTAAAAAGAAAAATTAAAAACAATCAAACCTTTAAAATGTAAATCTACGTGGGCGATACCGCGAGCACAGCTTGTTATAAGAAATAACAAATATTTATGTTTTTACTACGAATAATGACCTCTTTAAAAGACAATTACATGTTTATTTATTTTCACTTAGTATTTTGCAAAAACGATCCAATTCGTTACACATACTTGACAAATAAATACTTTGTAGTAACAATTGATATGTACACTTGTTTTTCTTCGTCTAGAAACAGATGTTTTAATTATTCTATCAGACATATTATATTTCATACCTTTCTGTTTATCTATTTATACCTAATAATATTGCAAAGTACATTCATGTAGACCATGTGTCGTATATATACTCATATGCAGTAACTAGCTGTTGCCCGCGGTTTCCCCCGCGTGAAAATAACGTTAGATTTTAAGTCTTCTTACCTTCCTAATAAAACAACCGCATCAAAATCCCGTAAGAAGTTTTTGCGTACATCACGAACAAACATATAATAAAACTAGCTGTTGCCCGCGGCTCCGCCCGCGTGGATGTCGATATCCGTTTCAAAAACTATCCTATCTCTCAAGTTGGATCGAACTGCACATGGTGTGCGAATTTTATTATAATCGGTTAAGTGGTTTAGGAGTCCATTGAGGACAAACATTGTGACACGAGATTTATATATATTAAGATAGTTTTGTATACAGAATCGTAGGTACATATAACATAAGAGATGGACACAGGTCATTATTAAGTTTTTAATAGCATACAAACCTATTAAAGATTTAAAACTTGTTATTTTAGTATTTATGGTCGGCAGCGCGAGTGTGACGCCCCTGGTGTGCACACGTCCATAGGCCAGGGTGACAGCTTTCCATCAGGTGGGCCGTGTGTTTGTCTACCACCTAAGTGGTATAAAAAAAATTACAAACAGACGCTTTAATTTCATTTATTTGTGTAATATACAGTTATTAAATATAGACGAAGTAAGGTGTATGACAATGGTCTTATTTAAACGTATGTTGTATATAAACAGGGTGACAATCAGCAATGTATCATTCTGTTACTTAAAGTGATAAAGAAAAATGAATCCATTAATAAATGTTTTGCTTTCGGTAAGTTTGCATCAACTTTTTATTTATTTTTTAGCAGGCAACAGACAATAGTGGCCTTTAGCTTGACGACCTCGTCAAATGCGTTTTCACGCACGGTTTGGTTCACAAAATTTTATCACAAATTATATTGAATTTGAATATTGACGTGTCCAATCTATACCAATATTATAAAATTTGTTTGTTTATTAACAAATAAGTTTCAAGCAGTAAAAAAATTGGAGCCATAGTGACGAAATATACATAACCAAGAGTACATTATCATCATTCAGCCGAAAGACGTCCACTGCTGGACCAAGGCCTCCCCTAAGAATCTCCACGACGACCGGTTCTGCGCCTCTCGCATCCAGCGGTTTCCCGCGACCTTTACCAGGTCGTCAGTCCACCTTGTCGGAGGACTACCCACACCACATCTTCCGGTTCGTGGTCGCCACTAGAGAACCTTATTGCTCCATCGGCCGTCGGCTCTACGAGCAATGTGCCCCGCCCACTGCCACTTGAGTCTCGCAATTCGGAGAGCTATATCGATGACCCTGGTTCTCCTGCGGACTGCGGATCTAATCATTTCTGATTCGATCACGCAGGGTAACTCCAAGCATAGCCCTCTCCATTGCCCTTTGGGTGGTCTTGAGCTTTTTTATGAGGCCCATCGTGAGCGACCAAGAGTACAACTAGTATATAAATAAAAGTCCAAATGAAAGAATTTGATAAAAAGCTTATTTATAACATTTTTTCTTTCCAGGTATCTCTTGTGATCCTGCTAGCTGGCCCAATACGCGCGGATACTACATTCTGTTGTACTGATCCAGCCAATAAGAACAATCCCATATGCAATTGGAACAAATGTGCTCCTACAGCAATAGACGTAAACCCCAACGGTCCTGGCGCTACACCCCCCAAGTGCAAAAAATCTCCACCACCCACATGTGACAACGGTGGCTTTTTACAGGGATTACTCGGATCTATTTTGTAAAAGATTATTTTCGGGCTAATATTTACAATTCGTGTGTGTATCACTGGCATTGTACAATAAAAAAATATTGGACCGACACTTAAATTGGACCACTTATTCAAGAGTGGTCCAATTTTAATGCCGGTTCAAATTTAGTTGCAAATATATATGTAACAAAACAAATATATTAAATTTATTCCATTTTTTTCGGTTGGACATCATAATAATTGTGCTTTAATGATCGTCGAATAGACTAAAACCATCCTGGGTCTCTGAAGGACGAGTTATAATACCTAGGAGCAGCGGTATAATTCCCGTAGGGTGAATTACCCACCAGAATTAGGCAAGTCTCGGCCACCTATGCCTATGTTGTTAAGAGCAGAATTCTTGCTAACACCAGCAAATTGTTATGCCCTAACTAAAGTCATTGATGTAATTTGGATTGACGATACCTTGCTTGCATCCTTAAAAATTTGCTTGCTTGGAAATTTGGCTTGAGGATTATATTAGACAAGGAAAACTGCCCGAAAGATTTTAGACATGGTATCCATCTATAATACGTCAGCTGCAAGCAACTCTTAAAGGACAGTGATTTTATTTTTCGTTGATTTAGCATGTATATGTATTATCGCATGAATTGTAAAATTATTGTAATATATATTGTATAATAATATGTTTTTCATATTCTAATAAACAACTTGAAAATATATATAAAATAAAGTAATTTTTTTTCCATTGCGTTCTTGAAGCATTCACGTTTTAGCGCTTATGATTTTTTTTAAAACAAACTTTCTAATAAGTGGATAAAGAGAGAAATCAATTAAACCCAAACATGACTGGTTTTCATACCAATTTCATAGTAACTTCAATCTTTTGAATTGAAATGGGCTGTTTGCTTGTCTGTCACCTATGTGGTATAAAAAAATCTAACATACATACATACAAATCACGCCTTTTTCCCATTCGGGTAGGCAGAGACAACATCTTTCCACTTGCTACGATCTAGGCATACTTCTTTCGCTTCTTCAACTTTCATAATTGTTTTCATACACTTACGCCGGTTGCGTGTACTCTTAACCTGGCCTTTCTCCAAAACGTCCTGGATCTGATTAAAATATGTACGCCTAGGTCGGCCTTTATTAGGTTGCCCGTTCACATCAGTTGGATTTTTCTTTTTATAGAATGGAAGTGGTACTAGTTGGGCTTACAAGATTTGACCCATACTAACAATCTATCATACAAACACTTAAAACCACAGAGCAAGTTAAATAAAAATCTTGTAAAAATACAAGACAACATAACAAAACATGTTATATAACCCCTGTTCATAACATGTCTGGGTTCGATTTATTTATCTGTCAGGTTTTACATTAGGTATCTTTATTTCTCAAAATAGGTTTATAATAGAGATACTCTAAATAATTCTTAGGAAAAATATAAATGGGAAAATGTAAGGCCAGAACATTAAGCATAATCTCTTAAAGAAAGCCTAAGATTTGAAATATTATTCTATGAAGGCCATTTGTAAGATAATATAATAATTTTATCTAAGTGTAATGGATGTCTGTCTCTTAAGCCGCAAACTAAAAAAAAGACAAAAAGAAAACGATTACAGTTTTTAAATACTTTCGGTTTTAGAAGTTCACCATTTTGTTTTTTATTATTTTTACATACACAAAGTAGATGTATATTCGCTAGTAATTACTGAGAAATTACTAGGCACTAGTAATTTCTCATACAAGCCTGCGCTGGTTTAGTCGCGGTAGGAGTCGCGGGTATAAGTTAGTATGTTCATAAAATCTATAAATTGTGTTTATGTTACTAAAACAGCTACATTGCATAACCGTCATTTATTACGTGAACAGCCCCTTCTATACCTGTCAGTTCCCATAGCACGTTCATGAGATTTGTTCAAACCTGTTACATAAACAAATGTTGTACTTTACTGAAATAACTTACATGTTATCATGTTATATAAGCTTGTAGTTTTTAATTGAATCAAATTGTATGATATAGTACTCAATAATCGTAATTAAACGAAGTACCTAATCGTATTGTATGAAATACAGTGTACTTTAACTAAGTAATAATGGATTTTTTTAGCGCACGGCCCTCCTGATGGAAGGCCGTCACCGTGGCCTATGGGCGTGTGCAACACTAGTGGCGTATATTTCTAACTCCTCCTATTCACTTTTGATGAAATTCTATGCTGGTTCCAAGACAATTTAACTTTCCCTGGGACTTTACACACACCCACGCACACACACACACACACATACGCATACACACATATGGGCACACAGATACACATGCACACATAGGTACACACACACGCATTTATGTAAAAAAAAAATTAAGATAGGTAACTTTATAAGAGTAACAATGTCGACCAAGCAAATGTAACTTGTGTAATCGTAAGAGGTACCCACAGGACAGGCTTGCCTAGTGTGGGGCCAACGGACACTTTGTTAAAAAACTGTACTCTTATTGACAATAAATATTTTCATTTTTCATTTAAGCGGGGCGTGAAAAAGTATTTGATGAGGCCGTCAAGCTGAGGGGCGCCACTGTAGCACTACCGGTGTATGTGGTGGTGACCCCAGTCCTGAGACTTTGCCTTTGGCTTACCATCAGGCGAGGTAAAGTCATTTTGACGTGTCTTATATAAAAAAAAACTTTCTGAGTGTCATTACTCGGCGTGTTCGTGGGTCATTAAACTGTTGACAGTTCTTGTACAGGAGTGACAGTAGTGGAAATGAGGGTACAATTAGTCCCTAAATAGTTCTGCTGGTACCTACGTAATATAAAACAATACATTTGATGTCCTATACTGATTTGGTATTATTATTTTAATAGGTTACATGATAATAATCAAATAATTGGTTAATAAAGGTCACCTATTAACTACTAATTGGATACAATACTAATATAGTATCATAAAGCTTGAAGAGTTTGTTTGTTTGGTTGACCGCGCCTATCTCAGAAATCTTTTCGCATTAGATTGCATGTCTATATCGAAGAAGGTTATAGGCTACATAATCATTAGATAAAAGATTATTCTGCTGATTATGCCCTTATTTTTTTATATAGGACACGTCAAAATGACTTTATCTCGCCTGATGGTAAGCTAAAGGCAAAGTCTCAGGACTGGGTTCACCACCACATACACCTGTAGTGCTACAGTGGCGGCCCTCAGCTTGACGGCCTCATCAAATGCTTTTTCACGCCCCGCTTAAAGGCCTCGGGACTATAGGAGGAAGGAAACACATACGCTGGTAAATTAAAGTACAAAGTAAAGTTAAGTAAAGTAAAGTTAAGTAAAATAATAAAACTTATATTATAACCGCAAATTAAAGTTATCTCAAGGAACGTTTCTTACTGTCTTAACATATAAAATGATATGGCATCAAGTCCACGCCGTGTGTCTAATAGGATTAAGATCATTCATCCGAAGAAACCAGTCTCAGTTGCGTAATCCCTAATCTAGATTTACGACGAGGAAATACTTTCTAATAGACTGTTTATTTCTGGAAATGTTATCAAAGAGGGAAGTTGCAATGTTGTTAGTTCACACAACCCTTTTATTAGTAACTAAATTCACTAGTATTCTCCCTAACTCCCCCGGCTAGGGTCGGCAGCACCAGTGTGACGCCCCTGGTATTGCACACGTCCATAGGCTAAGGTGACTGCATCCATCAGGTGGGCCGTTTGCTTGTCTGCCACCTAAGTGGTATAAAAGAACAGAAAATGTATCTCACTTAGATTCCATAATATTTGTGTCCGTGGTCAGCATCACGGAATCTTTCCTAGACACGTATTATAAATAAAAACACAAGTTATGAAAATTATTCAAAACAACATTATTAACCTAAAAATGATACCTTATAAGGGGGACTAACTGTCCCTATGTACAGTTAAAACTACTGTAAAAGTTTAGGTAAACAGGTTACTTCTAGGTAAGTGTGCTCCACCTTCGACCAAATCATCACTAACCAACAGGTGAGATTGTGATCAAACGCGAGCCTATTACCAATAAAAAAAGGTGTCAACTAATCCCTATCATTGTAGATTGGGAACGTACCCAAAAACTGGCAACGTTGGCACGCTGCATGGTCAATTCTTTGTGCAAAAAGAAGGCAGTCATGCGAGGCTTGCGCTCGGACCCACGAACCTAGTGTTTTGACCCCAAAATTGTTTTAATTGAAGTTATTTGATAACGTAATGTGACAGTTATTAAATTTGATTACATCCACGCTGCTCGCACTTGGCACTCAGTTCACATTTTCGTGCCTTGCTCAAGCGTAAACTTCATATCCTTTATTGCGCACTACTGCACCATGTAACAAGCTAGCCCCCTTTAAATACGATATGCCTAGGTAAGTAATTGATGGCCGGAGGGTCCAGTAATGAACAATCGATCGTACAGTATATTATATATTTGCGATGCCAACGTCAAAGTGTGTAATAAGTCACTTATAAATGCAACTGTCCGTTAGTGTATGGTCAGTCCTATATATGAATAAAGAGCTCAAATTTTTTAGAGTCACCAAACGTGAGGTTTTATTAGGATTTTTTGGGGCTAGTTAGGATTATTAAGACCATGTTTTTATTCGAATAACGGAATAGGATTTCTAAACAAGATATAACTTTAAAATGCTGTTCATATTACAGGGTTGTTACTTGAAGACAGAAATCGTTAGTGCCTTTTTGTTTTCAGATTAGGTACTTAACATTATGATGTTAGCTTAGTATGGTTTCCTTATTGAATTGCCGACTATTCTTCTTTCCCTAACCTTCCAACCCTGCGAGAAAAGCCAGTGTCAGTACCTCGTTTGTTAATCACCAGATGTACTAGCTTGGAGATGAGGGCCGTTTATACACCCAAACATCCCAAAATATTGCGATATAATTTTGTAAATGTGTAAGTTTTGTAAATATAGACATGGGCAATGGGCATGCAAGATATTAAATTAATAGTGGCCAGTCGTGTTTAGCTGTTTTATAATAGCGGCGTAGAAACATTGTTGAAATACAGTATACACTAAAATTTATGCATGTGAGTGTGTCTACTCTTGCACGTTCATTCGTGCACCGGCACATATATCCACATCCAAGCCAACGAACACATTCCAAAATAATCCTGATCCTATCCTATCACTTTTAATACATGTAGTCACCCTACTAACATCGGGATATTCCATGGGGAGGCAGGTATCGATTTTCGGCATTGCACCATGAATGCGACGGACAGACGGACATCACGATACCTATATTGCACTATGCAAAACCGTACACATCACTCTATTAGGTGCCCTTCAAAATTAAAGGGTGGTTCGAAGGGGTCGTGATTGGTTTTACTCGTTGTGTTTTGGAGATCAAAGGACAGTACTGTATTACAGATTTAGTAATGTTATATCTGGTCTCCAATTTCGTTCTTTGTTTGGATGTTTTTACGCAGTACTGTGATGGAGTAGGAATTTCTCCGTGATGTTTTTTATGTCAATAGGTTAAGCTGAGTGCTTATTATATAGGACAAGACAGTCTACAGACAGAATTGCTCTGCTTTGTCTCGTTCAGATCTCCGTCTAATAGGTGATGGGTATATAGTAGGTGGTTCATCAAACAGTTTGAAAGTCATGTCAATATTGTAAATAATAATAATAATAATTTACTATTATCCCTCCCTCTCCTCTAGAGAGCTGAGAGGGTTTAGACCTTAATATTAACCTTTATATAATTACACAAAACTTGAGAGGAGAAAACCCTGTTTAAAAAAGAAAAGTTAGTAGCCTAATTTTCAGTTCTCAATCATTGTCTCTTCCACATATCTATAGTATCCCAAAATAGTAAAGTAGCTACATACTAAACGAAGTTCTCTCCGTTCGCAGTGTAAACCAGACTCTATATTGTATTACTATATTGTACAGTATTGTGACCGAGCCCTATTGTCTCGATACCAATTGTTGATAATAATTAAACCGCATCAGGACACCCAAGTTTATCTTGTGCCGTAGTTATCTTAGTTATAATATTGCATAAGTTTAGATAATGGCCACCCCACGTGCGTGTAATTTTGCTTTCCATTACGTATTAAATTGGATGGTGGTATCAGATTATAAACAGTCAAAGCCTACCTCACCAACTTAGCCCCAATTTATAGCCATATTAATGTCTAAAACTTAGTTATAGTTAACTTTATAATGTAGGGAGACATTTAATGAGTTGTTGAAACACCATCTGCCTAGATGAGACGCCGATTTCTATATAAACACTAGCGGATCCGCCGTAGCGATTATATCCCCGGTTTTACTCAACCAATTGTGGTCAAATGTGTAAGATTATAAGTCTGACCAAGACCTTTCAAATAAAAAAAAAGTATCAAAAGCGTTCAGTAGTTTTTACGTCCATCGCGAACAAATAGACTGTTAAGTAAACAATTTTTTTTTATATATAGGTCACGCCAATTCGAATTCACCTCGCCTGATGGTAAGCTTAAGGTAAAGTCTCAGGAAGAGGGTCACCATTACATACACGTACCATGTTAACAATAATGGCACTCAGCTTGACGGCCTCATCACAAGAGGATTGTCGTCGCAGCACCGCGTGACACCCACCGGTCCCACTAGTGCTGCGACCACAATCCCCCCTGCCCGGCTATGCGCTTGCTGACCCCTGAACGCAATTCAACCGAGATTGGAGGAAGGAGGGAGAGAATTAAAAAAAATGTTCAAAATCGTTCATATAATATAATGAAAGTATTTTTTATACATCTCCATTATACAGACACAGCTAATTTAATATTTAATAATAGTATCTTGTAAAATCGGGATACAAACTTTCATCCCGGCCCGAGAAACCGGGATTAAAATGAGAACAGCGAGAAATTAAAATAGATCGAAAACCAAGATTCATCGTTCAGCGTAAATTAGTCTGAAAATGTGGATAGTCAGTATTTCACGGCTAATTGCGAACTATCCTCGTAAATAAGCTGGTAATCTACTGCAGAACTTTCTGGAAAATAATGTCTGGCCATGGTGATAACGGGTATTAATTAATTATTGGTTGACGTTAATGGTAAATTATTAATTATCTTTTTATCTACAGTTATTAAAAATTATAGAAAAAAAGTCCTCTGTAGCTCTAGAGCATTCGACTGCTATGTCAGTGGTCTCAGGTTCGATTCCCGCTCAATGCAAATAATATCTGTGTGCATGAATACCTATACCTATTTGCATTGGTTTGGGTATGTAATGTGTTACATGGCGTTGGTGAATTACATGATTTAAAAAAAAAATAGAATCTGCATTCTAGAATCCATAACACAAGCTAGTTAAGCTTATATTTCACAATAAGAATGTTACAATATAGCCAAAGAGTTTGTATGATTGAACGCGCTAATCTCAGGAACTGCCGAATCGAATTGAAAAATTGTTTTTCTGTTTATTTATCGAGTGCTACATTATTTCTGAGTAACTTAAGTGAGTAACATAGCCTTTTTAGACTTTTTATCCCGATATTCCAACGGGATTAGAACTTACGCAGGCGCATCCACGGGCAAACAGCTAGTAAGTATACTTATTTTTTTTTATTGGTAATGGCTCGCGTTTGACCACAAACTCACCTGTTGGTAAGTGATGATGTGGTCGACAGTGGAGCACGCTTGCCTAGAAGTAACCTGTTCACTCTAGACTTGAAGGCTCCCAGGTAGTAGCTTTCCGGAAATACAGACTCAGGCAGAGACTTATATAATTATATTATTATTCCACATCATAATAATTATGGTTGTGGAGGTCAGATGGCAGTCGCTCCACGTAAAATATCGAAGTTCAGCCGCATCACAGTTAGACTGGAAAGCCGACCCCAACTGAGTTGGGAAAAGGTTCAGAGAATGATGATGATCATAATAATTATTGTACCTAATGAAATAATTGATCCTCTCATTTTGAATCGACGAACTTTAATTCATTCGTATTGCGTTTCCCAGTAGGTAATTTCGGTTCAAAATACTCGAATATTATCTCCGTCAAAACAATTTATTTCACCAAATTTCGACGCCATTTATATTTAATAATAACAGCCCTCAACTAGAGGGTGAGCAGTGAACACAAAAATCAATACATCTGTCTGGGAGGGTTCGGCCCTCCTAAATCCCTATAGCACAGCCGTGCATCCTCGTCAAACATCTGCATTTGAATCGACCGAAATGCATGGGGTAGGTGTATGTCGCGGTAAAAACATGAAAACTGAGTTGTTTACTGATTTGACCACCTATACGCCACAAGCGCGCGTATTGGTAGCGCGTTCGCATGGCATGTCAGGTGCCGTGGATTCGATGCCCGCTTAGTACAAAAAAGTTCTCCTTTCTCTCCTCTCTCCCTCTGTTTCTCCTTTCTGCCTTTGAGTAGGTAGAGATAACAGCTTACCAGCTGCGTCTGTCTTTACTGATAAATGCACAAATACGTATATAAATAGCATTGATCGGGATGTTTCTATTTATAATATGTATAAATTTACAAACAAAAATATGTGTGTTTATCCGCATTATAGAATCCATAACAAATTCTTACTTTGGATTTAGATAGCATTGTGTCTAATATACAATATTTCTTATTATTTATTTTATTAACAGTTATTTTTGTTAACTAATAAATATACTAAGCTGTCGATAAGTTATTCTCGATGCAGTATATTTTATTTTATTTCCAATGGAGATGATACCAGCAGCCGGACTCTAAATAAAATATTAGGAATTCTTGAGATCCAAACATCCAAACTAATTAATTATCTTCTTTGGAACTTTGAAACTTTGGAAGGAAGTAGCATACAATTTCTAGAAATTTTCTTTTTATACTTTTTCTGCACTAAAACTGCAGCATATTATGTACGCAGTAACAACTATAGATACGTGATGCTGCGTTGCTTATCTGTGTGGGGGTGAATTAGTTATATGGTGTGGTGTGTAGTACCAAGTCTGGTGCCCTTGGCTGCCCTTATGTGTGTGCCCTGTGCGTAGGCCAAGGGTAGCTGTTACCAAATAATGCTGATGTACACTTTGTTCCGTCATGATTAACTGCGAATTAACAAGGCCGCCATGTTGTTTTTTAAATTAAAGCAACTGGCCAGTTATAATTTGAATTTAAATTTGTATCATGATTTTTTTCTTACGCATTTCAATTTTGGAGTGTCAAGACGACTTGCTTTTTTTATATCGGTCACGTCAATATTACTTCTCCTCGCCTGATGGTAAGCTAAAGGCAAAAGTCTCTGGAATGGGGGTCACCAAAATAAACACCGATAGTTAGGCCAAGGTATAGTCCACGGTGACCGCTTCCCATCAGGTGAGTCGTGTATAGAAAAAACACCTCTGCCCCCGTAGACAAGTGTCACAATGTAAATCGCTAAGGAATCGAATAGATTAGGTGGACCAATCACATCCAAGCTACGCTTACGCCGGCGCGTACGATGCGTGCGACGCGGCGGGATCGCGAGGTGGAGTGTGATTGGCGACCGAATCTATTCTATTCCTTAGCGATTTAGACTTATACCACTTGTCTACGGGCCCTGATCAGTTTCATAACGCTACGCTTAATAACTTTCAGTAATTTGCTCGTTCGTCTCCGTTCCGTTGGTATGTACCAGCACGAAACTGCCCGAATTAAAATGGCAGACACATTTAAATTATGAGTTAAGGTACAAAGGGGTAGATTGTACAATTATGCGTGAGTTGAGTTTGGTCGAGTGATGTGTTAACAGAGTTTTAATCGTCGCCTGTCACCGGGGCCGCGTTAAGTGCAAATTATCAGTGGATCTGGCTCCAGTGTGTATCACTGACGGGATTCAGAAACGGTATTCTGTATTTTCGATCCGAATTTGATGTAATTTTGGGGTTACATTAAAATTTGTTCGAAAGAGAGAATTATTTTCTTATGTCACGTATTTTATCATTATACTCTAGCCTATGTCCCATATATTATTATTTACCCTAGAGCCGAATATTTGCTCTATAGAAAAATATGAAAAAAAAACTAAGGATATTTAAAATACTTATATAATACATAAAATATACTATATCTCCCCCTAGCGCTACTTACGCCTTGGGCTACTCACTTGCACTATTCACAAAGATCTTTTTTTTTAAATTTACCACTAAGATGACAGACAAACAAACGGCCCACCTGATGGAAAGCAAGGAGGGTTGGGAGCTTGAGAGAGTTGACAACGCAGGAAACTTTGGTCTTCCCACTGACACACAGCACAGAATCCCTCCAGTGAAAACTGTCTACAGAAGTTTGCATTTCTGTTTTTTGTGCTGTGTCACTTAGTTTAGCACTCAGAACAAAGAAAAATTGTGGTTTAGCAAAACTTGAAATACATAATATTGACGTGACAACGTCTTATAAATTGGTTTGCCGGGTGACACTTCAAGAAACTGCGTTACGCTCCGCTCACGTTATGCGCTCACAATGAGAGCGAGTGAGAGGCACGCGTCCCTTCCACTCGGGCATGGTTAGCCCGCCTAAGAGCGAGAGAGACAGACATAAAAATTATTTTACCACTCAAAGTCGTTGTCACGTAAAACTTTCGCCCGTATACCGACTTTACAGGCAACCAATTTTAATTAATTATTTTATTTGTAGGATATTTTAATAAGCTACAAATATTAATTTAGTACTCACCATAGTTTTTCGTTCGAACAATCACGGGAGTTAAGTTAATATTGGTTATTTTTTTATGTTTTGTTGAAACTTTTTTAAAAACATCAAATTAGCGATTCCAGAATACAGTCCCCGTTTAAATTGAATATCGGGTAAATACGTCGCCCGTTGCCTCCAAGGTTGTTGACATACGAATATCAAACAGCCCGCGCACTCTGCGGGATGGTTCTGAGTATTTTGCTATTACAGATTAATGAGATTTTATTTATTTTGTTAAAGTAATTCTTGATGTAAAGAGATACCTAGATATATACAGTTATTTAAGTATACGTCAACGTTTATTTGAGCAGTGTGTGTGCAGCTTACCATCAGGCGGGGTGCAGTCAATCCGGCGGACTAAATATAAAAAAAACCTTAAAATCCACAACCACGCGGACGGAGTCGCGGGCACAGCCAGTCTTTGGTAATAACCTAAAATTACCAAGAATTTTTTTTATATCAGCAAATCTATATGACTTCTCCTCACCTGATGGTAAGCTAAAGGTAAAATCTTAGGAAAGGAATCCCCATTACATACACCGACAATACCATAATGGTGGCCCTCAACTTAACGGCCTCATCAAATGCTTTTTCACGCCCCGCTTAAAGGACTCGGGACTGTAGGAGGAAGGAAACACGTGAGCTGGTAAAGAATTCCAGGTCTTTTCTACATACCATTCATTCCTACTTATCATCAAGCTCTCCAATATCACTATAAGCCCTGCCAGACGTTTCCATACTTTAGCTAACGAAGTATATACTCCGAATAAATTTGTCCCGATAAGCACCAATAAATCAGCGCGACACTTTTGAACAGAATTAACTAGGAGCGCCCCGTGAGCGCACTCACCTATTTAAGGTTTAAAATTTGCATATAAATAGGTTCGCGGGGTCGCGTGACATTGATGTAGATGTGCCCTGTATGATGAGCGGGTGCGGATACGATTCTGTTTTCGTCACGAGTTTCTTTTGCTTTCAAATCAATTATAGGTAGTATACTGGATCGTGTTATTTTGCAACTCTATAGTTCATTCTTCTTTCCCTATTCAATCTGTTCTTCTCTGGAATGCGCGGCCTCTTGAAATCAGAAGGGCTACTAGCCGTCAAGCGTTCAAGGCTAAAGTTCGCCAATTAATGCTGGCGAAACTGGCAGATACATCTAATTAATGATACTATATTGTGTATGTATGTATTGTATGTATTATGTGGGTAAGTTTATTAATATATTAAGTACGGTGTTTCGTTGTATGTATATATTGTACATATTATGTATGTATATGTATATATCTACTAGCTGTTGCCCGCGGCTCCGCCCGCGTGGATGTCGAAATCCGTTTCAAAAACTATCCTATCTCTCAAGTTGGATCGAACTGCACATGGTGTGCGAATTTTATTATAATCGGTTAAGTGGTTTAGGAGTCCATTGAGGACAAACATTGTGACACGAGATTTATATATATTAAGATTAGTTTCCAAATTTATTTTTATTCATTCCTTTTTCCATGCTGCTCTCAATAATGCACCTACTGAGTTTCTCTCTGCACCACCTTTGGTTGACTGGTAGAGAATGCCTGTGGTATTAAGTCCGCCTATGTACAAGTGCATAAAGTCTAATAAAAAAAATATTTCAACACCACAAGGCAGAATGTGCTGTACTTACAAATAATGTAATTTAATACCCGATGCTGAAATAAAGCTGAATTTGAATTTGAATTTGACCATTAGATAGATGGAAGATGGCCCGGGTCAGTTGGGGTACGAGAGATTTTTTTTGTATACTACTTAGGTGGCAGACAAGCACACGGCCCACCTGTCTAGGGAGCGCTGTGTAGAATGTCGTAGAAAATTTTAGGTGGGGTAAAAATCGTATATTTATAAAACTCTCGTATCCGAAGCGTTCCTTCCGTAAGTTTTACGCAAGTATTTGTAGTATAATGATCATGGCTATTAGTACCTATATATAGTACATAATAGCCTGAGCCGTTTCCAGGTGACGTGGTAACAAGTACGCATAAACGTCGACCATTTTCACAACAAAACATTACAGTACAGATGTTTACCTCTCAAAAGATTTTATTGTACGCTCTATAGAATATACAATCGTAAATAAAATAGAGTTAATGATGATAAATATTTATTGTTTGTCTGTTTGTTTGTGGCGCTAAAACTACTGAACGGCTTTTGAAGTGGTTTTTTTCCATTAGGAAGGCCTTGGTCAAACTTAAAATGTGCCGTATGTTTAATTGCAAATGGTTAAGTAGAACCGGAGATTATGACATGTGGGTTTCTTTACGATTTTTTTCCTTCACTGTCAGCAGATGGTAAATCATGCGTCCAGGTACAGAAAATTGAATTCCTAAAATGTTGAAATCTCAAAATGATTACTTTCCCAAAATGATGCCTGTCGGACCGCAATGTGGAATTTGCAATGTGATTATATAGCACATTATGTAAATTCAATTCACATTGATACCGTCCGGCCGGATTCGAACTCGATACCTCTGAGTATCGTCCTTTTCCATTCAGCTACCCATCCCCTTATAGTTCAATATTCTAAGTCAAAACATTTGTTTTCATCTTGTAAAACAATTTATTTGGTAAAAGAAACTCCGAATATATGAATTTGCTCCAGGGCCTCTTAATCTGATTAACCAGGATGGCCTTTATCTGTGCCCAGGGATTAAATGTAAAAACATCAGTATATTTTTTTTGTTTACATATTAAAAATTAATATAATCTATGGACAAGGAAAATTTATGATATTATTGTTTGGAGGTTCAAGATAAATAAAGGGTTTCACTAAATGAACAATAGGTACCCACATACAATACAAATAAATGTATTTTTGTGATAATATTATAGTAATAGTTTTTTAATTACCTATTGCATATAAATGTAGCGTATGATAAAAAACTGTAGGGCTGTCCGTCTGTCTGTCTATCTGTTTGTATTAGATAACCTCTGGAACAGCTGGGTGACTTTTGACGGAACTTTTACTGATAGACAGATAATGGGACAAGGCGTGACTTTATCGCGTTATTTCTTACAATACCTTTGAATGGACATGAATTTGAACTTATTAATTTCCAAATCGATCCAGCCGTTCCAGCGATCACTTCATTCAAATAGGCAGAAAGATTGGCAGACAAAATTTTAAAAATTACTTCTTTTTTTTTTAAATATTCAACAACATTCTACACATCGCTCCCTAGACCCAAAGTAAGCTTAGTTTAACTAGCTTGTGTTATGGGTTCTAGAATGCTGATAAACATACTTATATACTTTTTTTTTGTAAATACAGACTACAAATACATAACAATGTAAAATATTCTCTATTTTGTGTAATTGGCATCGTTGAGGTAAGGGAACGGGTCCAAAACTATCGCACTAGTCAAACTTAAACTATGTTCCGTTGAAATGTTCCTCGACAAAGGGTCTTCTTAATTGTGTACACAAAACTATGTTAGTCTGTATGCAACCTATATACTCAAATACGACACGATCGATTCAGATCAGTCAAGATATAATATTATTGTTTAAATATACGACACTATTACTCTTTGCCATGTAGCAAGGTAAAGTTATTTGTATAAAAAATATACAAAACATGTATTGTCTAAATAAAAGAGGCCTCAAACAGCTTCGTTCTTGATTGAATCTCCCACTCGTGACCAAGGGTGGTATTTTGAAGACTCCCCCCTCCCCGAACAGGTCACGTAGAATTTTTTTTTTTCAATCAAGTTAGAACAAGTTTAGCAATAAAAAAGAGAATAATTTATACAATTGCTATATCGTTTTTGGAAGTTATGCTTGTTTTTATGTCGGTCACGTCAGTACCTATGACTTCACCTCGCCTGATGGTAAGCTAAAGCTACTAAGTAAGGTAAAGTCTTAGTAAGGGGGTCCCATTATATACACCGACAGTGCCATAATAGTGGCCGTCAACTTGAAAAGTTTCAAAATTAGCTTCGAATAGACTATAAAAACACGCTGCATCCTAAGAAAATAATGAATTAGTGAAATAAATAAATGTCCACTTTACACAAAAGGGAATAGAGTAAAACACATCACGAATATCCTTAAGCGAATCAACAATGGCGATGGTATCAGCCCGCCACGTCGGCACATCATTACGCCGCCGAGTGTACCGGCTCAGGAAGGAGATAACGTTGAGCGATGCCCGAATGAATGCCTGTCTCGTGAAAAATATCGCTTGAAAGGAATAGTGGTGGTATCTATGTGGAATAGCGGTTTGATGCCTGCTTAGGGCAAATATTCGTATTTTTTTGTATCAGTCTCGTCAATATGTGGCTTAGCGGTAGTGCATGCGACTACTATGCATACAAATATTTGCACTGAGCGGAAATATTTGTATCTATACTAATATTATAAAGAGGAAAGATTTGTTTTTTTGTTTTTTTGTTTTTTTGTTTTTTTGTTTGTAACGAATAGGCTCCGAAACTACTGGACCGATTTCAATAATTCTTTCACCAATAGAAAGCCACATTATCTGTGAGTAACATAGGCTATAATTTATCCCCGAAAAATTTAGGGATCCTTACTAAAACTTCAATAATGTAACCCAAGGTGTAAAAAAATGACCTAAACAAATTACTTACATCGCGTGCGCTGCGAAAACTATTGAAGATAGAACAAAATAATGTACTGTGGAAATGTACAACTTAAAAAGGTCTACATAAAAGTCCGCGATAGCATATGTCTACCTAATAAGGGTAGCCCACAGTAACCATTTTTATCTTTACAAATTACAAAAAAATTAATGTGTCATTTTCGAAGCTAATTTTAACAATACAGTATTATTTCTTATCCAATTAAATACGTTAGATACGTTGTACGTTTAATGTAGATCAAAATTGCCATTTACACTATATAATTACCATAAATAGTTTAAGAGCTATCGCAATATGAAAAATAATGCGCGGCGAAATAAATGCAAGTTGAAATGCGGACGTAAATCAAACCAATATAGGTACTTCGGGACATTATAGGTACGTAGATAGGTATCTAAACTGTGCTCAAAGTATTATGCTCTATACACGCAGTACAGTTTTCTTGGGTGCCTTTGAGGATAGCACGGGTGCTACAGCACTGGACGAGCTCAAATTCACCAATCATGGATTATTGCAAAACAATCCGCTCGCGCCAGGACGTCGTTTGTCTCACGAATTATACCTATCTAAGATTATGTTTCCTTATGTATATCATTGTATTATCACTGCGATGCGGGTGAGGACTCAGGGCTGCACACGTTGGCAGAGTGTCCGGCGTGGGAGGTGCCGAGACAGGCCCTCTCGGCAGCCCTCGGGGTGGGAGTCCTCACACTGCCGGTGCTGATCGCGGCGATGGTGCAGAGTGCGGACGCGTGGTTGGCCGCCGCCTCCTTCTGCGAGCAAGTGATAGGGTGACAGGTGGAGCCGCCCGTCACCCTAGCAGAAGCAGGCCGAGGCGGCGGCGCGCGAAGGCGCCCCCCCCCCCCCCTCCTATTCCGGGTCATGACGGGAACCACGTGGTTCTCAAACCCGAGGGGGCCATCTCGAATCCGGAGATGGCCCGGGTCAAGCCGGGGTGCGAGGGATATGCTCTTTGGGCCACCTTACACCCTGGCGTCTGAAGACCCTAGATGGCGTGCGGTTTTAGTCGGTAAGAGTCCGACATAGCCTGCCCCGCTGGCCGTGGGGTGGGTTTCTATGAGGATTTCCGCACGGAAAAAAAAGGTATATCTTTGTATTCCCATCCAAATAAATTATATCTTAATCAAGACTTTCAATAATATTGTGTAAAAATTATTTAAAGACTGTTTGAGTTATTGAAATTGGACGTCAGAGGAGGGGATTGGGGAGATAGGGAGGGGGGTTGTGAGCTCTGGCTACCCTTCTTACCGGCGGCGGTAACACAACACAATGTCTATTATGGCTGCGGTCTTCTGTACCCCCTGTCACCCCATCTCCTCTTTTCCGGGGTTCGGAAAAGAGGTAAGGACATCATGCTTTTTTTATACCATTTAAGTGGCAGACGAGCTCACGGCCCACCTATGTGACCTATGCACCCATGGACGTGCACAACATCAGGGGCGTCACACTCGCGCTGCCGACCCTGCAAAATCCTTCTAATGCCCTTCTTGAAGAACCCCATATTATAGCCGCCAGGGAAAACCACTGCAGGGAGATCGTTCCACAGCCTAAGCGTGCGTGAAATGAAATTTTTTTCATACCTTACAGTACGCACTGCAGACGGATGCAACGTGTGGGGATGAATTCCCTGCCTGTGGCAAGCAGTGCGATGATAGAAAGTGGCTGTAGGCATCATAAATCAAATAATTCCCATCCCAGGGTCAACTGGGTAGCGCGGGATATGCTCTAAGTAATCTTACACCCCGGCAACTGAAGACTTGAGACGGCGGCGTGCGGTTTTTTGGCAAAAAGGCATTTGAAACAGAATTCGCAATCCACGCGGGCGGAGCCGCGGGCAACAGCTAGTGCATAAATATGTCTATTTGCATTAGTCTGGGTGTTTCTATGCATAATAAGTATGTATTTACAAAAAACAAGTAAATAAGTATGTTTATTTATTTATTTATTTATTTATGTTTATCAGGATTCTAGAACCCATAACACAAGTTAGTTAAACTAAGCTTACTTTGGGTCTGAGCAACGCTGTGTGTCGTAGAATATTTAAAAAAGAAATGACTTCACCTCGCCTGATGGTAAGCTAAAGGTAAAATCTCAGGAAGGGGGACTCCATTGGTGGCCCTCAACTTGACGGCCTCATCAAATGCTTTTTTACGCCCCGCTTAAAGGACCTGGGACTGTAGGAGGAAGGAAACACGTAAATATTGTGTTATTGTATTGGTCTGGTTGTTTTTTAGGAAAAGGAAAATATAGTATTAAAAAATGGTATATTAGCTGTATCTGTACATTAAAGATATATAAATATAACGTTGCTGAACACAAAAGTATATTTTTGAAACTCTTATCTGTTTGCTCAAAACTATTATTTTTTTGTTTAAAAGGTCGTTGTCAGACTTTAAATCTTACGCATGAGTGAGGGGGCGATCATGTCGAAGTCGAACCGACTAAAACCGCAGGGTGTCTCGTCACATCGGACTGCGTGGCCGGGGGATCTGGGGCCTTTTTTTTTTTTTTTTTTTTTTCGTGCGGAAATCCTCATGGATACCCACCCCGCGGCCAGCGGGGCAGGTTATGTCGGACTCTTACCGACTAAAACCGCACGCCGTCTAGGGTCTTCTGACACCGTGGGATCTGGGGCCTTACTCTGAAAATCGAACATGAACGTTTCGGATCGAACGAAAACGGACAATTTGTCAAACAACGACAGCGAAAACGTCAAATGTATTTTGGGAGTAGGAGGTGTACTGATAACGATTAACAATCTCAATGTCAAACGATCGAAGACGGATCCGAAATCCGAAACGAAACACTTTCGGGGTAGCTAAATGGTCAAAACGTCAACGGATACTATATTTTCGTTTTTCGGAGTAAGGCCCCTGGTGCGCCCTAGAAAGGATATCCCAGAGACCCCGACCGGAGATTCTGAGGTATTTCAGTGAAATTTACTTCATGTCGATAGTGAGATAAAATAAATAACATCGTACAAGTACTTCTATATTGAAATTCAAAGCTAGAAGGATAAACGTAAATGATTATTTGAACGCTATAAACCTCTATAGGGAAGCAACCACGTAGACGTGAAAGCGATTTTGTTCTTATTCCTAGGGGAACATACCCCCACTGGATGGTGCCTTTTATTCCTCAGCAGGGTATCACTGGTGTAGCTGTTCATAAAAAATAAACTGAAGTACCTACTCATATTTTGGCAGTAAATAAAACTATTTTAACGAGGTCTACGTCGACAACTATATTTGGGCATTCTTTATTTAATAAACATTATATAAAGTAGCCTATAATATTAAGAATTAACATCTTAAAAAAGGGATATAAAATAAAAAAAGTTGAAGTGTCCAAAAATTCCTCCCTATCGATGTCGACTGGTAACGTACGCGAAAGGCTGGCTGGCGGCATTGTCTAGAACTTAATTTGTAAAGAGGTTTTAGTCACAATTGGTTATATATCAGTTAATATTCAGACATGTCCTATGTATTGAGTATATGCGGTCAAACTAAGAGTTTTGTACTCACGCCTTTTTTCTCTGGTATAGGCAGAGACAGCAGTTCATTTGCTTCTATCTTTACATATTTCTCAAGCTGCCTCTGCTGTCATTAAACCTTTCATGCAGTTATAAATTAGTATTATACATGTAGATGTTAAATGGCGAGGATCTCGTGACTTATAACTTAGCATTCCAACGCTCTACTACTTCACCACAGAAGTTTGGATAACTTTAGAATTGAAGTTCACTATAATCGCTTCTCGCTCCGCTTATTAGCATATCGCAGCCTTACAAGCGACCCCGCGTTCCAATTAACGGGCGGATTTGTCAAACTAAACAGAAGCGTGAAACCGTCGAACTGTTCATTGAAGCCGTTTCCACAAATAATTAATCGGCGGCCAACCCCGCAATTATTTCTTCCACCTCCAAGGGCAGCAAATTTGAACTAAAAGGTATAACCATGGACCTATAAAACCTATGAACGGAACGCTTTACGACCTATGTCACAAAAATGGCGGCAGCTTGAGTGTAACGAGGATGTACAGAATAAGGAATGAGTATATTGAAGAACTTAAAAGTTGCATTAGTGAATGAAAATTTGAGAAGCGAACAACTATCGTCATATGGACATGTTGTATGTAAAACGTACTTTTCTAAATCAGACCCCAGGAATAAATCAATGCGACCGCACAATTGAAGTTGAAGAAAGAAATTTCGTAGCAGATTCGTAGCATGAGACGGCGTAGATCTATGTAGACAGTAGTTTCGTAGCAATATGCCTACAAAAGTTTTGTTGTTTTTTTAAAAGGGTAGAATAATAATAGAACCGACTTCAAACCTTTTTTCAAGTCGTTTTTTTATTGATATATAGACTTTTTAGTGAGCGACTGCCGTATGAACTCCCAACCTTGAGAGGAAACCCTACGCCAATGCCTCATCCGTTAGTTTTAGCACCGATTTTTTTAAAAAAAATTTGTATACTTCGTAGGTACGCAGACAAGCACACGGCCCACCTGATGGGAAGCGGTCACTGTGGCCTATGGACGTGTGCAGTGCAACGCTAAGGGTGTCAAACACGCGCTGCCTTCCCTGAAGGTCTGCCACCTACATAGTATAAAAAAAATTCTAGGAACGCAACTAAAATATTCAGTACAAAATAGAGTGAACTAGCTTAAAGCATTAATGGTGCGGAGAAAATAAACGTAGGTATGTAGAGGTCAAGGTCGGTTAGGACAGCCGTTAGTGTTGCTCGCCTTTTTGGTAAATAGGCGAAAATGTTTGTACAAACTGATTGTTCTCGATAATGTGGCCACTAGAAGTGCAGCAGAAAACCGCTTGCAATTATCAATCCGACTTCTAATATATAAAACTCTCGTCTCATAGTATTTGTTATGTAATTCTTCAAAAAACCGACCATGAATTGAAATAGGACCACACAGAAAGCACTTGCTTGCAAATAAAAAATAATCATAAAAATCATTTCACCCAGTCAGAAGTAAATACGTTTTTAAAATCTGTTAAAAATTCCTCTGAAACGGCCTATCGAAGCAGAAGAATTTAATAAGAATGGGTCAATTCTTATCAAATTCTTCTTCCTCTATATCACTACTTGGTTGTGGAGTCAGAGTCAGATGACAGTCGCTCTACGCCGGAGTTCGTCCACTTTATAGCTATACTGCAAAACCGACTCCAACTGAGTTGGTTGAAGGCTTGAACGTTGATGAATTGGAGAGTGTACTCCGAGCTCCCTGAGTAACCTCACGTTGTGACCTTTATTAGACACTAGCTGTTGCCCGCGGCTCCGCCCGCGTGGATTTCGAATTCTTTAATTTTTTGAAAACAAATTATAGCCTATGTTACTCCCAGATATTGTAGCTTTCTATAGGTGAAAGAATTATTGAAATCGGTCCAGTAGTTTGGGAGCCTATTCGTTACAAACAAACAAACAAATCTTTCCTCTTTATAATATTAGTGTAGATATATATATTCTGCACCGCTATTTTAATGGCCCCACATAGCCAACGTCCATTCGCTGTGGAGATGCCTCTCGTTGTGTTTAATCACTACGACCGCTATAACGTGTTTTTTATTCACTGTACCCCTAATACGGCTAGGGATCTCCCCACACCACGCGTTTCCGATTCAATTATTGTTTTCCCTAGAAATTTCTACGTTTTCCTGACTATTACGGATCAGAGATTTATTTTTTTTATATTGGTCTCGTCAATATGACATTATAGTCCCAGGATCACTCCTACATACTCCGATAGTGCTACAGTGGTGGCCCTCAGCTTGACGGCCTCAATAAATGCTTTTTCACGGCCCGTTTAAAGGACCCGGGACTATAGGAGGAAGGAAACACATGCGCTGGTAAAGAATTCCAAGCCCTTAATATGATGATATATTATAATGATTATGAAGTCCGCTTGTAAACTTTTTGAAAGGAAGCATGTTATAAGAGGGAACTCGCCAAGTTGGATTGTTTTTATAACGGAATACAGTTTAACTTTTATGTTTTTTATGTTTGTTACTTAATCACGTTCAAACGGCTGAAATTTGATACAATGGATAGGCTAGAGTCTGGAATAACATATAGACTACTACGTGTATTCATCCGTAGAATAGGTTTACATGGTTTGTGGGAATGATAATATGCGTCGGTTTGATATTTTTAGGACCGAGATGAGATCGAAATTGAATTTTGAAAGTACTTTATTACGAGATTTAACCCTCTGATACAGAGAGAACGCTCGACAAACTTCACAAAAAAATATATTGATTCCCATCTTTACATCAACTTAACCCTGCAGACGTTTCCTGAACTAATTAGTCTGCGAACTTCAGCAGGAGAAGGGTTGCGTTCTTCCAACATAAATGTAAAAGCATTGCAGGTAATAAATGTATTCGTCTAGAGAATCTGTCAGAAACATTTTACATAAATACAATAAAACAACCGTGACGATAGAATGTAAATGTTAACGTATGTTTAGTTCACTTTACATTTTAAGTTTACAGATGGCGCCACTCGCCAAAGACCGGGTGAAGTGGAGGAATAAAAGCTGTCAACATTGATTTTCAGACGGCTTAGCGTGCTTTAGCGTAGTCTTTCATCATTATAACATTTTAGTACAACATTTAGCACAATTAATTAAAATGCTTGTGTACTTACCATTGTAATTCTTAGCGAATAAAACAAGTATGGTTTGTAATTCTTAGTTATTAAATAAGTAAATTAATAAATGGTTTTCAGATATTTTTTAATTTTTATTTATTTATTAAACTTCATGCTCAACAAGCTTTTTTTTTCTTTTTATTATAGGTGCTAGACTTATACCACAGACATTGTCTTCAAGTGTCTTGTATAACACTAATGAAAAATGAAAATTTGTTAATTTTACCAATAAAGAAAATAAAATAAACTATTAACAGGACAAAGAACCTGACACTGCCATACGTGCACAGTTACGTTCTACATCCTACGAGGAAGTTTGCCGCCATAAAGGCCGCCACAGGTGTCGATCGATGCGACGCGACGGTCCGGCCGACGAACCGATGCAACACCCTGTGGGTTGACGCTTCGCCAACGATACCTACGTGGAAATTATTACATACTAGCTGTTGCCCGCGGCTCCGCCCGCGTGGATGTCGAAATCCGTTTCAAAAACTATCCTATCTCTCAAGTTGGATCGAACTGCACATGGTGTGCGAATTTTATTATAATCGGTTAAGTGGTTTAGGAGTCCATTGAGGACGAACATTGTGACACGAGATTTATATATATTAAGATTTATGGAGAACTAGCTAGTGATGCCCACGACTCCGTCCGCACTGAGTTCGGTTACCATTTTTTGATCATATCTTCTTTTTTATTTACAAAAATAGCAAAGGAGTCCTTGAGTGGAGACCGCGCGATTCACGGTCTCCACACGCAATCGAAAAGTACGACGTCTTCTAGCATGATGGACGGATGACCTGAAAAGGGTAGCTGGGATAGACTGGTTGCGCAAGACGGAGGATCGGGTGCTATGGCGTACATTGGGAGAGGCCTATGTCCAGTAGTGGACTGCAATAAGCTAATTGATTGATTGTAAAAATAAATAAAACAATATAAATTAGTATATCAAAAACTACACGAATGGTTATTGCGGGTGCCATACATGCGGCTTATACAAAAAAATATTGCTTATTTTATAAAGCGACTTATATTCCCAAAGTTTTATTTACTTAACCAATTTCTATCAAATATACGATATTTTATGTCTGACCTGGGCCTTTCTATTAGAAAGAACCACATCAAAATACTGCCGTGGTAGTCATATTCCAGAAGTCATATTTAAATTATCAAATGCCATAAGATTACCTTTCGAATAAAGTCAATTTCATGTTAATTTAAAAAAGTCATCTATTCCATTTGAAAGTTTTATACCTCTAAAAAACACCCGTTATATCGAACCTACTAAAACCACACGACGTCCTTTTCAGATGCCAGTGGCTAACAGGCCCTAAGGTATTCCCCTGTCGTCTCGCCCCTAAAAGCCAGGAGTTAAAGCTGCGCCAGAGCCTTATCCGTCAATTGGCAGGTGTACCAACTTGCAGACTAAATAGACTTGGGCCTCACTAGGTCTAAAACACAAAGACATAACAAAAATCTAAAGCGCATTATAAAGAGGTAACATTTCTACCGTAAAATTAGTAAACGGTATTAACTTCGAACTCTCGACACACCGCTTCCTGACAATGGCAGAAGAAATGTAGTTGTAATATCAACTTTAAGTGTATAATATTAAGAGCTATCTTCCTTTGATAGAGAGACGCTCGAAAAAGTTGTATGACCACCCTTTGTTGTCTAGTGACTAGACTAAAGGGGGTGAGGGGTAACATTTTGCTTTATTTGTTTAGTCGGGACGCAGGTTTATGCGTCTGTCTGTGTGTGTGCGATCGATTCGTGGCTCGGATGCACTTATAAGATCGTTTATTTTTCTAATAGTCGGGTAAATTAAGTAAAGCGATAACCTTCCTATTATAGTCCCGGTTCCTTTAAGCGGGGCGTGAAAATCGCAGGTTTATAAGTGCCCGGTTAATGGCAATAGACTCGCCACCTAACATTGGGACCTAAACATAAACTGACGAAATGTGGGTGCTAGCACCTCTGCCTACCCCTTCGGGGATATAGGCGTGAGTTTATGTTATGTGAAAAAGCATTTGATGAGGCCGTCCAGCTGAGGGCCACTACTGTAGCACTGTCGATGTATGTAGTGGTGACCCCGGTCCTGAGACTTTAGCTTACCATCAGGCGTGGCGAAATCATGTTGACGTATCCTATATATAAAAAAAACTTAATAAAATAATAGGTACAATAAAAACATTTCCGGGGGTAAAACTGGGACACCGTGGTTTCCAAACCCTATCTCGAAGTCGAAGATTGGCCCTGGGTCAGCTAGGGTGCGAGGAAAATGTTTCTCGGGTCACCTTACACCCTGGCTTCTGAAGACCTGAGATGGCGTAGGGATTTAGTGGATCCGAGTTCGACATAACCACCCCCAATGGTCAACGGGATGCTATCTGTGGGAATAACCGCACGAAAAAAACTTAAAATAATGTACTTTATGTAGACCTCTGTGGCGTAGCGTTAGTGGTAGTGAAAAAATTTTGTTTTTAAAAATTTAACTAAAAATAAGTCATGCTTTTACGTATATTTATTAACGTCTTTTTTGCAGACTGTACCTGATTTTAAAAGTATATTTGAGCGTAGAACAGTGCACTAATTAAAGCAGATAAATAGAAGGAAACTTTGGTCGTTAAAAACTATTCGACCAGCGGAATGGAATATCAACTTTTTCAAGGGATTGTGAAATGTTTCATTATAACTTCCCGTCGGAACAGAATCGTACCTTTCCATAGTTGAAAAGTTCAATTCTTTTGTATTAAAATCATTTTGCAGGATATAAAATACAATACGACTTTTTTATATTACGAAGGTGACAGACAAGCACACGGCCCACCTGATGGGAAGCGGTCACCGGGGCCTATAAGACGTGTGCAACACTAAGGGTGTCACACATGCCCTGCCTACCCTGAAGGGAAGGAAGGAAGCTAGGAAGGGGTAGAGGGAGGAGGGGTACAGTGAGCTCTGGCTACCCTACTTACCGCCGGGAACACAACACGATGGTTATTATGGCCACGGTGTTCTGTAGGGCGGAGGTACTACCCCAGTTGGACTGCTCATTTCGGACGGGAGATGCCGTCGTGTCCTACCTCCTTGACTTTGATGAATTTAAAACATTTAAACAATATTTCTGGAATGTAGGTAAAAGTCATGCGTTATGCGGCATAACAAGATAAATAAATAAACCCAAACATGATGGGCTTATCTTGATTACTTCAGAAGTTAATTATGACCATCTAATGTCTACATCTTCAGGCCTCAGATATCATGTGACATCGAAGTATTTGCTAAGACAAAATAAATGAGCCCAAACTAGATTGGTTTAGCTTGTTTAGTTCAGGCGTCCTATGATACTGCCTTCCCACTCCGTCAACAAATCAGCTTCGTAATATGCAAATAGGTACTTACATCAAATTTGAGTTCATTCTTGGGCTTTCAAGATTTGACTAATACTAACGTTATTTTTTTGCGCGGATTCTGAAGCTTCAAGATCGGAAATGCTAGAATACAAACAAATATTGTTAAGCTACTATTTTTTTTAACAATTTTTCGATATACCTTATTCAATCCGTAAAAAAATGTTAAAAGAGCCCTCTATATATTTCTCCAAAAACTACTGACAGACGAGAACTTCTCTGTATACATCTGGTATTTTAGTACGTGTAAAAACAGACAGGTAGCATTGAGGACGTAAATTTTGGCGCAAATGTAATTCAAAATTTTACAATATTAGTCATAAATTTGGAAGATGACTGTTAGATGACAAACAAAAAAATAATAATAACAGTTAAAACGTTCACTAAATCATCGTCAATACAATAATAATAATTAGTTAATAAAGCTCAGTCCCCATCTATCGAATTTTCTTTTAAGTACGAACATTTATGTGTATGATTACTATGATAGTTTACACAAAATAAAATAGATGGCAGTGTATTACATTAAATTAAGTACGAGCACATAATTGTTAGAACCCTAAAAAAATAGGACGTAATTATTATAATACGAAGGTATACTAATGTACCATACCAAGGCAATGTGTCACCTATTCCAGTTCAGACCATAATCTTTCAGCCGGTTCCATTAAGCTGTTTGAGCAGTAGAACAAACATCCAAACAGGATAATGTCCCAATCCACCCAATCCTGGATCTGACCTGGTATAGGTCACTTGTGTTTGAAAGCCGTCTGTTGCTTGACCCATGACCTTCACGTATGTTTGCTTAGTCGCAGACGGCAATATTTATAAGCACACAAGCGATTAATGGGTTCATATAAATTCCGATAAATAATAACTTAGGCTTCGTGGCCGTGTAGTTATGTGTACGTTAGACACGCTTAAAGCGGCGTAGTTTTCCAAGAAATAGTCCAATACATTAAAAAATATTTTCTACGAAACTCACTTGATAAATAGTAGACCGTGTTTCGTCCACCATTTATGTGTAGGTAGGTACCATTTGTGTAGTCAAGTTTACAATGATAGAGTTTTCTAAGAAATAATCCAATACATTGAAGTAAATAAATAATTTTCTATGAAACTAACTTTGATAACAGTATATACCTAGTGTTCCGTTCACCATTTCTGGTGATACGTCTCTTTGGTACGGTCTTCTACCGCTGTATGAAGTATTTATTCTTTGATCTGGATTCAATTGCCTCGATTCATCTCCAGGTGCAGTTTTATTGATTAAGTAAGTAATATGTTTCAAAAAACTATATTTTTACAGATATTCGTTGACGAATGTGTTCTGTATATACTGGAACCGACTGGGGTAGTACCTCTGCCCCACAGAACACCGCGGCCATAATAACCATCGTGTTGTGTTCCCGGCAGAGTCATCCATGCCATCAACCCCCTCCTCCAGTCCACCCCCAAACCCTGAGAATATGGAGTAATCTATAAATGAATTATATCATCATTATGAGCTCACGTTCTATACCGCATCTATCATAGGGAGTGTTCCGACGAGCTCTACCAACTAGTCCCAACCTCTCCTTTCCTATACAGAACAACACGTGCAAGGCTGAGATATCACCCTCATATGGTGCAAGCAATTCCATCAAGAACCAAGCGGTTCGGTGCCTCTTTCCTTTGCCGCACCATCAAAACCTGGAGTTCTTTACCAGCTCACGTGTTTCCTTCCTCATACAGTCCCAGGTCCTTTAAGCGGGGCGTGAAAAAGCATTAGATGAGGCCGTCAAGCTGAGAGCCACCATTGTGGCACTATCGGTGTTTGCAATGGTGACTCCCATTCCAGAGACTTTGCCTTCAGCTTACCATTAGGCGAGGTGAAGTCATGTTGACGTGACCGAGATAAAAAAAACGTTGAAATCTTATTGCAGTATTTCTCATTACAGAACATGGAAATTGAAACACCTCTTCAACCGGAATGTGTAGTGTCTGGTGTTTTGTGTTTTGTCCTTCACATCTCACGAATAGCTGGCATCGCGCCGGTCAATCTCGAAAGAGTACGAGGTGGATGGCGCGTGTGCTTATCCCGACTGTATTTCTGTTATGCCTGTCTGCTGATTATTATCATACGTAAGTATCCTTTTTTTCGTGTGGAAATCCTCACGGATCCCTCTTCCGCCTCCGCCTCCCCTCCACTGTGCACCGGGTGTTTATTTTAATTTACATTTTCAGAAATGTTCGCTGGATATTCAAGTTTTGGTACGAGAGAGAACATAGTCGACGGGTTTGAGCCGTCTGCTAACACCAGGTTTATGCAAGTTTATACAAAACTTATCATAATTGTACAAATGATAGTGGCCCTCACAGTTTTGTACACTGGGTACAACAGGTTTCGACATATGATCGATTGTCTAGCGCAGCTGGAACTGGTAAGAAGCTATTTTCATTATTTTTACTCATTTACTGCCTATTTTTGTACAAATTAGGTGGCAGATAAGCATATACCACCTGAAGGAAAGTGGTTATCGGGGCCTTATACACTAAGAGTCCCAAAAAACTGGCCATGTGCGAATCGAACTCACGCACAAAGGGTTCCGTATCATTATACGACAAAACGGCAAAAGATCAATTTTATTTGATGTTAATTTCAGTTTTATTATATTTAATTTAATTTATAGAATTAAATTCCGCATTTATAAACGTGCGATCGATTTCTTTCAAAAAAAAGCAGGTTTATTTATACTTTTTCTTTACATTTTCAGATAAATAAAAAATTTGATCGTCTTTCTCGACCATTATTTATTACTGAGACAAAAACGTGGATTTTGATCATTGTTTTGATAATTCATGGATATATTGGCACGTTTATGGAGTACGTAATGTACATGTATGATGTTATACTTGCAAATAATACAGGTAAGAACTACCTACTGCATATTAGAGCCGGTCTTTGAACAGTTGTGTTTCGACATGGATTTGTCGGTAGAACTGTCTGTCGAAAGACTGTTATGTCTGTGGGGTTTTAATTGTGTGGTTATAATTATATAAGTTATATTGGTGTGAGATACGGTTGTGCACGTGCAACTACGACCCCACGAAGCCCGAGGCTTCTTTTCGTAGTTCACGGCGATCAGAAGGGAGAATTAAATAAAAGTTGCTACGTTAGAACTGTAACTGTATTTTTGCGATTAAGTACATGTTACACTGTTAATTTATAATCGCGGAAGGGTTGAGGTCGGGCACAAGTGACTCGTGAGCGCGTGTTGAGGTAACTGACTTGCTTGCGACCGTTCGATGCCGCGGAGCCGCGATTGGAATGCACTTATAAAAACTGTGTCCCTACATGTCTATAATGTACGCTCAGCCTATTTTTGTAGATTATTTTATGATGTTAGCCTTTTGTTCAGTGTGGAAATCCTCATGGATACATCCAACCCCCACCCCCCGTGGCCAGTGGGGCAGACCAGACTCTTGCCGACCGCACACCGTCTAGGGTCTTCTGACACCGGAGTACGTGTAAGGTGACCCTAGGGCATTACCCTCGCACCCCGGCTTGATCCAGGCCATCCCTGGATTCGAAATGACCCAAGCAATTTTTTGAAGAAATTCGACTTACTCGAAAAATACTAATAAACTACAACTAAATACTTACTAATTTAGCTTGTATGTTACAAGAGTCTTCAACCTAGCGCTAATTCCAGTCGCATCCAAAGCTTTCACCTCGTAGTCTGTGGTCCGCTTTACCACTCTTAACTGCGGATTTGGCTGGACCTCGATATTTTCCGTGAAGCGACTGCCATCTGACCTTCACAACCCAATAATGACATTAGGCGATATTGAAGCATTGCAGCTAGACCGTTTTACCGACCGTGTAACGACTGCCATAGCTGTTTGTATGGCAACCGGGACCGACAGCTTAACGTGTTCTCCGAGGCACGACCAGACCAATGCAAATACCCATATTCATGCATACAAATATTTGCACTGAGCGGGGATCAAACCCGCGCCTCCTGCGCAGCGGCCGCGTTGACTACCGCTACGCTACAGAGACTGTTGTATAGTGTTTTAGAGTAATTTTAGCGTCAAGGCAAGTAAATTGTAGGTATTGTTGCAGTGCCTTTCATATCGCTCACAGTGGCATCGGCGTATGTCAATCTGATCCACTTGCAACTGTTTCCGATACAATTTTTCCTGGTGACTATGAGGCTGGTGTCAGCTCAACAACGACTGAACATTTCCTTGAGGAGACTGCTTCAAGAAATGTATCAAGACCGTTAGTATATTGTTTTACCTACTACCTTTAGTTTTATTAAGTGTATTTAGCTCCATCAAGATAGTCTGGCCTACTAATCCGTGGGAATCCGGGGGAATTCCCCGTAGGCCAACAGGAGTGATTAGATCAGACTGGAACCGACTCAATAGACTATTCATTTTTAGATTTAGGATTGTAACGAATATAACATAAATGTTCATATACTACATATAGCAACCGTGATCGAAGGCTAACCGTGCTCTCAAAGGCACAAAGGGGTGTCACTGTATTAAAAATGGTCACTCTTCCTGAGACTGACTTGACTAGTATTGCTTAAACTTGCGATATCCTAACTGTTAGGACATTGCAGAATCAAACATATTCGGTTAGCACGTTATATTAACGTAGATATTAATAAATGGTATCTATTTGTAAGTAATATTTATTTTTAGTTTGGTGAATTACTTAAGTAAACACTTATATTTTATTTTACAGAAGTAATACCAATTCCACAATACATATCCAGTAAAAAAGGCATTATTAGAAATATGCATCGTCCAAAATTTAACCACAAGGCTTATTGTCAGACATCAATTGAGATAGAAGGTAAGCAGAATACGACATAAGTAGATGATCAGTAATGATGAAAATATAATCGTTATTGAGCAAAATAATGAGGATGTTATTCATCTACTTATTTGGCTTTAATAAAATATTTTCAAATCTTTATTCAAATATAATTACTACTAAAGTAAGAACAGAATGAGTAAATACCATTATTTTATTTTAAGTGTGCACCATCTTCAACAGAAGTCTTAAGTGCGCTTTTATCTTTTGAAATCTTTTGTAATTCATTAAAATTCCAACACTATGTTGCAGGTTTCAAACAAAACCCTGAATTATTAAACCAATTGGCACATATCTACTGTTCACTGTGCGGTATAATAAGACAACTAAATGAGAGCAACGGGATTTCCTTAGTAATGGTTCTTTTGTTCATCGGTAGAAATTTCATCACCATGCCGTATGTCGTGGTTTCAATATTATGTAAGTATTTTGACAATATTATCGGCACATGACACTAATTTCACGGACACCCTAAAAATGCTATTTAATTGTAGACTTTACCGTTAGGTATACAGTTAAAGTCTAAAATCAAATGAAAAGAATTCATTTAACTTGTTCATGCGTTCTACAAAATATCATTTGATTTTAGACTTTAACCTGATAATAATAAAATCTACAATGAAATTGCATTTTTTAGAGTGTCCGTGGTATTACAGTGGTTTGCCTTTAGCAGAATCGAGGCCCAGGTCATTGGTCCAAGAAAACACCTGGATAAAAAGACAAGTAAATATTACGTTTTAAAAAGGATATTATAATTTTTTCAGATCGAAATCATGCCACATTTCCAGTAGCCAAATCGTTATGTTCAGTCGCATGGTCTAGTGTTTGTTTGGCCATGCTGATCTTAATGGTTGAACCATGCCATCGAGTTCATAATCAGGTAAGCTCATCATCATCCTAACGTTTGACCTCAAAAGTCCGGAGTTAACTTTCCAACTTTACGTTTTCCACTTGGCATCCCGCTATGTATAATCCCACACATTTCGGACTTCTTGTGTCCGCTTCAAAGCGATTCTATTAGCAGTATGTGATTTTGTCTAACGAAGCAATTAAAGGACTGTAATTAACAACTACTTTAAACTCTGTCCAGTTATACCTGACCAGAAGCCTCATCCATCAGATGATACGGCACAAACCTGATGAAGTCTCAGCAGTGAACTACGAGCTGAAGATGTTCAAAAGGCACATCTTGCTAAACCCAGTGAGCTTTTGTCCGATGCAGCTCTTGAAGTTTGACAGATACATTTTAGTTGTGGTGAGTAGTATTGAAAAAAGCCGTTTTCGTATTCATTAAGTATTACACTACAACATTACATAAGTTACGTATTGCCTCAAATACATTTTTTGGGAAAAAAAAAATATATTTTTAAAAATTCAGGGGTTGATTCAGCCCCCATACTCACCAGCCAGGTCTGCATATGTCCATGTTGAGATATAATAGGAGAGGTATGTGACAAGTTTCCAGCTTGCCTCAAACACCTACTCAAAAATTCGTACCACCGTCAATCTATCAGGTTCAATCAGACAGATGAACAGACAAACAAAAGACTCAAAAATTGCTTTTCTGTTAAATGTATCGTACATTTAATATTAAAACAGACACTTCAATTTTATTTATTTGTATAGATAAATTTATTTACTTATCAATTATATTTTAAAACCAATAATTATATTTATTAATGTTTCAGGTTTTCACCACTGTTGTAAGATATTTATCCGTGTTTCTGAATCTGTGATTCGGCACTGAAATTATCTACAACATAGTTTCCAGCGCTCCAAGACATGGTTATAAAGAGACAAAGAAATGCTCTTTCAAACCATGAAGTGAGGATAAGACTGTTGAAATAATGGAGATATAAGAATAGGATGGAAGAAGAATAACAGAAGGAAAGAGAAGCAGGAAAAGGAGATAGGAAAAACAAGAGAGAAAAGAAAAAGATATAAAGAAAAAAGAAGAGAACAAAGAAAATGTATACGGCAGTTCTTTTCCTTCGATTTATTGCACGATATGAGGGTAAACAAATATCAGTGACGAGGCGTACTTGAATATAAACAATTTTTAATAAACAAATTGAAATTAAAAACAAGTGCATCTGAATATTGTTGTTTGTTACCTAACACGTATTCACTCACTTTCAGCTTTCAGTAGTCAATCGTCTTAGACCTTTGACGCATCGAATTGGTATTATAGGACACTCGACACCCTTTTTTCGAGCGGAAATCCCCATGTCAGTATCCAACCGACAAAATCTCCACACCATCTTGGGTCTTCTGTCGCCGGGTGTAAGGTGACTCAATAGGCATCTCCCTTGCACCCCGGCTGACCCAAGCCATCTCCGGCTTCGAGATTATCCCCCTTGGTTTTGGTAACCACGGGTCTCCGTCATGCCACACGCGGCACACCATGACAGGCGGCTCCACCCATCACCCCGGACGGAGGTCGTTTAGTGAAATGTCCGAGACCCGATTAAGATCCCGACACGACTATGGAAAGATGTGCACCGGCTGTAACGAATACAACAATAGTAATAAATAAAACAAAACAATCTTTTAAGTGTTATGTCTCGTTTAATTATTAGATAGTTTTAATCTTGACATCAATAAACATTTAGAACAGTCATAGCATTATAATTTTATCTTTGCACTCAACTGTGATACATAATATTAATTAATGATGAATATTAAAATTCAATTAGTATAGATATGAAACACCTTTAAATTTAGCCTTGGTGAGAGTCAAGTAAATCTGTACAAAATCTATAGGTATTTTTAACAAAAATGTGAGACGGCTGAGAACAATTAACTAATAAATATAATTAAATACTCTTCTGTAACGACCAAATTAAATCCGTAGAACGGGTACTTAGTTCTCTATGCAGTAGCTGAAGCTTCAAGTGCTGAAGATTATGATCGCAAATTTACTTGTGATATCCTTCATTAAAGATTAATAACCACGGATAAATAAGTTATAGTTGTTGTCAAGACCTGAAACAGAGTAATATTTTGAAATTACTTATTATCATCATCTTCCTGGCGAGTGTCACCATTATGGCACTGTCGGTGTATGTAATGGGGACCGTCTTCCTGAGACTTTACCTTACCATCAAGTGAGGTGAAGTCATACTGACGTGACCTATATTAGGCTAAATATTATGTATAAATTAGGCTCCAGTTAAAAACAACACTCAAATAAACCGAAAAAAAGCTAGGGTAGGTAGCTAGTTTCCTATAAAGATAAGAAATCTAAGATATTCTTACATTACTTACCGCAACTAAAACGTATCTGTCAAATTTCAACAGCTGCATCGGACAAAACTTGACTGCGTTCAGCCAAATATGTCTGTTAAACATTTTTAGCTCGTCGTTCACTGCTGGGGCTTCTTTAGCAGCGTGGCTAGTCATCTGGTGTACCAGGTCTTTGGTCACCAACAGCTGGACAAATTTGAAAATTATTGTAAGTGTATCACAGGCAACTAAAAAAACTCCAGAGGAAGTAGGAGACCTATCATAGAAGGGACAGCAGAACATTGCCGACTGAACAGATCACTAGGATCTAATGTCTCTGCGGCAGAACAGAGGGTACAGTGGTAAGCAGGTGAAGGGGAGGGCGGGCTGGTTCTACGAGCGCAGACGGGGGAGTGACAGGCTGGGCGCCTGTCACCCTGCATTCTGTCGTTGGTGAGGCGGCGTTATGCTACCCCCCTCCCGCCGCTTTTAATCGGTTTGATTCTGACATAACCACCCCCGTTGGCCAACGGCCAACAGATATCCCTTGGGGATTTCCACACGATAACAAAAAAAGATCAAATGCCAATATATTGAAGAGTACGGAAGGCCTTATTTTTAGGAGCTTACCAGTGATGGGTTTATCCCCAGGATATTTCGGGGCATTTATTATAATATGCCCAAAGTGGCAGGGCGTAAACCCATAACTTTCCTGGATAGGTTAAGTTTGGTAAGTTTTTAGGATACCTGATCGTGAGCCCGGTGGCATGCTTCTGCAGCTAAGAAGAGCATAGAAAAGCAGACACTAGACCATCCCACTGTAGTTAACGCCTTGGCCATTGGAAATGCAGAACGGTTTCGATCTGCAAGCACAAATATATCATTCGTCGTTTTCAAACAGAGACAGGCAGACATGAGAATATTATCATGGAAGTGTCATGAGGAATGGATGAGTCCCCATATCACCATAAGGTATAATTTGGTGAGGGTGCGGGCCGGAACCTCCACGTGGTGCACCTGGGCAATGGAGGCGAGCAGCGCCTCTCACTCGCCACGGGAGACGCTGCTGCCTGCGGCCAATCCGGCCGGGGTGGGAGCCTCTAGGGGGCTAAAAAAGGTATAATTTGGTGAAAGAAGGGTATCCCAAGTATCAGAATGAAGCGTACATAATATTGAAACAACGAAATACGGCGTAGTGATCAAGTTTCTGACTGTATACATGAGCAGCATCACGAGAGGAACCCCGTTGCTCTCATTCAGTTGTCTAATGATGTCGCACAGTGAGCAGTAGATGTTTGTCAATTTATTCAGCGTTTCGGGATTTGTGTTGAATCCTGAAACATAGAAAGAGTATTAAATATAAAGATTTCTACACGTAATATTATATAACTGAAGTATTTACTTGCTTATTTGGTTGAACCCGACAATCTCAGAAATTGAAAAAATATTTTGGTGTTAAATAGTATTTATCAAGGAAGGTTACGCTACTCAAAAAGCGATGCATTAATGTGGCTTGCTATTGGTAAAAGATTTTTTTAAATCGGTTCAGGCCACGTAAAAAAGTGCCTAAAGTCTAAATCGCTAACGATCGCTAAGGAAACGAATAGATTAGGTCGACCAATCACATCCAAGCTCGTCGCCAGCGTACGATGCGCGCGCCGCGGCGGAATCATGAGCTGGAGTGTGATTATTGGTCGACCTAATCTATTCGTTTTCTTAGCGATTAAGACTTTTGACACTTGTCTACGGGCCCTGTACATCCAGAGAGTATCCCCGAATACTTCACAAGTGTTGCCTCTGTTAAACTGGATGCGGAAAGCGGAGAATCGGAAGGTATGGGCACATTTTCCAGGACGTCGATAGGCAAATTACCTAATGATGATAATATTAGTATAGATTAGTATGGACATACTACTAATATTAGGGTGTCTCAGTAAAAGTGCACTTTTTCATTTTAAAATAAAAACAAGTATTTTATGACAAAGTTGTAACATTTTTATTGTATTGTAAAGAAGACATGTTCCGATTCTGTATATAATAAAATATCTCTTTTTATGAAATAGTCTCATTACAAAAATTGGGAAAGTTATTTAAAATGAAAAAGTGCACTCCTTACTAAGACACCCTATATAATAAAAACGGTTATAAATATAAGTACTTTGCTTACCTCTTCTTGCTATTTGCAATTTCGGGCAATTAGTGTTAAGATTATAATTTTCATGAAACATACGGTTTCGATTTGATTTGTGGATTATTACATGTTGAGGAATGGGCAATTTCGATGCTGTAAAATAAAGTAAAAGGAAGTTAAATGCTAGAAGTGCAAATCGTGAGGAAGTTAACATGGTTTTTACTCAATCACGCCGAAATGGCTGAACGGATCTGCAATTTGGTACAGGGAGATATTATAATATGGAACTTGGCTATTTTTATCCCCGGATAGGTATTCATGGGTTGACAACAACAACAATGGGATCAGATTGCATCAACTAAAGTACACATAGACAATTAATATAGGTAGGTACTCGTATATCACATATCAATATTTTGCGAGGTAGGTTGGAAGTTTAATTGGAAGTGGAGAGTCCCACCTGCTGTCAATCTTGTTTCGGTCTTTTAGAGCAGTCGGAGTTTTTGTTTTTCAATTATCAATTTCATTGTATTTTAGTCACATATACATTAGAAATCACCTTTTGATACCCTACTCGATAACTCGATGTTGTGGCTAAGTAGCTTTTAAATCTATTTATATGCCCAAGTGGCAAAACATAGTGAACCTACTATTTATAATATATAAGATCTTTGTATACTTATGTTTTACAAATAAAGATATTCTGATTCTGATTCTGATTCTGATTCTGATTCTGATTCTGATTCTGATTCTGATTCTGATTCTGATTCTGATTCTGATTCTGATACTGATTCTGATTCTGATTCTGATTCTGATTCTGATTCTGATTCTGATTCTGATTCTGATTCTGATAAGTTTATCAATTTACCAATAATCCAGCAAACAGCACTCAGAAGATACATAGATAAGAATACCTTTCATTCATCGAAATCCGTTCAGCCGTTTAGCTCTTAAAAAGCAAACTACGTACTCGTACATGCACAAATAAAAATCACCTCACTGACGCAGTCGGATAGAATAGCATCAATTTACTAATTTCAGATGAAAAGGATTGAAACTTACAACTATTGTACATGTCTTGCAGCAGACTCTTCAAATAACTGTTCAGCCGTTTTTGAGTCGATACCAGTCTCATGGTGACCAAGAAGAATTGTATTGAAAACAATTGCAGCACGTTTATATGGAAATATACTCCTACCAATGCATACGAAGAGAAGGGCACTAAAACAATACTTGGTTATTATTACACTTGAACAGAGGTTCACAGTCTGAAAATGCAGCAGTGGAGTTTGTTGCGCCGTTTGTTCTCCACTAGCGCCTAGGAAGCGGTGGTAAACTTAGTAATAAGTAGTTTTTGACGTCAAAAAGATGTAATTATGCTGCACTATTTTGAAAAATAAAGAAAATAAAAAAAATAAAACACATGAAAAACTCAGATAGCAACCCATTTATGTCCCACTTCTGGGCACGGGTCTCTTCTCCTCTAACGAGAGAGCTGAGAGGGTTTAGACCTTCCACACACGCTGGCCTAATGCGGGTTGGTGGATCGGACATGTCCTTAGAATTTCTTCTAGGATATGTGGGTTTCCTCATGTTGTTTTTCCTTCACCGTCAGCAGATGGTAAATGATGTGATTAGCACATATAAATTCCACAAAGTGAAATTGGTATTGTCCGACCGGATTTGAACTCGATACCTCTGAGAAGAGGCCGTGTCCTTATCCATTCCGCTACCATCGCTTCGAAATCGCTTAGAAAAACTCAGATAAAAGATCAGAATGAACGTATAATTTACAAAGATTTTGAAGCGAAAGGCAAAGTCCTGAGACTTTGCCTTTCGCTTACCATCAGGCGAGGTGGAGTCATTTTGACGTGTCCTATATAAAAAAAAGGCACTGTGGGCCAGTTGGAGTATCTACAGAACGGCACGGAACTTAGGTTATTTTTTCTGCGCAAAAATCTAAAACCACGTGGGGACGGGACGGGTCAGGACGGAACATAGGCTAATTATATTTCAGAAAAAAAATAGGGTTCCACGCAAAAAAAACCTCAAAAACCTAAATATACGGGTGAAATCACGGGTACAGCTAGTTTTATAACATGTTGAGTGTGTCAATGACTTACCTGAGTCATTTGAAAAAATCACATCGTACATATACATAACATATTCTATCCACGAGCCCATGTATCCATGGATTATCACCAAAATGACTACTATCCACATTTTCGTCTCTTTAGTCGGTAAAGGGCGAAATATTCGATCGAATTCTTTATTGATCTGAAAATATTTTACACATAATAATAATAGCAACCCATTTATGTCCCACTGCTGGGCAAGGATCTTCTATCCTCTCACGAGAGAGCTGAGAGGATTTAGACCGTAATCCACACACGCTGGCCTAATGCGGGTTGGTGGATCGGACATGTCCTTGGTGGTCTAGTTGGATGCAGGTGGCAACGAACCAGTCGCACTGGAGACTGATTGGAGAGGCCTATGTTCAGCAGTGGACAGCAATAGACTGAGATGATGATGATGCTGAGGTTTCTTTTATTTTAGAAAAAAAACTGTAAACAAATAAAAAGTAGGTACCTCTTCTAGTCGCGTTAAGGAATAGATCATGTGGCGACATCTGTTGTAACCGGTGCAAATCATTGTAATGCTCACTATATATTGCACGAGCGGCATTATCATTTTCAAGACTCTCATGAATCCAGTATTGGGTCCCGCTTCATACCCATCAATTGTTTCTTCGTCAGTTTTAAAATAATAAATGGATGAGCCTATATCTGAAAGTGTAAAAATACCAACAAAGACTTTAAAATATAACTTCACTGATTCAGTTGCCTGTCTTGTCACATATACAATTTTTTTTATACTACGTAGGTGGCAGACAAGCACACGGCCCACCTGATGGGAAGTGGTCACTGTGGCCTATGAACGTGTGCAACACTAAGGGTGTCACACACGCGCTGCCTACCCTGCAGGGAAACGGGGAGAGCTGGGAAAGGGTGGGGAGGCTAGGAAGGGGGGGAGGAGGGGTACAGTGAGCTCTGGCTACCCTACTTATCGCCAGGAACACAACACGATGGTTATTATGGCCGCGGTCTTGTGTAGGGCGGAGGTACTTCCCCAGTCGGACAGCTCATTTGGGACGAGAGACACCGTCGTCTCCTACCTCCATTAAAACACACAAAGTTTATACCACTTACCTAAAGTAATCACCACTAATATGTCATAAACTAAATAAAATCTAGATAATTGTATGCGCCAACCACCACGTACTCTTTCTAACTTAATAGGCGCAATGCCAGCTATTCTTGAAATGTGTAGAACGAAGCTGAGGACTCCGGACACCGTGCACTCGGGTTGAAGAGGTGCTTCAAGATCCATATTCAATACGTGTGCCTGGAAATAAAGCAGGCACCCAATTCAGTAACGCATCGTTTCAAGTCGATTAGAAGAAAAAATGAGAAAAAATTTAAATACAGCTTAACATGCTCTTCGAGGCACGGCGGAGTCTAAATATGTTAAGATTACCCATCTTAAGAGTGACCTGCAATGTGTTAATCTAGGTTACCACTTAGCTACGAATTCTTAATTTATTCGTTTACGTACTTTTTAGTACGTTTTTGCCACTTTTGACCGACTTAGAAGTTTAATATAAAAAAAATCCTTCTTAATTACTCCTCTACGTAGGTAGGTATCTAAACAAAGACTCCCTTAAAATTTCATATCTGGACGATCAGCGGTTTAGGCTGTGCGTTGTATCTAAGTCACTCAGTCAGTCAGCCAGTCAGGACTTTGAATTATATAGTATAAAGATAACCATTACTTACTGGACTGACTACCTGTAAAAAAGGTGGCTGGGACGGTATGGATGCGGCCTACATCCAGCAGTGGACGTCAAATTGTTTTTTTTTATTGACCAAAAAGATAAAATAGTTACATAAATGATTCTTGGGAACTCCTTACAGGCATACTAATAATACCTGTGTTAGGAGCCTCCTATCTTATCATTGTGTTATACACCAATATTTATTACAATCAATAGATTTACTTTTTATACATTTTTCCTTTTATACATTTTTTTTTCTTAAATTTAACTTAGATACTAGTTTTTTCTTATCCTTAAGACTACAGACGTGCCATTCAATTGAAACATTACTTTAACTGTATACTACTAACTATATTACCACCTACATACTTTAACGTACCTTGTTAAAAGTGTATCGCTGTAAGCAGGTTCTCCAAAAACTGTTCACTAAAGTAATACATCGAGTATCATAATTTGCCTACATCTAGCTAAATAAAAAATGTCTTGTAATGATTACATAAATGTCAAGGTATTTTATTTCCTATCGATATTACTTCTATTTAACTTACATTATCATGACCTCCAGACCACAATAATGTCACGCCATTGGGTCGTAATAAAAACAAAATAAACATTGAAGATTGAGAAATGTCCTACGTGTCAATACCGAATATGTCAATACGTTCGTTCATAAAAAAATAGAACCGATCGACTTTCTACAGAATGTAAAAAATACTTTTCTGAAACCTCATCAAACTCGATTCAACCATTACGAGCATATGAGATAATAGGAGCCCATTTATGTCCCACTGCTGGGCACGGGTCTCCTCTCCTCTAATGAGAGAGCTGAGAGGGTTTAGACCTTAATCTACACACGCTGGTCTAATGCAGGTTGATGAATCGGACATGTCTTTAAAATTTCTACTAGGACATGTGGGTTTCCTCACGATGTTGCTCCTTCACCGTCGATGGTGAATCATGTGATTAGCACATATATATTCCACAAAGTGAAATTCACATTGGTAGGTACCTACTGTCCGGCCGGATTCGAACTGGATACATCTGAGGCCGCGTCTTATCCATTCAGCTACCATCGATAATAGGTTAGCACAAACAGCGCGTAAGGTGTAATCTAAGTGAACTTTATCTCAATAGACATTAAATTATATTCAATAGATGGTTGAGGTACGCCAGTGTCCCCGGATGCGGGCCGTACCCTCCCTCTACTCGGTGCACCCGAGCAACGGAGATGGCAGCGCCTCTCACTCGCAGGGGAAACCCTGCTGTCTGCGGCAAATGCTGGCCGAAGTGGGAGTGACCCTCTAGTGGAAATGCCTGCTAGAAGGCTCTCCACGTGTCCCTCTGGCTAGCAGAGGGTACCTACAGCGGAGAGATGGACTGGTAGTATGTTTTTCTTAATTTATTTATTCACAAAAAATAGCATCATATTTCAGTGATGAAGTTTCAATTTTAGATCATAACTAGCCGCAGCCAGAGGCTTCTTCCACGTTAAATTTTGTTCCCGTCCCCTCTTCCCATGGGAACCTATTTCAGGGATAATAAGACTTAGGAGTATGGCGAATCATCTGGTGTATCAGGTGTTTGGTCAGGAATAACTAAACACAAAAGTGACTTGTCATCTAAGTCATTTAAGTCTCAACGGATCCGTTGAGACGTTAGAACGTGATTGGGTAACAAACTTTTAAACGTTTTCACAAAATTACGTGTAACTTAGTAAGATAATAAATTACCTGTATACTCCTGCCGGTGCACGAGATCCACATAAATGCAGCGAGGAAGGGATAGTAAAGACTATGTACTCTCGCAATATTTTGGTGGACATTATTTAGTACCATTTGGAAGGTATCTACGCGCAATTTGTCGAATATTCCCAACACAGTGTACTAGCATTATGTGTTCCCGATGCACTACAGGACCATGGGGGTACCATGGTTGAAATGAGCCCTTACGTACCTTTGAAACTAATCAGCTAATGAAATATTCAAAGCGAGGTAAACTCCATTTCATCCGCATAATATATACTATTTATAACTTTACAGTAAATAGAGCGTCCGATTCTAGTGTTATTTAGCTACTCGGTCAGAGGTGTGGAAATCCTCCCCTCACACTCCAAACCGTGCCTATCAAATAATGCTCCCTCACGCTAAGTCAAGGTCATGTAGTAATATTACTAAAAAATTACTTTGAGAAATTAAATTATATGAAGAGCTTCACCAATATGTTTTTTAACATTATACGCACTGCTACGGAGTGGAATACTCTGCTTGAGTTTGTGTTTCTGGAAAGCTATAACCTGGGAGTCTTTAATTCAAGAGTGAATAGGCTGCTTCTAGGCTAGCGTGCTCCATCGTCGACCATATCATCACTTACCAGCAGGTTAGATAGTGGTCAAACGTAGGCCTATCGACTATAAAAAAATGGATTGGACCTGGGGGTGATGTTCGAGGATAGCCCATCGCCCTAGTAGAAGCAGGCCCAGGGTGGCGGTGCGTTTTCTTCTCGCCTGTCTACAGAGGCGGGAGCGATTTCGGTCCCCAACAAGATGCCGGGGTTGCTTATGTTGGTGGCCAAGGCCAATTGGAGTCTCTACAATATCTTTCCTGGGCTCATCGCGAGGATAGACTGCATACGGAAGGTGGAGGATTAGGAGGTATGGCGCACAATAGAAAAGGTCCATGTTCAGCAGTGGACGTCGATAATTGATTGATAGCTTTACCATTATTGTAGGGTTTAGTAGTTTGAAAAACTAAAGGTGGTAAGAATAATATAGTTGCTAATAATACAGTATTAATTTATTTTCTTATCAGTATTTGGTTCCATACAAGAATCACAAAAAAATCATCAATATTGGACATGTTTCTCTTATCTCTCCGTAGACAGAAATTTTGTAATTCGCTTTACAGTCAGAACTTCATTGAAAGCTGGGAAATTGGCTCATTAAATCCTTATTAAAGATTAATAACCACAGATAGGTATGTTAAAGCGGTGGTCAAGGCCTGAAACAATACAAAAACATCTTTATATTACTTAGGTATATATATCTACGACACATTCATTAAGCGTACAGCTAAGGAGTGGAATGGCTGCCTGAGTCTGTGTTCCCGGAAAGCTCAAACCTGGGAATCTTCAAGTCGTGACTAGTCGTGAGTGAATAGGTTATTTCTGGGCAAGCGTGATCCATTGTAGACTTCATCATCACTTACCAATAGGTGAGATAGTGGTCAAACGTAAGCCTATCTTGAAAAAAAAAACTTATTCCGTATTCCTCTACCTTGAAAAATTCCGCTGTATATGGAATAACTTACTTTAGCTAAGCAAAATTAACACTATAATATCCAAATTGCTATGCTATGCTATGTAGTGCTGACCCCTGTCCTGAAACTTTAACTTTAGCTTACCATCAGGCGAGGTGGAGTCATTTTGATGTGTTCTATATAAAAAAGGGTGTCGTGTCTACTCACCGTTATTAAAATATATCTGTTCAGTACCAATATCTGCATTGGTGAAAATTTGGCTGTGTTTAGCAAGATGTGTCTTTTGAACATTTTGAGCTCATATTTGACTGCTGAGGCTTCTTTAGGGGTATGGCGAATCATCTGGTGTATCAGGTGTTTGGTCAGGAACAACTAAACACAAAAGTGACTTGTCATCTAAACTAATATTATAAAACTGAAGAGTTTCTTTCTTTGCTGGAACGCGTTAGTGTCAGAAACTATTTATTAGCATCAGCACCGGCCAATAACGACTCGCGAGCATTTTGACGTGTGGTAAATTAGAGAGGTTGTGAACATGGCTAGCCAAGGTGAGCTAGATTGAGCATTTGTTAATCCCTTTTACTTGGTATACGAGAGCCATTACAGCCATCCAAACTGCGCAAGCAGCTCGAACTGAGGCACTTTTGAGCATCACCAAAAACCGACAACGTTTGGCTTGAAGTCGAGGCAGCTTGGGCCCGAGTCAGTTCGAGTCAAATCCACACTGACAGAACCTTTGGCTCGCGAGGCTGCTTTGAATGAATGGCTTGGCTAAATTAAAGGTCATCATCATTGCTTATAGGCTTATAAAATATATGAGCAGTGTTTTTTTTATACTAAGTATGTGGCACAAGGCCCACCTGATGGGAAATGGTCACCGTGGCCTATGGACGTGTGCAACACTAAGGGTGTCACACACGCGCTGGCTATCCGAAGGGGAGGGAAGGAGGCTAGGAAGGGGTAAAGGAAGAGGGGTACAGTGAGCTCTGGCTACCCTACTTACCAGCAGGAACACAACACAATGGTTGTTATGACCGCGGTCTTCTGTAGGGCGGAGGTACTTCCCCAGTCGGACTGCTCATTTCGGACGGGAGATACAAACTCGGGCGTTAGGACACGACGGTATACCGTCGTGTCCTAACGCCCGAGTTTCATACAAATAAGTTAAGAAGGGACCTAATAGTGCTCTTAACTTACCTGGTCATGAACCCGGTGGCATGGTTCAGCAGTTGAAAGCAGCATAATCAAACAAACACCAAACCACCCTAGTGCACACAATGCCTTAGCAATTGGAAATAAGGAATGATTTCGATCTGCAAACAGAAATAGTTATTTCATTCGAGTTCCTAATTTAAAAAAAAATTGTCATACTGATATTAAAAATGCGAAAGTTATATAAATCTATTACGTTTTCACGTCTAACCCACCGACTTTGATGTCATTTAACACGGAAATAGACTATACCTTGTCTAATTTAGGATGATAATAATGACAGTTCATGTCTATGAAGTATCGTATTTTTTTTTTACAAAATTAAACCCATAAAATTATTGTAATTCATAGACAAGCCCCGCCCACTTGTCATAGTGAAGCGTCTTGCAAGAATATAGCACAATTGACTTTACACAAATGAATCGAATGAATCGAATTTAAAATAATTTATTGAAATTATTAAGTACTTATACTACTAAAATTTTTGTGATATAATTAGCTAAATATGATACGAAACATAAATACTATACCATAAAACTTCTCTTTTGTCATCCTGAAGTAAGTTACCTAAAATAATAAAAAATAAATGTTTTTGTATTTTTGTAATTATCGATTCCATATTCTGTGGGAACGATAATCGAAAATCGAAAGAACCATTTTCGATTATACTATATGGGGTACCCTACTTGGAGCTGTCAAAATTATCATCCTAGATTAGACAAGGTATAGTTAGAACTTGGATAAGGGCATAGAGGCCACCTTATGTCTCGAAGAAAAGTCTCAAAAGGGTTGAAATATGGTGATGAAAGTTTGTATAAAAGTTCGTCATTTTTGAAGACATTATCGTCATGAAACTTTGTATTATTATTGGCACTTGATAATAAATTAATATATACATAATATTGAAACCATGAAATACGGCGTAGTGATCAAGCTTCTGACCGCAAAAATAAGTAGCATTATTAATGGGATTCCATTGCTTTTATCCAATTGTCCTATTATATTGCACAGTGAACAGTAGATGTTTGACAGTTGATTTACTGTTTCAGGATCTGTTTTTGAACCTGTAACAAGAACCCTGTTTAATATTCATTTCATAGTTAATATGTGATAAATAATTAGGGTTTTTCTGGCTAGCAATGAATTCACCCTAAAATGTTCACAATTTTCGCGCGAATCGACCCTTTTAAAAAATATTTTTTGTAGTCGATTCGCACGTACCTACTGAATTTATTTACGTGCGAATCGAAAACTCTAGAAAAATATTGTGGCGATTCGCACACATATCTTCACATGAAAATATGATTATATTATGAAACCTACTGCTTAACTTTTAATTAATTCCACATAGTAGAGTTTATTGAAATTTACAGCGGAAATAAATCAATTTATACCCACACACTATTGGTAAAGAGAATTAAAGTTAGTTAAAGGACTGAAGCTCATGAAGAATATTTCAAAATAGTAGGTAAACAATAAACTTACAATTGTTGCATATTCCTTGTAGCAGACTCTTCAGAGAGCTGTTCAGCCGTTCTTGAGTTGCCACCAGTCGCATAACAACCAGTGAAAATTGTATTGGAAACAATTGCAGGTAGATGAGAAATACATACACAGCTACGAATGCACACGATTTGAAAGGCACTAAAAATTTAAAATTAGAACCGAAATTTAATAAAACTAAAATAAATACCTACCATAAAATTACAAATAAAAAATAAAAATCACGATAAACTAAAATCAATAACATTAATACCTAAATAACAATAAAATTTAGTTAGTTGAATTTTAGTTATTATTTCTAGGTATAAAAATTTACTTTACACACTAATATTTTTTTTAAATTGATTTCTAATGTTTTATATCCAGTAGACAAATAATGTCTATTTATAGATATTCTATCTCACGAATGCGGGTGAACAATTAAAATTAATTAAATAGTAGTACCTGTGTGCGAAAGTTCATGTCACGTCAAAAGAAATTCATGAATTACTTGCAATGCATTTAGTAGAACAATAATTGCATTGCAAGTAATTCATTTTTAAAAGCGACGTGTATTTATAGATGTTTTACTACAATGAAAGCTAAACCGCCTTCGTGAAATAGAACATCTATATCTATACTATAATTTACACGTACATACTTAGTTATTATATCTATTCATATAAGGATGACTTGCCTGAATCATTTGATACTGTCACGTCGTATATGTACATAACGTATTCCATAAAACTGCCAATATATCCAAAAATCATCAAAAAAATCACCACGCACCAAGTTTTAATCTCGCTAGTAGGCAATGGTCGATAAATACGATCTAGTTCTGCATTGATCTGAAAACATCAATAACAAAATAAAACATATAAAAAATATAATTAAAAAAAACCAAAAAACCCAACTACGTTAAAAATTAAAAAAAAACAAGCACTTAGATGTCCCGTGGTCTAGAAATATAACAACTTAACAGTCAGGATCCATTGAAAAATTAGATTGGTTGTCGAATAACGGATCCCGACTGTTCAGTTGGAGGTGGTAGGACATGACGGTATCTCCCGTCCGAAATGAGCTGTCCGACTGGGGTAGTACCTCCACCCTACAGAAGACCGCGGCCACAATAACCATAGTGTTGTGTTCCCGGCGGTAAGTAAGGCAGCCAGAGCTCATTGTACCCCTCCTCCAATGAACCTCCTAGTACATGAAAAGCACCTATCAATATTTTTTGGCAAGTACGTGCCGTGCATTCCAGACAATGATTCAGTCCATAGAAGGTAGTAGCTACTCAACAAAATGGATGATATTAATTATAATTAGGTACCTGTTCTAATTGCGATACAGTATAGATCATACAGCGAAATCTGTTGTAGTTAGTGGAAACTAAGACCATACCCACTATACATTGGACAAATGGAAGCAATTTCGTTAAAAATTGCATAAATCCAGTGTTGGTAGAGGACTCATAGCCATCTACTACGTCTTCTTTTCCAATTAAATATGAAAGGCCTGAAAATATATCTGAAAGTATAAAAGTACTGATGTAATGGAAAGACGTAATCAGATACATAATACTTACTTGAATGAGACATTAGTTAACTGAACAATACTCAGTACTTTTTACGGAGATAGGACACGATAGTATCTCCCTTCCGAACTAAGCAGTCCATCTGGGGTAGTACCTCCGCCCTATAGAAGACTGCAGCCATAATAACCATAGTGTTGTGTTTCCGGCGGTAAGTATGGTAGCCAGAGCTCACAATTTCCCCTCATCCCCCAATTCCCATCTCCAAACCGCTCGCTCAAGCCTCCCAACGCTACCCCACCAGGGTCGGCAGCGCGAGTCTGACGCCCCAGATGTTGCACACGTCCATAGGCCACGGTGACCACTTCCCATCAGGTGTGCTTGGCTGCCACCTGAGTAGTATAAAAAAACCTAAAATAAATAGTTTTTATTTTATTTATTCAGGAAACAAACACTGGTGTTGAAAGGAAACCTTTTTTATATCGCATAAATCCCCACGGAAGGCTTCCTCGAGCCGCGTATTTGAGAGGAAACCTCAGAAAACTCTTAATTACTTACGTAAAATAAGCGCCACCAAAAAGTCGTAGAAAAAATAAAATCGAGACAAGTGTATGCACCAGCCGTTTCGTACTCTTTCGAATTTGATAGGTGCCATGCCAGCTATTTGTGAAACATACAAGATGAATCTCAGGACTCCGGACACCGTGCACTCGGGCTCAAGAGGTGCTTCAAGATCCATGTTCAATGCGTGTAGCTAATAAATAAATAACGTCAAAAAGTCAAAAGTCAAATTTATTGATTCTATATACATAATGTAATAATGCGGCACTTACAAAACCTTAAAATAATACGTGGCCTTGCCCTGAGGAAACTCCGGAAATAAACTTAGCGGGCTATGTTTTTATTGGTCTTTTTACAAAACATGTTAACTTAATCTAATCCCAATGTTGTTTGACTAGTATAGCGAGAAAGCAAATAATTCATATCCAAATTGTTTGTCGTGTAAATAATCTTGATTTTCAAAACTGAAAATTAATTTTAACATTAAACAGTTTGTCAATTTTATGTTCTTATTCACATTGAAATTAGGAACTTACCTACAGATGCTGTGCCCTTTTAGTTTCCTCTTAGATTCTGCCTTAGATTTCACGTACTCTCAAGTAACGTTGTAAACAAGATTTCTACTGATGTAGAATCAGTATTTGCTGTACAGATTTTGCCTTCAAGAAGGTTTATCACACATTAGCCGTTGATGGGACCAAATATGCTACCCTGAGGAATACTGACGTTCACAAGTTCTTGTTAGAGCATACTATAAATATACATTACACATATACAATTTACGAGGTACTTTTTGAAGATTGCCAGCGGCATATCATTATGAAAGTTCTACATTATATTTAAGAAGGGAGATGAAAACCATGTCAAAAGCTTTAAAGAGATCCAAGAATCTTCCAAAATTTTACAACTCCCAATCAACAGTCTCTTCGACCTTTTTTTTATTTTTATTGTGCGGAAATCCACATGGATACTACCCCCGTCGGCCATCCGCGGTGTTTATATCGGGATCAAACCGACTAAAACCGCACGTTGAGAGCCTCGGAGCAGCCCTCTAGAGGGCCACTCCCACCCCGACCGGATTTGCCACAGGCAGCAGCATCTCCCGTGGCAAGTGGGAGGTGCCGCGTGGCGGCCTACACCCAGTTTCTTCGACCTGTAATTTTCCGAGTTTAGGGACCAACGACTCAAAGTCTTGTATCTTTATTGTAAACTTTCAAAAAATAGAGTGTATATATACTCACTGTTTGTAAAATAGAGTGTATATATACTCACTGTTTGTAAAATAGAGGGTATATACTCACTGTTTGTAAAATAGAGGGTGTTCACTGTTTGTAAAATAGAGGGTGTTCACTGTTTGTAAAATAGAGGGTCTGATTGATCGGTCGACGCGGAATGTTTTTTCTGTTGGTTCGACTGATCGAACGCTGTGGAGACGGTACTGCAGCTGCAAGTAGCTGTGTTGCAAGTAGTTTCGACATGCGCTGTTGCCCGTTACCTACTCATTAGGTGGTGACTAAGCACTTGACCTTGCCATCACTAATATCTTAGGTAATAATAAATATAATAAAAAGATAATAATCTTAGGTTCTAATCTCATGAACCACAAACTCACTCTTCCATATGCCTAAAACTGCAAGTGTTGCAGAAATATGCAATCTCCCTTCCCACTACGGATTTAACATAAGGCAACTTTTAGATAAAGGTTAATAAAAAAATTGATAAAGGATATAAATTCTACCATTTCCTCAATTACTTAAAGAACGTACAAAGTCAATTTCATGAACGTAATCAGGGCTTGTCAACTCGATTTAACGTTCGACGGCTACACGTAGGTAATTATCTAGATGCTAATGTGTTTACAGAAGTATTTTAATCAGGATGAGTAGTTATCATAATATAAATCAAGTAGGTACTTATATAGCCTATTACTCGTAATTTTAACAATAATGTAGGTGATGTTAATATTACATTACTATAGTGCTAACCATTAGAGGTTCGACTCCTTAGAATTACAAAATATTGTGTTCATATGACTTCACTTAACTGACTTTTTGTTGCTTTAAATAACCCCTATTACCTATCTTAAATATTAACTTTCTTATTATGTTACATTACATATTACTTATATATCCTTCAGTGGTCTAATTGGCTTGTAAGATATCTGTTTAAAAAGGTTTTCTAAAATTTTTACTCTACAATAATAATTTAGTCAATAAAATGAATTTCAGTTCTAAACCACTCATCTCAGATTCATTACCACGGATAAATATGTAACACAAGTAGTCAAGACCTGGAACAATGTGAAAATGTTGGTATTATTATATAAACAAAAAATGCAGCAAGTATGTGTGTATGCCAATATGAGTCCTCTCTCAGCAAATCCTTGAGAAGAACGGGGTGAAATATTATCAGAGAAAGAGCTGCATCAGAAAAAGAGAAATATAAAATAAGTATACCTACGTACTTACATCATCACCATCATCTAATAATCGGAAAAAACGTTTATGTATCTCGACAGCCGAATTAGCTGAAGCTGCGCTAAAATAATTAAAGAAATACCAGCTAGTCCTATTATGAAATGAACCTACATAATAATGATGCTAAAACTTTTGTCTCAAGGTGAGGGATCTTTTATACGTCGGTGATTTCCCTACTAAAAGTGGCTAAAAGTAAAATAGCAGACGATAGCAAGGCAAAAAGATGCCTATAGTAACACTCACCGCAACTAAAATATATCTGTCGAATTTAAATAGCTGCATTGGAGCAAAACCGACGGGATTTAGCAACATGTGTCTTCCGAATATCTTGAGTTCATAGTTGAATGCTGACGCTTCTTTGGGAGATCGACGCGTAATTTGGCCAATCAAATCTTTGGTCAGGTACAGCTGGATGGAATTTAAAGTGGTTATTGTATCAGAAACTTGTATTAATCAGCTTTACACTAATAACGTCATGAAATATTTAAGGAACATATGTTTCGTTGTTATTAGGTTAGGCCTTCTGCCTATGAAATATGCCAAAATGCGCTATGTTGCTTTTGCAGAACAGCGTACTGAACACATCTACGTTGTGTGCTGTATGTTTCTTTCTTGGGGAATTTCAGCAAAAAAAAAAACCTTTGGAGAAAATTTATGAATAACCTAAGTCCATTTATGCTTTCATGCAGAAAGATAATTGAGAATAAGGATATTTCAAAGCAAACGAAAATTGATAAAAATGATCACAACACGATAGGATGAATCGTCACAAAAATATTAAACATAATATTTTGATTAGGTATTGGTGTGGTATCTACCTGGTTATGTACTCGGTGACATGGTTCGGTGGTCAAAATTAAATAAGTAAAACAAACAGTATTCCACACTATTGCAGAGAACGCCTTGAGTGATGCTATCTCGGAAGAATCACGATCTGTAAAACCAAATACCTTTTGGAATATCTTCTTGTGCCAGTCGGAGGCAAAACGCCTAAAATTAGTCACCGTATCCACGATAGACTAGTAGGTAACTCCCGCTCCTGTTCGTTCCTGGTGCAAGCAATGCCCATTGCCATGAAGCGATGCAATGAGCACCTTTACATCGGTAACGATAAAGAGTGAGTCTATTTTTTGACATGAATTATAATCACGGGGTTTATTCATTGTGGACGTGTAGTTTTCCTTAAGAATGCTTATAATATAATTCTGAGTATTAAGCGGTATAGGCTCAACCTTCATGGCTCGGGCCTATTTTATGCACAAGCTGAATGGGACACTTTGTTGACACAGGCAAAGCTGGAAACTCCCAAAATTTTTAAATTTCTTTGGCAATGCTACAGGCACCCTTCTAAATTATTATTTAAAGAAAATGTTCTGGACTCAGCGGTCGGGTGTCAACAAGGTGACCCCCTTGGGCCACTCATTTTCAGCCTATCAATACATCCAATAATTATGCAGCTAAATTCCAAATTTAACATCTGGTATCTAGATGACGGCACCTTAGGAGGCGATATAAACACAGTACTCAAAGACCTGGCTTTTCTGAAAGATGAATTTAAAACGATTGGTTTAGAACTAAATTCCTCAAAATGTGAAATTTTTCTCAACGACGACGTGGATAGATCTTTGGCAATTTCAAAATTTAATTTTTTGGCCCCAAATTTAAAAGTTTTACATAAAAGTTCTCTTCGCCTGCTAGGGTCCCCGATTTTAGAAGAAGCTTTTGATTCTTTTGTTGAGGAAAAAATACAAAATTTCAATGAAGTTTCGGACCGACTCCTCCAAATTAATATACATTCAGCCTTCACAATTGTTCGGCACTGCCTTTTCGTCCCAAAATTCACACATGCATTACGATCATCACAATTTTTTAAACATTCGGCTCTTTTAGACAAGATGGACCAAATTATTCAAAATACTCTTTGTAAAATTTTGAATGCAGATTTGAACGACCGAGCCTGGCTCCAAGCTTCTCTACCAGTTCGCTTTGGTGGGCTCGGCGTTCGCAAAATCACTGATGTCAGTCTACCAGCCTTTTTATCTTCGACCCATGGCACAGAAGAATTAACCAGGAAAATCTTATTACCTACACTGGTTAATTCTGAAGTGCCAGGCAAGATCGAAGCTATAAATGCTTGGAAAATGACTTGCCCAAATACTGATTTGCCCACCAATCTATTCTCCCAGAGACAATGGGATGAGCCGCTTTGTAGCACTGTCAGACAGTATTTGTTTAATACATCTGGTAGTGTTGCTGAGCGCGCTCGCCTTATGGCTGTGGGGGAATGGGAGTCTGGTGTCTGGCTGCAGGCTCTTCCGTCGCCCAATATAGGCACTATGTTGGACGACACGACATTCAGAATTGCAGCTTGTCTTCGTTTGGGTGCTCCTTGTGTTTCTCCTCATCGGTGTCACTGTGGAGAAGCAGTTGACAGCCTTGGACATCACGGCCTATCATGCGGCAGGAGCGCAGGACGCATGTCACGTCATGCACACCTAAATGATATTATCCGTCGGGCTCTTGTCACCGCCGGCGTTCCAGCTGCGCTTGAACCTGCTGGTTTGGTGCGCGACGATGGCAAGAGGCCTGACGGTATGTCTTTGGTGCCTTGGAAGATGGGTAGACCTTTGGTGTGGGATGCAACTTGCGTCGACACCCTCGCGCCTTCTCATCTTCCAAGTACGGCGGGCTGCGCCTGCGCTGCTGCGGCATCAGCGGAGACCCTCAAACGGCGCAAATATAGCAATTTAATTGACAATTATATCTTTGAGCCGTTTGGGGTCGAAACATTAGGTTCGTGGGGTCCGAGCGCACGGTCGCTTTATAAAGAAATCGCAAAGCGACTGGTCGACGCTTCACGTGATCAAAGGGCTGGCTTCTTTCTTGTTCAGAGAATTGGCATTGCCATCCAACGTGGCAATGCCGCCAGCCTTTTGGGTACGTTACCAGTCGACATCGATGGGGAGGAATTCTTCGACACCTAAACTTTTTTTAAAAAAAATTTGTACATACTTAATATTTTCTAAGATAGTTTAATAATAATTCTGTATAAATAAAATTAAGCTGAATGATAAACCTAATTTTCAAATATCAAACTTTTGAGGCAATCAAGATTTGTGCTCAGATGACGATGTCGTTAAAAGTAACAGAATTATTGTACATTTATCAAAATTAAGCGTACATAATATCGAAACCACAGTAAACGGTAAAGTCACCAAGTTCACCACGACAAACAATAGTATCATCAGTAGTGGTATTCCATTGCTTGCGTCCAATTGTCTTATTATATCGCACAGTGAACAGTATATGTTTGCCATTTGTCTCAATAAAACGGGATCCATTTGCAACTCTTAAACACAGATAATACAGATTAAATTGTAGATCTAATAGCTAAGAAAGACAATGAAGAATCAAGAGCATTCACAGTGCAGGCTTGTAGCATATTAATAGAGTTATTAAATACAAGTTTGCCATTGATTATTAATATTGATGCGAAGGGATTTCCATAGTCTACTAATAAAGTCTATGACCAAACACAATTAAACTCCAACCGAAAATTGAATTTCGTTGATCAAGTTAATGATCATCAACGCTGTAACCTATTTTTGTAGATCTAGTCAAGTGGTGTGTAACCTTCCTAGACTATACAACGTGCAATGCGATCAACAGTAACAAATATAAAGGTTACCTTTCTGTACGATTGATGATGCCCGACGATTAATGTCATAGTAAGATATTAAATGACTCATATCTATTAGAACTTTTTTGTTAGTTGGTAAACGTTCTGAAATTGGTGGTGTTAAAACTGAAAATAACGCTGTAAAATAAAAATAAAATTAAATCCTTAGATCCCTGTAAACACCGTTGCACATTTTATTTTTTCAATATATTTAACATACGCGTAGATGAACAATGTTTTTGTTTAATAGGTAAGTATTGTTCTATTGAAAAGGTAAAGAAATTAACTTTTATACTACTGGAGAAATTATATTTCTAGAAATGCAGCTATAGGCTGAAGAGGATTCTACTGTGAAAATGTGAAAATTATCTTTATGGTTTACATTTCAAAAGAGATAAAACTATTATAATTTATTTTTACTGGTGTTAACTAAACTCAAAACGATGATAACTCATAAAAATATTGACTATACTAGAAAAATCTCAAACACGGATTATCACCGGTAATCCACGAAATTACCAAGCATGACAGCGAAAAAATCTGGGAGGAAGCGAAACCTGGAAGCTGAGTTAGAAATTTCCAGTCCACTTTCATCCTTAGCAAATGGGACATGAAACACAAAGTACTTTCGCCGGCTTTGCTGTTAAATACTTTAAAATTGTTTATTTTCTTCGAAATCTACATGTGACGGAATCTTTTTCCAGCTATAACGAAATACATCTAAAAGTACTGTTAAGTTTTTTTTTTGCTTTTGGCACTATTTGATCAAATAATGTAGCATGAAAAGGTTTTTGTCTGTCAAAAGTATTTTTTCAATATCTTGAAAAAAACTTGTAATGATGGATTAGTAGGCAAAAACTAACACTTGTCTGATATGTCTTGTAGTAGACTCTGCAAGGAACTGTTCAGCCGTTCTTGAGTTGACACCAGTCGCATTGTTACCAGTAAGAATTGTATCGGATACAACTGCAGGTAGATTAGAAAAAAACATGCAGCAACGTATGCAAACGATTTGAAAGGCACTGAAAAATTAATTCTAGGTTACTATCCAGGTACTGCATCAAACCAGATAACAGGGGTCCAAAAGTGAAGCAAAACTCATATTGAACTAGAAAAATTCTTTAACTGATAATATAAATTAAATTATTTTAAAGCAAAACAAAAAGCTATGTCAGTGATATTCATTACTAGCTTCCGCCCGCGGCTTCGCCCACGTGGAGGTCGGTATCGCCACCAAGTCTATTTTAATAAAACAACTCTCCACTCCACTCACTCCTTCACTCTCCACTCTCCACTCCGGTCTCTACTACACTCTACAGTCCACTCTTCATTCCACTCTCCACTCCAATCGTCTAACCAATACCTTTCTAATAAAAAAACCCCATCAAAAGTCGATAATTGCGATGGACGTAAAAAGCTACTTAACGAATTTTGATGCGGTTTATTTATTAGAAAGGTCTTGCTTAGACTTAAAATTTATCCTATGTAATTGGCTAAGTAGAACTGGAGATATAACCAAAAAATAAAGACCTACCTTTTTTTTCGTGCGGAAATCCCCATGGATACCACCCCCGTCGGCCATCGGGGGTGGTTATGTCGGGATCGAACCGACCAAAACGCCAGACGCCAACGCACGCCAGAGCGGGCCTTAATTTTATTACCGGGGTGTAAGGTTACCCAATAGGCATATCCCTCGCACCCCAGCTGACCCCGGGCCATCTACGGTTTTAAGATGGCCCCCTCGAACCTCCGGAAGGGGAGGTGGGGCGAGCATCAGGTCACTTCGCCGACGGTGGGGTGTAGGGTGACAGGCGGCCGTCCTGTCACCCAACCGTCGCCACGCAGACAATCAGCTTGCCCCCCGCTCGCTCCCCACTGTGCCCTCTGCCTCAAGAGGGCCACACCCCGGCCGGATTGGCCGCAGGCAGCAGCGTTTCTCGTGGTGAGTAGGAGGCGCTGCTCGCCTCCGTTGCCCGGGTGCACCACGTGAAAGTTCCGGCCCGCACCCAAAATGAAGACCTACCTGAAACGACGCGTGGGCGGAGCCGCGGGTGTCAGCTTGTATAAAAAGTGGCCTTTTTCCGTGCGGAAATCCTCATGGATACCCACTCCGCGGCTGGCGGGGCAGGTTATGTCGGACTCTTACCGACTAAAACCGCACGCCGTCTAGGGTCTTCTGATGCTAGGGTGTAAGGTGGCCTATAGAAAAATTCCCTTGCACCCCGACTTTGAATAAAAAGTAGCCTGTATAATGTTGTCCTGTAAGCGATGGTAGCTGAATGGATAAAGACGCGGCCTCTTCGCAGAGGTATCGAGTTCGAATCCGGCCGGACAGTAACCAAAGTGAATTTCACTTTGTGGAATTTATAAGTAGGTATATGCTAATCATATGATTTACCATCTGCTGACGGTAAAGGAAAAACATCTTGAGGAAACCCACATGTCTTAGAAGAAATTAGGCCATCGTGTGTGGATTAAGGTCTAAACCCTCTCAGCTCTCTTGTTAGAGGAGAGTAGACCCATGCCCAGCAGTGGGCTATAAATGGGTTGCTATTATTATGTTATAAAGAAGTATGCACTATAAATCGTACCAAGTTTGATCAAAATCCCTCCAGTAGTTTTTGATCCATGCGTGCACATACAGATAGATAGACAGAAAGACAAAAAAATTACTGATTGCATTTTTATCATTGGTATCGATCACCAATCATCCCCGTTTCATATTATCCCTGTTCAATAGTTATTTTGTAAATATATTCAATGCACAGAATTGATCTCTCTACAGTTTTATTGACGTAACCTACGACAAACTTATTATTTGCGGTTGGTACAGTAATCGGGTCTAGGGATCGAACCGCAAAATTAAGTTTGTTTTTTATTATTTATATTATCGGTCTAAGTTACTTACAGTGTGAAGCTAGCTTATAGCATGGTTAACATAATAAAAACATTCAAATATGCGTCATTAGATTACACGTTGTTACAGAATGCGTTGAAGAAATAAAGGTTCACTGCTCGTTCCCCGTAGGTGATGGCGTGATAATATGTAGCCTATGTGTTGACCCGACTTATAAGTAATATTCGTGCCAAATTTGAAGTAAATCCATGCAGTACTTTTAGAGTTTATCCCGGACATACATACAGACAAACAGATAAACAGACAAACAGACAAACAGACAAACAGACAAACAGACAAAAATTCTAAAAACTATATTTTTGGCTTCGGTATCGATTGTAGATCACATCCCAAGTATTCTTTTAAAAAAATATTCAATGTACAGTTTTGACTTTTCTACCATTTTATTATATGTATAGATTCTTATTTGTTAAAGGCAGTTAAAGGGATCATTCATCCTTAAGTGACGCCTGAAGTGACCCTCGGTGTTAGAGAAACATACATACAAACATAACATAAACTCACGCCTATATCCCCGAAGGGGCAGGCAGAGGTGCTAGCACCCACATTTCGCCAGAATATATGTATAAGATAATTATTGCGCTATTAGTAAACTAGCCTGTATCATTTGCCGCTATCACATCATGCAAATATATTATGTAATCCATAAAAGCTCCAATATAGCCATGAACTAATAAAAAAAATACTAATAAACACATCCTTCTCTCGTTAACTGGTTTTGGTTGAAAAAGACGATCCAATTCTTTATTAATCTGAAAGCATTTTTAATATTAAATATGATTAAAAATATATTCTGAAAAACAACAGACATAATATTTATTCTCATTACTTTATGATTCAAACGATAAAAATGAATATATTTATGTAGAGGTGTAGAGGTAAGCTGCAGTCAAAAATTATTACAGGTGTTTCGTCAATATTCTCTAGGTGTACATCGCACATACATCAATTTTGAGGTTTGCACTTTTGACGTCACGCATTTTTGACGTTATGCTCTTTTGACGTTATGCTCTTTTGACATTAAATGTGATTTGACCTTATGCGCTTATGCCGTGTGCGCTTTAAAAAATAAGTAATTGTTTGTATGAAATTTAAAGAAAATCTTGAATTAGACTGTTACCTGTTCTAATTGTGATAAGCAATCGATTGTATGAGAAATCCTGTCAAAGCTAGTGTATATTATTGTGATACCCGCCGTGCTTTGTGTGATCAGGAAAAGATTTGTCAGAATGCGCATGAATCCAGGATGCTCATATCCATCTATTACACCTTCACTAGAATAAAAATATGCCAGCCCTGAAAATATCTCTGAAAATGAAAATATTTGCAATAAGAATAAATTTGAATATACGTAATTAACTAGGTATAATCAGCGTCAAAGTAGGTAGATAATTATTATTTTCAGATTTTATAAATTTATTTCTGAGCAAAGTTATTTATATTTCGAAATGAAAATGCTCTTTAAGTACTAAGTGGGCACTATTGAATTATTTTTAAACTTCTTTCACAACAAACATAATGAACAATTTCAATTTATATTTTTAAGTTTGAAATACGTATAACTTACGTATTGTAATCACCACCAACATGTCGTAGAGGTAATAAAACCGAGACAATCGCATGCACCAGCCTCCATGCACTCTTTGGAATTTAACAGGTGCTAAGCCAGCTATTCGCGAAACTTGTAGGATAAAACACAGAACTCCATATACTCTGCATTCAGATTGGTCAGTTGTTTCAAGATCCATGTTATTAACTGTAAGAAGATTAGTTTGAATAGGTCCAAAAATACATATTTGAGTCACCATGTTTATATTGGAACAGTTACAATTACATTAAACATGACGATCCTTCCAGTTGACGTCGATGGGGAGAAATTCATTGACACCTGAAGTTTAGCTGATAGAAGACATCCAATCAACGAAACCTACGGACAGCGTTCTGTCCGTCGAACACTATGTTACAACACAACCATGGGGGCTAGCCATGTGTGAGTGAATTTTGGGTTACAACGATTCGGAGATTATTTTCTTTCTATTACTAAAGTTTTGTACCACTTTTCAAACCATTACACTACTCAAGAAAGGCTGTATTTTTATTATATTATGTTGCCATGTAAATTGGTAAGTAGTGATGGTAGCTGAATGGATGAGGACGCGGCCTTTTCTCAGAGGTATCGAGTTTTAATCCGGCCCGACAGTACCAATGTGAATTTCACTTTGTGGAATTTAATATGTGCTAATCACATGATTTACATTCTGCTGACGGTGAAGGTAAAACATCGTGAGGAAACCCACATGTCCTGGAAGAAATTCTAAGAACATATCCGATCTACCAACCCGCATTAGACCAGCGTGTGTGAATTAAGGTCTAAACCCTCTCAGCTCTCTCGTTAGAGAAGAGGAGACCCGTGCCCAGCAGTGGGACATAAATGGGTTGCTATTAAGTATATTGAAGGAATCGAATGACGTTTGTCGCGTAGAGACTGACCAGTATGTGACTCTAGTGTCGTTAGTTGTATTCTTCAACGTGTTAGTGTAAAAACATACGGATAGTAATCCGTAGGTTTTATACTCAATGATTGGCACGATAAGATGTTCGTTTACAACATTTATCAACTCAATAAATCGGTGCGTTTGCATGAAAGTTTCAATAACAGTACAGGAATCAATTCACCCTCGATTGATCCCCGGTCTAATTTCAATCCCGGGTTCTTTAAGCGGGGCGTGAAAAAGCATCCGATGAGACAGTACAGGCCAACATGTTGAAATTGTCAGCATCTGGAACGGTGACTAATACCTTCTCCAGAAGGTTAAAGGAAACTAGGTCCACTTCACCCTAGCATATACCCGGTGAGTTGCAGCCAATTGCCTTATTGAATATTAAAAAAAAAACTCTTGAAGTATGTAAGGCCAGCAGCAGATGGCGGAGAAATTACAGTTTGGTAACACAATTGGTTTTAGGCACAGTAGCTAGATACGAATGAATCGATCATGAATCAACGGGCGTCCACTCGCTTTAACTTTCGACGTCTACACCTAGATATTTATCTAGCTGCTAATATATTTACAGAAGTACAATCAATCAAGGTGAGTAGTTATCAGAATTTATATTGAACATTGTATCCACATATTTATTATCTTTTAAGGCTTCTTAATCAAGATTTAACATTGAGTAGGTGACGGTTACAGTCAATCATATAAATAATACATACTTAATTAAAATAATTTAAATGCATTAATTGTAAAGGTATTTGTAGCAGACTACCTATTTACTGTATATAAAAAATATTTATGTAACTTTTAGATCAGTCATCTTAAGTACTTATATATGTCCTATTATTATTAACAATAATGTAGGTGCTGTTAATATTACATTACTATGGTGCTAACAATTAGAGGTTACAAACAACAATTACAAAATATTGTGTTCACATGAATATTCACTTCAATTACATTTTCTTACTTTAGTTTCACATGAACTTTACGTTACCTATCCAAACCGTATACATAATAAGGTACCAATATAACGAGTTCGCTATTTAGTTTTTATACACTTAACTTTCTTACTATGTTCCACATATTCCCTTCAGTATTCTAATTGCCTCGTAAGTTATCCGTTTAAGAAAGTTTTCTACAATTTTTACTGTACAATCATTGTTTGATCAAACATTAAGAAATGTATTTCAGTTCTAAACCACTCATCTCAGATTTATTACCACGGATAAATATGTAACGCAAGTGGTCAAGACCTGGAAAAATGTGAAATGTTGGTATTATTGTATTATTTTAATGAATTTATAAAATAAATGCAGCTAAATTTGTGTATATGTCAATATGAGTCCTCTCTCAGCAAACCCTTGCGAAGTACAGAGTAAAATATTATCAGAGAAAGTGCTGCATCAGGGAAAGAGAAATATAAAATAAGTATACCTACGTGCTTTTAATCATCGCCATCATCTGATAATCGGAAAAAACGTTTATGTAACTATCTCGACAGCCGAATTAGCTGAAGCTGCGAAATACCAGCAGTCCTATTATGAAATGAACCTGCATAATAATGATGCTAAAACTTTTGTCTCAGGGTGAGGGATCTTTTAGACGTCAGTGACTTCCATATACTAAAAGTGGCTTCCGCCAAAGTAAGTCAGATCAAAAGGAAAAAAAGTAAAATAGCGGATGATGGCAAGGCAAAAAGATGCCTCTATAACAACACTCACCGCAACTAAAATATATCTATCGTACTTAAATAGCTGCATTGGAGCAAAATCGACGGGATTTAGCAACATGTGTCTTCTGAATATCTTGAGTTCGTAGTTGAATGCTGACGCTTCTTTGGGAGATCGACGCGTAATTTGGCCAATCACATCTTTAGTCTGGTACAGCTAGATGGAATTGGAATTAAACTGGTTATTGTTTATAAGAAACTTGTATTAATTAGCTTTATACTTATATCTTATGAAATACTAGCTGTTGCCCGCGGCTCCGCCCACGTGGACGTCGATTTTCGCGTTTTTTTACTATATCGCCGATTCTAATTTGTACAATTTTTTTTTTTTTTTTTTTATGTAAACGCTTTGTTTGTTTTTTATCCTGATGGTGTGTGCAATAAAGAGTATCTATCTATCTATCTATCTATCTAATCACCTGATTGTGATCAAATATGCGTAAGATTTTGAGTCTAACCAAGACCTTTCTAATAAAAAAAACCACATCAAAACCCGTTCAGTACTTTTTACGTCCATCGCTATCGCGGATTTCACCAAAAGGATTCACCAAAGCAAATGCAAACTGGCAAAAAATGATCGCAACAGATAAGGATGAATCGTTACAAAAGTATTGAATATTATAATATTTTGATGATTGGTATGGTATCTACCTGGTTATGTACTCGGTGACATGGTTCGGTGGTCAAAATTAAATAAGTAAAAGTAACGCTATTCCACACTATTGCAGAGAACGCCTTGACTGATGCTACATCGGAAGAACCACGATCTGTAAAATCAAAGACTATTGAATATTACTAATTTATTATTACTAAGTTTCCCCATTGTGGTAGAGACTTTGAGCAGTTGGGGGTCGGAGACAAAACGCCTAATTGTGGCAATCGGGCACCTTTGCGCTTTGAACGATGGAGGATGGGGTATTTGATATTTGACATTGCCTATAATCACAGGGTTAATTTCTTTTGTTTACGTTATATGATATTGTGAACATTATTATTATATTTTTTCTTGCGGTTTCTATTATTAGGTATTAAGGTGAGGATTTCCCCCTCACCTTCGAAGCTCAAGCCAACTTCATATGCAAGCTGAATGATGAACGACGCTCTGATAGCGGTTATAGAGGTTAGTGGGTCAGACCAACTAACTTGGAGGCAACCAAGATTTGTACTTAAATGATGATATCGTAAAAAGTATCAGAATTATTATACATTTATCAAAATTAAGCATACATAATACCGAAACCACGATAAACGGCGTAGTCACCAAGTTCACCACGACAAACAATAGTAAACTTAGTAGTGGTATTCCATTGCTTGCATCCAATTGTCTTATTATATCGCACAGTGTACAGTAGATGTTTGCCAATTGTCTCAATATAACAGGATCTGTTTGCAACTCTAAAACACATAGTAAATTACATTTTAGATCTAATAGCTATGAAAGACGATTTATAGTACAGGTTTGTGGCATTATTTGTTAGAGTTACCTACCTATATACAACAATTCCATTGAATGTTACTATTCATTCGATGGAATGGAAATGGATGCGATGGTAGCTGAATGGATAAGGACGCGGCCTCTACTCGGTATCGAGTTCGAATCCGGCCGGACAGCACCAATGTGAATTTCAATTTGTGGGATTTATATGTGCTAATCACATGATTTACCATCTGCTGACGGTGAAGGAAAACATCGTGAGGAAACCCACATGTCCAGGAAGAAATTCTAAGGACATGTCCCATCCACCAACCCGCATTAGGCCAGCGTGTGTGGATTAAGGCCTATATCCTCTCAGCTCTCTCGTTAGAGGAGAGGAGACCCGTGCCCAGCAGTGAGACATTAAATGGGTTACTATTATTTATTCATTCGATGTCCATAGTCCGTTAATGAAGTTTATGTTCTGATCAAACAATAAAACTCCACCCGAAAAGTCAATTACGTTGATCATGTTAATGATCAATGTACGAAACCAACTGTAACCTACGTATATAGATCTAGTCAAGTGGTGTGTAACCTTCATAAATATCACATGCGATGTGATCAACAACCACGAATACCGCTTACCTTTCTGTACGATTGATGATGTCCGACGATTAATGTCGTAGTAAGATATTAAATGACTCATATCTATTAGGACTTTTTTGTTGGTTGGTATACGTTCTGAAATTGGTGGTGCTAAAACTGAAAATAAAGCTGTAAAATAAAAATAATATGCTTAGATCCCCGTAAACACAGCTATACATTATTTCAAAGAACTATCGTGAGAAAGGATACATAATAATTTATTATTAATTTTATACTAATATAGAAATCATACTTCTAGAAATGCAGCTATTAGTGGAAAAGGATTCCACTGCGAAAATCATGGCAAACAAACGGCGCAATATATCTTTGAAAGATGACACAACCTTCCAAAAGAGTAAAACGAAGCTATCATCCGATTTTTTATCTTAACATATCAATAATCGTATCAATTGAATACAGATCAACAACGGTAACCCATGAAAATATCGAGCATGACTCTAGAAAAATCTCAAAACACGGATCAACGCCGAGAACTCACGAAACTACCAAACATGATACTAGAAAAATCTAAATCTTAAGGAAGCTAAAGTGTACTGGAGGCTGCTTTAGAAATGTAATAAATCCGCCTCCCTCCTTAGCAAATAGGACACAACACAAAGTACCTACTTTATCTTGCTTTGCTGTTAAATACTTTAAAATTATTTATTTTTCTTCAAAATCTTCCTCGAACCGTAACTACATATCTAAGTAGAGGTAGGGTAAGGCAATAAACTAACACTTATCAGATATTTCTTGTAGCAGGTTCTTCAAGGAACTGTTCAGCCGTTCTTGAGTTGACACCAGTCGCATAGTTACTAATAAAAATTGTATCGGATACAACTGCAGGTAGACTAGAAAAATATATATAGCAACGAATGCAAACGATTTGAAAGGCACTGAAAAAATAATTCCAAGTTATTATAGTATTATAGTATTTAAAAATAGTGATAAATATAATTTACTTTTGTTGATGGATTGATGGATTGTAATGATTTCCTTATATGATTACACAATTCACCCTGGAATTAAAATTATGAGCTAATTTATTTCGCAACTTCACGATGCGTGAGCGCAGAAATGACTCCGCGTCACCTCACATAGATCCCTGGACTTCAAACCAAGTAAACAAGTAAAGAAATTTTTAATAGTAATCATAGCAATATTAGTTAACATGCCTGTATCATTTGCCGCTATCACATCATGCATATATAATACGTATTCCATAAAAGTTCCAATATATCCATGAACTATTAAAAAAAATACCAAGAAACACATCCTTCTCTCGTTAACTGGTTTCGGTTGAAAAAGACGATCCATTTCTTTATTAATCTGAAAATATTTTTAATATTAAGTTCTACATAAGACTTATATTCTAAAAAATAACAGATACAATATTTGTACTTAGAAAAGTATTATTTAAAAATATCTATATCCTTTATTCTCCTTTATCATTCAAACGATAAGAAATGAATCGAGAAAGCGATAAGAGAAAAGGTAGAAATCAATTCAGTATTTATGCAATTACAGCTTTTAGAGTCAATATTTTCTCTAGGTGTAAGTAGGTACATCGTAAATGCATCAACGTTTTGATGCACGCTCATCGTGATTAATAATTGTTTCTTTAATACAAGACTTTTCACGTCATGCACTTTTAACGTTACGCTCTTTTAACGTTACGCTCTTTTGACGTTGTGCGCTTTTGACGTTATGCTCTTTTGACGTTGTGCTCTTTTGACATTATGCTCTTTTGACGTTGTGCTCTTTTGACATTATGCACTTTTGACGTGTGCGCTTTATAAGTAATTGATTGCATAAAATTAAACAATAAAATTTAATCTAGACTGCTACCTGTTCTAATCGGGATAAGCAATCGATTGTATGAGAAGTCCTGCCACGGCTAGTGTATATTATTGTGATACCCGCCGTACTTTGTGCGATCAGGAGGAGTTTTGTCAGAATGCGCATGAATCCAGGATGCTGATATCCATCTACTACACCTTCATTATTATAAAAATATGAGAGCCCTGAAAATATCTCTGAAAAAAGAATATCTATACTTATTATTATAAAGAGGTAAAGTTTGTGTGTTTGTATTTTTGTTAAATTGTAAGGGGTAATCTCGGGATCTACTGAACCGATTTTAAAAATTCTTTCACCAATAAAAAGCCACATTATTGCTGAGTGTCATAGGCTATTTTATTGGGAAACTGGAATTTACACCCAGGCGAAGCCAGGTCCCGGATCGCTAGTTTGAAATAAAAATAAAGGAGATGTTTCATTTTGGGCCCCCTAATTGTAACAATACAGAAAAAATGAGAAACAATACCGGTTATTGGCAAAAATACAATTATATTTATAAATCTAGTCACTTACGTATCGTAATCACCACCAACATGTCGTAGACGTAATAAAACCGCGACAAACGCATGCGCCAACCATCATGGACTCTTTCAAACCTGACTGGTGCTATGCCAGCTAATCGCGATACTTGTAGGATGAAACACATAACTCCGGATACTGTGCATTCAGATTGACGAGCTGTTTCAAGATCCATGTTATATCCATATAGCTGTAAAAAGGTTAGAGCAGGGTTAAACAAAGTGTTGGTTTGCTTTTGAGCATCCTTCACAGGGCTTGAGCTACTTATTTTTTTTATACTACGTAGGTGGCAGACAAGCACACGGCCCACCTGATGGGAAGCGGTCACCGTGGCCTATGAACTTGTGCAACACTAAGGGTGTCACACACGCGCTGCCTACCCTGAAGGGAAAGGGGTGGGGAGGCTAGGAAAGGGTGGTGGAGGTGGGGTACAGTGAGCTCTGGCTACCCTACTTACCGGCGGGAACACAACACGATGGTTATTATGGCCGCGGTCTTATGTAGGGCGGAGTTACCCCAGTCGGACAGCTCATTTCGAACGGCAGATACCGTCGTGTCCTACCTCCTTTAAAACTTGGGTATAGTCATCACAAATTCACCAGTGTATTGAACATTAGGACTTCGTTCACGTAATTCACGGGTGATACGGACATGGACGCGCACACTGCCTACTTTTATGGACTTGGGACCGGCAGAATACCTTAGTAGCTAGTAGATAAGTAGATAGTAGTCAGTAAAGTCACCGAGACAAAATGCCAAAATCGTCAACTGTCCTGTCCCAGAGCATGACGCCTGAAAATGCAAATATCGCCTGGAAGTTATATTTAGGTATTTAAAATTTTAAAATCAGCTAATTTGCGGGAATAAAAAAAAATTACACTTTTTTTTTCATGAAATCTTGAAGTGTACTTAGCTTAGGCCTCACATGTGAAGGTAGCTCAAATGCAAATCAACTTTGTATTAAAGACAAGTAGGGTGAACACTAAAATAGCATTCGAATAGTAAGCGTATAGTATTCGTAACGTACTTAGCTTTGATGTGATGAGTTGCCTAGTGTTATTTTAGACTAATAACCAAAGAACTATAAAAATTATACCTATACTTACCAGAAGTAAAGCAAAGAAATTACTGAATTTTAAGATAACATCTTGACAATTCCGATAACCGAATTTCGAAGGCTTTTGTAAAGTAAATAACGCCATGCCATTAGGTTGAAGAAAGTAAATAATGAAGGCTAAGGCTACTTTGATTTAATATTGACACTATGCATGTATAAAGCCTGCGGACAGAACTTGCCAAAGATGATACTGTGCTACAATAATGACGGCGGCTAACCTTGTGTGTGTGCAACCCTAAGTTGCAATGGCAATGATGACATTGATAAAAATGTTATTACCAGATTTATTTTCTTGCTGTCACTATAGTTTTTATACCATTTCGCTACACAAGACATGCTGTATTTGTTTTTCGACACGTAAATTACCAAAAGTCCCTAAGTTTGACGTGTACCGCCGTGTACAATTTAAAATATATTTTTTTTAGTACAACATTCAATTTACTGTCCATGATTGATCTCAAAATCTGCCTTAGGCAGGTAGGTACTATTCAAAACATTACGTGCCCCATACGGGATAAGCAATTCCTTAACCAAACGATTTGATTTGATTGTTTTCTTTGTCACCCGATAAATAACTAGAATGCTTTACCTTTAATGTGTATCCCGGGTTCTTTGAGCGGGCGTGAAAAAACATCTGTCGACACCGTCTTAGTAGGAACCACCAAGTTGAGATCGACATACAGTATTATGTCGAAGTATAGTACTGTCTAAATTAAGTTCATAACCCAGAAAATTGAAGGAAACCAGGGTGGAATCAACTTCTTACCACCTGGCGGGTTGCAGCCTAATAACAGTTGCAGTATAACTACATGGCAAATTATTGTCTGTCTTCCCCGGATAGATAAAAGCGTCAGTATATACATGTACTTGATATTCAAAGTAAATAAATTACAGTTTGGTTAAACGACTGGTTTTACAACACCTACAAACGATGTGATTGTGCCGGTTGCTACCTGAAATGTTTAATCTACTTTACTATTACTAGTATGTACATTAGTAAATAAATATACACAAAATATATGGCAAATATAATTAATATAATGTACGAACGCAGCTTTATCGCTTAAAGCAACGTCTTGCAGGCACCCGGTGGACAGATATGAATACTATATGAACTGAGGGAGCTATTGGTGTAATAGAAAAAGGTCTGATGTGCTCATGTAATGGATTACATTCATTTTTTTTGTCGGTTTCGATGCGACCCTGTGTATGTTTTCTCACTGATTCTTAACTTCTTCAGCTTTCGAATTCAGTGAAAAAAATATATTTAAAAGGCCGCTATCTTCGAAACAATGGTGAAAGAGTGCCTGGGTACTTTTTCACTCTTTTGAAGATAGCCAGTGATGCCTGTTTAACGGTAATGGCAGTGTATAACCATACCGCCTGAAAAGATTTGTCGTAAAAATTTGTGAATACTAAGATATTGCCAATACCGACGATTCGACGACCTAAAGAATCGTGAACGTGTGTGTTTGAGGAACACGAATCATTAGTTTGAATAAGTGGGAGTAAAAGGTTTATAGAGGATACTATAGAGCATGGAAAATAATATGAGCAATCTGTCGACGTATCGAGGGAACCAGTAATTATCTTTAGCCCTCGACGCAAAAAGGTGTGAATAAAACAAAGCTTCAAACTGTATAGGTACCTTTTATTAATTTATAACTACTACCATAAGCTGTAAAAATATCAGTTATTCATTTCTGTTTGTGAGCCCCTAGTAGTACACTTAGCACTTTAAAATTGTTTGCTGACAACCTAATTTTTGCTATAGTGCTATCATTTTCTTTTATACATCCGTTAGCGTGAGTACATTCGTGCTATTCGTTGAAGTAACTCGGATTAATAGATACATATGTATAAATAAGTTTTACTAATAACAACTTTTCATTTTGGTGTGAATTTTCAGGCCGTTCTCTGAACCGACCTTGATCTAAATAATTTTTATTGCCACAAAAGATATTCTTATGAAGGAAAGTTGTCCAATATTATTTACGGTCGAAACTTGATCGAAATCCATAAACTACGGTTTAGAGAAATTCAACGTTTCTTCATTAATCATAGATTGATAACAACGGATAAATATGTCACAATAGTGGTAATGACCTGGAACAGTATAAACATTTCTGTGTTAGCTGAGCACACAATCTACACGACAGTCTTAAAAGTCAGACTATTGCATTACAGAAGCGTTATGAAAGTGGTAAAGAGGCATCAATACCTATACATTTTCCAACGCAAGAATCTTTTGTCAGCTTTAGGCATGTCATGACACGCAATAAACTTATTTTCATGCCAATTTTAGTTTAACACAATAAAATAAAAATCCTCTCAAACAAAAAACAAAAATAAAATCGGTTCAACCGTTTGGGAAAATACATACAGAGACAAAGAGGTTGTCGATGGTTACTATAAAATCAAACATAATCATAACCATCGGTGACGATGATGACATTATTTCGTGTGCTGATGATAAGCACCTTATAGTATTACTCACCTTAACTGGAAGGTATCTGTTAAATATTAGCAGTTGTAACGGTTGGAAACTGACTGGGTTAAGCAAGATGTGTCTTTTAAACATCTTGAGCTGGTAATTCACAGCTATGTCTTCTTTGGAAGAGTAATGCATCATCTGAGAGATCAGGTGTTTGGTCAGGCACATCTATAGTATAATATTTTAATCATTTATTTGGCACATTTTGAAAACTTGCTACATTCTGATAATATTTATTACACCAAATCATCATTGTTTTAGTCAAATCTCAAGTCTATATAGCATTTTTTGGAGTCAAAAATGGCTTTTGCAGAATAATTCGTAGAAATTTTTTGGGGATAATTTTCTACTAATTTTCTGAAATCCTAAACAAGCTTTTAGGGAGACTAAAACTGTTTCGAACTTTATAATATTACTAGCGACCCGCCCCGGCTTCGCACGGGTGCAATGCTGATACTAAATTAAATACACTACAGAAAAACTATGAACGTTGTAGGTATATAAAAACATAGCGGCCCGCTCCGACTTTGCACGGGCATCACGGACATTAGCAATGTTGCCTTAGTATATGATGCATGTATTATACATATAAACCTTCCTCTTGAATCACTCTATCTATTAGAAAAAACCGCATCAAAATCCGTTGCGTAGTTTTAAAGATTTAAGCGCACATAGGGATATAGGGACAGAAAAGGCGACTTTGTTTTATACTTCCGGTCCTTGGTATGCCTGACAATAAATTTAAAACATTTGTTAAGGCCACCTTATGCAAAAAAGCATACTATAGGACTGCTGATTACCTTGAAGACAAAAATGTCTGGCTTGCGCATGGTGCAGGCCCCTCCTAGAATGCTAAAGTGCTACAACTACATAATGCTGTAGTTGTGGCATTTGCCTACTACAATATATTGATATTGTGGTAGGCACGCGACCTTTTTTGCTATTTTTTTTTGACATTAGTATATTTTTGACATTTTCAATTATTTTATTGTTTAACTTCGGTTAAAATTTATTATATTTTTTTTTTTATATACCTTTATTTATATTGACACGAGACAAAATGTACATTCGTCCATATTTAGTCTTAAGATATCTATGTATAACCTGACGTCTTAAAATGCAGCAGTGGAGTTTGTTGCGCCGTTTCTTCTCCACTAGCGCCTAGGAAGCGGTGGTAAACTTAGTATTAAGTAGTTTTTGACGTCAAAAAGATGTAATTACGTTACACTATTTTGAAAAATAAAGAAATTGAAATTGAAATTGAAACTATGTAGTGATAAGTTATAACTTTGCATCAAAAAAGAAAATTGAGAACTTTGAAGCACAAGTTTGAAACAAGATGCATGCAGGAAAAAAGAGAATATTTAAATTTTTTCCTGCATGCACACAAAATTGAGAACTTTGAGATTCACAAATTGAATAAAAATTTTGAAGTTCTAAATCTTTAACAGAAAGCATCGCAAAGAATCTCAATATCGGTGTGATGAATACCTGATCATGAGCTCGATGACACGGTTCAGTGACCGAGATTATCATAACAAAACAAACACTGTTCCATACTAATGTAGAGAATGCGTTAATAGTTGGAAATATGACATTAATTTCATCTGCAAAAACATTGCATAAATAATAATTTTTATGGATATCACACAAAATTGCATTACCATTTATAAAAATTTAGCTTACGCAGTGAGGCAACCATGAAATATGGCATAGTCACCAAGTTCACCACGTTGAAAAATAGTGAAATTAGTAGCGGTATTGCATTGCTTGCATCCAATTGCCTTAATATATCGCACAATGAACAGTAGATGTTTGCCAATTGTGCCAATATTTCGGGATCAGTTTGGAAACCTGCAGCACAAAAAGTTTAACATTTCAAAAAGTTCGGTGAATAAGCACAATTTGTGTCTACAATGGTATTTAGTAATGAGCTGTGAATTAGTGATTAGAACTGCTTAATAGACGAGGTAGCCTAGTGGTCTGGGTAATGGACTGCTGAGACGAGGTCTCGGGTTCGATCCCAGGTTCACCATGGCCCACACCAATGACTTTTCGAAGTTATGTGTGTATTTATCGCAGGTTTATAAGTTACCGGGTAATGGCAATAGGCTCGCCACCTATTACATTGGGACCTAAACATAAACTGGCGAAAAGTGGGTGCTAGCACCTTTGCCTACCCCTTTGGGGATATAGGCGTAAGTTTATGTTATGTTATATGTTAATAGACGAGGTTCTGGAACTGGCTTCTCTTTCGGGGTTGCAAGAGCAGTCATTCTCATAAACTAAAAAAAAAGAAGGTAAGGTAGGTACTCCTTTTATGCCAGGCGCCGCCGCCGAGGACGAAAGACACGAATGTTACTTACATTTCTTTACGATTGATGATGTCTGACGATTATTGTACGATATTACTCGAGACACATTCGAACTAACTTCTTTATTTATTATTTCAAATTTTGGAATTGGTCGTGTGTATGCTGCAAAGGTATAAAATTAAAAATGACTTAGAGTTTTGATAAATACTTTAGCATGCTGAAATCTTTTAATTAGAACCATTTTTTTAGATAAGTAACCAATTTTAATTTCAGTCATATGCGTCTGCAGACACAATTACATGTAACAATACAACTGCACTCAAAAATCATCATCTTATATCTTTGGACCTCATCGACATTTTGTATCATCTTTTGATAATTCAACCATTACTATATTTTAAACCAATTTGAGGTCAGGCTTCTAGCGTAATCTTCACTCCTGTACTTTCTTCTTCCGATACTTAGCTGCATCTCCCGAAGATTAATGGCAAGTTTAACGATTAGTCTGTCACTTAGCACGCTCTAAGAAAATTTAAACGCTTTTGACATCTTCATCATTTATGTGATTATTATTATGTAATTAATTAGTTATTATTACGTGACTCCCCAGCAATTAAGTGCTCACTGTTATGGATTATATTGAATTATTTCAAACTTTCAAACCCAGGATTCATGAGTAAGTCTATCACTAACATTTGTTTGATATTTCTTGCAGCAGACCCTTCAAAGAACTGTTCAGCCGTTGTTGGGTTACACCAGTCGCATGACTACCAATAGGAACTGTATTGGAAGTAATTGCAGGAAGATCAGAAAGATGTACACACCTAAGAATGCAAAAGATTTCAGGGGCACTGAAACAAAATTTAGAAGTTAATTCTTGATACTGAATCACGCCAAACCAATTCAACAATAAAGTTCATACAAAAATATTGATCCAGACAAACAGTAATGCTTATTTTTTTTTTTTTAATTAAAAAAAAAAGTAATTTTATTTGATCATAGGAACATTTTTAACAAGGTAGTGTGTTAGGTGATGAGACGTGTTTTCGCGTCAAGTGGAAATAACTTACCTGTATCATTAACAGATATTACATCGTACATGTAAAATACATATTGCGTAAATGTACCAACATATCCATAGGTCATTAAAAAAATCACCACGCACCAGATTTTAGTTTCGCTAGCATGTATTGGACGACTAAGACAATCCAATTCTTTATTAATCTGTAAAAATGTATAATTTAGTGATTAGGTAAATCTCGGTAGGTAATAGATCATCAACATTTGAAATATAATCATGTTTTTACATACAATAAAAAAATTATGATAGTTAACTGATAGCCAACTAAATCATAAAATTACTCTCTCAAAATACAGAACTTTTCAATTATCAATGAATGAACAGGTTTTTCAACATTATAAGAGTCATAAGAGTCATAAATAGTAAACGATAAATTTACAAACAAAAATTCAAAAACAAAATTGAAAAATTTGATTCTCTACAAATTATTGTAGGAAATAAAATTTTACATCTTTTGCTTTGCCGAAATTTCTGACAAAAGTTTTATTTCAAGAAGAGGCTGTCAGATTTTTTTGTTTTTATACTCAAACCCTACCTATACAAAAACAAAAATTGGATCGGTAAGTTAATGAAACGTTGACCAAATAAATATCATCAAAATCTAAGTATTTCATCACTACCATGTTTAGATGAACAAAAACAAATAACTAAAACAAAACCAGGCAAAAAAATACTCGTAATTAGAAAAAGTATTACTGACATCTAGATTTAATAATTTCGTACCTGTTCTAAGCGCGCTATAGAATGGACCATATTGCGAAGCCTATTGTAACCAGTATAGACTATTATGAAGCCAACTATGGTTTGAAGGATCTGGAGAAATTTTGTTACAATACGCATGAACCCGGTGTTGGCAGACGGCTCATACCCATCCACTAGACCTTCGACAATAACAAAGTTTGAGAAGAGTGAGGCTGTCTCTGAAATAAAACAATACTTGAACAATTAGAATATAGTTACAGGGTGGTAGAATTGGGTACGGGTCAGGCAATGGAGACGGCAGCGCCTCTATCTCGCAGGGTCAACGCTACCGCTTGCGGTAAATGCCGGCCGAGGTGGGAGTGGCCTTCTAGAAATCAGTGGCTCTACCATGAGTTGACACTATCGTTTCTCGTTAGCGTCGCCGTTAATAATTTGTATGGAATTTTTGTAAAGCGCCTCTGGCGGTCATGGAGAGAATTAAACTTTGTACCACGAGCACTATAGATTTAGATTGTCGCTAGCGTGCAATTTTGTGGTAAAAACTCATGGTAATACTGCTCGTAGGCTCCACGTGTCCCTTTGACTAACAAAGGGTAAGCAGGGGGGCGGGCCGTGTCCCCATTTCAACTTTTCTTAGAAAAGTGCGAGGTGTTCGCTTATGTGTGCTAAACTGTAAGAACAATACTTATCAAACAGGGAATCGAACAACAATATGGTAGGTACTTACGGATAAAAGCCACTACCAAAAAGTCGTAGATATAATAAAATCGAGATAAGCTTATGCGCCAACCGCCAGGTACTCTTTTAAACTTGATAGGTGCTTGACCAGCTATTCGTGAAACATGGAGAATGAAGCTCATCACTCCGGAAACCGTGCAGTCGGATGGAAGGGATATTTCCAGATCCATGTTAAATCTGCAAGTGTGGATAAAGTAGATTAGAGGAAGCGTTCACAGCACCACTAAATCATGATAGTGATAATGTAATGTGTTGTGAACTTGAATCATCTTATGTCCTTTATCTCATCCCTCCGTAAACGTTCAGTCTTTGAATAATATTTACAAAAAAACCGACTTCATTTTTTATACTCCGTAGGTGGCAGACAAGCACACGGCCCACTTGATGGGAAGCGGTCACCGTGGCCTATGGACGTGTGCAACATTAAGATTGTCACACACGCGCTGCCTACCCTGAAGGGAAGGAGGGAGGGCTAGAATTGGGACGGGAGGGTAGGATGGGGTAAAGGGAGAAGAGTTACAGTGAGCTCTGGCTACCCTACTTACCGACGGGAACACAATACGATGGTTATTATGGCCGCGGTCTTCTGTAGGGCGGAGGTACTACCCCAGTCGGATAGCTCATTTCGGACGGGAAATACCGTAGTGTCCTACCTCCTTTAAGACACCTCCTTTTCATCTGGACCAAATTGAAATGGAACCACCAGCTTTCAAATAAAAAAACATTGAAATTAAAAACTACCTCCTTTTTGAAGTCGGTTAAAAAGAGCCCGTTTCGGGTCAATAGATCGCACCCTATTTATATAATGTCATCACTCATCACCCTCCAAACCTCCGCCCAACTCAGCTGGAGCTAACTTTCAATCAGAGCATTCCACGCGGGCAGAGCCACGTAAACTAACTAGTACATACCTTATGTTACAACACCTTCTATACCAGCTGAATATAAAATATGTTCTGGTTATGACCTCACAAATGTCAAAGCATTTAATATCTTTTGTCTTTAATTTGATTAATGTTATGGACTTTGAAGATTGTTATCTTGACAGAATGTTAGAACTAAAGACACTATGAAAACGAAGCAAATAGCTAATGCTAATTAATAACGTATGTTTAAACTGTCAATAAATGAAGACATGATAAATATTGATTTATAAAATTGTATAAATTAACTATCCAGGTACCTAATAATAATAAATAGAATAAAAGTAAATATTATTGCATCTAATTAAAATAAATCTTGCTTGCAATTCGAACACAAAAAAACTTACACGATACATGCTCTTGAGATCAGCACAACCCTTGCATACAATTATGATGTTCGTTTTACATCTGATTTTTTTAATAATAACTTATTTTTAAAAAAGTAAATATAACTTGATACTTAGTCTTGTGATTTGAAATATCTTGGAGTGAATTTAAAAATTGTACCCCTTTTAAAATAGGATGAATTATATCTGCCATCGCAGTTCATTACTGCAGATATAATGATGATGATGGCAGATGGCGGGCGGAGTTGCGGACATCACCTAGTAAACGATAATATTATTTGAAAAGATATACCTACTACAATAAAATTAGGTACAATGCCCTTAGCTATAGCATTTATTTATCGCTTATGAGCAATTTTGGCTCAGTGCCAATGTAAAATATTGTAGCTGATTCATTTTATTCATATCATTACAAACTCTTAATTACTAACAAAAATATTTTTGACCTTTGTGCTGAAGTGTGATCCTGCGTTCTGCACCTCAATATTGAGGGGTAACCCGAACTCTGCTCAATATATTATAGTATCTTTGTCATGTTTTAATTTTCACGCGCAAAACAATAGGAACGTTTGCAATTTCAGCGTTTTCTGCATTACGGAACATATACTCCTTTACCGATAAAGCGCCACATTTGTATAATTAATTTTTGGATGCATCACAGTAAGTATACCTATATCATTACTTTTTAAATGATTTTATACTTACCTTATACCATATAAATACTTAACTACTGTATGGTTTTATTTAGTTTGCTTTAGTGGTATCAACCCGTACTCCAACGCAAGCGGATGTCTAAATATTTAATTATGTTGCTGTGCATATATTATATAGTACTTTGTTATTTAAATATCCAATTTGGGAAGTGTACTGCTGAGAGTGTAAGTATAATTTCATCATAATATATCACTACATCATTATACATAATCTGATCAAGATCTTTCTAATGAAAAAAAACTGCATCAAAATTCGTTCATTCAAATTTTCATTCTAACTGTTAGTTTTTAACATAATAGAATTCTTGCCTACTTATTTTTGTTCATAACTACCTGTATTTTAGTATTTTACGAGTTTTATTAGAGTATTTTACGAGTATTTTACGAGTAAGTATAAGTTGATATAGGTAACTAGACTGATCTAATAACGCTCAAAGCTCATGACATAGCCATGAAAAATAGCTGTGAACACTTTTTGATAGGCTAGTTATCATGTATTGTGCATGTTAATAGACCAATAATATATAATTTTTTTAAATATATCCCCGGGTTTACGATGAGTGAAGATCGCTCTTCAACGTCTTATTTATTATAATACAATTTAGGTACGTACACATTTAATACGGCATGCCAATTCGTAAGGCAATAATTGTACCTAATTAATATTTTTCAGATATATTACATGGACCTCGAGCGTCCTGAAATTACTTTTGTGAATGAATCACTGTTTAAGAAACTTATATTAAGTAGTGCTCGGATCAGTAGAAATGACCCTCGGCATTACGTAAACCTATATATAGAGTCAACCATGACTATTGGTAACAATTTTAAGGTAATATAATATAAAATAAATAAGTAATTTATTAATTGTAAAAATACTTTTTTTTTCAAAACAAGCTTACTGGTCCACAACCAGAAAAATCAAATGAGCCCAAACATGACGGGTTTATCTTGTTGAGTTTAGAAGTTCCTATGGATACATTCCGACTCCATCATCAAACTGGCTTCATAGTACCATATTATCGTATTGTCACCGAAGATATGCAAGTACACCAAATTTGAGCCGATTGGGCTCAAATTTGGTGAATCGTCAAGAAGTAAATGGTTCTAATTGGGCTTCTTCTTACTTACAACGTACAAAACGTTTGATTTTACAGATGGACTTCTATTTCTACGAGTGGTTAACAAATAGATACAAGCCAAGCTTTGTTGAGGTGCATTATAGATTCTGTGATCTTCTAGAACGCGATAAGTTTCTCATTGGACCTCTACTACGGAAATATCTCAACGGAACGTGCCCTGCCCCAGAAGTTTGTAAATTTTTTTTCATAACTATTTTAAGAATGAAGCGATTCTAAATAATATTAATTTTATGCCCGTCCGGTAAGATTGTACCAAATGCAATATGACCGCTCGGTCGGCAAGTATGCCAACCAGTTCAGCGATGTTAATCGCCAAGTGAGAATCACCCGGCGAGAATCGCCCAGCGAGAATCCCCCCGCAAGAATCGCCCAACGAGAATCGCGTAGTGATTTAATCTTTAATAGTTATTGAGTTTTGCTTCTATTCACGCGCGATCTATGTAGATACTGTATGATACTGTACAAGTGTCTTATGAACGAGTATAAAGGTACACGAATTCGCTAAAATTCTTAAAATCCGATTAAGTTTAATAGTACCTTCCTACTTACTATGTCCAATTTTGAATGTAGCCCCGTTCTTTATTCAGCAGTTGGGCTCCCAATGGAAATCTTGGCGCCAGTAGGTCTGCAGATGGGGTTGGCTTGAATCCAAAGATTGCTATAGTTCCATACACCTCCATTTTGATCAATCAATGTGTTATTGTTTCAGGGTCAGTATAACTTTACTCGTTTGGCAATTCAATATGTACCTAAAAATTTTCCATTTAGAAGAGGACGGCTTTATGGTAACTATACATTGACCACAAAGGGTTCAACTTTTTGTGTTGCACGAGCCCATATTGATATGGAAATAAAGATGATTGGTAAACTAGAGACCAAACGGAATAAATTAAATTACTGAAGTTTAATAAAACGTCTACAACCTTTTTTTTTCGAGTGGAAATCACCACGGATTCCCCTTCCTCTAGTCCAGATATGCTAGACTCGAATCGACTAAAACCGCACGTCGTCTCGTGTCTTCAGATAGGGAGGGTATACGGTGGCATAAGACATTTCGATGACACTGAATTAAACAACGCTTTTTTTCGTGTGGATAACATCCCCTCTGCCAAATGAGAGCGGCCATGTAGGACTTGAACCACAGGCCTTTTCAGGCCTTCAAACACCGGGGCGTGAGTTAACTCATACGGCATTTTCCTTACACCCCAGGTAAACCCTGAAATTATACATTAATGTCTTCTAAGTAATTCCTATTCAAATGATCACTTACTTTATGTGTGTTCACAAATCATTTCAACTGCTACATCAGAGATCGCGGGCTCGATTCCCTCTCAGTTAAAATATTTTTTTGTATTAGTATTGGTCTGTCTGGATATTCCCGTAAGCAGTCGTCGATCCCGGTTGCCATACAAACATTTGGGAACTCTAAAAAGTCCGACAACATAACTGGCCTAACTACAGAACTTCGATATCGCCAATGGGTTGTGGAGGTTAGATGGCAGTCGTTTCATGGAAAATATCGAAGTATCCTGCTTCGTAGTTAGACTGCAAAGCCGATCCCAACTGAGTTACGAGAAGGATCGGAGGTGAGATACGATACGCAAAACTTGTAATTCATAACACGATTCATAATCATTTATGAATTATAAAACAATTATGAATAGTAGGTAAATAAATAAATATTTGTAATTTTTTGTACCTATATGAATATATAATGTCCTACTACGACAGTGGCAAACGGCTCGCCTAAAATGCTAACCGCATACCTAGAACCGCATAATTATATAGAAGGGCTGTATGAATGTGTGCCACTATAGTATTATAAAAACAGAACAACGGAAAATAAACATTTATTAAATTTTCCCGAAATGACGCCATATATTATTATGTATCCGTTGCTTTGTATAATTATATTACTATCATTATGAGAATATCAGACGAACTAATCATGATTATCTATTGAGTAGGTATTCTAAAACACTTATCCTTATATACCAGAAAATTAGCTTTCATCATAAAATTTTGTTACCAAATTATGTGGTTGGCGAAATTACCTATTTAAGTAGATATGTGATAGAGCTATTACATTTATGAATTGATACTATGAAATAAATAATATCTGGACATTGAAATACGTAAAAAATGGGTGAATCGGTTGCGTGGGTTATGTTAAGTGGCCACATTTTTTTGCCTGTTTGTGCGCGTTGGATGTGAAACTACCGAACGGATTTTGATGTGATTTTTTTATTAGAAAGGTCTTGGTCAGATTTGCAATCTATATGTTTGATTGGTATTAGTTGATTAGAACCGGAGATATTATGACCAAAAGTTGCGATAGCCGACATCCAACTCCTAAATAATGGCAGAGCTAGCATAATAGGGTCATGCGCGGTATTGAATAAAATTTCCTACACTAGGCTAACCCTACGTTCACACAAAGCCACGTTTTGCCGGCTCTGATTTTTATCGGATCTGGAAACAGTCAACTTCAGCAAGATGCGTTTTTTTTGCCGTGTCTTGAAACCGAATGCATGTGTGAACTGATTCATTGAATAATACTATTGCTACTAAACCGAATCCTGCAAAAATCGATCCGATGAAAATAAGATCCGGCAAAACGTGGCTCCGTGTGAAAGTAGGGTAAAGGCTACCCTGTCTGGCGGGATTCCTGGAGAATTCTTTTGTTAGGATATATACCTACCCTCTCTGCAATGGATACCTTGACGTAACATCGTGTGTTTTTAGCGGTTTAATTTCGATATAGACACGCCATAGCCAACCCCGATGACGGAATGGATGGTACCCGTGGGAATTTCTACACGTAAAAAAACATGGACACTAACGCGAGATCCAGAAGTAAGGACTCTTGTGCTGAAGTATAATGTGCGATCGGCACCTCGAAATCGAGGGGTAACATTCGAACTCTGCGCAATATAGTATCTTTGTCGTGTTTTAATTTTTACGCGCAAAACAAAAGGAACCAACATTTTGCAATTTCAGCGTTTTTTTGCAATTTTGAACATATACTCCTTTGCCACTAAAGCGCCATATTTGTTTATTAATTTTTGGATGTATCACAGAATATCTAAATCATTACCTACTTTTTACATTTTAAATGATTTAATACTTACCTCATAAGTACCATACTTAACTACACTGTATGGTGTTATTTAGTTTGCCTTTCAACCTGAACTCCAACACAAGCGAATGTCTAAAAATTCAATTATGTTGCTGTGTATATATTGTATACTACTTTATTATTTAAATATACAATTCGAGAAGTGTACTGCTGAGAGTGTAAGTATCTTTATTCTAAAGTCAAATTTCATCACTATCACTACATCACAATACAGGGTCACTGTCGCAGCGACGAACGCAAGACTGTGTCCTTAGAGAATAACACTACTGGTTTAAGATGGAGTGAAGATCGATCTTCAACGGCTCCTCTATCAATACGCAGGATACGAATTTAATAAATACAATTTACTTAAATTGTTTAGCGAGCACGTTTAATACGGCATGCCAATTCGTCAGGTAATATTAGTAATTAATATTATTTACTATTATATATAATATTAACTAATTTATTTACAGATATATTACATGGACCTCGAGCGTCCTGAAATTACTTTTGTGAATGAATCACTATTTAAGAAAGTTATAATGAGTAGTGCTCGGATCAGTAGAAATGACCCTCGACATTACTTTAACCTTTATGTGGAAACAACCATGCCTGTTGGTAACAATTTGAAGGTAGGAATATAAATAAGTTATTAGACTTCTTTTTTTTATACCACATAGGTGGCAGACAAGCACACGGCCCACCTAATGAGAAGCGGTCACCGTGGCCTATGGACGTGTGCAATACTAAGGGTGTCACACACGCGTTGCCTACCCTAAAGGGAAGGAAAGGAATGGGGAGGTTTAGGATGGAGTGGGGAGGGGGGTACAGTGAGCTCTGGCCCGAAGTTTGTAATGGAACCGAAAAGTTTGTTGTATATCAATATGAAAACGGGCACTTTTTGTTTTACAGGTCGACTTGTATTTCTACGAGTGGTTAACAAACAGATACAAGCCAAGCTTTGTTGAAGTGCATTATAGATTCTGTGATTTTCTAGAACGCGATAAGTTTATTGCCGGACCCATATTACGGAAATATCTCAACGGAACGTGCCCTGCCCCAGGAGTATGTAAAATTTATTTTATAACTATTTCAAGGAGGAAGCGATTCTAAATGTTATAAATTTTATGCCCATCCAGTAAGATCAAGAAAGTCCATAACAATTTAGGTCATTAAAGATAAAATGGAAAATGCCTGCTCGCTCGGCGTATACCAGTCGCACTTGTTTTAGGTTAAGAAAACTCCCTTTTACCGCAATGATAATAACTATTAAGGATAATAATTACGGCGCGATTCTCGCTAAGTGATTCTTGCTTGGTGATTCTCGTTGGGCGATTCTTGCTTGGTGATTCTCGCTTGCTGAGAGAGTCTCGGTACTGACAACGCAGAAGTGGCTCTGAGTACCCTACTTACTACCGGGAACACAACACGATGGTTATTTTAGCTACGGTCTTCTGTAGTGCGGAGGTACTTCCCCAGTCTGACTGCTCAATTTAGACAAGAGATACCGTCGTTTCGTACCTCAATTCGTGTGTACACAATAGAAATCTAGGTACCAGTAGGCCTTGTTGTAGGTTTTTGGAGTTCCATACCTCTCTATTTTGATAAATTAAATGTGTGTTATTGTTTCAGGGCCAGTATAACTTCACTCGTTTGGCTATTCAATATATACCTAAAAATTTTCCATTTAGAAGAGGACGGGTTTATGCTAACTATACATTGACCGTAAAAGGTTCATCTTTTTGTGTTGGACGAGCCCATATTGATATGGAAATTAAGATATTTACTAGACAAGAGACCAAACGGAATAAGTTAAATTACTGAAGTTTAATAAAACGTGACGACTACAACCTTTTTTCGAGTGAAAAAAGGTTGTAGTCCCTTCACGGATTCCCCTCCCCTTGAGCCAACTAAAACCGCACCTTCACCGTCAGCAGATAGTAAATCATTTGATTAGCACATAATAAATTCCATAAAGCGGAATTCACATTGGTACTGTCCGGCCGGATTCGAATTCGATACTTCTGAGAAGAGGCCGCGTCCTTATCCATTCTGCTACAATAATATCTTGGTTGATTTAAAATTTAAAATTTACTTAATTCACGGAATGCAGACAGCTAACACTCTATGTACACTGTGACTCTTCCGTATCTAGTGTTGGGATCAAATGAATTCACTCCAAATGAATTCACTCCAAATTAATACTATCCTATACTCGATCTCCGAAATTAATAAATTGTAAATACCTATCATCAGAAAATCATTTGGAAATAGTTAGCATGCAATTGCTTAAAATTTCATTCAAAAAATTGTAAATAATCGTTCATACTTATATTTACATCAACTAATTATAGCTTTGTTTTTATAGTTACAAATTCGTATAGTACTTTCAATAGATAACATCAAAATATTAGTGACGTATTAGGTCATAACTATTTAACGAAACATTGATCTGTCGAAAGTTAAATAAATGGTCTGATTGAGTATAGTAATTCATATTTAAATGATGTTTTTGTGTTCACAGAGCATGCAATCATTATTTTCATTACGGATGTATGCAATTACTTATTAATCAGTAGCTTTAGTAATAAAAGATAAAAGTCAAATTTTATCGAAAATGAGTAGGTACCTATGGGATTATATTTTTTGACTTGCCCATTAAAAAGTGTTCGAACAAATAACCTCCGTGATGTGGCAGTAGAACATTTCACTGATACAACGAAGGTTGCGGGTTCAATTCCCGCTTCTAAAACACTTATCTTTTAACCTACCAAAGAATTAGATTTCGTCCCAAAATGTTACCAAATTATGTGGTTACCCTAATACCATTTGGTGAAATTATTTAAGTAGGTATGTGATAGAACTATTACAATTTACGAATTGATGCCTACAATTACCTGGTAAGTATTTGATTTTTGATTGATAGATGATTTATTTTTTATTTTTTTATACCACGTAGGTGGCAGACAAGCACACGGCCCACCTGGTGGGAACCGGTCACCTTAGCCTATGGACGTGTGCATCACCAACGGCGTCACCCACGCGCTGCCGACCATGAAGGGAATGGGCGGGGGTAGGAAAGGGTGGGGAGGCTAGGAAGCGGTGGGGAGAAAGACAACAAAAAAAAGTCTTTCTTTTCGACTTTTCTGCTTGTCTGCCACCTAAGTAGTATAAAAAAAAGTTACAATAATTGATAATGTCAGGTTGTTTGCCTTTTGACATTGTATGTACCTACTTAGTTTAAATGTCATAACACTTTACAAAGCAAATAAAATTGTTAGTTGTGAAATTACTACATTAGTCATAATTTTATGTATTACTAGCTGTGCTTGCGACTTCGCCTGCATGGTTATAGATTTTTAAGGTTTTAATTTTTTACTCGGCACCCTAATCCTTTTGCCAAAATTAAAGTAGGTTACCTAGGTTACTTCTTGTTACATCAGCTGTCAAAAAGTCCTATCACAATCGGTCCAACAATTTCAGAGATTAGACAGAACAAACAGACAGACAAAAGTTGTAAAAAATGTTTTTTTGGTATCCAAATGCACTTAGGAAAAAGCTGTTATTTTAATATTACAAATAAACAATTCCATTTTATTTATTTGCATACCTACATGTAGAGATATTATCGTTGATTACATTCACTTATTACAGTGAATGAGGATTAGATTAAAAAATCGATAATAACCCCAATAACACAATGCACGGTATTAATTTTAGTTTCCTGGCCGGTCATTTTATTCTCTTTATTTTATTGCTTTTACGAGAGCGACTATCATACGACCTCGCAACCCCGAACCGGCTAGCAGGTGACGTTGAATTGGGCCCCAAAGATCTTGGTGGGTCCCTAATACACTCATACATGCATAACTATAAGTAGTTATACAACTTGAAGCGCGATATAAAATGTTTTTTTTTGGAGAGCCTGTAGGTATTGTTATTTTATTGCCATTAAAAGGTATCGATTTATAAATTTTATGCATTTGCCGTAAAACTGAACACATAAAATAATATAAGTTTACGTAAATTATGTTCAATACTTGTAGATATGAAATGCAATATAGCTGGTTTCTTTTTACCCGACTGCGCCGACAAGGGTAATGTTTTTACGAAGTATATACTACAGGAGGTTCGTTTTTCTTGTGTTTCTTGTGTCAGTAACTATCGGTAAGTTGCTCATAGATGGCAATAAGTGAGATATACATACAATTTGATTTAAGACCCATGCCATATTTATTTAAGCTCTGTTAATTTCCTGAAACAACAACAAACTTTTTAACTAGTACTTATACAGTTTAGCTCATTCTTAATAGTATGTTTTTGTAGTTTTAACTAATATTAGTTATATCCTAATTATATCAATTAATGATGTGTTTGCAATCAGCTTACCATCAGGCGAGGTGAAGTCAAATTGACGTATCCTATATAAAAAATCGGATTATTTTTAAAAAATTAGACTGTATCAAGAACCCTCTTCGGTGAAGCCCTCCTCTAAGTCTTGCCGTCTTGCTCTATTCCTCGGAATAGAGCAAGACGCAAGCTCTTTGGACCCATTGTGAACCCTAAATTTCGCCCATGCCATATACGACCTACCTACCAATAATACAGTGATTTTTTGTTTGTTACCTAGCTACACCTTACGACTCTATAATCTCAAAGCCTGTTATTAAAAACAAAAATGTTCCTATGGGTCGTAAAGCTCACCAAGGATTACAAGACCATAATAATGAACACATTGGTCAAGATGACCCACAACGTCAGTTCACAAATGAGGGTAAACTTAATCCCAAAATAAATCCTTCACCACCAAAATTTATAGCTGAAAGCCCTGAGACATTTACTTGGTTCATACACAATGTAATTAAAATCCTGAGCAAGTATAATGACAAGGATTTAAAATATGCTTTTCATGTTATAAACACTGAACTAAAAAAACGTGAAGTGTCAGAAAGCCTCTATTTCAGTAGAATTATAAGTAATACACTCAATAAACTAAAAAATATACCAGGTGTTATTCTCAAAAAACAACTATTAACAATAGCTGCATCAATGGAAAAGGAAAACTATGAAAAAGCCAAGAAACCACTCACAGACTACATCAATTCGCTGTATGGAAAAGATTATATTGAAAAATTCATTTTATTTTTGTTTGATATTGACGATTACAGATTAAAGGTTAATGAGAATATAGATTTAGGTTTAATACTCAGGGATGGACTTAAGTCTATAATTTTCGATCATTATAGTAAATTAGCCCAAGCATCTAGAGAAAAATTTATTTCTAGCATATCTAAATACTTCAATTATATCGCGAAGTCGTCAAGTTTGATAAATGAAAATGAAAAAGATGATGAGAAATATTTAAATAATGAAGATCACACTGCGATAAAGATGAAGCAGAAGCATGATAAGTTAGTTAAAAATATTACAGCACGAAATGTTAAAGGTACAATTAAAACAAGAGAAAAAATTGATTACAAAGAAGAACCATATGTTATCGAAAGTTTTACGAAAGCAGTGACCCTATATCCAAACGTTGCATACACTTGGTCTAACGTAACATACCAATCAGAAAAGACACAATTTCAAACATTAGGACCTGTAAATGAAAAAGGTTTGCTGAGAAATAAGGCGACACCTAAATCAAAAAATACTGGCGTTAAATCGACAACATCTAAGCCCAATATTTTTATTGATATCAAGTAAGTTAGTATATACCTTTGTCTCCGTAATTTATTTGTTTCAGGAGTGCAGTAAACAAATAAATTGCAGATACAATTGCATTTAGATTTTGAATACCGAGAGAACTTATACTTAAAATATACTACTTTTACCAAAATAGTGACATTGTTTGGCTAAGAAACAGATAGCAAAATAGGTCTTACTAATTTTTAGCAATATATTTATAACAATTTTACGAAAATAAGAATTGTACATTATTTCAGATACCCGATGCACCAAAAAGTCCCTGTAGTACACAAAGTTCAAAGAAAGAGAAGCAGAATGTTATTACGAACTAAGACAAAATATCCAGAACTTATGACTAATAAAAAGTCAACTCTATCAGCAGAGAATACATACAAAAATAAAAGGTCTTCAAGAGGGAACTTCGATTTATTAGCAACTCATAAAATAAAAGAAAAAGTAGACTACAGAAGAAAATATGATAAAAATGAAACTGCGGATAAATTAGAAATTAAGAAAAAAGTTTTAAACCGACTGTATCAGTTAGAACATAATATAAAACATGTCAAATCACAGATAGAAAATGATAGCAGAACAATTAAGGATTTAGAAAATCAAATACATGAAAAAGAAAAGGAACAAGCTGAACTGAACATCATAAAAGAAAAGCAATCTATTGCGCAAGCAATGAGAAGGAACTTTCACGAACCTTCGTTAGAAAAAAATACTGAGAGAGAAAAATATGGTATAGAAGCCATACCACAAAATATCAATACAGAAAAAATCGATAAGAATCGACTTCGGAAAGCGTTTACGAATAAATTATATGAAATTGGTGAAACAAAACAAAACGATGAAAATATCGAAAACTTACCAGGATTCACACCAAATATATTCGATCAGCTAGATGATGTAAAGTATGAAACCTTTGAGAATTATGAGGGTGAATTTGACTGGGAAAAATTTGTCACCTCTCAAATATATTTACAACAACTTAAAAATAGTACAACAGGAGTTCTTGATGGTCGGAGAAAGTTATCTGAAGAATTTACTACACCAATATTTAATCCTGAACAGCTACCGTCTATTGAATCACTAAAAGATAAACCTGAGTTCTGGAATGAATATGATATGAAAGAACCTCGCGAATCAATCATATTTACACTTCCTCCTCATAATATAACTTATAATCGGTTAGTGCCAAGACCGGTCGATGATAATAAGTTTATAGATAGCATAGGAATGTCTGTAGAAATACCAGACCCTCTGAATATTAAACATAGTGAAGAAACTAAAGTGACACATGACGATCATAGTAATATAGGTTTCGGTTTTAATAGGCGAAGAATGTTACCTGATAGCCAGAGCATGAGACCCATAATGAACAGTAGAAGAAATATGTATACAAGTACAACTACTTCCGATAATCTATTAAATGATCCGATCATCAGAGATATAGATAAGGTTATAGAGTTTTGATTTAATTTGAAATAAATTAATTAAACTGAAATTAATTTGTTCTACTGCAAAATGATTTTAAGTGTGTTTAGAATCCTGCCAGAGCTCACTGGAGGGATTCGGTCCCTTAAGCGGGAAAACCAAAGTCTCCTACGTTGTTAGTACTGAAACTCTCTCACTCCTCCGTTTCCTTCTCTCCAGGGTAGACACCGCGTGTGTGACGCCTCTAGTGTGGCACACGTCTATATAGACCACGGTGACCGGGGTCAAGTCAGGGGGTACCTAAATTATTTCTAGGGCAACTAAAAAAGATTATTATGATCTATGTGCCCTCGTCAAGTCCACACTCACACTGTTTATCTATAGCTTCATCTCAGACTACAAGAATAATATTAATAATTATTCTTCTAGTATGAGAGCTTCATGCACAGGCTAGAGTGCTAGAGTCCCGTCAAGGATATTATAAGGGAAATTTCTAATGTTCAGTCCCGTAGTCCCGTACACGGATTTTATGTAAAAACAAACGTCAAATTGGCATTGACAGAAATTTCAAAACAGCCAACCAAGCTGTCAGCTGCGGTCAGCTGTCATACCTGTCATAGTTTGTCGCTTCCGCAGTAATCAAAATCATGTTTGTCTGAACTTTTAAGAACCGCATACCTAAATAATAAAATAATAAATAATAATTGTCTCTGTATTCATAAGGATTTCAAGTAAGCATTCATAATTAAAGCAGCAGTTTAATGGTTCAAATAGCGCTCATCAAGTTTAAAAAAGAATATGAATTTCATGTAGGAATTTATAAATATTTACGCAGTCTACAGCCGCTGAATACCGAAATTTAACTGTACAAAAAATAAGCAGGTGGGTAAATACGAATATACCTAATAGTTGTACGAATAGTAGGAATATGCCGAATTAATATGATAGTTGAGGAAGGAAAATACATTGTTAAGTTTTTGTTAACACTCTATGTTTCATTACCATTACAATCGAATTTTAAGCACATTTGAATTTAATCTAACTGTTTATAGATTAAATTTAAGTAATGTGGCCTCTTTTGTTTCAGAATTTTTAAAACATTGGGGCACCAATTTAAATACCGCACGTATACGTAGTATTTTTAATATGCACAACAAGCAACAGAAATGATTATTAGATCAAAAAATGTGTTTTCATGTCTGTTTGTTCGACCCCGACTAGGGGTGCCTTTGGGAATATGGATAGCTGTGTCTGTAGTGTACTACTGGTGGCTGATATCAAGGATAAATCTATTGGAGACACAGAACAAAGTGTTCAAATCACAGTTGAAGTTATCACAAGGCTATGAAGCTCCCGATGTAAGTGAATTTTTACATATTTTAAGTGTCCTTATGTACGTATGGAGCATTTTTTCATTAACTTATTAATTTTATTATCTTACAAAAAAACTATGTTCCTAGACGCAATCAAACAGAAATACATTGGCGGGAAAAGATAATTATATAAAGCCTCTGCTTATTTTCTTTATGAAATCACTTTATTTCTGAATAATACATTTAATCTTGATATGAAATATTTTTGATTTTATTGCACATATTGATTATTTTATAAACCAAAAATTTTTTTTATACTACTGAGGTCAACAAGCACAAGGCCCACCTCATGGTTAGCGGTCACTGTGGCCTATAGACGTGTGCAACTTAGGGGTACCACATTCACGCTGCACACTATGCAATCTTTTGTTAGCATGTAAACTACTCATTGTACCATATTCAACAAATAAAGAACTTGAATTTCTTTCAGATACCTGATGCATTAGGTACAATATGTGAAACCGTAGACATAGCATTAGTATGTATGGGCAAGTGTACACGTCTTATAACTCCGATGTTGAAATCTTTACTGCATCACCGTCAGAATCCACTGCACTTCCATCTTGTGGTGGACAGCAGCTCGCAACATACTATCAGTAAACTGTTTGATACTTGGGATTTGCCTGATGGTGAGTAACTACCGTTTCATTTCTTTCTTCCTACCTGTCCTACTGTGAAGCAGTAAGCTGCTTAAAAAAATTTAGCACAGACTTTTTAGTCGGATCATTTTAACAGTCTTATAAGGTTTATAGCACTGCACTAGCGAGCATAAATTAGGTCAACATTCAGCATGGAATTTGAAACATGATAATCACATGCTACGCACCACAGCCACAATGCACTTGTGGCTAGCCACAACGCACTCGTCGCTAGACACAATGCACTTTGCTGTTTGCCTCATGCGGTCATACAAATAGACGCACTTTTATGGTCAGTCTATTTGGCCCTAAACCATCACTTGTTCTCACATTTAATTCCTTTCATTTGCAGTGAAATACACATGCTACAATGCCCAGAGTCGCTTGTCCCAAGTTCAATGGATTCCGAATAGCCACTACTCAGGAGTATTCGGTCTAGTTAAACTACTCTTCCCAGATATCCTACCCAGTTACCTTAAACAGGTCATTGTACTAGACTCTGACCTAACTTTCCTATGTGATGTGGCTGAATTGTGGAACATATTTAAAAATATGACTGATGATAAGGTAAATGTATGGTCTATATGGGTATGTTTGTATTATAAAAATAACAGGTCTTAAATAAATGTGTAAACAGGTGTATGTACGATACGTATAACAAAGAGCAATTGTTTAAATATTTGGTAGTCTTTCTGTCTAATTGAATAAAGTAATCTCTGGAATGGTGGAGCCAATTTTAAGCGGAAACCCAATTCTTAATTTTTTTTTCTTAGAAAGGTCAGACTTCAAATCTGCCTCAAATTGCCATTGGTTGACTAGAACCGAATGATCAAGAGTCACAATAACTAATATTATCATGGGCGGGGCCATGAATATCAGCTAGTTTTAGTGTAAGATAAATGATTATTAATAAATTTAAAATGTTATTTTCAGTTTATAGGATTAGTAGAAAACAAAAGCAACTGGTATTATGATACTAGCAAACGATGGCCAGCATTAGGCCGAGGTTTCAACACTGGAGTAATGTTACTAGATTTAAAAAAAATGCGCAGCAACACCGATTGGTCTCGTCTTTGGCATAAGGCTGTTGAGGATAACATTGACAGATTAAAAGAGACAACTTTGGCCGATCAGGATGTTATCAATGCTATTATAAAAAGTCATCCGAATTTTGTTTATAACATGAGCTGTCAGTATAATGTACAAATGTCTACGAAGACCATTGCAAAGGAATGTTATGGTGAAAACAAAAATAATGTTAAAGTAAGTAAAGTTACTTTATATCTTAAGTATCAAATAAAAGGCTTTGCTGAGAAGTATAATTTTAAACATGAAAATTTTAACTACCCACACTTAAAAAGTCAGTGTCAAAGGCAGGTGTACAAGAGTTTTTAGAGCAAATTAATTTATGTTTCTTAGTAAAAATGTTGTTTAACTACTCAATGGGATCATTCAAAATTTTAATTAAAATGTACTTAATGGAATATTTTCAATTAGATTTTACTTTAATACACAATTGAGATCTGTGTAATGCAATCTTCAACTAATTTTGACACTGACTGTACCTACCTACAATTTTTTTGAGGGATATTATTAGTATTAATGGGGGATGGGAGAATTGGAAGGGAGGGTTGGGTTTTATCTTTCACGTAGGTAATTGTTGGCAGAAGTTAACAAAAAACTGGTTTCTTATCATTGGCGATAAGAAACCGGTTTTATATTGTATAAGTTATTTGTGTCATCACATACACTCTGAAAACGTTCACTATCCATTCCGAATAAGTTTCATATTCTTTTCACAGAATAATCGACCGGCGAAAAAAAACCGGTTTCATATCATCCGGCGATAAGAAACCGGTTTTTTGTTTACTTATTAGCTACCGAGAACGTACGAAGCTAATTTTCACTTCAAATGATGATGATGCATGAGTGTATTCTTGTACACATTCCTTAATAAAATGAATTGATAAAAAAGTTAATTTGCTATTTTATTTCTAGATAATTCACTGGAACTCACCCATGAAGTATAATATAAGACTGCAGGACTCTGATTTCTTTAGAAATATCCATCAATCATATGTCAATTTTGATGGTAATCTGTTGAGAGAAAAACTACACAAGTGCTCACTGAATGAAGCTGTTACTTTTAAGGTAGGAGCATTTCTTAAATCTTCTTGGTCTTACGCCTTATACAATACATGCCAGCATCATCATCAGCATTCGTACTGGCTACCGGCACAGAATAAATAATTAGTGTCCGACCGAATGTTCGGTTTCGGTTTCGGTCGAGTTTCGGCAAAAAACGAGTTTCGGTTTCGGCAGCAAACCTGCCGAAACTACGATCGAAACCGCATTTCTTACACTTCTCCGATCTTGGAGGAAGCCGGCGTTTTAATAACCTACAGAATTGGTCACCGCATTTTGTTCCGAATATACCTACGCCTCCAACTCAAGGGTTATAACTTTGTCAGAAAATTGAAATAAAAAACCAATTAAACATTTAAAATTATTATTTCATACTCTTTTGGTAATGTAAAAATAGATAACTTTGAGTTATTTCATTTATTTCGACATCCCTCCACGCAACAGTTATTAATATCAGGTTTCGCCAGTGTTACAAACGATGTAGTGAAATGTATCTATTGATCTCAGAAAGAAATATAACAGATATTTAGATACAGATCGTAACATTCAAAACAAGGTTCTGAAATGAAAGACCAACCATCATGTTTGTGCATATCGCGTCACGTATATGCTTGCAGGCGCGCGGCAGCCCTGGCCCTATAGACAAGTGTCACAAGTCTAAATCGCTAAGGAATAGAAAAGATTAGGTCGACCAATCACACTCCAGCTCGTGATTGCTCGAGCTTGGATGTGATTGGTCGACCTAATCTATTCGTTTCCTTAGCGATTTACGCTGTGACACTTGTCTACGGGGGCTGAACTGCTAGACAATCTCAAGTTGTCGCGCTCTGTAGGTGTTTATCGCTGTAAGTATGAGCAAGTAACGGATATCTGATCTGATACCGGTTGCATCACGCCCGGTGTCCATTCATCTCGTTTTGGTCTTTTTTTTTTCTTTTATTGATTGTAAAAAAAAATTGTCATATCCCACAGATGAACCACTCAGATCTCTGCATCAGCTTCAGGGCTGCTGAGCGTGTCAAGCTGCGTACACACCTGTACTACATGGACTACAATCACGTGGATATAGGAGATTTTGACGTCACACTCGTGTTACAACTCTCCATGGACCGTCTCCAGTTCCTCGAGAGACTAGTCAAGTACTGGGATGGTAAATCTTCATTATACTGTAGGTACTTACACCAGCGTTAGTTGACCCAAGAAAGCCTACGGGTTATAGTCGGTTCGAGTCTGAGTGCCTATACTGAGTTTTTGCGTTTGCCAATTTCACACTCGCTAGTGAGCACGTAAACGCAAATTTGTATGGGATTGGATTAGCGCTGCCTGGTGGCAAACGTAGGAATCATTTTTCGGTGAGCAAGTTACACTGTGGTAGATAATAATACAGAAGGGCCCGTAGACAAGTGTCAAAAGTATAAATCGCTAAGGAAACGAATAGATTAGATCGACCAATCACACTCCAGCTCGTGATTGCACCGCGACGCGCGCATCGTACGCCGGCGACGAGCTTGGATGTGATTGGCCGACCTAATCTATTCGTTTCCTTAGCGATCGTTAGCGATTTTGACTTTTGACACTTGTCTACGGGGGCAGTGGTAAGTTAGCTCCTAACGTGACACTCCGATTCACTTAACTCAGTGACAACTTCTGTCAAAATTTTTGTGCAACAGTATAGGCACTTTGATATAAACACCCCCGCTGGCTGGCCGGGTTTTGTCGGTCTAGTCGGCAGGCTAGAGTGACCTAGTGGTTGGGTATGTGTAAAATATCCAACCATATCATAGTTTCCTTATTTTTCTTGAAATAATAACAAAATGTATTTATTGCATGTACGGAGAGATACATACCTATTAATTTAAACTATCATCATATTATAAGAAACCAACTTTTTTTTACATAGAATCAAAATTATAGTCATAAAGAAACGACCATTTAATACGCATAAAAATTGAAAAAGTTATAAGAAATGACATAAACATCATTTATAATTAAAAGTGATAAAAACATTAAAGAAAGCAAAAAGAAACAAAATATATATAATTTTTTACCGTATTGTGTCAGATGTCCTCATACAAAGAAAACAGAACCTATTATGTCTATATGTATTACTAGCTTCCGCCCGCGGCTTCGCCCGCGTGGAATTCGGTATTGCCACCAAGTCTATTTTAATGGAACGACTCTCCACTCGACTTTCCACTCCGCTGTTCACTCCACTCTCCACTCCACACTCCACTCCACTGTTCACTCCACTCTCCACTCCACTCTCCACCTCCACTCTACTGTCCAATTCCCTCTCCCGACTCCACCCTACATTCCACTCTCCACTTTAATCTCCACTCCACTCTCCACTCCACTTTCCACTCCGATATTTGAAAAAAAAAGACTTGGTTATGTTGACCACAAATATCTATTTTTTTGCTTTGTTCGTGATGGATGCAAAAACTGCTGAACAAATTTTGATGTCGCCTTTTCGTTAGAAAGGTCCTGGTTTTACATAAAATCTGCCGTATGTTTGATTGCATTTGGTTAAGTAGAACCAGGGATATGACCAAAAAACGATTACCAACCAGTCGACTCCCACGGGCAGAGCCACGGGTATTAGCTTGTATAAAAAGTAGCCTATATATTACTCCAGACTATAATCTATCTCTGTACCAAATTTCAACCCGATCTATTCAGCCGTTTTTACGTAAAAGAGTAACAAAAATACATCCAGATATCCCGACTGATCAACTCCATGGACGAAGCCGCGGGTATTAGCTTGTTTAAAAATTAGCCTGTATGTTATTTCACACTACACTCTATCTCGGTACCAAATTTCAGCCAGATCCATTCAGCCGTTTTTACGTGAAATAGCAACAAACATAATATTTGGACATCCCGACCGATCGACTTTGCGAGCGGAGCCGCGGTATTAGCTTGTATAAAAAGTAGCCTATATGTTATTCCACACTTTAATCTATCTCGTTACCAAATTTCAGTCAGATCTATTCAGCCGTTTTTACGTGAAAGAGTAACAAAGTTATATCTAGAAATCCCGACCGATCGACTTTGCGAGCGAAGCCGCGGTATTAGCTTGTATAAAAAGTAGCCTATATGTTATTCCAGACTATAATCTATCTCTGTACCAAATTTTATCCAGATCCATTAAGCCGTTTTTGTGTGGCAGAGTAACAAACATACATCCATACATCCAGACATCCAGACATCCAGACATCCAGACATACATTCTTACAAACTTTCGCATTTATAATATTAGTAGGATTCAAAGTAGTATCTACTATTACAGGTCCCCTCAGTGTTGCCATCTACTTGTCAGACTGCGAAGTGACCAAACTGGAGAGCTTCATTCGAGACTGGTCTGACACTCTGAGCATCAGGAAAAATATTGGTTATCATCTAGTTTTTAAACATGATGGGGTAAGTTTAAAACAGGGTTTTTTAATTTATGTATCATCATTGAACGAATGAAGGAATGAATTTATTTATTTATTGAAACAACAATGGTTCTTCTTTATAAAACAACCTTTAATATCTTTTTATGTAAGCCAAAAATATAATGAGGGAGTTTTCAAGTCACGAGTGAATAGGTTCCTTCTAGGCAAGCGTGATTCATCGTAGACCACATCGCCACTTACCATCAGGTGAGATTGAGGTCAAACGTAAGCCTATCATGAATAAAAAAAAATAAAAAATATAATAATAATATCAAAAATCTTGACAATTGCGTATGCGCCTATCAACCAATCATAGATTATTTATTCGTCAATATCGTTCAAAAGGCTCGCATCATTGATTGGATGAGACCTTTCTTGTTTTTTAGCCGACTTCAAAAAAGGAGGTACAGAACTTTCGACTGAGTATAATTCTGATGATGGGTTAAATTCTGTTTTTTTTTTGTTTTTGATAGCTGGTGCTTCACTTGGCTTGCATGAAAATATAGACCAATTCTAATGCACCTAGCTTTTTTTAGGTCCATTACCCAGTGAACTACCTCCGCAATGTGGCGTTAGAAAACGTCAATACTCCGTATGTGTTCCTCATGGACGTGGATTTTGTGCCCATGCCGGGACTTTACGAACATCTGCGGAGCGCCATACAGCTTGTCAACCCATATCCACAGAAAAAGGTTGTACTCAGTTTTATTCACTGTCTAGCTAGGAATTTGGATTTTTATTTAATACTAGCCTACGCCCGCGGCTCCACTTGCGGTTCTATTCAACCGATTTTGATGAAACATGCCTAAGATTCTAAGTCTGGCCAAGACATTTTAAACTAAAAAACGCGTCCAAATCCGTTCGGTAGTTTTTGCGTTCATCGAAGCCAAGAATTCCAAAAAAAATATTTTTGCGTTCATATTATAACATAACCCATTTTTTTTATATCTTCAATGTTAAATTTTATAATAGTATACTACACGTGCGCTATAAGTTGAGATTTGGGCTCTCCGCCCATTTTCCCCTGCACTGCCCCTCAGTCGCCCGTGACGTACTGTCCGCAAAAAAATAGGTAGGCAGTTAGGTAACTTCTCGGGCGAAAGCTTGTTTACGATATTTTTTGTGCGCTGTACAAACACGCGCCGATGACGTCATAGCGGTCAGGTAGATGTCCAAATAATTTAAATCTGCTTGTTATTCCAGTGCTTAGTAGTGGCGGCCTTCGAGACGCAGCGCTACCGCGCGTCTCCGCCTCGGACTAAGGCAGCACTACTGGCCCGCCTCACCACAGATGTGGCGCCCTTCCGTGCGCGGGAGTGGCCACGGGGCCACCGCGCCACTGACTACGCGCGATGGGCCACCGCCACCGCACCCTACGAGGTCAGGGGCTACTCCAATTCCGATTATTAAAGTTTCAATAATAATATACTCTATTTAAGTACCTTTTTTTTCGTGTGGATACGGAACCCCCCCTTGCCCTGCTGGGGGCGGTTATGTCAGACTTGACTGACTAAAACCGCCCGACGACGCGTCACACTCGCGCTGCTGACCCTGGAAGAGGAGATTAGGGGGGATTGGGGAGGTTCTCTCTCTGGGATCTGTCAATCAATTCAGCGGCATTTTTTTATTATCATATTACAATTACTTATCCAAACCATTATTGTTGATAATTTTTCGTTTGTAACCTTATTTTTTGATTGCAGGTCGAGTGGCAGACTGACTACGAACCCTACTTAGTAGTGCACAGGTCTATACCTAAATACGACACCCGCTTCTCTGGCTTTGGTTGGAACAAGGTGAATATTATAGAACATAAGGTTGGTAATGACTATTGTCATCACCACCACCCGCTGTTTAACACAGTGATGTTGGTGATGACCCCAACCGCTATTAAACACAGTGATTTGGTGATGACCCTACCCACTGTTTAACACGTGATGTTGGTGATGACCCCACCCGCTATTTAACACAGTTATTTGGGTGATGACCCTACCCGCCTTTTAACATAGTGATGTTGGTGATGACCCTATCTCCTGTTTGTGCCCTCCAGGTGTCACACAGCGTAGAGCTCCGTGCGACGGGGTACCGCGCGGTGGTGCTGCCGGGGGCCTTCGTCCTGCACACGCCGCACGCGCCCTCTCACGACATCTCCGCCTTCCGGACAGACCCGCACTACCGCATGTAACTACACGCCTCATCATTCTCTGAACCTTTTTCCCAACTCTGTTGGGGTCGGCTTTCCAGTCTAACTGAGATGCGGCTGAACTTCGATACTTGCCGTGGAGCGACTGCCATCTGACCTCCACAACCAATGGTCATTATGACCAATGGCGATATCGAAGTTCCAAGTTAGACTGGTTGTCTTTTGTCGGCTCCAACTACCCGTAATGACTGCCATAGATGTTTGTATGGCAACCGGGACCGACGGCTTAACGTGCTCTCCGAGGCACTAATAAACCTGCGATAAATACACAAATAACTTCGAAAAGCATCGAAAAGTCATATGTGTGTTCCATGATGAACCTGGGATCGAACCCGAGACCTCGTCTCGGCAGTCCATTACCCAAACCACTAGGCTACCGCGGTTTCTACACGCCTATCAATACAAATAAAATAATATTCAAGTGTCTGTGTGTAATAATAAAAAAACATTCATTCAATTAAAATATGGTTATTATGGCCGCGGTGTTCTGTAGGACGGAGGTACAGCTCATTTCGGACGGGAGATACCGTCGTCGTGTCCTACCTCCTTCAAAAATAATAAGATTGTCGTAAAGGCCCTATTAATAAATTTAGCATTAAATAATTCCAGATGCCTGGCACTCTTGAAGCAAGAATTCATGAGCGATCTGAAGAGAAAGTACAATGTCACGTTCGACGATCCGCCGAAGCCTGATGGTATATATTTAGGGCAGGCCAAAAGCCTCCTACTCAACCAAGCTAACAATAACGAGGTACATAATAACTAATACTGTTACTACACATGATTTGATTGTACAGTGAAACCTGGTTAAGTGAGACATCAAGGGACTTGCAATGTCGTTTCACTTATAGAGGTATTCCACTTACCCAGTGTCTCAGATATACAGGTATAAATAAATATCTGTCTCATTTACAGAGGGTTCCATTAATAAAGGTGAGAATACAGGTTATTTTAGTTACGTTTTAGTTACGCTAGTTACGTTTTAGTTTTCCTTGTCCTTCAGAACATTGTGATTCAATTTTATGTTTACTCTGAATTATTCTACAAAGAGTAGATTTTGGCACATTAAATTCGGCACAAACTTCTTCGCGTGTCTTCCCACTTTCATAAACGGATTTTCACGTAATGATAACGATTGTAGCTTTCGTTTTGACATTTTTCAAATAAACATCTGTATGATAGTAAAGCGAAACTAAAACTGAAGGTAATTGAAGCTCAAAATTTACTTACGTACTTGGAATTACGTGTGGAATTTGTGGGTAGAATAAGAATGAGTAAACAAACAATGTTATCTATGATGATAAATCGAAAGAACAAATCCCAGATATAGAGATTTACCTCGTCCCACTAACAGAGGTAATTCAGTGCCAAAGTGTTGGGACCTCAGCATGAGTTCCAGTTATGGAGGTTTCTCACTTATCCAGGTCCCACTTAACCAAGTTTCACTGTACATAATAACTAATACTGTTACTACACATGGTTTGTACTCAAATCATGTGTAGTCAATTTTCTTGTATTTTTATTACCATTTGTAAAAATAATGATGGTGTACAATAAAGAATATAATTTTGTTTATTATTATGAATAAATTATAATACATTATAATATACGCCAATAAATAAAGAATATTGTATTGTATTATATTGTACTGTTATAAATAATATCGGCTGTGCAATTTCAAAATGTAGTAAGAGACTAGACAAATTGTTATTTGTGTACTATTTTTTATTTAAAAAATATATTTAGAGACAAAACTTTAGTCCTAAAGGTATTTTTTGAAATTACCTCAGAACTAAAGTTATTCTCAGCAAGACTACTTTAGTTCTGAGGTTATTAATGATGCTCAGTTATGAACCTTGACTTAAATGTATTTTTCTACGCTAACATTACATACAATCTCTACTTAGAACTAGCAAGTGACTGAGTACAGATACAGGCACGTTACTTGACCAGGTTTGGGGTAAGTTCGCGCATCGAGCACTTTGAGCCAATCAAATGATCCAAAGTACGAACGAACGGAACGTTGATTCGCTACAAGACGACTCTTGGAGACATTTGATTGGTCCGTCAAGTGACGTCAAGTGAAAGACCAATCATATGTCCGCGACGGCGCAACCGCGTCTCCCGCGACCTAAAAATCGACCTTTGCGCATATGACGCGTCGGGCCAATTTACGTGCTGGTATCTGTATCATACTAGATTATCTTACAAAATACAACGACCAGTAGTGTCACTTACTAAGTTTTGAAATTGCTCAGCCGATTTGTAACTTATTATTATTTAGTATATTAATTAGTACATAATAAGTATATACGTGATTGTGAAGAATTATAAGTAATAATTAAATTATATTGATTTGATGAAAAATAAGTTCAATTAAGTACATAACTACATTTTAAAATAACTAAACATTGAGTAGAACTGGGCCTCGATTCTGCTAAAGGCAAACCACTGTAATAGCACTGACACTCTTAAAATGCCATTTAATTGTAAACTTTACTTTTATACAGTTAAAGTCTAAAATCAAACGAAAAGAATTCATTTAACTTTCTCATTTACTCTACAAAATATCATTTGATTTTGTTTGCTTTAGCAGAATCGAGGCCCTGGTAGCTATATACTGCGTTCTATCATTGGCACCCGTGCAATTGTTGAAAGTGTTTCAGTGAAAAAATAAGGAATCTAAAGATGATGTAAGCTTGTCGCTTAAGACCCGGGGGCTTGTGGACAAAATGAAATTCTACTAGTAAAATCGTTTCGAAGCTAACACAAAAATGTTCGAAATGTATGAGACTAACTTTAGTGCCCTTTACACGCACGGTCTATCGCGAGTGCTATCACGAGTAAAAACCGATTCGCGTGTGAAAGAACGCGCATGTAAAGATTTTGGAAGATAGAGGGAAAGAGCGCGCGCTCCAGGACTCCAGGACATAATAGAATGTCACTTTGTCTACAGCCAATGTATATATAATATATTTAGGGTTATTTTTTTTTTAGTTTAAATGAAAAAATATTAACAACTGAATATAGTAAGTACTTTACCTTATATAACATTAAATGTTATAACGAAATTTCGGTCCAGTCAGTATTTTTTTGCATCTTCAGATTATTTTGAGTGTTGAATTGCATGCGATATCGTGATAGTCACAGAACTTTATTTATTGTAGTACAGTACATATTCATTTTGTTATTTTTATGACACATAAAATTAATGTGTCTTAAAAATAATTACTTACATACTTAATCAGTATTATAATTTATTTACCATCGCATACTAGTGAAATCAATTGATCTGAAACTTCATATTACATAATATTGTTAGTAATACAATACATCGTCACACCTAATTATTAAATTATCGGAAAAGTATTAGGCAGAGGTAAATAAATACCTATTCAGATTAACTTTTCAAATGAGCAAATCAAAAAATACTCTTTCATATATTATTAATATTCAATTGCGAGATTAATTAAACCGTAGTAACGATATAAATAATTTAAAAATACTTTTATTTTTGTAGTTATTTTATAAATAGAATTGTTAATCCATAGTGGTAATCAAGAAAAATAATACACATTTAGGGTGTTGAAATCATATTATTCTACTCTAAATATTGTAATACTGCATAAGATGAACTGAAAGTAATTTCTTTAGCTTGTACAGCCAACATAGTATGGCCGTTAAAATCTAAATAATCCGCCCTTCATGTCAAAGTTCACATCCTCATGGCGCCAGAGAACGACAGAGAATAATCTGCCATGTCCGACTACGAACTAATTTTATATTATATTATGCCTAGGTCACGGCTTCGCACGAAAAAAATCATATAAATCTTATAACCCCATTGTTGTCCGTTAAGTTTTATTGCGCGATAGTTTTATTTTGCGATATTTCAGAAGATATACTACCTGACTAGTTTTGTAATAGCATAATAGATGTCGCTAGTTGTACTCTTAAGTCTTAAACACCATTTACATAATTCGTTAAACGTGCAATTAAACTTCAAATTAAATAATTTTATTAAGTACATTATTATAAGTATCTAATCTTAGTTTGATTTTTGCTTTTATTTTGCTGCCCTGCGAAATTAAGTTTATAATTGAACACACAAGTAAAAGAACCGCTGATTTTTTTTTGAAATTTAATTTTAAGAATACTTAGCACTTGCTTAAAGCCGAGGGGCCTTATCTAAATTAAATTAACTAGTACGTAATGTTAACTTTTAAACTTTCGCGTTCCATCCATCCAAACGTCAGGCATCCAAAGGTATGTATATACCTTTAACGTGTATCGCGTTAAGTCCCGTTTACGTATAATAGTACGTAATGTGTTTCATAAATTTAAAAATTCAACATAATATTATGTTCAATTGCTTTTTCAAATAATCACTTGTGTCGCGAGTTGAGGCCTGGATGGACGTATTAGATTTTGCTATCAAAAATGAACGAAATATTTTTTTTAATTTGGAAACGTCAACGTGAATTTAACTCGCCTGATGGTAAGCTAAAGGTAAAGTCTCAGGACCGGGGGTCACCACTACACACACCGATAGTGCTGCAGTGGCGGCCCTCAGCTTGACGGCCTCATTAAATGCTTTTTTACTCCCCGCTTAAAGGACCCGGGACTGTAGGAAAAAGGAACATTCATTAATGATATGAGTTAGACTAATAACACTAAAATGATATTAGAAAACATTTTTTTGCACATTTTGTAAATAATCTAGCATTGAAATAGATTATGAAGTTACATTTCCTGTTATACAGAAATAAATGAAACAAACATAGTTAAGTAGGCATGTTTTATATAATATAGATCCTTGTTTGTAAGTAGTTATATCCATACAAAGCTCAAAGGGCTAAAATTAGTTAAAGTAGGTAATTGTTCTGAAAATGTAAATAAATATTTCATAATATAATACCCAAAAGCACATTATTTTTATAGTTTTAATAACGCCGCTGTAAGATGAAGAAGATTTAAATACACTAGCTTCTGTCACATAAGTATTTTTATTCTTATGGATTTAAGTAAAAATAAAATGTAAAAAATCGTTATTATTTTTTTTTCAACATTTTTGAACTTTTTTGACGCTTTTTTCGTTATAAAAAAATACAGCATAATATTCAGCTTTAAAATGAATTGAACACATTTTTATACCATGATAGTTATAATTTACATACATAGGCTCACGTCTTTTTCCCTCCGGGGTAGGCAGAGACAACAGAGCGTCATCTGCCTCTGTCCGTTACGGCCGTATAATAATATAAATTAAGAATTTATCAAATAAGTGCATTATGATTTATAAACACAGTACACAAAATGTGGACATTTTTATGCCATGACTCTCGTATTTTCAAGAGAGATATTTTTTCTTTCAGTACTTAGTACAAGTGTGGCTGGACTATTGCAATATGGTCCGTTATAGACCCAGCGCAAACCGCGGCGGAGAGCATTTAAGTCAACATTCAATATGAACCTTAATAGTCTGGATATACGGTCAATTATTGTAAGTATATCAAGAATATTCAAACGCCTCCAGCAGTGTGCGCTGGGCCATAAGTATACGTTCCTCTTAGAACCAAAAAGATATAAACATTTGAGTATTCTGATCGTTTCTTTATAACATATTTTATTTACATTTTAAAGTTATATTTTTTTATTATTTTACTAAGCATAATTTCGTAATTTTTTGTAATTTCTAAATAAGTGCCGAATTGTCTCGTATGTAATGTATATTTAATGTACAAATTCGCAAAAGATATTATAACATAATATGTTTGATTTAATAAAAAGTTATTGTTGTATTTCATTTTATATCATTCCTTATATCATTAAACGAATTTATCAAATTCAACGTACAGTCAGCAGCATAAGTTGATGATCATATCCAATCGTCAAAAGCAAGTGATGCCACAGAGCGTTAAAAATACGTATTGCGACAATTTCGATTCATGGTTTGTATAGACCTCAACGTCTAAAATTGCGAAAATTATTTAAGAAATGACAGCCTGGAACTAATAAACCAATCTTTTTAACGCTATACAGGGTGTATTTTTGAAACGGGGCAGTAAGGGCAAGTACCTTAACCGTTGCAGTTACAGCAAAACGTTCATAGAAGACCTTCCCTAACTTTTTGACATATTTTGAACTGCATTCACAGATTTTGTAAAAAACTTACAGTTGGCAAAAAAAATGCAAAAAGTCCAAAAAAAATTTTTTTATGCCAATCGATTCTATTTCATGTGGGGATCAAAAAACTCTATGAGACCATTTTAGCTTTCAGTACTAGGAAAGACAGAAATCGCCAAAAACGTTTCCCATACATTTCGGCAACAGAAACAAATTTCTACGATGGTCTAACTTTTTGTTATGGCCAGGAAGTGGGTAGAATTGACTGTAAAGTAAATAAAAAGAATTTTTACCCTCAAATTTCGAATTTGATTCGAAAAAAACGAGATGGACGAATGGCCCCTGTCGGAATTGCGAAAAGTTCATTTTCAACAAGATGGTGCTCCGCCACATAACAGTCACCTTTCACGTTACAATTTGAGCCGCCTATTCGGTACACAGTGGATAGGTACACATGGTCCATCACAGTGGCCACCTCGTAGCCCCGATCTAACACCACTTTATTTTTTTTTATGGGGCTTCGTGAAAAACGAGGTGTATAAGACGACGTACGCCAGTGTTCAAGAGCTCAAGGATGCATTAATGACCATTTTACGTAATATTCATCCCAGAACATTATTAGCCGCCATTCGTTCAGTGCAAAAAAGGATAGACTTATGTATTCGTGAAAATGGCAATCATTTTGAGCAATTTATTTCATAAACCAATTTCTTAAATGTTTAAATGATTTTTTTTATTTAAAAAAGTTCAAAATTTTACCTGACCTATGAGTTTCGAGTTGATTTATCATATTTCCGTACGAATTGTATGGGAAACGTTTTTGGCGATTTCTGTCTTTTCTAGTACTGAAAGCTAAAATGGTCCCATAGAGTTTTTTGATCCCCACATGAAATAGAATCGATTGGCATAAAAAAAAAATTTTTGAACTTTTTGCATTTTTTTTGCTAACTGTAAGTTTTTTACAAAATCTGTGAATGCAGTTCAAAATGTACCAAAAAGTAAGGGAAGGTCTTTTAAGAACGTTTTGCTGTAACTACAACGGTTAAGGTACTTGCCCTTACTGCCCCGTTTCAAAAATACACCCTGTATAGCATCACCTACTTTTGATACATGAATAATGATCATCGACATTGCTGACTGCACATACCGCTTATTTTTAAATTTCTTTACTTATGTTAAACTTAAGAACAATAAGTTACCTTTTAGTAACCAAAGATGTATTATTTTTTGTATCTCAATTAATAAATTGTATTGTATAAATATTATTGTATATATATATCTATATATAAAAAAACACGTTTAAGTATCCGTAGACGATAAATCTATGTACTACCAGTTATATATTTTGTCATATTTTAATATTACAACAATATACAATACGTAAAATGAGTTTTATTGGGTTTTGCTCCGCTGTACCCTTACACACCTACTGACGTGAAACCTTAATTGAAATGGTTGTGTGATATAAAATTTAGCGTAGCGGTCGGTGGTATTTGATTGCTACGATAGGGGGCGCGGCTTCGATTCCCGCTCAGTCGAAAAAAGTATTTATGTAGGTTTATCCGCTTCTAGAGCCCATAACACAAGCTAGTTAAACTATGTTTACTTTGGGTCTAGAGAGCGCTGTGTAGAATATTGTAAAAATATTTAAATAAATTAAGTACTTAGGTAAAAAGTTTGCAAACATTAAAAATCTTAACACTAAAAGTGGCCATATTAGATTTTCTTTTTCTATTCACAGTGAACGAAGCCCTTTCATGATATCCATAACGTGGTACCTAGTTGTGGAAGAATACGTAAGCCGCCATTTTGTAGCTGCGGCCATCTTGGATTTACAATGATACAGAATAGATTGATTAACTTTTACTGTCACCAAAAATATGTGCCAAATATCAGAACAATCTGTCCACAGGAAGGGGGTCAATTTTCTATTCCTAGATTTGACCCAAACAAACAGGTCAACTTAAATAAAAGCGTTTAATAAAAAAGGAAAAACAAACTAATAACTCCTAGTTTAATATGTTTCAATGCCAACAATCTTTGACTCATTAGCAAAGAGATTATTACTATTAGGATTCTCTTTCGTCGCTAGCAACCATAGCAATATTATAATCTGGAAGTCCATATCTTGAATATCCTTCTTCAAAGTCGCAACCGCCTTCTTAGCTGTCACCAGCGGCGAATTATCGTTCATAGACGAGCCCTTCGATTCTGTCCTCTGCTTTATATTTTCAACTTTATTAGTCAATTCATTCAACATTTCTTGCCTCTCAGTCACTCCTACGCTAACCTCTTTGTATTCATTAGTCACTTTATTCAACTCGTCCAATAAAGAAATGTATTCTTTTATCAAAGGGTCAAATTGTTCGTTCAATATATTTTCTCTTGCCGCTATCTTATCCATAACAGAACTTATATTTCCATGCAGTTTATTCAATTGAGTACCAGTAGTTTTAAATCTTTCAAACAATTCATCTCTATACGTCCGCATTTGGGAATGTCTTGCTCTCCAATCACGCCCATCAGCAGATATTTTTAGTCTCAAAGCAGGGGCTACTCTTTCTAATTCTAACTTCCACGCCTCCCAGTCATGAACTTTTTTAACTATAGCAGATTCTGGTTCTTCACCGTTAAACTCTTCATCAGATTCGCCAGAATATATCGCCATTTCTTCCTCTACCTTATCTAGAAATATTTCTGTTTCATCTTCAACTTGGTCCACATCATCAGGCGATTCTTCTGTCTCAGGGATATCTACAATTGGTTTCTGCCATTCGAAATCCTCTTTCTTCAAAGCCTCATCTGCTAATATGTTGAGGATGTAACAGACTTGTTCGCCGTAGCCTTGTTTTAGTTTATGAGATGAGAAGTCAATTGCGATATCACTTTCTCTAAGTATATCAAGTATAGTCGCAATGATACTGTTTGGATCATCCTCTTCGTTAGGCTGTTCGAATTCTTTACCAGTTTTTCTGATAAGCCACGCAGCAGTTGACGCGAAGACGTAGAATTGTTCGCCAGGATTCGTTCCGGTAATAAAATAGTACCTGCTCATAGTTTTCATTTTTATTTGAGGTCGTAGCTCTGTGTCCATTTTTAACAAACGCAGCTTGTCCATTAGTTTTAAATCCATTTTGAGGGACAGAAGCACAATGTTATTTATTTCGTCAATTTAATACGGATTTAATACTGTTTGGCTGTGTCAGTGATTTGTTTGTTTATGTTGTTGCCATAGCAACGCCGCCGAAGTTGTCGTTTTTTTAACACCATGGCAATGGCACCCTAGCTTCTCTGTCTAAACACCTTAAAAACCAAACTTTTTATACACTGGTAACCTATTCATAGGTAATACACCTATATACGTAGGAATCAGGGTAAGCTTAGAGATATATGTTACCAAAGCCCTTTGTCTTCCTTTTGTATCGACCTCTTAGTATTTGTACTGAAAAGCCGTAAGGGGTATTTTTATTGGTAATAGGCTCGCGCTTGACCACTATCTCACCTGTTGGTAAGTGATGATGTGGTTGACGGTGGACGGTGGCACGCTTCCCTAAAAGTAACCTATTCACTCTAGACTTGAAGAATTCCAGGTTGTAGCTTTCCGGAAATACAGACTCAGGCAGGGCATTCTTTAGCAGTACGCACGATGAACGTACTGTTAAAACGTTTTGTGCGTATGAGTGTATGAGTGGGATATTGCAACCAGCCCGTGGCAAATGCCCTCTAAAAAGACCCTCTAGAAAGCTGCTCAGAGGCTCTCTATGTGTCCATCGGACTAGAAAAAGGCACAGTGGCAAGCAGGTGGGGGGGGCTAATTGGAAGAACACTGGCCATTGTTATCTTTTTCTAGCTAAACAAGTAAGTATGTACCTGTAACGTAATCAATTACCGAAGCTACAACACATTCAACGATAATGTTATGTACTGTTTATATAATTACATTCGAAAACCACGCTGTATTTATCTTTACTAAGGCCGTATGACTAATACGTGACACACGGACGTGTTCTGTGTCAAGGAATAGTACCGACCGTTTTGTTTTTACCAGGTAAGTGCCAGTCACCGATTACACTGAAATATATTTGACCCAAATGTAAAAATATCAAAGAATTTGCTAAATGTATCATCCAGTAAGGCAAGGTCAATAAGAGTTCAAGGATAAAAATAATGGAAATGAAATGGTCGGGTGGGTTCATTTGAGGAAAATTATATCCCTGCGGATACCACCCCCTACGGCCTGCGGTGGCAGGTATTTTGGACTGGAACCAACTTAAACCGCACGCCGCGCCGTCTTGGGTTCTCAGTTCTCAGACGCCAGGGTGTAAGGTGGCCCGTATAGGTACTTATTATAAGATTATATAGTTCACTTGCCTACGTACATAACAAAAAGCGAAGTAATCTATATATAAAAAAAGTCGTGTTAGTTACACTATTTATAACAAGAACGGCTGAACCGATTTGGTTGAAAATGGGTAGGATGGTAGCTTAGAACCAGGAGACGGACATAGGATACTTTTTATCCTTTTTTTGTAGAGAGTGGAGTGGAGTGAAGTGGAGTAGAGAGTGGAGTGGAGAATAGAAGTGGAGGGTAGAGTAGTTCGTTGTATTGGTGGCGATACCGACTTCCACGCGGGCGAAGCCGCGAACAAAAGCTAGTATATCTTAATGTTATATCTAGTTATTAGTTATACTATCAGAAGAAGAGACGAGCGTTATCGTTTAGGTAACTTACGCCTTATGCCATAAACCTTTTACCACACTTGCCACCGGTTTATATTAGGTACCTATGTTGGTTTGGTTCAACCAAACGCGAAATGATCGCGGACAAACAAACATACAAACATACAGGTCAAACAGTGAACTTCGTTTTATATTTACATACTAAAAAAAATATTCGCGAGAACAAAAATTTGTGGCAACAACCCACCATTAAATCTATAACATTCCTGATTCATCAAAACAACTATTCACGATAATTTCTGTATGTACTACGATTATAAATATAAACTACATGGTATTAAAATCCAGCCGGTTGGTTTGGCTCGTCGCCCGCTGGTTCCGTGTGCCCCAACGAACGTGTCATCGGGCACACCCGTGCTCACCTTGTAACAAATCATTTATTTTTAACACGTTGTTATGGAAAACTAATTATCTACTGGCTGCCATTGAATACGAGAGCAATACACAGGGTTAAGTATGTATTAATTTCTCTGTTTTAATTAAGATAAGTAGTTAGGTCTACATAAAAGGGACTCATTCGATATTAAACTTTTGCGTTAACGCGAAATTTTTAACGGGAATTAACGCGATCATATAAAAAATGTCGAAAATGTGCGAATAGATGAAGAACCTGCTACCTCATGGACTCGACGATGGAGGGTGTGCACACTGCGCAGCTGAGACAGTCAGCCTTCGACCATGGATAACGGAATTAACGCGATCATGGTAGGTCTACACCTACCATGATCGCGTTAATTCCCGTTATTATTTTAGTACCTATATCATTCGATAACTGTCAATCGATCAATCAATTAGCCTATAGACGTCCACTGCTGGACATAAACCTCTCCCAAATATATTATGCGCAATACCACTTTTCTTTCGATTCTTCGCCGTCCGCATCCAATCTATCCCAGCTAGGTTCCTTTTTCAGGTCGTCGGCAGATAAAGACAGAAGAAACAATAGTGCCGTAAACGTAAAATGTGTTTTTTGTTTATCAATGTTTGCATTTTCTGACCCTTCTCGGTTGTCTTTACTACCTCTTATACAGGTACTTACAAACTAATGAATTACTTATTTAAGGTAATGAATGAATAGGTAGGTAGGTATTCATGAATGTTTGGAATGAAGTAGAAGCAGCTGGCGGGCTCTCTGCCTACCCCTGGGGGAAAGGGCGTGATTCATACATAATGTACCTTTGTACTGTAACGGCTTCAGGTAGTCCGATAATAAACAAGATTAACGCAATATTTGGCCACGGATTAAACTCTTGAGTTGAAGGAAGTTACTGTTAAAATAAGCATTAAGTTGCAAACATTATCACTTGTGTTACCAAAAGTAATAAATGTTAAATTGGTTTTGCACATTATTGTACATTTCCTACTGATAAACTGAAATGCCAAGCTGAAAATATCCTTGAAGTTTTACATCCTACCATTCTAGCCTGCACAGCATGGATAGGTAGAGGGGGGAACACTACTTACGGTGGAGGTGAGCGCTGACGCGTCACAAGGTGGCCACCCTAAACCTACTTCTGGGTCGCAAGTCCCAGTCACCGTCACGGGATTCCTCTCTGTACCACGCCATGGACCCGGCGACCACACGGTGAATGCTGAGAATAGGAACTCTCTATGATCTCTATCCTGCTTCCTACTGATATAAATGTGACAGTTTGAGAAGATATTTGATAAGCACGTTCAAACTTACGAACGGATCTGTCTGCTGAGCATTTTTGTACAGGTCTATATACACCTGGATAGATTAGGTAGGTATATTCGGGAATAACACATAGGTACCTAGGCACTTTTTTATCCTTAGAACAAGTTCCCGTGGGTTGCGAGATTGGGATCAGAATTCCACATAATCTATGCGAAGCTTTACTGTTGCCCGCGGCCCGCCTGTGTTCCTAAAGCTCGTGAAATTTGTCTGAAGCCAATGGTGGGCTCAGCGGGCTGTTGTCTCTGCCTATTACCGGAGAGAGAAAGCCGTGAATATAGGTATGTGTGTATGTAAAACAAAAAAGCCTCAATAAAGACCGGCTTTATCTCGTGTTACTGTACGATATAAAATTAGAAACGTTGCACGAAGTACGAAGCCGGAGTCGGCCAGTCGCGGGCCCGCGTTCTTTATGAACGGACGTATCTATACTGTAATAAAACAATTTATCTCCTGTTTTAAACGTTGTTTGTGACGAAACTATTTTGTGTTGATGCTATTTTAACTGGTGATTGTGCCTGTTGTGCGTTTTTTTAAATCAAAGACGGATTATTTGTTGGATTTTTACGATTGTGATGAATAATTGCTGAAGGTAAGTTTGATACAAAAGCTTTTAATTTATATTTATTTAGTTTTACACGCAAGTAGTTATACCTTCTAACTCGTATTGAAAGAATGACATTGAGCAATGAAACTGAAACTTTACTTTCATCCGAAAGTGTAGGTTCTTTTACTATCATAAAGTGTAATACGGATACGATATATTATTGTTAACTGATAAGATAACAAACTCATTAAATCCTTTCATAAATTATTATTTACGTAGATAACTTGTATTGACACGTGACCGCAGCTAACTTTCTTTAAAACAAAACTAACGAAGCAAGCAAGACCTACCAAATTAGCTAAAAACACCCTAACCGATAAACTAACCGATTCTTCCACTTATAAACGAAAATATACCTACTACCTATTACCTATTATGTACTTTATGTAGGTAGGTATTCTGTGCTATACAGGTACCTACTTTTTAAGGTAAGTACAACGGTTTTCCTGTAGGTTCCATTTATAAAATTGTCACGTCAAACTGGTTGTAAGTTGTCCAGTTCACATACCTACTTCACATGTGAAACACCCGCTAGTTCGCAACATACTTTTTGTACTTATTAAGAAAAAGTTAAGTCACACTAAGTCCTAATTCGCTTTGAACTAGGTAGGTACTTACCTACCTATTACTTACCAAAGGCTCAAAGCTGATGTTCTTGCAGATATCAAAACTGAGCAAAGTTGGATACTTTGGTGGGTAATTATGCCGACTCCTCATTAATAAATAGGTACAATGGACTATGTTTCCTACACGCCTCATCGTCCAAAATTTTTCAAATTACCTACCTACCTACTTTAAAAAACGTTAAAATGTGGGTAAAGTTAGCCGGTTTCATGATACTTACGTGGCTTAGTTTCAAGACGTTATCTCGTTTAAAAAAGTAAAATTCTAAACTTTATTTAACTAATACCTGGGTAAGTATACCTATAACACTCAGCTATAACATTAGAATTAGAAGGTTTTTACTGGGTCAGTAGCACGAGTGTGGTGCTCTTGGTATATACACACGTCGCCGTCGGTAGGCCACGGTGACCGCACCCCATCAGGTGGTTCGTGTGTTAGCCTACCACCTACATGGTGTAAAAATATATCCCAGGTCTACTTCAAATTTCCAAATGTTAACAGCTAAGTAAATAGGTGTACACGTCCCATTTCATTTCTTATTTAGGTAGGTATTTCTAAAAAACCGTAGGAAGACTGATTTAGAGCATTCAGACCGGAATGTCTTTTTAGCATTTAGGCAGTACCTGTAAATTCATCTTTAAATCCCTAGGGCAGATAGGTACCTAATGCCACCCTTTTTTTCCATGCGGAAATCCTCATGGATACCCACCCCGCGGACAGTGGGGCAGGTTATGTCGGACTCTTACCGACTAAAACCGCACGCTGTCTTGGGTCTTCTGATACCAGGGTGTAAGGTGGCCCAAAGACCTAATGCCACCCTCATTCCCACTATTGTAACTCTTTTACACCAGGAATCCTTGTCGTTGATCCTGGTCCAGGATCAACTATAGTGACCCACGATCACGATCATACCGAGTAATGACATTCGGGAAGTCCCAGGGAAAAGTATGAGCAATTTCATCATATTTAGATAAAAACGTTGAACACTGACCGAGCAGTGATTCGACTAGCTTAAACGAATGTTGCTTGCTCTTAAAGTGACCATGACCAGTAAGAAATTGAGTGACACAGTGATCGACCTCAAGCCATGTCATCTCCAGTCGCTGACGAACAACTGGAAAACAAAAATGCAAACAGATAGGTACGTACCTTTTTTTATCGTGTGGAAATCCCCATGGATACCACCCCCGTCGGCTATCGGGGGTGGTTATGTCGGGATCGAACCGACTAAAACCGCACGCCGTCTCGGGCCTTAATTATCAGGGTGTAAGGTTACCCAATAGGCATATCCCTCGCACCCCAGCTGACTCCGGGCCATCTACGGTTTTAAGATGGCCCCCTCGACCCCCCGATAAGGGGGGTTGGGACAGCATTGTGCCACTTCGCCGACGCGCGACGGTGAGGTGTAAAGTGACAAGCGGCCGTCCTGTCACCCACCTAGGTAGGTACTTCCGTTTTCCACAACTCCTGATGAGGTTATTCTTGTCTGGAAATGTATGCTAATCACACTCAGCAAATACTGGCATGTTATATACGATAGATAAATACCAAAGATGTTAGAATACGTTCTGGAATCTCGAAGTGCAATGCAACTATGACACATGCGTCACACCTCTTTGTGCCAGATATGCAGATATGAATAAGTTGCTCCGAGATCCGCTTTGCAAACCACTGCTGTTTTAGATTCTATAAGCGTTTTTCACAAAACTCTGCCTTTCTCTTTATAATATTAGTTATTCTATGTCCTCAGCTTACCATCCGGCGTGGTAAAGTCATGTTGACGTGCCTATATTAATAAAAAACAAAGGAGATTAGTAGCACATTGCAACTGATTAGATAGAAACTGCTATCTAATTTAATATTGTTGATAAAAAAACAATGCATAGTCGAATGGCTTCCTAACACATAAATACCTAAATGCCCAAACCCATCTTAGGAGATGGATTTATGCCCTGGCATTTTGGGCTGATTGAATAAACGCCCGTTTAAATGCCCAAGATCATAAACCCATCACTGAGAGTGCTGCAATGGGATTATCCAGTTTAATATCTGAGGTAATCTTCGGAACCATTGCACTTTTGGAAAGATTCATCATATCAGCCGAAAGACGTCCACTGCTGGACAAAGGCCTCCCCCAAGGATCTCCACGATGACCGGTTCTGCGCCTCTCGCATCCAGCGGTTTCCCGCGACCTTTACCAAGTCGTCGGTCCACCTTGTCGGAGATCCGACCTTGGAAAGATTATTTCACCAATAAATGGGGACATTAGGACATATACTACTACCTAGGTAATATTATGTGTAAATTAAGATGGCATAAAAAGAAACTAGCATAAAATGAAGCGAAGCGAGAGCGGGTTGCTAGTTCATTAATATTTCACGTCATTCATTTCGCAAGACGAAAACGAACATCGCATCTCAGTTGTTTATTTTCTCTCCGACTGAGACGAAAGGGTTGCCTTGCTTGTAAAGTAACCGAGTTATTGAAACTCGTAAATTGAAATATTTCAGTGGCCCAATTATATCTAAAACGTAGTTTTATATAATCGGTTTGACAATTGAAACTTGTACTAATCTCACAGACTAGGCAATGACCTCGATTTGATTCAGATTAAATAAATATATGTATATGTTTTTTAACTATGTCGAGTTCATTTTGACATAATAGGTAGGTATGCGTTTTTTTTTCTTTGCAACACCTTTTGCGTGATATGATAATAAGTTGCGATAAGTTGGCCTTAAACACTGGTTGATTAGTTTAATTATATAAATTTTTATCTTTATTTTATTGCTCTTTGATAAAAGATTGCGATAAAGCCTTTCATATCCAATAAATATATTAAAGACTGATAACCTATTTTACATGACCTTTTTCCTATTAGTCATTAAGGTATGGGGCAATCCGGGCAATGCAAACCTTCGAAATCGGAAAAACTAAAACTAAACATCAATGATACGTCTTTAGCATAGCATTAAAAAATTAAGACTTAGTTGCAACAAGTTTTTTATAATTTCATGAAGAAGGTCAATGACATCTTCCCTATTTGAGTAAGTGGTACCGGAGATTAGACACAAGACAGTCTTAAGACAGACTATTGAAAGAAATAAATTAAAATTTGTTTTACGACGTTCAAGGTAGGTATACACCAGTAGAAATCATAATAAGCGCTCAGCTTTAACCAACTCAATTTGCCTATCAATACATATTTGATCTCAATGCCTGTATAAAGACACCTCACTCCTTTTCTTTATTTAAAAGCAGCACATACCGGTAGCCTTACGTGGTATTCATCACACGCAAGAGAATGGATCTATATCCTGTCCAGTAAATATTCCACTCCATAGATCAGTATTGTTTGTCTAACAAAAGCTAATTGACATAATGTCACACGGAAACCATTGTCTAAAAACGTTATTCTTTTCTAAACAATGGTTAAGATGATATTATTAGTAACTAAAGTGATAGTATTAATAAACATTACGAAAGTAGAAGAAGCGAAAGGTTTAAGTATGTCAGGGACGTGGTAAATGGTAATGCATTCTGCCTACCCCTGTTGGGGTAACAGTACCTATATGTAAGGAAACAGTACCTAACTATAGGTAGGTATAAGAATGTTTTTCATGATAAAATAAGATGGCGTCCAATTACTGAATGTTCATTCCTCAAAAAAACTTTGATCGACAGATTTGAAGTTACTTTTGGGAAAACTATAATGAAATAAAACAAGTTTGATGTTTTCCTGTAGTCGAAATTGCGTTGAAACTTTCAATTGCCCGACCTATTTGAAGGTCATTACTTACCATGTGAAAATTGTTTCATAACAAGCGGCACAAAGTTTACAATTTGCATTTCATGAAATAACAGGAACTACTTATTATCACGGCTACCTAAACCTGGCGAAATAAATAAATACTGAACTAACCATAACTAATGTTTACTGTACTACACTAAACTAAAAAGCATCGAAGAAGGATTTATTATTCCTATTTACCACGCTGTTTACACATCAGTAGTATTTTTATTATTGTCTACAATATTTCACACACTAATAAAACATAAATCATGATTTTTTACGCCCCACTTCAAGGACCTGGGACTGTAGGAGCAAACGCGTAGATACGCTGGTAAAAAATTCCAAATTTTTATGCCTAACGCGGCAAAGAAAAGAGGCACCGAAGCGCTAGGTTCTTGATCGAATTGTTTGCACAGTATGAGGGGTATATATACCACAGCCCTGCACGTGTTGTTCTGTATAGAAAAGGAGGGGCTGGGACTAATTGGAAAGAGCTTATCGGAACACTAGCTATAGTAGAGGTATTAAAATACTGCCAGAGGCAATTTCTCTTCTCTACGCAACTGCAGAGGCATTCAACAACATGTAACGGAAAAAAACCAATAACAAAGTTATGGTCTAAATTCTCGCAACAAGAAGTAGGACATTTGCAACATTTTACACATGCATAAATAAACACTAAACTAAGCATAAACATTTTTTTCAACACATACGAGAACCTAGTAAAAATCGACCGCAATAATTGATCATATTTCATTATGTTATTTGATCTGTCATTATTTATGTTGTTTATTAATAACTATTAATAAGTGCCTGACGATTGAGTTTCTTGTGGGTTTTTTTTTTATAAATTGACTAGTTTTTACTCGCAGCTTCGTGCGCATGGAATTCTGTTACCGTTCTCACGACCCACAGAAACATATTCCTGAGATAAAAGAAGCCTATTTGTTATTCTGTGTTTAAATTTTAGGCCAGTCGTTTTGACGTGAGAGAGTAACAAACATTCATGCATCCATACTTACAAACTTTCGTGTTAAAACATTAGCAGGATCGCGTCGTATCTTACATCTTTCTGATCATCTTTTTTTCTTATTGCTCGGCACCTAAAGGTCGCAACGTGATATTATACTGACTATAACTTTCCCAAAGACCTAGAGGCTATCAAATGCTTGAAAGAATTATTCAAATCTCATACTTACCCAATACCTATGTGCATAGTTCCGGACTTTAGGTTAGCGCATTCGAACAAATTGTTTAGCTTTTGGTATATTCTATCTCAAGAATAACATTACGACTACCTACACTAAGTACTACATTACAGAAAAAATATTTCATTTTTATGTAAGTAAGTACTACTTGGTTGTTTTCCATTCTTTGTTTACGAATCCCACATTGTCTGCTCTTAGCATTGAACAACTCGTAAAACTTACCGTAAATAAACAAAAATTGTTAATTTTCCTTTTGTAATAATATTTATCTTTTTCGAAGGTAATGTTCAAAGAAATTTCGTGTCTTTCTTTGTTCTGATATCTATTAATTATTATAAAGCTTGTTTGTTTGATCGAACGCGCTAATCTCAGAAACTACTAAGTAGTTCGAATTTGACATTATACCTACCTATTCTTTCGTTCGCATTAGATTTGGTTTGTTAGATTTATCAAACCCAAAAACTGGGTTTCTCTTTTCAACAAAAATTGAACAGACATCTTAGCGAAATACGTCTTCTATTATGAATTTATAAGTTTGCTAACTAATTTTATCCTTTATTAGCATAAACCATCAATCACTGCTACTTCTTAAAACATTTTAGATAAGCAATTGACACCTTTTACATCGTTCACAAACTGTGAGTTAGTGTGTGAATGTGGGATTTTTGCAACGTCTCGCCTCTTGACTGCTATGTCGTTCGGAAATAGCCTGTCTGGCTGGCGTGGCGAGTGCTTGGCCTCGGTTTATGCGCTCGCGGCGCCCTCCGACTGACGGACGCGGCGCCCTCTCGCGTATACATGCATAATATATGTAGGTCCTACCTACCTATATACTCGTAGTTACGGATACACATGGACGTTGCTGAATAAACTCCTAAGTCATCATTCTCCGAGCCTCGTTCCAACTCAGCTTTGAAATGCGGTCTAACTACGAAGCGGCTGAACTGCGATATTTTCCGTGAAGCGACTGCCATCTGACCTCAACAACCCATTGGCGATATCGAAGTTCTGTAGTTAGACCAGTTGTCGGACTTTTTAGGGCTCCAACTACCCGTAACGACTGTCATAGTCATAGATGTTTGTATGCCAACCGGGGCTGACGGCTTACCGTGCTCTCGGAGATCTTAATGTGTTGTTTTTTTTTTTTACACTATGAAGTGGTGCTCTTTTGAGCCATTACAAAATAAAAGCAACCTTATTACAAAACCTACACTTTCCACTCTCATTCCAAGTCTCTTAGTCATTCCAGTTCTCGCATTTATTCCTCTCGCACTTCCGATCTTAATGTGTTATGAATAGTGACTCATTCTTAGACTGAAGCGATGTTCTCTCGCGCATTCACGTATATATTCATAAGGATAGGACCTGTAGGGCGAGCAAATGCAAATATTGTCCTCAGTCTCTCATGCTCGCCCTACTCTTCATATAGGTAACGCTATTGAGATATCTCCACCGGTAGTGATGATTAGAAAAATATTCCAACTATCCCTACCGGTGGGGTTATCTCCTTAGAGATATATGAAACATGCCTACACATGGACGTTGCGGAACAAACTCCACGTTAATGATATCGACAGTTGAAAGTCTAAATGATGTAAGCGACAATGGTATTTGACAGGAAAATTCTGTTCAAGTAAAGTGTTTATGATGCCATTTGGGATCATTTCTCTTTGGACATTCGATGTCTTTTGCACATGTGAGCAAAAACTAAGGGTAGCCTCTTTTAACCGTCATCCGCATCTTCAGCAATTTCCAAGTTGCGTTCAAAGTTTGTACTTTGAAGCCTGAGGTTCACTTATTGTTTTTGATTGACCTTTCGACTGCCGTCATACCTCTCAATCCTGAGAGAAAAACCTGCGCCAGAGTCTCGTCAGTTCTTTAGCAGGTGCACGACTTGCAGGTTAAGTTGGCTTGTGCCTCAAGGATTTTGTTAGGTTTTTTTTATAGTTAATAGGCCCGCGTTTAACCATTATCTCACCTGATGGTAAGTGACAATGTGGTCGACGTTGGAGCACGCTTGCCTAGAAGCAACCTATTCACTTTAGACTTAAAGACTCCCAGGTTAAAGCTTTCCGGAAATACAGACTCAGGCAGGGCATTCCACTCCCTAGCTGTACGCATAATGAACGTATTGCTGAAGCGATTCGTGCGTATGAGCGGAATTCCACCATATAACGATAGCGCATCGTTGCCGTTGTACGTCTGGTCGTTCGGTGATGAAAAGGGCTTGGAGGAATCAGTTCTCTAAACTCTGTAAATTCGGGTATTCTTTAGAAAGATCTTGAGTTATCTGTAATATTGTTTGTATTATAATCTAGAATGACGAATGGCGACCTCGTATATCCATCTAACAAAAGCTACCATCGTCAGACTCACCGCTCCAAACCATGCGCATTATATTCCGGCGTTTGTACCAAATATGGCCGCTACCATACCTGTTGTTCTATTGTTGTGTGCTATAACTATTTATCTAAAGATGGCTGTCCTTGTGCGGAGAAGGATGTTGTTTCAACATTTGTAACCAGGAAAAATACTCTAGATATAGCTCGACTTGTAAAATGTTCTCGGATGAGGCATGTTATGTGGGATTGATTATTACCCGAAAGTTGTCGGTTGGTCCCTCTTAGGCCTTGTAAGATACGGGGCCTGATTCTGTAAAATTGAGTTTTTAAAACGAGTAAGTTAACAGTTAAAGAAAACCTGTTGATATTCATTTTTAAGTATCTAAGTACCTACCTACCTACAACTTAATTATAAATGAATCAAACTATGAGTGCTTTTAAAGGTTCGGTAACCTCACGAAAGCTTAGATTTTATTTTGACAGATCATAACGAAATAAGAAAGACTATTTTCTCGATTTTTCCTTCTAATCGAATTGAAATCACGCGTTTGGAGAAAGTGGCGTTACAGAATCGGGTGGCAGCTATCCGGCACTTAAAATCACGTCAAATTCGGCTCATCTACTTCGGAGATTCAGATTCGAAAAAGCCGTTTAAATCATCATCATCATCATCATATCAGCCGAAAGACATCCATTGCTGGAGAAAGGCCTCCCCCAAGGATCTCCACGACGGGTTCTGCGCCTCTCGCATCCAGCGGTTTCCCGCGACCTTAACCGGTATAAATATCTAGATAAATCGAAAAAGACACAAAAAATTTAATTATTTGTCTGTACTTAGGTACGTATTGGTACGAAAACTATTAATTACATTTATTCAGCTTGTGTACATACTTTGTAGTAACCTTGAGATACACTTACTTACTTCTGAAACGGTTGGAATTTTTTTACATTTTCTTAAGGCGCAGTCACAAAAGAAATTTCGTTGGAAAAAATTGTCTAAATTATTTTTTTGTCTTGCATAAGTGAAGTTGCTTCGTTTTTATCTCTATTTCGGCGTAACTAAACACTTGTGATTTCGAATCCCGCGCGGTTCAGAATCTAGACATCTTCTGTGAATATGCAGAAAAAAAAGGTAAGCCTAACTTGAAACATTTATTGTATTTTCTTTTTAGTTAATAATTACCTGTTACAAATACTTAGATATTTCTAGAAATTATCAACAATTATGTCGCGCACTGATATTTTTATAACCATGGATGTAAAGTCATTATCTTCACATTACGAGATTTTAGAGACTTACATTTCATTATCATTAAATTTCAAATCTTCCGAATTAATACACCTCAAGCCTCCTTTCTATATATCATTCCTCGAATAAATACTCCGAAAAACACTTAGTCGGCACCAGAATCACAGAAAACCATTAAGAAATATCTTTGACTCTGATAACTAAAATGGAGGACCTATGTAGAGATATACCTTCTACCCTTTATGATAATGGAATGGAATTTTTTGTCACATAATAGGGTCTCTAATCGCTTTTAAATATAATAAAAACTAAAGTGGTACTATTCTAGTAGTATATAAAAACAATGCCTGTTTAACCGACCTCAAAAAAGGGGAAGATTCGCAATTCGACTGTATTTTTTATGTTTGTTGCTTTAGGATTTTCGATTGAGTAAACTTTGATTTTGATCTTGATGATTTGATGTTTTTTTTTTTATTTAATAGCTGGTGGTCCCATTTCAATTTGCTCTGTCGAAGTCGGTTGTTTTCTTTTAAAAGTTTTTTAGTTATTTAGAGTTCCGTACAGCGAGTTCCCATGTCAGCGTTTAGCTTCATTATCTGCTGACTGCAGCTAGAATTTTGTCAATGTATAATTACCCTCTGCCGTAAAGTACACTTTACTAACGTTGAAAAACGTGCTTTTTTGCGAATTTGCGCAATTACGCAATTAATAATAGTACCTATCTATGTTTATGTAATTGTTTTGTCGACGTTCCAAAATGAATGAAAACGACTCACTTTTTTGTGGTCACCTTTATGGAAGTTTGCACTATTTGAAATTGGAATCATGTTTTTCTTAAACGCGTTTAGGCGCTTGTGTAGTCAGTGTAGTGGAGTTGTAGATTAGTTAATCCTAATGGCGGACTACATTATGCAGCAAAATTCATTTAGCAAACCTCAGGAGAAATGTAACCAAGTTACTTAGTTCGTACGACATTTCTTGCCGGCGAACGTGGGCTCATATGTAACGTGTTTCGTGTGAGCCTTTTATCAGAAACAAGTTTGGAAAGTTAATTCCGGTCGTCGAACCCGTAAACATTCTCCTATCTGTGTCTCGCATTTTAGCGACAACGTCCGTCTCCGCCATGACACTTTGAAAATGTCACCTTTCGAACGTATTTACATTGCCGAATGATATCACACACATGTTCGTTATGTATTTTTGGATAAGCTGAATAATGAGCTGCATGTGTTGCAACGTCTCTTGCATTTTTTCACAAAAATGTGCGAAATTTTTTTCATAATCGGCTGAAGGGAGAGGTTATGCGCAATACAGACCTACCTACTTATTACAGGAAATAGGTATTCATTAAATAGGTAGGTATGTATTAAACATAAATATTTAGAAATTTTAAGAAAGCAAACTTTAAACTTGACATTTGCAAAATTGCCGCGTTTTTTTTTGAGTTATGTTAAGAAAAAAAACTTCCATTAGCAAAAAATTTAAACAAGTGCCAAAAAAGGGTTCGTTTAATCGCTATTATTTAACAAGCAACCCAAAAAATAATTTAACTGACGATAACACATGCATAGTATTAACTATTAAGTACTTACCTACATAGACGGCATACCTAAGTACAGACCTTAACATGTACCTAAGTACTTGGTCGTTTTTATAACCTAAGTCTACAGTCCGTAGTCCGTAGACCTCATTTGAAGAGTTAAATTCCGTGAGTGATAGGTGTTTGTGTCACCTACATTCTGTTAAAGAACTAAATACCTAGTCATTTTGTGTACATAATGTAACTTCGACGCGACAACTTAAGGTGCTTCACACGATACAATTTTATGTCCAATTTATTAACACTAATTTAATTTAATGACAAAGAAATTGTGTCGTGTGGTTTGAAATATTGATGTTCAATGTAGGTAATTGGGGATGGAAATTGGCAAATCTGTTAGGCAATCAATCAATAAATTGAGTCGCTGAAATTGGGGTTTACTATCAAATGTCACTTGTATTGGAGGTACCTGCCTCAATTTGTTTTTTAACCGACTTCGAAAAAGGAGAAGGTTCTCCATTCGGATGTTTAGGTATATATTTTTTACTGTATTGCTCATACCTGTCCGTTGGCTAGAGCTCGTTTGATTAAACTGCTTTGTTTGAATTATCATATGCTTGCATGACTACTATCGTACCTACGTTGGACATCAGTGTGTGAACGCGCAAAACAAAGCATATCTAATAAAAAAATCAATTTCCGTTGTATTCTTTCGAAGGAGGTCTCTGGGAAAATGACTCATACTTTATAGTGACGAATACTGAGCATTCTATAGAGACAGGTTTATGGGCAATTGAATATCTACGGACATTATGCAGTCTACATATTCAAGTGCCTCAGACCTTTATTGGTTTTTTTTACCACGTAGCCTAGGGCCATGTGTAGCACCGGGGCGTCACGCTCGCACTGCCGACCCTGTAAAAACATTCTAATATTCTTCTAGCAAAACCCTATATTGTGGACGCTAGGGAAAACCACAGTGTAGGTCCAAAAGCTTTTGTAAAATTTTACGATAGATTTTAGACTATTTTCGACCTACTGAACGACACTAAGACCTTCGTCTTATCTATCTATCTTATATTATATATGTCATATAAGTTCAAATTAAAAATTGTTCAAATAGTGAAGCTTGTGAAAATCGAGATCCATTTTATTATTGGAATATCAAATATTTGCACTTCATCCTACCATATTTTCAAATATTGCATATTGAAGCATTTTTAAAGCTGACCTCTCCACATAACTGTAAATACATGGAACAGTCGGATCAGTCTAATTAAAAATACGCTGTACGTACAGTTAGCAGCAAAATTGAAAAATATTTTAATAACGGTCACTTAATAGTTCTTTAAACATTTTTTTTGGGAAATTTAATGACTTTCTCAAAAAAATAAATTAAAAATTTAAAGGCCACCAACATAGCTAAGAATACTCCGGACTAATTTACCTGTTTAACAAAAAACATCAACAAGCGACTCATCCGTTCGGGAGTTACAGACTCCCCGTAACACTCCCTTGTCAGGGGTTAAAAACAAATTTATAAATCAAAAAATGTTCATCTACTTTTGATGCTGACTATACATACTTACTGTTAAGAGCCATACAGAATTTTAAAAAATTACGAAGCTGAACCTTTTCATTCTGTGAAAAAAATGCTGTTTGAAGATTAAAGATTGGGACACACACATTACATTCAAAATTTTGTGAGGGCTTATGAAGTTTAGTACTTATCGGGAGAGTAAAAGCACGTACCTACTTATTTTAAATGTTTTCTTTTTAAAGTATTAATTTGAATGCCTGATGAAATGATATCATTATTTTGAAGGTCTGTGCGGAGCAAAACTGGTGAAGTTTTATACATTTGACTTTTAACTTTGCAATCACATGGACTTAATCAAATTTAATTAATAATGTGAATTTTTCCGACGTTATTTAGAATCCGCTTTATATTCATTCAGATTCTTATATTATGTTAAAAAGTTGAAAAAAAGTAATAAAATCTGAGATTGAGTCTTTATAAATTTTTGATTCATCCGGTCATTAACTGAATTCAAATCAGCTATCTGATTATTTAAAAACATGTTAGGTATTCGTTATAAATACATTATCGTAATTAACCAGATATATTTTATTCGGAAGTTATTACGTGTTTAAGTTGTTTTAAGCTTCTAACAGGTAAGTAAATAAATATATTTTATTTTAGATTTCTTGGAAAAAAAATTCAAGGCCGTTTAATGCCCCTAGCATTTTTAGGTTAAGCGGAAAATATAAATAAATGTAATTAATCAGAAATTAATTATAAACTACTGCTATTACGAGTAGATTAATTAACGAGTAACGACCAACGCCTCCTTCCACGTTCCTTGTATGAATGCCAATAAAATTGATTGGTTGACGTTTGACGTATGTCTGTATCTCTAATGGCGTTCTTTAATTAAATCAGTATAATAGTGTCACTTCCTTGTTGTGCCACGCTTAAAAAGGAAAAAAAATCAACATTTTCGCGCCAAATTCTGTGACTTTCTTTTGACGGTTATTATTCATTTATTCGACAGTTAATATTTATTATTTGTGATTTTATGAATTATATTTAATTTAGTGCGTATTATCGTACATTCACAATAAATAATAGAAAAAAATGCATGGAGCAGACAATCGTTTTTTCATCTAAATAGTGAGTGCCAAGAAACGAATCAAGAAAAAAATATTTGCTCCAATTTTCAAATAAGAATATTTTTGCTGATCTGTAAAAAATTATTCATTCTAATTTTTATCAGTATATTTCAAAATTTATAATTAAGATGTGCTCCAATTCTGAAATAAGGTTATTAATTAATATTAGTCATTCTAATCTAATTTCGAAAGATGCTTAATTTTATTTGTGATTTTGGTCTGCTTTTAATTTCATTATGAGTTATTACTGAAAAAGCATAGTTTAGTGGTTTAGTGTTTAGTCTATTGTGGTGATGCGATTTTATTAATATTAACTTGGAGTGAAGTAGAAAATAGTAATTATCAGAGATGAGACCATTAGCAACATTTAAGAAAACTAACCGGCAAATGTAAGTATATTCACGATTCCTACAATAATTTTCATTTTGGTTTGCATTCTATAGGTACTTATAATATTTTGTTTATGGTTTCGTAAGATCCCATTACATAGGACTACTTTAGTGTATGTCTGGCCAATTTCTCGATCTATTGGACAATAGCCATTAGAATTTGGTACCTACATATATATAGATTTGGGTGACGAAGACCTATCAAGTAGGAATGTATTTAAGTAACATAATAATTTATAGTACTTATACCCAACGTACCTAAGTGATTCCGGTAGGAAAGGATTAAATTTAAAATATTTATGAACCCAAAAATTTTACATAAATGGAATCTTCAGTTGATTTCTTTTGGTTTCTTGTGTGAAAGTAGCAGTTTTCATTCCGATTTTTTTCAATTTCGCGCAAATTGCTTGTAATTTCAATAAAATCTTTTAATCTCTCAGTATAGGTACTGCAAACGTAAAAAGTTTGCATGAATATTCAATCATCAGTCGCATAAACCTACATACGGCTACATAACATGATTAAATAGAATTTCACCTTGAGCCGCGAAAGCTGTAACTCAGGCCGAATCATTTGTGATCTGTGCCTGTGCCTTATGTTTGTGGAACTATTTTAATATTCAATGACTTTTGCACTATGATTATTAGAAATCCAGTGTCAGGGTGTATTTATTAAATTTTTCTACATTATTAATATTAATACAAAATTATTGGTAGGTAGTTCAAATACAGCAGTCTAATTATAAAAATGTAATTTTAAAATGGAAATCTTGGAAGAAATAATCACTCATATTTATATTTTTTTACGTAGCTTGTAATTAAGGCCATGTCTACCACCACATGGCTATCTCAAACAATTAAGGCGAAAATATTTCCTTCAGCTGAGAGAAAAGAATCATAAATCAGACGTGTGCAAAACCTTATCTCGCCATCAAGCGCTAACCCCATTTCCTGGCTGGGATCTGAGTTAATAGGTGCAGCTAATGAGATAGTTTTAGCAAGTTAGCAAATTAGACCTTAGGCTTTATAGAATAAACACTATTTTCGTATACTCGATAAAGAACAATTTTCATGTAATTTGTACATTATCTTGAAAGTATGTTTACTAATCTAGAGCAAAGTTGTGTGATGTATTGATGTGCACACACGTTACCGTCCATTATACTAAAAACCTGTTTGTTTTCAGCAAACCAACAAAAAATCTAATCTGACATTTATAGATAGACATTGACGTTTGGAATGCATCAAAATAAGATGATGACGTTCGGAATTTAAATCAAAGTTTGACATTTGTAAGATAGGTACGCCTTATCGTAAATATTCTTACCGCCGAATTCTTAATATTATCTAAGTAGGTATTTTAAAAGAATGTTATCAATATCGGCTATAATAATAAAGGATAGGTGACATCGTTTCCGGTACGAAGTTCTAACAAATAATCTTTTTGATCTAGTCTAGTCTAAAGGTGTATGGCATGCCGTTTTTTCAGACTCCGCGTTGGTTTTGATAGTTTTCCTAAAATCCTATAGGTACCTGATTATGGAACAGAACTCGGGACCACTACCTGGTTTGAATGTATGAACTATCGGGGTTATATCGTGATTAAAAAAATATTTCTAGTTGATAGTTTTTTTTTCACCCTGGTAATTGAGACCCGAGTTTTTGCCGTTTCGAATCCGATATAACCACCTACGAGGGCCGATGAGGGTAGTATTCGCGGTGATTTCCACACGAAAAAAAGGACTTTTACTCACCGCCGGAGGACCCCTGTCTCGTCAGCATTCTATTTTCAAATTCGAATATAATTACAAAAATACTTTAATCCTCAGATTGTAATTAATTATTGCCGTTCCTAACGAACTCTTGTTACGCCAACCTTGTCCTATTTAAAAATAAAAGATTTTTTTGCCATGTATTTTTTACATTTCAATGGCCTCTGTTTACGAGCCGGGAATTATCTTGAAATACCTACTTCAATGTTTTCATTTGCAGAACTCATTTTATAATGAAAACAGACAATAAAAGAACTAAACCTACATCGAAAGCGTCATCAAAATGGCCTCGTGTTAACTCGGTTCTAAACATGGTGAGACTGTATTTCACGCCACACAGGAAAGCTATAACCTAGGTTCTAGGAGTATAAGGACATTGTTTTATTCCTGACGATATAATTTTTCTAAAACATTTTTCCTTAATAAAATAGTTGTTTGTATAACACGAACCAGCTTTGTGGGTAGAAGGAGATATCACGTTACGAGTTGATTAATTAAGACGACACCGCTTCGTTTGAGTTATTCTGATTAATTATATTGATCATTGGTATTATGGAACCCTAGTACCCGTGTTGACTTTCACTGAAAATTATTCTTAACTAGCTTTTGTCTGCGGCTGCGACGAGAATCTATTCACGGTACTGAAATTTGCCTATGTGTTATGCCAGACTCTAATGTATCTCTTTACCGAATTCCATCCAAATCTGTTCAGCCGCTATTGTGTGAATGACTGACAAACATCCATACATGCATCGATCCATACTCAGAAACTTTCACATTTATAATATTAGTATATATTACGATTGATTTTCACGCAATAATAGCCTAAACCGGTGATAATTTTCCATTTTCACACCACAAGTTAGCTTGCTCCACATTTGATAAGGCTCTAACATTTCATCTAGAATACGAGTGATTTTGTATTAAAATGAGGTAGACACGGTAGAAACAATCACACATAACTAGCTTAGCCCACTTCATCGGAGCCTCGTACCGCGTACGCGTGTGATTTTAGTCGGTTCAAGTCCGACATAACCGCCCCTGCTGACCGCAGGGGTGGTGTCCGTGGGGATCTCCGCACGAAAAAAAAAGGGTACCGACATAGCTCGCAGAATAAGCAAGCTGAAGTGGCAATAGGCCACATCTGTCGAAGGACCGATGGCCGTTGGAGCAAACGAGTCCTAGAGACCGCGAGTCGGCAAACGAAGGGTGGGACGTCCCCCAGCCAGATGGACACGACCTGAAAAAGGTAGCTGGGATGGATTGGATACGGAAGGCAGAGAATCGGGTGGTATAGCGCACATTGGGGGAGGCCTATGGACATCGATAGGCTAATTGATTGATTGATTGAATAAGAAAAGACCTTAGTATAGAGTACCTACAAATACAATGGCAATAAGATTATTTTATAATACTGCTACAACCATTCGGCATTATCGATGCGATATAATAATGGCGCACGAATGTTAGCACGGAAATAGATGACCTACATACATTACAAACTGCTGGACTGTGTAGATTTCAAGTCACCTGTTCTCAGAGTGACTAGACAAATGTCAGTTGAAGAGGTATTTAGAGGCTTCAGCAATACGTTCTTTATGTGGAATGCCCTGCCTGAGTCTGTGCTTTCGGAAAGTTATAACCTGGGACTGGGAGTTTTCAAGTCAAGAGTGAATAGGTTGCTTCTAGGCAAGCGTGCTTCATCCTCTACCACTTGCCATCAGGTCAGAATGATAGTGGTCAAACGCGAGCCTATCAACTATAAAAAAATAAGTATAAATGATATTACACGTTTAGTTAGGCTGAGCCCTTTAATGGAAAGTGTGTGTACAGACGTATTTAATTTAAATTGGAACGGTGTTTTGTTATTCAAAACAGGACAGGGGCGCCCCTAGTCCACGTCCGCGTCCTTAGGCCACGGTGACTGCTTCTCATCAGTGTTGCTGTGTACTTGTCTGCCACCTAAGTGGTAAAAAAAAACTTATCTCACAGTGTATTATGTGTTTAATTTTAATGTGCCGTGATGTGAAACTATCATGGTAATCAGAAAAAAATCAGAAACACCGTTAGGTAAATAATTGAAAAAAAAATTAATAAGTACTTAGATATTTTTTCCGGCATACAACACTAGTCATTTCCCTCGTGCTAACTCGTGCTAACCTTTTAAAAGACCGTTTAAATCTGTAGTTAAGTTTGCATATCAATATGTATGAGGCGAACCAATTGTTTGTTAATAGACAAGGGGTCTAATAACGAAGCGATTCCTATCTATTGTTCACTGAAATCTTACTGGCTTTATATATTCGCTAACAAAGGACTGAAGAATAAAGCCCAATCTACTGATTGAAGAGTCGTGATATACCAACAGACCGTACAGTTTTTTCTTTAATAAATCAATAATGAGACTTCAAAAGGATATAATAAAGTATGTAACAAAACTAGTATACTATTTATACCTTCGCCGATCGGACATTAGTTTTGTTACGTATAGTAGCTGTACCTGCGACTTTGCCTTGACCACACAGAAAGCGCCAGCTTTCAGTTAAAAAAAGGATCATTAAAATAACTTAACCCAGTCGAAAGTTCTAAGGTAACAAACATTACAAAATATGGTTTATTGGTATGTCGGTTTTCCGGGAGCGACTGCCGTATGACCTCCCCGCCTAAGAAGGAAAGCCTGGTCCAAAGGTGGTGGTGGTCCTAGCAGGCGAGGTTCCTCCTCAACGCAGTAATTATCTTCTTCATGAATCTCAAGGATGTTACAGTGCCAGCATCCTTGAGACTTCCCTTTCGATTCTTTCAAATCACATTCTACAATGTGATCTGATTTATTAATAAACTCATTATTAACAGCGATCAAAAAGTACACGGATATATAAAAATCTCTGTGTTGTTTTTAAAACAACACAGCTGTTCACTACATTGTTGTCGTTTACGAAGCAAAATCTAGGTTTTATAAAATTGGCACATATAATTTTCGTTCATGACGTTCGTTTACGTTCAAAAACTGTTTCAGTTATTGACTAGTTGACTTTGGCAATAAGCCGGAATAATAGTAAGTGAAAATCAAGATCACCGTTTAAAAATAATAGCGTATTTTTTAAAACCTTAAGTTCATGGCCACTAATCGTACAGTTGTTCGAAAATTAAAAGTAGATACAAATCGACACACTGTGTTGCAATGTGTCTTAAATTCGAAAGCATTCGCTGTAGATTTTTATTTATAGCAATTTAGGTGAACTTCACTTGTTTTTTTTACTGTGTTGTATGCGTGGGTATTGAACTTATTATTTCTTTTCTTTTCAGATCGTCAGAGATGATCCACGTCGACGAAACCGATCCAATTGGAGGTAATTATTTATTACATTTTTTTATAGTTACGAATGGAAATGCAAAAAATATCAGCAATATTTATAGTGTAAGAAATGTCAGAGCTGTACTGTCAGTTCAAGTTAATTGTTGTTAAGTAGTACCTACTGTATTAAAATGCATTTTTAATGTAGTACTTTTCTGTGGCAGTCATGAGTGCCATTGCTATTATGACTGTAATCGTTACTATTATCACAGCTGGCTTCCTTTTTAATTTAATTTTAATTTAATTAATTTTTTTTTTCCTTTATAATTTATGGAGTATCTACATCTACGTCGGGATTACTCTTTGGCTCAGGAGACGAGCTACCTTGCTAATAATAGCCAGAGATGGCCCAGTATTGCTTGTGTTGTCTCTAGTACGTACTTTGCGACACAGGATCCGTATCTTCAGGGCACTGACCTGGTTTCGTTGACTATTATGAACCTAATTAGTATAAGCACAGATAAAGGCACACAAAAAGAGCACAAAATATAAATAGAAACCGAATGGACAATTATCATAATCGATGGTTAAACCAAAGACGAACATAGAATAAAGTAAATAAACACAGCATTTGGCAGTCGTTCGGAATTCATCTTTATTTTTGACTTGGTCGAAATTTGAATATTTTCAATCGTCGCCGGCCGTTGACAGCCGGATGATCGTCACGAAACCGCGTAATCCATAGACATACAGCATAGACGTTTATGACGACCAGACTCTGCTCAATGTGTCAACATCCTCTGAGCCTTTTTACAACTCAGTTGGGATGCTTTTCAGTCTAACTACGAAGCGACCGTACCTACCTACTTCTATATATTCCGTGCAGCGACTTTCTTCTGCTTCCGACCTCTACGACCCGTTGATGATATCGAAGTTCTGTAGTTAGAGCTGTTGTCGGACTTTTTGGGTCTATTGCTTAACCTTGCAATGTGTTAACTTGGTTATCTACCACCTAGCCACGAGCCCCCTTCTGTTGAATAAGTATCGTAGTCCGTTTACAGTCCTGTTACAGTCTATTGTTAATCTACGTCATCACATCAGTTACATACTACAAGAAAATTATTGCAACTATCTGTAGGTATTATTTCCGTCTTCAGACTTTTTTCGGCTAGAATTCTATCACATCAGTTGTTTATCATTCCGGCGGAGTATGTGGAACCAAATTATACTCAAACCATCACGTTACAATACTCGTGCTTACTTCAAACGTATATTTTTAATTCACGTTGTTTGAGCTGTTGCTGATCAAAAGTGATTACTTTAGTAGGTAAAACATGGATGTGTTTGCATATTCGAGTTTAGGCTCATTTCTTTTGTCTTGGTAAATACTCTGATGCTACGTATGATCTCGAAACCGGAGATGTCCCAAGTCAGGCGAGGTGCGAGGGAAACGCCTTTGGACCACCTTACACCCCGGCGCTAGGAGACCCGAAACGGCGTGCGGTTTTAGTCGGTTCAATCCGACAACCGCTACCGCTGGCAACGGGGGTGGTGTCCGTGGGGATTTCTGCACGAAAGAAATAGGGCATTAAGCAAAAAATTACTATCCTTTTTTGGAAACCATCGCCCAATGATTTGAGTTTGAATTGAGCATTCAATGCATGAAGGATGTAGCCACAACTGAAATATCCAAAAATAACGTTGCAGAAATGAGTCACGTACTCACGTTTACAGGAAATAAAAATTAGCTTCGTAATAAAATTAATTAACGTTATTTTTACAGCACTTTGTTTTTGCTGTATAAACGGTTTAGGTTTTTTATCATTGCAGGTGTCGTGGGTACATTGCATACATACCTAGTTAATTTATTAATTGAGCTTGTTAAACAAAGAATAGCAAAATGGTTGAAATGTTAGAACGTACTTGTGCTACTACAATGTATTATGTGTATGAAGATGAAATCTATACTTATAATAAATCTGTAGAAGTGAAAATTCTGTACATTGAAAATATCAAAAAAATAAGTAGCAGGGGGTGTTACTAGACCGACACCAAACCCAAATATGTGATTAAAAAAATTTTTGTCTGTCTGTCTGTCTGTCTGTCTGTCTGTTTGTTCAGGCATCACGCGAAAACTACCGGTCCGATTACGATGAAACTTGGTATAATTATTCTTCAATATCCTGGGCAGCACACTGGGTACTTTTTATCCCGGAAAAGTACATACAATAAAAACAAACTTAATTTTGCGGTTCAATCCCTAGACCCGATTACTGTACCAACCGCAAATAATAAGTTTGTCGTAGGTTACGTCACCCGCAGTGGAGTTCATTAGACGCTGCTGCCTGCGGCCGATCCGGCTGGGCTGGGAGTAGCCCTCTAGAGGGCTGCTCCGAGGCTCCCCATGTGTCCCTCTGACTAGGGTATAGTGGGGAGCAAGCGGGGGGCAAGCTGATTGTCTACGCGCCGATGCCGCGATGGTTGGGTGCCAGTTCGGCCGCCTGTCACCCTACACCCCACCGTTGGTTTTTGGAGCTGAAATGGTTGGTGGAGTTTTCAAGTCACGAGTGAATAGGTTCCTTCTAGGCAAGCGTGATTCATCGTAGACCACATCGTCACTTACCATCAGGTGGGATTGAGGTCAAACGTAAGCCTAACACGAATAAAAAAAAAGTGGTGCGATGCTCGGGGGGTCAAGGGGGCCATCCTAACACCGTAGATGGCCCAAGGTCAACTGGGGAGCGCGGGATATGCTATAAGCAATCTTACAAGTGAAGACTTGCGTGCGGTTTTTATGAGATCAGTCTTAACCACTCCTGATGGCTGACGGGGGTGGTATCCGAAGGAACTTCCGCGAAATCCACGCGGGCGGAGCCGCGGGCAACAGCTAGTATTATAATAAATCTGTAACTGATCGGTGTCTCTACATAGTGTACATGGAAGGTATATGAGAAAAAAAATTATTAGGGGACTTTATGAATGTAATAGATGCCAAAAAAATGATTTTTAGAATTTTTGTCTGTTTGTCGGTTTGTCTGTTTGTCCGCAAATCTTTGTGCGCGCTAAAATCAAAAACTACTGGAGGGATTTTGATCAAACTTGGTACGATTATAGTTCATAGTGCTGGGCAACGTATAGGCTACTTTTTATACAAGATGATACCCGCGGCTTTGCCCGCGCTTCGTTTTTAGGTCGTTTTTGGTCATATCTCCGGTTCTACTTAACCAATTACAACCAAACATCGCGATGGACGTAAAAAGTACTGAACGGGGTTTGATGCGGTTTTTTTTATTAGAAAGGTCTTGGTTAGACTCAAAATCTTACGCATATTTGATCACAATCGGCTCAATAGAACATGCGATATAGTAAAAAAACGCGCAAATCGACGTCCACGCGGGCGGAGCCGCGGGCAACAGCTAGTAAATAAATAAAGAGATAAATTTATCTCTAGCTGTTGCCCGCAACTTCACATAGGAACCTTTTCCAGGGTAGCCTATGTGTTATTCCGGACTATAATCTATCCCTGTACCAAATTGCATTCAGATCCGTTCAGTTGTTAGAGGGGTGATTGAGTAAGACATATATCTAAACATCTTCACAAACTTTCACGTTTATAATATTAGTAGAGCAGTTTAAGATCATCTTATCCAACCGTTAATAGTAAATTATTCGATAATAGCACAGAATATCCATGGTACCTACTGATATGATATTAATAGTGTGAAGTCATAGTTCAAAAAGAAACTGATTTTGGCGTAACATTCAAGTATCCAATAAATTTCTTTAAATTCTTTTATTCTCTTCTCTCCATTATGCCATTAGCTTTTTGTTTTGGAATTGAATGCAGAACATTCTAAGAATGCGCGCAAATCGGATATGACGTCATCCAAATAACGACTGTAACGGCTTTTGTACGATTTATAATTCTTTATGACTACTTATTAATAAGATTCCTAGGTCAAAGACAAATCATGTACAAAACGAGGTTTGTATTTGAATTTGGATATTGGCTATTAGGCCTATCTGGGGAAAAAAAATTGTTGAAACTCGGGTACAGAGGTGGAGTAGAGGAGAGCTTGGGAAAGAAGCAACCCAGATCTAAGTTCACGTGGGCGAAGTCACGAGTACAGCTAGTATCAAATAATTGCGATAATAAAATCTATAACTGCGTTGCAATAGTTTATAAATAATCATCCGACTAATATCTGGCGACCTTGACTTTACCCTGGCGATGGCGGTTGGGGGAAACTATACGGGCGACACGTGTTGCTGTTAGGGACATCGCACACACGTAATAATATTGGCAATGGCAACTAGCCTATGCCTGCAGCTCCGCCCGCGTAGCCAACGATTTCCGCCTTTGACTCCGGTTCTACGAAACCGATTCTAATCATGCGTAAGATTTTAAATCTGACCTAGAGCTTTCAAACAAAAAATCATCTAAAACCTCGTAAATCCGTTTAGTAGTTTTAGCGTCCATCGTGTTCAGAACTCAGACTACAAGAATAAGATAGACGGAGTGTTTCTAACAAACATGTGAAGCCAAACACTTTTCAATGTGTGCGTGTGAACTCGGATCTCCGTGTACCGATACCACTAACAACGTGTGCGTTACGGTTGCCAGCAAAAGAAAAATCTCCAAAATAAATCTCTATATAATGGACATAATTATGGAAAATTAATATGAGTTTTTATTAGTATTCTTCTAGTCTGAGGTTCAGAATTGTTAATATAACATAACCCAAGTATTTTTTTAAATATCTCTAATGTACAGACAAAGCTACTTTACAGTATTATGGTACCTATAGATTATAACATTACAAAGTCGAGCATTTTATTTATCAGTGAAAAACTTTTTTAAACCGACGCTAAGCGAGTGCGGGTTGCTTGCGTTACCAAAAAAATTTAAATGCCACCCAATTTAGGCACAGTTTTAAATGTTCGACATTTAAATGTAATAAGAAGAGTCGATAAATAACTGCCTACTTCAATTCGATGAGTAATCAACTAATCTTCAATAGTGTAAAGGTGGACGAACGCGTCAGTCAGGCGTCCATCGTACGTTCAACTCGCCAGTTGTAAGGTTAAACTAAATTAGTACTATTGTATGCGCACTATAAATAAATATTAGTGCAGGGATGTACTCAGAGGTGCATGGGCGAAAATGTGATTGGGTGCAAGATTTTTTTTAAATATTATATATAGGACACGTCAATTTGACTTTGGAAATCCCTTTTGGACCACTTTACACCCCGGTGCTAGAAGACCTGAAATGACGTGCGGTTTTAGTACGTTCGATTCCAACATAGGGGGTGGTACCCGTAGGGATTTCCGAACGAAAAAAAAAGTTCATGGCGGTCACTCTTTTTTCTCTTGTTGTAATTTATTCATGCTTTCATTCTAAGGGTCAATTCTGGTTACAAAATATGTTCAAAATTCAATTACGATCTCATCTCGGTCTGAGAAAATGTCACCTACCTATGTCTCTAGCAGGTACCCTACCCTACTTGCCTATTCGGTCACAACACAATAAAGTTATAATATCGGATGTTGAAAACTTTGTTACACAAATACTTTTTGACATTTGTGAGATCGAGGTGATGAGATCTAAGGGTGTCACACACGCGCTGCCTACACTGAAGGGAAGGTAGAGGGCTGGGAAGGGATGGGGGAGGAGGGGTACAGTGAGCTCAGGCTACCCTACTTACCAGCGGAAACACAACACGATGGTTATTATGGCCGCGGTGTTCTGTAGGGCGGAGATACTACCCCAGTCGGGCAGCTCATTTCGGACGGGAGATACCGTCGTGTCCTACCTCCTTTCTTGTCTTGGTAAAGCCTACTGCTGAACTGAAAAGTATGAGTTAGGTACCTCCTACATGAGTTTTTATAGCTGGTCATTCATCTATAGAACTGCCTGTGGCAATATGAATAATATTACCTAACAGCACTTACTGACCGCTTCATCCGCCCGTCTCATTAATCTTACTTACTAATATAATTGCGAAAGTTTGGATGGATAAATGTTTGACAATAAATCACGACTAAACATCTAGACGATTCTGGATGAAATTTGGCACAGAGATAGACTAGTTTGGAATGACGCATAATGCTATTATTAGCCTGGGGCTATCACGAAGCCGGAGATATGGCTCTGAGTTAGCCGAGGTGCGAGGGAAAGACCCTAGGCATACGGTTTTAGTCGGTTTGAGTCCAACAACCGCCCCCGCTGGCAGTGGGGATTTCCGCATGAAAAAAGAGTAAAGGTTCCTGTAGGTAGCAGGAATGGGATATTCTACGTGGGAGAAGTCACGGACTACAGCTTGTATTATGAACTCTGTTTGTCTTCCAATTAACTCTTCATTGCCATCGATTTTATAAAGAAGACATTAGGATATTTTTCCGATAAAATTTTCCACGCAGCCGGAGGCGCAGCCAACAGTAAGTATGTACATTATAATACATTCATAAAAGTTAGGCAAAGTTTTAACTGTCCTGAATAGAAGGGTGGAGTTTCCATTAATTACGGCCATAGCTTTAATTGGTGACGTACAATACCTATTACAATAAATTACTTATTACAATTTCATGTTGTTTAATTAATTGTTCCGAAGAAAGTCGGTTACAATGTGAGTGCCGTTAGGTAGGAGTTTTTGGGGGCCCACCAAGATCTTTAGGGCCCAAGTCATCTTCACTGGCAAGTCAGTACATCTGCTGATTGACGTATGAGACTCTGGCGCAGACTTTCCTCTCGGAGTTGGAAAGTCAGTCTCATAAATTACCTACAAGCCATACCAATAATGAAGGTGGCATTTAATCCACTGTCCTTGAAGTGGAAAAGAACAAAAGTAGGTACCTATCTAAGATTTAATTCGTAAACAGACTAATAAACTGCAAATACACAATTCTCGTATTATGTAGGTTATTTAGACGATAAAAAAATAGATTATACCTAAACTGTAATGTCGTGCACAACATTTTTTACGACCGAACTGCTTGCCAAAATGGCGCACGTGACGCAGTTTTGTCTCTGAGTGCACTATATTGTGTACATTCAATAACTAGCCTTTTGGCTTACTATTCCAGCTCACACGACCCATAGTAACAGTCGCAATCATATGTACCTAATCTACAGTAATGTATCAGTTGATATTACCCTTTGCTACCAGTAAGATCAAGGGCACCGAGTCACGATCGCAGCTGTATGTTGACATTGGTAAACCGCAGCATCCACGTGTTGCAACCAGATAATGAGGTCCAAGTTTATCTCCGTTGCAGATTTGTTGTTATGTAGTTAGTCCTTCACTTAGATTATAACCGCGGAAGTATATGTTTCAATAACTTTCAAGAACTGCTAAACCACTGGCTGAAATTTCAGAATTAATTGCGTGTTCAGAATTATTTATATTTTTTAATATCTTCAATGTACAGCAACAATAGATTTACAATCTTATACAGCGAAATTATATCGGTTGCGGTCGTCCGGGATGTTTTGTGATTGGTCAGTGTTCGAAATTTTTACAAAAAAATACTTTTAAATTATGTCTCCAATCGATCCTGTTATCGAAACTGTGTTCAAAATAATTCGGTCCAAAAGTCCAAAACGACTATAAAATCAACGTGTATAGATTCAGTATAGACTTTGTATAGATTTGGAAATAAAATAACCGTTTTGTATTTCAGAAATCGAGCCCCCGTTCTCCTATCGAGATGTCAACATCAAACGCAGCACAGATGTCAACGACCACTACGAAATGCTCTCTGAGATCGGCAGGTGAGATTATTTTCCCTCATTTTTCTTCTCCGAAGAGGTCTTGAACTTGAACACACAAAAAGACCTTACCACGGTTGCAAAGTGCGGACTTAATGACATGGGCATTCTCTACCAGTCAACAATCGGGCGTCAAAGTTCAGTGTATAAATCGCGATCGAATTTATGAAAATTATTTTCCCCTCAAGGTATGAGCATGTAAAGATCTTAAATCACATGCCGTATCGCGTCTTCAGATACCGGGGTGATAGGTCCATAATCCATACGGCATTTCTCTGGCACCCCTGTTGACCCAGGGTCATTTTCGGGAAAGTGGACTCTCACTCCTAGAGCTGCCACGACGGCCCGCCTCAGTACCTTCCACGGCGAGCACTTTGTCAGCGTACTCAGCCGTTGGCTCATTCCCGATCCGACTCAGGTGGTCCTTGAAATACCTCTTCCCAGGGATCACCTGCGTCAACCAGTACGAGAAGTTCCCGTGTCGCCTCTCTAGCAAATCCTCCATGATGGACGCCTCTGCTACGGCGTGCAATTCCAAAAATCCTTACCTACGTAATTAATAAATGTTAAACTGTATCCACCACTATCTATATTGAAACTGCATTCTCCAGTAGCAATATCCTCTCGATATCGTTTCGGAAAATCATCAGCAAATATCGACGCTGGAAAGGCAACCTTGCTTATGCGCCAAATTCACGAATATGAGTTATATATATCATTAGAATCGCCTGATTTTTCTCTATCCGTTGATCTCGGTTTCATCCAATTCTGACCATTTTTGATGGTCAATAAGCCATCTGTGATTCCGATTTTTCAGGTTAATAAGCGCACAATTTTAGCTCTTTTTAGAAAATTTGTCTCTTAAACTACACATAATTTTGTTAGATTGTAGGTTAAGCAATATCTCTTTTCCATGATATTACGTATATATTTACATAAGAAACTTTGCTTCGCCATGGACCATTGCATTGTTTTGACATCAGACTATTAGCCGCGCTAAAGTTTCTCAAGATATGGGACTTCAGCAATTTATCTCCGCCGCGTCTACAGCATTATCTGCATATAAGCAATTTTATCGAAAAAACTAAACTATGCTATTGGGATATAAGCAATTTAGCTTGGACTAGAATATTTTTTAAAGTAGCTCATAAGCAAGTTTACTCCACTATACATTTTAAAAGAAATTATTGTAAGATATTTTTTGCTTTCATTTACTTTCCACTTTATGGTCACTTACAACGCACTTCCGTACATGTTAATACACGACGAACGGAGCTTAAGCTACATTTGTTTTAATGCAATGTTGCATCAGACACCGACATTATCAATAGACGCGGCTGCGCACGGGCGCATCAATCACTCGCGTCTAGTTGACTCGGTTGTTACATGGCTTTCGATCCATAACAGCTTGCCAAAAATTCATTCTAGCCTGGCTAGGTTGTGATCACCAGCACTTTCGATCTTCTGAAGGATTATTATAAAAAGCTGATTAGGAAGGACTATTATGTTGTGAATAAAATGAATGATTTAAAAATAAAAAACCTGACTGCTGTTCAAAAGACTGAAACAAGTTTTATAGCAGGCGGTACCCATTTGAAAATCGTTTATGATTTGAAATATTGAAAGAAAATTAGTGGGCACTACCTGCTATCAAACTTGTTTAAGTGTTTTCAACAGCAGTTGCGTTTTTTTTTTATTTCTTAATCATTTATTTTTTGGAAGACTAATGTCAAATTTTGTTGTTTTGTGCTTTGATGTTTAAATTTATGGGAACAAAATACTTAAGAATAATAATTAATGTCTTTTCACGAAAATTAACCTAATACTTTGATTTTATCGTAACTAGTTCTTTTATTTATGTAAATCCTTGAATATGCTTACCTATAAGAAACATTATCTAAGCCACGATTTGAGGTCAGTTAAGAGGTTCAGAATTTTTGGCAAACTATTTTTTTATGGTTTGATGCATATCACTGAATTATGCCGTCGTTTTTTTCGAATGACTGACGAGTTAAGACATTTTGCTCTGATATTAATTACATACTTTTTGGTCCATAAGCAATAAGTGCAGCAAAATTATCAGCTGAACCATGGCCTATAAGAAAATTAGCCTTGCCTGAGGTCGGGACATTTATTGCTTAAGCGACAACTAATTTTGTCCCCTGACGTTTTTTAAGTAATATTTTATAGTGAATCTGTGACAAATCCTTTTTTAAATAGTCATGCCAATTTTCAGGCCATTCTGATTAAAATCATATGATTTACGAATTTTTTTCGAAATTTTCAAACTTTGAATCGCTCTCCTGTAAAGTTGCTAAATGGCACATAAGCAAGGTTGCCTTTCCAGCGTCGATATATTCGACAGGTGAGTTCCGATTATATGTTAACACTTTACAGCTCACAATAGGTGATAAGCAATGATTACGATAACTGTTATCAGCTGTCGCACGTATGAGCACGAGTGTTGCAATGTACACAGAACAAGTGTATAATCAATAAGCAATATCTGCACTTGAATATTACAAGCTTTTGTTTAGTTTCACCTGTCCCGTTGTCTGTAATCAAATCTTGCAAGCCATTTTTTGACCACTTCTGGTTATCGGATTGAGCTGAAAGGCCAGTTAAGCAGTGAGTTAGCCAGTGCTCACAATCCCCCTCATCCCCCAATCCCTATCTCCAACCCCCCAAACCTCCTAACCCTTTCCCCTTCAGGGTCGGCAGCGCGAGTGTGACGCCCCTGTTGTTGCACACGTCTATAGGCCACGGTGACCGCTTTCCGTCAGGTGGGCTGTGTGCTTGTCTGCCACCTAAGTAGTATAAAAAAATGCTTTTATCCGCGACTACGCGTAGAATTGTTTCCATTCCCACTTTAAATTGAAACCTCTTTCAGTAATAATAACTGACCTAAATAATGTGATTATGCTAGAGTCTGAAGTTTTGTTCAGGCATAGACTATAGTGTAGCAGCTAGACTATAGTTTATGACTGAACAAAATTTCAGCAAGATCCGTTGAGCTGTTTTTGAGTGACACATTACCAAACATCGATACATCCATACTCACAAACTTTTGCGTTTATAATATTAATAGGGTTTCATTACCCACATAAGTCCTTACAACCGATAGTGTTGTAACTAATATACAATTCATGTAACACAATGCGTATGCTTTATTAATAGTCGGTATTTACGGGTAGGTATCGATTTCTGGAAGTCGATTATATTTAGTTCTGTAAGGGTTGTTATGTGAACATGGAAAGAACTGACGGACCCTGTGGCGTAGCGGTAGTACTACTGCTACGACAGGGGGTGCGGGTTCGATTCCTGCTCAGTGTAAATATTTGTATGCATAAGTCTATTTGCATAGGTCTGGGTTTTTCTGTTTATTATAATGTATACGTTTACAAAAAAGGAATATAAGTATGTTTATCCGCATTCTAGTACCTACCTATTACACAAGCTAGTTAAACTAAGCTTACTATGGGTCTAGAGTGTGCTTGTCTGCCACCTAAGTAGTATAAAAAAAAAAGAGTTTACCGGTACCGAGTCCTCACAAGCGTAATGCTTAACAGAGCCTAATGGTAAACAGAGTAAAAATACTCTGTTATAATTTGTTAATTAAGTAGGTAAATACATAAGTACTAATTGGATGTCGACCAAATCTAGTCGTTTTATTGAAATTTTTAATTTAATTAGGACATTCGATAGGTGAAGGTCGATCTACTAAGGCTTGTATAATTAATGATCAAACGAACTTATCTCTACGTCAAGTTCGATCATTATGATTTAGGTATCCACCCAACTGCATTAGTGGGTGGCTCCCCCCATCTCCTACCCCCAATTTTAATCAAATATAGAACCGATTCTCGTTTTTTAAGTCATAATAAAATATTTTCAAATTCAGTTACGATGTCATCTCGAAAAAGTATTCAAGTAACAATGTTCTTTTATATTTTTTTTATATCGGTCACGTCAATATGACTTCACCTCGCCTGATGGTAAGCTAAAGTAATGTAATAAGTACCACATAGGTGGTAGACATTCTTTAATAATAACACAACGTGATTGTGAATAAGGAAACATACATGTAAACATACAGGTCAAAATCTCCTTTTGAAAGTCAACACGGCTACGGAATGAGACTTACAGATTCATTTTAATTTCAGGGGCAAATTCGGAACAGTATACCTTTGTCGGGAACGGAGCACTGGTCTGGAGCTGGCTGCGAAACTCGTGATGGTGAACCGACGTGATGAGAGGCGGAACGTCGAGAGGGAGGTCGAGGTGATGAGGAGGCTGCGGCACCCTCGGCTGATCCAGCTCTATGATGCGTACGAGTGGGGCAAATATATGTGTGTGGTGCTTGAACTGTAAGTAATCTCACATCACATAATGTTAGTTAGACCAAACTTAAAAATGTATGGCTGTGTCTTTAGGCATTTATGCCATATGGAACCACAGTGTCAATCGCACGATTCCAAAAAGTATATTGGGCAATTGACACCACTCTTCGGGTAAATCGGGGATACCAACTTGTAAATTAGTAGTGTACAGACACAATTACAAGTTTACAATTGGAAATATATGGAATAAAAATATTTTGGACTAGCGACCCGGGACCTGGCTTCGCCCGGGTGTAAATTCCAGTTTCCCAATAAAATATAGGTATATGGTCTATGACACTCACGAATGGCTTTCTATTGGTGAAAGAATTTTTAAAATCGGTTCAGTAGATCCCGAGATTACCCCTTACAATTTAACAAACACACAAACTTTACCTCTTTATAATATTATACCTAGTATAGAAGTATAGATTAGTATAGATTATGTTAATTGAAGGATTCTGAACACAAACATATATTTTTGGAATTCTTGTCTGTTTGTTCACGATCGACAAATCTCAGTCAAGTCTTTAAATCTGCCGTATATTTGATTTCCTCCTGGCTTTTTACCAACTCAGTTGGGGTTGGCTTTTCAGTCTAACTACGAAGTGGCGTACTTCGATATATTCCATGAAGCGACTGCCATCTGACCTCCACAACTTATTGGCGATATCGAAGTTCTGTAGTTAGACCAGATGTCGGACTTTTTAGGGTTCCAACTACCCGTAACGATTGCCATAGATGTTTGTATGGCAACCTGAACCGATCGGTTGTTTTAGAAAAATAACAACGTGTCTGAATGACGAAAATCGGCAATGCCAAGAACTATCTAGGTACCAACCTACAGCAACAATATCCGTCCTGTTCATGCGTCAGACAGATGCTTTTTTAATTTTATTCCAATGACCTTTCTTCTATAATAAATTTCGCACACAAATAACACTAGCACTATATTGCCAGTATCACACGTAAGTAGTGTTGCCAGTATTAGTTTTACAAGTCCAAGATTACATAAACACGTAGGTATGTTGACAAATTTAAGACAATTTCAATTTGCAATGACATTTTTTTACTGTCTGTACCGTCAATCAAGAGATCTTCTCAGTTTGTTTGTTACTCAGTGGACATTTATTTGAATTCTGCAAAGAAAAGATTTATTTTGTAACTAGGTATTGCCCGCGGCTTCGACTACGTAGAATTCTGTTTCCATTCTCGCGACCCACAGGAACCTAAAGCGTTATTGACTACCAAAAGTTTCACAAACTTTCACATCCTACCTCCACTAATATTGCTATCAGTTATTTTCAGTAAAAATCCTGTCTCTTTTTTTATACCACGTAGGTGGCAGACAAGCACACGGCCCACCTGGTGGGAAGCGGTCACCGTGGCCTTATGGACGTGTGTAACACCAAGAGCGTCACCTACGCGCTGCCGACCCTGAAGGGAAAGATCATGAAAAATCCACCGATTTCTCACGTTACGGCTGTTGTGGTGCGAATCGCCGAAGCACCCGTGTTTACAACTCACTGTCATACAGAATAATGCTACTATTTTAAATACTTTTGTAACAGCAAAATCGGTATCATTTGGTATCTACATGACATCCTCACTAATCATAATGGCACTTTGCCTTCGCAAACGCTTCCGTCATACAAGTTTATTTCAGACGACTTTGATTCAGAGTCTTAGGTGTTTATTTTTAACACCCGTATACAACGGTCTACGTAGGTGTTGGTGTATGATTCTACCGTTTAGCTACATACCGTGTGCATCGAATATGCCAGTCCATTCAAACGGTGGCTGTCTCGTGAATCATCTTGGGAATGCAAAAAGGTGTTTCAACGATGTAGGTTAAGGTTGTGATTTAATAATGCCGGAATTTTAGGAATTTCTCACTAGCTTTTGTCCTTGGCTTCGGCCGCGACAAATTCCGTTACCGTTACCGCTTCCCATGGGAAACTTTCTCAAGACAAAAAGTAGCCATGTTATTTTTGACTATTATTATCTATCTCTGTACCAAATTTAAGCTGATCTGTTCTGCGTTTTTATGATAGAGTGACAAACATCCATATAAATCCATACTCACAAACTTTCAATCTGAGGAGGTCATTATCCATCGAAGCCGTAGATGGCCCAGGGTCAACCGGAGCGCCAGGGAATTGTCTTATTGGACCACCTCGGTACATGACTAAATGTGCAAGAAACCAGAGGTCAATCAATTCCGCGTGTTCAAACTAGTTTGCACATTATCCGTTGCGAAAGTAGTTATTTATTTAAAACTTCTCGTAAGACTGACCAGACGATTACGTGTTGAGTTGACATAGATCCATACGTTTTCGATGTTAGTAAGACTTGGTAGGTATTCAGAAAAACAAAGTGTTAAACAAACCATGCATAATCTGTTCGTTGCAATTTGATTGAACCGGTTTTGCTGATCCATTTCGTGTCTTAGAGACACACGTCCATAGGCCACGGTGACCACTCGTCTGCCACTTACTAATCTTACTATCGTGGTCTTTATAAAGAAAAGGTCAGTTGACAATCGCGAAAAATATCGAAGTTCAGTCGCTTCAGATAAATCTATGTGCTAAGGTATAGGTACAGGAATTAATAACATTGTTAGATATTTGTTTTTTTTTTAATGAACTGCCAATATTGCCATCATCACTTCTAATGAGTTTTCGTAACTACTGAACCTCTACCTTCCGCTACTAAAAGCCTATTAATAGTGATTATGAATAATCCAGGTGCAATTAGACCGGTCGTTGACAGACCGAGTATGTCGCTAACAGGTGTCACAACGCCCGGTTGACATTAATTAGGAAAATTTTCACTTTTATACTATGACGTCACATAGATTAAGATACAGACACGCCAGTGTAGGTATTTCCCAAACACATTCTACCTATAAATGTTTGAATTTGAATTATATTTTTAATAGTAGCTGTTCTGAATTTACTTAACTAGGTTCCGTAGTTCAATTACCTATAACAGTTCCTGTAATTGGTGAAATCAACTCTTAGCTCTTATCACTCGTTGTGTGTGTCTCGAAACCCTTAATAAATTCGAAACTTGCTATTAAAGATCGCCTTATACGGCGAAGCTATTACACGATTAATGATTATTTATACGATAGAAATATAATTAATTTCTTACCTACGTTTTTCTATTACCTACTTACTCCATAATATTCAAAGCATACGAAGTCGCAGGAACAGCTAGTAGGGAATTAATTTTTATGAATCGCACCTCGAAGCTGTCTGGTACCTATCTGAGAAAGCACAAATAATGGACAGGCCGCCGTACACCAGCATCTAATCAATTTAACACGTTTGTTTTTTGGTTTGCACAATTTTCGGTTAGCGCAAAAACCAGATCAACGACTTGTCAAAAGGGTGAAAGTTGCTAGTGATGTGATGCTGATGAGTCACAAGAATCTGTACATTGCTTTACTATTGGATGGAAAGTGACACAAATGTCCTGCGGTTAACCGCGGCCATAATTGTTTAAATGACTTACACCGGATTTCACCAATGCGTATGCATATTTTATGTAATGAAACTCATTGAGTAAATAAAACTTGAAATTCAGTGCAGATTTTCATAGTTGCGATGTAATCTAAAGGTGTTTTGGTAAATAAAGTGTACTACCCGTTCGCGCTAAGTTTGCCGCTTTCAAATGACGTCAGTAGGTATAGCGTTTGCTCACTGGAACTAGAACTGAGTGAGTGAGACAACGCTAAACGCGTGACAGTTGACAGCGGCAAACTGAACGTGAACGGATAGTACACGAGGACTCCCGAAACACGGATGAATTAAATTAAAAAAAAAAAGGTACAAATGTAGGTAGTTCTTTATAATTAAAACACAACACAAACAAAATTCAAAAAGCTAACTTCCAATTATTTACCAATGAAAACACAACATGAAAAGCGTCTTTGTCTTCTAGTGACGCATGTCGATATTAAAAGTGCGCCAAAGTATAGCGGCAGTCTGGACTCTATGGCAGGACCCGTACATGGCGACGTACCACAGATACAGAATGAGCTGTGGCGTCAAGCCGCGTCAGATATTACAGCGCATAGTTGGCTCGCGGCCACGCGACGCCAACCGGCACGCCTAGGGTTGCACGATGTTATTCAAAACGTAAACACTCACTATTTACATGTTAAATTCATTCACTAAGATTAGTACATATTAAAGAAATGAAATCATTCGGTTAAAATAACTAAAGAAGTAGTTTCTGTGCAATATTGAGGTGTAATGGGTCCTGGGTACCAAGATTTTCGGGACTGCTAATTAACGGACGATGATTTGGCGCACGCTTTCTTTCTTCCTTCTGATGGAAGGTGAAATCATAGAAAGGAGGAATACCTACTGCCTCAACTTGATACTGTCCTGAAGGAACGACTGCCATCTGATCTACCCCATCTGTACAACCTTTCTTTTCTATATGGGGAATGGTGATACGCACGGCATCTCCAGCTACGGACCGATAGCCGGAGACTATATGTGGAATCCTCCCATCGGAAACGGATGGGCATACCCACCAAAACATCCCACGGTCTGCTCAAGGGAAAAGCCTGCGCTGGGACTTTGTCTATCAATCAGAAAGGTACCAGCCTGTGGGTGCGGCAGTTTTGGGCTTCGAAGATCTTGTTTGGGCTCTTTACACGGCATCTAAGCAAACTGCAAATATTAGCTGCTATTATTTGACGACCTTACAAAAAGCTCTATTAGCTCTATTACAAACTAATGGCTATAAGTCTTCCTGCAATTCCAAGTGCCAACTGCCCGGTTATCAAACTCGTGATCATTACGTGGAAAATATTTAAATATCTAATTATGTACATTGTCTTTTGGCAGCTATATATTATTTCTAGAAGTTGGCAGCCCTGTGTAAAGTGGCGATCTGTTCAAAATTGATTAACATTAAGTACTTAAAGTTTTTTTTGTTTTATTTTAAAACCTGCAGACTTTCAGCGGGGTTATTAATAATAGTCATCTGGCGGATATTTATGACATCCTTTTAAACCATGGACATGTTGTATATCCCATAATTAAGTAAGCATAATTAATATTCAGTGTTCTAATAAATTCTATAATAAGCTCATGAAAGTGAATTTAGACTTGAAACTCGTAAGGACTATTTCTTTTTTTTTACTAAATAATGTCAGCTATAGGGTGCTACAAAGAAACCGGTTTCGGTGCAGTTGAAGTTTCGGGCCAGACAATCCAGAACTAATCCTTTATTTTATGTGATTGCCACATTAAATCGCAGTTTCAGCAAATAATCAAACCCTTCAAAAATGCTTTTGCCAAAAAATTATACTTAATCTAAGATTACCTACCACAAACGATTCATGATTTACTGATTTAGTCATTGCTGATTGGGTAGTGAAAATGGGCCCTAAAAACCTTTTTTAGATGCTCTAATTACTTATTGAGTAATTTCTAGTCTCTTCATATTTATATGTTAATCAGGTTTCTCCTTAACATCAAACTTTATAACAATAATTGACCAGTTTAAGTACCTATTTACCGTTATGTTTGGCTATAAATTCGTTTTCGTACGTAACCTATAAGATGTTACAGACTTCCATCCGCTTGTAAACGTTTATTTCGCATCAATGAAACCAAAATTGCAAGTTGTTTACACCAATCTGACGCCATACCTGCTTACGCAAAAACTGTTCACGAAAAAAGAAATAAAAATTTACAAAAATACACGTAACTATATGACGTCGCACGCATTACTATAATAACAACAAATAACGAAGGAACTGTGACGTCACTCTCACTACTAAAAAAAATTGGAAGGAATTGGCTGACGTGAACTCCATTCAAACATTCTAATAATAAACTAGTGTGGATAGGTGAGAATGTAAAAGGAACATGGCTATGAAACGTGAAAATCTATCATTGTTTATCCAAACTCATGCACAAATAGGAATGTGTATTTTAGTTCATTTTATGCGGGTCAAGGCAAGAATTTTGCCGATCTGCCGAATCGAATAGACGTGATTTTGCGATGTGATTAAATCCTTTATAACAACGTTAAATCGCAATGAGAGAAGTTAAACTTGCTGTTTAGTTATTATTATTTTGTTTATGTAGCCAAACGTCTTTTGTTTAAGTAGCAAATAGTCTTTTATACGCTTTTTGAGCGAATAAAAGACTATTTCTCATAATTTTATCCTTAGTTTTATTTATGCGACGGCCATTCTCTACAACAAAACTGTCCATTTTATTTTTAATGACAAATGACTATCACTTCTTTTACAACGCACGACTTGGCTTTGATCATAGAGTAAATAATAACGTGGTTTTAACAGTCACTTCTATTATACCTACTTGAAACCGTGATTGGCCTCATGAATGTTAGTAGGCCCCGATAGTACAATATCTACAACTAAAAATAAGGAAGCAAAAACTATTAAAATCTGTTGTTATCGTAAAGAAATTCCTGAGATTATACTCGTATACACATCACGTCCGGTGTTGAGACGATTTTTTATCAAAATATGTCCGAAATCTGTCATGACGCGTAGATATATAATAATCACGAATAATCACGATCATTTCAATCTACATTATCAATACTTCTTAGGCCGGATTTCACATGTGACAATAATGGCATTCAAGATAAGCTAAACTACCTGAGTGCATCATAAAAAGCTCGACTCAAGAGTCGAGTGAAAGTGTGCCAACAATTTACACTTTACATTACACTGCATTTCAAAAACATGTCAAAAAGCGTATGATTTTATCGTTGGTTTTGCCTTTATTGTTTTGCAGTATAGCAGTTTTATTTGACTATAGCGTTGAAGTTAAGTTAGCAGTCATCTAATCTATACTTCCATACTAGTATTAGCTAACGAGTTTGTTTGTTTGATTGAAGACGCTAATTATCAGGAACTACTGGTTCATATTAAATTAATCTTTTTGTATTAGACAGACCATTTATCGTTATAGGTGTCCCATTCTCATTGCCTTGCAGAATTAAATTGCAGGAATAGAGCTCAATCTTTGGCATGAAGAGTATGAGTACGACCCGTTAGGAAAGGTTATTATCTATTTTAAAGCTGTTTTTCTTTTCATCCTAATTTTAATCCTAAACGACTTACGATTTTTTTAATTTAGTTTACCGATAATTTTATTCTTCCTTCTTTTGCGGTGGTGCGTCTGCGCTGTATCGAGTTCGCCCAGGGCGCTGGTGGCGCTTAAACTGGCACTGGATAAACTGTTTATAAAAATAATTTCTATTTTTATATAAGTATCGCTTATTACTTTATAAACAGGCATTGTTGAAGTTTATTGAACTTTGTTTTTTTACGATCGGCATTCAGACAGTGCCAAATATAAGGTAAAGAATGTTTGGATGTCTGGATTATATTTTATAATCTTTAATTTGAAGTAGGTAAGTACCTATTGTGGCAGTATCTAACCTATCCTCCAAGAATAAAATTAAGATTTTTAAGTACCGGTATATATTATGTAAAGTAGGTACTTACCTATGTACAATATAATGTATTATCAATGTACCTATTTGGTACTTGTACTTAGTAGGCTCAAAATCAATTTAAGAGGGTAGGTACTAAAGTATAAAAGATTTAAAAGCAAATACATCACCTGTCTTAACAGCTGGCTTCATAATTCAACAAAACTGCGAGTTTTTCTTTCAATCCAAAAGGCGGATGTAAATATAAATAAACAGCATTATTTATTACTGACGAAAAACATTCAGTAACGTAGAAACAAACATACGTTTTTATTTTTAGAAAAAGGAGTGAAACGTAAAAAAGAATATGGCGTCGATATGTTTGCCAAAAAAACCGTCGTGATTCGATATGAGACTGCGCTTGGCGCCAAAATAAACTGAGATTATAGAGATGTTCAAGGTCGATTGTCAAGCCATTTTGGCGTTCTTTAGTTGCAGCAATAGACCAGTAATATTGGTCTATGCTGTAAAATCGGTTCATCACATCATATATCACAGACAGACACGTCAAATTTTACAAATATTAGGCTCGGGTCTCTGTTACCGGGCATTAGGTTTACCCCAGCTAAATAAAAAATTCTAAAGCAGGATAGCTATGAAGGTATTCTCAGCTTGGTATATTTATTAAGTACTCTAAATTATCATCATATTCTGAACATTAAGACTCTCTAGCAAACGCTTCGAGAAAAGGCATTCCCTGTCCGCTGTCTTATCTCGGTGGGAGCACTGCCGTGACCCCAGATGTGATTTTTTGTAAAGCAGTTTAGGTGATCACCCTAGTATTTTGAATCGGTAAACCAACATCCTGGGGTGGGCACTAGGACATTTTGGAGTGGCCCATACGGCCCGCGTCTAGATACGCCTATGTCTGTGTACCTACCTCAACCTACCGGTTGCTGAAAAGCATCTATCAACATTGATTAATAATATATGACAATAGTACTGTAATGGTATCTAATACCAGTTGGTTCTTGAGGTTGTGCATTATTTCCATCATTATTATAATGAGTAATGCAGAAACGATGGCATGGCGTTGGCATCTCACAGCCTCACACCTTATTTTGGTCGAGCCTTGAATGAACCGAGCATCTCCGCCTCAATACTAAGTAAACAATAAGTACTTACTAATACGGTATTAGTACCGTTTTCTTTGTTTGTAGAACACCGGTTTTGCTAACTCACTGGTGCTGATTTGATATCTGCTATTTGTTGATTGGATACCGTTAAACAATTAATACCTATTAGGTACTTTCGTTTCAAGATAATCATAACCGATTTTTGTAAATAACGTTATTTCAGGTTTTGGTTTTGTTCACGTCCTCATCGTTTTGTACTTTCTTGTGTTTAATATATCCATCGTGCACGAGCCATGAATTGTTACAGCTTATTATATTAATGTACTTGCTACTTATTTGTTTTGACATTATTGGCTATCGGTGTTTTGCCCCACTTGAATATCTACAAATAAATAATTTTACACAATTATCAAGCGATTACATAGTTATTTAAAACTAATTACCTGCATAAGTGCAAGTGTCGACTTAATAACTTACACTGTTCACTTAGGTACCTACCTATTTAATTTATTAATCTAACGCCTAAAGGTGCGCCAAAGCCACGTCAGCAGGTATTCTAGTTTGTAGCTGGGCTTGGCTTGGGCCCCAAAGATCTTAGTAGGGCCAATAGGTACACTCTCCCGCGAACAACATGAACAACGATTTTGAACATTAGCCCTTGCCTAATAAAGTGTTATTTTGCTTGCAGCATTACTGGTGGAGAATTATTTAGGCTCCAAAGATCTTAGTAGGGCCAATAGGTACTGCACTCTCCCGCGAACAACATAACCAACGATTTTGAACTTTAGCCCTTGCCTAATAAAGTATTTTTTTGTTTCCAGTATTACTGGCGGAGAATTATTTGAGCGCGTCATAGATGAGGACTTCGTGCTGACTGAGCGCGCATGCACGGTGTTCATGCGACAGATCTGCGAAGGCATCGAGTTTGTTCACCGCCAAAATATCTTACACTTGGATATGAAGGTATGGCATTTTTAAATTATCATTATTCTATTTTTGTATAGCATCTTCACAATACTGATAGGTAGTTTAACATCACAAAATAGTTTTGTCCGTGTCTTACTATGGGGCTGCAACACTGCGCCCCTGCCGCTGTCACGTCATACTTACCGCCAGAGACCTAATAAAGTGTTAGGTGAGCGTGCCCATTGAGCGACCAAATTAAAATGGCCGTATTTTGAACCTTTGCACACCTAGAGTAGGTACAGTCAACGACAACGTACAGTCAACGTAACTTTTTTTAAACACCTTAGCTCCTAATTAAACCTTTAATAAAATAATAAACAATAGGTACCTGAAATGTATTCTCTAGGAGGAAAATATACATACGTCAATTTATTGGTATTTTTTTTATCAACTACTTTTGTCAAAGATTTTTGTTCCTAACTAGGATATCAATATATTTATCTTGCTTTGCAGCCAGAAAATATCCTTTGCCTAACAAAGTCAGGCAACCGCATCAAGATCATAGATTTCGGCCTGGCGCGTTTCTACGATCCTGAGAAGAAACTGCAAGTGTTATTCGGTACACCGGAGTTCGTCGCTCCAGAGGTGGTGAACTTCGACCAGATCGGATATGGCACGGACATGTGGTCCGTTGGAGTCATTTGTTATGTACTGTGAGTATATTTGATCTGTGCATATAATGACTGTATATTAAAAAAATGAGTCAATACCCACTGGTCCCCTGAAATTCGCACCATGTGCCCACTCATCCCTTCAAATCATTGAGGTGCCCGCTCTTCCCCTATTATTTATTTTAAAATAATTTTATCTGGGTGCACGGTAGTTAGTAATTTCTAAAAACATGAAAAAAATAACTTCAGAAAATTTCTCCAATATAATTATATAGGTACCTATTTATATTGGGTGATCTAAACCCGGGGTAAAGGAAACCTTAAATCAGCAATTAGAATAGCAAAAAACCACATTTTGCAACTTTACCAGAGTCTCGTCTCCAAAGAAAAATTTCAATTAGGTATTCCACCAAAGAACACCCTATCTTTGAATTTGAACGATTTATCAAAGCCATGACATGTTTTTATTTACAGCCTATCAGGCCTCTCACCGTTCATGGGCGAAACAGACATAGAAACAATGGCGAACGTCACAGTAGCTAAGTATGACTTCGACGACGAGGCTTTCAACGAAATCTCTGAAGACGCTAAAGACTTCATACACAAACTACTCGTGAAGGACAAAGAGTAAGTTTAACTTAAATATTTTGTGTTAAGCCAAGACTTTTTAAGTCTTTTGAAGAGACCTGAACCTTTTACAAACTAGGATATAAGAAATTTAGTTACGACCATGTACGTATCAAACATATGGATGGAACGCTTTTGAACGTGTTAAAGAATACAACTGTCGTAAGTACAAGTCGGCAGGTACACACTAGTCAGCTACTATGCGGCAAACGTCATTGCCCTTTGGCCTTGGACATTGGAATGGTGATCCCCATTCCTGAGACTTTAGCTTACCATTAGGCGAGGTGAAGTCATATTGACGAGACCGATATAAAAAAGTAGGTAGGTACTGAAAAAAATACAGTATGTCTTGTGTAGTGAAATAGTTTAAAAACTGAAGTGACAGCAAGAAAAAAATATCTATAAATCACATTTCAATCAAAATTCACTCACACATGGCCATTTGTGACACAGTCTCGTGTTCAACGCATTCCATTTATATGTTTTATACATCCATGGTTAAGACTGAAAGTTTCTCTCAGAATAAACTTGGAACCAGCATTCTTGATGGTTGTAAAACGTTCAGCGCTTGTAAATAAGCCTATACAAAATGTTTTAATTTACAAAGAAACATTCTACAAGGAAATACCTAAATAATATTTTTTATTAATCGTTACGTCATTTATCGCGCCTTATAACTTTTTAAATCCGTTTATCAACCGCGGTACCTACCCGATAAGGGCTGTTGCAATCCAGCCTCGATAAAGACCCCTTGTTACTCAATCTATCCAACACTTAGTGACTAACACATGTAAACATTGCACGATTGTTCTCTTAGAATAATACTCATTGTACCTATTAGATGTAGACTTGTAGATTAGTTTATAACAATTTATAACCTATACTTTAACACAATAGCTCAGAAGAAACATACTTGGCAAATAACCTAACTTTCCTATCCACCAAATTATCCTTTACCACAAAATGCACGCTCCTTTTAAAGAAATATTTTCACAAATTTGGTACCTTAGTAGATTTAGAGCACCATTTCACTCCCATAACTTCGATTAAAGGTGTTGGGCGTTAGTAACAAGGGTCTTTGTCGCAGGTCACGGCCGGCCGCGACGGAGTGCCTCCGCCACCGCTGGCTCGCACGCAGACAGCCTCCGCCCACGCCCCAGCCAACTCCGCAGCCAGCCAAACACGAGCTCGACGTCGCTAAAGACAATCTCCGACTTTTCGTCGAAAGATGGAGCGAACATCCCAACTCACCTTACGTATTCGACAACCAAGCACACGAAATCACATGCCTAACGAATGGGAATTACGAAAGATCCTCTATAGGTGGCTGTTCACCTTCTCCCAGGAGTTCATTAAGCAGTTCCCCTGATATAGTTCTTGGTGACGAAGATCTAGAACCTCCGCCGTTAAGAGAACCTAGGGAACCCAGTTTCTTAGCACCTAGATATAATCCAGTTGAAAGGAGAGCATCGGATAGTTCTTGCTTCTTGCACAAAAAACAAGATGTGCTGGTTAGGAAAAATTTGGCTGAAGAGATCAAGAAACTATCTGATCATCTATTTATGCTTTCTACAATGAATACAGATCTCGCTAATAACAACAGCACTAAAGAATTAGATAAAAACGTTACTGAAACTAAGTCATTTAAAGAAGAGAAACTGCCAAATGGGTTCAGGAAAGAATCAAAAATAACCAGGACAGTTACGAATGGGGATAGCCAAACCAAAGAAAGAAGACTTTTCACTTCTAAATCCACGAACAAAATAACATCTTCGTTTTTAACAGAAAGAGAACCAGATAAACCCATGACGAGCAATATGCCATGGGTTAAGTCCACTTCTAGCAGTAGATCTAAACGGGTAACTGCTATGAGTCGAGATGTACCTGATCAGCCAGTGGAAGTAAGAAACACTTTCTTCCAAGAGTTTGATAAGAGACGAGAGAAGATTGATAAACTAGTCAACGGTACAGAGAATGGAAGACAATTGCCTTACAGAAGAGGAGATGAAAATAACGCACATAGGACTAAGGATTTGCTACTACATCTTCTAGAAAAATGGGGGGAGACAGAGGAAGTTGAAGCAGAGAGATCAGCTGGAGGCACTTCTAACGGTGGAAGACATCAATCGATCTCCTTAGAATGGTCTCCTTCGAACCAGTTAGGACAGACTTCTATGTCAAGTCTTCACGCTTTCTTCCAAAGGCAGACTTCGGATGAGAAGGCCCAAAGAAAAAAAGTGACTTCGAACGTCGCAAAATGACTTCAGTTTTGATACAGGGACTTTAGTGCCATGACACTACGTTACCAAAGTAATGGTATGAGATTAATGTTTTATGTTATAGAGTAAAGCCTAGCGCATATTATTATTATAAGTATTTTGGACATTTTGCCATTTTTTTTTATTAGGTTCACTAAACAGAATACATGATAGAAATGAGTTGGCATTGTTGGTAGTTTTTTTGGCTACGTTTTTTTATATACCACTTAGGTGGCAGACAAGCTCACGGTCAACTTGATGGTAAACGGTAGCTTATTTTAAATATGGCATTACTCTATTGTGGATAAGCAGATAATTAAATTTAAGTAAAGACTATACTTACTGGATTTACTAGTACGATTTGAAAGTCTTTGCATTTGATCGGTATTATAAAATCACGCAAACATTTATCTCCAATGCAGTCTACATTACGAATTATTACAGTTTTATTATATTTATTTTACATATCCAACATCTATGAATGCGTTCTTAATGAAAGACAAATGAAAATTTAATACTGTAGAAAAAAGTTACATATTATTTAATGTCATTGTACTGTAGTGACGTCATAATTTAAATTGTTAGTGTCAATATGATTATGGGGACAAAAGCTTTGCGTCATACGTATGTTTACTTCTACTTGTAATTTATCTTTCTCAAGAGCATGTGGCATAAATCTAAGTACAATTTTGAACGTTATTCAACTTGGTAGTAAGTACAATTATTTTAAGGGTTGTCTCTTACAGGACCCTTATAGGATCACTTCGTCGCCCGTCTGTCAAGAAATTTCACAGAGATGCGTAGACGCATCAAGTTGAAATGTATACCAAATAGGTACTCAGGTCTGTAACGCCTTGCGGTTGTGAAAAAATTAGACTTCTAGGTCATTGCAATTAAAAGACATTGCCGTTTATGCAGCATATTTAGACAATAGTAAGGGACTTCTGTCAAGACTAAGTACAGGAATGTTAACCTAATAAAGCGTCGTGGTAAAGGGGTAAGGTACCCACTGATAGGGTAAGGGACCCACGGCTCAGCGGGGGTGGTAACCACGGTGTCCCCGTTTTGCCCCCGGCAAGGGGAGTAGGGGCAGGAGTAATTTTGCGCGCTGCCATCTCGGCCTGCTTCTGCTAGGGTGACATGCGGCTCCACCCGTCACCCCTAGGCCTGCGCTCATGGAGTCGTGGTAAGGCCCAGGCTTGGCAGAACTGGAGCTATTATGTATTATACTAGGATTTTTTTAGTCATTGTTGGTATACGTCATCGGTGTTTAGTAGTGTCTAGTCGCATATCACATCATTTAGTACCTCGTGCCATATTTTAAATTTTTAATATATAAATCTGTTGAATAACCGCCCGTGAGCCCAGCGCATCTATTTCGTACGAACCTCAATCCGATAATAGTTAGGTATGCGTTAGGCTTTACAATATGCATACAAAATGACAATAATAAAATCTAGTCTTCAAAATTTATTTACCGATTTGGATATAAGACTGAGAACGAATTATATCTGCCCATAGACAAGCAGCGATTATTATTGTATTTTTTTTTTATGTAAATAAGACATGTTTTGGTGAATTAGGTTTATTTTTACCGTTAAATATGATTGTTCCTTAACTGTACTTATGTATAATTTATTTGTTATTATGATACATTATGTTGTTAAAATATAAGGCTTTATTAAAGTTAGTTGTTTCATTTGCTAGCTACAATTGCCATATTTTGAGAACATTCCGAGGTTTTGCAATTACAATAATTATCAAGAGAGGGTGTCCTGACGTCCTATCAAGATCTTCTGGACACATGCCAACTTCATTTAGATGCATGTTCAAAGACGAGGCTCCAGCGCGGACTTTACTGTCGTAGTTAGGTGGTCAGACTACAATCGCCCCTAAAAACCACAAACAATCACCACACCACATGATTCATTAATAGCCTTGAAAATCTTCAAAAAAAAATTCTCAAAGCTCTACTAAGCTTCACTTTATGGATCGTGGCCTCGCACTCAGAGATAAATTTACAAAGGAGGGGCAAATGGGTATTATTGTAATTAGAATTAAGAAGTATGAGAGCGGCAAGCCTTGGATGCAACTAGGATTAACGGTATTTAAGATGATGGACTGACGACATGAAAATGGTAAGTAGTTGGAATGGACTGGATGTGGAAGACGGCAGATTGGTAGGTATGGCGCAAGTGACGATTGATTAAAAATAATGATATAGGTTTACCCATTAAAAAAACGTGACAGCCTAAATTGGCAAGTAAACGTAGTATTAAGTAGGCAATAGATACTTTATTAATAACATCGTTTTATCTTACAGTGATCGTCTGTCAGCATCATCAACCCTCACGCATCCCTGGCTGATTCAGTCAGCGTTATGCACAGAACTTCGCGTCACCAAATCGAAACTAAAGCGATATGTAATTAAAAAACGCTGGGCCAAAGCCGTGTCTGCTGTCATAGCGCTCAAAAGAATGGGCGCCAAATTCGAAGATGTGCATGATAGAGAAAAGAAAAATGGCGGCAATTGACAGCTTTTCGTGTATTTTTTTATTAGGGTAGGGTAGTTAGACTTGACACTAAATGACCGCTCTGAATATTAGGCGATTCGGAACTGCACATTATGATAAACAAGTGCAATAATTATAATGCAACTAGCTGTTGCCACGGTGACCACTTCTCATCAGGTGGGCCGTGTGCTTGTTTGCCACCTAAACTGTATTTTATTAATGTAACGCTCAAGTTCAGAGCGGCCATCAAATTTGGATCGAAATAAGTATATTATGCAGTGTGTGTAGCTAATGGTACTAACTAAATTACTATAAGTTTTTAAATTTACAAAATACCCACACAATTTATCAAAGTGATCATGAGTGATCATCAAAAATGTATGGTCCATCTTTTACCACTAGCTGCATAATTAATAATCAAAATGGCATATTTATATATTTGATAGCACATAATATTAGTATTTAAGTCGCACAACTGCTTCGAGCAGGCAGCTAAATATGTGATTATTGCTACGGCATTTCTAATAACATTACGATTTGTTTTGACAGTTAATAATTTTCATTATTATATTGAAATATAAATTACTGGTTTAGTTAGTACCTATCAAGATCACTTTTATGTTCATACCATAATGCCATGTTCATAATAGGTAGGTATTTATTCAAATCATGATAAATAAGTAATGGTTTTAATACCTAAGTACCACTAAGTACCTACATGCATCTACCTAGACTGGTTGGTTCTCCCTTTATATTTTCTAAGATTTTTATCCACGCATTTTATCATTTTTACCCTTGACGAGTTACAAGTCTATTTAAAAACTTATTATACTTATTTCTCTATACTATTCTAAACTTTTTTCCTTTCGCACATCCAAACTGACATATTTTTGTTCTAATCTATTAATCTATAATATGAAATCATCCTGATCTTATAACTCATAACTCTTAACTTGGTGTTCCGATTACCTACATCCGAGGCGGCACCTCGGAGCCCTGGGTCCGCTTTCATGCTTTTCCTTCTCCAGTTAGCACGATCTTGAGCATCCATAGTAGTGATGGGGAACAACCATGGATGCCTAAGTCCATAAAGTCTTTGATGTTAATTTAATTCAAGACAACGTTATTCTATAAAGTGTTATAGATATTCCTTGGTTTTAATTTAATATTGTTTTTTTTAGATTTAAGCAATTATTTGATGCTAGAGTTCCATGTTATGTTAAGAGCTGTTGCGTTGATGCAAATTAATAGCAGTAGGTATTTACTAGATACTGTTTTTTACCTAAAAGTTAAAAAATATATTGATCACATATCTTTGTAGTGGTACTATAAATTAAACTTAAGTAAATCAAAGACATTTGGACTGACTATGACTAGACCATAGGACTAGACAAAAAGTAAAATTTCACAAAGTTCTTTCGGTTTTTGAACTGATTATATTCAGCTGTCTTGGTTTAATTTCACGGTTCAAAAAGTAATAATTGTTTTTGGAAATTTTCAATTCAAGCTATTAGAGGCCATAACCCCTTGGTTTATTTGGTTTTAATTAACTAGAATGGTGCCAAAATAATACTAACTCTAACTTAAGAAAACAGTGCCTATAAATAATATAGATTATTAAAACTAACAATTTTGTTGAGATCTGTATATGAGGATATTATCATCGAATATTTTATAAGTAAAATAATGAAAGACATTAACTTCTAACATTAGTTTAAGTGGTTTTATTTTAATTTAAGGGACATCGCGCATTACGCGACTACGACCGCTAAAGTCCATTAAGCACCTTTTTTTGGATCATTTTTTATAGATAACTAGCTTTCTCCCGCGGCTTCGCCCGCGTGGAAATCAACTCTCCACTCCACTCCATTAAACTAACACTAGATAGTATCCTATGTCCGTCTCCTGGTTCTAAACTACCTCCCTACTAATTTTTAGCCGTTCTTGAGTTATAAATAGTGTAGGTAACTAAATAGATAATCTGTACAAATTATATGCATCTAATTAAATATGTATAATTATATATTGTAACCGATTGTAACTTCACTTAGAAGGGGTCGAAGTTGCGTAATTCTTGTAACCCTACGAGTATTATTAAATAGAAATCTCATTGATGAATATGAAACAGTTTGATCTTATTTTGTTGATCTTCCTATTATTTTAACTATCAAAATTGTGTCTATTAGTAAGTCACGAATTGCATTTAATTTCTAATTTAAATTATGATTAATAAAGACATCGGGTTTGTGAACGAAATTTTTATTGTGATTAATAAATTTTGTTTCATCTGTGTGACTTTTTATTTCGCCTGTGCCTGTTAATTAGGTGGCGCTGCAATAGCTGGTTAATCTAATTGCAGCCTTGAAACCTTTTTGTTTATAAAACTCGAGTCGTTTTATTGGTTAGTCTTTTCTAATGACTCAAGTCGTATTTTTTAAGCCTTTCAAATCGAGGTTGGCGACCGATACAGTAACGTCATAAAAAAAAATTATAAAACTAAAGTCTAAATCACCACATTTTGAACATGGATCTACTGGTAGGTATATATAATCCGCGCGCGATGAAAATGTGAAGGAACCTTGTCAAAGTAAATCGAAAATGACATTTCTCAAGTAGCGTTAGGGTGTTACCAGACCAATCGATCGATAGCCAATCGGCGGCTTCGATCGAAGTTGATCGACTGGTCTAGTAGCTTTAATAATTAAAGTCGAACAGTATCTGTCGATCAATTATTGATCGACAGATACTGTTCGACTAACCAATCGATCGATTGCCGGTCGATGGCATCGAACAACGTCGATCGATGTTGATCGACTGGTCTGGTAACTTTATCGACTGGTCTGGTAACTTTAATTGATCGACAGATACTGTTCGACTACTGGCACCGGTCGACGTTAATCGTTTAAATCCGGCTATATTCCATCAGTTTCTTTCAAAATGTATTCACAAGAGGACGCGTTGTTGTTGGCCAGTACGATGTTGCTCGCACTTTTATTACGGAGACGCAAACGCAGAAGTCTCTGGATGCGACCATTTTTTAAAGCCAAAGATCGCTTATCTTATCCAAATGACGATTGGTGTGGTAGAAACTATCGATCGACGTTGACTATTCCATTCTACCATCGATCGATGCCGTGGATCGACGATCGATCGATTGGTGTGGTAGAAACTATCGATCGACGTTGACTGTTCCATTCTACCATCGATCGATGCCGTTGATCGACGATCGATCGATTGGTCTGGTAACACCCTTAGCGTCACCGACTTTGTTCTTGATTGAAATACCTACCTATCTATCAAATGCCAGAACTATTTCGCGAGATTGACTACTCAAGATTTTACCCCTTTTTCCACTCATTATTAATCTTTAATCTATATACTTAAATAAAAATTAATTGCAATTCTGTTAGTATTGCAAAAACTCGAGAACGGTTGAACTGTTCTTACCTGTCAGACATTTGATGTTCGTCCTATCTCCTATCACTCTCGTCGTCGTCGTTTCGGTATTTTTGTCACGATTACATGTAGATCCATGTAGATCAGATAAGAAAAGGCGGTATATTAAAGATAGCTGTTGCCCGCGGCTCCGCCCGCGTGGACGTCGATTTTCGCGTTTTATTGCCGGTTCTAATCAGCCGATTGTGATCAAATATGCGTAAGATTTTGTGTCTAACCAAGACCTTTCTAATAAAAAAAACGCATCAAAATCCGTTCAGTTTTTTTTACGTCCATCGATAGCGATAAAAAATATCAAACGGATTTTGATGCGGTTTTTTTTAAAAAAGGTCTTGCTTAGACTAAAAATTTACCGTATGTTTGGTTGTAATTGGTTGAGTAGAACCGGAGATATGACCAAAAACGACCTAAAAACGAAGCGCGGGCGTAGCCACGGGTTTCAGCTTGAATAAAAAGTAGCCTATGTGTTGCCCAAAACTATGAACTATAATCGTACCAAGTTTGATCAAAATCCCTCCAGTAGTTTCTGATTTTTGCGCGCACAAAAATTTGCGGACAAACAATCATACAATATTATAATTATTATAAATCTCGCATTCAAAATTAAACTCATTTAGAAATCTAGTCGCACTAAAAATACAGCTTCGTTTTGTGAGCTTCGACATGAGTTTGCCGACGCTACGGCTAGCCGGCGACCCACTTACGTCTCAGTTACAAAAGGTAGCATCACATTTTGATCGCGCGCGGATTATAAAATAACATAAACCCATTTATGGAGCCCCAGCATTCATCGGTCGATTTTATATCACTAATCTTGCACATAGGTACCCCATTACAATGGTTACAATTTCTAATTTAGTTTTTAAAGACGAGAAGTCTCAGTATACCTAGATAATCGAATACGTTGTAACGTCTTCACAGCATTGTGTTACAAGCAAATAGCACATAGTTTAGAGCTCTTTCAAGTTTTTATTCAGTTTAGTGCTGGGAACAGTTTGGTAAAAAGAAAAAAAAACGAGTTTTTTATATTTTTTTATTTTTAAAAACACGCAATGATATCGCACTGCAGGACATACAACAATACGATACCACTCCGCGGTACCAAAGTACATCTTAACGGTATGATTTCTGGTAGCGGGCACGGGCTCCCGGACCGCCGAACTTTTTGGGCTCGCAGCGCCGAGGGTCGGCTACCAGCAAACTCCTATCGTATTGGACAAGGATGTCTTTGATTTCCTTCTTTGAGGCCTCGTCAACATCTGGAATTTAAATAAAAAATATAAACTATTGGTTATCATAAGGGGAAAAAAGCACTCGAAACTGGGTTTAATGACAGTAGAGGAAGCTTAGAAAGCATGTAAGGACAAAAACAGATGGCAGGCTGTTGTTACTGCTTACGCCCGAAGGAAAAGGCGTGAGTATATGTAAGAATATGCTTATTATAAGTGTGTGCGGTGCAAAGTTGCCATAATAATGCACTATGGATCGACCAACCAGTGAAAGGAGCCATATTAACCCGTGATTATCTTATTATAATATAAACTTGGTTAATTAGCACGCATCGGGTCCTACACAAAGGCCCAAAAATGCTTTCTGAGCAGTAGGTAATTAGTAAACTCAATTTATGAACCTTATAAAACATGTTGTGTGCACCAATAAACTAACAAATCATTGATATTCATTGCAGTTTGGTTAGTGACACGGTTTCTCTACCCTCCCTGAAATGACTGAGTTGCACGAGAGCAACACAGCTTTGGAAGAAGGGTTATAAGCATTTAAAAAAATTGAATGGGTCCATACATGCTAAAAAAATTACTTTGCCTAGGGGTCAGTTTATAGATTACTTTAATTCCTGTGTAGATAAGACTATAGTTAGTTCTTGACTATCCCTGTTAATTCCAGCCAGATCCATTCAGCTATTGGAGCGTGATCAAGTAACTCAACGTTTTCACAAACTTTCACATTTATAATATAACTGTGCCTCGCGGCTTCGCCCGTGGCAGGATAAAAGTATCCTATGTCCTAAGTTCTAAGCTACCTCCCATCAATTTTCAGAAAAATCGGTACAGCCGTTCACGCGTAATGCCGTGACCAGGGGAAAATCGTTTGTATAATATAGAGATATAGTAGAAAGTAGGATTGGACTTACATTTCTGGTAGAAGGCAATAAGTGCCTTGGAGATGGCTTGTCTGATGGCATAAACCTGTGCAACATGACCACCACCCTTCACGGTCACTCTAATGTCCACACCAGAGAACTTCTCCTGAAACAGCAACAACAAAAAACGTTAATACAAATTGTATTACATTATTACGTTAATTTGATTTAATGATTAAGGACATTCAGATGAATTTTTAACTTCACATCCAAAGATGCTCAGGTTCGGAATAAGTAGTTCATCATTACATTTGGCAGTTCCTTTACCATGTCGTCTATTCTGTGAAAATAGACCACATGGCTAGCAGAAAAGTTATTTAGATACATCAGCATCTCTTAGACTGGATTTCATTAATGAAAATAAACAGATCTATTGAAACTGCGTTAGTTGGTTCTGACATTTTACTCAATGTATTTGATTGAATAATATGTCAGAACTCAGTTTAGTTATATTGATTTTAATCATCGAGAGTTTCATAATTGACAATTAACAGTTGCAATATACCATGTTTGTTATTGGTATATACTTTAGCTACATATTGTTGTAGAATATTTACTCTACCACACATGAACTAAATTTTCAGTTAAATTTATGTTTAAAGAAACTATTTTTGCTATAATTTAAAGAGCAGTGATGCAATTTTTTAAAGAAATATACGAATTGTGTTATTTTGAAAGGAGAGTGCATAGAAGCCAAAGACAGTTGACACCATTGAAACCAGAGTGATCCAAGTGACATTTTTGCTTCTGTGTCCTAAATCACTCTGGCTCCGACGTCACTAGTTAAGATTACAACATTACATGCAAACAGCACTATTTTTAAAGTGAGGTGTTATCAACAAAATTGTTAGTAAAGTTGGTGCCAAATTTACAAATAGAAGGCAAGGTCTCCAAGGACGTACTAAGTATGATCAAACTTGTCTTTTATTTGTGAGCGTGCTAAAGTTAACTACAACAAATGGAATCAATGCACTAAGAATTCTACTTAACATTCCAAACATGAGCATTCTATGAATCATGAGAAGCAATACAACTGGGTATTTCAAAATCTAGTAAGGGACACTTGCTATTAAAATCATATTGACCATACAATATGACTCGGATAGGCCCTTAACAGATTTTGATATTCCACAGCCTTACGATTATGATCTTGACAATGAACAATAGTTGAAAAGTATAGGTAGTTTTAATTGAAAATAATTTGAAGCATGCACTATATCTTGACATGCAGTAGATTATGATTTGATGTTAAATCAAAACATACCTACATACCAATTTAAAACAGAAAGTCTAAGTACATTTTTCTAATATCTAGGTATAAATATATCAAGCTATAACAAAAATAAAATCATGACAAATCTTAACAAGATTCAAATGACCACTTTGTAAGTTGTAACAGATGTTTAAGTTTACATATCAATACAAAATATTAACACATGGATAAAGTATTATAGGGTAAATACTATAATACTACAGGGTGTATAGACAGTCAATTTAATACTGTCGTATAATACATATGTTGATCAAATAATTTAGGCATGCATTACATTTGAACATCAACATTGACACATAGTGATAGGATCGTGATAAATTGTCTATCTAAACATACCCATACATGCACTTTTTACTATCAAATCTAAATATCCTAGGTATTATTGTAAGCATTCAAAGGGTATATTGGATTTCTACTTACCATTTAGAGATTTTACATAAACTTGTTTGCCAAATGGCATAAAATTAAAGAAACTAACTTCTTACATAGTCTCACTAATCCTGCACAAATTAAAAACTAAGAAGCGCAACATTATTGCAATGTAAGCTCTTCAGCCTCCATGTTATATAGGTAATCATCCTGCCAGCGGCCCAGTTGTGTCCACAGTTTGCACTTTGGAGCCCGAGGTCTGCTCATGGTTTTAATTTGGCATGTTAACTTTTCTGATAACCATCTGACCTCCTTGAGAGGAATGTCTGCACCAGAGCCTCATCTGTTGTTTAGCAGGTGCAGACTAGCAGGTGAGGTTAGCTTAAGCCTTAAGGATGTTTGAAAAAGCCCTCATTGTCCAATGTAATACAAGTATTGAAACAAATGGTCAGTTTTATTTTGTTAGGCTTCAATATTTGCACATAACTGCCCACTTTGGGTGTTTCTTCACATACCTATAATATTCTTTACATGTCATAAAACTACTGAAGTGCTGGATTAGTGAGGATCTACAGTAGTACCGTTCAAGTCAACCTGTTCATGTTTACAAACCTTGCCGAGTAGAAGGATGGGCTCTTGGAGTTTGTATTGCAATAAACGGGGCTCCACCAGGTCTAGTGGGCGACCGTTCACGCGTAATACACCATGTCCGCGTTTGCAGTACGCTACAGCTGTCGCGGTTTTCTAAAAAAGTTTATATAATGTTAAAAACGTTCAAATAGAAGCATATCATAGATTAAACAAACAGTTATGGACTAGAAATATAGAACACGGCCAATAAACTGATTAATATTTGAGGTTATGTGGACACGAAAATAAGATGTAACGGGTTGTACCTATATTATTGTTTTGAAGATGAGATTGCCAAAAAGACGTTCTTTTATAATATGACTTATGAAATTAATCTATAAAACTAATAATCACTGTGATCCAAAAATGTTTCGTCAAATTTAAGTTTCTTGAGTTATCGTGTTAATAGATAGGTAATAATATCAAACCAAATCGAAAATTTGACAACACTTCACGATTTGCAAATTAAATACGGCTAGCAACGCTAATAATGATAAAATAACTTGAAAATCGCCACAAACACGTGGACGCAACAAATACTAACCTTACGGCCGAAGACTTGGACGGCCTGGGTAGGTTCACGTCTCGCCTGAAAACGTTAGGAATATATATGAGAAACATTGCCACACAACGAATACTTCACTCAAATGATTAATAAAAAAGGGAAATTACAGAGAGATTATCGTCACGAACCTCTTGAGGGGTCGCCATTTTGACAGAGAAAGAAAGACTGAAAGAATTTATGATTCAAATAATAGAACGAACAAAAATGAACGAATGAATGACGCCAACTGTTACTTCATTGAACGGTAGATATTCTCGATGAACATAGACGCATAGCCTTTTGGGTCAATCCGCGGAAAACCAATAATTGCGAATATATGCTAATAATAAATTAGTTATCATAATAGCTTTCTTTTTTTACTTTGCATGACATTTCCTACATATTTTCACGTAAGGCGCCGGTATTTAAAATAGTACACATCCTTTATATAATTTTTTATTTCAATAAACACGCACCAAACGTCATCACCGTTTACAAAAAAAAGTCGGGTAATAAAGTTCCACAATTATTTCCCAAAAATTGTACTAGCACTTTCCGTTTTTTCTTTCATACTTCGAAAGTAGAGTTTGACTAATGAAAGCTGGACAAAAACCGCGGCAAATTTAAAAAATTTAGGGCAGGTATCACCCGTTATAGTTGGATAAAAACATTTTGATCGTGAAATAAAAGTATGTACCTATTAAAGTTTTACTGGTATTTTTAAAGAATTTCATCGCGCTTTATTCGGTGTCATTATTATTTACATGTTGATTTCTTCATTAAATACTATCTATTGCCCACGACTTCGCCACGGGAAGAGAGAGAAAAGGTTGCAGGTTTATTCGTGTAAAAATCCCCAACGAATACCCGTTGGCCATCGGGGGTGGTTATATCGGAGTCGAACCGAGTAAAACCGCTGATGTAGTGGAGATATAGACTAGCTGTTGCCCACGTGAAATTCTGATCCCGTTCCCGCTATTTCTATTTTCAATTTTCAATTCTAATTTCTTTATTTTTCAAAATAGTGCAACGTTATTACATCTTTTTGAAGTCAAAATTACTTAATACTAAGTTCACCAACGCTTCCTAGGCGCTAGTGGAGAAGAAACGGCGCAACAAACTCCACTGCTGCATTTTCAGACGTCCGGTTATACATAGATATCTTAAGACTAAATATGGACGAATGTACATTTTTGTCTCGTGTCAATATAAAGGTATATAAAAAAGATATAATAAATTTTAACCCAAGTTTAACAATAAAATAATTGAAAATGTCAAAATATAGTAAAAAAAGAGGTCGCGTGCCTACCACAATATCATTATATTGTAGTAGGCAAATGTCACAACTACAGCATTCTGTAGTTGTAGCACTTTAGCAATCTAGCTACCCTTGGGTATATATATTTTAGGGACAAAATGTGGCCTATGACCGTGTGCAAGACATTTTGCCTGTGTTATTCCAGACTAAAAACTATCTTCAAGCGAGCTTATAGGAATCAGACGAAATTCATTCATTAGAAAAAAATATTATTAATTATAATCAAAATTAGATTCCAAATATTCTTCACCATCATCCGAGCTGCTTGATCCATCATCAGTCACACTTATAAATTAATTACATTATTTTAATAAATATTGTCGAAAAGTACAAAAATATCTAATACAAAAGCGAATATTTTTGGATATCGCATCTGAATCTCGTTAATATTTGACGTTAATACAACAAAGTATCAAAATCATAATGTAAACGCGCAATCACAGAGAAATGACAGAAGGTGACATTTATAGTCTACTGGTGTTGCAAATCAATAAATGTCGTGGTTCAGCTTTCATTAGACAAACTCTATATATTATCTACAATAACATAACAAACCATGATGTGATTTGATATCAAATATCATATAAAAATAAATTAAATAAATTTTGTCACGAAAATTCGTCATCACCGTTGCGGCACCGTCAACGTTGTATTCCTCGAAAATTCTATCTACCTAGCCCGATCTAGACGCCCTAGATCTCCTTTCCCAGTCTCTCTAATGAAGCGGAGCGCAGCGCACGTCAATTTTATCCACGCAGGAATCTAAAAATTTTCAACTTACATTGCTTAGGGGCAGTGTGTCACGTATTTGCATCATCACCATTATCAGAGAAATTTAGGTAAGCACTAATTACTAGATCTTTTTAAAATACCCACGCTAACCGTAATTTATGTACAATACCATAAAAATGGTTGGTTGGTCTCTCGGCAGCATGGTATTTATTTAAAAAAATCATAAGCTATCAAACGTCATAACCATTATCATCATTACCATTTGTTTTCTATTAATGGTAATGATAAGAAGTGAATGGTAATGATATTGCTCTATGTGTTTTGTGTGTTTATCTCATGTAAATTCTGATTTGGGTGATGTTGAATGACCCTGGGCCACCGGGAAAGGGGGGTGGGGCAAGCATCGCCCGCGGGGTGCGTTCCTGGTATGGGCGCGAGTGGGCAGAGGCTATTCACCAGAAGCTGATAACCGTGATCCAAAGGCGGTTCAAAGGCCGGTTCAAAGCAGCATAAATCAAAGCCACAAAGTAATGCTGCAAGAAGGCTTACATCAGAGCGGATGCCCAGTGCATTGCACGGCTTGGGTAGGCTTGTGGCGCACCCCACGGGCAGTTGTGGCTACTGGCACCTGGCCAAGGCCGTGCAACTACATCCTTATCAGGCAACGCCATATTTGTGTAGTGCTGCAATCACTCGATGTCCGGCAAGCCAGTGGTCCCGATGGAGTTCTAGCAGTGGTTCTACGTAAATGTGCAGTGGAGTTGTCTCCCATGCTTACGCGTCTGTACTGCATCTCTTACACTTCGGGCACACGACACGCTTTCTCTATGCCGACGACCGCTCTTACGTCACAGGGTTCCTTTGAGGAGGTAGAGGCAAAGTTGAATGCCGCACTCGAGGACTTGAGCTCCTATAACGACAGCAATGCGCTGAAGCCCGACCCCTCAAACACCTCACCTTAGCAACGGGCAGCGTGAGCTTGACATTCGGTGGCGTGATATCAACATCGTCCACTGCAAGCATCCCGAAATATCTGGGAATTACTCTGGACAGGTCCCTCACGTTTAGGAAGAACTGCGAAAACCTCAAGCAGAAGGTCTGCGCTCGTAATAACCTTGTAAAAAGGCTGACGAGTATAAACTGGGGGGCCGCACCACACGTGCTGCGGGCAACGGGGCTCGTTCTGTGTTATTCAGATGGTGACGCTGGGCTAGTGGATGTAGCACTAAATGAGGCCTGCCGGATTATAACTGGCTGTCTAAAGCAGACTCCGGTACGGCTGCTATACCCACTGGCTGGCATTGCACCTCCCGGCGTTCGCAGAGATGTGGCATCATCCATGGAGTGGGGCAAACTGGAAGCGGACCACCGACACCCCATGCATGGCCACCCTTACGTACCACAAAGGCTGTAAAGCCGAAAGAGCTTTTGGGTATGCGTCGCTACCGCTGACAGTGAACCCCCAATAGCCAGAGTGACTCGCTGGAGAGCTCGAAGTCCGTTTCCGATACCTTTTGTTCCGTGGGCGGAAAGCCTCCCACCTGGACACGACCTTCCCTAGGCCACGTGGAAGTCTCTAAATAGACTTCGGACACAGGTCGGCCGAAGCAAGAAGAATCGGTCAAGAAGGGGGTTCTCGGGCAGTGCAAGCCTGCGGTGCGAGTGTGGAGTTTCCCCGCAGACTATGGCCCACCTAATAACGTGTGCTGCATGCCCATGTACTTTTTGCACACCAGAGGAACTCATGAGTGCCTCTGAGAACGCAATCCAGGTAGCAGCACAATGGAAAAGTAAAATCTGAGAGCAGAAATGCCATCGATACAATAGAAGAAGAAGAACACTTCGGGTACAATACCGCCAGCTTGTGCAGCGAAGCGAATGTGCAGCCGATTCCCAAGGAAGGGGATCGGTCAGACCCGGGCAATTATCAACCCATAGCCGTCACCTCAGTGCTGTGCAAGGTTTTTGAGCATATCATTAACGCACAGCTCATGCGTCACCTAGAGGATCATTCCCTAATTAATGATCAGCAATATGGCTTCAGGCCGAAACAGTCAACGGGTTATCTTCTAGCGTATGTCACCCATCTATGGGGTGAGGCTTTGGACAAGTATAGTGAGTCACTGGCTATCAGTCTTGACATTGCCAAAGCTTTCGATAGGGTCTGGCACAAGTGGATGCGGGCCGGGACCTCCACGTGGTGCACCTGGACAACGGAGGCGAGCAGCGCCTCCCACTCGCCACGGGAGACGCTACTGCCTGCGGCCAATCCGGCCGGGGTGGGAGCGGCCGTTTAGAGGGCTGCTCCGAGGCTCTCCACGTGTCCCTTTGACTAGCAGATAGCACAGTGGGGAGCAAGCGGGGGGTGAGCTGATTGTCTGCGCGCCGACGGTTGGGTGACAGGACGGCCGCCTGTAACCCTACACCCCACCATCGGCGATATGGCGCGATGCTCGCCCCACCCCTCCTTTCGTGTGTCGTGGGGGCCATCTTAAAACCGTAGATGGCCCGGGGTCAGCTGGGGTGCGAGGGATATGCCCATTGGGTAACCTTACACCCCGGTAATTAAACCCGAGATGGCGTGCGGTTTTAGTTGGTTCGATCCCGACATAACGACCCCCGATGGCCGACAGGGGATATCCATGGGGATTTCAACACGATAAAAAAAGGGTCTGGCCCAAGTCACTTATTTCCAAGCTGCCTGCTTTTGGTCTATCTCCACTGTTATGCAGCTTGATTGAGAACTTCCTGCAGGAGCGCCGCATTCGAGTGCTCTGTGATAGGCGCAGGGGTCCGTTTTGTCACCTACTCTGTTTCTTCTGCATATCAATGACATGCTGTCAGTAGGCAGCATTCACTGCTATGCAGATGATAGCACCTTACACGGACGATATCACGGTCACCCTGCGAACAAGCAGGCTGACGTAGGGGAAAAGAGACAGCTTCTTGTCACTGAGCTGCCCCTCCCTGCTCTTCGGGACACTCCACTGCCACTTCAGGATAACCTAGATCTACTCGGCATGGATGTTCGCTGCAAACTAACTAATAATAACTACATCGAAAGCATCATCAAAACGGCCTCGCGGAAACTCAGAGAACTGAACAAGGTGAGGTGGTTTTTCACGCCGGAGCAGCGGTATCTTCTATACAAGACACAAATCCGTTCCGGCGTAGAATACTGTTCTCATCTCGACGTACATGCCGTATTATTGGGACTCTTCAAGTTACCAACGCTCTCGAACCGTTACAATTACGTCGAGACATAGCCTCTTTGGCAGTTTTCGGAACACTCACCATGGTAGAGGCGGTACCTCTACCATGGTGAGTGTTCTGATGGGCTCCACCAACTAGTTCCATCCTCTCCTTTCCTATACAGAACAATACGTGCAAGGCTGAGATGTCACCCTCATACCGTGCTGAACAATGCCATCAAGAACTAAGAAGTTCGGTGCCTCTTTTTTTGCCGCTTAATAAAGACCTAGAATTCTTTACCAGCCCACGTGATTCCTTCCCCCTACTACAGTCCCGGGTCCTTTAAGCGGGGCGTAAAAAGCATTTGACAAGGCCGTCAAGTTGAGGGCCACCATTATGGCATGTATGTATGTAATGGGGACCTCCTTCCTGAGACTGTGCCTTTAGCTTACCATAGTTATCATCAGGTGAGGTGATTATTGACGTAACTGTCGGTTACGTCTATATGACTTCTACTAAAAGAAAAAAGTTTATTTGCAATATTCTATTATGTTTATAGTGATTTAACAAAGGAGAAACAAGTGTTATTCAGTTTTTCATCATTCCCATTAACATATCGTCATTACCGTTATAGAAAAATCATTACCATGCTATAGACGTCATTACCATTTCAATTAAATAACTTTGAAGATCAATAACTTCAGATTCTCTTGTTGGATTTTAGTGCCTCCAATAGTTTTGTAAAGGTTATTAAAAAACCTTTAAATTTATTACGTTTGACACGCATTTCCGACAAGTTTCAAAAAAAGTTCAAAATAAATAAGAAAGAATCAAAACGGCGGATTCACCCTTTTACGGGTTTAAAGATAAAAATCAGTTATTCAACTATATTAAATCTTCATGTTATATTTTTCCAATTTTTTCTGTGTTATTTAACATTTGGTATAAAATTTATTGAATGATTAACTGCCAAATAAAATAAGTTGAACTTAAATTTTTACTAGTGACATCTATCGACAAGTAGCAGTTTCTAATCGGACCTTTGTAGCCCCTGAACAATAAAACATTAGTCAGCGTGACACTAGATGTCACTTTTAGGAAATAATTCAGTTCAAATACCAGTCACTAGATGGCGGTAAAAAAAATATTAAAATCCTTATTTCTATGACTCAACTTGCCATCCATCACCATCGCGCACATCGCACTCAGTGAGTTGAGCAGAGCTTGTTTTGTATTCGTTGAACGTAATTGTTGGAGTGGAGTCGTGTGGAATGTGCGCCGGTACAACACGTACAACGATAATGCGCCGCGAAAAACACTGACATTCCCGCGCTAGTGCATAGAACTTGAAACAAAACAGTGTGAATCAGTTATTGTACGAGAGAAATTTGTGAATATTGGTTTGTTTATGTAATAAAACAGTTTTGTGTAGTATGAATTGGATATTTTCGTAACCTACGACTTTTGAGATTGAAAAATTAAGGTAAGATGCAAATAAGTTTGATTTATTCATCTTTAGTTAAATAAAAAGTCCAGTGGGAGTAGGTTTGGGTACAGCTCCTGGTTATTTTGTGTCAGTATCTGGGACTATCTAATTATTTTGAGAGATGTTTCAAACATTTATATTGAAGGTATCTACATAAAATGTATTTGGAGGTAGTAGGTGTATAATTATGAAAAAAAAAATACGATTCTGAAGTGGGTAAGTTAAAGGAACGAGTGACTGGATTACTAATCATTTGATTCCTTCTTTTAACCGCCCTCAAAATGAAGAAGTTCTATATTCGTATAATATTGCCTCGGTGGTGCAGTGGTAATGAGTGGAGCCTTCCATATGCGAGGTCCGGGATACTTTTCCCGGTTCGTGCACACACACTTTTTGACAGGAATTTAGTCACAATGCAAAAGGTTTAATTACCTTTTTGTTTCTTTAAAAACTTACTTGACGCAATGTATTGTAGGGCCTAGGTAGGGTAGTTTCGCCTGTTTTCGACCGACGCCAGTTCCCGACTTTTTTACCGACCTGTTTGCCTAATCGGCGTAGAACAGCAATACCGATACGATTAGAAGCAAAACAAAAATACTGTGGCAATCTCAAATAGTTCGGTTGTAGACACAAATAGATAAAGTGCATATGTGCAAACAGAGTAGGGAGTAAAAAAATACTGAAATATGTGGTTCGCTAAGAACATGACAGAAAGCGTGCTTCACTACGAAAAGACAAGTGAGGAGGTTCTGCAGTTGACCCTAGATTTTTTAATTGTCGTTTTATGTTTTGGACTTGTTTGTTATTTGTACAGATAGATAATGAAGTATAGTATCTATTAAATATAGGAATTATTGTAATTTTTTTGAAAAGTGTGTATAATTGGATGGTCGGTAACTGTTACCTCATTTTTGTAGAATACCTAATTCTCGACCCGCACCGTCGAGAATTGGCGTCACCGAGTCCAAACACTTGCATGTTTTTATACATATTGTTAAAGAAATTACTGAACTTAGATTGTGAGTTTGAATCTTATTTATATGAGAATCATGTCAGCCAGTTCGCGACCAAACTTTTTCAAGCACGTTAACAATATCACGTGTTGTAAAACCTTCTAGGTCGAGAACAGGATAGTGCAATTAAACAGGCCTATACCATATTCCGACTACTATTTTCGGTGGGTACATATAGGTATGGACATTAACGGTGAGTACATCTCATCATCAGTACGCCGACGACATCATCATAGTTACAGAGTTGCTGGAGCAGCTGAGCAAATTGCTGCACAGCCTAAATGGATCCTCTCGGCGCGTCAGTATTGGTGTATACATACGCCGGAACTGGTTACACCAAGACCAATTGCCATTGAAGGGAGAGTTGTTCAAGAATAATGTCTACCTTGTGCAGGTTATTCAGCTCGGTAGAAACAACTTCGAGTTAAAAGTCACCTTAAGGATTGAATTGGGTAACCTAATTGAATCCTTTTTGTGACTTTTATTTCACAAAGCATTTGGCAAATTACTTCGGCTTACCACATGGCCTCTTCAACCAGTGAATTCTATCTGTTAAAATATACGGTGCTGAAGCGTGGACAACAGTAAGGTTCGTCCACAACCTAGTCGTGCAGCGGGCTATGGAGCAAGTTATGATCCTTTGAAGGATAATAATCCTGATTCTTTGAAGGATTCGTTATGCCAATGGACTAAAATTGTCGAAATAACTCGCAGAATAAGTAAGCTGAAGTGGCAATGGGCTGGCTACATCTGCTGAAGGACTAATAATGATCGTAGAGCAAACGAGTTCTATAGTGGAGGACGCTGGTTGGCAAACGGAAGATGGAACAGTACCTAGGATGGACATAAATGACCTGAAAAAGGTGGCTAGGATAGACTGGAGGAAGGTGAAAGATCGAGTGCTATGGCGCACATTGGGAGAGGCCTACTGCCAGCAGTGGACTGCAATAGGCTAATGAGTGCCATTAAGAAATAAACTTTAATTTTAGTTAGTAAAGGTTGATAAAGCAGAGGAAGAACACTGATTTGTAAATATTATAGTCGTGTTATCAACTTTGTAATGATTATTTAACATCAGTTTATTGTAATAACATAATGTATATTAAATTCTGTCAAAATACGGGTTTCATTAGATTACAAATTAATATTTACTAATGTTTTACTTCACATATTTGCCATCTCACCTAATAGTCGAGAACTGGCGAATATAACGTCGAGAACTGGAAATTTCGGTCGAGAACTGGCGAAATCGGCATTTTTGGGTTTATTATTTTCTGTAAAATTATTGCATGATCTTAATGGAAGATAAAGGATATTAAATGAAAATAGACTATATTTACTATGTATCAAAAATATTCTCTATCAATAATTCATATTAATTCAATTTTATTTTTCGTTCCGAAGTTGACAACTCCACTAAACGGTCGAGAACCGGCGAAATGACCCTATATAGGTACCTAATCGGTGTAAAAGCACAAAGCACATCATGTCCTACCTACCTATAATAATTTTGAAAGAGTAGATAAGATACCAATTAATAATGGTAGGTATTACCTAATAGGTATATTAGGTATTATTTGAAACCTACCTTTAACGATGGTGACGTGTAATCATTACCTACATTATTTAATTTCTATACAATTCTCATATATATTCAATATATTATTAAGTATAAGTACCTATTAAGAAATGTGGGTGCTAGCACCTCTGCCTACCCCTTCGGGTATATAGGCGTGAGTTTATGTTATGTTATGTTATCATTAAGTAACGAGTTTATTGTAGTGCAGAAAGTTTAAATAAATAAATAAAAATAAGAAGTTCAGTAAATTAAACTACTGCAACTGCTACTTTTGTCGTTGTCGTGGTACAGTGAACGACAAAAGTAGCTTGACAGTAATAAGATATAGATACTTAATACTTAGCTTATACCTTTTGTTTATTTAAAAAAAAATACATTTACCTAAGTTTTATAAGTAAAAACCCTCTGTAGACTGTGTGTGCGTCATGCAAGAGAATTAATGATTCATCGAATGCCAACTAATTCTTTAGGTCACAGTATATATACGAATAATGTTATATGTGCAGGCGCAGGTCAATATCCATGAATTTACCTATAGTGATTGAAAAAATAAGGGCAATTTTTTTTTAAACCTGCATTATGTATTTTTAATATTTTCTACAATACGGCTGTCTGTAATTTCTGACATGATGTTTTAAACAAATAGTGTTCAGCTTTTCGCCGTTCTTGCCGTATTTTTTCTAATTTTCTTTTCGTAAGAATATTCTGCAAACTATTAGAACACTTATAAAACAGGTAAATGAAATCGGCATGATTCATTTTATTTTTTTATTGTTATAGAAAAAAAAACATTTTTTTATTAGGCTGTAGAGGCAGTTTTTATTATTATTTTTGTGACGATTTTCTTAAGTGTCCACCAGGAATATGTCGACTATACGCTTGTGACAGCTTGTTTATCTTTAAATATAGTAAGTAAGGTTATTGTTCAAAAAAGTTAAAAACTCAACATCGTTCGGATCTCAAGTGGGCCGGTATCGTCTTCACCTCGCTTCGCAAGATAACATCAAAGTCGCATTCCCAAGAATAATCTTATCGTTCAACATTTTTAATAACACATTAGTCAGTAAATTTTGTACCTTTAAGTAATAAGTACAACTTACAAGCGATTGAACGGAAAGTTCAGTATAGGAAAAGGGAACCAAAATAAAATACAATTGTACCTAATTATTTTACTAATTGTAGGTACCTAAGTGTATAAATAAACTAGCTTTTGCCCGCGGCTTCGCCCGCGTGGATGTCGGTTATCGCGACCAAACATAGCCTATGTCTCGAGGTCTAATCAAATCTACCCCTATACCAAATTTCATCAAAATCGGTTCAGCGGTTCAGGCTTGAAAGCGTAACAGACAGACAGAGTAACTTTCGCATTTATAATATTAGTATGGATATGGATAACATAATAAAATAATGAATGACCTATGAAATTACCGTTCTGCAGTAACTAGGTACTGGCTATTTCTTTGCCGCACCATAAAGACCTGGAATTCTTTACCAAGCACACGTGTTTCCTTCCTCCTACAGTCCCGGGTCCTTTAAGCGGGGCACGAAAAAGTATTTGATGCCGTCAAATTGAGGGCGGCCACTGTAATAGCTTACTATCGGTGTATATAAATTTTGTAACCCGCATTTCTGAGATATTACCTTTAGCTTACCATCAGGTTAGGTGAAGTCATATTGACGTGACTAATGGTAAAAAATTGACTTGCTTAACAAGCTCTGTTGGTTGAAGAAAATGCAGGACCAACTTTTAAATGGAAAACCATTCTGTAATTATAGAGAAAATCATGACAGGCCGTCAGTTTGCGCCTTATAAATCTGCGGGAAGATTTTCGAGCCGATTATTACGTAAAACCATAACATTATGCAGTAGAAATGGGTTGTTTGGAAAAACATCATCACATCTTCGCAGTGAGGTACTGCCCTAAAACACGCTCCTTACGTAACAAACTAGTTCACACATCACACTTCAAAGCGTGATCGTGTTACGATGCACTATAATTTTATTAATTTATGTTTTAAATGTAAGTACAGTCGACTTCAAAACTTGCTGAACACAATTTTTTAAACGATTTTTACATTAAAATCACGATTTTTTATGAAATTACTGGCTTTAGTTTTTCAATTATATTTTTTTTGTAACAGAACTTATTTATCTTACAAATATAATAAACATATTCTGGAAAATCTAAAGCCAGTAGGGATCGTCGAGATTTTTGTAATCTTCAGAACGGAAATTTAACGTTTAAATCTACATTTTGAACGTAATAAACGTTAAAAATGTAGATAGGTAAATGTTAAATTTCCGCACCGCTAATTTCCTCCCTTTCCGCTTCCGCTAATTTATGAGAAATATTATCAAATCATTTACTTACTAGGATATGGTACAATTACAAAAGATGTTTAGAACTAAGGTAGTCGGTAACTTGGAATGTGTTAAGCTCATAGTGATGGTGACTGTACAAGTGTACAACGCCTACATTTGTAATAATAAAGTTGAGTATAAGTAACGAGAAGTCATTTGGAATTTAATTAAGTATAGAGATGTTATTAGAAAGTTAGTTGGTATGTTTTTAACTTAATGACGAAAATATTAAACTATATTCTAAGACATTCTACACATCGCTATCTAGATCCAAAGTAAGCATACTAAGCAGTTTGTAATCTAGAATGATACACATACCTACCTATTTAGCTACATTCTTTTTATAAATACATACATGTCATACATACATAGGTATTTACCAATGCAAATATACATTTATGCATAGCAAATGTGTATGTACGAGTATATTATTTGTACTAAGAGTCAAACCCTCTACCAAGCCAATGAGTTTAAAAAGAGCACTAATGTCGATACGGTTTCCATAAATTAAGTACTACCTTAATAAAGTTTCATCCAGGCATACAAAAAGATAATACTTTCTCCATCATAAGTGAATTAGCCCGACTATGGAAGTATAAGTGCCACCTTCTATTGCCGAATCGAACCCGACAAGACGTAGACAAGAGCATGGTTCTGCAGGTAAATAGTCAAAACATAGTACTACGTAGTAATAATATAGTTCACCGTAGTCAAGCGCTAATTTAAATAGCGCTAATTTAAATAGCGACAATTAAAATAGCGCCAATTTCAGTAGCGCTAATTGAAATCGAACTATATCAGGCTGTATGGACTAATTTCGGTGCTATTCGAAACTTGTAAGCACGCTAAATGTGGCTAAATAGCACATCCCGTCCAAAGCATAGTTCTACATAATCATAACTAGAGCAATATTAGGTAGAAAGCTTGTTTAACGTTATAACAATTACATAACTAGGTATTAAGGAAATTTAATTTACGAGTCCAATCATATCACAAAACAGGTGAATAATTTGAATTTGAAAGTATTACCTACATATAAATTGCAAGATTTATTAATTTCCGTGTATCATTTATGTAGTTTATCAATTTTTTAGGACAAAATAAAGTGATTGCCGAATTAGTTATATTATATACCTATTTACAATCTAATGACATTATAAATCCTTGTATTATGTAAATTGTAAGTATGTTTGTCTGTCGTATCGTAATAAGTTGGACTTAGATAACTAGTATTGCTTGCAACTTGTCTTCCGTTGGTGTTTTATTATTTCGAAATATTTTTATGTTTCCGTAAACATGCTCCAATACTTTTGATTTCTTTGAGTAACTGGTTTCTTCAATCTTTGAAGGTTTATTTCTGACTTCATACAGGGCCGGATTTATAGTACCTAATAGGCCTCTAGAATCAACAGTAAGTAGCAATTGTCAAAAGGCCTGTGTGAGAACTGACATCACGCCCTGTCACTTTGGCCATTAATCGGGCATTTCTTCAATCCGCCTGATTAATGGTGCGCATAAATGCCCGAAGTATCAGGTCATAAATTTATCACTAGTTACACGTGACATGTCGACAAATAATGCCTCTCCCATACATTTTGACATTTTGTCTCTCTAGACTAGACCCAAATCTATTGTCGTTAATGTATACCTATTGAAGACGTGTGGATAAAGAATTAAAAAAATTGAACTTTTATATTTTTTTATATATATTAAATCAAACTGACATTTGACCCCGCTGGATAGTAAGAAGCTAGGATAAAGTCCAGATCTAGACTACACGGGCCGCCATTCCATACACCATCCTTCCCAAAATGGCGGTCTCTACACTCCCTACCTTGACGGCCTAGACAGATGCCTTATCAAGCTATGTGTCGTTCCTAAAATCTGTTGCGAATACTAATGAATATAACTAATCGAATCCCTAACGTGTACTACTCGTTCACGCTAAGTTTGCCGCTGTCAACTGTCACCCGTTTAGCGTTGTCTCACTCACTCAGTTCTAGTTTCAGTGAGACAACGCTATACCGACGTCGTTTAACAGCGGCAAACTTAACGCGAACGGGTAGTATATGTAGCTCATATGGTACTTGAGTTGTAGTATTTAATAGCGATTGAATGTATGGCGATCAGTATTACGGACAACCGTTGTTTGACCGACTACTTGTAGATATGGCTTCCTGTCCATTGCACACTTAAATGCGGTCACAGATAATCCATTTACGTCTTAAATAGGTTTTGGTAAACGTCTTTGTAAACGATTATGTAGGTTTTTAACACCCGACACGAAAGAAGGAGCTTTTAAGTTAATCGGTTTGTGGTATCAAATTATCGGGCTGTTATCCTAACCTAGAGAGAGAAAGGTATTGGATTTGTATTTATTTTATAAGTACTAGCTACTTCGCCCGAGTGGTTTAGATTTATAAAGTTTATTTCTTTTTACTCGAAAAGTTAGGCTAAGTTAATCTTTATTACATCAGTTATCTGCTAGCGAAAGTCCCGTCAAAATCGTTCCATTTCAGATATTTGCTGGAACAAACAGACAGTCAGACAGACAAAACTAGTAAAAAAAAATTTTTTGGTATCAACATCTTATTAAAAAGCGATTAATTTAATATCACAAGAAGACACTAATTTTATTTATTTGTATAAGTACCTACTTAGATTTATAGATTTTTAGGTTAGTTCATTAGGAGACAACGGAAATATACAATAATACTACTTATAATTAATTCAAATATTGTTTCCTATTCAGACTTGTATTACATAAATATAAAATGTCCGCAATGAAGTCAACAAGTTGGCATTCGCTTGATGGTCTGAATGATTAAATAACTCAAGTAAAGGGAAAATGACATTAATTAACAACATCATATTGCTTATAAATTGGCCTACTAAGTTATATAATATACGTATATATTACAATCAATTCAGAGTAAATACCATGTTCTAGAATTGAATAGAAATAATTAAATGTATTTAATTTACTTAAAGCGATGGTAGTTGAATGGATAAGGACGCGGCCTTTACTCAGAGGTATCGAGTTCGAATCCGGCCGGACAGTATCTATGTAAATTTCACTTTATGTGCTAATAACATGATTTACCATCTGCTAACGGCGAAGGAAAAACATCGTGTGGAAATCCACATGTCCTAGAAGAAATTCTAAGGACATGTCCAATCCACCAACCCGCATTAGGCCAGCGTGTGTGGATTAAGGTGTAAACCTTCTCAGCTCTCTCGTTAGAGGAGAGGAGACCCATTCCCAGCAGTGTGACATAAATGGGTTGCTATTATTATTATATTTACTTGAAGCAATGTGAAACTAGTTCTTTTTTTATTGAAGACAAGAACAACGCTGTGGAAATTCCTTTTTTTTTACTTGCGAGGCTTTGGGAACAAAGTTCATGGTTCACGGCCACGGTAATGACGGCCTCTTTGGCGTAGTGATATTACATTCGACTGCTACGACAGGGTGCGCGGGTTCGATTCCCGCTCTATGCAAATAATTGTATGCATGATATGTCTATTTGCATTGATCTGGGTTTTACTATGTATAATATGTATGTATTTACAAATAAAAAGTAGGTATGTTTAATGTATGTTTATCCGCATTCTAGAACCCATAACACAGGCTAAACTATGCTTACTATGGCTCTAGAGAGCGCTGTGCAGAATGTCGTAGAATATTAATTTATGATTATTTATTTATTATGGTCTTAATTTTTTTTTTCTTGAAGCATTACTAACTAATATTATGCTATTTTTTTATTTGAATTACCTACTCGTAAGTATCTAAAAAGCAAGCAGTTAACGTACCGTATGAATGAATCAAATGTGTGTGAACATAATAAGGTCCATCTTTTTTTGGGAAAATACATTATGACATAGGTATATTGTACATACTAACACCCAGAGAAATGCAATTCATGAATAAAAATATTTGCACTGAGCTGGAATTGAAGCAGCGACTTATGTAAGTATAAGTATACCTACCATGTGTAGGTTCACATTCCTCGCAAGCGTAGAGAGATCTTTTTACCCGACTGCCGAAGGAAGGAGGGTAATGTTTTTTACTAATAGCTTTTTCTAAACATTCTTTATTGCTCATTATACGCAGACTTGGCTAGCGTTATGAGTTCAGAATGCGGATAAACATACATTTTTGTTTCTAATGAGAGATGTGTATTATACACTAGCCCGCTTACCATCTAGCTTACCATCAGGCGAGGTGAAGTCATCAGTCAATGTAAAAAAGGTCTTCTTGGAACTTGGGGAGCATGCATCGAGAAGGAACTCTAACATTTTAATATCCCTGTCGGCCATGGTGGTCCGAAACCATAAACAAGGAAAACGCTCATAAAATTGTCATCTAACAGCTATTTTTGATAGCTTCAAGGAAGTTTCAACTCATTGTGGTGTAGAGCAGAATAGTATTATGTCTTTACTAACATTGCTCGAGACTTTTTAGCGTCGTTTTAGATATTTTGGATTTTAATTTTTTACTCGGAACTTTAATTGTTTTTATAAAATTACAGTAGCCTAAGTTACTCCTTGTTACATCATCTTCGTCAAAATTGGTCTAGCCATTTCAGAGATTAGCCGTAACAAACAAACAAACAAACAGAAAAAGTTTTAGTTTTGGTATATGTACGGCGTACCTATAGATCCAAATGCGATCAGTAAAAAGCGGTTATTTAATATTACAAATAGACACTCCAATTTTATTTATTTGTGTAAATGTATAAATACCTACAAAATTGTAAAATTTGTCGCTAATTTAACTAATTTCGAAACTAATTTATTAAGTAGATAATTGAAACACTGATTAAAATTAATTATTTCTTTTGTAGACGCTATGCTCGTCAAATATTCATAAATTATATTTGTAAAGGAATGTTGATTGTGTGGAAAATATGAAACAAGACAGCTGTTGTTAAGTAATTAATTCGAATGTTTGTAATTCTTTCTAGATTCATCGTTTTTATATTCATCATCTTAGCGTTGTTCCTGGTTGCGTCCAAGAAGGCTTTTATCTCTGAACCCAGGGTTTGGTTCTCCTTTAGATTTAGGTTATGTGGCAATCAGCGGTTGTAACAGCTTGCAAGTGAGGTTGGATTGGCCCTCAAGGTACAGTAAATATCAAATAATATAACTAGGTACAGAAGTTACACTCCTTTTATCTATTTAAAAATTAAATTTTGTCCACCACCGGGTTGACTACACCTCGTCTGATGGTAACACTAATGTTTCAATTATCATTTTACACTCTTTCTTGATGAGGCCTCAATCTTTTACTTACTTTTTTTTTACCAAATGTGGGTCATATCATATCATATACACATACACTCAAACTTTACTAATACTGTCGTTAACTCCAACTAACCTAAATATAATCTAATCAGTTACTGGGTGCTCAGGTTATTGGCTAGGTAGGTTTGTATGTTTGACTAATCTATTATCTATATTAATATTATAAAGAAGTAAAGTTTGTGTGTTTGTATATTTGATAAATTGTAAGGGATAATCTCGGGATCTACTGAACCGATTTTAAAAATTCTTTCACCAATAGAAAGCCACTATTGCTGAGTGTCATAGGCTGAATATTATCACGCTACTGCCCAAGGGAGCGGAGCAATAATCATAAATGTGAACAATTCTGGTAGTTTCCCATACATTTTAGGAAAACTGATAAATAAAGGGTGCATCGGGGTTCGAAATACGCCACGGGCGAAGCCGGGGTGGGTCAGCTAGTGTTTTATATTTTTACTAGCTTCCGCCCGCGGCTTCGCCCGCGTGGAGGTAGGTATCGCCACCAAGTCTATTTTAATAAAACAACTCTCCACGCCACTCACTCCTCCACTCTCCACTCTCCACTCTACTCTTCACTCCACTCGTCTAACCAATACCTTCCTATTAAAAAGACCCCATCAAAAGCCGATAATCGCGATGGACGTAAAAACTACTAAATGTATTTTGATGAGGTTTTTTTTATTAGAAAGTTCTTGCTTAGACTTAAAATTTACCTTTTTTATTAGAAAGTTCTTGCTTAGACTTAAAATTTACCCTATGTTTGGTTGTAATTGGCTAAGTAGAACTGGAGATATAATCAAAAAATTATGACCTACCTTAAACCTTGACGCGCGGGCGGAGTCGCGGGTATTAGCTTATATAAGAAATAGCCTTTTTTTTTGTGCGGAAATCCTTATGGATACCTACACTGCGGCCAGCGGGGCAGGTTATGTCGGACTTTTACTGACTAAAACCGCACGCCGTCTAGGGTCTTCTGAAGCCAGGGTGTAAGGGGGCCAACGTTCTGGCGCGGCTGTTGCCCAACATAAGGGGGCCGGATGACTCCCGCAGGAGGCTCTACGCGGGGATCGTGCGGTCCATGGCCCTTTACGGCGGCGTGCCCGATCTGGGCAGAGGCCCTGAATAGCCGTAACAGGTGTATGTACAAACATTGGGAGCGCCGCAGCGCGTTATGCTTATATTGGTGGCGAAAGGAGGCGCGGGAGCGGGGACTGAACCCGGAGCTGCGAGTAATCGAGGCCGTCCACGCCCAGCTCTGCCAGGATACCGTGGTGGAGTGGAAGGACCGATTTGGGTAAACGCGAGCCTATCGATTATAAAAAAAAAACCAAGCGCGGGGCACGCCGTTATAGCGGCGGTAAGACCCGACATGAAGGCCTCACGGGGGCACCTCGTACCGGCTGACGCAGGTGATCTCTGGTAAGTGCTTCGGGGATCACTTGTTTTAGATTCGGAAGGAGCCGACGCTCAGGGCTGCACACGCTGGTCAAGTGTCCGGCGTGGGAGGTGCTGAGACAGGCCCTCCTGGCAGCCCTCGGGGTGGCAATCCTCACACTGCCGGTGTTGATCGCAGCGATGGTGCAAAGTGCGGACGCGTGGTCGGCCGCCGCCTCCTTCTGCGAGCAAATGATGCTCTAGTAGGAGGCGGCGGAAAGGGTTCGGGAGAGGCTGCACAGAGTTCTTCCGGACGGCGGCGACGAAGGCGTCGGAGGTCTAACGACCTCTGTCGGAGCCGCCTGTCACCCTAACAGAAACAGGCCGAGGCGGCGGCTCGTGAAAGCGCCCCCCCCCCCCCCCCTTCTATTCCGGGGGCATAAAGGGAACACTGTGGATGCCAAGCCGAGGGGGCCATCTCGAATCCGGAGATGGCCCGGGTCAAGGCGGGGTGCGAGGGAAATGCTCTATGGGCCATCTTAAGCCCTGGCGTCAGAAGACCCTAGATGGCGTGCGGTTTTAGTCGGTGAAAGTCCGACATAACATAAAAAACATCGTGAGGAAACCCACATGTCCTAGAAGAAATTCTAAGGACATGTTCGATCCACCAAACCCCATTAGGCCAGCATGTGTGGATTAAGGTCTAAACCCTCTCAGCTCTGTCGTTATAGGAGAGGAGACCCGTGCCCAGCAGGGGGACATAAATGGGTTGATATTATTATGTTGTTCAGAAGTTTGAACTATAATAAATAGTACCAAGTTTGATCAAAACCCTCCAGTAGTTTTTTATCTATGCGTACCTACACAGATAGACAGACAGACAGAAAGACAAAAAAATTACTGATTGCATTTTTACCATTGGTATTGATCACCAATCATCCCCGAATAGTTATTTTGTAAATATTTCAATGTACAGAATTTACCTCTCTACAGTTTTATTGACGTAACCTACGACAAACTTATTATTTGCGGTTGGTGCAGTAATCGGGTCTAGGGATTGAACCGCAAAATTAAGTTTGTTTTGTTTTGTATAATTAATCGGTCAAGTTACTTATAGTGTGAAGCTAGCTTATAGCATGTTTAACATAATAACACTATTCAAATATGCGTCTTTAGATTACACGTTGTTACAGAATGCGTTGAAGATATAAACGTTCACTGCTCGTTCCCCGTAGGTGAGAGCGTGATAATAAGTAGCCTATGTGTTGACCCGACTTCCTAATAATATTCTTGCCAAATTTGAAGTAAATCCATGCAGTACTTTTTGAGTTTATCCCGGACATACATACAGACAAACAGACAAACAGACAAAAATTCTAAAAACTATATTTTTGGCTTCGGTATCGATTGTAGATCACACCCCAAGTATTCTTTTAAAAAAATATTCCATGTACAGTTTTGACTTTCCTACCATTTTATTATATGTATAGATTAAACGTTTTTATTTAACTTGGCCTGTGTCTTTGGATCAAATCTAGTAATTGAAATTTGACCCCTTTCCTTTGGACGGATTGTGCTTCTATTTGGCACATATCTGTAGTTCTTGTGACAATACAAGTTAATTTATTTCGTAGCATTGTAAATCCAAGATTTTACATCATCACTTACCATCAGGTGACATTGTGGTGAAACGTGAGCCTATCGACTCTAAAAAAAAAGAAAATAGTGTAACCAGTGAAGGCCACAGGTTGCAGTCTGCACAGCAAGGCTTCTAATTGTAATATCATTAAACGATTAGTACCGCACACCCAGCGACGCACACCCCACGCAATGTGCGAAGCTGTCTAAGTTCACAACATTGCAGATTTTCCGCAGAATACTGTTTACAATGGACAATATGTAGCTTTTAGAATATTTAAATTAAATTATGTATAAACACCAATCCAAGGACGTTTTAAAAGTGGAAAACTGCAAATGCGTGGATTTCTGATCCCGTTTTATCTACCCATTGGGATCCTATTCCAAAAATCAAGTAGCCTATGTGTAACGTCAGACTATAATCTGTCTCTCTACCAAATCCCAGCCAAATCCGTTCACCAGTTACAGCGTGATTGAGTAACAAACATATTCACAAACTTTCATGATATTAGTAGGAAGTAAGATAGTAGATTAGTCGGAGTGGGATTAGTAGATTAAGATAGGCGTAGGAAATAATATTAGTAGGATTGTTAAATATTGGATGATTCGTGAATTAACTAATCTAGCGTGATTTAACAATATTTTGATAGACATGTGATCATGATTCAGGGCAGTTAAGTAGTCCGAGTTCAATCGATAAGATAATCAATATTGCGGTATTTTAGGCCAAACATATCAGTAGATAAATTCAATGTTTACTTATACATACGATATTGATATAATACGTAAACAGGTTTTCTTGATTCTTCCTTGCAACTATGAAGAAAAATTAAATGGGTAGTGGAAAAGACTGGTATTTTTAACCAACTTCGAAAAAGGAAGGTTCGCAATTTGGGTGTTTATTTTTTATGTATGTCATGTATAGACGGATTTGCAAAATTCTTGTTTAGTTAGATAGACTTTTGTTCTAAAATGGCATTTAGGTTTCGTAAAAATTTGATGTTCAGAGATAGACAACGGAACTCTTCAATAAATAGCAGCAAACTAAGCGTCATTGCTGCTATCGCATATTTAGACATTGTTTATGCAATTTCATAACATAACATCACGCTTTTACACGCTAAATGGGCTCGCAGACGAAGGCAGTATCCGTTGTTTATGGACCAAATTTAAAAATTACTTTTGCAGTAGTATTGATTTAGCGTCGAGATATCATATTTGGCTCCCGTTTGCTAAGGAATCAGTGGATTTATTATAAGTACATCTAACTCCTGCTAATCTAATTTACTTCTGATAAATCTCGATGCGGGTTCCAAGACAGTTTTACTTTCCCTGGGACCTTTCGAGTGTCATGTCGAGAGGTGGGTGGGCCATTTCCACTACTGGGACTCCTGTACACAGGATTCCCAGTAGTGGGAATGAGGGTGGGCTTAAATTTGCTAAACGGTAATAAGAAATTTGCCCACAATTATGACAGTGTTTATAAGATGCCGTGATAAGTGCCTTCTAATATGCGGTAATATTTAATTGGAATGCTAAGCCATTCCGGTATCACAACTGGTTTTGTGTCGTGTGTGCTATAAAAGTATGACGTAAAGTTATATAAACCACGTATTCATTAATAATATTAATAAACCGTGAGAATAAAAGGATTGTGGATGACATTTTAAAACACTTTCGCTAAGGGTTAATCTTGTTATGTTTTACAACTGGCTGATCGCGCTGCTTCGCCCCCATGAATGTCGGTTATCGCGACCTGTGTAGATATTGATACTTTAATATACCTATGTAAGCAAGAGCTAGTCCGGGTAAGACAAAATAAATATAAATAGAGATTATACTGGTATATCCAACTGGCTGTGCTTGTAGACCGCCCGCGTAGGCTTCTGGTTTTTTGTAGTAGTCCATTCTTTATCTTAACTAATAAATAGCCAAACTCGCCACAACCATTCCAGAGATTACCTGATTCAAATTTACAGTAAGACAGATGAAAGATAAAAAAAGTTATTTTTTTTGTTGTTACAAATACCGCGTAGGTACCTAGGTAGGTACTGTAACTTTATTATGCATTTATTAAAAAGCTGTTATTTTAATGTTGCAATGCAAATTGACACTTATTTATTTGTGTTAAGGCAAAGGACACAGGTTAAAAGGTTATGATATCCAATCACCTTTATTAATAGTTATTATCTTATATTATTACTGAATATCATCTAGATAAGTACAAGAATATTACCAGTACGCTATGCATCTGTTTAAGCATTGAGCTGCTGTTTCTTCTTATTTCAGTAACTTGATCTGTGTTATATTTTGCCGTGATAAAGCTTATGTTACAATTTAGCAGTATCTGAATCTTTATGGGTGGCCATAGAGCTTGTTATCAGAACTCTCCATCCGGTGATAGCATTGTTAATGTCTATGATCCACTGTTTTGAGTAGGTATAAGTACCTACGTTTCTTTATGAAGTGTCCAACAAGATTATTAGAAAGAATTCAACAAATGAATTGCGTATTTTATGCTTAAAATTATGTATTTCCACTTTTAGTTTTACTCTAATTTTTTCTTAGTATGTTAAATAATTAAATAAGTATTAACATTTTTTGTATGTATAGGACATGCCAATTTGATTTCACCTCGCCTGATGGTAAGCTGAAGGTTAAGTCTTAGAAAAGAACATTTAACAAAACATTAAATTAATTATCTAATTTTCAGCCTACACATTTTTTTGATATACCTACCTAATATCAAAAAAATGTCAATATAAGATATATATAAAAAACAAAACCCGCTATTATCAATTTAAATTTCGAACTTCGTTTTTAATAGAGTTAATTTCGAAGTACCTGACCTATGTGGCGGGTAAAATATGAATTAATAATCATGGCTGCTAGTGTTGTCACCGGCTGTCAGCGAGTCAGACAAGTATTGAAATAACTTGAACACGCCTAGTACGCTTTACATACAATCGTTGCATTAAAATACCTATTGTAACCGGTGAAAATACAATTTGTAGGTAGGGTAGGGTATGTAATGGGATTAGAAAATTGAATGAGTCATTCTTTGTTTACATTTTGTCAAAGAAGAAATGATTTTAAAAAGTCAAAGGTTGTCTTCAATTTTGATAATATCTTACCTACAACCAAAGACGATGATAACTAGTTATCATCGTCTTTGCTACAACCTACAATAGAACAAGCAGTTTAAAAAAATTGTTACAGTTTTATTTTACTGGAGGTAGGGAAGGAGAGCGGGCATAGAGTAAGAATTAGAAAAAAAAAACACAAAAAAATACTAAGTCCAACAACTTATTAGGTGATCTGTGCTGGGTGCGGGGCGGAACCTCCACGTGGTGCACCTGGGCAACGGAGGCGAGCAGCGCCTCCCACTCGCCACGTGAGACGCTGCTGCCTGCGGCCAATCCGGCCGGGGTGGGAGTGGCCCTCTAGAGGGCTGCTCCGAGGCTCTCCACGTGTCCCTCTGACTAGCAGATGGCACAGTGGGGAGCGAGCGGGGGGCGAGCTGATTGTCTGCGCGCCGACGGTTGGGTGACAGGACGGCCTCCTGTCACCCTACACCCCACCGTCGGCGAAGTGGCGCGATGCTCGCTCCACCCCCTTCGGGGGTCGAGGGGGCCATCTTAAAACCGTAGATGACCCGGGGTCAGCTGGGGTGCGAGGGATATGCCCATTGGGTAACCTTACACCCCGGTTACAAGGCCCGAGACGGCGTGCGGTTTTAGTCGGTTCGATCCCGACATAACCACCCCCGATGGCCGACGGGGGTGGTATCCATGGGGATTTCCGCACGATAAAAAAAAAAAAAAAAAAAAAAGGTGATCTGTGCTAAAATGAAACTACCGACAAAAAGCTTTGCATAAATGACGGGGTGAATTTAATAAAATAGGTTTAGGTTGTAATCTTTCCGTACAGCTGATATTGAAGTATAGTGATCTCTGTAAAAACAGATAAATTATGTTTTAAGAAAAATGTTATATTACAACGGTGAAATTCAACTTGCGCGCATCTTGTTTCAGAGCGTTCTCTTATGTCTAACTAGTCTAACTACCCGCGTTTTTAGTCGAGTACTCATTAGGGACGTGCCCAGGAGTTTCATAATTAATGAAGATAAATCCTTATAAAGATGTTCAGGTATTTAGTTGCCTTACATAAAGAACTTATAATTATAGCGCTTGGTTTAGATTTTTTAGACGATCCAAGTAAAGTACCCAGTTTCTGATTATGCACGCAGTCTTGTTAAGATTGTCTTGCTTCGGTTTTGTAGTACTGTAATACAACACTATGGAGCGTGAATAATGCTAACAAAAAATTACAAAAAAAACAGATAGATTTAGTTAGTATATAGTATAGAAGTACTTATTTTAAAAAAATAAGTTAATCGAAAAAAAAAATGTTCTTTTCATATCTTCAGTATTCGGTTATATAGAGCTGTGCGACACCCATAGACTATGAATAATCTTAACAAAAAAATTAAAAAAAAAACAGCGCGGTATAATATAAATTGCTCAAGATTTTATTTAACTTCAGTAAGTACTTGTCTTCATTTTCAGGAACGTTTCCTTAAAAACGGTTACGTTATGCCTACGTTACGTATTTTTTACGTAGTAGTGCCACATGACAGTGGAACTAACATAGTTTCGTTCGACTGTGGTAGCACTAAAAATGCCTTGCGCATCGTTTTAATCGGGGACGTGGCTTAATAACTAAAACGTCGTAAGTACAGCTAATTCATTTATGCGAATCAGGTCACTCTGCTGTTCAAGTAATTGAACATGGAGTCTCCGCGTTTCTCTGCTAATCGTCGTGAAATATGCTGAACATTTGCGTCAAGAACAACCATTACATTCTACTAATAACACGTGAAACGGTAAACTTCACCTTTGTCCACTTCACGGATTTCTATAACCTTCAATTTCATTGATGTTATTTATCATACTTGAACTTCTTAAATATCGCACCAAATTTAGTGTGAAAATTGTGAATGAATTGGTCTCAAGTTAAAAAATTTAAAATGCTGCGTAAACTGTAACTGCATATTGATGACGTTAATGTGATCAATACAAAAAAAAACATTTAAGGTGCAAACCATGTGCAAACAAGTAAACATTTTAATGTAAATATAAACGCAATTTGCGATTAAACTTTTGTAACTGGTTGTTCATATTTCCATGAAGGTTACTAACAAAATAAAAAAGTAAAAAAAAAACAACAACATACATTGCAATCCATATCGGGCACAAGTTAGAACATAATAAATACTTACATAGTATACCTATATTAAATGTTGTGCAAACAAAAACCAAATGGACGAATGTAATGTTTTAATGTTGACATTCAATTCCATCTATTTACGCTAATCAATGTTACTCCTATAAGTAGGTACCTACTACTAGCATAAAAAGTTGTCACAGCATCATGGCCATTCTCTCATAGTTAATAAATATTCAGTACTGAGTAGGTACAACATATACTTGTCTCCTGGTGATAAAGTCATTCCAATAAATCAGGACGTATTTGTCCAGACCCATAATACGCTAGGCCATTTTGTAAAAAGGTTAAAATTGTGACAAAAAGTTTCAAAACTTTCTACATTGTGTAGGAATGAGTGAAGATTTGTTATCTTTTTTTTATTTTTGACCCATGTATTTGGCACGAAAAAAGAAAAAACCAGTGCAAAGTAGAAAAGAAAAACTAATTTAAGAAAATTCTGTCTATGGTATTTTCGCGCCAACCTTGTCTTTTTTAACTGAAAGTATCGAACTTTTTTTCTTTTCAAAAGTTAAATTAAATAGTTTTTTTACGGGATATTGCGGTTAAAACAACACTGCATGCTATACACGGAACGAAATGTATTACGGTGATTATTATTCGTTTGTGCTACCGCTAATCCATTTACATTTTCTTTGCAGTTCCGGCGTGGTTTCTTTTGCCGCATCAACGTGAAAGCGTCATCTGGTGAGACAGGTCAGTTTTCTAACATACCTACTTTTTTACTACTTAATACATAATACTATTACATTATTTTTAATATCTATGCATTTCACCTATGCAATATAGTGCATAGGTTCCTTTTAGGCAAGCGTGATTCATCGTAGACCTCATCGTCACATACCATCAGGTGAGATGGAAGTCGAACTTAGCCTATCGAATTATTCAATTATATTTTGATGTATAACTGAGCGATAGACGTAGTGTACGAATAAATATTTTTGATCGTTGTTACACTATTACTAGTACATAAATGAGTTGTATATTTTCTATGAAATAAATAAAAAACTAACGTGTTGGGTTTTCAAACAAAATTATTGAGAACTTGCGGCAAGCCATGGTATTTTCAGTCTCGATGTCACTGAAAAAATCTAGTAGATTTTACCGAAATAATTGTAAAACTTATTTTATTACTAACATTGTGTTTAACTAATATTACATAACTGATATACCTACCTACCTAATTAAAACCGGAAAAAAATTAACCTAATGCAAATTGTGCAAATTAAAAATGACTTTTTAATTAGGCACAAATACTTGAGAATTGATTTATTGGTTACGGAAATAAATGCGTCGTCTTGTCTCTCAGATATTTTTGTAACCCACAGAAGATTTATGTTACTTCCAAATATGATTAATTCACCTTTTGAATTCAGAAGCGAGTGGACTGAGATTAAATTAGTTCCGATTTCCCCAGAAATCAGAATATAATATAACTGTATACCTACATAATAATATGCAAGTGGAATAATACTATGATAATTAATTCGTTATTAATAAAATGCTCGCATTACATAATTATTATTACGCAGTAGTGTAATAAATGGATTATAAATTTGATTCGATTGGCAACGCAAATAAGATTGTACCTAATTATGCACGGTACGTGAAATATTACTCAATAAAATAAATGACGTGTATACAATTTATACGCTTTCTTCGTGATTCGCAATCGAATATTTACTAACATTAGACAAAACTGGGTTATTGAACATCGATTTGAACACACTCGATTCTTCGGTTCATTTCGAATATTGATTGTTTGGCAACGAAAATTCGGAATTATTTTATTGCAATGATTGCTATTTCAAAACATACAAGGTGTTAAAATTTTAGCCATATAATATTACTAGCCGATGCCTACGGCTCTGCCCGCGTGAATGTCAATGTAATATCATGTAATTGCAATCAAACATAAGCCAGATTATAAGTCTAACCAGGATCTTTCTAATAAAGAAAAGTCGCAATAAAATCCGTTCAGTAGCTTTTGCATCCATTGAGGAGAAACATACAAACCGACAAACAGACAAGAATTACAAAAGAAATATTTTTTGTTCAGAATTGTTCATAACATAAGCCAATTTTTTTCTAATATCTCTTATGTGTATTGTAGATACAGGTCCTTTGCAAAAAATATACATATAGATGGAGGCTATCAAAGTATATACTAGGCTGTGCTATTAGTAAATATATTAACCATAGACTATATAAATATAGTTAACTAACGCATAATGCGTAACATTGATTGACCATTGTGTAGAACGCAAACTTTACTTAGAGCTTTTGAAAATCGAATCTTATCTTCGTTGGCATTTTGTAATGATTCGGGCTTTGTTTTATTTTGTGTTCGGTCAGGTTCGTGGGAATGTTTACCTGGTGAGTCATTAGAAAGTGATAAAATAGTTTTAAGTTCCTACTCAATGCATCATTACGTAATGAATGTATTTATGGGGTTTCTAATATCAATGCAGCTTTCCTTTTATAGATGAAAGAAATAAGTAGAATTTATTGTAACTAGTTTTACCTTATAGGTTACTGTTAGGCACTTGTCAGTATATATGTGCTGTTGATACTATTTTTGCTCTCTTCACCATTTGTCAAATCAATCAACTCTTTAAAAAAATACTTGAGAAAAATACCTACAAAGTACATTAATTAAAAACGCTATATTTAATCCTTTAAAATGCCTTCAAATGAGGTGAATTTAATTTCTTGCCAAATTTTAACCAAGAGGTTTTATTATTAACATTTTATGAGGTTAGGTCGTGAAGAAGTAAAAAAAAGGAGAAGTAAAATGCTCCAATGGATTCAGACTAGTTGGCCTTTGGAAATCTAGAAATTGGCTTTAGATCATGAAATCTTTTAATACACTACTCATACATACCTACATAAAAACGAAGACTCCCACAAATATTGAAGAATTTTACTTAAGTAAGTTAAGTTAAGTGTAATAAAAATAATATTACATGTATTTTCCAGATAATCCTCACCCACATATAGTATTATTAAGTCAATGTTATGAAGTTCTCGGGGCATTTGACCGGTTTTATATTTACGGTGTGACATTGAACTCTGTACGAGGTTACAAATGTAAAAATGTTGATAAAAATTCTTCAAGACAGTAATGAGTAAATGACTGGTGTCGATAACATACTGGTTTACACTGTTTAAATTGGTTACATTTTTAAATTATGGAGTATAAAACACGAGCCCTAGATAATAAAACTTGTGACGACCAATCCCGTCACTAGAAAGTGATGTGATCTATTCCTGAGTAGCTGTGCCCGAAAAATCACCCGCGTGGATTAAAATTTTTAAGGTATTTTTTTCGCGTGGCACATTTTTTTAAAATAAAAGTAGTCTATGAATATTACCTACCTGCCAGTGAAAGTTCCATCAAAATCGGCTCAGCCGTTCCAGGGATTATCTCATTCAAACAGACAGAAAGACAGACATAAAGACAAAAAAATTAAAAACTGCTTTTTTTGTTTCTTTGTATCGTACTTGGTAGGTACACTCATATGCATTTATTTAAAACCTGTTCTCATTACATTACAAACAGACACTTCTATTGATGTTGTTATAGATACAGGTATTGTAAATAGTGAGGCCGAATTTTGTGAATTTTTTTTATTCATCAGGAGCAATCTTTGAAACCATTCATTGAAAAAATTCCATCCCTAACTTGGCCCACTGGTTTCTATTTGATAAGTTAGTCAATACATATTATCACAAGAGTTAATCCACCGTTTGTGATATGACTCAGGTGGTTACCTCGTGAACTTACAGATAATTCAGTGTTCTCGGAACGAATCCGACATTCTTTTGAGGACCACCTCACTTTATGAATGGGCTGCGTCATTTGTGAGTCATCGACTACACTTTTACGTTCTAGTTTTTTTTGGCTTGGCGTTTACGGCTTATTATGTTATAGTGACCTAAAGATTTTGACCCATAATAGTAGGTATTATTTTAATCTCAGTACCTTTTGAGCATAAGGGCTACCACACATTGGGTGCGGGCCGGAACCTCCACGTGGTGCACCTGGGCAACGGAGGCGAGCAGCGCCTCCCACTCGCCACGGGAGACGCTGCTGCCTGCGGCCAATCCGGCCAGGGTGGGAGTGGCCCTCTAGAGGGCTGCTCCGAGGCTCTCCACGTGTCCCTCTGATTGTCTGCGCGCCGACGGTTGGGTGACAGGACGGCCTCCTGTCACCCTACACCCCACCGTTAGCGAAGTGGCGCGATGCTCGCCCCACCCCCCCTTTCGGGGGGTCGAGGGGGCCATCTTAAAACCGTAGATGGCCCGGGGTCAGCTGGGGTGCGAGGGATATGCCCATTGGGTAACCTTACACCCCGGTTACTAAGGCCCGAGACGGCGTGCGGTTTTAGTCGGTTCGATCCCGACATAACCACCCCCGATGGCCGACGGGGGTGGTATCCATGGGGATTTCCGCACGATAAAAAAAAAAAAAAAAAAAAGGGCTACCACACATTCCCTTTTCCGGGAGCATGATGGGGACACCGTGGTTTCCAAACCCGAGGGGGTCACCTCGAAGCCGGCGATGGCCCGGGACAGCCGGGGTGCGAGAAACCCGAGATGGCATGCGGTTTTAGTCGGTTCGATGCCAACATAACCGCCCCCGCTGGCGACGGGGATGCTATCCGTGGGGATTTTCACACGAAAAAAGGGCTACCAAATATTGAGATAAACACTAAACAGTCTTTAGACAGTTAGGTATCTCGACGTGGTAATAGATCAGATAGCTTTATTGTGTTCTAAGTTGGCGCACTTTCTTCCATTGTCTTTAATTAATTATAATTTTCTTGAATATAATGTCCCTCTAATGTGTAAATAATCTTAAGTAAACTAGGGTAACACGAATGCATATCGGTTAATTTGTCGTTAGTGCACGACTAACTGTAAAAATATACATAGATTTATGTTGCATCGTGCTTAATGTATGACAGACAGAAAATGAAGATATATGGCACTATTATCGCCCCGTGGTTTCGCCCCGGTATGTTGGTATTTATATAATTTGTTACAAACAAACATATAAATTTACCTTTTTTATTATTAGTGCAGAGTAATCACTTTTAACATAATGAGTTAATCATTAATTTATTTCATCATATTTCATCAATTTATATATATTATTTATTATAGTATCAAAAATGAAATACCTAACTTCCGCACTATTTTTAATTCATTACTAGCTTCGGTATACGCCATTCAGACCAGTAATTACTTATTTAAATGCTAAATTAACCGGATGAGATACAATCTGATCTGGCACAATAGTCCATCCTAATGTCAATCCCATTGAAAACCGTGTCATTGTGTGGCTTACTGACTTAACGTATTTATGTACATACATGTTAACGTGAATAGTATAACATAATTATATGGCGGTCATCTGGTTAAATCAGTTAGTTAAACTTATAGGTGGGTTATGTAAGTTTTGTAATATGGTTGATTCTAATGACTTAATTTTTTTTTGGGATTCTTGGCTGTTTGTTCGCGATGGACCGGTTTGATGCGGTTATTTTTGTTTAAAATGTCTTGGTCAAATTAAAAAGTTTGCGCATGTTTGATCACAATCGGTGGAGTAAAACCGAAGATATAGTAAAAAAAACGCGAAAATCGACAACCATATGGGCAGAACCGCTAAGTATAGACTAGTTTCATATAATTTCATTTTCAATGGTAAAGAGATGGCTAAACGGCATGTAGTCATTTAGCTATTTCTGCACGCATTATCACACAGACCTCTGCCATAATTTTTCCGATATAGGTATACCTAATCTATACGTATCGGATCGCGCTGTTTTGGTGACTCGACTACAATCCACTTTTATCGAATGAGTCGGCTTTCACAGTGTTCACAATATTCTCAGTTTTTTTTTACCTTTTTAATATCTAAATAATGGTATTTTGATCACCGGAGGTGTCAATCGATGCATAAAAAGTGCAGGAAGCGTCGTCAGTTGATTCTCTGATTGTTTCTTATGAATTAAATTATCTACTTTTACTAATATTATAAATGTGTAAGTTATGTGAAGATGTTTGTTGTTCTATCACGCTCAAACGGTTGAACGGCTCTTTGGAAATTTGGTATAAATTACCTGTTAGATAATTAGAATTTTTTTTATTAAGTATGATAAAAATACAATGAAAATTAAATAGTATTGACATTAAAATAAAAACTAAAAACTAAACAAAATAAATATTTACATGGCGTCAAAAATTCCTCCGCATATTATTTCTGTCAAATGTTGTTTCAAAAATTTTTGTTTTTATATTCATTATTTCTGTCAAATGTTGTTTCAAAAATTAGTTTGATGTCGTTTATTTTAAATTGGACTAGGCTATTTGATGTCAAATGGTACGCTTTAATCAACACAAGGCCTAACGCAATTACCAATTTTATATCACTGGTACTGCAATAACCGAAAAGCCGGAATTGAGACGTCATTCCATGACTCACGTGAATTAGGCCTTAATTGTCATGGTGTTTTTTATAATTTTCGATTTAATGGCTCACTGGTCGAATTGGGTTCATTATCCCCAAACTTTGACCTGTCTCACATGTCTGAGAGTATTAAATAAACACAACATTATTATAACAATGAAAGAATGTCTTGCTGTGTTTGGACAATGATTTAATGTTATTAAAATTATAAATGAAACCCAAACATCTTGAGTGAAAATTAACATAATTCTGTAGATATAGTATTGGCTAACCGACGCGACGTTAGGGAAACTTGTCGGTAAGTATAATGGCATAAACTTCCAATATTGTTTAGGTACAGCTGCCCTCAGAAGTTGCTGAACATAAGAAATTTACAAAATATCTTTGCATTGAAATAAATCTTACAATTATTTTTGTCACCTTCAGATTATTTTTGTAACCTTCAGATTATTTTTGTAACCTTCAGAGGACAGTTTTAGCTAAGGTAAGGTAAGGTGGAAAATGTTAAGCCAATACCGATGGCTCAAGTATTTCACAGTTGCACGAAACATTTCCTAAACCTTTGAAAACGATGTCCTAAATGTGGCAATGTTCTAAACATCACACCTTAGAGGCGTTAGTTTTAACATAGACGTCGTGTCGTGTCATGCTGGTAACCTCAATATGTCATGACAATTTCATACCACTGGCTAGGGACAGGGCACGACTAGGTTATGCGCGTTGCATAGTAATACTCTACAACACAATTATATTCTACGACATAATAATATAGGTATTACGATTCTACATAGCGCTCTCTAGACCCAAAGTAAGCATAGTTTAACTAGCTTGTGTTATGGGTTCTAGAATACGGATATTTATGTACTTTTTTGTGAATACATACATACATGCTTGTGCATGCTGCATGCACAAGATTTTAATGCATACGCTATTGGCACTTACATAGAGAAGACACTTGACCCCAGAAGAAGTTGGCGCCATCTTCTAAGATGACGGCGATGGTATTTTTTTTATACAACTTACCAGATAAGCACACGGTCCACCTGATGGGAAGCGGTTACCGTGGCCTATGGACGTGTGCAACACCAAGGCCGTCACACTCGAGCTGCCGACCCTGGAGGGTAGGTTAGGCGGATGGTATCCGGATAGAGCTCCATCTAGTTAATTCTAGTTCGTTAGTTACATAAACCATGAAAAAACTTACGCAAGGTGAATTATTAGACGTTCTTAATTATCTGCATAACGTCGATACCTTAATAACCTAGGGTCTTTGATCACAATTGTTTGGTAAGTTACATCAGAACACGCAATGCACTTGTACAGTCAACGAAAAAATAGCTTAACAAATTCTAATTGATGCAAATTCCTTGAATAAATAAAATATAAAGAAAATTTTACCATAAATTAAATTACTATTACTTATAAATTAGGTACTACTTAGAGGACCTATTGCCGTCTCAAAATTATACGTCAATTTTTATACTGCTATGCTATGTCTCGAATTTATAAAAAAATGTATATATTTATAATGATTAAATGTGAAATATTTTATTATTTTATTTAGAATCGTTCATATAACAACTATTTTTTCTAATATCACCAATATACAGACATAACTAGATGCTTTACAATTTTATAATAGTTTCGATTTATTTTCTCTGGCTTATAAATCGTATACCGCTCTATCTCTCTTTAATTCTTATAACGAGTCATAGTAGAATTACTGGACACCTTTGGGTCACCTCTATAATAGCCCTAACACACGTTTTAAATGGTTCTAGTTAATACTTCCTTCTATGCAATATACCTAGCTAACAATCGAAGTGCCTACCGCCGTAACACAGTGGCGATGGACCGTACGTGATTGGACTCCACACTGACTCATCAGGATTCTAACATGGCCGCCGATGTACTTTTGAACTTATTTATTTAGACTCAATTTTAAAATTATTGTGCCGGATATCGTAACAGAATGGTACAGTTAGCTGCGAATATTTTTATGGAACTATGAACTTCTATGATAGCAACCTATTTATGTCCCACTGCTGGGCACGGGTCTCCTCTCCTCTAACGAGAGAGCTGAGAGGGTTAAGACCTTAATCCACACACGCTGGCCTAAGCGGGTTTGTGGATCGGACATGTCCTTAGAATTTCTTCTAGGACATGTGGGATGTGGGACATGAACTTCTATCTCTAATATATAAAACAAAGACGGGTTTGTTACAACATTTATAACTCAAGAACGGCTGAACCGATTTGGCTGAAAATTGGTGGGGAGGTAGCTTAGAACTAGGATACGGACATAGGATACTTTTTATCCTGCCACGGGGACGAAGTACGCCACGGGCGAAGCCGCGGGGCACAGCTAGTACTATTATAAAATTGAAAATTTGGTAGTGTCTCTACATTGGAGATATTTAAACAAAATACTTGGGTTATGTTATATGAACACGTGTGTAATATTGTTCCCGTTGCTGTTTCTCATGTGTATCTATATATTCTATCTATATATTCTAAGTATACCTAATAACCTATGTTTTATTCCAGACTATAATCTATCCCTCTATCATAATTCAGCCAGATCCGTTTTTTTGAGAGCCAAATTTCTTTTTAGACTTTTTACGTAGTCGGGGTTTTTGACTTTTTTTTTCCCTCCAACACAAAGAGAGGATCCTTCTATTAGGCAAGGTGTTCACGTAATCTATTTTTACGTGAAAGAGTAACTAATGTCCATACATCGATACTCACAAACTTACGGGCTTATAATATTAGGAAGTAGGGTTTAGGCGCAGAAGGCCTAACTCTCAAAATGGCAAATTGTTTGAAAGCCTAAATTCTCTGAATGGCCAATCCTCTATACTTACTTATATCTTACTTACGTATACGTATATTATAGTCTACCAATTACCACCTGTTCATTAGTCATCGTCGATGAATACTCAGTTTCAAATCATTATTCATCTTTAAGCGGTTGACGTTCTAATTATTGCAACGTATGCTGCGTATGCAACTTGAATATTTAAGCGATCGTTTAACTTAAGATAAAAATTTAACTTAAAATGGTCGAAAAGTAGATCGTGAAAAGTTACTGAGATACCTACCATACTTATAACTGATTCTGTTGTTAAAATCACTTGTAGAAACTTGGACAGATAGAAAAAATGAAAAGGCTTTGTCTCCCGTCTAGGGAAGCCCTAGTATCCTAGTAAGTAATATCCTTGTGTGATCTAACGGAGACACCAAGGCAAACCCGAAAGTCTTAAGTCTTGATGGTCTACAGGTTTTAGAATCTGACGTTGCAAATGAAAACCTCATTAAATATAGAAATATTTATATAAACGTTAACGCTTAGCAATTGTCCTGTTCATAGCGTTCATATAGGTCATTCGAACCTACTATTTTGAGAAGTGATACTATACTTAGACATTGTTTTTTCAACAAAGCAACGTTAGTGACACAGAGCGCCTCGTGCCACACCGGTGCTAACTAGTCAGTACTCTAGTAGTCATTCCTGTGTCTCACCAGTGTGACCAGTCAAATTATGTACAGCAAATAAAAAAAAACTGAAAATCGAAACGCAAAGTTTAGTGTGCCGAAACTAGTGACGTACCTACGCTTTAAAAATTTAGTTTACTCCGTGACAGTTATTATTAATCGACTAATACCACGAGTTTTGAAGTGCTGTTTAGTGTTAGTTTTAAATATTGTGGTAGGTATGACTGTCATAAAAAAGGGCCTATACTAATATTTGAATGTTTGATATTAAAAGCTGATCAAACATGTCTCGAATATTATTTACACAATGTTGAAGTGAGTAACTCCAAATATGTAATTATGGACCTATGTATTTAATGATTCACTTCTTTGTCATTCGATAGTACTTACCTACCTAGAATCGATTCTATTTGCGTGGCTTATATAATTTATTGATACCTTCATTTGTAGTATAACTATAGTGTCAATAATTTTTCTTTAATTTAGCCATAGTTTTACAGAAGTCTTCGTTTCAGGGAATGAATTTTTAACTACTACCTACTTTAAGGAGGTTTCATTCATGCATAACTACTTGCAAGGCGGCAAGGACAGACAAAAACTGACAAAACACAGCCTACTCTTATACCGTCCTATAGAGCTTATTGTCTAACCACACGGTGTGTGACAAAACTGAGGTCATTGACCATTACTTATCGGATAAGCCATGCTTAGATGTTGTTCTCAAGTTCATAATTAGTCCGTATCGCATACCAAGTACCTACCATACATCTTGTATCAGGCATTCTTGCACGATTAACCTGCTTTAAATGGGACAATACCTCTTTTAAGTTATAATATGTTTCGCTGTCCACATAATACGTAAAAATGTAAAAATGTGCAAGGCAGGTTAGAATTACTGACTGCTCGTTAAGAAATGAAGCCATAGATTAACTACTCTTAAAATAATCTAAATTAAGACAGTTGTTTAGATAATACTTAAAATATTCAGGTACTTATCATTTCAAAAGGTAGCTCTCAAATCGTAATAGTAAGTACAAGAATACTTTACGCTATGGTTTACCTACAACATAGATGAAATGGACGGTTTCCGACGTTCCTGTTGGGAACAATAAGAATACGTACCTACCTACTTTATTCAATTTTATATTTTCATCGCGTTAATCGTCCACGTAAAATACAGCTTCTCAAATTGAATTAGCGGTCTTCCATTTCATCAGGCGGCAGCCTTTGATCTGGTCGTTAATTTAGCAGGGTTTGATTTTTATGTCTAGCTTTATTAATCCGGCCATGGCTAGGGTCCACCTTCCTACTTAACCTAATCAATTCAGACCAAGCATCATTCTTTTGAGTTAATCCATTAGCTCTCGCATCATCGTATACAACACCACGTCTAACCAGTGCTTCTTCAGATGGATTTCCACAAGTTCAAGTTCTACTTAGACAAGGTAATTTGATCTTCTAACCTGAATATCACTCTGTATTGCATGTTTTTTTAATTTTTCCACGTGACGTCACGAACCCTTAAAATTCGAGGAATTTAACTTTTATTAATTAATAATCGAGAAATATTTGGAGTGTGGGCATGGAAGGTTAAACAGTAGTCGCACTAGCCGCTTCTATAATAACCGATACGCCAAATAAATAGGAAAAGAAGTAAGCGTTCTGAAGGCTAGAGCCTCAGATAGAACCGCGAATAACAGGATGATGATGATACAAATCAAACAAATATCTATTAATATTCAATGAACCTACTACTAACAGTTAAGCAGGTGATCTTTACCACACTCCACTTACCGCATTCCAATCGATATGAATCGACTTAATTACTATTGTGCACGTAGCGAACTTGGTTTTGCACCGCACTATTTACCAGTATAATATATCATTATAACGTAATTGATTCGTGGCAATTTATAATGTTCATTATTGGGAGCAATGGGAGTGCGCATCGGTTTTTCTAGAAATTATAAATGACTATCCGTCCCCCGCCGCTTCGTCTGTGACATACTTCATCCCCGTGGCACTAATTTAACCCACACATGCAGCATTTCATAAAAGTTGTTACGGGTAGTTGGAGCCCTAAATAGTTCAACAACAACGGTCTAGCTACAATGCTTAGATATCGCCTAATGTCACCATTGGGTTGTGAAGGTCAGATGGCAGTCGCTTCACGGAAAATATTGAGGTCCAGCCAAATCCGAAGTTAAGACTGGTAAAGCAAACCCCAGACTCCGAGGTGAAAGCTTTGGATGCGACTGGGATTAACGCTGGATTGAAGAAGATGATATTCCTTGATAAACAGGATATCCAAAACAAATGAATTTTTCAATTTGAACCAGTAATTCCTGAAATTAGCGCGTCCAACCATTTTAAAAAATTATGTCAACTAGATAGATATATGCAAAAAATCTACTTGCGTATACTATTGTCAGTAAAAGATGTTGTAATCTTTAAGAGTAGGTAAGCATTATTTATTATTTATCACTTCTAAAAGATGTGATGATTTCATATCTGTAAACATTATTTGCTTGACGATTCAAGAGAAATCTCGTCTCTTCTTCATCAATTTAAGATTGAAGAGTTACTGAAATGATTAAACAATTCGACTGCTGTTGAAAAGACGGAAAGAATTTAATTAGTAGGTGGTTACCCATTAATTTTCTTTTATTTTTTTTTTCCATATACAACTTACTTAAATTTTTTGCCTAAGGCCGTGTGTTTGTCTTTTGCACACGGTCCATCTGATGGGAAGCGGTCACCGTGGCCTATGGATGTGTGCAATACCTACCAGGGCATCACACGCTCTACCAACCTTTTATATTTATGACATTTTAATGTTTTTTATAATACATATTTACAAAAAGACCGCGGTAGCCTAGTGGTCTGGGTAATGGACTGCTGAGACGAGGTCTCGGGTTTGATCCTAGGTTCAAAATGGCACACACCAATGACTTTTCGATGCTTTTCGAAGTTATGTGTGTATTTATTGCAGGTTTATGAGTGCCCGGTTAATGGCAATAGGCTCGCCACCTATTACATTGGGACCTAAACATAAACTGGCGAAATGTGGGTGCTAGCACCTTTGCCTACCCCTTCGGGGATATAGGCGTGAGTTTATGTTATGTATGTTATGATTTACAAACGAGTACCGCCTGATATCTTCTCACTATTTCCTTTGTTATTCGTGCTGTGTGTAGCCGTAACATATATATTTTGGCTAATATGGCTTCTATGGGGTTGGCGTAAGGAGTAAACAACTGGGACATACCATTAAGGATGGTAATTGTTGGCCCATTGTCCAAGCGTAGACACTTTTTAAAAACAATGTAAAGACACTTGTATTTTGTGTACAACATTACAATATTTTTAGATTGTAATTGTAATTCCATCTTGACACGAGATATCAATAAACTATCGATTAGATAAGGAGATGTTATCTGAATATTGGGTAGCGTATTAGATAAAGAAAACATTTGATCATACATATCATAATGTGATATGAGCGTGGAGGGCAGGTTATCCAGCTTGGTAGAAGCAACTTCGAGAAATATTATATTTATTGACTACTTACTGCGCGTGCGACTTCGTCCGCGTGGATTTAGATTTTTGAGGCTTTTGCGCGGAACATTAAAATCTAAGGCATTTTCTATCATTACCTATCTGCTAGCGAAAGTCCCGTCAAAATCGGTCTATCCTTTTCCAAGATTACCTCATTAAAACAGACAGACAGATCAAAAATTTAAAAATTGTTTTTTGCTATACGTGTCGTACATACACAATTTTTCTTTGTTCTGTGTCGCATATACATCTTTTTTGTGTTTTAATATTACAAACAGACACTTCAATTTTATATACTTACTAGCTGTTGCCCGCGGCTCCGCCCGCGTGGATGTCGAAATCCGTTTCAAAAACTATCCTATCTCTCAAGTTGGATCGAACTGCACATGGTGTGCGAATTTCATTATAATCGGTTAAGTGGTTTAGGAGTCCATTGAGGACAAACATTGTGACACGAGATTTATATATATTAAGATATATATAAATAAAGTTTGTTGTTGTTTATTTCACAATGTGCGCAGGCGCTGGTAAAAATATGATGACGAATGGGAAATAATTACTTTTCAGGAAAACACATAACTAACCCATAACCATATTGCTCAAGTACGTATAGGGAAAAATTAACAATAATATTATTTGATTTTATTTTATTTGATTCGATTTTATTAATGTGATTTTACTAGATTTATTGTGTTGTAATTATTTGATGTTTGTGTTTTTATTAATGCGGGTATAAATCACAGTCAAAGTCAAACAAAAAAAAAAAATTTCAGGCATGTGCCTGAAATATTTTTTTTGTGGGTTGCCTCAAAGGATGTCCTTTGAGGCAACCCACATGAATTGATGTGCCAGAAAATTTTATTTTTATTTCATTACATTGTTTTTGCTCGTAACATAAATTGCTCAGGTAGATTCAGCGTCAAAAGTAACATAACGTATTTAAATTTACAGAACACCTTAGCTCTGAAACCTTTCATAATAATTTAATAAACAAAACATTGTTATTTCACTTATTGGAAGTTTATTTTGCAAAAAAAAAGTTAAGTTTAATTTTTTTATTACTAGATTACAAAACTACTAAGCGTCTATTTATTGATTCACTAGCTGTTGCCCGCGGCTCCGCCCGCGTGGATGTCGGTTATCGCGTGGATGTCGGTTATCGCGACTAAACATAGCCTATGTTCATTCTCGAGGTCTAATCTACTCCTATACCAAATTTCGTCAAAATGGTTCAGCGGTTCAGGCGTGAGAGCGTAACAGACAGACAGACAGACAGACAGAGTTACTTTCACATTTATAATATTAGTATGGATTTATTCTAAAGTATAAAAGGTTTGTGAATAAGTACTTTAGTGTTAAGCAACTTTTTTCGTTGACTGTATCTAAAAGTCTTTGACAACAAATGTATGGACAGAATCGATTCATTATACTCGTAAAATATGAAAACTTTTAACAATTCTTAGTTAATAAATGGTATATTTTATAGCTTTATAACTGATAGGTTTATCCATGAACCAGTGAACCCTATTTGGTACAATTGGTTTCGTGTAATCTATTGCAATAAAAGAAGCCATACGAGGCCACTGCTCATACCCATTCGTATACAAGTGTTGGTAATAGGGTACACGTCTTTTTGCCCAATAAAATACTCTTTTGGTCGTAGACAGGTCTATACCGTATAGTGTATATCCAATTTTCGCTTTCTAGTGTTACTCTTTTTTTAATTTATTGTCAATATATTTTTACTATAGAATCAGGTCAACAGTTAGCGATGCCATTCATAAGAACTTTTTTATCGTGACGTGACATACATGGCAGACGACAAAAAGTATTCTTTAACAATATTCCTATAAAGATAGACACGAGTCTTTTCCCAACTCAGTTGACGTCGATTTTCGATCTAACTACGAACCGTCGAACTTTGATATCTGTGAAGCGACTGCCATCTGACCTCCACAACCCATTGGCGATATCGAAGTTCTGCAGTTAGACCAGCCTCCATAGACCAGTGTCACAGCGTAAATCGCTAAGGAATAGAATAGATTAGGTCGACCAATCACATCCAAGCTCATCGCCGGCGTAGGTACGATGCGCGCGCCGCAGCGGGATCACGAGCGTGAGTGTGATTGGTCGACCTAATTCATTCTATTCTTTAGCGATTTAGACTTGTGCCACTTCCCTACGGCGCCAGTTGTCAGACTTTGTTTCCTAAACTACCCGTAACTCTGACGTAAGGCAATCGGCCCCTTATTCTAATTCACCAACTATACTGTACGCGCGTTCGTATAGCAAACACATTTAAATTGGTTTAGTTTTACACCGGTTCCATCTTCTATGCTAACTAATTGAAATCCACCGACTTCTCAAATTTCGTCTGTGATTAGAGCTCGATGTCAAACAGAATAACGCTCCGGATCGAAATGATGTAACCAACATCCGCACAGGCGGAGCTGCGGGTTTCAGTTAAAGTTATCTACAGTTCTAGTTTCCTAGGACACTTAATATTTTCTTTCTTAAAACACTACTCTTAGTTGCCATATTGTTCTTCCTTCAATCCCGGGTTCTTTAAGCGTGGCGTGAAAAGGCATCTGTCTAGGCCGTCAAGGTAGGGGCCGCCATTTTGGGACGAATTGTATCTAGAATGGGGGCCCGTACCCTCTGGACTTTGCCCTTGCTTCTTACCATCCAGCGGGGTTAAGTCAATAGACGGACTAAATATAAAAAAAAAAAAAATATATATTGTGTTCAGCAGTTCATTGAATCATTGCAAGCTTTCCCATACATCTGTCTTACTCTATGTAATGGAATGTGCTTTGTTCGGTAGAGCTGGTAGAGTTGGCAGAACCAAACAGGGAAAGCTAATCATTGATACGGAATGTTCGCTACACGTGCAAGTTTCTTTATATTAGATAATAATATAATGTTACCTGGTTATGGTTCTGAACTATGTACAAATTATATCCTAGGCTTACGTGAATCATCAAACAGATAGGAATTCCAAAAAATATATATTCAAGTCGATAATAGTATTTAGGGTCGGCAGTGCGAGTGTGACGCCTCTGGTGTTGCACACGTCCATAAGCCACGGTGATCGCTTCTCAACAGGTGGGCTGTGTGCTTGTCTGCCACCCAAGTGGTATAATATATATATTATCAAGTTACTGAAGGGACAGCACAGGGTTTAGTACTCGGGCCTTTACATTACATAACGTATGTCAATAGTCTAGCGAACGTAATAAAGGACTGCGAAATTTATCAATTCGCTGATGACACTTGTTTGCCATCGGCCGATTCGGATATTGATGTGGCGATTAGTAAATTACAAAGTGACTTTACATTGCTTGAGAAATGGTCCCACGACAGTGGATTAGTTTTAAATTGTGATAAAACAAAAGTAATGTATTTAAGCACTAGTCAGAATAGAAAAACATCACCTATCACAATAATATCGCACAGTCACAGTTGTTTACATAAATACACAAATTGCAACTGTAAGGCCCTGGAAGTTGTAGATAGACAGACTTACCTAGGTGTGATCATTGATGATAGATTATCCTGGGCTGATCATATTCAGCATGTATGTGATAAATTGCGCGCAGTACTGGCCAAATTCTGTTATCATTGTATAAGGCACTGGGTGAGTCAGTGATATCCTACGGGCTGAGTAGTTACGGGCGCACTTTTAGAACAAAACTAGACCATATAGGGTCATTTCGCCGGTTCTCGACCGTTTAGTGGAGTTGTCAACTTCGGAACGAAAAATAAAATTGAATTAATATGAATTATTGATAGAGAATATTTTTGATACATAGTAAATATAGTCTATTTTCATTTAATATCCTTTATCTTCCATTAAGATCATGCAATAATTTTACAGAAAATAATAAACCCAAAAATGCTCGACCGAAATTTCCAGTTCTCGACGTTATATTCGCCAGTTCTCGACTATTAGGTGAGATGGCAAATATGTGAAGTAAAACATTAGTAATTATTAATTTGTAATCTAATGAAACCCTTATTTTGACAGAATTTAATATACATTATGTTATTACAATAAACTGATGTTAAATGATCATTATAAAGTTGATAACACGACTATAATATTTACAAATCAGTGTTCTTCCTCTGCTTTATCAACCTTTACTAACTAAAATTAAAGTTTATTTCTTAATGGCACTCATTAGCCTATTGCAGTCCACTGCTGGCAGTAGGCCTCTTCCAATATGCGCCATAGCACTCGATCTTTCACCTTCCTCCAGTCTATCCTAGCCACCTTTTTCGGGTCATTTATGTCCATCCTAGGTACTGTTCCATCTTCCGTTTGCCAATCAGCGGTCTCCACTATAGAACTCGTTTGCTCTACGATCATTATTAGTCCTTCAGCAGATGTAGCCAGTCCATTGCCACTTCAGCTTACTTATTCTGCGAGTTATCTCGGCAATTTTAGTCCATTGGCATAACGAATCCTTCAAAGAATCAGGATTATTATCCTTCAAAGGATCATAGCTTGCTCCATAGCCCGCTGCACGACTAGGTTGTGGACGAACCTTACTGTTGTCCACGCTTCGGCACCGTATATTTTAACAGATAGAATTCACTGGTTGAAGAGGCCATGTGGTAAGCCGAAGTAATTTTCCAAATGCTTGTGAAATAAAAGTCACAAAAAGGATTCAATTAGGTTACCCAATTCAATCCTTAAGGTGACTTTACTCGAAGTTGTTTCTACCGAGCTGGATAACCTGCACAAGGTAGACATTATTCTTGAACAACTCTCCCTTCAATGACAATTGGTCTTGGTGTAACCAGTTCCGGCGTATGTATACACCAATACTGACGCGCCGAGAGGATCCATTTAGGCTGTGCAGCAATTTGCTCAGCTTTTCCAGCAACTCTGTAACTATGATGATGTCGTCGGGGTACTGATGATGCGAGATGTACTCACCGTTAATGTCCATACCTATATGTACCCACCGAAAATAGTAGTCGGAATATGGTATAGGCCTATTTAATTGCACTATCCTGTTCTCGACCTAGAAGGTTTTACAACACGTGATATTGTTAACGTGCTTGAAAAAGTCTGGTCGCGAACTGGCTGACATGATTCTCATGTAAATAAGATTCAAACTCACAATCTAAGTTCAGTAATTTCTTTAACAATATGTATGAAAACATGCAAGTGTTTGGACTCGGTGACGCCAATTCTCGACGGTGCGGGTCGAGAATAGGTATTCTACAAAAATGAGGTAACAGTTACCGACCATCCAATTATACACACTTTTCAAATAAATTTACAATAACTCCTATATTTAATCGATACTATACTTCATTATCTATCTGTACAAATAACAAACAAGTCCGAAATATGAAACGATAATTTAAAAATCTAGGGTCAACTGCAGAACCTCCTCACTTTTCTTTTCGTAGTGAAGCACGTTTCTGTCATGTTCTTAGCGAACCACATATTTCAGTATTTTTTTACTCCCTACTCTGTTTGCACATATGCACTTTATCTATTTGTGTCTACAACCGAACTATTTGAGATTGCCACAGTATTTTTGTTTTGCTTCTAATCGTATCGGTATTGCTGTTCTACGCCGATTAGGCAAACAGGTCGGTAAAAAAGTCGGGAACTGGCGTCGGTCGAAAACAGGCGAAACTACCCTATACGAACTACAGTTACGTATTTTGAAAACCATTGTTCCCCGAAAGGTAAGGGAGGAGTATAAAAATAATTATCACGAATTGTTCTCATACTGTTCTTTAATGCCGGTTCATGATAAAATAAAATACAACATCTTAACGGAACAATATTTTAATGAGGCCCTACAAGTAGTTACTTCTCATAATAAATTAACCAGAAGCGTGACCAATAAAAAGTTAGTAACACCAAAATTCAATAAACTACATGGAAAGAGAACATTGAACTATATAGTACCTAACTTAATAAACAAACTACCCAAACATTTAAAAAATAAAATAAATTGTAAAAACCTAAAAACTACATTAAAAACATATTTTATTAATACACTAAAAAAAAAAAATTAATTAACTAAAAAAAAAAAAAGAGAAAAAGAAACATATGAAAAAGTAATGAAACAGCCTGTACGCAGCGCGGTAAGTCTCAACGGCAAACTTGATCCTACATTGATTGTGTTGTGAGCCATTGAAGCATCGCACCGTTGTAAATTTGCCAATCTACCCGCACATTGTTGATTTTATTGTAAACTTGTTTTTATTATTATTTTTTCTTTCTCTTTGTTTTGCAAATTGAATTCTATTATTATTATACCTAGATTAAGTACCTACCTAATGTATAGTATTAAGTTATTCAGTGCGAGTACAACGACTCGACGGAGAAAATAGTGTACGAACAAACCTTTCTGGTTTTTGATACACTGCCAAGGATAAACCAATGTATAATTTTTATGTTTAATAAAAAAAAAAAAATAATAAGAATAAAGTTGTCACAACTAATTCACAATTTTATAATTGTGCTGTTTTTTTTTAAGTATTATGTTTATTTTTGTAGATATTAATGGTTTTTTTTTAAACAATATGTACGTGTTTGTAGGAAGGATGAATTCAAAATTGGACAAACTATACCTACGGCACGATATAATGGCCGGTTTGACGTTTGTCCGCTCATGAAGTTTCGTATTAATTATTGTGACATTTTGAAAGAGCAAATTGCTGTTCTTTATTGTCAATAGTGACGTACAGTAAGTCATAAAATTTTATCGAATGTAGGTATAATTTTAGGACACAATATTTATTTATTACATTGATTTCTGAATTATATAATGTATATTAGTGTCCCACGATCATTTATTTTTTATTTTTATAAGATTATAATTACCTATTGGTGTACTTATTTCACACAACTCGGTATTTGTTTTTCGAAATTCAATTTCTTTAAATAAAATCTATATAATCGACACTAGGACCACTGGCAAGCCCAATAATACCTCCGGCAAACTTACGTCAAAACAAAGCATTTTCGACTTGACGTTGCTTCGAAAAGTACAAACTAGGAGTGCAGTGCGATTGCGATATAGTTTAGACCTCCTCGCCTGATGGTAAGCTAAATGGTAAATCTCGCCTGATGGTAAAGTCTCAGGAAGGGGTCCCCATTATATACACTAACAGTGATAATTATAATGGTAGCCCTCAACTTACTCTGTTTACGCCTTTTGTTGTGGATTTCGTCGATATGGCCGAACATACGCAGAGCTGAGTTCTAAACAGTCAGGCACGTGTGTTCGTTATAGGTACGCCTTCGTAACATTTCGATCGTGAATCTCAAAATGGAAGGTCAATTTTACCTATAACTGTTAGACGAATAGATAACTAAAGAAAAATCTGGCGAGACTGGCACAGAAGAAAATAAACTTCACACACACAGAAAAAAACGAGCAAAACCAGTCGAAGACATGTGTGTAGCTACTATTTACGGAAGGAGTATCCAACAAGAAAAAAGCTAGTGCAATCACTGAAGGAAGCTGGATTAATATATACTCATTTTCATTCCTAATTCCAATATTCAGTTCGTTCATATGTATTAAGTAGGTAAAAATTTATATTTTTTTACTAAAGTTTTTGAATCAGGTACCTAGGTAAGTACTGCTTGCAATAAAAACTTATTTGATTTGATTATATTTTTATCGAGAGTAAATTGACATTTCCATCACTATTGTAATATGTCAAACCGGCCATCATATCGTGCCGTAGGTATAGTTACTCATAATATACCGTCATTCAAGGAGTTCTATAATACCACAGACAAAATATATGATTCACTAACTATCACAAACAATGTCTCTTTGTTCTACGTGTGAACTATTTAATATACTTGTTATTGTTATTATAATTCGGATAAAAATTGTGAGGATGTGTACAACTCAACGTATTCAGTCAGAGGCTTGTAGGAACTTACCCGCGCCCCCCTTTTTCGGAGGCATGACGGAGGCACCGTGGTTCCCAAACCCGAAGGGCCCATTTCGAATCCGGATATGGGTGGAGGGGTGGTATCCATGAGGATTTCCGCACGGTAAAAAAGGACTGGATTTAGGGAAAAAAAAAATAATGACAATAAAATTATAGCTAAAAATGTGCAAGTCAATAAAATTAGGTCACGTTGGAGCTAAATGTCTTTTGTAAGAAATATATTACCTAAGTACCTACTAGTAGGTAGAAAACTATTCGTGTGATCGTGATGTGTTCTTGATGGTGACCTTGATCATTAGCGCTAAAAATGGCAAGATTGATAACATCTGCGAAAACTCCATCCCGGGGCCTCTACAATAAAGGGGCCCCCATAGACTTTAGATTTATTCGCCTTATTAGTACTCTTCCATATTTTTGAATACGATTAGAATCTACTCAGTTTCAAAATAAACTAGCCCTTCCTCCCCCCACCTTCTTTGAGCAAGGCACGCTTCTGCGGATGATATATTTTGAATAATTGTAACCTGTAGGTACACTGAATATTTAAGTAAGTATATTATGTTGTCTAGAAACCATAGAGACAGCTGTAAATTTTATTTATGGTCACCTGTGCTACCAACATAAACATAAGAAAAATTCTACATTTAAAAATTAACAGTAGTACTGTCTGTAAAGCATGCCATACACGGCTAGACATCTGCAGTTGAAGTATTTGCGGTATAATTCGCAGCTGCACTGACCCACCGTTAAAAGCTAAATGTCAAACCTATAATCATTTCGTTGCGAAGAAGAACGCAAGGTGGGATCGGTTTTACTGATGGATTTTAAACGGCTGTAAGTAATGTGTGTCGCCAATTAGGAAACACCTTGTTGGCGGATAGTTACTACTGAATCTACTGACTAATTGTCCAGTGTGAACCAAAAGACCAGGTTTAATTACATGTTAAATTATTAAATTTCATAATAAGCTTGTTGATAAATCTGTCATGTATAATAATATCAAGTAGGTATAACGAGTCCTTTTTGATTGATAAAAAGAGCTGAAAAGCATAGAAAAGCATTGAATTGAATACTGCATACATCTACGATCCCATTTAGCGTATACAGGCGTGATGTTATGTTATGAAAATGATATTGTAGCAATCACTTTTGTTGGTATTTAATGAAGAGTTCTGTCTTTGAAATTTATCATCAGATACTTATTTACGCAATTTAAATGGGACCATTCCGGAATAAATGTCTGTCTAACTAAAAATATTTTTGCAAATCCGTTAATATATGACAGAGTTAAGCCTGAACATACATAAAAATAAACATCTGAATTGAAAACCTCCGCCTTTTTCGAAGTCAGCTAAAAAAGTAAACATTCACACCACTTTCACACTCTAATGCTTCGTTCAAAAAAAGAACAACTAAAAGGAAATTAACTGCTGCCACGTGGCCCGATGTTTTTTTTTATAAAGCCAAGGTACGGGCGTTATCAGCCATATGCCACCAACGCGTGCCCTATGAGAACCTCCCTGCAATACTCAACAGACCGTGTCTCGCTCGTGCTCGATTAAAAAAAGTTCGAGACGTTCGGTTTTTGAAATTATACCGCACTAGTGAGGAGACTGGAATAGAGAAAGCTGTTCGTGTTAGTGTAGTGTTTAGTGACAAGTGAATAAATGTAGTGATAAGTGCTACGTACAAATAACACATAAATTAAGTGTCTACGTCTTAACGCCTTAACAGGAACTATGTAAGTGTTACTCAACGCATTTTTATTAGATTTCTTTTAGGTACAGTCATTTTGGGTAACTTTGAACATTTTTAACGGATTATTAATGTATACTCTCTGATTATACTTATTACATATATATTTTATAGAATAAATAGTGTTCTTTTGAGTTGGTTTATGTTTCTAAACCCACAAATTTATGGAAAAAACACAAAGACTGCCGAAAATTTGCCCCAAAACACACATTCAAAGTTAGCACGAGTTTTGGGTAACTTTGAATATATATTTTTTTGGATTTTAAAACCTTTATTATCCAAATAATTTAAGATTTGGATAAAATTGAATGATGTATTCTTGTAAAAAAAAGTCCAATCAATGAAAATCATAACTAACTTGACGTAACTACCTGTGAAAAATAGCGAGGTCTTGCCATATGAAACAAGGCGGACTAATTTGGTGGAAAAAAAAACATTGTTATTTTTATATTTTCTAATAAAGTAAGATAAGTAGGAACGTAGTGCACAACATAATAAATTATATGTTTATTTGGTTATCAGATGAGATCAAAATCGTAATGACTGCTAATAATTTTTCTGGACATTTTATTTTTTAAAGAAAACTAATCACCCCTTTCCATGAACAAAATGTCATCGTAAATACGATTTTTTCCACCTTTTTAGGGCCAAATGGCAAAAAACAGAACCCTTATAGATTCGTCATGTCTGTCTGTCTGTCTGTCCGTCCGTCCGTCCATCCGTCCGTCCGTCTGTCCGTCCGTATGTTACACACCCACTATTATCCGAAACTATAAGGCCTATGCGGTTGAAACTTGGTAAGTTAACGTATTCTGTGAACCACATTAAGAATTTCACACAAAAATAGAAAAAAGCAATCAATTTTAGGGGTCCTCATACTTAGAATTGAAACTTTTTATAAGACACGAATAACTTTGAACCATTCAATGTTACCCAAATCACTTCGATTTTGATCGTCGTTACAACTTTATCAGTTTTAGACAATTTATGTAACACCATGTACGGACAGCGATTTAAAAATAATAATTTTTTTAGCAGATTTTAAAGATAAACACCAAACATACCTGTTTACAGCAAGTTTTGTACAAATAATTCCGATATTAAATTCAACTAACAAACACTGCTAAAAACTTCACTTGAAAAATGCGGTTAAATTACAAAATTATGACTTTGAAAGCTTAATGTTTTACGTTACGTTTGTTAAAAAACATTATGGCGATCCATTTAGGCAGTTATAATATTGAAACAATAAAACATTTGCATCAAATAAATTTTTAAATCTTTTTCACAACTTTATTCAAAGTTACACTGCGATTCAATGTTACCCAAAATGACCGTAATTAAGTAAAATTTATTTAATTTTTTTCTATTGCGAAAATAAACATTGTTTACAATCTCATTAAGTAATTGTGGGTTATACAATATCTGAAAACCATTTATTAGTTTCGCAAAATACCTACTCAATAGGTGGTTAAATCTATAGTTTTATAAAATTGTAAATTAGCTGTGTTGTGCATTGGAGATATTGAAGAAAAAAATGGGTCAGGTCAAATTAACTATTCAATTTTTTAAATTATTGTATGTTTGTTCGCGATGGACGCAAAAACTAGTGAACGAATTGTGATTATTTTTCTATAAGGAAGGTCTTGTTTAAATTTAAAATTTGTCGTATGTTTGATTTCAATTGGTTAAGTAAAATCCGCTCTCCTATTTTTTGTTTTCTTAATTGGCCTATGAACTTTAACGGGTGCGACTGCTATCTGAACGCCCAACATCAAGAGGAAAACCTGCACCAAAATCTCTTTCATCAAGTGCCAGGTGTACCGACTTGCAGGTGAGGTTGAGGAAGGGGGAGGGCTGGCATAACGATAAATATGGTCTTTTAAAATTCTGCTAAACCAAGTTTATACAGCGAGTTCTCGGATAAAATCAGCCACGGTTGGAATTTTAATACGAATCATACGCATACGAAATATAAACTAAGTGTTGAGTGCTAATGAAATATTCAACAATGGAGTGTTGCAAGAAAATGTTTAAATTTGTTACTAGCCGTCCGTCTCGGCTTCGCACGGGGAATTAGCGTAAAAACTGTATAACCCGATTGACACTTAAATATTTTTCTGAATAAAAAAATAGCCTAAATTATACCTTTTAACATCAGCACCAGACAGAGTCCTATCAAAATCGGTCAAGAGATTAGTAGAACCGGAGATACAGCAAAGAAACGCGAAAACCGACCTCCACTCGGGCGGAGCCGCGAGTTTAGGCTCGTTTATCCATAATGTCCATAACGTATTAAATTGTTATGTACTAAAAACTGTTTTTTTTTTGGTTATGATCAGATATTTTAATTTTATTTATTTTTAATAAAATAATACAAACAGAACAAAACTAAGTTTAAAATGTGTTTCTTAGACTATTATGAGTATGTTGACATTGATGTACTTAGACAATAATAATGCGGTGTGTAATAAAATAAAATATGTATTCTTGGACGTCATTACCTACCTAGACAGTGCCATCTAGAATTAAACTAGGCAGAACTATTAATATGGGTTCTAAAATGCGGAAAACATAATTATACATATGGTTCAATTTTTATTAGATAAACACGTAGGTAATTTATTATAATCAACCACCATAGTGATCTTCCTGTGACCAAGATATTAGAGGATTATAATATATATGGTGATTATTCCCGTACATTATCTTAGAACTACTAAATAAATGGGTGCCATGGGGGCAAAGTATGCCATAGGCAAAGTCGCGGGGCACAGCTAGTACCTAATTACTTATAATAAAATTGCATTAGCATCGGCTCTGAATACGGCATTCGGAGATTCTAATTCACCTTGCATATTATTTAACCTCAACAATACAAACATCATCAGGCAAGTTAAATAAAAGGTTTTAAAAACAAATAAATTAATTGTAAAAACAATATTGATGAAACCGCCATACAAGTCATTATCTTATTTACATACACAATTGCATAACTATTTATTTTATTCATAATCGTCCGCACATCATTATCGCTTTCGATTACATAAATTGGATACTTTCACTTCACCGGTTTTTATACAACGGGGTGCACTACGGAAGTCCCGGTGTATAGTTACTGTAGTATCTCGTAGATGGCACAATATGGACAGATGTCTCGATATTCAAAACCGGTAACGTAACTGTTTCGAGGAACGTAGGGACATCACTATCTCGTTTATACAGGTTGTTTCAGATTATTCATGTTGGTTTTAATTTTTAAGATAAAAAAGACATGAGATTTGTGTTACTTTTATTATGATTATTTTTACTGTGTTGATGTTTACGGTGACATGATCGCAGTCTTGATATCACTTCGTATACTTAATACAAAACACGTTATTGTAGTGCAATTTAGAACAATTTTATTGTATCCTGGTAAAATTACAAATGTTTTTCTTTCATATTTATTTATCCAGATGAGATTTTTTATGACGCGAGCTCTTCAAATTAGACGTTACAATGCATTGTGATGTCATATTAAGACTACTGGAAACCATTTTCGTATTCATTGTTATTCTTTAAACAAAACAAACAAACAAAAATATTTTATAGCAAAAACAGCTTGACTTTACTGATCTCTATGAGTTAACTGGCCACCGAATCGTCTGCCTCTACAAGTGTAATAAAATAGTAGATTTAATTACGAGTGTAATTAAAAAATCTCTTTTATGCCTCATGGCCAGTAAACACTACAGCGCCAAAGTTTGCTCAAGGCGTGTAATTTCTTTACATTAATTCAATTATGACAAGTTAGATTGCGCGATCATTCAGTTTACGTTGCGCAAACGCATAACAATAGCCACCGTTGAGTGAAATAGATTATATCACACACCTGTGATACTGCGATCTGTTATACAGAATAGTGTAGTGATTTGTCACTATCAATAACCGTTATAGCGGGTAATGCAGTATTTATCTCATAAAATATTAATGTGTAATACTTATCCTATCTCCGGTTGGTATATATCAGGTTTGTATCGCTTACTATCTAGTGGATATCTGCAATTAGTTCGATCTATTCCAATCGAATACTAATCAAGAAATACCATTGATATTTTCCAAAGACACAGAAATATTCATGTATCTATATTTTTCATCTCTTGTTAACCCAAATAAACATTTTTTTTTCGTACGGAAATCTCATAAAATTCGAATTTTACGAGATTTCTACCGGATTTTTACCGGTTAAACCAAAGGCCGTCTCGGGTCTGGCCCATAGCGCATTTCCACCCTCGGGGAGGGTCTTTGACCCTGGCTCTGCTATTTGTTTCACAGTACCTAAAAGTTTTGTAGGTTTCGTGACGAGAAGTTCCTGGTACAAGTTAGCACTGTGAGCATAAAATAGCGGTCTTAGTCATTTCAGCGTCATAAAATGTTGAAGTTATAACTTGTTTTTTTTTTGACAGTAACATTTAAAGAAGCAGCAGTTCTTGGATACACTTATTTAGTTTAGTTACCTACTAACCGCTCAACATAGTTTTTTAAATACCTGGAGCAGATTTAAGTAGAATGAAAATACATTTTCCGTTGCTTCAAAGAATAGACTTACGTTATTTTGTCACCAAGTGGTATCACACATTGACAATTGAATTTCTTTTATTTAATCATGTTGCTCGACCCTGAAAAAACAAAACGATCCGCCAAGAATGTATGTATGTCATTAATTATTGTAGTTGTTTTTTGACATTGAAATAATTACACCTATTTAAATTATGGTATACATGCACTATAGTAAGCGTAGGTAACTGAAACTTTTTCTTTTCACTGACGATTTTTATTATGAATTTCTAAAAGGAACACCATGTATCTTTGATCATGTAATTTTGATCGTTCCCTGTGGCGATACGGGTGCGCCTCGCGATCGCGACCCTTGCGCACACGCAGAAAAAAGCGGAACCTAACACCTGGCCGTAACCATAGAGATCAAATCACTACTTACCGAACATTTTATTATGAAACGACTTCATTCCATTATAGCTTTTGATTTGATTACAATAAGGTTGATTTTATTGGGCATTTCGATTCTAAAGCAAAATCGATGAAGCTCCGGTTTATTCAATTTTCCGTGTGAAACTTAACGGTTTTTTTATATTTTGACAGCTTAGTGTAGTGTACATATACAAAAAAGTGCTTTATAACAATATAGCACGTAATTGTATTGTCTTAGTTACTTCGGGTAGTATTGGGCAGGGGTAGTAGCACAAGCTTGTTAAGCTATGCTTAAATTATGGGCTTAGAGAGCACGGTGTAGAAGTAGTAGAATAAAATAGAAACAATTAGTCTGTTCTTTAGATAAAGCAAGTGTTAGGTAATTTATATAATGTCAAAACAACATTCTTCTCTTAGCGTGTACGTACAATTAATTCGAATTTTAATTACGCTTATGAAAGAGGAAGTAATATTTTACAGTGTTTTGTTTTCACAAAAATATATTTTATAGCATTGTAGGCTATTAATTTTCTAGAGCCGTTTACTGTAATGAGCAGATGCATAACTACTTACTGCAAAATAAAAACTACATTTTAAAAATAGAATTCTGTTAGCAGCTGCGCGTAAATAGTAACTGATATACAAAAAATCCGTTATTGCAAAATTGGGCACGTCTGGATCCCGTACGATTTTGAATTTAGAATAGGAGAGGCGCTTGCGCGTGCCGTACTGCGCTCGCTCGGCAGACCGTGGCGTATGAGGAGCAGATGACACGCGACCGTTACACCAGGTGCGCGTACCCCCATATAGTCTCATAGGAGTTATTTATTCATAGTTGGTGAAACGAGTTCGCGTGATGATAAGAGATAACGCGTAAATGACTAGTTACAAATTGTTAAAGTGTTAATAACAAATAAGTATATGTAGGTACTGAATATAATGTATATTAAGGTGTTTTTTGGCTCATTAGGATTGACGGACTAGGCTACTAGGCTCTGGCACAGGCTTTCCTCTCGAATTCCTTGAGTCACTGAATTGTACTGAATTAATTAATGAATGTCATGGTAGACCTAGACCTGCTGATAGACTTTATAATTGATATTGTAATGAGAAAAGTAATTTGAATTTTCTTCCCTCTTTATTCATCAAGTTTTACATAGTTATGCGATCGTCGTGTGACTGAATTTGATTGAGATTATTTTTATGAGCACAACATTCAGTCAATTCACAATCTCTTTTCGAACCTTCAGAATTATTCATCGGGGTAATCGGTTCCAAATTTAAAACAGATTCAGAGTAGATATTTCAGTGACTGTTCAGAATTATTACTAGCATTCACTAAATTAAAAGTCACGACTTACCCTTGACTTGAGTTTGTAGAAAGGAAATAATTCCTTGCTAAATAGCAGATGCGTGTATTTGTTACAATATTTATAATCTAGATACATGCATTTGTTATAATTCCAACGTCTGCATTTGTGTATTTTTGCACAAATCAAAGAATCAGGATCAGGACCTATGCCATGATGTTCGTTAATAGGCTATTTAATGTACGGTGCTAGAAAATCTCTAGGTTTGTTTTTTTTTTATATAGGACACGTCAAAATGACTTTACCTCGCTTGATGGTAAGCTAAAGGCAAATTCTCAGGACTGGGGTCACCACCACATACACCGATAGTGCTACAGTGGCGGCCCTCAGCTTGACGGCCTCATCAAATACTTTTCAAATATAGTCAACGAAAGTTGCGAGATAAATAGAATATTCTATTCATCCCAAGAATGAGACTCAATAATATACTCTTGTGTCATGCGACCTCCACAGTATCCTTCGATCCCGTTCCTGATAGATCAAATTTGCATACATTAACTAAAACCTCCAAATAATTTTATTAATTACCGCAAAATATATTTCTTTGTTTAACAGTTATTACCATTAGATACGTCTATTATCAATATTTATCGGTAAATACTAATAACAATTGCGTTTAGTACATTTTTATTATGATGTGCATAATATATTACACTCATGCGTTGAGGATCTGCGGGTAGGTAGAGCTGTACATAAACGTATTGTATTTTGCCATCATAGCATTGAGCATTGACCCAACCAAGATCTATTGAATTAAAATCAACTTCACATGTAAAACGGTATAATATCTACTGATTGATGGACATCGCCTTGGGGAGGCTTTACGTGTGTTAACTTCCTCAGAATGCAGCTCAAACGGTCTATCTATCCTTTGTAGTATGCGAAGAAAGCCCTCACATTATCGCGACGTTGCCTCCAGCCATACGATGTGCGGATGAGACGATATTTTGGAGGTTAATTCAGTTCCGGTTGAAAAACATCAACAGAGGTTAATTTCAAAGCCAATTGAAGCGAAATTGTCATTGTTGCCACTGAAGCATGTCGAAATTCAAATATATAGGTACTTAAAGTTGTTAAAACTGTAGGAAATTGACAAGAACTGCCTGTACTGTGAAGGATTATTGATAACTTCAAGGTGTCTAACATCACTATTATTTGGGGTGACAAGCAAGTACGCAATTTACTGCACGTAGACAGATAATAATTGATGTGACGGTGTATTTTATCTGGTACTCATGTCTGGTGTACCCATATGTGTTAGCATACTTTTAAGCAGAACCACGATCATTCTGTATGCCGTGATGTTCGATAATAAGGAAAAAACCTCAAGGTACTCCCTTTTTTGCTCTTTTTTTTCGTGCGGAAATCATCATATATACCCCCCCCCACCTCCCCACCCCGCAGTCAGTGGGGCAGGTTCAGGACTCTATCCGCACGCCGTCTAGCGTCTTCTGGGTCTGGCGCCGGGGTTTAAAGTGACTCAGAGGGCAGTTCCCTCGCAACCCGGCTCCCTAACCCCTAATAACCCCTTGTTGCCCACAAAAGACACAAGGAGAATCATTGTGACTTTAGTTATGAATTAACGTGATCATGGTATAGTGATACTTTTGAATTGCCTGTGACCACGTGCAACTTGGTCAAAACATCAGGAAATTCAACCTGTACCATGGTCACCTTAATTCCCGTTGACAACATTGTATAAGATATCTACCTGTGGTATTGACGTAACCTCAAAATTAATCTTTCGGCATTCTTCTTTTTGAAATACACTTAATTGAGACTCATTAACAATAATATATTAATAATAGCTAGTTATAACGATTGTACTAATAGTATGTCACAATAGCTCTCGCCAATAGTACAATTACAACTTACATGTTAATTTTAAAACTAGTTCTAAATGTCAGATGTACTTTAATATTTCACAATTTCAGATGCACGTAGTGTAAGTCGCTCTTAGATACCTATCTGCAGCGAAGGTAAAAAGCCTATAGAGTTTAGAATAGAATAGAACAGAATGGAATGGAAAAGAAATAAAATTTATTGTACACCAATCTAAAAATAAATAGAATACAATACATATAGTTAACATATATATGTGCAGATAGCGCAGCGCCCTTATCGTTTAAAGCAATCTAGTTTAGTTCTATTATTTAGCTGTAACTCTAACTTTGTAACAGTTTTTTTTATTTAGCTAATTTCATCCCACTGCTGGGCAAAGTGCTCCTCCAAATTTTTCCACCTCTCCCTCTCCATTGCAATATTTCACCAATCTGGGACAAAAGAGTCTATGTCGTCCCGCCAACCTTACCTCGGCTGACCAGCCTTCCGCCTTCCATCTTTTGACTTCAAGAAGTATACCAGCACAGAAGCATAACACAGTTATCCCACCGAAAATGCCAAGATCAGTACATATTCTTGCACTATAAAAAAAGTTGTCAACTCCTAACTCTACACGACACTCTACCTTTATAATTCTAATCTCAAGTTCTCTACAAACCTCACACCTTCGTTTAATCGTTACCGCCGTGGTTTGCGCCGTGTACTAGTTTTCTACCGTATTGTTATAAAAAAGTAAGACTTACAGAACGGAAACAAAACTACCGCAAGATAAAGGGCACTTATCAGTTACTATAATAGCTACATTGACAGTTGTAGAATATTAGACTGACTAACGTCCGGTAGTATGTTAGTTTATTAGAGTCATCAGGATGAATCAGATAGGAGCTTGCGCGTGCGTTGACTCTTAGGAACACGCATCAAGTATTTACACTACACTTAAGTATAGTGCACGGCATCTAACTTGGCAAGGTTTTGGAGTAGTGGGGCCCCCACAACTCCAAAACCTTGCCAAGTTAGATGCCGTGCACTATACTCGTACTTGTTTGTGGCAAAATGCGTTGCATAGAAACAAGTATACCTACTTAGTGTACAGTATCTAACTTAGCAAGGTTTTGGAGTAGTGGGGCCCACACTACTCCAAAATCTTGCCAAGTTAGATGCCATGCACTATAGCTATATTATAAAGAGGCAAAATTTGTATCTCTGAATGTTTGTTTGTAACGAATAAACTCTAATACCTACTGCTGAATTTATTTTAAAAATTCTTCCACTCAAGAGTTCTATTTATTAGTGTACCAGTCTCTTTTAAGCTACTTTTTATTTATCATGGATCAGGACTTATAGAAAAGAATCTGCGTAGCAATGCTAGTGATTCGACCCCTACCAACTCATCCAGTTACATTTGCCTTGTAATATTGGTTTGTTAAAGAAGTGTACTTAAACATTTATGTTATTTAAAGATATGCATGCCAAATTTACCCTAATTTACTTCATTATGGTGTTTTTTATACCTTGAAGAAAATTCTTAAACCATGCTTACTTATAATTGTTATAACATATTGAAACCGCAAACCTTAATTCTATATAAGTAAATTAATCTATTCGAAATATAATATTATGCTCTTTTCTGTTACACAGCTACATATGATACGTCATAGAAATTAATGTATTTTATTTGGTCACAAATAACTGTATAGTTTGACCAAACAAACACGGAGAGAATTATTATTATATGAACGGTAAATCAAAGGGGAGAATCACAGCCGATATGTGAACGCCCTTGCATTTTGTGCACAATAGTCTCTGCAACGGTTTTTAACATCTGCCCGGCCTCCAAGACTCTCGTGATATGCCACTATTATTATTTAAAAAACACGCGTCGCTGTACCTTGGGGCAGTGTTTTACTACTTTTTCTTTAACTATTGTAAGTAATCAACACAATAGACGTACCAAATTCCCATGACTGTCAAACAAAAACAAAACAAACTTTACATACGAGATAATTTGGCCTCGAACGCCGGTCGTCACGCGTCACGAGCTCGCACCTCCGATACTCCTTATAATGGACCAAGACATTACGTCATTGACACTGATCATTAAACCCTACACCTTAAAGCTTCCCACGAGTCATTTACCTATCGTTTTTTTTTCTTTTTCAGAATGACAAATTTTCAACGGACTCGCAGCAAAGTGTGGTGGGGTGATTCACCGCCGACTCTAGGAAGCCCGGTAGCCAAGGTCGACAGTAACCGAAGCCGTAACGATTGGGAACCTCAGCTGCCTCATTGGATAGCCAATCCACCTGAACAAAAGAACAATAGCCACGATGATATCGCGCAACCGTTACAGATAAATCAATGGCCTCAACGACACGGTAGCCCAGGAAGTCATAAGAGCCAAGATTCTGGTTTCTCAGATTCTGATAGCTCACCCCCACCGTCTCAGTATTATCCGTCTCCAGATTCAAGCGACAATAATAAATCATCGAGTAGCAGCGATTCAAATAACAATCAAAATATAACTGTGAAACAAGCGAGTAATTTCCAAAACACTCCACAGAGCCAAGATGTTTGTGATGCTCGCGCACCCGAGAGCATTAATATTGAAATACCTACGCCAAAGCCGCGTCTCCGAAGTAGCAGTGTTATAGAGACTCCATATGACTTGCAGAAGTATTGCCAAATACATCATGATGAAGAACATATGGACCTACTGAAAGACAAAGACGAGGACAATGTTAATCTTAATAAAACCGAACCAAAGTATCCAGCACCGAAAAATATTATCAAAAAAGAGAGATCGAATAAAGAAAACTCTAAAAATATTTTAAATAACAACGTTAACGGTAAGCTTGTAGTTAAGGTCGAGAATAAAAAAGAAACAAAAGAAGCGCCACTGAGTAAAGTAAGTAATAAAGAAAATAATATTTCAAGCAAAAGTGCAATAGAAAAAGATACCAAAGAAGTACCCGTTAAAAACATTAATATTATAAGTCCCTCTAAAAAGTATCCAGCCAAGAAGTCTTTTATATCCAGTACAGATAGTGATAACACCAAGGTTATTAAATTAGCTACAGTGAAAGACCTGGAAACTAGTAAAAACAAATTGGAGGAGAGTCTAGAATATTTGAAGTTAGAAGACAATAACCAAATAGCGGTGAATAATCAACCCAGGAATCGTACGCCTATATCGAATGTATCTTATATTGTACAAGAACGAACTACCCCACCAAAAATGGAATACATCAAACGCAGTACATCTACTGAGCATAAAAAATCATTACCAACAACGCCCAAATTCCAAAGGAATAGACTAAACAAATCATTAAATTTTGACGGGCAAAAATTAGATCAGCAATTACTAGACATTCAGGAGGGATATCATTCTTTAGGGTACATTGATGAAGATGCTACACCGATCAAACAAATGCCTTATGAAGCAGAACAGATACTCGTACCTACCAAAGCCATACTTGGCAAAAATATCATGGATAGTCTGCACTTAAAACCAACAAAAAAAGCAGGACCAAAAGCTAAACAGCGCATGGCCTCAAAAGCTGACAAAACTAAAGAATTCTTCAAAATATTTCCTAAGAAAGAAAAGCCTAAAGTAGTAGACACTCATGCTGGTGGACATTTAAATGGTAGTCGTGTTCCTTCGTTAGGCCTTCCAAGAACTAAAGATCAAAACGGTTGGGTTGAAGTTGGCTATCCTCAAAAAGAAATGCTAATACCCCATTACAACGAAAGGCTAATCGGTCCTGGAAAAGATGTGAAAACAAAAGATAAAACTGATGAAGATTATCTCAAAAATGGCAGATTTACTCCTCCACCACAATTCCAAGATAAACAGAAGACACCTTATGAAACTGATCCTGTGATAAATAAGAATTTGACACACGATTCGAAAAGAGAGAAGTTAAAAGGTGAAATGGATTTCACGGATGTCCAGTTAAACTTGGCCTGTACTTCAACTCCAAAGATGCTATCTCCTTGTGAATTCTTAGATGTACCAAACAGCGATAGGAAGAGTACTCGGAGAGTCAACCTGTTGGAGAACTTTAACAGTGGGTGAGTGTATTTCCTATTCAATTTCATAAGCTGATAAGTATTGTGATAAGATAGGCAAATATACTAACCAAAATTTACTTATATCTACCAAGCTCTGAATCACCACTTTCAATGATTCACGTTATTTCAAGAGTTGCCCTAAGGTTAACTGGCCCATCAAATAAATATATCGCATTATTGTCTTCATACATGATTGCGTTAATAATCATCTTATTCACAAGGTTAATAAAGCAAATTAGATAAATCTGTTTTTGTTATGTATTTAAATAGTGTTTTAAAAAAATATAGTTATTTTGTTGACAAATAACATACGTACAGAAAAATATTCCTACGTTTTACATAAGAAAGAGATTCTATTGCCGTTCCCGCTTCCCATGAGAACCTATTCCGGGGATAAAAGTAGCCTACGTGGTATTCCACATTATAATCGATACCTGTAACAAGTTTCAGTCAGATCCGTTAATCTGATTATGCGTGAAAGAGTAATATACATACTCACAAACTTTCTCGTTTATAATACTAGTAGGATACTATACTTTGTCTATTACTAAATACCTAGGTACTTAAATATGTAATACAAACAATAAAAAGTTTTGACAACTTCATTATACGATCCCGTCAAAGCCCACGGCAGTAATTACGGTTTTTAGTACAAATTGCAGCCTCTACATAATAATATACAATTACTGTAACCGTAATAACAATGTCAGTGACACAGAAATGTCGACGAAATTATCTTCTTTGTGAACATTATCATATGACTAACATTACGCTTAAGATTCTATTAGTGAAAAAAAAAAGTTTTTTTAGCATTGTCTGTTATCTAAGTATTTAACAATTTAAATTTATCTTTAAATTGTTAAATACTTTATCTAAGTAGATAACAATGTTAAATTCTACAGATGTTAAATTTGAAATTTAGCTGCATAATTTATTGGATGTATAGATAAACTGATTATAATTATAATTACGTTTAAAAAACCGATTTAACAAGCTAATATTCTTTACTTTTTAGTGTACAGAAATAGAAAAGTACCTAGAAGTACCTATTTATGAGGTTTATTATGTTGTACGTGGTTTTTAAGGCATCAAAAACTGAATTTTTGCCGTAAATTTGATGATTTCCCCTCGATTTTCCCAAGATCCCAGCATCAGATCCTGATACTCTAGATATGGGACAAGCTCAGAAGTAGCCTCTTTCAAACTAAAAAATAATAATTTCAAAATCCATCCATAATTGGCGCCGCTATCGCGTACCATACATACAAACATAAATAGCATACGAAACCTCCTTTTTTGAAGTCGGTTAAAAATGAGTGGCACCCTGCCTATAGCATCGCCAAAGAAATTTTAAAAATTGAGAGTTTTCAGCTTGACCTGTGTCATATTTATAATACCATTTCTAATTACAGCTTGGTACTAAACAAACAGAATGAAATTCTGTACCGAGAAAGATCTATAGATCAGACTCCCTTGGAAAGACTCTGCGAGAGGAAACCTGAACCTGTTCAATACTGGCTCTGTGACCTGGTCGGTTCCTGTGAAAATGAGTGCATGACCACCCTGCAGAGTAAACCATTGGGTGCAGAGATGAAGGCATTGGTCTCTGCAAGCTCCGCTACGATTACTGGGAATATAAAGAAGGTGCAGACTCACGGACAGATTATTGTACATCAGTATAGTGATGTATTGAGGTGAGATTATTTTAAGTTCTAACTGTTGACCTATTACGTAGTTCTATGAGGCCGTCCGCCACCGCCTCCCTTTTTACGGTGCAAAGACTGTGATTTCCAAATTCGAGAGGGCCATCTCGAAACCGAAGATGACCCTGGGTCAACCGGGACCTAATGACCTGAGACAGCGTACGGTTTTAATCGGTACGATTCCGACATAACCAATCCCGATGGCCGACGGTATCTGTGGGAACTTCCAATCCCTTTTATTTATTTTATTTCGTGCCTCGGAGAGCACGTTAAGCCGTCGGTCCCGGTTGCCATATGAACACCTAAGGCAGTCGTTACGGGTAGTTGGAGCCCTAACAATCCAATTGTGGGGTATGTAACTAGTATATAAGTAATTGCATCATTCCACGTGTAACCTCATTATTATTCTATTTAATCAATGTTTATTATAATAAATTGATCAGTCTTTCTTATAACTTTGTTGTTTCCATTCGTCTCCTAATACGTTCCGTACATGGCGACCGTGACAGCCTGACGCAATTCGGTAATTTGAATCAGTGCGGCCATATATGGGATTCTCGTTGCGATGTTACAATAATAATGAAAAGTTTTAACTATGGCACAATTAGAACAAAGGAATTGGCCTGACGAGTTACACATCGTTATTCTTGTGTCGTACGAAAGTGCTAAAAATCGCGATGGGTAACCAAAAATCTCAAGAGGTAGTTATCGCGCAAAATGCTTCGGGAGGTAGTAACCAGGCTCACGCAGAAGAGATACAGAAGCATATGTCAGACACGAAAATAGTGCTACTATGTATTTTCGTATGTATATGCCTTGGGATATTGTGCATCGCCTATAAGTTTTACAAAAAATGCCACATGCAGTGGATAACGCGTCAAATAAATAGAGCTGCGTTGCGAGATTCCTTTTTCCGGCGAGCACCTGCGATTACTGGGCGTAGTGACATAGAGGCACAGGTTCGCGCCCCGAATAAACTCTACCCAAGCGGTATATAACAGTGTAGAAAAAATAAAAAGTGCACGGTTTACGGTAAACTCGCGTAAGGGTTCTGAAAAAGTGTGTAAACGTGTGTAACGTGTGCGTCATTGAAAAGTGAAACGGTTCTTACGGTAATACGGAATATATAAAATGAATTTATTGGACGTATTTAGTGGACTATAGTGTTTATAAAAAGTATACTACTTATATCAATATTATGTGGTAAATATTTAACAATTATTATATTGATCGTGTTTAAGTGGTATGTTATGGCAGTGGTTTTACAATCGTTATATAATGAAATAACGGAAATTAGAACATATTTAATAAAAATAGGCCCAAAGAGAAGAGTTGGTAAAATTTTAATTACTAAATTAAGTGAAGCAAATAAAGTATATGGGAAATATTTGTGCTGGTTAGATGAGTATAATTTAAAATTACGGAAAAACGACGGCGATGATCCAGTCGTGCTGAATTTTTGTAAACAATTTTTGACATTATATAACGAAGTTGTAGAATTGTGTCAAACCGACAAGTCGTATTCTGACGAAATTGTTACAATGAATACTTTTGACTTGAAAACCGCTTGAAAACAACGGTCTAGATGCAATGCTTCGATATCGCCTAATATCACCATTGGGTTGCGAAGGTCAGATGGCAGTCGCTTCACGGAAAATATCGAGGTCCAGCCAAATCCGCAGTTAGGACTGGTAAAGCGGACCCCAGACTCCGAGGTGAAAGCTTTAGATACGACTAGGATTAACGCTAAGTTGAAGAAGATTTATAAAATCCAAGCGTTGCATTAGCAACAATATTGAGCGGGCCATTGATTCTATTTACCACCTTAACACCAGGAAGAACAGTAACATTTATAGCCCCAAGCAACCAGGAAGCATTATATTCTCTATTAATTAATTCTCTATCAAAGGTACCGCGGTAGCCCAGTGGTCTGGGTAATGGACTGCTGAGACGAGGTCTCGGGTTCGATCCCAGGTTCACCAGGGCACACACCAATGATTTTTCGATGCTTTTCGAAGTTATGTGTGTATTTATCGCAGGTTTATAAGTGCCCGGTTAATGGCAATAGGCTCGCCACCTATTACATTGGGACCTAAATATAAACTGGCGAAATGTGGGTGCTAGCACCTCTGCCTACGCCTTCGGGGATATAGGCGTGAGTTTATATTATGTATATATGATATGTTATCAATCGTGATCGTATTACGCACGACGCTTTCATGCCAATTTATTTCCAGGCAAATTGAAACGGGCAACTCAAACGAGGAACAAATATGTTTGTTGGTGGCTAATATCAACGAGTTCGTGTTAGCTCACAGCATAACCCTGAACACTAAACCTCCTGGAGAAACTCCTGAACGATGGGATAGGATCAAGAAATCTTTACAACTTTATCTGCAAAAGCTAATTGATATTGGGGAAGATGTGAAAGTGGAATTGAACGAGAGCCATCCGGAGTGGAATTTAGTGTTGAAGCATTTGAACGCGCTTATTGAAATATTCTTGGAGACGACTAAGGCTGTACTTGTGCAGCAGATGAAGGTAAGATATATATTCATTTGTATACTAACTACATTCTGAGGCTTCGCCCGTGGTACCAATACACCCCAAACAAGCCTTATCTTATTAGCTCTACTATGGGAATCTGTCCGATTTGTACTCTGTCAAGTTGAGGGCCACCATTATGTCACTGTCGGTGTATGTAATAAGTACCCACTTCCTGTGGCTTTACCCTTAGGTTACCATCAGGCGATGTGAAGTCAAATTGACGTGATTATTTACAAAATTATGTTTACTACTCCGCTCTCCTGAGTAGCGTGATGATACTATTATAACCCACCTCGATAAATGGCCTATCTAAAATAAAAATAATTTTCCAATTCGAACCTTTATTTGCAAAGATACCCGCGGTGGTCAACCAAACAAACAAACTTTTCAGTTTTGTTTTATAATATTAGTAACATAGGTATAGCAGCTGTTATGTCCACGGCTCGTCCGTTTGGTATTCTGATTACCGCAAACCATGGGAATTTGTTCCAATAATAAATAATAGCCTATAACCTATTCCTGTAGGTACCAAATTTCAATCAAATCTATTCAGCCGTTCGGCAAATTTTTACTCCTGGAATAGATTCCCATGTGTAGAGAACGGAAACAGAATTTCACGCGGGCAGACCTGCGGGCAACGGCTAGTATTCACTAGAACGGAGCGCAGGCAACTTCTAGTAAGGAATATAATACAACAGATAGTAACTATATGTTTGTTGATTGTATGTTATCATTTCTCATTGAGTGTGTGTCATAATTGATACATATCGATTCATAATATTGTCATCACAATGTACACAGTATTACCACTGTATCATTACTAATGTTATATTATTAAGACACACCCAATGACGAGTACAATTAGTCATCTGAATACAAGTCCGCAATGCAATTTTTATACCGGTGGCAATTTTATACCAGGTGGAAAACAAGTAATTAGTCCACCTGATAGGAAGCTGTCACCGTTGCCTGACGTTGGACGTGTGCAACGCCAGGGGGGACCCTGGAGGTCCTCCCCCTCCAGGGCTGGAGGAGGGGTTGAGGGAGAGGGGGTAGAGAGAGTTTCTATGTTGAAAACGGAGGAGAGGAGACCAAGCAAGACTTCATGCCACCACTGGCAAGTTAAGTAACTGAATGGTGTTGCGGGTGGAAGGCTTCCCAGTCCCCCCTGGCACCGACTCTCCTAGACCGCCACATCAACATTTCACGTTATCACAAGTCAGTGATAATAACTCAAGCCTTCAATGCATATAATATGATTACTGCTCCGCTCTCCTGGGTAGTAGCGAGATGATTAGAACCTTCTAACACAATTTTTTTAAAGTTCTAATCACCTCTTCTTTCATGAGGCCGTCAAGTTGAGGGCCACCATTATGCCACTGTCTTACCTTTAGCTTACCATCAGGCGAGGTGAAGTCATATTGACATGACCGAACAAAAAAAACAGCAGTTCCTGAGGTTGGCGCTTTCAACCAAATTCTTCAGCTTTATTAGTATAGATAACTAAATTAAATGCTTGTTATCCACAGACTCTAGTATCAATAATCGAAGAACCGCCCTCTGACATGATCCTCAAAAGCACCTTAACCTCTATCGGTCACTTGGCAATGCTAAGCGACATCTCAGAAGGTTCCATCCATGAGAAGTGTGCTGTTATCATGAAGAGCATCACGGAGCTCCCGTTCGTGGACTGCGCAGTACCCAGGGCGTTGCTGACGGCGATCATCGAGTCGAACAAGAGTTCTATAAAGGCGCTGTCGTTGCGTGCGCTTGCGACGGTCTGCGTGACGGGCGATGCTGTTAAACAGTTTGAAGAGGTAAGATATCTAGTTCATAATGGTTGTTTATCAGTCCATCACGCACAAACAGACAAAAAATAAAAAAAATGTATTCAGATTCGTTCAACATAACCTAAGTTTTTTTTTTACATCACCCAAGGACAGACACAGGTATTTTACAATTTTATAATAGTGTAGATAGAAGTACTTATCTTCCGTCGGTCCCGATTGCCATACAAAATATCTATGGCAGTCGTTACGGGTAGTTGGAGCCCTAAAATGTCCAACAACAACGGTCTAGCTGCAATACTTCGATATCGCCTAATGTCACTATTGGGTTGTGAAGGTCAGATGGCAGTCGCTTCACGGAAAATATCGAGGTCCAGCCAAATCCGCAGTTAAGATTGGTAAAGCGGACCCCAGACTCCGAGGTGAAAGCTTTGGATACGACTGGGATTAACGAATTTACGTCACTTGTATTAGTTAAAAAGAAATAAACATTTTTATCTATCTAAAAAAAACGCTAGGTTGAAGAAGAAGAAGTACTTATCTTATCAATGAGTTTTTAGTTTTAACCAAAGACGATAGATAACTATCGTAGTTATCTATCGTCTTTGGTTTTAACTAAGTTTGTTAACTGGCTTTTATGTTAGCTTATGTAAGAAAATTATAGGTTCAAACAACGATAAAAAGTGAATAGATATTTTTTGTATGATAACGAAACGATAAAAACTCATGGACATTAGTTTCCAATCGCCAATTTTGTAGTATTTTTTGTTCAGTACCTAAGTAGGTACTTATAGCAATAAAAAGAGGAACTCAGTAAGTCCTTTGTGAAAATATACAAAACTAGCTAACACCTGCGACTCTGCCCGCGCCTAGGTCGGTTGTCCTTTTTGGATATATCTCTGGTTCAACTATTTTTTTATACTATGTAGGTAGGCAGACAAGCACACGGCCCACCTGATGGGAAACGGTCACCGTGACCTATGGACGTGTGCAACACTAAGGGTGACACACACGCGCTGCCTATCCTGAAGGGAAGAGGGCCCTTCCCTCTTATCCAAAATAAATGCAATCACATATAAGAATTATCTAATAAAAAAGCCCTATTAAAATCCGTTCAGTAGTTTTTGCATCCAAAGTGAAAAAATAGACAAAAATTAAAAAGATAATTGTTTCCAGAATTTTTAAATATCTCCAATGTACAGAAATAGCTATTTTACAATTTTATTGTTGTGTAGATATAAAAGTGTACACAACAACATACGTGAATTTCACCATCAACAAAATGTTTTTTAACAGTTGGCATATAGGTATTGTTTAATTTAACTCATATAAAGCGACTGATTAAACATATTGTATAAATCGTAAGTGTACGTGTAGGTACTATAAGTATAAATAAACAGTTATCCTCAGCAAGTAGGTTCAATAACTGAATCACACTTACAAATCATTCTTGTTTGCTAAACAAACGAAAGAATAAGTTAGTAGGTATTTGTAACCGTTAGAGGTCAGCTCTCGGGTTTTTCAATCACTCAATCATCAACTAATTAATACTAATTAATTAGAGAGTGAAGAAAGTGGTAATGATTCAAAGGTGATGGGTGATTCATTCTTCGAGTCTTTTTCCAACTCATTCGGGCGGCTTTCAGTCTAATTACGAAGCGGTTGAAGTTCGATGTTTACTGTGAAGCGACTGCCAGCTGACCTCCACAACCATAAGACAAAACTAGACAAGTTGTCGAACTGTTTGGGGCTCAAAACACCTGTAACGACTGCCATAGATGTTTAATATGGCAATGGTCATGGCGGTGGATGAATAACTCCCTGAAAGGTCAACCAAATTAAATTATTGAAGTATGATATTTTTTTGTGTGGAAATCATCACTCCCAAGAATGTACGATTAGTATTTTTTAAACGGCACGCTGTCAAAGATACGTATAGATTTTAGCTCTCCTGTAAAATTCATCATATTCAATAATTCATACTTATTACACATTACTTTATGGACACCTATCACGTGTAGGGGGCGTAGCTCAGATGGTAGAGCGCTCGCTTAGCATGCGAGAGGTACCGGGATCGATACCCGGCGCCTCCAAAACCTATTTTTGCTATCATTTCAGCAGTACTGACTATCTCACTTATAAATCTTTTAGAATTATTATAAAAAAATATGTATTTTTTTTGTTTACAGGGTGGTGGTATAGAAATCCTGTCAGATATTCTGTCAGATCGTTCGAACCCGGAGCCTCAGATGCGCGAGGCTATCACAGTCCTTACCCAGATCACGGCGCCCTGGCTCCGGGGACATTACGACCTCACACAGCTCCATTTGTACCTCAACACGATAGTGGAGAACATCACCGGTAAGTTTTGTTGCCTGTAGCGACATCTAGTATTGAGGGGAAGCATTCGGGTTAGATTATGGTAGCGCCATCTGTTGATGAATAGCAAAACTAACAAGTTACGTTATTTTCTAACATTTAAAAATGACGAAAATAACAAATAAATAATTAAGTTTAATAACAATATTATTCTAAACTTAATTTTTTCGTTTATAACCAAAGATAGTTCGAGATAAAATTTCTAAATTTGAAGGTGTAAAAATCGCACACCTTTTTTTAAATCCCCACGATGATAATTATTTTGTTCTGTTAGAAAACGCATGAGAATTTACTGTCTCCAGTATTTAGAGTAAGCCCCCCCTAGCAAGTTTTTTTTATATTGGACTCCACCTCGCCTGATGGTAAGCTAAAAATCCTTAGATCCATCCATCCTTAGAAATGACATGTAACTAATGAGTGTCCATAATTTCCCAGGTATCCTATCTCGGACGGAATGCTGCCAACTCCTGTTGCTCTGCACGGCGTGTCTCGTGAACCTGGTCCGGGAACTGGAGCTGGAGCAGAAGGAGCCGAGCTCGCAGTCCGATATCGTGCAGGTGTTCACCACTCACCGCACCGTGGAGCGGTTGTTGGAGGCCGTCAAACGTCGGGGGCCTAACATCTCCGTGTTTCTACAAGTACGTTTTTAAAAGTATTTTGTATCTAAAAAGCGCATGCCTCCTAATCCCACTAATTCTTCTCTCTATTTCTCACACTCTAGAAAACATATTATTTTAGAAATGCTACTAATATTATATCCTATTTCATAGAAATCCTACTAATATTATATCCTATTTCATAGAAATCCTACTAATATTATATCCTATTTCATATAAATCCTACTAATATTATATCCTATTTCACATAAATTCTACTAATATTATGTCCTATTTCACAGAAAACCTACTAATATTATATCCTATTTCACATAAATTCTACTAATATTATGTCCTATTTCACAGAAAACCTACTAATAGATATTATATCATATTTCATAGAAATCCTACCAGTACTATATCCTATTTTTAAGCTATTGTATAGCTTTTATCGTGGGTTGTTTTGAGGGGGGCGAGTTGAGTAATTCTGTAACGTAACAAAAAAAACCTAACACCCCATTGTCGCACAAGTTTCAACCATATTTCAATTAAGTATAGAAAAAAAGGTATTGAACAGTTAATCTATGCATATTATTGAATAAAATGCTATGCTATAGTTTTACCACGGCAGTCTCCAAACGTTTTTTAGTAATCCTACTAATATTAAGTATATCCTATTACTTACTAATCCTTTTTTTTATTGGTCCACAAAACTGGATACACTCTTTATGGTTAAATCCGAGAAACAAAAAAAAAAACATGTATGGAGCGAGTCTCACCATTGTTAACATGGTACGTGTATGTAATGGTGACCCTCTATCCTGAGACTTTACCTTCAGCTTACCATCAGGCGAGGTGAAGTCAAATTGACGTGTCCTATATAAAAAAAGTGGAAACAGCATGCCAATTTTGATCGTACTAATATGCGATGGTTGATGGAGTTATCGGAGTACTAAGGAACCTATGTCCCCCTAGGAGCAAAGCGCGTCGTTGCTCGCGTCGCTGTCCCGCCTGGCGCGCGCCGCCGTGCTGCTGCGGCGCGCGGCGGCGGTGCCGGTGGCGCTGGTGTGCTTCGCGCGTACTGCGCCCGCCGCGCCCGCGCCGCGCGCCGCCGAGCTGCGTGCGCAGGCGCGCCTGCACTGTCACACCGCTGAGGCTATCGCCAGGTACTTCACACCTGCTGCTCACTACTGTACACTGTAGCTGTTGAAAACTTACAGAAACATCGGGCCATTGTCTAGGGTCGGCAGCGCGAGTGTGACGCCCCTGGTGTTGCACGCGTCCATAGGCCACGGTAACCGCTTTCCATCAGTGTGAGCCGTGTGCTTGTCTGCCACCTAAGTGGTATAAAAAAAAAATTGTAAATAATAAAATAACACCAAAAAAATCGCGACATAATCTATTAAAATAATTTCATTTAAATGTGTAATATTCACGTAAACATTTTAACAGTTTCTAAATAACAGAGACAAATTGGTCCTTCGAGCCATACTATTTCTTTTTTTTTTTCATGTGTTTGGATAAACTAACAATGCTAAATGATTCCGTAATAACTAGTGTTATTCTGACGCATAATTATTTTTTTTTGTTTTTAAACAATCTTACACTTTGCTATTTTGAGTTACGTAGGCGTTATACAATCTTCAGAAATATAAATTATCTTACCTTTCTTTCACTACCTACATACACATTTTCAATATGTAAAAAAATGGACCCAATATGTTATTATTACAATATACAAAAAAGTATTTACCAATTTCCTTTCACCCCTACAGGTTATCTGTAATGCCCGACGTCGCGCACCAGATTGTTCAACTAGAGGGAGTTCCCCACCTTACCAGGCTGGTAAGGCTGCAGCGAACCCGACCTCACCTGGAAACCAACCCTGACCAGACCCTCATACACTGTCTCAAAGCCCTCAGAACAATATACAAGCACTACCCTGAAGCTTTTGATGATATGAAAGATGTCGACGAGATGATCCGACCACATCTCATGGAGTCACTTATGCTGTTCTCTGCTAAGCAAGAGAGCTATGTGTAAACCTTTAGCCTTTAGCTTACCATCAGGCGAGGTGAAGTCATATTGACCTGACTGACATATATGAAAAAACACAGTACTTGATACTATCGTGTGGAATGAATACTCAATCTGTCTAAAATCTTAGGATTGTAATAATTTCCAACATTGTGTAAAAAACTCAACCTGTATATAACCTTGTATGGAATACGGTTTTGATCATGACATGCATATACATACATTTATGCTACTTTATAAACTAATACATCTGTATAAATTCTCGAATAAGTAATTAATTCGTCAAATTATAGACTGAATAAATTGTAAAACTATCGAAATACGATTTAATTAGGCTCATAAGTCTAAAATGTAAAAAGGTAATCGATTTGTGTAAATTATTCGATTTATAAATTATTTATTATATGATGATTTATTAATATATTTAATCGATTTTACAAAAATCGGTAAAATGAAATTACTATTGTCATAAAATCGACTTATTCGATTTTTGCACCAATTATAATTTTTTCACTAAAATAAATAACTGTTAAACTACCGGACTACTAAAACAAGAGAAACACTTCTCTTTATCTCGAATAAGGAATTGCTTAGATTACGGAGAACTTTTTATCCACTAAATGAATTATTCGTAAATAAAATGGACCAAAAACTACTCCGAAATCTATTACTCATATCTGTTATAACAGTATTCTCAGAATTACTAGTTCAATACCACTAATTCTCAGAATTAGTAGTAGTACTAGTACTACTAATATCCTAAACAGATTTCGTTGTTAGTGCTAGTGCGTACTAACAACGGCATCTGTTTAGGTTAGGTACTGGACTGGTAGTTAATTAGTTATTTATAAAAATAATTATTATACATTCGATGCCATACATTCCATTTTTATTCCACAATAGAGATGGGCTTTGTAAATATTGCGCTCTTTATTTTAGGCTATTTAAAAACTATTTATCTCGAATAGTTATTTCAGAGGCCATACTGACAAGAAATTACTAGTCTATCAATCTACTTAATGTTTAATTTCATTTATTACTAAGATATGCGTAGTATTTATTAGGAGGATATATTTTACATTATCAATCTGCTAGGCAAACTACAATAAAAGTAATTAATAATGCGTGTACACATTTGTCAATTTGTACGTTCATTATTGTTCATCCAACTATAGCCAACAACTGTTGTTAGGTTATAAAAGCTACAACCACCAACGTATATATTTTGCCGTTATTCATCCAACTACAGCCAACAACTGTTAGGAAATAAATGCTACAACCATCAACAGTTGTTGTGTGGTACCTGCCTGTTTTGCAATAGCAATCATTGTTACATCTTTATTTTTGTCATATTATTTTTAAAAGTCTACAGAAACATCTTTAGAAATAACAACATGTTTTACTAATATTTTTATTAACCTCTCCAATAATTGTAAGGGCAAAAATTTACCATTTTCTCTCGCACCAATCGTAGAACTGGCTTAGGCCTGGGTTAGGCCTGGTTTAGGCTTGGTTTAGGCCTAGTTTAGGCCTTACGCAGTGTTATGGACCGTCGTCAGATGTATGTAGGTCTACCGAGAGGTATATAGTAACTTACGTATATAATTATACGTGCTTATAAGTTCTGTAAGAGGACTTAAAGTTGACCACCACTACTTAAACTACTACTTAATTGTATAAAATGTTAGTATTTAGTTTATATACGTAATCGTTTTATATAAAAATGCGATATGTGGCATCCCGCCCTACTGTTATTTGTTTGTAATAAAGTATATTACCAATTTTAATTGCTTTTTCATTTTCCATCAATGACGTATAGAACTAAAGACACCGACATGACATAGCTCGCTTATAGCATGAATGAAGAAATAGCTGTTATTTCTTCATTCATTCGTGTTTCTTTCCGCCTACAGTCCCGGGTCCTTTAAGCGAAGCGTGATAAAGCATTTGAGGCCGTCAAGCTGAAGGCCACCACTGTAGCACTATCGGTGTATGTAGTGGTGACCTGTGATACTGAGACTTTACCTTAAGCTTACCATCAGGCGAGGTGAAGTCATGTTTACGTGTCCAATATAAAAAAGCTGAAGTGATAATGGACTGGTCACATTTGGAGAGGCCTATATCCTGCAGTAGACTGCAATAAGGAAATTATCTATACTAATATTTTAAAGAAAAGTAAAGTTTGTGTGTTTGTATATTTGTTAAATTGTAAGGGGTAATCTCGGGATCTACTGCACCGATTTTAAAAATTCTTTCACCAATAGAAAGCCACATTATCCGTGAATTTCATAAGCTGAATATCATCACGCTACTGCCCAAGGGAGCGGAGCAAGTCGCCATATAAGTGCGACTAATGCGAATATTCATGCGAATAAAGCAAATATACACGAATAGGCCTTCCCCACTTCGTTGTATACACGTGAATAAAGGCGAATAGCGAAGTGTGGTTCCGCCATAACACGTATATTTGGATATTGGAATCCATACCTTTAGGTCACAGGTCCCTATTATATATGTTACGTAACTTTGTTTTTATTATGTCATTTTGTATATTTTGCTAGACTTATTAGAAATAACACTTGATAAAGTGGTAAAGTGCAAAAAATAATAAAAATCAATGGGTTTTTTATTCATTTTACACCAATACCTACCTACAAATTAATCTATACTTCCATACTAATATTATAGTTTTAATTTAATTTTCAATGGATCCCGACTGTTAAGTTGTTATTTTTCTAGACCTCAGGACATTATCTAAGTGCTTGTTTTTTTCTTTTTAGTTTTTTTTTGCAGTCAGGTTTTTTGATTTTTTTTTTAATTCATTCTAATCGAATTGAAATTGCATGTTTTGAATACATATCGGACTCCAAATTGTCGTTAAAACCCGTTCTTCTATGGTCGCTATATTCGCTATCACTATAGTTCTCACTTCACGAGTTTTGTTTGGAGCGCAATAGTGTGTGGTCTTTTCTCCAATCACCACATATCGAGAGTACTTTTTAAAATTGCTATTAAGTAACTATTAATAAATAATAATAATGGAATATCGACATGGTGTGACTGTCCTATTTGTTTTTTATTTACGAGTATTTTTAGGAGTTACCGCTCAAGTAAGTACTTATTGATTTTTTTATCTATTTTTTGTAAGTTTTTCCTTTTTTATCCCTTCCCTACCATACCATAAGTATTTACAAGTTGCCACCAATAGACTACAAGAGTCTATTGGTGGCAACCAGCCTCTTTTCCAAGACGGACTGGATACTCCCTACTATAAAAAAAATAAAGCAGGTTTTCCTTTCGGGCTTGGGTGATCAGACGGCAGTCGCTTTCGTAAAAGTCAACAAACCAATCAAAATCAATAGCCGGAGTTTTTGCTCCGATTATTGTAAACTTTTCACGTAACCGAGAAATCGCTACAAGGATGATGAAAAAAACGAAACCATATGCTACGGTGACCACTTCCCATCAGGTGAGCCGTGTGCTTGTCTGCTGCCTAAGTGGTATAAAATAAACTAATCGCTTATAGGATCATTTCGTATTCTGTCTGTCTGTTAAGACCTATTTTATTCTTCAAGCTCACTCCATCGCCTCGAGTATGCATCATTGGAGCTGGTTATTCAGGCCTGGGCGCAGCCCGGTACATGAAGGAGTTTGGGCTCAACGTGAAGGTGTTCGAAGCCTCTCGCTATATCGGAGGTACGTGGAGGTTTGACCCTCACGTCGGCACTGATGAGGACGGGATATTGCCCTCCTTTACCAGCCAGTATTCGAATTTAAGGTAAGTTTTAATATGAATCTATATTATTTAAAAACTAAATTCCTCATTTATATTTATTTGTCTTGGCTTCCCTCCTAAATAAAAAAAAATAGACTAGACTACCTAACAACTATCAATTTTATGTTAGTGACCTCAGAAATATGCAAATTTTGATAATATTATACAAAAAACAAAGCAAAATACATGCATATGAGTGCAAAATAGTAATTTTTAAAATTTTTGCTCAATGTGATTGAGGTTATCTCTGGAACGGCTGGGCCGATTTTGACGGGAATTTTGTTGGCAGACAGGTAGGTAGGTAATATTAGGTACCTATAAGGCGTAAAGAAGTTTATTTTAGAAAAATAGATAGGGTATCATAAAATTTTAACCCCTAAAATTCTAAATCCATATGGTAACCCATCGCGGGGACAGCTGAAGTTACTATGGGTTTGCCTTTGATAAGTTTATAGTTACTTTGCCCTGATTCGGTCAATGAACGAAAAATGTTTTGGAGCATTTAATTTAATAGTTCTTTAAAAACGATACAGTTCTGGTTATTTTGCATATTATCTGTTGCATATTATCTACATGATTTCGTTTATAACCAATAAATATCAGCAGCATTCATTATATATTGAATAATTAATTAATCGGTATAGGTATTCCATAATATCTTATACCTAAAGGTATTTTTGTTAATACCTAACGGTAACACATTTTTGCTATAATTATACCCCATTAAAGGCTAAATAGCTGCTTTAATTAAGGTAAGTACCTACTTAAATTAAAAAACCGGTCAAGTACGAGTCAGACTCGCCCTCGCCTCCATATAAAAACGAAAAAAAAAAACACGTTCCTTTATGTATTTTATTCTGTTGTTATAGCGGCAACAGAAATACATCATTTTTGAAAATTTCAACTGTCTAACTATCACGGTTCATGAGATGTTTACAGACAGACAGACAGACAGACAGATGGACAGTAGAGTCTTAGTAACAACCCGTTTTTACCCTATGGGTACGGAACCCTAAAAATAAACAAATGGATAAGATATACAGCTTGTCCAAAATATAGGAATAGCTAACTTCGGCTTCCTGTGAGCTATGTGAAAAGCTTTGCGAAATCCTGCATTAACATGAAAATGCGATGATAGCTGAATGGACAAGGACACGGCCTCTACTCATAGGAGAGAAATCGAATTCGAATCTGGTCAGACAGTATCAATGTGAATTTCACTTTGTGGAATTTATATGTGCTAATCACATGATTTACCATCTGCTGATGGTGAAGGAAAAACATTGTGAGGAAATTTTAAGGACATGTCCAATCCACCAACCCGCATTAGGCCAGCGTGTGTGGATTAAGGTCTAAACCCTCTCAGCTCTCTCGTTGGAGGAGAGGCGACCCGTGTCCAGCAGTGGGACATAAATTGGTTGCTATTATTAATATAAAAATTTGTATTTCAGAACGAACACACCAATCCAGACAATGGAAATCCCTGGCTTCCCGTTCCCAAGAGATTCACCATCCTTTCCCACAGGAACTTGCTTCTATAAGTACTTGCAGGCTTTTGCTCAGTATTTCGACTTGCTGAAGCATATTCAGGTAAGAGTTTGTCATTTTTAGTTTATGTAGGCAAGAGATTCTGTAGAGCCAGCCCAGTAAGTAGACAAATTCAATTGTTGTAGGTAGTACTGCGGGTCTTTTCACTTATGTACCTAACTATCTACTATTTTTTATCACCATTTACAAATATAATACTCAACTGTTCTATCCTACATTCTTACTAAGTAATATTAAAAATAGCTTCCGCCCGCGGCTTCGCTCGCGTGGAAGTCGGTATCGCCACCAAGTAAAACGACTCTCCACTTGACTCTACACTGCACTATCCACTCTCCTCCTCTACTCCACTCGTCTAACCAGAACCATATGCGTTGAAAAAATAAAGGTGCACTGCTCGTTCCCCGTAGGTGATAATAATGTTATGTAGCCTATATGTTACCCGACTTCTTAATAATATTCGTCCCAAATTTGAAGTAAATTCATGCGGTATTTTCTGAGTTCATCCCGGACATACATACTTGGCTTCGGTATCGATGGTAGATCACACCCCAAGTATATTTAAAAAAAATTCAATATACAGACTTTGATCTTTTACAATAGTAGGTACGAAAGTAAAAATACTTTCGTACTATTGTATGTATAGATATCAAAGTTTATAAAGATGTTTCAATGTTTCAATGTTCATTATGTTTCTGTAGACCTATAACCACACGCACGCTTAGGCTGTGGAATGATCTCCCTGTTGTAGTTTTCATTTGCTTTGGCATTAGAAGGATTTTATAGCGCGTGTGTAATGCCCTGGTATTGCACACGTCCATAAGGCCAATGTGACCCCTTCCCATCAGGGCCTCGATTCTGCTAAAGACAAACCACTGATATACCACTGACACTCTAAAAAATGCCATTTCATCGTAGACTTTATTGGTATCAGGTTAAAGTCTAAAGTCAAATGATATTTTGTAGAGCGGATGAAAAAGTTAAATGAATTCTTTTCATTTCATTTTAGACTTTAACTGTATAACGGTAAAGTCTACAATTAAATAGCATTTTTAGAGTGTCAGCGGTATTGCAGTGGTTTGCCTTTAGCAGAATCGAGGCCCAGGTGGGCCGTGCGTGTGCTTGTCTGCGAACTAAATGGTATAAAAATAGTCTGTCTTAAGACTACTGAATGTTATTTCAGGTCCAGAGCTTCGTAATTTGGGTACAGCGGTTGCAAAACAAATGGCTGGTGACGTATCTGAAGACTGATACAAAGGTGCACGTTACAGAGGAATGTGACTTCGTTGTCGTGTCCACTGGAGAGTACAGCAAGCCCAATATACCGCACTTTAAAGACCAAGAGAAGTTCAGAGGTATTTTCTTCGCCCCAAAACTTAACAAGAATTTTCAATCCTTTCCTATACAGAACCACACGTGCAAGGCTGAGATATCACCCTCACACGGCGCAAACAATTTAATCAAGAACCAAGCGGATCGATGCCTCTTTTCTTTGCCGCACCATAAACGCGTGTTTCCTACCTCCTACAGTCCCGGGACCTTTAAGCTTGACTTAAAAAAGATTTAACGAAATTAGCCCGGTTTGTTGACATATATGTTTACTGCTCTGCTCCGCTTGATAGCAGCGTGATGATAAAACTTCCTCGATAAAAATTCTATTCAACACAAAAAAAATCAATTCGAACCAGTAGTTCCTAATATTAGCGCGTTCTACAAAAAATATTTTGTAATCATATTTTCATATTTTTCATCCTTATTTTTCAGGAGTAATAATCCACAGCCACGATTACAAAAACGCTAAAGACTTCCAGGGTCAACGTGTGTTACTAGTAGGCATTGGACCCTCAGGGCTCGACATAGCCACCCAACTCGTGAACGTCACTGCGAAGGTACTTCACAGCCACCATCGGACCTACAACCGGCCGAATTATCCACCAAACTTCGTGCAAAAACCTGATATCAAACATTTTACACCCTCTGGGGCCGTATTTGTGGATGGGAGTGTTGAAGAATTCAACGTAGTCATACTTTGTACTGGTAATTTTTTTTTTATATATTAGATTCGTCATTATGACTTCATCTTGCCTAATCTCAAATAGTCTCAAGAATGGGGGGTTGAACCATTACTCAGTTTCATATGGCCTCATTAAAAGCTTTTGCACGCCCTTTTTAAACGGAACCCGGGACTTTTATTTATACCAGGTAGATGGCAGACAAGCACACGGCCCACCTGGTGGGAAGCGGTCACCGTGGCCCATGGACGTGTGCATCACCAACGCCGTCACCCACGCGCTGCCGACCCTGAAGGGAAAAGGCAGGGGTAGTAAAGGGTGGGGGGAGGAGGTGTAGAGTGACCTCTGGCTACCTACTTACCACCGGGAACACAACACGATGGTTATTATGGCCGCGGTCTTCTGTAGGGCGGTGGAACTTCTCCAGTCGGACAGCTCATTTCGGACGGGAGATACCTTCGTGTCCTGCCTATACGGAAAAGCCATGATAAGCTAAATCAAGAGGTCACCGAACTACGAGCTCAAGTGTCCTATGGATGCAATTATAACTAACATTGTGATTATGATTATGATGAAGAAAGTAATCACAGTGATGTACTCCAGGTTACCACTCCAATTATGTGTTCCTGAACTACGAGTCCAGCGGCATACTGGCGAAGGAGTCCTACACCCTGCCCTTGCACCAGCACATCGTGAACATCAACCATCCTACAATGACCTTCATAGGCGCCTCCAAAAAAGTTGTCGCCAGGGTTCTGGACATTCAGGTCAGTGACTGGTTCTCTTTAAACTTCTTCCGAATCGAATTTAGTTAAATGCGAGTTTTACCCATACTGAATACATAAATGGGAAAATATATCTGTCTGTCTGACTTTTACGCCTAAAAAATGAATCGATTTTGACGAAATTCAGTACAGAGATGGAGTAGAGGAAATGACTTAATTGCTTGCTTTGATTTGCTGGCTTTTATTAAAAAGTTTATGTCTTTGAAACTTGTCATCAGATCTTTACAAAATTTATATGGAACTATTGCGGAACAAATATCTGTCTAGTAAAAAATAATTTTGCAAATTCGTCTATATAGTACAAATTTATGCCCGAACATACTTAAAAAATATAAATTATATCCGAATTTAGAACCTTTTTCGAAGTCAGTTAATAAGTTGAGTATTGTTGTTGATCAAGTAGTGGTCTTTTGCGATACCAAATTTCATGTACCGTCTTTCTCACCCGGTGTTTTAGGTTAGGTAGGTTTAGGTTAGGTTGGGACCTAAACATAAACTGGCGAAATGTGGGTGCTAGCACCTCTGCCTATCCCTTCGGGGATATAGGCGTGAGTTTATGTTATGTTATGTTATGTTTTAGGTTCCAGTCTACTAATACATCGAAAGAAATAATTATTTTTGGGATCTCAGTTTCTCCTTGAGTATAGTGTGACCATTATTTTGTAGGTCCCTGATTTGAAATTTTTGGTAAACAGGCTCAGTATTCAGCAGCTTTAGCGGCTGGCTGGTTCAAGTTACCGTCACAAGATGAGATGCTGCAACAATGGCTGAACCGCGTACATTCACTGTTTGCCAGCAACAAAAACATCACTGATATCAACTTCATCGGGTATGATAATATGGTAAGTTCGTAATAAGCATTCTTGTGAATGTTACATCCTACTAATCCCACTTCCTACTAATCAATACAATCCCTATTTCCCTTGGTCACGGCATCACGCGTGAACGGCTGGACCGATTTCGTTAATTCTTTTTTTGTTGTGTTTGTTATTGTCAGGAGAAGGTTCTTATGAAAGAAAAAGTCAAGAAAGTTGCGCGGGGCATTACAAAATTTAAGAAAACTTAACGACCATATTAACTTATTAGGAGACGGACATAGGATACTTTTTATCCTGCCACGGGGACGACGTATGCCACGGACGAAGTCGCGGGGCACAGCTAGTATATTATAAAACTCAAAGTCCTGACTGACTGATTGTCGTAGAGACAACGCACAGCCTAAAGCACTGGCCTTAGAGATTTGAAATTTGATGGGTGTGTTTGTTTTGATGCGTAGAGGTGTACTAAGAAGGGTTTTTTTGAAATTCAAACCCTAAAGCCCTAAAAATCAGATTTCCGCGGTTTTTGACTATATTATCTCCCGTTCTACACACTTCACACTGTTAACTATTTTTTATATTGTTTCAGGACGCATATTTTGAGGTAGTATGCAAAGAAGCACGAATTCCGCGCCCGCCTCCGGTTATTGCGACTATCGGATCATTCAACATTAAGAATATTTACGAAGACTTCTTACATTATCGTGATTATGATTATAAAATCATAAGCGATACTCAGTATGAACGAATATACAACCCAAGGAATTTAGTGTGCCCAATAGGTGATTGAATTTTGGGTTCTAAGAAGATAGAACAGTAGAATCCGCCTATAGTGACCAACCGATTAATAGAGCGAGTAATGTTTCGTTTATAGTACATAATTATGTACTACTGTACTGTATTGACATGACTTAAAAGCTTATTCAATCCTGGATAACAGGGTGTGAACCTATTTCTGTCAACAGGGCACTTATTCATATTTACTAGATATCCACGGAGGACAGGACCCTATCTTTGGAGCCCAAGTCACTCATGAAATTACATTCGCTTATAGCGACTGATATTATTTTTAACGCTTTTGGTAGTTTACCTAACCCTCCCTGCCCATGTCGCTGCGACGTCATTTGTTCATTATGGGCAGTTTATTTTTCTTATTTGAAATAGATAATGTTCGTATTATTTTCTTCTTAATTTACTAAATACTCAACAAAAACAGGAAGTTGTTAACATGATGTTCTAAAAGCATAGGATTTTTACGATATCCGCATAGTACGATGATTTGTCACTTTCCTTCGATGTCATTATAAGCGGATTTTATTGTACTTAAGGAGTAGAAGCATATGATATTCATGTTCAAAACTTTTGATTAAACTTTAAAGATATTTTTATCTCGTTACAGTATTGGAAGCTGAAGTTAGAGCAATAAGGCGTGGATGAAGTGGATAACGATAATAAACTTATTATGTAAATATAAAATGTAAATTAAGTAGATATATTATATCATCCATTTTCAACTGGACTTTTCCCTACTTTCCCTATGAGGCGTTAGCAGAAGCACGTTCGGGTGGTTCTTTGAAATCAGTTTTGGGATCTCTTAGTCATTTTGCAAGTACGCACAACTGCGTTTGCAATAGGAGGGCAGAAGTGAATACTTAACAAATTTCACATATTTATTACCTACTAGCTTTACTAGTACGTGTATTATTAAATATCCATTTAACTGTTTTCCTAACCATGTTATCAAAAAAATGTATGAAACATAACTACGGTTATAAGACTTATAAGGTTTCGTGTAATCCGTATTTGAAATCGCATCAAGCCGGCGAGTTGTCAAAAATTGCTCATTGTACCTTACAGGCGTTGAGGTACAACAAAAATCGTGTAAGAGTATTTTGTGAAACCACCAATGAATAAATAATTTATTTTATATCGTTTTTTTTTTCAATTTATTATTTCACACTGTTTGTTTAGGTTAGTTTAGGTCACCGATTGCAGGATTGTGTTATCGTTAAATACTTACCTACTACTAGGGTATCAAACTTACGCTGCTCCTACAAATAGTATGTTATCTTCAGACCACAACGTTCGCCACAAACGGAGACGCAGCATTCGAATTCCTTTTCCACTAATTTCTTTTCTAATTATTGTGTTCACTCAAACATGGATAAAAGAGAATTTATAACAAAATTATGTGTTTGTAGTTTAGTTCTGGGAGTGGTCGGCGTATGCGCACAAGTAAGTAATTTTTGTCTGTCTTATAGTTTTTTTTTATTTATTTATTTATTTATTTATTAAATTTTTTTTATACCACTTAGGTGGTAAACAAGCACACGGCCCACCTGATGGGAAGCGGTCACCGTGGCCTATGAACATGTGCAACACTAAGGGTGTCACACACGCGGTGCCTCCATTACATTACATTACATTGGAACCTAAACATAAACTGGCGAAATGTGGGTGCTAGCACCTCTGCCTACCCCTTCGGGGATATAGGCGTGAGTTTATGTTATGTATATGTTAGTGATAAACCTAATAACTTAGCAGTGAATTATCTCATTAGCGATAACACAAGAATAATGTGACTAAAAAAATAGTTTTTTAAACTAATAGTTGATAAGGCTGTTATAACTGCGTTACGCGTTGGTTTAATAATATTGACACTTAATAACAATTGATATACAAGTAAGTATTCAGTGCCTACATAATGTCATAGGTCAGCCTAATTTCGAACTGATCGTTCTATGTTCTATGTACGCGTAGTCGGTTACGCACTTTTTTTTGAGTTAGACACTTCAACATGACTTTACCTCGCCTGATGGTAAGCTGAAGGTAAAGTCTCAGGACCGGGGGTCACCACATCATACACCGATAGTGCTACAGTAGCGTGCAGTAACCTCATCAAAATGTTTTTCACACCCCGCTTACTGTTGCCCCGTTTAGGTCAGATGTGCAGATGTTGGCATGGGGATCGGCAATAGTTGGGCCAACGTTTGAAGCCCACCAACCACTCTCTTATTACTCTTACCTCAGATTTGGAAAACTAACAGCCTTAGCATGGCGATCATAGACAATTTCTTGTTTTCTCTCGGCCAATGAAATCGCAGAAAAAAGTTGTCGCATGATCAAAACGTCACCTAATCGTCATCTTTCTACATTTTTCTAAGAGAAAGGTACTTATTATAAATGTCATTATGTCTACGTATGCCATGCTGCGACTGCAAGTTATTGTTGGAGGTAGGACACGACGGTATCTCCCGTCCGAAATGAGCTGTCCGACTGGGGAAGTACCTCTGCACTAGAGAAGACCGCGGCCATAATAACCATCGTGTTGTGTTCCTGCCGGTAAGTAGGGTAGCCAGAGCTCACTGTACCCCTCCTCCCCTCCCACGCCCCTTCCTAGCCTCCCTACCCTTTCCTACCCCCACCCTTTCCCTTCAGGGTCGGCAGTGCGTGCGTTACGCCCTTGGTGTGGCACACGTCCATAGGCCACGGTGACCGCTTCCCATCAGGTGGGCCGTGAACTTGTCTGCTACCTACGTGGTATAAAAAAAGTAAAAGCATTAGTAGCGAACCCCCGGGTCCAATGAGCAAACTTTGAATGTCATCGAGATTGGCATTCGGTTACCCATATATATTAATGCATGTTAGTTCGTCTTTTCCAGCCTATTTCAGCGTCTCGTGCTTGCATCCTCGGTGCCGGCCCTTCGGGCTTGGCCACAGCACGGTACATGAAGGAGTACGGTCTCAATTTCACTGTATTTGAGGCTACACACTATATCGGAGGAATCTGGCGATTTAATCCTCATATTGGTCCTGGAGAAGATGGTTTGCCTACGTTTCCAAGCGTTTATAAGAATATGAGGTAAGTTGTAACTTGTTATATACAAGAAATTGGAAATGTTTGGTTTGTATAACTAGGTATATCAGATGTATAGGTATACTTTGACTCAAATTGCACCAGCACCCAGAAGTTAATGGTGGCAATTTAACCACATACATTTCAGAACAAACGGAATATCAAAAGGGATAGAATTCAGTGGCTTCCCGCTCCCAAAAGGTTTGCCTTCATTCATCTCAGCGACCTGCTTCTACAAGTATTTGCAGTCTTTCACTAATCATTTCGACCTGAGGAAATATATCCAAGTATGTAATTTTATATTATTTTCTCTGATATACACACACCTGTGATGGTACAATTCCGTAGAGGTGCGTGGTCTGGAACCTCCACGTGGTGCACCCAAGATAACAGAGACGCACTCTCTCGCAGGAGAGACGCTGACGCCTGCAGCTGATTTCGGCTGAGGTGGGAATGGCCTTATAAAAGACTGCTCCGAGGCTTTTCGAGGCCAGGGTGCGGGCCGGAACCTCCACGTGGTGCACCTGGGCAACGGAGGCGAGCAGCGCCTCCCACCCGCCACGGGAGACGCTGCTGCCTGCGGCCAATCCGGCCGGGGTGGGAGTGGCCCTCTAGAGGGCTGCTCCGAGGCTCTCCACGTGTCCCTCTGACTAGCAGATGGCACAGTGGGGAGCGAGCGGGGGGCGAGCTGATTGTCTGCGCGCCGACGGTTGGGTGACAGGACGGCCTCCTGTCACCCTACACCCCACCGTCGGTGAAGTGGCGCGATGCTCGCCCCACCCCGCTTTTCGGGGGGTCGAGGGGGCCATCTTAAAACCGTAGATGGCCCGGGGTCAGCTGGGGTCTCGCACCCCAGATGCCAGATATGCCCATTGGGTAACCTTACACCCCGGTTACTAAGGCCCGAGACGGCGTGTGGTTTTAGTCGGTTCGATCCCGACATAACCACCCCCGATGGCCGACGGGGGTGGTATCCATGGGGACTTCCGCACGATAAAAAAAAAAAGGCTCTCCGAGGCCACGTGTCCCTCTGACTAACAGATGGCATAATGTTTGTACTAACCCTCCTCCTGATTGTAGTTTCAGAGCTGGATAACCGGAGTACAGTGGACAGGAGATAAATGGGACATCACGTATATGAAGTCTGATACCAGGACGAATGTGACAGAACAATGTGACTTTGTCGTCGTTGCCACCGGTGAATTCAGCGTACCTAATATACCTCATTTCGAAAAACAGGAAGAATTTAAAGGTGAACTTGAGTCTAGTATTAGGTACTGAACAATCGATAAGTACTGACCTGAATAACAAATTACTAAGAATAAAATATAAATAAATACATCACTGACTTCTAAAAAGGAAATTTTAGTATTATTGAAAGAGATAGCGGAAGGAATAGCGCTTCCTCAAATACGATACGAGAGGTGTTTACAGTTTAACCCAGCAGTCTGACGTAGTGATATTCTACGTGACATGAGACCACTAAGTCTTTGGTTAATAAGGCATGTTGGAATAATGTTTATTTAATTTTTAGGAAAAATAATACACAGTCAAGATTACAAGGACGCTGAACACTTTCGAGATCTACGTGTGCTGGTGGTAGGAGCTGGTCCTTCAGCGTTCGACTTCGTCGCACAACTGATCAATGTAACTTCTAAGCTAATGCACAGTCATCATTTCAAGTATAAGACTAAGTTGCCAGAGGTCCCTGGAAATTACGTAACGAAACCGGACATAAAGTTTTTCACTCCAAGTGGCGCACTTTTTGTGGACGATAGTACTGAAGAATTTGATGTTGCAATACTTTGTACAGGTAATTGATTTCCAGTAATAAGTATTAATCAGAATAATCTTCAAACAAAAGCCTTGGCCTGTAGACAAAGTGATATTCTATTAGCAGAATCGCTTCGAAGCTAATCCATTTCTATTTCTTAATCATGTGACACTTTGAGATTTCGTATAAACATAGTAGTGGCAGTAGAAAATATGTATAACTGTTTACACGTAGTCCAAACAGAATGAAGTTGCCGCAGTAGGTCACCTATCCGCAGGAACTACCCGGAACAGTGCACCTACGGCTAGAACTATTGCAAGATAAGATGTAAAGAATTTAGAGTAATTTCCACTCTGCAGGTTATAGATACAATATGCCATTCCTGAACTATCAATCTACCGGGATAGCAGCGACAAGGGAATATGTGATGCCTCTATACAACCAAGTTGTGAATATTAATCACCCCTCTATGACCTTCGTAGGATTTGGAAAATCTGTTCCCTCAGTTCGTCATATACAGGTAAGTTTATGTTTTATTAACATCGGAAAAATAAAGCACAGGAAGACCCGCATCAGTTCCTTATTTATATTCCCTTACAGGGGGTATTCCCCTGACCAACTGCGTTACCTGGACACATATTACAGCTTAGGACGCTGTAGGAGGCATCTGCTATAATTCTTGTGAACTACGGAAACAATGAATGATGTTACAATTCTTGTCGGTTTGCAAGCATTAATGTTGGTCTCATTTTGGGTGCCACTGTTTACGCAATACTGGCGCCCAACATGGGATCAACACCAATACTTGCGTTTTTTATATTTATTAAGTCCAGTGAATATTAGGCAATAATGGCAATAAGTTTCGAAAATTCTTTTATACCTATTTTAAAAAGAGCTAGATATAGGATATTGTGTGGCAGGAAAAATCATAATTTGGAAATTAAACACTTCACTTGTGGCGGAGAACGCAATTTTGATTTGACCGTGTATGACAAACTAGCTGCTGTCTTTATTTATAATATTAGTTGAATGCTACACAATACTTTATTGATCAGGCCCAGTATTCAGCGGCGTTAGCAGCAGGCAAGTTCCAGTTGCCATCTCAAGAGTACATGTTTGAACACTGGTTCAACCACGCGAAGAAGTTCAATATCAATAAAATCAATCTTATCGGATATCATAAAACGGTGAGGTTTTACGCAGTTCGGCTTCAGGCCTGGGCTTTCCACTGAGAGTGCTATCCTTTCCCTCAAGCAGACTGTACAGTATTACATAAGAAGAAAGACCCCAGTGTGTGCATGCTACCTTGATTTATCGAAAGCGTTTGATCTTGTATCGTGCGATATTCTATGGGGTAAATTATGGGATGAAACTTGTCTACCTAGGGAGATTGTGCTACTGTTTGTGCATTGGTATAACAATCAAAGGAATTTTGTAAATGGGCAGGCTCTCACTCGGAGGAGTACGGGCTGTAATGCGGGGTGAGGCAGGGGGGACTGACCTACCCCACGCTTTTCAACCTGTACATTAATCGACTGATCGATGAGCACAGCAGCACCGGCATCGGCTTTCATATAGATGGAGTGTGCGTGAATAACATCAGCTACGCAGACGATATGGTGCTGCTGAGCCCATCGATTGGGGCCTTGCGAACGCTTTTAAAAATTTGCGAGTCCTATGCGGTGGCTCATGGGCTCAAATATAACGTAAAGAAGAGTGAAATAATGATTTTTAGACCAGACAACAAGCGATATACATTCGTTCCGAATTTCTCTTTATGTGGTACAGCTCTAAACAAAGTCGAGCAATTTAAGTATTTGGGCCACTGGGTCACCGAGGACCTTAAAGACAGTGTGGATGTTGACCGGTGGGACTCTCCGATGCTGGCTCGCTGGATACGGCTGCACGCAGTCGTATCGTGATCTGCCACCATCATCGGGAAGTCACCCGGACCTGCCATTTACGATTTAAATGTATTATTCATTTACTAACACTAGATTGTAAGTTCGCAATTGTACTAACCAATACCTATGGATGATGAATCTGAAATAAATGATTATTATTATTATTATTTTACATATTATAGAAAAAAATCATCGTTCATCACCAGAGCACCAATCCCGGTTGCATTATAAGCCTGAATTTTTGAGCCTGGGATCACTTTACTACTCTTACTTCTTTCATTTGGTTTAACTTAACTTTTTTGGGAGCTACCACCACCTCCATTTTTTTACTTTGTCGTAAACATTAATAGATCGACTGTCGTCTGACCTCCCAAGTCAAAGTCAAAATCATAGATCATGTATTCTGTAATAGAACATTAAACGTCACTTACAAAACGTCAAAATTAAAAATATATAAAACTATAGTCGAATTTTTAATTAAACGATATCAATTGACAGTAGCTAATGTCACTTCGTCAAATAATGTTGCTATATTCAGTAATAGTGATGCAACTGATGCATTCAGTTCCCGTTCGACCGTATGAAATGAATGATGAGGGATCGTTAATCTTTTATTATTATACTTTTCTTACTTAAAAAGAACTGCTACTACTACTTTACAATACGTATAATTGCTATTTTACAATAAAATATCGGCAGTATGGCGCTCTAGCCATTCACTAGGCTATCCATGCTACTTCATTAATTCATCATGATAATTATAATAGTTCACTTTGTCACAACACTATTTTTTTTCATCAGAATCTTACAACCCAGTAAACGTCAGATAGCTTCGTCTAATTATAAATCCGACTATAGATAAGCAAATGGACCACCGACCGGCTCGAAACTCGGCCCTAAGAAGACTGCGGCATGAAACTCAACGAGCTGTTTTGGTGTATTTACAATCATTTCCTTAATATAAATACAGTTAATGGTTTGAGTAACATAGTTGGGCGAACAGAACAGAACGGCGTATTGGCCGGGTAGCGTCCATAGGCCACGGTAACCGCTTTCCATCAGGTGGGCCGTGTGCTTGTCTGCCACCTAAGTGGTATAAAAAAACACCTGATTATGTTCTCCTAGTGGTGAGGTTGGCTTGAGCCCCGAAAATCTTGGTGTATTCCCATTTAAGTCCTATACACTCACAGTCAAGCATCCCTCTAATATCTTTATTTTAACTCTTTTTCAGGACTCATATTTAGATGAACTTCTCCAAGAAATAGACTTACCTCGACCACCTCCTGTGTTTATGAAAATCGCTGAAATATATCCATCGTATATTTTTACAATGTTTATTAACTTCCGCGATTACCAATACAACATTACAAGTGATACTGAATATGTAAAGACTTACAATCCAATGGTAGAAGTATGTCCTATCGATGTGTAAAGATAGGTGATATACAATTCTTATGTAAACATATAATAGAGTTAGTTAGTTTCCTTGGCCCTCAGATTTTTGCTAATACTACTTAATGTGTAAAAAAAATCTTAAGAATATAAAAAATTATAAAATATTGCGTAACTAAACTGAAACTATTACTTGTCATTGTTAATATTACTTTTGCTAACAAGATTCATGTTTTTCACGCTTATCTACACTTCTACATCTACACTAATATTATAAAGAGGAAAGATTTGTACCTATTTTTGTATGTTTGTATGTTTGTAATGAATAGGCTCAAAAAGTACTGGGCCGATTTAAAAAAAAATTTACCAATAGAATGCTACATTCTTCCAATTTGACATAGGCTACATTTCATTTTGAAAAAAATTAGGGATCCTTGGTAAAATTTGAACAATGTAACCGAAGGTGTAGAAAAATGAGTCTTAAAATGTCTTTCGTCGAATGCGCTGCCGAAACTATTAGCGATAGAACAAAATAATGTACAACAATATTGAAGAACATCATAATGTCTACAAAAAACTCCGCGGTAGCATATGTCCAACTATTGTAATTATGTCACTACAACAACTTTTTTCATTTTAAAACCCCGTGCGAAGCTGGACGGGCTGCTATGCGTTATAATAGTCATTTTGCAAGTACCTAGGTACTGCGTTTGCAATAAGGAGGGCAGAGTTGAATATTTAACAATGTCACATATTTATTACCTACCTACTAGCCTTACCTAGCCCTAGGTGTATTATTAGATATCGATTTAACTGTTTTCCTAACCATGTGATCAGAAAAATGTTTGATACATAACTATGGTTGTAAGACTTATAAGGTTTCGTGTAATCCGTATTTGAAATCACATCAAGCCGCCAATTTGCCAAATGCTCATTGTACCTTACAGGCGTTGAGGTACAACAAAAATCGCGTAAAAGTATTTTGTGAAACCACCTAATGAATAAATAATTTATTTTGTATCGTTTTTTATTTTTCAATTTATTATTTCACACTGTTTGTTTAGGTTAGTTAAGGTCACCGATTGCAGGATTGTGTTATCGTTAAATACTTACCTACTTACTAGGGTATCAAAGCTAACTGGCCCGAGGCGGGGAACTTACGCTGCTCCTTCAATAGTATGCTATCTTTAGACCACAACGTTCGCCACAAACGAAGACGCATTCCTTTTCCACTAATTTCTTCTCTAATTATTGTGTTCACTTAAACATGGATAAAAGAGAATTTATAATAACAAAATTATGTGTTTGTAGTTTAGTTCTGGGAGTGGTCGGCGTATGCGCACAAGTAAGTAATCTGTGTCTATGTCTTAGGTTATAGTCTTTTTATTATATAACTTTAATAATTGTGATATATAACCACTATCTATGGTCTATGTATTACCCTGGAAGTCTATTTTACCTTTATGCTAATTGTCGTATCGTGAATGACACAAATTGCTAGGTAATTTGTACCAGTATGGCGACTCGTGAGCAGTTGTGTTCCCGGCAGCAAGGAGGCCGGCCAGAGCTCACAACCGCCCCCCCATCCCTCCAATCCCTCTCCCAACCCATCAAACCCCCCAATCCCTTTCCTCCAGGGTCGGCAGCGCGGGTGTGGCACCCCTGTACTGCACTCGTTCATAGGCCACGGTAACCCGCTTCCCATCAGGTGGGCCGTGTGGCGCCCGCCTATAAAAAAAGTCTAGTAACCTTTTTTTTCGTGCGGAAATCCCCACGTTTATTAAAGGGTCAGGTTGTAAATGAATTTTTATCACATATTGCAGGACTAAGTTGTTGGGTCGGATTAGGAATGTGTATTAATTTTATTTTTTCTAACCTAACCTACTGCTGGGTTAGGTTTTCGGGTCAGGTTGGTAAAAAATAGATCGGTTCATGTAAGGAACGGGTCAGATTACGAATTAAATTTAATTAAATTTTGCTTTCCTAACCCAACCTGCCACCAGGTAAGGTTATCGGGCTAGATTATCAGGTCAGGTTAGTGATAAACCTAATAACTTAGCAGTGAATAATGTCATTAGCTATAACACAAGAATAATGTGACTAAAATAATAGTTTAAACTAATAGTTGATAAGGCTGTTATCACACTGCGAGCGCCGCAGCGCGTTATGGCTATCAGGGTCATCAGGGGGTACCGCACGATCTCCTTCGATGCGGCGAGTCTCCTTGCCGGGACTCCACCGTGCGACCTGGAGGCGAGAGCCCTTTCGCGCCTATACTGGTGGCGAAAGGAGGCGCAGGAGCGGGGACTGGACCCGGAGCCTCGAGTAATCGAGGCCGTCCACGCCCAGCTCCGCCGGGATACCGTGGTGGAGTGGAACCAAGCGCGGGGCACGCCGTTGTAGCGGCGGTAAGACCCGTCATGGAGGACTGGCTGAAAAGGCCTCAGCCTGACTGGCTGGACGCAGGTGATCTCAGGTAAGGGGTGCTTCGGGGATCACTTGTGTCTGATTCGAAAGGAGCCAAAGCCCGAGTGCCATCACTGCGATGCGGGCGAGGACTCAGGGCTGCACACGCTGGTCGAGTGTCCGGCGTGGGAGGTGCCGAGACAGGCCCTCCTGGCAGCCCTCGGGGTGGGAGTCCTCACACTGCCGGTGCTGATCGCAGCGATGGTGCAGAGTGCGGACGCGTGGTCGGCCGCCGCCTCCTTCTGCGTGCAAGTGATGCTCGAGAAGGAGGTGGCGGAAAGGGTTCGGGAGAGGCTGCACAGAGCTCTCCCGAACGGCGGCGGGCGCGGACGCCTAAGGCGTCGGAGGTCTAACGACCTCCGTCCTCCATGAGCGCTGGTCTGGGGGTGACGGGTGGAGCCGCCTGTCACCCTAGCAGAAGCAGGCCGAGGCGGCGGCGCGCAGAAGCGCGCCCCCCCCCCCTATTCCGGGGGTATGACGGGAACTACGCGGTTCCCAAACCCGAGGGGGCCATCTCGAATCCGGAGATGACCGGGGCAAGCCAAGGTGCGAGGGAAATGCTCTTTGGGCCACCTTACACCCTGGCGTCAGAAGACCCTAGACGGCGTGCGGTTTTAGTCGGTAAGAGTCCGATATAACCTGCACCGCTGGCCGCGGGGTGGGTAGGTATCCATGAGGATTTCCGCACGGAAAAAAAAAAAAGGCTGTTATCACTGCGTTACGCGTTGGTTTAATAATACTGACACTTGATAACAATTGATATACATACAATTAAAGTGAGATATCATGCATAAGCACGCATTCCTCACTTAAAATAAAAAAAAAATTAAGTGCCTACATAATTAATGTCATAGGTCAGCCTAATTTCGAACTGACCGTTCTAAGTTCTAATGTACGCGTAGTCGGTTACGTACTTTTTTTTAAGTTAGACACTTCAACATGACTTTACCTCGCCTGATAGTACCGGGGGTCACCATATCATACACCGATAGTGCTACAGTAGCGTGCAGTAACCTCATCAAAATGTTTTTCACACCCCGCTTACTCTTGCCCCGTTTAGGTCAGATGTGCAGATGTTGGCGTGGGGATCGGCAATAGTTGGGCCAACGTTTGAAGCCCACCAACCACTCTCTTATTACTCTTACCTCAGATTTGGAAAACCAACAGCCTTAGCATGGCGATCATATAGACAATTTCCTGTTTTTTCTCGGCCAATGAAATCGCAGAAAAAAGTTGTCGCATGATCAAAACGTCACCTAATCGTCATCTTTCTACATTTTTCTAAGAGAAAGGTACTTATTATAAATGTCATTATGTCTACGTATGCCATGCTGCGACTGCAAGTTATTGTTGGAGGTAGGACACGACGGTATCTCCCGTCCGAAATGAGCTGTCCGACTGGGGAAGTACCTCTGCCCTAGAGAAGACCGCGGCCATAATAACCATCGTGTTGTGTTGCTGCCGGTAAGTAGGGTAGCCAGAGCTCACTGTACCCCTCCTCCCCTCCCACGCCCCTTCCTAGCCTCCCTACCCTTTCCTGCCCCCGCCCTTTTCCTTCAGGGTCGGCAGCGCGTGGGTTACGCCCTTGGGGTGGCACACGTCCATAGGCCACAGTGACCGCTTCCCATCAGGTGGGCCGTGAACTTGTCTGCTACCTACGTGGTATAAAAAAAAAGGAAAAGCATTAGTAGCGAACCCCCGGCTCCAATGTGCAAACTTTGAATGTCATCGAGATTGGCATTCGGTTACCCATATATCTTATTAATGCATGTTAGTTCGTCTTTTCCAGCCTATTTCAGCGTCTCGTGCATGCATTATCGGCGCCGGCGTTTCGGGCTTGACCACAGCACGCTACATGAAAGAGTATGGTCTCAATTTCACTGTATTTGAGGCCACGCGTCATATCGGCGGCATCTGGAGATATAATCCTCATATTGGTCCAAGAGATGATGGTTTGCCTACGTTCCCAAGCGTGTATAAAAATTTGAGGTGAGTTGTAAATTAGGAAATCATAACATAATATAAACTCACGCCTATATCCCCGAAGGGGTAGGCAGAGATGCTAGCACCCACATTTCGCCAGTTTATGTTTAAGTAATAGGTGGCGAGCCTATTGCCATTAACCGGGCACTTATAAACCTGCGATAAATACACACATAACTTCGAAAAGCGTCGAAAAGTCATTGGTGTGTGCCATGGTGAACCTGGGATCGAACCCGAGACCTCGTCTCAGCAGTCCATTACCCAGACCGCTAGGCTACCGCGGTTAGGAGATCATTAGTGAGATAAATACTTCTGGTATACCTAATAATAATAAGGTGTTTTACATTGCAGAACAAACGCAATATTAGAAATAATGACACTCCGTGGCTTCCCGTTCCCAAAGACTACGAGTACGTCTTCGTTTGTGTCAGCGACATGCTTCTACAAGTATGTGCAGTCTTTCGTCAAACATTTCGAATTGATGAAATATATCCAAGTAAGCTATTTCAATTATTATAGACGTGAAACACTCATAATACATGGGACTAAAATTTATAGCTCCTGACTACGAAAATTGGCCAGACGCGTCATATGCGCAAAGGTCGATTTTTAGGTCCCCTTTGGGTATGAGCGGGTCGCGGGAGACGCGGTTGCGGCGTCGCGGACATATCGGACCAATCATATGTCTCCGAGAGACGTCATGTACCGAATCAACGTTCCGTTCGTTCGTACTTTGAATCATTTGATTGGCTCAAAGTGCACGATGCGCGAACCTGCGCGAACTTACCCCAAACCTGGCCAAGTAACGTGCCGACATCTGTACTAGTTTAGCCGAGATGGCCTACGCTACATTCGACGAAATTTTCATGATGTGTAGCATAGGCCTAAGATCGGTTTACTTTGTTTTGGAAAATGTTTTCTGAATCACACAGCACACATCTACAGTCAATAAACTAACAATTGTGCTTATAAAAAAATAATATGTAGTTAAAAGTGTTTGCACCTATCTAAATAATACAAAGGTTGTGTAGGTTTTTCAGACTTACCAGAATCTCACAAAGCTGTAACAGATTGGGGCACACATAGTACACGTACTGCAAATAGGGTAGTTTTCATGGTCGTCGGAGTTTTACCAATACCGCTTAATGTCTTAATTTAAAAAAAATGCATTCTAAGATAAACTAAAACTATGTTTTTCATTATTTTTATTTCCCAAAATAGGTCAAAATATAAACTTCAAATTAAGTCAAAATTTACAACTTTATAGATGCCTTATTAAATTTCAAATTAATTTTATTACGCATCATTTTCGTCTAAACACATCGGAGACTCAGATAAATATGCGATGTTCTCGTGCTGTCTCGTGCGATAAGATGCGGTGGCACATTCAATTTATGCAGCAGCTTTTTCGTGCGCGGCGAGAGAAATTGAGAAATTGAATCTTTAAAATATATTATTCACAATGGTAGTGGAAAAATAGATACTGATCGATTAATATTTGCACAACATCCAAGTTTTTAGAAATAACATTTCGTATTATAACCCGTTAACCAGAATGGCACGTGAATACAATGACTTAGCCAAGGTCAACTTGTCCCTTGATATTTTTGATGACAAGTTCAAAAGATTCATTTCTACGATTAAAGACATCCTCCACGGTGGCAGACCTCTCTCGGTTGACTCAACAGCAGACCTGCATCCAGAGGTCCAAATGGCTCTAGCTTAATATAAGTAAAATTGTTTATATACATCCATTTCTTGTTTAATATTATTTTATTGGAATGTAACTCTTAATAAGCTCTGAATTTGTTACGAATTATTTTACTGTGCACACATATTATTATGTTACAATCCAGATCTACACTATCCAGATCTACACTGTATTTTCTATGCTTGGTTTTATAATGATTGTAATGTGTTCTGTGTACCTAAATAAATTAAAAAAAAAAAAAACATGAAACTTTATGATGATTCACTTCACAGTATACCGTGCTGCCGGGTATCACCGGTGCCTTTATCCGTAGAACACACTCATTGTCCTCATCCTTCTCCTAATTGCAGTTTCAAAGCTGGATAACCGGGATAAAGTGGACGGGAGACAAATGGGACGTAACGTATATGAAGACTGATACCAGGACGAATGTGACAGAACAATGCGACTTTGTCGTCGTTGCCACCGGTGAATTCAGCGCACCTAATATACCTCATTTCGAAAAACAGGAAGAGTTTAAAGGTAAACTTGAATCTAGTTTTACTGAACAATCGATGTTGAGTGCTGACCTGAATAACAAATTACTAAGAATAAAATATGAATAAAATCCTAGCCAACTTCTGAAAAGGAGAATTTGGTATTGAAAGACAGTGGAAAGAATAGCGCCTCCCGCAAATACGATACGAAAGGTGTCTAACCCAGCAGTCGGATGAAGTGACATTCTTCATAACATGAGAACACTAAGTCGTCGGTTAATAAATCATGATGGACTAATTTTTATTTAATTTTTAGGCAAAATAATACACAGTCAAGATTACAAGGACGCCGAACATTTTCGAGATCAACGTGTGCTGGTAGTAGGAGCTGGTCCTTCGGCGTTAGACTTCGTCTCGCAACTGACCAATGTAACTTCCAAATTAATGCACAGTCATCATTCCATGTTCAACTTTACAGAGGTCCCTCGAAATTATGTAACGAAATCGGATATAAAGCATTTCACTCAAAGTGGTGCTATTTTTATCGACGATAGTACTGAAGAATTTGATGTTGCAATACTTTGTACAGGTATTTGATTTGAAGTAATAGACCGTGTTAATTAATTGCCCACAATAAAAATACCTTAACCTATAGTCTCAATTGGGTTCAGTCGCTAGTCGCAACATCGCCCGCTCGCCTTATATCTTTATATGAACCTACCCTCCTTTGAATAATTGTATACCTACCTTGTTTTTGTTTTCTATTATGTTTGTTACTTCGTTCACTTCCAATACTTGTCGCAACTTACTGTGTTAATATGATGGCATACCAGGCAAACCCACTGTGGTTTAAGGTTTTGGCCATGTTTACGATGCATGTATTATATTTTGTAAATATCATCATTCTCTGAACCTTTTTTCCCAACTCAGTTGGGGTCGGCTTTCCAGTCTAACTGTGATGCGGCTGAACTTCGATATTTTCCGTGGAGCGACTGCCATCTGACCTCCACAACCAATGGCGATATCGAAATTCCAAGTTAGACTGGTTGGATTTTTGAGGGCTCCAACTACCCGTAACGACTGCCATAGATGTTTGTATGGCAACCGGGACCGACTGCTTAACGTGCTCTCTGAGGCACTAATAAACCTGCGATAAATACACACATACCTTCGAAAAGCATCGAAGGTCATTGGTGTGTGCCATGGTGAACCTGGGATCGAACCCGAGACCTCGTCTCAGCAGTCCATTACCAAAACCACTAGGCTACCACGGTTTATCTATTCGGTTTATGTATTTTGTAAATAAATAAAAAAAATAGTGCAATCTGCCTGTTTAGGCTAACAGTACCAAAACGTGGAGATGATGCAGCTAATCTATAATTAAAATTCGCTCAGTGGACTACGGAGCGAACTACACTGGGAGTTACTTTGAAGGATAAAGTTCGTGATAGCCAACAGTGAACCGCAATTAACTAATTGGTTGGACCTACAGATGGATTGGAGCTTGCTAGTGTACAGAACTTAAAATTATATTACTAAATACTGTAGCACTGTGCCATTTAAATGATGGAAGATCTGTGTCTAAAATTTTTGCAAGATAGATAGGCTATCTATAGAATTAACAGTTATTTTTATCCTACAGGTTATACGTACAACTTACTATTCTTGAACTATCAATCCACCGGGATAACAGCGACAAAGAAATATGTGCTGCCTCTGTACAACCAAGTTGTAAACATTAATCACCCCTCTATGACCTTCGTGGGAATTGGAAAATTAGCTATAAACCTAGTTCACGAAATACAGGTCAGTTTGTTTTTCTATAATAACCTTGGTCGCCATGGTATTACTTCACTATTAATTTATGACTAAGGGTCCGTTCACACAGACCGGCTCGGAGAGAAGAGCAGATTCTTATCACGTTGAAAACAGAGTTTTTAGTATTTGTAGTAAGGTTTATTTTTGCATCTGCACTGCTTTTATCATTATGAAAATCATTTGTCAGTGTGAAAAGAAAAATGCGCACCGATGCTCTCCGAGCCGGTCTGTGTGAACGGACCCTATAATGGAAAACATTTCTAATTTTAATTTTATACTAGCTCATCGTGCTCAGTGTTACTTATGCCAGAATCTGTCAAAATTATCATTTTGTTCCTTAAGTATCCTTAAAATCCCCCAATATAAAGAATCTTCCAAATCTGTGCAGTCTTTTTCAAGACTTGCGCGTAGCAACAAAAAATCATTTTTATTTATTAGTACCCTCTGCTAATGCACGATGTCTTTCTAAATGTCTTTAATAATACAATCTCAATTAATTAAGACATGACTAATAATTACGTAGGTATTGCATTGATCAATGGCAATCGAGGCGTTATAGTCGCGGCACGATATGGTGGCCGGTTTGACGTATGTCCGCTCATGAAGTTTCGTTTAATTATTGTTACATTTGAAGGAGAAAATTTCTGTTCTTCATTGCCAAATGTGACGTGAAGTTAGTCATAAAATTTATCGAATGTATAATTTTACAACACAACATTTATTTATTACATTGATCACTAAACTATATAAATATTAAAGTCCCACAAACATTTATTTTTATTTCTTTTTCATAAGATTATAATTATTGGTGTAGGCACTTATTTACCACACAAATCGGTATTTGTTTTTCGAAATGTGAAAAAAGATAATATTTTAGAAAACGAACCGATAAATTAATATAGGTGATGATATCAGTGACGACAGTGACTGTACCTCAGTATGGACACCGATTACCTAATAGTTCGTATGGACGAATCTGATTATAGATGGGCTTTTATGGCTCCTTTTTTGGTCTCTTTTTGTATTAATTTGATTCTTGTGTGCATATAAAGTAATAAATATACCTACTCATTTTCATTCGAATATTCAGTTCGTTCAAATATATTGAGTAAACATTTATATTTCTTTATTTTTATTTTTTAATCGGGTACTGCTTGGAATAAAAACAAGGAGTTGATTATATTTTTATCACTATTGTAATGTGTCAAAACGGCCATCATATCGTGCCGCTACTATAGTTAATACACAAGTGTTGGAGGCACTGGCGCCCAACATGGGGCATTGGGCCATGTTGGGCGCCAGTATTGAGTATATTAGGTCCAGTAAACGAAATGAAACCGATTTGGGAAAATAACATATATATATACATACATATATATATATACATATATACTTAGAAGTATTAATTTTATGGCAGGCAAAATATGAATTGGACATATGAGATGTGGTGCCGTTCTACGGATTTGGACGTTCATGACGAACCAACTGTTGCTTCCGTTGCCTTTTCGTAAGATATTGATCCCCTTTTCCCAGTCCATAGGTATTCCTGACTATAATACCTTTGCCATATTTCATACAAATCCATTCAAACGTTTTTTGCGTGGAATAGTAAAAATGTTAATTCATCCATCTTCTCTCACAAAATTTCACAATTGTGTTGTTATTATATTTGATCAGGCCCAGTATTCGGCAGCGTTGGCGGCAGGCAAGTTCCAGTTGCCGTCTCAAGAGTACATGTTTGAACACTGGTTCAACTACGCGAAGAACTACAATATCTCCGATATCAATGTTCTCGGATATCTCAATACAGTGAGCTTTTTACATACTTATAGAAAAAAATATTAGTGTGGAGGGTTTTTGTTGTGAATATAAGTAGCTGAAATTACTAGTATACTAGTGCTTCCTTTTTTTTTTTTATCGTGCGGAAATCCCCATGGATACCACCCCCGTCGGCCATCGGGGGTGGTTATGTCGGGATCGAACCGACTAAAACCGCACGCCGTCTCGGGCCTTAGTAACCGGGGTGTAAGGTTACCCAATGGGCATATCCCTCGCACCCCAGCTGACCCCGGGCCATCTACGGTTTTAAGATGGCCCCCTCGACCCCCCGACAGGGGGGGGTGGGGCGAGCATCGCGCCACTTCGCCGACGGTGGGGTGTAGGGTGACAGGAGGCCGTCCTGTCACCCAACCTTCGGCGCGCAGACAATCAGCTCGCCCCCCGCTCGCTCCCCACTGTGCCATCTGCTAGTCAGAGGGACACGTGGAGAGCCTCGGAGCAGCCCTCTAGACGGCCACTCCCACCCCGGCCGGATTGGCCGCAGGCAGCAGCGTCTCCCGTGGCGAGTGGGAGTATACTAGTGCTTCCTTTAAAAAAACTTAGTTACTTGCATTAGGTATGGTAGCAACGCTCTATCGTACTAAAATATTGAGTCTATTTCTCACGAAATTATATGTAGGTGCGTAGCCAGTACATAATATGGAGCCTATAAACTCAAACAGTCAAATATCCTACTAACACTTTTTTCTATTTATTTCAGGAAGCACATTTAGATGACCTTCTCCAAGAAATAGACATTCCTCGACCTCCTCCGGTGATTATGAAACTCATAAAAAACGATCTAATCTACTCTTTGTTTGCAATGTTTTTAAACTTTCGAGATTACCGATACAACATTATAAGTGATACTGAATATGTAAAAACATACAATCCAATGGATGAAGTGTGTCCTATCGATATAGATAGGAGAAATTGATATACAGTAGGTACTCAAAATCGACAAAATCACAAATCACTGTCAGCAATGCAATAATTCACTATTTTTTGTATTTGTTAAGTTGCTTTTTTCTGGACATTACTTTTGTTACAAACTCTGAACGTTGCCAATAATCCTACCTAATGTAAAACATATTTAATTTTAAGTAATAAATAACCAGTAACATAAGAACATTAGAGTATGATTACATAATTAAAGTTTTATATTATTAGTAAATTGCTTCTGTTATTACGATGTGATGTACGAGTAAAGTTTTAAGTTCTTCGAAAGTCTCAAATCGAGAAAGCTGGAGGGCGTTGGTGACCGCAGAACTCCTAATAATGTGAACCTTTGAAAAACCATTTCATCTTGTGTAAGACCCCTAGTTTACGCGAAGCCATTTTGATGATGTTCTCGTATAAAAGAAAATCAGTTGACAAGCAGTGAAGGTAAATGTTTCCAACGCATTCTATTATCGTAGTATAAGTTTACACAAACACATACAAACCAAGACAATAAAAGAATTATCACAAGATAAAATGTGTCTCATTTACATTTGTTATTATGTATTAAATCAAAGTAATTACCTACCTACAATCCTAACAATTGATAAAAGGTATTAATATATTTAAGTTTAGCCATGTTCGCACAGCGTTCACAAGGAGGAAAACTGTGTGAGGGGGCCATCTTGAATCCGGAGATGGCCCGGGTCAAGCCGGGGTGCGAGGGAAATGCTCTTTGGGCCACCTTACACCCTGGCGTCAGAAGACCCTAGACGGCGTGCGGTTTTAGTCGGTAAGAGTCCGACATAACCTGCCCCGCTGGCCGCGGGGTGGGTATCCATGAGGATTTCCGCACGGAAAAAAAAAAAGGAGGAAAACTGTGTGATTGTTTTGCAGAAACCAGCTCCGCTACCAAGAACCGCTTTTAAAGTGATGTACAATTCTTATGTAAACATATAAAAGAGTTAGTTAGTTTCCTTGGCCCTCAGATTTTTGCTAATACTACAAATACAGGCACGTAACTTGGCCAGGTTTGGGTTCAGTTCGCGCATCGTGCACTTTGAGCCAATCTTTGTTCATACCTCAAAGGGGACCTAAAAATCGACCTTTGCGCTTATGACGCGTCTGGCCAATTTACGTACCGGTATCTGTACTTAATGTGTAAAAATAATATAAAAAAATATAAAACATTGCGTAACTAAACTGAAACTATTACTTGTCATTGTTAATATTACTTTTGCTAACAAGATTCGTGTTTTTCACGCTTATGCGTTATATAGTCATTTTGCAAGTAGGTACTGCGTTTGCAATAAGGAGGGCAGAGTTGAATATTTAACAATGTCACATATTTATTACCTACCTACTAGCCTTACCTAGCCCTAGGTATATTATTAGATATCCATTTAACTGTTTTCCTAACCATGTTATCAGAAAAATGTATGAAACATAACTATGGTTGTAAGACTTATAAGGTTTCGTGTAATCCGTATTTGAAATCGCATCAAGCCGCCAAGTTGCCAAATTTTGCTAATTGTATCTTACAGGCGTTTACAACAAAAATCGCGTAAAAGTATTTTGTATCGTTTTATTTTTCGATTTATTATTTCACACTGATTATTTAGGTTAGTTAAGGTCACCGATTGCAGGATTGTGTTATCGTTAAATACTTACCTACTTACTAGGGTATCAAAGCTAACTGGCCCGAGGCGGGGAACTGACGCTGCTCCTTCAAATAGTATCTTCAGACCACAACGTTCGCCACAAACGGAGACGCAGCATTCGAATTCCTTTTCCACTAATTTCTTTTCTAATTATTGTGTTCACTTAAACATGGATAAAAGAGAATTTATAACAAAATTATGTGTTTGTAGTTTAGTTCTGGGAGTGGTCGGCGTATGCGCACAAGTAAGTAATCTGTGTCTGTGTCTTAGGTTATAGTTTTTTTTTTATTATATAACCTTAATTTGTGTACATACCGCATTGTTAGTGTCTATGTTATCGAGAAGATAACCTCTATGGTCTGTGTATTACCCTGGAAGTCTATTTTACCTTATTCTAATTATCGTATCGATGGTGACACAAATTGCCAGGTAATTTGTACAGTATGGCGACTCGTGAGGAGACTACACTAGACTGCGGCCATAATAAACGGTTATTATGGCTGTTGTGTTCCCGGTGGCAAGTAGACCGGCCAGAGCTCACAACTGCCCCCAGTCATCCCTCCAATCCCTCTCCCAATCCATTTTACTCCCCAACCCCTTTCCTCCAGGGTCGGCAGCGCGAACTTGACACCCCTAGTGCTGCACACGTTCATAGGCCACGGTAACCGATTCCCATCGGGTGGGCCGTGTTCCGTCTCAGTAGTATAAAAAAAGTCCAGTAACCTTTTTTTAAGTGCGGAAATCCCCACGGTTAGTAAAGGCTCAGGTTAGGAATGAATTTCAATCATATGTTGCTGGGTTAAGTTATCGGGTCAGGTTATGAATAACCGGATCGGGTCAGGTTAGGAACGGGTCAGCTTAGGAATGTGTATTATTTTAATTTTTTCTAACCTAACCTACTGCTGGGTTAGGTTTTCGGGTCAGGTTGGGAAAAAATAGATCGGTTCAGGTTAAGGAACGGGTCAGGTTAGGAATTAAATTGAATTAAAATTTGCTTTCCTAACCCAACCTGCCACCTGTATTATCAGGTCAGGTTAGTGGTAAACCTAATAACTTAGAAGTGAATTATCTCATTAGCGATAACACAAGAATAATGAAACTAAAAAATTGTTTAAACTAATAGTTGATAAGGCTGTTATGACTGCGTTACGCGTTGGTTTATAAAATTGACCGAACTGACCGTTCTAAGTTCTATGTACATGCGTAGTCGGTTACGCACTTTTTTTTTAAGTTAGACACTTCAACATGACTTTACCTCGCCTGATGGTAAGCTGAAGGTAAAGTCTCAGGACCGGAGGTCACCACATCATACACCGATAGTGCTACAGTTAGTAGCGTGCAGTAACCTCATCAAAATGTTTTTACTTACTCTTGCCCCGTTTAGGTCAGATGTGCAGATGTTGGCGTGGGGATCGGCAGTAGTTGGGCCAACGTTTGAAGCCCACCAACCACTCTCTTATTACTCTTACCTTAGATTGGGTAAACCAACAGCCTTAGCATGGCGATCATAGACAATTTCTTTTCTCTCGGCCAATGAAATCGCAGAAAAAAGTTGTCGCATGATCAAAACGTCACCTAATCGTCATCTTTCTACATTTTTCGAAGAGAAAGGTACTTATTATAAACGTCATTATGTCTACGTATGCCATGCTGCGGCTGCAAGTTATTGTTGGAGGTAGGACACGACGGTATCTCCCGTCTGAAATGAGCTGTCCGACTGGGGAAGGACATCTGCACTAGAGAAGACCGCGGCCATAATAACCATCGTGTTGTGTTCCCGTCGGTAAGTAGGGTAGCCAGACCTCACTGTACCCCTCCTCCCCTCCGCCCCTTCCTAGCCTCCCTACCCTTTCCTACCCCCGCCCTTTCCCTTCAGGGTCGGCAGCACGTGGGTTACGCCCTTGGTGTGGCACACGTCCATAGGCCACGGTGACCACTTCCCATCAGGTGGGCCGTGAACTTGTCTGCTACCTACGTGGTATAAAAAAAAGGAAAAGCATTAGTAGCGAATCCCCCGCTCCAATGTGCAAACTTTGAATGTCATCGAGATTGGCATTCGGTTATCTTATTAATGCATGTTAGTTCGTCTTTTCCAGCCTATTTCAGCGTCTCGTGCATGCATTATCGGTGCCGGCGTTTCGGGCTTGACCACAGCACGCTACATGAAAGAGTATGGTCTCAATTTTACTGTATTTGAGGCCACGCATCATATCGGCGGCATCTGGAGATATAATCCTCATATTGGTCCAAGAGATGATGGTTTGCCTACGTTCCCAAGCGTGTATAAAAATTTGAAGTGAGTTGTAATAGAAAATCATTAGTGAGATAAATACTTCTGGTATAATAATATTAAGGTGTATTACATTGCAGAACAAACGCAGTATTAGAAATAATGACACTCAGTGGCTTCCCGTTCCCAAAGATTACGTCCTCGTTTGTGTCAGCGACCTGCTTCTACAAGTATGTGCAGTCTTTCGTCAAACATTTCGAATTGATGAAATATATCCAAGTAAGCTTTTTAATTATTATAGACGTGAAACGCTCATAATACATGGGACTAAAATTTATAGCTCCTGACTGTTTTTAGCCGAGAAGGCCTACGCTACATTCGACGAAAATTTCATGAAATGTAGCATAGGCCTAAGATCGGTTTACTTTGTTTTGGAAAATGTTTTCTGAATCACACAGTACACATCTACAGTTAATAAACTAACAATTGTGCTTTTAAAAAAATAATATGTAGTTAAAAGTGTTTGTACCTATCTAAATAATACAAAGATTTAGTAGGTTTTTTCAGACTTACCAGAATCTCACAAAGCTGGAACAGATTGGGGCACACATGGTACACATTGGAGCTTTACGGACCACTTCCGGCAGCTAGGTCCAAAACTCCTAGCATATGCCGGAATGCTCGCAAGGCTTCTCCCCAACGTGGGGGGACCGGGTGGTGCATGCCGACGTCAATACGACGGCGTGCTCCGCTCAAAGGCGCTGTACGGCGCGCCGATATGGGCAGATGCTCTGAGCGCGAACAATATGGTCTTGCTGCGGCGTCCGCAGCGAGCCATAGCGCAAAGAGCGGCTCGGGCGTACCGTACCGTGTCTTACGAGGCGGCTTGCGCGATCGCATCATCCCTTCCGTGGGACTTAGAGGCCGGGGTACTGTCGCAGATCTACCAGCGCCGTACACTGGTCCGTAGGGACGGGGGTCAGCCGACTGCCGAAGAGCTCACCGGTTGGAGAGCGCAAGCTCGCAACGTGCTCTTTGACAGATGGTCGGCCCGTTTAGCGGACTGCAGAGTGGGGAAGGAATTAGTTCCGGCCATCCAACCCATCCTGCGGCCCTACGTCGAAAGGCGACACGGGGTCCTAACGTACCACCTCACGTAACTCCTTACCGGGCACGGTTGCTTCGGTAAGTACTTGTGGGGGGTGGTCGGCGTCGAGTCGGAACTGAAGCGGTGGGGCTGTGGACACTGCGATGTGACTAAAGCGACCAGGTGGACATAGTGAGGTTTAGTGGGTATGCCCTTTAGGGAGAGTCCCAAATAGGTCTACGGGTTTTCCCCAAACTCGGAGGCATCATGCATAAGCACGCATTCCTCACTTAAAAAAAAAAACACCATGGTACACGTTCTGCAAATAGGGTAGTTTCCATGGTCGTCAAAGTTTTACCAATACCGCTTAACGTCTTAATAAAAAAATGCATTATAAGATAAACTGAAACTATGTTTTTCATTATTTGTCAAAATATAAATATTAAAGTTAAATCAAAATTTACAACTTTTTAGATGCCTTATTAAATTTCAAATTAATTTTATTACGCACCATATTCGTCTAAACACAACGGAGACTCAGATAAATGCAATGTTCTCGTGCTAAGATGCGGTGGCACGATTTTCTATGTAGCAGCTTTTTCAAGCGGCGATTGAAATTGAGAAATTGAATCTTTAAAATATTATTTTTCACAATGGTAGTTCATTATATTAAAATAAACGGTAAATTTTACAATAATAATGGAAAAATAGATATTGATCGATTAATATTTGCACACCATGAAACTTTGTGATGATTCACTTCACAGTACACCGTGTCGTATCAGAGTGCTGCTGGGTACCGGAGCCTTTATCCGTAGAACACGTTCATTGTACTCATCCTTCTCCTAATTGCAGTTTCAAAGCTGGATAACCGGGGTACAGTGGACGGGAGACAAATGGGACATAACGTATATGAAGACTGATACAAGGACGAATGTGACAGAACAATGCGACTTTGTAGTCGTTGCCACCGGTGAATTCAGCGCACCTAATATACCTCATTTCGAAAAACAGGAAGAATTTAAAGGTAAACTTGAATCTAGTTTTACTGAACAATCGATGTTGAGTGCTGACCTGAATAACAAATTACTAAGAATAAAATATGAATAAAATCCTAGCCAACTTCTGAAAAAGAGAATTTGGTATTGAAATACAGCAGAAAGAATAGCGCCTTCCACAAATACGATACGAGAGGTGTCTAACCCAGCAGTCCGATGAAGTGACATTATTCATGACATGAGAACACTAAGTCTTCGGTTAATAAATCATGATGGACTAATTTTTATTTAATTTTAGGAAAAATAATACACAGTCAAGATTACAAGGACGCCGAACATTTTCGAGATCAACGTGTGCTGGTGGTAGGAGCTGGTCCTACAGCGTTAGACTTCGTCTTGCAACTGACCAATGTTACTTCCAAATTAATGCACAGTCATCATTCCATATTTAATAATTATGTAACGAAACCGGACATAAAGTATTTCACTTCAAGTGGCGCTCTTTTTGTGGACGATAGTACTGAAGAATTTGATGTTGCAATACTTTGTACAGGTATTTGATTTGAAGTAATAGGTGTTAATTAATTGCCCACATAGTCTCAATTAGTGCAACCTGCCGGCTTAGGCTAACGGTACCAAAACGTGGCAACTGATGGTGCAGCTAATCTATAATTAAAAATCGCTCAGTAGACTACGGAGCGAACTACACTGGAAGTTTGAAGGACAAAGTTCGTGATAGCCATCAGTGAACTGCAATTAACTAATTGGTTGGACCTATAGATGGATTGGAGCTTGCTAGTGTACAGAACTTAAAATTATATTATTAAATACTGTAGCACTGTGCCATGTAAATGATGGAAGATCTGTGTTTAAAATTATTGCAAGATAGATATTTATTTATTTATTCATTGCGTTCCATAATGTGATACAATATATATACAGTTGTTCAGTATGAAAAGGTTACAAATTATGGACCCTGTCGGGCACAGTATAGTATTTGGAGAGAGGAGGAGTTCTTATTTTTCATTTATATTCTTAGGTACTCAATTGTTTTACTTAAATTATATTTTCAGTGTATTACAGTAATGTTATTTCCCTTTGATTATCATTTATGTATCACTTACAATATGAGTGGGCTATCGGTCAAATTAAGAAAGTAGTCATCAACCCATGTCCATACAATTTATATAATACTAATTTTGTTTGTCAAATTTGTTATTAATTATGTCAGTAACTAAGATAGGATATCTATAGAATTAACAGTTATTTTCATCCTACAGGTTATACGTACAACTTACCATTTCTGAACTATCAATCCACCGGGATAACAGCGACAAAGAAATATGTACTGCCTCTGTACAACCAAGTTGTGAACATTAATCACCCCTCCATGACCTTCGTGGGAATTGGAAAATTAGCTATAAACCTAGTTCACGAAATACAGGTCAGTTTGTTTTTCTATAATAACTTTGGTTGCCGTGGTATTACTTCACCGTTAGTTTATGACTAAGATGGAAGAAATTGATAATTTTTATTTTATAACTAGCTGTTCGTGCTCAGTGTTACTTTTGCCAGAATCTGTCAAAATTATCTTTTGTTCCTTATCCTTACAAATTCCCCACCCAATATAAAGAATCTTCCAAATCTGTGCAGTCTTTTTCAAGACTTACGTGTAGCAACAAAATCATTTTAAGCTATTGTATAGTTTTATCGCGGGCTTTCAGTCAAGAAATTTCGTAACGAAAATGAAAAGTTAAAAACCTAACACCTCCCATTGTCGCCCAAGTTTCCCTTCACCCTTCACCCTTATTTCAAGTTTAGTAACAACCATAAATTGAGTGACTTTTGCCTTTTTGAATGATTGAACGCAAATGTGGCACGTTCAAAAAGTCACTCAAACATACCACTAGCGACGCACAGCGGCGAGTAGTATCACTTCACTAGTCAACAATTTATTGAAACAATCGAAGTTACATCATAAGTCATTTACTGCAACGAAACCATACCTTGCGAATAAATCAGCACAACGCCATCTATCGAGCACGCGTACAATTTTACAAATAAATATATAGTTAGTATTCGCATACTTAGAATAATTAAGGTATTGAACAGTATCTATGCATATTGAATAAAATGGTATACAATAACTTAACCGCGGCAGTCTGCGAGCGCCACACGTATTTGTTTGTTTATTTATTAGTACCCTCTGTTAATGCACGATGTCTTTCTAAATGTCTTTAATAATACAATCTCCATTAATTGAGACATAACTAATAATTGCGCACCTATTACATTGATCAATAGCCTGCAGTTGAAGCGTTAGTTATACAAGCGTCGGAGTCACTGGCGCCTAACATGGGGCATTGGTCCATGTTGGGCGCCAGTATTGAGTATATTAGGTTCAGTAAACAAAACGAAACCGATTTGAGAAAATAACACATATTATAAAGAGGCATACCATTATACTTATAAGTATTAATTTTATATATAATATGAATTGGACATAAATGAGATGTGGTGGCGTTCTGCGGATTTGGACGTTCATGAGGAACCAACTGTTGTTTCCGTTTCCTTTTTCGTGAGATACAGATAGATTTCATACAGATCCATTCAACCGTTTTTTGCGTGTAGGAGTAAAAATATTAATACATCCATCTTCTCTTACAAAATTTCACAATTGTGTTGTTATGCTATTTGAACAGGCCCAGTATTCGGCAGCGTTGGCGGCAGGCAAGTTCCAGTTGCCGTCTCAAGAGTACATGTTTGAACACTGGTTCAACCACGCGAAGAACTTCAATATCTCCGATATCAATGTTCTCGGATATCTGAAAACGGTGAGCTTTTTACATACTTATAGAAAAAAATATTTGTGTGGAGAGTTTTTGTTGTGAATAGTAAGTAGCCGAAATTAATAGTCTACTAGTGCTTCCATTAGCAAAACTTAATTACTTGCATTAGGTATGGTAGCAACGCTCTATCGTACTAAAATATTGAGTCTATTTCTCACATTCTCACGACATTATAATATGTAAGTACGTAGCCGGTTCATATATGGGTCCTATAAACTCAAACAGTCAAGTATCCTATTAACACTTTTACTTTTTCTTTATTTCAGGACGCATATTTAGATGACCTTCTCCAAGAGATAGACATTCCTCGACCCCCTCCGGTGATTACGAAAGTCATCAAAAACGAGCTAATCTACTCTTCGTATGCAATGTTTTTGAACTTCCGTGATTACCGATACAACATTATAAGTGATACTGAATATGTAAAAATATACAATCCAATGGATGAAGTATGTCCTATCGATATTTAAACATAGGAGAAATTGATATACAGTAGGTACTTAAAATCACAAATCACTGTCAATCAATCAATCAATCAATCAATCAATTAGCCTATTGCAGTCAACTGCTGGACATAGGCCTCTCCTAATGAACGCCATAGCACCCGATCCTCCGCCTTGCGCATCCAGTCTATCCCAGCCACCCTTTTCAGGTCGTCCGTCCATCGTGCTGGAGGGCGTCCTAATTTACGTTTGCCGGTTCGCGGTCTCCACTCTAGGACTCGTTTACTCCACCGGCCATCGGTCCTTCGGCAGATGTGACCAGCCCATTGCCACTTCAGCTTGCTTATTCTGCGAGCTATGTCAGTGACTTTGGTTCTTTGGCGGATGACCTCATTACGAATTCTATCCATCAAAGACACTCCAAGCATAGCTTGCTCCATAGCCCGCTGTGCGACTTTTAAGTCGTGGACTAGTCTTACCGTCAGTGTCCACGTTTCGGCACCGTAGGTCATAACAGGTAGGACGCACTGATTGAAGACCTTCGTGTTCAGGCATTGCGGTAAAGGGGAGGAGAAAACCTGACGCAATTTTCCAAATGCTGCCCAGCCCAACTGAATCCTCTTGGTGACTTCTTTCTCGAAGTTGTTTCTACCGAGTTGTATAATCTGCCCAAGGTAGACATATTGGTAAACAACTTCGAGTGTCGATCCCTCGACGGCTATCGGTCTCGGCGTGACATGTTCATTGAACATGACCTTGGTTTTATCCAAGTTCATGCCAAGACCGACGCGTCGAGAGGCTCCATTTAGGCTGTGCAGCATTTCGCCCAGCTGCTCCAGCGACTCCGCAACTATGACGATGTCATCGGCGAACCGAAGATGCGAGATGTACTCACCGTTTATGTTTATACCCCGCCCAGTCCAATCCAGAGTCTTGAAGACGTCCTCCAGCGCGATGGTGAATAATTTGGAGGATATGACATCCTCCTGTCTCACTCTACGCTGAAGAGTAATGGGGTTCGTCTTCTGGTCTTGGAGCTGGACGGACATAGTGGCGGTCTCATATAGGCATCTCAGCACTTCGATGTATCGCCAGTCGACTCGGCACCGCTGCAGAGCATCCCCTGTCAGCAATGCAATAATTCACTGTCAGCAATGCAATAATTCACTATTTTTTCTGTTTGTTAAGTTGCATATTATTTTCTGGACATTACTTTTGTTACAAACTCTCAACGTTGCCAACAATCCTACCTAATGTAAAACATATTTAATTTTAAGTAATAAATAACCAGTAACAGAACATTAGAGTACGATTACATAATTAAGGTTATATTATTAGTAAATCGCTTCTGTAATTACGATGTAGTTTATTAAGATTAAGATTCAAATTCTTCGAAAGTCTCAAATCGAGAAAGCTGGAGGGCGTTGGTGACCGCAGGACTCCTAATAATGTGAACCTTTGAAAAACCATTTCATCTTGTGTAAGACTCCTAGTTTACGCGAAGCCATTTTGATGATGTTCTCGTATAAAAGAAAATCAGTTGACAAGTGGAGGTAAAGATTTCCAACGCATTCTATTATCGTAGTATAAGTTTACACAAACACATACAAACCAAGACAATAAAAGAATTATCACAAGATAAAATGTGTCTCATTTACATTTATTATTATCCTATACCTACAGTCCTAACAATTGATAAAAGGTATTAATATATTTAAGTTTAGCCATGTTCGCACAGCGTTCACAAGGAGGAAAACTGTGTGATTGTTTTGCAGAAACCAGCTCCGCTACCAAGAACCGCTTTTAAATGTAAATACCTAATAGATAACCTCTTATATCTTAAGTAACCTTGTATTTCCACTCACTAGTGTGAAACCTTTAGTCCACAACGTTAGTTACAAACAGCATTCCATTTCGCATCTCGCAGCATTCGATTTCTCTTTTGTCGAATTTCCAACTAATTATTGTGTTCACTTAAACATGGACAAACGAGAATTTACGACAAAATTATCTGTTTGGATTTTTGTCCTGGGAGTGGTCGGCGTTTACGCACAAGTAAGTAATATGTGTATTAATTGTTATTTATTATTATATAAACTATAGTTTCGCCGATGAAAGGATGCGTTCCTGACAGGTTTTGATCGAACAGGCGATGTAAGTTTGAACTGGCATACAATTTACGGCAAAATTTTAAATATCATTTATTGACCTTATTAACGAGTGATAACATTAAAAATTTAATAATTATGCCAATTTACAATAAACTGATTAACTTTGAGTTAAAATTGTTAACAATTAATTAATCAAAAAAATTAAAATAAATAGTTTTTAGAAGTCATACTGCGTCAAACTGCGCTATTTCAAGGTTAAGTCAACTGTTTGCTTTATAGTGATGAGACAAAATAACAAGGCAATTGTAACCGCATATTTTTGTAATCTTATTATAATAATGTGTTGGTTAAAAATATTAGATAGAAAGTTATAATTTTATAATATGTAATTTTGTAATAAGCCCCTACCCAAGCTAATAGAAAGAATGAATCATATTTTTATAATGAACGACATGAATATGAATATTTTTTTTATTATTTCCCCTTCATCCATATTCGTAAATGCAATTAGTATCGATTACCAATCAATAGTTATTTTATAAATACATACAATGTACAAAATTAACCTCTCTATAATTTTATAAGTAGACTTTAATTCACATTGGTAGCGTCTAAACCTACAGCTACAGATCACTGAGGTTATCTCCTCGATAACCTCGGTTCCTTCTATTATTCCTTTCTTTGTAGATCGGTAAAACCAAGTTATGGGTGACTTAATAGTGATAGTGAACCCGGGCTCCAAAGCGAAACTTTAGATGATGACGCTAATTGATACAAGGTTGTTCTTCTGTTCCAGCCTATTTCAACGTCTCGTGCTTGCATCCTCGGTGCCGGCCGTTCGGGCTTGACCACAGCACGGTACATGAAGGAGTACGGTCTCAATTTCACTGTATTTGAGGCTACACAGTATATCGGAGGAATCTGGAGATTTAATCCTCATATTGGTCCTGGAGAAGATGGCTTGCCTACGTTTCCAAGCGTTTATAAGAATATGAGGTAAGTTGTAACTTGTTACAAGAAATTGGACATGTTTGGTTTGTATAACTAGGTATATCAGATGTTTACTGCTACTACTAAACTACTTTGATTCAAATTGCACCAGCACCCAGAAGTTATATGGTGGCAATTTAACCACACACATTTCAGAACAAACGGAATATCAAAAGGGATAGAATTCAGTGGTTTCCCGCTCCCAAAAGGTTTGCCTTCATTCATCTCAGCGACCTGCTTCTACAAGTATTTGCAGTCTTTCACTAATCATTTCGACCTGAGGAAATATATCCAAGTATGCACTTTTTATATTATATTCTCTGATATACACACACCTGTGATGGTACAATTCCGTAGAAGTACGTGGTCTGGAACCTCCACGTGGTGCACCTTCTCAGAGACTCTCTCTCTCTCGCAGGAGAGACGCTGACGCCTAAAGCTGATTTCGGCTGAGGTGGGAATGGCCTTATAAAAGGCTGCTCCGAGGCTCTCCGAGGCCACGTGTCCCTCTGACTAGCAGATGGCATAATGTTTGTACTAATCCTCCTCCTGTTTGTAGTTTCAGAGCTGGATAACCGGAGTAAAGTGGACAGGAGATAAATGGGACATCACGTATATGAAGTCTGATACCAGAACGAATGTGACAGAACAATGCGATTTTGTCGTCGTTGCTACCGGCGAATACAGCGTACCTAATATACCTCATTTCGAAAAACAAGAAGAATTTAAAGGTGAACTTGAGTCTCGTATTAGGTACTGAACAACCAATAAGTACTGACCTGAATAACAAATTACTAAGAACAAAAATATAAATAAAATCCTAACCGACTCCTAAGAAGGAAAATTTAGTATTGAAAGACAGCGGAAAGAATAGCGCCTTCCTCAAATACGATAGGAGAGGTGTTTAACTCAGCAGTCTGACGTAGTGATATTCAACGTGACATGAGACCACTAAGTCTTTGGTTAATAAGTCATATTGGAATAATATTTATTTATTTTTAGGAAAAATAATACACAGTCAAGATTACAAGGACGTCGAACACTTTCGAGATCAACGTGTGCTAGTGGTAGGAGCTGGTCCTTCAGCGTTCGACTTCGTCGCACAACTGATCAATGTTACTTCTAAGTTAATACACAGTCATCATTCCATGTACAAGTTGCCAGAGGTCCCTGGAATTTACGTAATGAAACCGGACATAAAATATTTCACTCCAAGTGGCGCACTTTTTATGGACGATAGTACTGAAGAATTTGATGTTGCAATACTTTGTACAGGTATATTTCATTACTTAATAGGTATTAAATTAGTTACCTTAACCTATAAGCCTTTTAATCATGGCAATCTGTCTGGTAAGGCCCACCAACAGTGTCCACGTTACGCAATCGCAAATGCCAAAACCTACAAAATTAAAATTCGCTCAGTAGGTGTGATGAATATAAGATTGTTAATGATACAGAACTTAATAATATATTAACATAAACATATAAAAATATAATATACATGTAACAATGAATATATATAAACACGGAAACGTGTGTTTATATATTATTATAATAATAATAATAATATTCTTTATTTCAGGCAAGCCCATATCTTGTTAGTAACAATAAACTTAGGATCTAGTGTTAGTAAACAATTTACGTGTGGAGTTTCATCCAATGTCGCAGCATTGGAGACTCCCATTTGTCTGCAAATACAGACAACAGACTATTTGAGCTGCCGTGCAGGCGAGCCCGCAACGACGCACACCTTTTACGCATGATGGCCGTAAAACCATCAATGCGTCTTTCGGCAAACATCGCAGACGCGCTGCACCTCCACGACAGTCCCAACAGTGTCCTGAGCGTGTTATTATACAGGACGCGCAGATCGCTGTACACACGCCCACCATATCGCGTCCACAGACTGCACGTGTAGAAGGACTGACAAAACGCCTTGAATAAAGTTATTTTAACTGGCTCTGTACATCGTGCAAATCTGCGGGCCAACATGTTACAGCGCACAGACAGCGACCTACGTTCCCTGTCAATGTCCATGTCGTCTTTAAGGTTATCAGTGACCCAGTGACCCAGGTACTTAAAACTAGTTACCCTTTGAAGAGGGGACCCATCTATGGTTACGTCTGGTATATTCTGGTAGCCTTTGACACCCGGTGCCTTAACACGTTCGCTGCGTTAGGAGGTCTAAAGACCCCTTACGTGTACGATCGCTCGGTGCGCGGAAAAATACAGTGATCTCCGTCTAGTGCGAAGGTCACAGCTAGTAGGTTTCTGAATATAAAAAAGAGATAAATATATGATTATATTGTTCTATTCATTTGTAACTAGAATTACTCAAAAAATACGTGAGAGGTCTAAAGACCCCTTACCGCACTACAAGGGAAATATCATCTCAGGGTGCGGGTAAGAGGCCTATAGACCTCTTAAAACGTAGTAGGTCATTCCGCCCCTTCCCGCACCTGTTATTATCTATAATTTGATGACCTATGAACTAGTGATGCACTTTTTTCCGTATCAAGTGACGTTGCAGAGTGTATTAGTGGAGTGTGATAGATAACCCACGTGTTGCAAAGCTACAGAATAATCACAAGTTTCAGAAAAATGTAGTAAGAGAAAAAAATGTGTCGGTTATTTTACGAAATTCTACGTACCACTATGAACAGTCGCGAAACAAACAAAAAGTTAAAAAATTAAGTATTTTTGAGTTGATTGCAAACAACCGATGTGTTTACAATATTTTTATAACAGACAACATGTTTGATACTTATTGAATTTCTTAAAAGTAATGATAAGTTTTATTTTTCCCGCATGGACGCCGGCAGCCGGACGGACGATCTAATGTGCACATCACTAGTTATAACATGTTTTGAACATATAATTCAGTGCGATGGGAGGCTGATGTGCCTCCTAAACATTTTCTCATTTTCTGGGCATCCCCGACCACATACCTTCAGGCGAACGTAAATATAAGCAGAGTAGCTCTTTACCTATAAGACAGTCATTTATTTTTAGACTTTTTATGATTTATCACAAGGAAAATGACATTTAAATGATCAAATTCGGTAAGAGGCTTAAAGACCTTAATCGCACCAGTAAAAGGTTACATTTAAGGCATATAGGCCTCCTATCGCACTGCTGAAAAATTCGTTTGATTTGGCTTCGCAGCGAACGTGTTAAAAAGCATAACCTGAGTCTTTTTAACATTGTACCTGAGCCCCTGGGCCACCGCATATGCCTCACATACTGACAGTAACCGTCTCAAGGCGCCGATTGATGGGCTCAGCAACACCATGTCATCGGCATAACTAATGTTATTGATACTTAGTCCATCAACATGACAACCAACCCCAGTGCTACTAAGCTCAACAATCAGCTGGTTGATGTACAGGTTAAAAAGCCGTGGCGAGCTCAACCCGCCTTGCCTCACCCCGCACTCCAACCGGTACACATCTGAAAGTGACCCCGCCCACTTCACCATTATGTTTGCGATTGCGAGGCAACAGCCGATAGAAGCGATGGAACATTGCCCCTGTTGCTGATTAGGATATAAAAGCTAATAGTCTGTTATTGTATCCCTGCAGGTTATAGATACAATATGCCATTCCTGAACTATCATTCCACCGGGATAACAGCGACAAAGAAATACGTGCTGCCGCTGTACAACCATGTTGTGAACATTAATCACCCCTCTATGAACTTTGTGGGAATTGCAAAATCAGCTATACACCTAGTTCACGAAATACAGGTCAGTTTATTTTTACCCGAGTGCGCAACGCAAAGGAGTGGTAATGTGTTTAACAGCCTATGTATGTATGTATGTATGTATGTTTGTATGTTCCTTTGAAGCACTATACAGACCAAACGCCTGGGCCGATCGTCATGATTCACACGTCAATCGATTCCTCTTAGTCCAGCGAGTGTCACTAAAGACATGACGTCAGTGAAAATTCAATATGGCGACTACTGGCCGCCATATTGCGAAAATTAAAAAAATGAAAGTCAGCAAACTATGTCAAGTGGGGTATCGTTGAATAGGTATTTAAAAATCATTTTTAGTTTCCTTTCAACATCTTTCGATTCCAGTGACCATTTAGGATCTATAGCGATTTAAAGTTGCATAACAACAATTCATAGGTTTTTATTAGACAGTAGAAAGTCCAATCGGGTAAATAGCTGGCTAGGACACCTATAACTAAAAAGTATAAAATAAAAAAATATAATTTAGAAATTAAAAAACCCGACTGCGTAAAAAACTAAAAAGAAAAAAAACAAGCACTCAGATGTCCGGTGGTCTAGAAACATAACAACTTAACAGTCGAGATCCATTGAAAAATAAGATTGGCTGTTGACATCTGAGTGCTTGTTTTTTTTCTTTTTAGTTTTTTACGCAGTCGGGTTTTTTAATTTCTAAATTATATTTTTTTTTATATAATGACACTTGTTGTCGTTGTTCTTGTAACCTGGCTACAGTGGGTACTATTAGTTAACTAAGATGGAAATGTCTTTCTTTAAACGTTTTGAGAAGTGGACCAAATGCGAAATTGACCAAGTGGATCAAATGCGACGAAACGCCTCTACAAGGTATTGTACCAAGGTATTATGCGTCCCATGTTGGGCGCCAGTATTGCGTATACTATTAAAGTCCAATAAACATTAGGAAATAAGTTCTGTAAAATATTTAGGTATTGATTGTAAGTATATATTCTATATCTGTGGAAATTTCCACGTCTATATTCGTTCAGTCATTGTTGAGTGAAATAGTAACAAACATTCATACATCTATCTACCCTCACAAAATTGCATATTTAGTGAGATACTAAACAATAATTTATTGTACAGGCCCGGTACTCAGCAGCGTTGGCGGCAGGCAAGTTCCAGTTGCCGTCTCAAGAGTACATGTTTGAACACTGGTTCGACCACTCGAAAAACTTCAAAATATCCGATATCAATAATATCGGTTATCTCAATACGGTGAGCTTTTTACATTCAGCCGTTCATTATCATCCGAGCACAAATGCTGGTTGCATCCAGAACTCGAACCTGGTAACTCTCGGTCGTAAGGCCCACTCCTAAACTACTAGATTAGCTATTTTTTATTTGATTTATCTTAACTTTTACGAGAGCGAATGTTCTCTGACCTCCCTACCCCGAAAGGAAAGTCTTTGCCAAAGCCTCGTGCGTTAATCAGTAGGTGAGGTTGACTTGCATCCGAAGATCTTTCTGGGTTCCTGTATTGGTTCCATACACCCAAACAGACAAGTATCCTACTAACACTTTAATTTTTACTTCATTTCAGGACGCATATTTAGATGACCTTCTCCAAGAAATAGACATTCCTCGACCTCCTGCGGTAATTACGAATGTCATCAAAAACGAGCTACTCTGCTGTTGGTATAAAATGTTTCCAAGCTTCCGCGATTACCAATACAATATTACAAGTGATACTGAATATGTAAAAACATACAATCCAATGGTAGAAGTATGTCCTATCGATGTGTAAAGATAGGTAATGCAATTCTTAGATAAAAACATAATAAAATTTTCAGAACTGTCAGCCATGCAATTAAATTCACTATATTTTGTGTTTGTTAAGTTTCATATTATTTTTTGGACATTATTTTTGTTACAAACTCTAAACGTTGTCAACAATCCTAACCAACATAAACACCTATTCATTTTAAGCAATAAATAACCAGTCACATTAGATTATTAACTAGAGTATGATTAGGTACATAATTTAACTTATATTATTAGTAAATTGCTTCTGTAATTACGATGTGATGTACGGGTAAAGTTTCAAGTTCTTCGAAAGGCTCAAATCGAGAAAGCTGGAGGGCGTTGATGACCGCAGGACTCCTAATAATGCGAACATTTGAAAAATCATTTCATCATGATCAAGACTCTTAGTTTACGCGAAGCCATTTTGATGATTTTCTCGTATATAAAAGAAAATCAGTTTATAAGCGGTGGAGGTAAAGGTTTCCAAAGTATTCGATTATCGTATTATAGGTTTACATACACATGCAAACCAAGACAATAAAAGAATTATCATAAGATTAAATGTGTCTCATTTACATTTTTACCCGACTGCGCAACGCAAAGGAGTGGTAATGTGTTTAACAGCCTATGTATGTATGTATGTATGTTTGTATGTTCCTTTGAAGCACTATACAGACCAAACGCCTGGGCCGATTTTCATGATTCACACGTCAATCGATTCCTCTTAGTCCGGCGAGTGTCACTAAAGACATGACGTCAGTGAAAATTTAATATGGCGACTAATGGCCGCCATATTGTGAAAATTAAAAAAATTAAAGTCAGCAAACTATGTCAAGTGGGGTATCGTTGAATAGGTATTTAAAAATCATTTTTAGTTTCCTTTCAACATTTTTCGATTCCATTGACCATTTAGGATCTATAGCGATTTAAAGTTGCGTAACAACAATTCATAGGTTTTTATTAGACAGTAGAAAGTCCAATCGGGTAAATAGCTGGCTAGGACACTTATAACTAAAAAGTATATAATAAAAATAATATAATTTAGAAATTAAAAACCCGACTGCGTAAAAAACTAAAAATAAAAAAACAAGCACTCAGATGTCCGGTGGTCTAGAAACATAACAACTTAACAGTCGGGATCCATTGAAAAATAAGATTGGCTGTTGAATAGTGGATCCCGACTGTTAAGTTGTTATGTTTCTAGACCACCGGACATCTGAGTGCTTGTTTTTTTTATTTTTAGTTTTTTACGCAGTCGGGTTTTTAATTTTTAAATTATATTTTTTTTTACTATGTATTCAATCAAAGTAATTATCTAGTAGTCTTAACTATTCTTAATGTTATAAATTTTAAGTTTGGTCACGGTAGCACAGTTTTGGCAAATATACCTACTTTACCAAAAACCCCCTACGCAAGGAACAACTGTGAGTTTGTTTTGCAGAAACCAGCTCGTGTACACCTAGAACTGCTTTTAAATTTGAATGCCTAATTTATAACCTAGGTATATATATCATGTCTTAAGCAACTTGATATTTCCACTCACTATTGTGTTATCTTTAGGCAACAACGTTCTTTACAAACGGAAGCTCAGCATTCAAATTCCCTTTTGACTAATTGCTAGCTAATTATTGCGGTGACTTAAACATGGATAAGCGAGAATTTATGGCAAAATTGTGTGTTTGGAGTTTTTTTCTGGGAGTGGTCGGCGTATGCGCACAAGTAAGAAAATAATCTGTGTCTTTTGTTATTTTCATTACATGAGTAGGTACCAAGAATTCTTTAAGTTCACTTAGTTAGTTAGTGTCTAGGTTATCGAGGAGATAACCCGGTGATCTGTGTCTACGGTATACCCAAGTCTGAAAATAGGTTTTGACTTACCCAAGTTTAAGGATTTAAGTAGGTATTCCAAGAGGTTCACGCTTAATGCCATAGGTCATCCGTAAGACACTTATACTTTAATCACCCTGGATATAGATAAGTTTAACCCTGGAGTTCCTATGGGAAGCAGGAACGAGAACAGAATGGGAAAGCCGTAAGTAATATACATTTTAATAATTTTATTTAAAAGACTCATAATAATGACCCATACAAACAAGCAGAGCAAATTATATAAAAGCTTGTGAAAGCTACAAGGTCAATAAATCCTTAGGTACGCTTCAACTGGGGTAAGACTCGTCATGCATGAATAGGTAGAGAGGAGTCGCGTTGATCTACTGACTGTCAGGAAGTCTCACGTTGACATTGCATACCCTTCAAGAAGTGGTCGGCACCAAAGTTGCGTGAAATTCTTAAAAGTGTAGATGGCCCAAGGTCAGCCAGGGTGCGAGGGAAATGTCTCATTACCCTACACCCTGGTAATTAAGACCCTAGAAGGCTTGCGTCCAAACCGCAAGCCCTCTAGGGTCCGACATAACCACTCCCGATGGCCGATAAGGGTGGTATCCGTGGGGATTTCCGCGTGAAAATAAAAGGTACAGTGTGATTGTAACGATTTCTCGTTCATACGTTCACAACACCCATTAGGTTCCTGATTTTGTACATAAGTACCAAGTTATATTCCATTAGAACAAAAATCATTAATTCAAAAATTAACATCGGTAGCAAAAAGTAAATGCGATGTATGTCTAATTATACTGTTAACCTTGAGACTTAGACAGTTTTTTGTATGGATATTACAATTTCCGTTAACATCTCTACTGTTTTACTTGCTAAAAATATCAACGAACAACCAGGCGAACAGCGCCGTGACACCACTTTATGGTCGATATTCCACTCATACGCACGAAACGCTTTGTGGATACATTTACCATGCGTACAGCTAAGGAGTGGAATTCCCTTCCCGAGTCTGTGTTTCCGGAAAGCTATAACCTGGGAATATTCAAGTCACGAGTGGACCACATCGTCACTTACCATCATCAAGTGAGATAGTGGTCAAACGTAAGCCTATCTTGAATAAAAAAAATCACCACTGTATGGGGCTCCGTCGATATCGGCCTACTACTAGTACCTACAAGACTTACTACTTAGTCGTGAACCCAAAGTGTAAGCAAACTTTTAATACCATCAAGGTTGGCGCTCGGATACCAAGATGGGAGACTGATGCAAGTTTGTTCTTCTCTTCCAGCCTGTTTCGGCATCTCGTGCATGCATCCTCGGTGCCGGCTCTTCGGGTTTGGCCACAGCACGGTACATGAAAGAGTATGGTCTCAATTTTACTGTCTTTGAGGCCACGCGCTATATCGGAGGCATCTGGAGATATAATCCTCATATTGGTCTTGAAGAAGATGGTTTACCTACGTTTCCAAGCGTTTATAAAAATATGAGGTGAGTTGTAACTTGTTACAAGAAATTGGACATGTTTGGTTTGTATAACTAGGTATATCAGATGTGCCTTCTTTGTTTAAAATTGCACCAGCACCCAGAAGTTAATTGGTGGTATACCCTTCTCCTTTGATGAGACAAAGCTGGCAAACTACTAATGTGAGTTTCATACGAATGAACTACATCACCTCACAACGTCACACACACGACACACATTCGTTACGAATATGTAAATAATTTGGCTCACAGCACACCATTTGGCAGTTAGGTCTAGCATTCCGACGCGTACCTCCCTCATATATCTATTGCCATAGCGTAATCTGCATAATTATTATGTGTAAGGCAGCTAACATTCACATATTTCCAAGTTCATACAGCATTATCACAAACAAAATAACAGATAATTATATATTCTGATTGTATTGAGGCGGTCCTAAGACTGGAGACCAAGACTTATGCGACCTAGCTAACCTTACCTGCAAGACAATCGCCAGATTGACGGACATGTTTTGATGCATGCATTCCTTTCAGAGTTAGGAGAAAGTTGCCAGATGGTAGTGACTCTCATTAAAGAAATATAAGCTAAACTAAAAGCAGGAGAAAAAGTAAGCGGAACCCAGGTTCCGAGGTATGAGGCTCGATAATTTAATCAAATTAACCATTTGCAGAACAAACGGAATATCAGAAGTGATGGAATTCAGTGGCTTCCCGCTCCCAAAAGGTTTGCCTACATTCGTCTCAGCGACCTGCATCTACAAGTATTTGCAGTCTTTCACTAATCATTTCGACCTGATGAAATATATTCAAGTAAGCTTTTGTTGGATTTATGCCCGCCAGCAACCTGTCCTCACATTTTTTTATATAATTTTCAATGATATGGTACAGTTCCATAGAGGTGCGTTGCCCGGCACCTCCACGCGTACGCTCTGGGCAACAGAGACCACAGCGCCCCTCACTCGCAGGGGAGACACTATCGAGAACTGCTCCGATGCTCCCACGTGTCCCTCTGACTAGCAGATAGCACAACGTTTGTACTAAACCTCCTCCTGACTGTAGTTTCAGAGCTGGATAACCGAAGTACAGTGGTCGGGAGATAAATGGGACATCACGTATATGAAGTCTGATACCAGGACGAATGTGACAGAACAATGCGATTTTGTAGTCGTTGCTACCGGCGAATACAGCGTACCTAATATACCTCATTTCGAGAAACAAGAAGAGTTTGAAGGTATGTTACTCTTGAATCTAGTCTTATACCTAACCGATGTTGACCCAAATAACAAGTTACTAGAATAAATTAAAAACTAACATCCTAAATGACTTCTAAAGAAGAGAATTTGGTATTGAATGACAGCGAAAGGAACAGCGCGCGAGAGACTTCTAGTCCAGCAGTCTTGTGCAGTGGAGTTCTTGGGACTGGCCGCGCCCAATTATGTAGCACAAGACCAATGTCTTTGGTTAATAAATCATGATGGAATAATTTTATTTTATTTTTAGGAAAAATAATACACAGTCAAGATTACAAGGATGTTGAACATTTTCGAGATCTACGTGTGCTGGTGGTAGGAGCTGGTCCTTCAGCGTTCGACTTCGTCACACAACTGATCAATGTAACTTCTAAGTTAATTCACAGTCATCATTTCATGTACAAGTTGCCAGAGGTCTCTGGAAATTACGTAACGAAACCGGACATAAAGTATTTCACTCCAAGTGGCGCACTTTTTGTGGACGACACTACTGAAGAATTTGATGTTGCAATACTTTGTACAGGTATTTGATTTGGACTTTTCTTCGAAGAATAATATTAGTGATGGCCAGCAGTGAACTGCAATAGACTAATTGAATGGACCTATTATTAAATATGAATTATTTTGCAGAACTTTAAATTATATTAATAAACGCGCTTTTTAGTAAAGTCAATAGAAGCGACGGAACATTGCCCCTGTTGCAAGATATGATATAGCAATATCACTTATTTTTCCCTGCGGGTTATAGATACAATATGCCATTCCTGAACTATCAATCCACCGGGATAACAGCGACAAGGAAATATGTGCTGCCTCTATACAACCAAGTTGTGAACATTAATCACCCCTCCATGATCTTCGTGGGAATTGGAAAATTAGCTATACCCCCAGTTCATGACATACAGGTCAGCATACTTTTATATAATATTTTTGTAACCGTAGCTATTTAGCTGTTTCTTAATGATAACGTCTTTCTAAAGCAGTCGAGTTATTAGTTATAATGATTTTCTTTGTGGTTAAACACAAGCGTAAGTGTTGGTCCCATGTTGGGCGGCAGGATTGCGTATGCTACTATGGTCCAATAAATATTAGGAAACAAGTTCTGCAGAATATTTTTGTATAATTGTATGGCAGAAATAATTATGAATTAAAAATTACATACTTGAGATACGGTGGTGAAAACAACTTCGAATTGGCCCTTTATAAAGAACTCACTGTTACTTGCGTGTTCCCTTAGCGTGAAATGAAATACTGATCCTATTCCTGCAGTATAATCTATGTCCGTGCCATAATATATTTCATCCATATCCATGATACAAGCGTTGTTGCGTGAAAGAGTAACGAACATTCATATTATCCATCTACCCAACAATACTTTATTGAACAGGCCCGGTACTCGGCAGCGTTGGCGGCGGGCAAGTTCCAGTTGCCATCTCAAGAGTACATGTTTGAACACTGGTTCAACCACTCGAAGAAATTCAATATCTCCGATATCAATGATATCGGATATCTCAATACGGTGAGCTTTTTAAATTCAGCCGTTCATCATCTTATGAGCAAAACGAGCTGTTTGAAGCTCTCTCCTTTTCTTTGTTTTCCATTATTTTTTGTGTAGAGTACTAACCGAAATCACTAAAGTACCTACTGCCGTTAACCACTCCAGCAAAGCTTAATTACTTGTGTTAGGGGCGGGTTCAAGTCGGTAGTGTAATAACCGGAATTTGTACCTCTCACCTCTGACTTCTTAAGTAATAAGTTATTTTTCATATAGTTAATATAAGCATTTAAATTGGCAAGGTTTTTTTCCAAAATCTTGCCAAGTTAGATGCCGTGAACTGTGCCGAGAAAGAGTGTCGTCTGACCGCCCAACCCTAAAAAGAAAGTCTCTGCCAGAGCCTCTTGCGTTAATCAGCAGGTGTACCGGTAAAGTTGACTTGGGCCCCGAAGATCTGGATGGGATCCCATATGGGTCCATTACAACGAAACAGTCAGTATCCTTCTGATACCTTTATTTTTACTTTTTTTCAGGACGCATATTTAGATGACCTTCTCCAAGAAATAGACATTCCTCGACCCCCTCCGGTGATTGCGAAACTCATCAAAAACGATCTAATCTACTGGTTTACAATGTTTTTAAGCTTCCGAGATTACCAATACAACATTATAAGTGACACTAAATATGTAAAAACATACAATCCAATGGATGAAGTATGTCCTATCGATGTGTAAAGATAGGATAAAGCAGATTGGTGTGGGATATCCGACTTTCTATCAAAGCTACCTTACCTTTTGTTTCCTTGCAAACTCTTAGGAGCTGTGTCACCTTCTCACCCTTCACGTTTTTCAAATACTGTGAGTCTATAAAGTGTCTATTATGAGGCACTCGGTTAGCAAATGCAACTGATCTCATCGCCATCCAAGCACTTCGGGCATCTGGGGATATAAAGCACTTGGAAATATTTCTAAAACTCTATTTTCACAATTGTTAGCCAATGGTCAAATTAATTTAATCCTGCATCATTTTTATTAGGTATACAATATACCTATTAAGTTTCACTTTTTACTGAAAATATTTTTGAAATTTTGACTTGGCCATTACTTATGAGGCTGAAAATTACATAATATATATGATGATAAACAGGTAAAATAGAGAGTTTTTTGTCCTTCAATCAGCCTGTGGTGCCGGCATTCTGGCAGGTTGACTTGAACCCATGTTCGTCTTCCAACCGCTTAAAGAGCTTTTCTTAGCCCTTGCAAAATCACTTTTTAGTTAATTGTTTCTTTCATTATTTTTCGACTGTAGGTGCTATTATTGTTAAGAAAATAGTTTATTGAATTAGCATTATAATATATTGAAAATCTATATAAAAGTAATATGTTGTAGTTTTATTGCTATTAACCGATTTTTAATCAGACAGTCGCGGTCATAGGAAGGTATTTTGCATCGAACCGGCAGGCAGCAGTGCAGTGGCAGTGCGTTCGACTGCTAATTCATAAGTTGTGGATTCGATTTCCACTCAGTGCAAATATTTGTATAACTACGAGTAATATAATAGGTTAGTTTTAGGCTGTAGGAATATGTATAGGAGGTAGGACACGACGATATCTTCCGTCTGAGTAATCCGACTGGGGTAGTACCTCCGCCCTACAGAAGAACGCGGCCATAATAACCATCGTGTTGTGCTCCCGCCGTTAAGTAGGGTAGCCAGAGCTCACAAACCCCTCCCCTCCCCATCTCCCCAATCTGCCTCTCCAACCCAGCCCAAACTCCTCAACCCCTGGAAGGTCGGCAGTGCGAGTGTGACATCACTGACATCTCTGAAGTTGCACACGTCAATAGTCCACGTTGACCGCTTCCCAGCAGGTGGGCCGTGCGCTTGTCTGCCACCTAAGTAGTTTAAAAAATGTATATTTGCATTGGTCTGGGTATTTCCATATATAGTATTCACAGAAAATACATTATCTTTGTAAGCTTATCCGCATTCTAGAGTGTGGGTACACTCAAGTTAAGCGATGCTTACTTTACGTGCCTAGAATATGTTACTATTATTATTTAACCACACGAAAGCTTGTAAGTAACTATGGGTCATGTTTGTTACTCTTTTAGGCAAAAACGGCAAAATTGATTTGGCTGAAATTTGTAGTTCTTTTTTTTCATACTACGTAGGTGGCAGACAAGCACACGGCCCACCTGATGGGAAGCGGTCACCGTGGCCTATGAACGTGTGCAACACTAAGGGTGTCACACACGCGCTGCCTACCCTGAAGGGATTCTCTTTTTATATTGATTTGTTTTATCATGAGTTTTTCGGGAGCGACTGCCATCTGACCACCCAATTCCGAAAGCCTCGACCGTCAAACAGCAGTATATATACCAGCTAACAGTTGAAGTTGCCACTACGGCTTTTACACTATATCACTACACAATACATGGTTTTTTTTTTCGCCACTTAAACTGACTTAAAAATCGAATGCCGATTAGTGGCTAACTAGTGCGTGAGTGTGTGCGTGCCGACTTGTACGTAAAAGCAAACGGGCCAACTCTTGTGTTGTCAGATGTATTCTTCAACGCGTTCCACCCATTGGTTTGATACATTAATGTTTACAGAAGTGCCAAATAAACAGATGGGACCCCGGACCATAAACCAATCTATCTTGTAACAAATTTCAGCCAGATTTATTTAGCCGTTTTTGCGTGAAAGAGCAACAAACATACATCACGTACTTAATCCAAACATTCTTACAAACTTTCGCGCTTATAATATTAGTAGGAAGGAACCTCACCTATCCTATACTACATAGGATAGGTGAGGATATGAAGGATGTAGGTACCTATAGAGTATAAAAATGTTTTTTTTTATGTCGGCCACGTCAATATGACTTCATCTCGCCTGATGGTAAGCTAAAGGTAAAGTCTCAGGAAGGGGGACCCCATTACATACACCGACAGTGCCATAATGGTGGTCCTCAAATTGACGGCCTCATCAAATGCTTTTTTTCACGCCCCGCTTAAAGGACCCGGGACTGTAGGAGGAAGGAAACAATTCTAGGTTTTTATGGTGCGGCAAAGAAAGATGTATAAATAATGATTATATAAGGAGAAGTTATAACATATACCTACTCGTACATAGTACTACCTACTCAAGCTTTTTCGAGTTCACCGACCGGAATAGTAGGTGTTATGTAACTAAACACAACTCGAAGTCATAAGTTCGTAACGCAATCTTGTGGGCACATGGCCGACATGGTTATGTCATATCGCATCAGGTCAACAGTTGGATTAGGTACTCTTGCGCAGCTTTCTTTGCAGCCATTAGTTATGGTTTCCTGGTGAATCAAATTATATGGTTGGTTTTGGTATATTATAAAGAAATTATCTCAATGAGGATATGATTTCTAAGGTGGGATTAAAAGTATTTTTATGGAAAAGTATTTTAGAATGCAGAAAAAATATTGGAAGCCATTTTGAACTGATTCTATGCAATTAATTTGATGTTAAGTTATAGGTACTTAACATATATTTTTTATACTACTTAGGTGGCAGACAAGCACACTGCCCACCTGATGGGAAGCCGTCATGCAATTCCGGGACGTGTGCAACACGTAGAGGGAGGTTGGGGAAGATTGGAGGGCAGGATTAGGGAAGAGGGTTGAGAGTGTTTCTGTGCTGACAGCGCAGGAAACTGTGGCCTCCCCGCTGAAAGTACAGAATCCCTCCAGTGAGCTCTGGCTACACTACTCACCACCGGGAACATAACACATAGTTTCTCTTTTTCTTTACTACCCCAGTCGGACAGCTCAATTGGGACAGCCGTCGTGTCCTATCTCCATATGGTAAAAAGAGAGGCCAAATTTTCCCTCATACATAAATTTTATACAAAAAATCTCACATTGTATCGAATTGAACGGAAGCTTTGACATAGTAACTAGCTTAAATTTAATGAAATGCATAGTGTGTCACGCATTACGTAAGACCGCGGAGAAATCGATGTAGGTACACAAATAGAAACCGGTGTTCGCAAGTACTTGATACAACATAGAAATCCTCCTTCCTTTGTGGGTTGATTTATCTTGATTTTTACGAAAACGACTGCCGAATGATTCTCTAGAGAGCCCCTAGAGAAAAGCCTGTGACAGAGCCTCATCCGTTAATCAGCAGGTGTGCCGGCTTTCAGAAGACTTGTGGTCCTGAAGGTCTTGATGAGGCTCTTAAAGGAGGTGTTTGTTATGTTTTTTACCTCAGAACTTCTGACTGAGTGAATCGATTTTAGTGATTCTTCTTTCATTTGATAGCTGGTATCCTAGCTTCCCGTATGGTGCCATTTCAATTTTATCCTTGAAGTAGGTTTTTTTTGTAAGAATTATTATCAAATGGAATGACGCTCTGTAATTGTCCTAACAGATAATTATGACGATTTTATTAAAACTTTTAAATTTAGCTTTTTTATACAACTTAGGTGGCAGACAAGCACACGCCCCACCTGATGGGAAGCGATTACCGTGGCCTATGGACGTGTGCAGCACTAGGGGTGTCACACTCTCGCTGGAGGGGAGGGTTTGAAGCGTTTGGAGGGGTTGTGAGTTCTGGCTGCCCTACTTACCACCGCGAACACAACTCGATGGTTATTATGACCGCTGTCTTCTGTAGAGCGGAGCTACTACCCCAGTCGGACTGCTAAGCGTCGTGCCCTACCTCCATAGAATCGTCCTAGGATATAGAAAACAACACATAATTATGACAATTAGAACTTTGAAATTTTTGCTTCTGAAATTTGACTCACACTGCCAACTATTCAGTAATCTGTAGTTCGATAAAAAGCTAAAAAAAGCTTGTATTAAAAAAAACGTAGATAAATACCAAATATTTATGGTAAGTAGGTGTAGCTACTTGGATTTAAGTTTTGTGTAATTCATTTAGTCATTAGAGATTCGATGTTATCGTCACCGCTTTGGCACGATCCGTGAGCCTCATAGATTTCGGTGAATGGTTCTTGTGTACCTACTTATGTCCATGTTCACCATAAGAAGTAAGACTAATGCCCACTAGTGTGTTAACTGTGCGTCGCGCTGATCGCCGCTGATCGGCAGAAGCGCCATTTTTCGAACAATATTTTTCAACAATTTTTTTACTAGTTTGCAAATTGTGTTTTTTTAATACCAGTTATGGGGCATAGGCAGTGTTTCCTAATCGTGTGTGTTCTGAATTTGATTTTGGAAGTGGTTGACGTGTACACAGATGTAAGTCTGCTTTTTTAACCGAATTCAAAAAAGGAGGAGGTTCTCAATTCGATAGTATTTTTTTTCTAAAGTTTGTTACATCAGAACTTTCGGCTGAGTGAACCGATTTTGATGATTCTTTATTTATTTGATAGCCCGTGAGGTTCTATTTCAATTTGTTCAGTTAAGTCGGTTTTTTTTTAATTATTTTTATAAATTTTTAATTTAATACCAACATGCAAAATATTATGAAATATTCAATAAGCTATTTTTTTTAATTATTATTAAAAGCGAGGATCATACATTACTACTATTAGTATTCTTGTTATGCCCCTGGCGCCTGGCTCCTCTAAGCCTAATTCCTATTCATAGCAGTGGATTCACGTCAATAGAATGGGCGGGGTTCGGTATTCAGTTAGGCTATATCCAATTTGAATATTTATTTTTGCAGTAGTCTGGGTTTTAACTATACCTATATAATATGTATCTACAAAAACGTATCTATTACTATCCGTATTCTAGAACCCATAGAGGTACAAACTATGCTTGGTTTGTTTATTCCAATTCCAACTACTAAAATATACTTAATCAGATTTTTAAATATAATAAAAAACATATACCTAAGTTATGGTTTACATAAAAAATAGCAATATATCGATCCTCTAGAATTGTAATAGGCTGATAAATATTTAATTGCGTGTGTTAGGAGAGGGCTCAAGTTGATAGTGTAACGATCAGGACTCGAACTCGAGACCTCTCGATCGTAAGGCCGCATCCCGACTATTGAATGCTCTACATATCCTAAGTAAAGCTACAAAGAATTAAAAAAATATCACAAAATTTTTATCATTCATGTCAAAAGCGGGATCCACATGGCAAGGGTTAGACAGGTCTTGGTCAAGCTTGAACTTTGCTGTATGTTTGGTTGCAATTGGGTAGATTTTGGTCATATCTCCAGTCATATCTACCGTAGATAACTAACAGAGAGTAGAGTAGAGTAGAGATAACAGATACAGAAAAATGGTAACCGACCAATAAAAAGCTTTCCATGGGTTGAAATTTTGACAACGTTGTTACACTTACTTATTCATTTATTTCTAATCATAAGTAGGTGTAAGAAATTTCATGCGTTTAACTTTGAAAATAACTCAGACATCCATACAAACGTTCATCCCTTATTTTGTTACCTTAGTTGGTTAAGGATCTGCGTTGAATCAGTCATTCAATCGGTACAAGTATTTATATAAATATGTACTTATGGATAATACGGAATACCTATGCATCATAACTATAGATTCTAGATAAAATATGACACTAATAGGTACTGAGAATGGCTTGTATGCGTATGTATTGTACACGAATGTGCAAATGTATAAACCGGTCACTTGTTATTTACATTCTCAATAATCTGTGGAAACGGTAATTAAAAATGTATATTGTTTATTTATATATTTATGTAGTTATGTGTAATAATTGACATGAATGAATGAATAACACATGGACCCGACGGTATCTCCCGTCCGAAATGAGCTGTCCGACTGGGGTAGTACCTCCGCCTTACCAGAACATCGCGGCCATAATACCTAACCATCGAGTTGTGTTCCCGCCGGTAAGTAGGGTAGCCAGAGCTCAATGTACCCCTCCTCCTCCCATCCCTTCCTAGCCTCCCCACCCCTTCCCAGCCCTCCCCCTTCCCTTCAGGGTAGGCAGCGCGTGTGTGACACCCTTAGTGTTGCACACGTTCATAGGCCACGGTGACCGCTTCCCATCAGGTGGGCCATATGCTTGTCTGCCACCTAAGTAGTATAAAAAATTAAAAATAAAAAAAAATCACCTACTTATATGTATAAGATTGCCTGGTAGAGAATGCCCATGGCATTAAAACCCCTGTATGCAATTTTATGAAAAAGAAAAAGAAATAAATAAATAAGTCCGTTTAAGTCCGTAACTGTCATAGTAGGTATCACAGAATATAATAATAGTACCGTAGACCGAATATAGTATAGATAAGACACTAAACTTATAAGACTATTATATTCTGAGAGGCACGCTCAAATAAAAATTGATGACATGAGTAAGCGGGAAAGACATAATATCTACATACTTGGTAGGTACCTACTGACAGTATACTTAAATGGTATCGTACAGATAGTACCTGCCTAATATTAGCAGTAACCTTTAATGAGCACCGGCTCACTAAAGGTTATATAAATATAGAAATTCAAAAACTGTTTCATTAGATCTTTAAACACAAACTGGTCCCACTGGTTTATTCATCTTGTGCAAAAAAAATATCAAGGTTAGATTATGTTTTAATTTATTTAAAACATAACAAGCTTAATATTAATCTACTTATTCGATTTAAATTATTATATACTTAACTTAATTTGCGATAGAGCACTTGATTTCTACATTGCATTTATAAGACAATGCCCGTCCCGCTCAATGCAAATATTTGTATGCATAAATATTGATTTTCTAAGTATATTTGCATTGGTCTGGGTGTTTCTATATGTTGAATGTAGGTTTGATATGTATGTAATGTAATGTATGAAATATCACATGTAAGTATGTTTGCCTGCATTCTAGAACCGATATTGCAAGTTTGGGTCTAAAAACTCTGTGTAGTTTGTCCCAGTGTCTACTTATATTCTCAATTTTATCTCGGTTTTAATTGTTTGCACAGAACCTTAAATATTTTTCTTAAATAAAAGTAGCCTATGTTATGCCTTATAATATTACCCAAGTACCTGCCAACCAACAAATCTTGTCAAAATCGACATCATTCCATCGATTACCCTATTCGAACAGACAGAAACACAGATAAGTTTGAACGCACGCACGCACGCACACACACACACAACACACACACACGTAGGTATGCATTTATTTAAAACCTGTCATTTCAACTATAATTTTGTTTACTTGCTTAGATATTGATACAACCTGACCATTGACTCCACACAGAGGACATCATTTCTTGATTTAATTAATCAATCAATCAAGACAATTGATTCAATAAACTGTAGGGGAATTACTTATCATAAATACTTGCATGTTTTTTCCTCATCACGAGCTCACGACCAAACTTTTTGTAGCAACATCTCAATGCCAACACTACAATACAATATGGAACTACTTAGTTATAGGACAGCATCATTGAACCACTGTGATTCATCTTGGCTCGAGACCTTACCAAACTAGGAATTAGAAAGGAAACAAACTGTCAACTGCTAAGCCAGAGGTCGTGGGTTCGATTCAAGTTCAGTACAAATAAATATTTACATAATCTATGTCTATTTGCATTGCAGGCCACGGATAAAATCAAAATCAACGCTCAGATGTGTCGGTAATTTTATTAAAAATAGGTATACCTATCTACACATTTACAAAAAATATAGATATCTACATACCTAATACCAAAGACCATGATAATACTTATACCTCGTTTATTCTGATTGTAAAATCCATGCGAAGCTCTACTTAAGCAAGCTACACGTTGTCTCTGTATACTTATTAATTTATTACTAGCTTGGCCTGCATCTTCGCACGCGGGGATATGGATTTTTAAGATTTTGATTTTTATGCGCGGAACCCTAATTCTTAAAAAAAATTTCGTCCTAAAAATTCTACCAGTTTTTTTCATATTACAAACACACTTCAATTTTATTTACATATTTGTATATTGTTCTTCTTCTTCTTCTTCAACCTAGCGTTAATCCCAGTCGCATCCAAAGCTTTCACCTCGAAGTCTGGGGTCCGCTTTACCAGTCTTAACTGCGGAATCTGCGGATTTGGCTGGACCTCGATATTTTCCGTGAAGCGACTGCCATCTGACCTTCACAACCCAGTGGTGACATTAGGCGATATCGAAGCATTGCAGCTAGACCGTATTTGTATATAATCATTGTAGATTATTATTATGACTGCATGACTGACCTTGATCATACCATTCCAGCCGGTTCCAGCTCCTCACGCATGCATAATTGGTGCTGGCTACTCTGGGCTGGGTACGGCCCGGCATATGCAAGACTATGGCGTGAACTACACGATATTTGAGGCTACACGCTACATCGGAGGCACCTGGAGATTCGACCCGCATGTTGGCACAGATGAAGATGGATTACCTTTATTCACTAGCGCATATAAGGACATGAGGTAAGTTAAAATAAATGATAAATAAAATTTACATGCAACTCCCACTTGCGTTTAAATGTGGTTTGAATGCAAGTGGGATGATATTACACTTAGTGTAAGGCTCTTTCGTCCCACTATTTTTTTTTGTATTAAATGCAAGTAGGTCAACACAACATAATGTATTAAGGTTCTTATTAGTATCCCATTTGCATTTTTGTGAATTTAAAGTAAGTGGATCAACATAACGTAAGGTTCTTTCGTCCCTCTTGCATTTTTAAATATTAAATGCAAGTGGAACGACATATTCTAGTAAAATTTTTTCGTCAAGCTTGGATTTTCTCGGGATGACCTTCAGCCTATTTATCCGTTTAGAGGTTTAACTACTATTTAGCATGCTATGTTTTTTATTGTGAGAAATAATAACAACCCGCTAACACAATGTAACGATTATTAAAATAAATGACGAAATTATTTTCAGAATATATCTATTTAAAAACAAGGTCTGGTATTTTTACTTAGTTTTTTGTAGAATTAACTTCCTGAGATATAAATCTGATAAGAAACTGATTTGCTAATAGATTTTATTTCATAAAAAGTACCCACGTCACATACCTATGTGGAATGGAATAATTGAAGGAATGAGGTCCGAAGTTTAGAATCTAGAGATTCTGGTAAAACCAGTTCACAAGATAAAAGCCCTTTCTTTTTGTGCGAAAATCCCCACGGATACCTATCTGCAGCCAGCGCGGGCGGTTATATGTCGGAATCGAACCGACTAAAACCGCACGCTGAATCAATTTTGTTGACATCGTAGTACCCTAACGATCATAGAACAAAAAATATCTTCTACTCGTGCGGTTTCCGTGAACCACAGATTACCTAAAATAGTGTCATATCTAAAAAAGTATAAAATAAAATAAATTATTAAAAAATCTAAAACCCAACTGCTGATGAAAAGACCGAAACAAGTTTGATAACAGACCGTAGCCATTAATCTTCCGGTTATGATTTGCACTGCAGCCTGCTATCAAACTTCTTTCCGTCTTTTCAATAGCTTTTTTTTATACCACGTAGGTGGCAGACAAGCACACGGCCCACCTGATGGGAAGCAGTCACCGTGGCCTATGGACGTGTGCAACACCAAAGGTGTCATACACGCACTGCCTACCCTGAAGGCTTTTGATTTTTAATCATTTATTGTACCACGATTGTATCCTTGTCTGACGCCCGCCCTAAGAGGGACGCATACTATGGTAGGCAATAATTGGGGCTAATACATTCGGCTAAATTAAAACTTTGTATACAGTTAACTGATGAGACTTCCGTGATAGGTATTGTGGTTATAAAGAGGTATGGCGGCGCAACGCATGCAATTAGCTACAGTATAATAGTTTTTGCAGATAATAATATGGTTGAGTGAACTAATCAATTTTTTGTGGTGTTTACACGTAAAAAATTACCAAAGAACCGGCATGATGCGAACTGCTAGCTGTGTTGTGCTAATTCGGCGTAGTGTGTCGATTATTATAAATACAATCGCCATCGGTATTAGCTCAATACATACCAAGTTATTAACCCCATAGCTCTAAAACCTTTAATTGAAAATGTTTAAGTTGGGTTTATTCCGTTTCCGAAATTTCTTGACTCAGCCTAATACGCAACCGACATATATAATGTGAACCGACCCTAATCGGCAGAGAGCCTACAAGTATTTGTTGATGATAACTTAACCTTCGCGGGGTTTTTCCTATTTAATAATAAATCTGTAAGTTCATGGAATTCTTTATAAGGAAAATCTTATAATAATCAATCAAAATTCTCAAGAAATCGTTGTACAGTCAACAATAAAAGTTGCTGTACACTAAATTATTCATAATTTGTTTACACTTTTGATTTGTTTGGTTATTCTTGATCGCCTTGAATAATAATAAATAAATATTCTAGGACATTCTACACAGCGCTATCTAGACCCAAAGTAACATATCTAACTAGCTTATGTTGTGGGTCCTAGAATGCGGATAAACATTTTTTTTTAAATCCATACTTAATACTAATACCCAGACCAATGCAAATATACATACTATTCATACATATCTACTTTCAAATATTTGCACTGAGCGGAAACGAACCCGTGACCTCTACCTATGTCTAGAATGGTAGTACTTTACCGAAAAAAATGGTTTTCAGAACAAACACACTCCAGCAGACTATAGCATACCCCGGCTTCCCGTTCCCAGAAGACTCACCCACCTATCTCTCGGGAGAGTGCGTCTACAAGTACTTGCTGGCTTTCGCCAAGCAATTCGACCTGGTAAAAAACATCCAGGTAAGGGTTCTTTTATATTAATAGTTTACTAGCTTTTGCCCGCGGCTTCGCCCACGTGGATGTCGGTTATCGCGACCAAACATAGCCTATGCCTCGAGGTCTAATCTAATCTACCCCTATACCAAATTTCATCAAAATCGGTTCAGCGGTTCAGGCGTGAAAGCGTGACAGAGAATCAGTAAGTATAGTAAGTATGGATGGATAAAATACCTTCCGAATTAAAAGGTGAAGATAATTTTTGTATGAGCTCTACAACCTATCACTATCAAGGTGATGATCCCCTTCGGGTTGCGAGGGAAATGCCCTTTGAGACACTTTACCACCCCGGCGCTAAAAGATCCCCAGACGGTGTACGGCGTGCGGTTTTAGTCGGTTCGACTCCGATATGACCATCCCGCTGCCCGCAGAGGTGGCATCCGTGGGGATTTCCGCATGTAAAAAAAAAAGAGGATGGCCTCGGGAGACTATTTGAAGCGAGCATGGCGTGCTGATTTCTATTTATGTTTCAAAGTGTTGTACTAAAGGTTTTCATGTATTTTCAGTTCCACAGCATGGTGACTGACGTCCAGTGGGTTGGCGAGAAGTGGCACTTGACATATATGAAGGCGTTAACCGGGGAGAATGTGACAGAAGAATGCGACTTCGTGGTCGTTGCCACTGGGGAGCACAGCTCGCCTAATATACCCAGTTTCAAAAATCAAGAAGAATTTAGAGGTATGATAATTTAAAATATTAATTTATTAAATACTAATTTTCTGTAAACCACCTATATAGTAGTGTTAATAAATTTAATGTACCACTTACGTACGTAACGTAATCGGCCCTGGACGAAAAGTGGTACCTACATATAATGATGTGGCTTTTCAGTCACAAGGATGCGGCGTACTTCGATATTTTCCGTGAAGCGACTGCCAGCTGACCTGCACGACTTATATTTTTTTGCACTAAGTGGGAATCGAACCCGCGATAGCATAGTAGGCGACCGCTCTACAGCCACGCCACGGAGGTCGTCACTGTACTATCTTCTTCAACATTTGCATTTTGCGTGCGAATCGCCACATTTTTCTAGAGGTGTCGATTCGCACGCTAATATATACTTATTTGCGAATCTAAAAAAGACTAAATACTAAAAAAAAAAACATTTAAAAGGGTCGTTTCGCACGACGCACCCAAACATTTTGATGCGAATCGACCACTAAGCTAAAATAACTTTTCCATTTTGAATAAATCTTTCCAGGAGCAATAATCCACAGTCATGATTATAAGGACGCCGAAGACTTCCGCGGTCTACGTGTGCTGGTCGTAGGATCTGGGCCGTCAGGGCTCGACGTCGCCACACATTTAGTGAATGTATCTTCACAACTGGTTCACAGCCATCATTTCGCATACGGCACGTTGCCGGACATCCCCGGCAATTATACAAAGAAACCGGATATAAAGCACTTCACTCCAACTGGTGTCGTGTTTGTAGATGATAGTACTGAAGAAATCGATGTTGCCATACTTTGTACAGGTAAATTTTTATACTAACTAATTTATCGTCACAAAATAAATTAAATTTAGTGAATTATATTGCGATGTGTATTTTTACTGGTACTAAATAATAAAGCTAAAGATTTTTATGAAAGCTAATTCCTGATTTTCATTAAAAATATAGGTATACTCAAAATTCAGTCCCAGTCTAGTCTCGGTCTCATATCGATTTCCCAAGTTTCAAAAAAGCTATTCTTTTGATGGCAAGAAAGTTTCTTGCCCAGTTCTTAGGTTTGGTTATTATAGGCTTATTATTTAAACGGCAGTCGCTCCCATAAAAGCCAATTAAGTCATAGCATTACGAATTAGGAGAGTGAATTCTGGGCTCCAACGTTTACTAACGATGCTTTATATGAATAGAATTATTATACATTTCTCCACACATTTTTTGTACAGACTTTAAAGTAGGAATTTAACTATTTCTAATATTCCAGGTTATACATACAACTTTCCGTTCCTGAACTACCAGTCCTCAGGAGTGATAGCGACGAAGAAATATATACTGCCTCTGTACAAACAGGTTGTGAACATCAATCACCCCTCCATGACCTTCGTGGGAACTGGCAAATTCACCAGCGGCGTAGTTCGTGATATTCAAGTGAGTAGACTTCTGTATACAACATACACATCTTTAACAAGCTCCTTTTAGACCCGCGGGGAACCTCCCAGCAGCCCTCTAGAGGGCCACTCTCGCTTTTTTTTTCTTCTTGCGGCAATCCCCGCGGATATCATCCCTCTTGCTTACATTTATGATTATTGCTCCACTTCCTTGGGCAGTAGCGTGATGATATTCAGCCTATGATATATTATATGATTTTCTTCTTCAACCTATAGCGTTAATCCCAGTCGTATCCAAAACTTTCACCTCGGAGTCTGGGGTCCGCTTTGACAGTCTTAACTGCGAATTTGGCTGGACCTCGATATTTTCCGTTATTCCGATGTCCGAAGTCCGAAGTCGAATATTCGTATGATACTTAATTATTAATTATTACTTAATTATTAATAATAATTCACAAAATCGGTTCAGTAGATCCGGAGATAACTCCCTACAACGTCTCTAACTCACAAACTTTACCTCTTTACCTCATGATATTGAAGACTTTTTTTTTAACATATTTTTTTTGTTTTTTTTTAACAGGGTGAATACTCAGCCGCGGCAGCAGCAGGCCAGCTGAAGTTGCCGCCTCAAGATGAAATGTTCCAGTACTGGTTCGAGCACGCCAAGAACCTTAATTACAGCGATATTAACGTAATAGGGAATGATAGTATGGTAAGTTTTTTCTATACAAGAAAGAAACTACAAGTACCCTGAACCTCTTAATAATGATGACAATGTTTGTTGCTCAATCACGCCCAAACAGCTGAACAGATTTGGCTGAAATTTAGCACAGAGATAGATATAGTCTGAAATAACACATAGGCTTTTATCCATCGAATAGGAACCTGTGGGTCACGGGAATGGAATCAGTATGCTTCGCGGGCAGGGCCACGGGCAACTACCAGACCTACATAAGCCAAAGTGAGAAATGTACCTAGCGCTGAATAAATAGTAATCTTTACTTTTCTCTAGTAGCCATCCCTATCCATCTAGCCATCTATCTCTATCTATAACCATCTATATATGTTCGATTCCCGCTCAGTGCAAATATTTGTATGCATGAATATGTCTATTTGCGTTGGTCTGGGTGTTTCTATGTATAATAAGTACGTATTTACAAAAAAAAAGTATATAAGTATGTTTATCAGCATTCTAGATCTCATAACACAAGCTAGTTAAACTATGCTTACTTTGGGTCTAGGGAGCGCTGTGTAGAATGTCGTAAAATATTTATTTATTTATTTATATAGATATATGGCTATATCTACAACAATTGACAACAATCTAGACCCAAAGTAGGCATTACCTACTAGATTATACTATTGGTCCTAGAATGCGGATGAACAATCTAACATACTTTTTTTTAAATACCAGATACTGCTATCCAGAATCGTATGAGAGTGGATCTAAGTAGGTATAAGTGTAAAGCATGTATTTAAAACTGAATTCCTTCCTACTTCTCATTTCAGGCTCCCTACGTGGAAGCACTTCTTAACAATACAAACATCGCCCCCCTGCCTCCCGTGCTGGCAGCCGCAGTCGCAGAGAACAGACAGGACTGGTTCGCAGACTTGCTAAACTTTCGCGACAATCAATACACGATCATCAGCGATACTGAATATGTAAAAACGTACAAACCGACGAAGGAAGTGTGTGTTTTTGATGTATAAGTCGGACTTCTTAAGATACTAGCCAGTGTAGTTTTTAGTGATATGCCATCATTATCCGGGTAGATGCACAATGTCATATTTACAAAATGACATTGTACCGCATTACGGCATTTTTTTGCAAAATGTCATATTAGCAAAATGTCGTATTTGCAAAATGTCGTATTTGCAGAATGTCATATTTGCAAAATGTCATAATTAGCTATAAACGTCACATTAGCAAAATGCCATTTTCACGTATGGACAATTTTTCGAAAACTAGATCACAGAGTAAGTCAAAGGCTTTTCCGGGAGCGACTGTCGTCAGACCTATCAACCTTGAGAGGTACGCCCTGTTTAGCAGGTGCAAGACTTGCAGGTGAGGTTGGTTTGGGCCTCAAGGATGTTGGCAAGGCCCTATTAAGTGATATATTTATATAGATGAATTATAAATAGAAGAATACCTTACCATAATATAAAATATAAGATATTTGGGTTGCCACTTCCCAGCTGAAATTTTTTAAATATTTTTTTTATGTTATGGCCTCTTAAGGCCATAGTATTTCAAGCAGAAGGCCAATCTGTTTAGTTATTGTAACAACGACAACTTAACTAGCGATAATGTATGTTAATAATATATTATTTTTACAAAAATAAACCCCCAAATTGATATAATAGTTTTATTGGTCTGGCACATCTCCTTTAGGGTGAAGACTTTCTAGTTCACCTAGGAATCGAACCCGAGACTTCAATATCATCTACTGATGTCTCGTATCATATGCTGACGAAATAGTATAAAAGTACAAAAATCTGTTAACATGAAAAAGCATTTATTTCATATTTTTTGCTATCACAGGTCATTTACAACCAATATAGTGTGATCAACAATCTGACCACAGCAAAATCAGGTCAGGTCATGGTCAAATTAGGACATTGATTCCGTTTGTGTTATTACGCTGACACTAAAAATGTCATTCAACATTACATTTTATTAACATGTCATTAAAATCTAAAATTAAATGATATTTTGTAGAGTAAATGTTTTTTTTAAATAGTGAAGTCATTTTTGTGACCGTAGCATGTATGCCCATAATAATGGCAGTGGTATTTTCTTGATCATATAACACGGGCATTGCTTATTGCTAATCTGATTTCTAACGTTGAATAATCTAAGGAATATAAAAAATATATTATATACACATACTTATGTATACTTGACTAAATCGTAACAAGCTTTTATGTCATCCATAAGATTGCTTTACATTTTTTGAGTGAACTATGTCCACAGTGGTCTCATGACATGTCCTTAAATCTAAATCGTAAACGCCCAGACAAAATTTGTTCTCTGGCGCTTTGAAAAAATCCAAGCCTCTTCCTATTTTTATTATCCATCCGGAACTTAAACTGAAATAGAAAAAGGTTGTATGCTTAAAATATTTTCAGGAGCCTTAAAAGGATTTTTCTTTCAAAAAGGTGATTGTGAACTATTTATACAGTGTTAAGTTCTTCATCAACAATTGTCAAAGCTATATTCAAAGTTTGTACCCCTCCATACCCTGAGGAATGCCAGCACTGCCATCGTCCATTAATCACCAAGTCCTCACTCAAAAGCACTATTTCATATATTGAAAGAAACATTGCCTTAGCATACTTACGTTATCTGTCTGTCATGTAACGTTTCTGAGAACTTAATGTTAAGTTGTACCCTATATTTTGACAAGTCACTGGCTAAACTTGAGAACCACTGTCTCTGGTCACCCTCAGTCCGACCATCTTTTGATGTGATAAGTTCAATATGTCTTAAATTTGTGCACATTCGTACTAGCAGCTCACACAGTCTGAGGAAGTTCTGACACTGGAAAAAACGTACACATAAATTTTATTATCCTGATTATAAAAAAAAATACTCAGTGAATATTACATGGTTACATCCAAAGCTTTCATCTTAGACCTACGGTATGCATTCCATCTGTTTCGCTTATTTTGCCAATTAGAGAAGTGACTGCTATCTGACCACCCAGGCCATTATTAACATTAATTGTTAGTGAATTAACTAATCATTACTTCAAAGTAGGAGAAACAACATTATAAATTTTTGTGACCTGTGTTGAGACAGGTGGTTGTTGAAACTTATGAAAGTGGTTTAGGGTTGAGGCAGGAAAAGAGTAAGGGTATGATATGTAAAGAGTAGATAACTGAGTTAATGAGTGATGCTCTCTAACATAACAACACAAAAAGAGTAAGGGTATGATATGTAAAGAGTAGATAACTGAGTTAATGAGTGATGCTCTCTAACATAACAACACAAAAATATTTAAGCATGTAAATAATTATCTTGTCTTATCATAGAATTGCATGTGGTTGTTGTCTTATAGAATACCAAATGCATAATATAGTATTTTTTTATATAATTTAGGTGGCAGACAAGCACACTGTCCACCTCACAGAACAAAGAAAAATCCTTAGGACTAGAAATCGTATGGGGGCGTGTTTGTGTCGCCAAAAACCTAAGTGTAATTGCATTTACCTCACACATATACACTTGTGTATGTGCACAACGCAGGCTAAAATAATCAAAAAACAAGTTTATGCGATTGATTTTAAGGTTTATTTTCCTATAAGTTTTCACGAAATATTTACTTCAATATTCTAGAAGTTTCTATACCTGTCCAATTCAGGATGCTAAATGATAATTTTGACAGTTCACGTCTATGAAGTATCGTATTTTTATATACAAAATAATACCTCTAAAATTATCGTAGCACATGGACAAGTACCGCCCACTTTTCATAGTGAAGCGTCTTGCAAGAATTCAGCACAATTGACTATGACACACAGGAATCGAATGAATCGAACTTAAATTAATTTATTGAAATTTTTAAGTACCTACTTATCTACTACAATTTTTTGTAATATAGCTAATAATTATATAATATAATAATAAAAGTGGCTAAGTATAATGCAAGACATAATTACGGTAGGTACCATAAAACTTCTCTTTTATCATTCTGAAATAAGTTACCTAAAATAATAAAAAAATAAATGCTTTTGTGTTTTTATAACTATCGATTCCATATTCTACGGGAACGATAATCGAAAATCGATTAGATTCATTTTCGATTATACTATATGGGGTACACTACTTAGAGCTGTCAAAATTATCATTTTAGGTAAGTTTGTGAAAAATGTACGACAGAATGTGGTGTCCGTATTTTGAGTTAAGTTAATTTCATCCTTACCGTTGTTATATTTAAGGACTGATTTGCAATACAATACAATTTTAGACATCTATTGGTGAAAAGCAAAACTATAATGTACATTGATTTTGCTATTGACCGCTAGATGGGGTATTATTGGGATAAATAAATGTGTACTCTATTCCAACGTGGCTTAAACATAATTTTGTTGTATATTACTTTAAAATGGGGGCAGATTTGATGGTACTCTGTAAGCATCATTGAAGTTTATACCTTGTCAAAACGTACTTTAAATTCATTTTCAGTAAAATAAGGTGTGTAGTTCTGCTCTTCTTATATTTTAAGGTAAAATGTATGCAACCAATAAGACGTCCTATAAGTCTGTGTGAGTGTATTTTTTGGCGACAGCTATTCCTTTGTATTTTTACTTAATTACTACTTCTATGGTTTTTTAATGTTCTGTGGTCCACCTGATGGGAAGCGGTCACCGTGGCCTATAGACGTGTGCAACACCTGGGGCGTTGGCCAATGTATAAAACTGATTACTTTGGACTAACTAACCTGGTGAAAACTTCGAATATAAGGATCTTCAACAACAACAAATTCAACATCTTCATCAAGAAACCTTCCAAACAACGTCTTATAACTATGCCCTGTAGAATTGTTCTCTATGTGGACCTGTTCATGAAACTGTCCAGCATCTTTTTGTTGCAATACTAATTTTTTTATTGCTTCAGCTCTGTTCATGTATTCTTCGACTTTTTTCCGCAGATATCTTTTAGTAGAGTCATCGTGTTCTCCTGTCGAATCAATAAAGTCAAAATTAAAAGATATATTGTAAGATTTTCAAATCATTACCCCATAGAATAAGTGTAAGCATTACCCTTTATTTTGTCAACTAAGATTTGTAGGCCTTCTTGATAACATACTAAAGCTTCTGTATATCGTTTCTTAGTATCTAATTCAACTCCACGTTTGAGAATATTCACTGCAGCACTTTCAATGTTCATTTTGTATATAAATAGAAAATAAACAGTGGTATAATCTCACTTTGTGAAGTCAAAACGTCAAAACAATGAGAGAATGAGACAAAATCAAAATAATCAAAAGTCAAAAATCAAAAATGTCAAGTACCAAACCAAACCAGCTTCATGAACCAAACCAAAGAGTATTTGTTTTGTTTCTTCTGGAGAAAAAATATTATTTTTAAGCATACAAAATTCCCAAATAAGTAAACAAATATCTAATACTAACTAATATCAATAGTATATCAATAAAAATGTGATTATAGCAATAAATAAATAACACTTTTCTCCACGGATCGTATCGCGGTATAATAGAGTTACATGATGTAAACCAACCTTAAAAGACACGACTATCTGTAAACCGGCTTCGTAAACTATACCATAGACTAATAGACTACATTTATCTTTTTTAAACATCAAAACTTGTAAACATGTCAAACATGTTACATGTTATTTTAACTTATCCCATAATATAAATTGTTCACGTTATTATCATGTTATTTTATCAATAAGATAATCTATCAGGGTAGTGGACGATTTGTTTTTAATTTTCATATGGGATCTATTTATATTAAACTGTAAAAATGTCGAACCAACTAGGGCGCGTAGTGTCCGTAATTCTTCAAAGATATTTTGGTGATATCGTACAAAAAGTTGGCGATGATCTATACCAATATGGTAACAAACCTATCGGTATGATTATTAAGACTACTGGTCTTTCTCGAGGACTGGTGAGTACATAAAACACACATGATTTTAAAAATGTGAGGTTATGATTTTATAAACATAGCAGCCCTTAAGAAGTTACTTCATCATTATCCTCATTACGATTTCCTAGTTGCATCCAAAGTTTGCACTTTGGAGCCCGAGGTCGGCTTGTTGATTTTTATTGGTATGTTGGCATTTCAGGGAGCTCTCAACCCTAAGAGAAACCCCTGTCCAAATTCGGGCAAGGATGAGAAGATTTCATGAATTTCCTTTAATAAAAAAAAATACCATGTTTTTGGACGAGATCTATCAATAAAATTGATGCCATTAAGAATGTTATTTTATGAGATTCTAATAGAGAACTAGCTAGCAATTTATCATAAACCTTTAAATACCGATTTGTTTCTTTTTTAAACAAAAGAATGATTGTTTTGAAAATTTGCTGTCTATATTATTCAAAGTTAAAATTGCACCCTGTATATTAAAACATATTATCAATTTCAGGTTATAGAAAGCCTCCGCACACTATTGAAGTTCGACATAGCAGCATTTGAACCATCTGCAAATGAATTGATAGCAGACTATAAATTGGTGCCTGAAAATGTGCTATTACTCATCAGATACCCTAGGTAAGGAAAACCTATGCTGTTTATGGCTGGCATCTTAAGGCAGCCAAAATTTCCTGTACCACATCTCCTCGCCTCACCTCATTGCCTGTACCTCACCTCACTTTTTCCCAGAAACAAAAATACTTATGTGTAATTTTGTGAAATGACAGACTTCCATACAATCATTCATCCTTGGTTATATACTTTTTGGGGTATAGTTGCTAACATTCTGTAAATAAAAGTGTTGTATACTCGTGAAATAAATTTGAAAGTTTAAAAATCCCTACAATTCCCATCCTTCAAGCCTTTCCCAACTAGGTTGTAGTTGGCTTTTCAGTATGAAGTGACTGTAGTTTCACAATCTCTATATTTATACCCTAATTCTATCACACGCAAAAACCGCGCCAGGACGTGGAGTTCCGGATTACAGCCCAAGAAACCATACCATACCCTAATTCTATCTCCCCAATCGTCCCCAGAAGTGGCAAGTATTGTGGTAGATCGTCTGTCCTGTCCCCAATATCCCAGTTGGAAATAAATAAATACATACATACAATACATACAGGTACCTATTACAAGTGAAGAGCAAGTATGGCAGTGAAGCGGAGTTACTGATAGAGGAGCTACTGCAGCAGGCCACTTGTACGGCAACAGTTCTGCTAGTCACTATCGCTACCAAGTATAAGGACGATAAGGTACTTTTTCATCAACGTGCATCGGAGAGGTTCAACTCGGAGCCAGAGGTCTGCTTACTTTTTCCCCTTTTGTTTGACATATATTGCTACTGACCGCTACGACAGGATTCGGGTTTGATTCCCGCTCAGTGCAAATATTTGTATGTGTGAATATATCTAATTGCTGGTCTGGATGTTTCTATGCATTTTATTATTATTTACTTTGGGGACGCCGTTTGCCGGACGGGTGATCAGCCTCACCTTTGTTAGCCATTTCACCCATTTGTTTCTATGTATAATGTGTAGGTATTTGAAAAAAAAATGATATAAGTATGTTTATCCGCATTCTAGAACCCATAACACAAGCTAGTTAAACTATGCTTAGGTCTAGAGAGCTTAATGTAAAAAATACTTCGGTTGGGAGGAACTGTGTTCAAGTCCAAATATTTTCAGGTATCTTTCAATCAGCAGTTGTACTGGCTTGTAAATGAGTTTTGCTTGACTCTGAGAGTCTTGGTGGAGTAGCATGCATCCAAATATAGTAGCTAATCTATTCTTCTTCTCTCGTGTCAATGTTGCCATCGTGGTGTAGTATTTGGTTTCACGGCAATGCTACTTACGGAGAGGACTCGAACATAGGTATCGCTCTTCGAAAATGCTGACTAAATCCCTCCTAATCTATTAAAACTAATGCACTACTGCTAATTCTAGTACCTTTTTCTTGCATATCAAGACGTTATTTAATGAAACTTCCAGGAAAAGAACATAACAATCGTGAAGCTCAAAGACATGTTCATCAGCCTGGCCACAGCTGGCTACATCCAGCAAGCACCGGTGGCAGAACTGAAAGAAGGCAGTGAGATCCCCACACTAGTGCCGGTGGCCACCATCGTACCAGACTTGGACAGCAGAGTACTGCAGCAGGTTATGAACGCTGGGAATTTCAACGATGTTAAAGACAGTAGGTGTATATTTGTTAACTAGCTGTTGCCCGCGCCTCCGCCCGCGTGGATTTCGAATTCCTTAATTTTTTGAAAACAAATTATAGCCTATGTTACTCCCAGATATTGTAGCTTTCTATAGGTGAAAGAATTATTGAAATCGGTCCAGTAGTTTCGGAGCCTATTCAAGACAAACATACAATCAAACCTTTCCTCTTTATAATATTACTAGCAAATCGGGACCCGGCTTCGCCCGGGTGTGAATTCCGGTTTTCCAATAAAATATAGCCTATGACACTCACAAATGACGTGGCTTTCTATTGGTGAAAGATTTTTTTAAATCGGTTCAGTAGATCCCGAGATTACCCCTTACAATTTAACAAATATACAAACACACAAACTTTACCTCTTTATAATATTAATATAAATAATATCAATATTATTATTAAGTATATATTAACTGTTGCGCCTGAGTTGGTTTTTTGTTTTACACAGAATCCTAAGTTTTGTTCTAAAATAAAAATTGCCTATATGCCTTATAATATTCTCTATCAACCAGTGATTAAATTTAGACTCATATTTTAATACATTTCAATGTTTTATTTGCAGATATTTATTGGAAAGTAAACTACGACAGATTTCATCAGGACTTCAGAGATGAAATAATGATAAAAGCTATCACCAGACGGATTGATGAAAATGGTATATATTTTTTTTATACTACTTAGGTGGCAGACAAGGCACAGCCCACCTGATGACAAGCGGTCGCCATGGCCCCATGGCCCATTGACGTGTGCAACGTTAGGGGTGTCACACTCGGAAGGGGGGGATTGAGGAGTTTGGGGAGGGTTGGAGGTAGGATTGGGGTGATTTTTAGGATCCAGGACTGTAGGAGGGAATTAAACACTTGCGCTGGTGAAGAATTTTATATCCTATGATTTTTTTTTATTTTTTGAGATTTGGGCGATTTCTAATTTAAAATTCCTACTACTAATTTTTTTTATTGTCCCTTACTTATTATAAATTTCCACTTTCAGCTGGGGAACTGATGCGTTTCCTTCTAGAACAAATGTATCTGATATCTCCTGCGTGGGCGCCGGAATCGAACGCGGTGAGCGCGCTGGACGTGCGTGATCGATGTTGTCGGGCCGCCACGGACAAACCACTGCTGCAACAATATTTCGACCAGTACTTGAAGGTTTTAGGTATGGAATATAATGATAATTTGATGTAAACTAAAGCTGCATCATTTTTGAAATATCAATCTTATTGCTAGATTACTTGATATTATACAAACAGCCCGTTCCGGCATAGCATAGGAACTAAAACCTAAAAGTATGATAAGTATTTTTATTTTATTTTTATTAATTATCATGGTCTTAACTAACTCGATTGCAATGCGGCCTATCAAGTTAATGGACCTTCAAAGAACTTTTATACATTTGGAAACCCTCAACGGGTACCACCTCACTAGGGCTAATGAAGTGGTTATGTTGGGATTGAACCAACTAAAACCACCCGTGTTCCGTATACCTGAGTCTTTCACCAGGTACTCTGGTTCCCTAAGGAGGAACTCCCCAGGTGACCATCAAGGAACCTAATATAACACACACACACACACACACACACACACACACACACAGTGAGTCTCGTCTTAATTGAATTTCGTGTTTTTAGAGGAGAGTGGGGACGGCTTCATCCGCAAGAGTGGCGACGCTACAGGCGGGCAGTACGTGGTGCGGCCGCGGCACGCAGCGCTGCAGCTGCTGCACGCGGCGCTGGACCACGTCGTCACCGAGCGCCTCGGCTCCAAGGCCGCCAGGATCTTCCGGTAAGTACTGAGGTGGTATGTTGGCTTTTACGAGAGCGACTGCTATCTGCCTCTCCCCCCCCCACAACCCCGAGAGGAAAGCCTCCTTGGGTTGGCTTGAGCCCCGGGGATCTTAAAAGGAACTTCTTAAAAATCAGGTGTGGAGCCCCCAAACCGTACCTACTGATTTTTAAGATGTACATTCAGTATTAAGACAATATAACTGGTTAATAATAATTGAGACTATGCCAGCTTGTAGTAAAAAAATAAATCATTATGTTATCATAATACATACCTAGGCGTACATATTTTAATCAGATCCAGGACGTTTTGGAGAAAGGCCAGGTCAAGAGTACCCGGAACCGGCGTGCATGTATGAAAACAATTATGAAAGTTGAAGAAGCGAAAGGAGTATGCCAAGATCGTAGCAAGTGGAAAGATGTTGTCTCTGCCTACCCCAGTGGGAAAAAGGCGTGATTTGTATGTATGTATGTATGTATGTTATCATAATATCGACCGTTACAGACTAGTACGTGCAAAGAAGTTCATAGAAGAAGAGGATATCCAGAAGAACGCCATGCTCGTGAATAAGGAGTGCAAACAACTCACCTACAAGCTGTTGGAGGAACACTTCATCAGTTGTCAGGTCTGTAGGATTCACTATTTAGACCTACATTATTACTATAGCGTTGTTTTCGATTACATAGTAACAAACAAACGTACGCCTATCTTGAATTAAAAAAAACATCCGGGAGTTTCATCTCTCCTTCCTTTTATTATTATACTAGCCTACGCCCGCGGCTCCGCCTGCGTGGATGTCAATTTTCACGTTTTTGTTACTATACCTCCGGTACTCAACCGATTTTGATCAAACATGCCTAAAAGTCTAAGTTTGACCAGACCTCTCAAACAAAAAAAAACTGCATCAAACAAAAATCATTCAGTATTTTTTGCGTCCAGCAGACAAGAATTTAAAAAAAAATTGTGTTCAAAATCGGTCATATAACCAAAGACCATGGTCTTTGATATAAGTAACATAATCAAGAACATTAGAAATTTCCTTGTACTTAGCTGGACGTTTCATTTCGAACGAGCGGTTGTCTCCAGGATTTTTGAATCTCGGCCGGCGGTCATCTCTCTCGCACACTGCCTAAAATTGCCATGATACGTTAAAATTTCCCAATCCAAACCTGTCAAAGTCAAATTTACGCAAAGGCTGAGTTCTTCGGAGCTTCATTTTGATTCTAGTTGAGCTTTATGAAAATTCACAGAACACCGCACATATCAATTATTATTAATTGAGTAATATTTATAGAAATTAATAAAAAAATTGACACATATTCGCTTCTTAGATTGTGGGTGACAGCCATTTTAATAAAGAAGCAACACTGTTTACCAAAAATTCGTAAGGTGACCAACCATCCGTATTTTGCGGGATAGTCTCCTACTAGAAGCTCCTGCATTGCAATAAATACATAGCATAGTCCCACAAAACGTCAAATGCTTGCCGCACGTTTACAATATCCATCATAATATATTACAATATTAACTGTAGAGAGGTCAATTCTATACATCCATACTAAATTATTATAAATGCGAAAGTAACTCGGTCTTTCTGTCTGTTACGCTTTCACGCCTGAACCGCTAAACTGATTTTGATGAAACTTGGTATAGGAGTAGATTAGACCTAGATAATGAACATAGGCTATGTTTGGTTGCGATAACCGACATCCACGTGGGCGGAGCCGCGGGCAGCAGCTAGTTGAATATATTTAAAAAATAACTACATATTGGGAAATAATTAGTGATCGATACTAATGCAAAAAATGCAATCAGTATTTTTTTGTCTTTCTGTCTGTCTATCTGTATGTGCACGCATGGATGAAAAACTACTGGAGGGATTTTGATCAAACTTGATACGATTATAGTTCATACTTCTGGGCAACATATAGGCTACTTTTTATACAAGCTGATATACCCATGGCTTCACCCGCGCTTCGTTTTTAGGTCGTTTTTGGTCATATCTCCGGTTGTACTTAACCAATTGCAAGCAAACATACGATAAATTTTGAGTCTAAGTAAGACCTTTCTAATAAAAATTCGTTCAGTACTTTTTACGTCCATTGCTAGGAAGCTGGTCATATTAAGTATATAATTTCAACTTTGACGCTTATTATTTATTGCTTTCTAGACATAACCTATACCTACTCAAGTAGGTATTAAGTTATCGTTTCTAAAAACCACTACACTTTTTTATTTGTTCACGACTGTACATACTTAGACCACGGTAGTATAAACTTACTGTATACAGGTTGACTCAAAATATTATTATATATTTATTATTCTTCACATACAGACAGATAGAAAGACAAAAAATTTACTGTTTGCATTTTTTGCATTAGTATCGATCACCAATCATCCCCCAATAGCTATTTTGTAAATTTATATATGCAAAGAACAGAATTGACCTCTCTACAGTTTTATTATAAGTATAGATCATGTATTTGTCTTATTTTGTTCCTTAAATTTACGAAAGAAAGTATAATAATGGGACAGGGATTCACCTGACGATTTTTAAAATTCACATTATCTTTCAAGTCCGTATCGATTCATTCGTTTTAATCGACCTTTTTTAACAGGTCACCTCATTATGAATATAAAACTGACAAACGTCAAATGTTACCTATTAATGTGACGCTACTATAGGAAACACCCTTTTGTTGCTACTCTGTCGCATTGGGTTTGCCTGTAATGACACTGTATGTATAAAATAAATAAATACATAATCCTTCATTTAATGTCAATAATTTATTTTGTTATTAGGTACATGCTTACATAAGTAAGTCTCAATTAATAAATAAATAAGTTACAAAATTACTGTTACAAAATACCATTTATTTTCATGAGCATAGACGTAAACTACATCATATATCCCAACCTTGCAATTAAACATGGTCACCGCAAAGAAAGGTACGCAACCCAACCAACTAGATGGAGACACTGCAATGTATGGCCTTGCAGTATCCATTACTTTTAATATTCTTGAACATAATCAAAGTATTTTTTTTAAATATCTTCAATGTACAGACACAGTCACTTTACAGCTATGATAGTATAGATAAATTCTATTCAATCATTGTCTCAGGTCGTAAGTGGAAAGTAATGAGAAAATCAGTATTTAAAATTGTTTGTTTGTTTACAGCCAATGAGAAAAGCGGCATCTGCGGGAGGGATGGCAAAAGCAGTTTACTTGTATCACATAAGGTTACACGAGGTACGTTTTCGACTATGCAGTTACTCATGAATTACTAGCCTATGCTCGCCGCTTCGCCCGTGTAGGTATCGGTTTTCTTGGTTTAGTTGGTCAGAGCATTCCTCCTGTAAGGGACTGGTCACGGGTTCAAGTCCCGTATTGAATGATCACAATAGTTAACATGCAATTGCTTTTAAATTTCATTGAATGTGATCAAATATGTTTTACGAAATTACTGAACGGATTTTGATGCGATTTTTTTACTTGAAAGATCACGGTCAGAATTAAATTGACGGTGGAGTTGCGGGGAGCGGCTAGAACTATTGTAAAATGTTTTTTTTTCCAATGATGACCTGATTTGTATTTTTTTATTATAAAAATGGTGTCCCTCCCCCCTGCCGGCAGACGGCGCAGGCGGCGCAGGAGATGGTGTACCGCGCGCTGCACAACGCGCTGTGTCGCGGCGCGGCGGAGCGCGGGCGCCACGCGCGCCTGGCCGACAAGCAGCGCCGCGTGCGCAGCATCGTGCACGGCATGCGCCAGCGCCATGAGCCGCAGCACAACATCGACGATGTAACCACCCCACCCCTCTTATATATAACGTACTCAACTCCCACCAGCGCTGCCCAACTAGTTATGTCGGGACCGAACCGATTGAAACCACACGGTGTTCCGCCCCCGTGAGCCTTTACCGGTAACCCCGGGTACACCCTAAGAAGATACTCCCTAGGAAGACGTGAGACACGTACCTTTACTATTTTCGGGCGTGAAGGGAAGATAGACACCACCCCTGTCAGCCATTGGAATCGGTTATACCACACAAATATTTTCGTTCTATAAGGTTACCCAATAAAACCGAGTGGGAGTACTCTCGCAAAATCTTGCTCATAAAAATGGTGCAAAACGCGAATCTGGTGGTGACATCTCGATGAATTATTTCAATTTTGAAGTAATTAATAAACTAATTTTTCCTTTATATTTCAAATCAGAAACAGTCAACTTCCAACTCCGGTCTAAGACTTATATAAAGAAGAATTTCAGTTATTCAGGGCAGGTCCATATAACTCAGTAGATTAAGCTGTTTCATCTATATTACCGCGAATTCAATGCCCGGCCTAGATGTTGCCTTTTTCTATTTAAATCTAGGTGAATTCCAATTCAATTTGTTTTTTTAAACTCCTCAGGTGGAAGAAACCCTGACTCCACCAGAACTGGCCGTGCTGCAGGGCGTCGAGAAGCGCCTCAAGCAGCTCAGCGCTGCGGAACTCGAACTGGATAAAAACCTGTTCATATTCAAATGGTACTTCACTTACCCCATAACGTAATAAGAATGTACTCCTATTAAATGTACTGTTAAGTTTTATTTAAATAATGGTTAGTTACTTTTGTAATTATTTATAGGACAATGTTATTATACAAAACGTGGATTTGTATTTGAGCATCCTTCACATGAGGCTTTAAACTCTTTAAGATTTCATGAAAAAATTATGTTATTTTTTTTCCTGTAAATAAGCTAATTTAAAAAATTTAAAAATACAACTTTCAGATGATATTTGCATTATCAGTTGACTTTACTGACTAGTATCTACTTATCTACTAGTTACTAAGGTATTCTGCCAGTCCTAACTTTTTAGTGCGTCAGCTGTTGTTGCTATCGCCCGTGAATTACGTGAACGAAGTCTTAATATTCAATGCACTGGTGAATTTGTTACGACTATAAGTAACTCAATCCTCTCAACTCAAGCCCCTCTGTGAAGGATGCTTAAATGCAAATCAACGCGTTGTATGTAGGTACTACATAGTATCATTTGCTTTTGTATTTTACAAATCTTTAATAAAATGAGAAATGCATCTCGTCTCGTTTTCATTTTTTAATAATACCCAAAATGATTGGAATAAGGGTAGATAGATGATGAGTATATTAATGCTAGAAAACATGATAGGTTAGGAATAGTGAATAAAATCTGACAGGTTATGTTCTTAAAACTTTATTTGACCCCATTGAAACTCAATAGTCATTCAAACAATGTACAACCTATAGTGTCAATCGATTATATTATCATAGAACATATTCCGACTAACAACACGAGCAATCGTCACACAGAATTAAATGAAAACAATCATATGGCTTTATACTTTGAAGCAAATTAACAACTACCCTCACGTCCTGACGATCAATGAAAACTTCTGTAAATACCTAATATTGGCAGATCCACTGAGAAAACTGAAAATATCGCAATTCTTACGGTATGGAGTAACTAGTATGATATGAGTTAAAATTACTAATATAGGTTACTACCCTTAGGTGTATCTTGAGGACTGACATTTGAATGGTAAAGGATTTTCGTATTAAAAAAAAATATAAACCTAAACAGCATGCTTATAAAATTTTAATGATCCGTCATCACAGGCATAAAAATAAAGGTGCGATCGTCTCAAGGTCTATTTCTATTTGTCTCATACACAAATCCTTTATCGTGCCGTGTCGCAGTCAGCGCCGACCCTAACGCTGTAATACCATTTTTAAAATTATTCCTAAACATACCCGTACACCAATCACTCAGTTACACCGTACACACACCGTTTTCTTTTTTGATACTATTACGAGTAGGTATACTTACAAGAAATTTTATATTCGGATAACATTATTATTTGCTCAGTTTAGCCAGATTCTTGTCAAAATCATTACGTTCATGGAAATACTGAAGTACTTGTCTGGTGTCATTTAAATTGAAGGTTTGAAGAGATAACTGATTGACTTTACTCTCTTACTGAACAATCCCTGGTAGCCATGGTTGATTAGATATTATTGCATATTTCTCTACTTCCACGAACCTGTTCGATGTCTACTGTTATTGAATTACAAATATCCTTTCCTATAGTCTATTGGTAACAGCTGTTAGAAATGATGTAAGGAGATGGACGCTCTTAAGGCCATGCGCTGCGTTAAGCATGCGCCAGTCGCGTGCACACGCTGTGGAGTATGCCGCGAACAAACTGCGTGACGAAGGACCCGCCTAATGCAGCGTTGCTCTTTTGATTTGCACACACGACTGGTGGAAACTTAATGCAACATACATCCTAAGATTATATTATACAGCTGATAAATTGTTTCCACTCCTTATTCTAAGTATTCAGCCCTTGCCTCTACAGAATACAGCGATATTTTCCGTTAATTTAGCTCCATTACACACAAATCATTTCCTAATAAATAATTTAGATAGTTCTCTCTGTGGATCGAACCGTAGAACATTTCGAAACGAAATGACAATTAATCAACATCATTATAATTATGAATTAATATTAACAAGTATATAGATTATGTACGTACGTTAAACATCTGTTATACAGTGACACCTAATATTTTTATATTAATTTTAAGTATTCCAGAGATCTTCCGTTGTGTGACGAGCAAAGATTGTAGTGGAAACTAGGGGTAACCGAGGGTAGATGGGTATTATATAAATATTCTCCTACCCTCGCTTATTAAATACCATTAAATCTGGAACTGTCAAAGGGTTTAGGTTTAGGTAGAAGTGATTCCGAAGCTGCTTATAGACAATGTTATATATTTTGATGATTGCTTAGGAATAAAATATAAGTAGTATTGTTTTAAGCATGTTAAAAATTGCAAATATTCACAAGATATTCGTATAGAATTTGCAGTAGCAGCAGGTTTGTATTTGATTTATTTATTTGTGTTTGTTGTGTTTGATTTATTTGAGGTATACAAATTTTATTGATAGAGTAAATTTTATTAACAGGGTAAATTTTATTGGGCCTTAACTTTAACAAAAGCTTCACTCTGAGCGTGTCGCTAAGTGACTATATTTATTTCAAGTTGCATAAATTATACCGACAGTTATGCAGCTTGATATAAATTACCCACATTTAAACATCTTGTATTTAATTAAAAACATAGTACCGGTACCCTTTATCAGTTTAAATAAATCTTTGACGATGGTCACACAACGTTCGTAAAGATATTCTTCAAGCTAATTAAGTTTTACACTTACTAGATTTGTCTAAATTAAAAAGTTGATAATATTTACACATTGTTCATACCACAACCCGATTTTTTATTCCATCATGACTACACAAAAAACGCCTATTATCTCATCAAAATTATATTTATTCACACTTAATTTAAGTTGAGAAAAAAATGTATTGTCATTGAATTTAAAAACTATAATATATAAAGGAATGACTAGCGACTTTACCATCTTTATCATATCTCTAGAATCTAATGATATCAAGTGTCAAGTGGAAGGTAGGCAGAGAAGGTATAATTACTGGCAAACTTCTTAAACTGCCCGCGCTCTTTTGCGTTCCTACATTAAATAAAAATTGTTCGTTACGATTCAAAAGATTCTGTTTTCACACATTGATACGTTGTAACAACGTCGATAATGGTGAAAAGTTACAGCAATTGATTTATTATACGTTAAGTTTTATTTTATAAATATTCTAAAGATTTCTCCATTAAAAAGACAAAATATTTTTTAGTTTGTACAAACGTATATAATTTTGTGCGCATTTAATAGCATTAAAAATGTATGATATCGAGGCTGTGGTACGAAAACACCCAATATTTTGTTGTCAGATTATTATTTTACGAACTATTCTATGGAAATATTAAAAATACGGTGAAGACATCGACCTATTTGCTAAGATATCACCTTAATGCGTACGAATCGACCTACTATATCCGACTATACATACTGGAGATGTTTACAAAAGCCTTTATTTTTATTAACTATTTTATTTTTAAAGTAATATTTAACTTAAACAAGCGTTTGAGTTGACGGAGAAAGTCGTGAAACATAGGAGCTCTATGTTAGACAGTTTAATGAGTTCATGAGTATACGCTACGAGAAATCGTTACGATCGTAACGTTTAAACTACACCGATAAATCGATACGTGTGTGCTTCACAAAACCTAAAAACTGTTTTTATTACACACACGCATCAAATTATCGATACAGCTTAAACGGCATAATATTAACTACTAGTCGTAGCGTGTGTGTCTTCGTGTTTCTGAAGAAGCCACTGCAAGAGAGTTACCTTCGCTGATCGCGTTTCGTGGCAAGCGTCTAGCTACTTGAGTAACAAATTTCTTGCCATGCCGCTTCTAGACCGACCCCGGTAGGAGAGGTCAGACCCAAGAACTGCTAGCTTGACATCGTAAAAGATAAAATGCGTGTCAATAGTCTCACTGCCAAGGATCCTTGGCAGTCCATTAAGGCCATCATGCTAAGTAGAGAAGTTAAAGCCGGAAAGAGAACCTTGGACTACGAAATGAAAGCTTCGAAAGCAACTGAGAGCAAAAGATCCACTTTTCGTAAACTAAACTAGCAGCGCCATCTATGTACACAGGAAATAAAGCGAAATAAAATTAAAAGTGCAAATTAAAATTGTATTTATTTTATTTAAAAACTAGGTATTTTATACAACTTAACAAAATACATACATACAGACAGACATTAACTAAACAGAGCAACCAAAATAAAATCATTCATGCTGGCATCGTGACCTGAGACCAACTCATATTGCTGCATTCATTCCAAAGATAACATATTATGTTGGTCACACATTGCGTGTGGGTTTCATCGTTTGGCAAGAACTATTTTTTCAGTCGTCTCTCATATGCAGATCACGTCATTATAACCATGGGGCGGAACTAACAAGTTATCGTTAATTAAATTGCCTATAAAACCAGCCATAGGCATCAACGAACAGTTTTCGACAGTTCTACGGCTTTAGCCGAAGAACTTCTCGTATGAGATTTTGTGTCAACTGCGCTTTTGGAAAAATGCTGTATTGGTGCTTGTAACGTTATACTAAGGGTACAGAAGTAGCAGTAGCAGATATTGGACTGATAAAAATTGTGTTTAAAATGACTCATTGGTAAAAGAGACTCGGTTCTACATTTTACAGGCAGGGGGTGCTACACCATAATATAAATATTATTTTAGTGGAACACTGCCCCTACATTGTCTAACCACTGCTCTAAGCCCCTCTTTGGGGGGAGCACGAATTTTCTTTCGTATCGAGTTCGTAACGTGTGCGAAAAAAATTGTATGAAATTTGTACAGCGCCCCTATCGTGCGTAAAAGAAACTGTACAAACCTCATAATAATTTCTATCGCACACGTTACGAATTCGATTCGAAGGAAAATTCGTGCTCACCTCCTGTTTACACTCCGTAAGGAACAAATGAAGCAATATATCTGTATATCAAGTTCCTCTAAATTAATACTGTAATTGTCTAATGAGTTATGTTCTCTACGAGTTCTTTCCTCCAAAATGTATGTCTGAACGAGTAATTTATTTGTACTATCACAAAACATTGCGCGCTTGCTACGGATGGTAAGTTGAACACGAGTTTATTTTATAAAAACATATTTTAAACTTATAACAAAAAAAGTAATGCAGGTATTCAATGACAACTCAATTAAGCCAATTTTACAATAAAAATATGTTTTTAAATTACATAAAATGCCAAAAAAGATATATATTGTAGAACTGCATGTGATAGGAATCTATATAAATAATAATATATTTACAAAAGAAATGTGTGTAGGTACATACAGTAACGGGTAGTGGCGAATGTCTTCTGAACTAAGAGGTAAAACGACATCTATTGATTGGAAACGGTACCTTTTCTATAGCTTGTAGGTATATTGTAGGCATGAACCGACTTCATAAGCGAGACATTTAAATATTTCGAATTTATTCTAGTGCTTTTATACTAAAATTTAACATCCTTGAGTTCTCCAGTCGCCGTGCAAGATACATAGTGTTTAGTCCGAGTAAACAATATGTATGCGCTATGACGATGCTCCTATCACGTCTACATCTAGCGCAGTAAATAGCATAATTTAGATTTAAAAAAAAAAAACAAATATATTGCAAGAACTTATCACAAACAGTAATAATGAAAACGTCCCTTATTTATTACTTACTATTTACAATGCAAAATAAGGTAGTTTATACATTTCGTTTGTTTCACTAAATAATTTGTCATTAATTTTTTTGTATAAATATCTCGATAATGTAATATAATTTTTTATAATGATGGCCTAAATAATAATACTAAATGTTTGTTAACGAAGGCGTTTGCCGGGATGAAGTAAATTTGAATGGCTCCAAATCCACTACGTCCAGGGACTGAAAACATCGGTTTGTTATCGACAGACCTTATTCCAAATACCTTCTCACGTTAACGTATTCGGCAACACGATATCTAAAAACGAGCTATAATCTTACGCGGTGAGATATACATTATCGTTTCATGAAGCTATTCATAATTTTGACATTTGAAATGAAATAGCAATGATTGTACACTTGCGACGTTTTCAGACGAAACTTTCTGTGCGCTATTACATGTTTCAATAATTTCGTTATAATTCGTGCATGATTGTATTGTTTCGTAATTAACTACTCAAATTGACAATAAAAGATATGAGTGAGCTACGAAAACGTTTAATTTGTAAGACTTCATTTAAAAACATCACAAGTTTTGTTCTGGGCGACATGGTATCCTGGCTTCTACACTGAACACATTTGAGTCCGTCCCCCGGCACGGTGCCACCTGTCTCACTCGCTCCCACTGCCGCGCGTGTGTGCGTCTCTATCGCACTCGGAGCCATTACAATATGCAGCACGACGGCGAACAACAACTGCTTGAGCCACCTTTACTTTTTTGCCTTTGATCTGAAATATGCAAAAAGTATAAATTAATCTTTGTATCAAATCAAACTAAATAGGTATATTCATATTCTATCCAAATAAATACAAAAAAAAAACAAATAAGATGAGCTAGAGGTCTAACGTAACGTTATCTTGAATAAAAAAAAAGAAAAAATTAAGAAACTGTAAAATACCAGATTTTTAGTGATTGTATAAATAACAAAAAACCAACTTTAAAAAAAAATGATTTTATTTGGAGGTAAATCTCTAGAACGGCTGGGCTGATTCTGACGGAACTTTCATAAGCAGATACTTAGGCTAATTCAATTATAGAAAAATAATTAGGGTTCTGTGCAAAAAAATTAAACCCAAATCTAATTCCATCCGGGCGTAGTCGCAGGCACAGCTAGTATTATCTAAAAAGGTAGTGAGATCCTAGTAAGTTAAACAAGGTAAGGACTTACAGGGTTATTAGGAAGGAAGAAGGGAACAGGGAGGGGGTTAATGGCTACATCCATCGCACTTCTGCAAAGTAAATCTTGATTAGTTATATAAAATTATGTCTATAGAAGAATGTATTATTTAATAGTATGGACTTATTGTTGTAAAAATTAAAGATACCTAAATAACCATGGTCTGAATTGGATTTTCAATAATGGTATGGTGGTATGGCGGTATGGTGTGGCCCATTGAGATAATATTAATTTTCAATTTCAATTTCTTTATTTTTCAAAATAGTGCAACGTAATTACATCTTTTTAACGTCAAAAACTACTTAATACTAAGTTTACCACCGCTTCCTAGGCGCTAGTGGAGCAGAAACGGCGCAACAAACTCCACTGCTGCATTTTCAGACGTCAGGTAATACATGGATATCTTAAGACTAAATATGGACGAATGTACATTTTTGTCTCGTGTCAATATAAATAAAGGTACCTATATAAAAACAAACGAATACATAAATAAAATTACATTCGAATAATGATTTATTATGTACCTAGTGTTTTTGAGAATGTTCAACTTCTAATGTTTTTAAAAAATACTAGAAAAGAAATCCCTTTTTAAAAGCTATCACATTCCATTCTTTTTATTCAGCAAATAAACAGTTCTTTCAAGTCTAGTTAAGTATGTCTTTATAGAGTAGCATAATTTACCATAAAATAACTCTTTGAATTTACCTAAGTGTAAAATTATTCGAATTGTAAGTTTAAATGGGCATACCAAGCGAATTAATATCAAATTATAAAAATAAATGTGATAATATGGGCGTACCCAGTGATGGGTCTACGCCCTGACACTTCTGGCCATTTATCGTCCATATTTATTGCCCAAAGTGACAAGGCATAAACTCATTATTATTAATATTAAATTATTATTATGAATAAATATTATATTATGGGCATACCATGTGAATTAGGCTCGGGCAAGTGTTCGCGCGGGACGAGGTGCATGACGGTGGTGCGGCCCATGGGCAGGCCCAGCGCGCCCAGGGTCACGGAGCTGTGCAGAAATCGGCCCTGGTAGATCAGCCGCAGGATCTCCGCGCGCGACACGCATTCTGTTGCCCAGTCAGCTGGAATTCACATACAAATGTAACGTTAATTTCCAACAATAAAATAAATATTTCTTTTATATTTTTTATTTTTTTAAATATTTATTAAAAATATTTTATCATCAAAATAATACTTAACATTTATTGTAAGTGAATAAGATTCATAATGGTTAGTAAAAAAAATAAGAAAAATAACCAGCATTGCCAAAAATGTACTTAAAAAATAATGTTAATAATATAAAATTACAAAAATTTAAATCAAATTAAATATTAAAGTGAAAAATAAAAAATAGAATTTAATGAAATCAAGAATATTTATTATCGAAAAAAAGGCATTGAAGAATATAATTACCAAAAAAACGTTAAAAACATATAAAAATAATAAGAAAATGGCAAAAAGCGATTTAGCACGCTACTGCCCCCAGAGAGATTTGAACTCTCGACCCCTGGTTTACAAGACCAGTGCTCTAACCCCTGAGCTATGGAGGCGGATAGTCAACATGCTGTAAATGTCGATCCGTATTGAGTGTGCCGTCTTCACACACACTACGAAGCACTCATACAAACACTAGCGTAGCGTATGAGATACTACGTAGTCGCACAAACCAACAGATAGATGGCGTTGTGCGCAAAAACAGATCGCTTTTCATAATTCGATAATAACAAAGACCTAATAATTAACATATTATACGAAGACATAATAATTAACATATTGTGGTGTATTTTCTTATCGTTTCAATAGGTATATTAAAATAATATTGATTTTTATCTTCTTCAATAAGTTGTAACTTCTGAATTTGTCTATATGGACAATAAATAGAAGTTATTTATGTTAATTCCATCAGGTGGGCCGTGCGCTTGTCTGCCACCTAGGTACGTAGTATAAAAAAAATTATCCTTTAGGTTTAGACTATCCAATATTGTAAGATAACCATCCAAATGGTTTACTAGGTAAACACAATCTACCTAAAATTAATTGATACCTTAATCGCGTGCTACATGGCACTACCTATTAGGTATTTTACGTAGCGAAGGCTGTTAAGCTAATCCTTAACCTTTGTTGCATAAATTACCTCCTACGTAGACTTAGAGAATTTATTAAAATACAGATAGGGTCATTTCGCCTGTTTGCGTCCACTTAGCGCAGTTGGCAAGTTTGACGGAGAAAATAAAAATGTACCAGTACTAATTCCAATTAAAAGTTTATTTAATCTGTTCATAATATTAGTCTAGTTTAAGGTAACCTTTAGTTTTATTCGAAATATCTTGTAGTTTTTTTTCTAAAAATACAAACTTCAGAAATAGGCGATTTACCCAGTTCGCGTCCATAAAATCCAATTTGCGTCCACCTGTTGGACCAGTTTGCGTCCACTGGAAATTTGAATTTTTCACAGGAAATTTGACTTTTTCACTGGAAATTCACATTTGAAAATGTTAAGAAGCCATTTAACAACCTTGTTTTTTACCATCTACTCCTATTTTTCACGTGGAAATCTCTACGGTTACCACCCACCAGTGGGGGCGTTATGTTGGAATCGAACTGATTAAAACCCTACGCCATCTCGGGTTTTCTAACGCCAGGGTGTCGCCACCGCCACCTCAGCCTGCTTCTGCTAGGTTGACAGGTGGCTCCACGCGTCATCCCCAACCCTGCACTCATGGAGGACAAAGTTCGTTGAACGACCTCTGACGCCTGAGTCGCCTGCGCCTGTTGTGGTCGCCTCTCCCAGACCTTTTCCGTCGCCTCCTTCTCGAGCATGACTTACTCGCAAAGTGAGGCAGCGGCATCGCCCGCCCGCTCTGCAGCATCGCTGTGAGTCAGACTCTCAGTGAGAGGACTCCCACTTCGAGGGCCACCACGAGGGCTCGCCTCGACACCTCCTACGCCCTGCATTCTGCCAGTGTGTGCATCCCTAAGTTCTAACTTGCATCACAGTGATGACATTCAGCCGTTGGCAGGAGCCAACGGCTTCCTGATCAGACACAAGTGATCCCCGAAGTATGTGTTCATGGAGATCACCTGCGTCAGGTGTAACGAGAGGCTCCCGTATGGGCTCTCTAGCCAGTCCTTATGATGGTCACCTACTAAACCTAGCGCAGGTTCTGTGCCCGGTTTCTTTACTCCATCTGGTCTGCGCCCACTGATTTTGTCTTGTCCATATTGTCGTTTTGGGAATAGCATATTTGTCTTACCGATTTCTGCTTCTCTCGAATTTCACTCAATGCTTTCCTTAAATCGTCTTCTGTGTATGTTCTTTATCCTTCTTTCTTATATTAGCAGTAGGAAATTAATTTTAATAATGGACGCGATTTGTTCTTGTCATTATTCCCTGCAGGTATAGTTTGCGTCCATTGCGGACGCAATCTGGAAGTTCTATAAATTCAGTGTAGTAATTCGCGTCCACCTTATTTTAATTGGTAATTATAAAAAAAAATTGCAAATTCATAATGAATATAATTCCTTTTATCATTATCGACGTCTAGAAACAGCTATGTATTCAAAATACACATAAAACAATAAAAGATTTGCCTTCAAACGCACCGCTGTCCACTACCTTTTTTCTTAAAATTTCGCGGATTCGCGCTCTCTCGTTGAACAGCCGTCACTAACTATTTTTTTACACAGGATTGGTTGGGCGCACAGAACTTTTACCTATGCGTACGTGGCTCTTATACAATGAGGTATTGGTGGTAATGACTTTTCGACTAATTGATGTGTTAGTATACTTAATTTCGAGAGTTTTCAAAGAGAGGTCCGTAAAATGGACGCGAATAGGGCGATGGACGCGAACAGGCGAACTTACCCTACTTAGAGGTAGTTTAAAATGCAGTCTATTCAAAAACATTAAAATCAAATTTAATAAAATTACTTTTACGTGAATATTACACATCAAAATACTTACGTAGGTTCTTAAAACTGTTCTAACAGATTTTATCGCAAATTATTTTGCGCTGTTTCATTATTAACACTACTCCTGACGTTTCGGTTACATATCAATAGTCTCCCCGTGACCATAGCTGCTGTAAAGCACCCGAAACTTACGACACATTTTCGTCGTTATTAATCCACTTTCCATCCCTATTCGTCGGCCAGTCAGCCCCGGCCCTAAATCAGCTGCCACCAGGCGGCGCCACTGTCTAAGTACGCGAACGACGACGGTATCTTGTGAACGAAACGTAATGTTTAGTTAGTGCACGATAAATATCTACTATCTCCTTCGCAACCAATAAACTTAACTCTTTATGTGTACTTTCGGACTGTGAGCTCCGTAAGGGCAAATAGTTAATACGCCTATATACAATTCATAGTACAGTCAGCATCTAAAGTAGATAATAATCAGTTCCAGATTTTAAAAAATCTACTTTGAGCAAAACAAATTATATTTTCAATGAAACGCTTTTTCAAATATTTAGTGGGCTCTGTTGAAATATTTTTAAAACTTTGATTACTACTTTGGTACTCTTTCCGGTGGACTGGTCTCTGGGGGGTATTTTTCTACCTACCTGCCTAAGACGGTGCGTGGTTTAGTCGGTTCAAATCTGACATAACCAGCTGGCCGTGTGATATCCTTGGAGATTTCCGCAAGATAAAAAAAGGTATACCAACCCACACCTACGTACCAGATCTGTTATTTTTATTGGATTGCCATCAATATTTTAATTTTGGCCGGTTGGTGGATTGGCTCATTTCTGCACAACACGGTCCAGATGCGAATCGAAAGTTTTCTTTTACCGACTTCAAAAAAAGAGGTTCAAAAAGTGGGTTCCTCAAGAGCTAGATACGTGAGTGAGTTATGAGCGAATAATTTAGGTAAATATCTTTAATAAATGCTTACCGCAAGGATTTCCCCTGAGGAAAATAGATTAGGAAAATATATTAATTGTTATTTATAGTGGCATTTTTAGTGTTTCTTGAAGTTGTTTTTTTCTTTCCAAGAGATAGATAGGATTTTCCTTTGGTTTTCCTTATAAGTAATGAAAGGGGATATCCCTAACTATACATGATTAAAAATAAAGATGATCTATGTATGTAAATAAATGGGGTTTCCATACAAAACAATTTAATTGCCCAATCACGTGGTAGATTTTCGAAAAGTTAACATACTACGTAGACATATTTGTTTAAGAATTTCATTGATATACCACTCATCCAGCTACTAGTATTCAGCAGGATAGAGACCCAAACTAAGCACATGTTATGGGTTGGGCTATGGATTCCTGACAGCGGTTTTTTTTTAAATAATACGTATACCTACAAAGAAACAAGAAACACCCACCCAATTAAATGCAAAAAGATAATATACATACAAATATTTGCACTTATCGGGAATCGAACCCGCACCCTCTGACATAACAGTCGAATTCACTCCAGCCATTTTACAGAGGTCATAATACACAGGTAATAAAAATTACATACGATTGCCAATAATTGCAGTAATCATTCAATAAGTGTCGTTTACACGTGCGCGTGCGCAGTAACTCGTGCGGTAACTGACCTCCCACAACACATGTACGAGGATGCATATATGCGCTTAATTGCCCTTTTTACTCTCATTTTTTTATATAGCGTGTCTGCCATATGTTCCATAACATGTGCCTTTCATTGGATCCAATAAAAGTATGTCATTACAATGGGAATGTGGGCCCATTCCGATACTTACGGCCGAAACAAATTTTACTCTTTAGATCCAAGGGACCACAAAAAAATGTCAGCTCTGTGGCGGAAAAAAAGGGGGTTGTGCATTCGATTGCTAGCTCAAGTAGGTATTATGCGGTGCGGGACGGAATCCCCACGCGGTATATCTGGGCTACGGGTCGGCAGCGTACGGTTTTAGTCGGTTTGATTCCGACATAAGCACCCTCGATGGCTGACAGGGAAGGTACCCGAGGGGATTACCGCACGAAAAAAAAGTCTAGTACTTACTCATTATGATATTACTAGGTTCCGCCCGCGGCTTCGCCCGCCTGAATGTCGGTTATGGCGACCAAACATAGCATATGTTCATTCTCGAGGTCTAATCTACTACTATACCAAATTTCATCATAATCGGTTCAGCGGTTCAGGCGTGAAAGCGTAACAGACAGACAGACATAGTTACTTTCGCATTAATAATATTAGTATGGATGTCACTTTACATTACACGAAACATCTACAGAATGGTTTCCCTATAGTTGAGTCAATTTAATAGGCCACATTTGACAATTCATCAAAATTCAACATCGCAACCTTGTAACGGCCCGCCACGGTGGGCATCAAATTATATATTTTTCGTTTTGTTAGAACTGCACAATTGCTTAACTTTTTTCAATTACTATTACATATTTATTGTAATAATAACAGATACAAGTAATTTTACGTTTTGCTTTCACCAATAAACCATTCTAAACATAATAAACAATTTCTGATCTAAAGAACTGAACGTCATTACCTTGTCATTACAATGTTGTGTCAGTTAATCCTTTTTGTTTTTAAACACTAGGCATGTCACTCTAAATATCGAAAGCTGATAAGTAGAATCGAATGCAATGATTACTTGTGAAGAAATATCATCATAAAATTAATAACCACGTTGTGACAAAAAATTTACTGATTGCATTTTTTGCATTAGTATCGATCACCAATCATCCCCCAATAGTTATTTTGTAAATATATTCAATAAACAGAATTGACCTCTCTACAGTTTTATTATAAGTATAGATCATGTACTTGTCTTATTTTGCTCCTTAAATTTACGAAAGAAAAAATAATAATGAGACAGAGATTCATGAGGATTTTAAAAATTCACATTATCTTTCAAGTCCGTATCGATTCATTCGTTTTAATCGACCTTTTTTAACAGGTCACCTCATTATGAATATAAAACTGACAAACGTCAAATGTGGCCTATTAAATTGACTCAACTATAGTTTCAAATACTTTGTATGGTTTGCTTATAAGATATACAAGTTGATATACAACTGTTTATACAATTATAAGGTAATTTACAAGGTAAATTGGCGCTCACAGTTCCAAGGAGATTGCCAACAATGTTACAAATAAGGTCTATCTAAGTGAACATGTTGGCAACATTGAATTTCAAATTTCAAAGGACCTCGTGAACCGCATTTAATTGTTTTGGATCTGTGCCGATGTTTTCTATTCTATGGAGCCTACAAGTTGGGGTCTCCTTCCTGTCGACAAGACCAATTACCAGTTGGGACACGTTTATATGGAAATCTATAAGTAAAAAGTAAAGTTTTAAATAAATATGGCGTTGTGGTATTCTGGGACGGATCTGACTGACATTAAAATTTAGTATAGGGATAGATAATATTCTGGAATAACACAAAAGCACTTTTTATGCATATAATTCCTTTAAAGTTCCCATGGGAAGTGGGAATGGGGACAAAATTTCACACAAGCGGACTCACCGGTGACAGCTGGTATCAATATAAAAACACTTACATAAACCTACTCTTTTACCCGATGCAAAAACGACGGGGTTTTGTAAATTCAACATGTCAGTTTATAGCATCATTGCTCCCGGATGAACCAATTTTGATGCATAGAATAAAATCACAGATCTAAGTCGCGTTTATAGCTAATAATACAGTAAATTCACAGATTCTCCCCTCTCTCACCTAACCATCCCGCTGTTCGTCCATTATCAACACAGCCGTGCTATCTCCTGATTTCCATAAATGTTTCGATCACACTTCCCTGCAGCCCCCCATCCCCTGGTTAATCCAACAAGGGATATTTATTGCACCCCAAGCATTGTAAATAATTGTCAGCATTGAAATACAAGCCTTTCGGAGGAGATTGACGTGATTGATTCAATTCTGAACCAATTTCGAATTAAAACTAGACAGAAGCGTCCAAAACTAATCTCACTATTGCAGTTAGATTGAATTCCAATATACAGTTAATTTTAATACGTTTGTTAAGTCACTCATGCATGTGTGTACCGGGTAGGGTTGCCAACCGTAGCATCTATCTATCTATCTATCTATCTATTCTAATACAATTGTATATTAGTTACTATGTCTGTTTATTTTTATTTTAGATATAAAAAATAACTATTCTAAACACATTTTTTTTAAATATTTGACTCTTTGCAAACTAAACTTCAAAAACTATTGAACGGATTTTGATGCAGTTTCTTAATTTACAAAGGTTTTAGTCAGACTTAAAGTTCCCTTAAGCGATGTTTGATTGCAATTGGTTTAGTCGAACCGGAGATATGACCTAAAAAGGACAACACATAGCTAGGTTGTTTGTCCGGGAATAGCTTTAGGTCGCGAGAACGGGGTCAATATTTAACGCAGGCTGAGCCGCGGGCAACAGCTAGTCATTTGTACCTATAGTCATATGTAACAATTTACAGTGTATAGTATTTAGTACCTTCGGGCCAATTGTCGTACACGTGTATTGCGATGTCGCCCGCTGAATCAACGGGAGCGAACACGAACTCCTTCGTCTTGCCGGAAACCAGGATCAGTCGAAGATTTATCTGAAACAATAAAAAAAATATTTAATAACCCGCTACATAGCTAAGAACATTCCCGAATAATGTGCCGCTCAAAGAAAAGAAAAAGAAAATCGGTTCATCCGTTCGGGAGTTTCGATACCACAGACACGTCGAACTTAAAACATCCCGTTGAATTTACGTCGGGGGTAAAAAAAAAACTATGAATAATGATTCATTATGAGATTTATGAATATAAGGCTGGTGAATAATATAAAGATAACAAACAAACAATATTCATAAACAGTGAAGAATATAGCGAGAGGAAACTGATACTAAACATACCTAACTGTCATGGAAGACAGTACAAAACATAAATTAGAAAAAATAAAACATTAAGGCTGAGCGCTCACTGGAGACAAGACTGTCTTAAGACAATCTTAAGACAGACAAGGAGTGGCCGTTGCTCAACGAACTGTTTATATTTTAACTATTTTTGTACCTTTATCTCGTTAGTGAACAAGTACATTTTGATTAAAAAAAACTGATTTCAAAAGCATATTTAATTAACGACAAACAGCGCGTACAGGCGTGATGTTATGTTATGAAACTGCATAAACAATGAATGAATGACTGAATGTACGATAGTAGCAATCGCAAATGATTTGCTGGCATTTATTGAACAGTTCCGTTGTCTGTCTCCGAAACTTATCTTCAGATCTTTACGAAATTTAAAGGGACCATTTCGGAAAGTTCCGTTCATACTCCTCCTTTTTCGAAGTCGGTCAAAAATAACTGTCAGATATGAAGAAAGATAATTCATCGAATACCCACCTACTGTTTGCTAACTTGACGTATAAATAAACTTTTTAAATATAGATCCTTAATCAGTCAACGGTATGTGGAGGAGTGTGAAATTTAAACTGATAATGTGTTGGGTATACAAATAAATTGGTAAGTATACAGTAACTCGCCTTGACCTACATACATGGAACATACAGATAACACCTTCCTCTGGTTCGCTGCAAGCAAAAATATAGGTCAAGGATTCAAAAAAGAAAAAAAAATGCTAGGTCTCCATTTTAGATGTAGTTTTGATCACAACTACAGAAAAGCCTGCTCAGGGGGAAAGTGTGTGTGTTATTTTTCGAAACACACACACACGCAGGCAATTATTATTATTTTATGATGCATTGGTCTATATCACTGCATTTGTGTTTTTTTAACGTTATTTTTTTATGAATAGTTATCTAGGCGGTTTTTTTTTAATGTTCACAGAGTCGGCACTGATTATATTTCTGGTAAACTTTTCCACATTGTCACCACGCGATTTGGTAGAAAGTGTCTTTTAAGGTATACCTCCAAATCCTAAGGCCCACTATCCTATCCTACTTCCTATCCTACTCCTACTAATACTATAAATGTGACAGTTTGTGAAGATGTTTGGATATTTGTTACTCAATAACATCACAGACTAACACATAGGCTACTTTTATTTCTGGAATAAGTTCCCATGGGCAACGGAAACGGGAACGGAACTTCAATTCTTTTATGGCTACGGGCAAAAGCTAATACATCCAGTATTAACCCACGGCTTCACCCGCGTGGAATTTTGTTCCCATTCCCACTTCCCATAGAAACCTATTCATGTATAAAAGCGCACTATTCCAGACTACAATCGATCCTTGTACCAAATATCAGCAATATCCGTTCAGCCGTTTTTGCGTCAGAAAGTAACAAACATCGAAACGTCCATAGCAGAATAAAAAAAAATTATACATATATATACATAACTATAAAGCGTACTTTATTATTTCCAAATTAACATAAAAAAGCTGTATTTTAAACGGTTTTATTTTGTTTGTATCTTATCTTTGTGGCGCATTGTTGTAGTTGATATCTCAGTAATATATCTGCTCTCTGCATTTTAAAACAAATTAACACTTTCTAGTACTGTTTTAAGTGGCAGTATACTGCTTTTACTCGTACTACGGTTTTGAGAAAGCAGGTGCCCTTGACGCCATTGTTTTCAATCCCTATCCCTATCCGATCACATTTGTAGGTGAAGTGCGAGTGAAATTTTTGGCGTTGCAAGTGGTCATAGGCCACAGAAATCCATAGTGTGCTTGTTGCATCTCAGTAGTATAAAACATAATATTATTATTGAAAAACTATTTTCTTTACCAGCTCAGGCGAAAGGATATTCATTTGCTTGAGAACTTAATATGTAATGCTTAGTATAAAAATATGGAAATATTATAAATTGTAAGCAAAATCATTGGTATTATAGCTTTTAAAATAAAAAAAATCAAAAAGTTTACTGCGACCCTGCCAGGATTCGAACCTGGAATCTTCTGATCCGTAGTCAGACGCGTTATCCGTTGCGCCACAGGGCCAGTTATCAAGCTTACCGAAAATAGTCTATGCTAGACGTTGCACGTAGCTTACAAAATATAAATATGAAAACATCGTATAAAAATGACTGCAAAGAAAATTCTTTTCCTTTTCTATAAAATGACATAGATTATTCTTGGATTATCTGGGGTTGATAGGTAACTCTTGGCCAATATATTTTCTATTCAAAGGTCTTTGATGCTGACCAAGCAGATAGTATTTTACACCTACGCATAAACTAAAATAAAAATTTTGGCCTTCTTAATACCCTTCTATAGATATAAGAAGTTATATAAAAATGTGTACAAACGGGTCGGCCGCCAAGGGACATGGGCCTTGCGGCCGCCATATTTCATACTTCCCGCCATCCGGGAGTCATCCGCCATTTTCATTCTTGCTTCAAAATGTGCACAACTTTATATATAATATAGTACGGGAGGTAGCGTTAATTTTTTTTGGCAAGCGATAGCGAGTTGATATTCTCCACGATAATAGATCTTTATTGATACATATCAGAATTGACCGTCAGAACCCGCACCCGCGGAGCAGTCGAAGGTGACACCATGGTAAAGTTGTCAAAAAAAATTACGCTCCGAGCAATCATTTGACACGTGAAACTTTATATGGTGATTCCTGAGGTCATTTTCAACTGAGAAATAACCGTCAGATGTGGTGTAGAGTAGTGGTTATACGTCAGTCGCGTATATATTAGACCAGTGCCGATAGTCTTTGAGACAAAATAAATTTGTAGTAGGATGAAACCTGTTGGAAAAGGATCAGAATATAACAAAAATGAAAGGAAAAATAAATTACGGGTGATCTGAGGTCGGGAAGTGGGGAGGGGGGTGAGTTTTAAGGGTAATAACGGTTTATCTCGATTTCCGGCAAAACTACAAGTCCTATGGAAAAAAGTTAAATGACAAAGTTGTAGGTAATAAAGAGACCTACAACTTTTCATTTACACTTTTTTCACATAACCTCAAAATGTATGTGAAAAATTCAAATAATCAAGTTTTTGGTTTTTTATTTTTATCTTAAGCAAAACAAATTTGTTTTCCACGAAATTTGGTGAAAACTTAGCTTTTTATGTCCTACAGACACTGTATTTTTTTTTATTTGAAATACTCTTTTTTTCAGCTTATTTTGACTAAATATCGAAAAACCACCCTAATTTTCAATCGAAAATTCTCACGTCAAAATATCAGCTTTTTAAAAAAAGTCAAAAAAATTTTTGTTCTATGAAATCTCTTCTTTCTGATGATGTAAAAATATATATACATTGCTATGGTAAATTTTCTCAGAAAATGCAAAGAAGAAAAACTCGAATTCGAAATTAATATTTTTGTATTTAGTCATTTCCTGAGAAAATTTACCATAGCAATGTATATGTATTTTTACATTATCAGAAAGAAGAGATTTCAGAGAACAAAAAACTCTCTGACTTTTTTTAAAAAGCTGATATTTTGACGTGAGAATTTTCGATTGAAAATTAGGGTGGTTTTTCGATATTTAGTCAAAATAAGCTGAAAAAAAGAGTATTTCAAATCAAAAAAAATACAGTGTCTGTAGGACATAAAAAGCTAAGTTTTCACCAAATTTCGTGGAAAACAAATTTGTTTTGCTTAAGATAAAAATAAAAAACCAAAAACTTGATTATTTGAATTTTTCACATACATTTTGAGGTTATGTGAAAAAAGTGTAAATGAAAAGTTGTAGGTCTCTTTATTACCTACAACTTTGTCATTTAACTTTTTTCCATAGGACTTGTAGTTTTGCCAGAAATCGAGATAAATCGTTTTTACCCTTAAAACTCACCCCCCTCCCCACTTCCCGACCTCAGATCACCCGTAATTTATTTTTCCTTTCATTTTTGTTATATTCTGATCCTTTTCCAACAGGTTTCATCCTACTATAAATTTATTTTGTCTCAAAGACTATCGGCACTGGTCTAATATATACGCGACTGACGTATAACCACTACTCTACACCACATCTGACGGTTATTTCTCAGTTGAAAATGACCTCAGGAATCACCATATAAAGTTTCACGTGTCAAATGATTGCTCGGAGCGTAATTTTTTTTGACAACTTTACCATGGTGTCACCTTCGATTCGACCGCTACCAGACCGGTTGACGGCCAACTCTGTTATGTATTAATAAAGCTCTATTATCGTGGAGAATATCAACTGGCTATCGATTGCTTGTTAGAATTAACGCTACCTCCCGTACTAATAGGGTAGGTACATTTTTCCTTTGTGTTTCAGAACATTGTGAAACCTTTAAACCGAATTGAGCGTAATTGGGTAGTTGCATATACTTCAAAAATGGTTTAACTAATAGTAAAAAAAAATAGTAAAAGTGGTCCAAAATCTTTCACCCAGTTACCAATAAAGCAATTAGCTGAAGTTTGTATCTGCCAGTTAATAAAAAATATGCTGAATGTACCAAATATGAATATTCGGTCGAACATTCGGTGCATCTCCACTTTGAAAATTAAAATCGCGAAATTGTGTAAGTACTTCGACCTAATAAAAATAATCTCTTCGTTTACTTGGATGAAGATTAACATTTAGTCAATAAGTAAATTCTATTTTAATACGTAAAGTTATGTTCTCATGGATATGGCTTCATAATTTATTATGTCGTATCCTTTTTGAGATTACATTTTTTAAAATCTTTTACTCTAGTAAAAATTGATGTAACGGGTATAACAGGGTCAAACGATTTTGAAAAACGACATATTCGTATGAAATTCCTCCACAATCTCCATTGTCAGAGGGAATGTTACGGGGGTCGAGGCGAACACTGTGAGGGGTGCGTGTTATTTATAGTCTGTATTGTTCAAACAGACGTTTTTTTTGGGGTGTTCCTAGTTGTTCTCTCGTCCTCATTCAATTATGAGAAGTAAATATAGGCAGCCGTGTGTATGAATTTGTTATTGATGCCATTTCACGAGAGTGATGTATCAGATAATATGTTGCAACGAAAATTAATGTGCATTTTCATTGCGTTACACTACATTTGAGTTGGATAATGTGTATTATATTCAGTTTTGTTGCCTACTTTAAATGTTATATAGCAACCCGTACTTGATTCGGTTTATATGAGTTTTTTACTCAAGCCATTGTTGTACCCAGTTGTATCTATATAAAATATTTTTTTTTGTCATTTTTGTATATATTTGTCAGTTTGTTCGTCATGAACACAAAAACTACGAAACGGATTTTGATGCGGTTTAGGTCATAATATATGTTTGAATGCAATAGGTTGAGTGGAACCGAAGATACGACTGTCGCGCGACATCCACGCGGGCAGAGCCGCGGTCTTCAGCAATCCATTATAATATAGATAATAATAATTGTTAATAGGAACCAAACATTACCTAGAGCGATGACACAGTTGCTCTTAGTTCTATATCTCAGCACTTATTATGATTCATTCTTAGTGAGTAGTTTGTTACCTATGTTTCAATTATAACCTTAATAAAGGTATATCTACACCTGTCTGTATTTTATAATACGTTTGTTACCATAGCTGAATGAGAGAAACTTCTTGACAAAACTGCTGACTGCAGGTAGTAGGTGCAGACAGAAAACAGTATACGTTTTTATTTTTATTTAATAGATAGGTATATAATTTTTTAAATCGTAATATATCGACGGACAGCATTATACATATTATACAGGTCAAACACATAACAATTTTTTTAGGCTTCGTCACAGTCGGGAATAAGCATAACAAGGCAAGTTTTATAGTATAGACCGCAATGCGACGCGACGCAGTATATGGGACCAACCTCTCGACCGACTTCAGCCTTCGCTGCATACGCACGTAATTGATCACTCGTTGTAACACCTCATTTACATACAAAATACATAAAGAGGACAGGAGAGCCGGATGGTGATTTCGAATTTAAGTTTATTAGGAAAAGTACCTAAGCATAAAAAACATTAACAGCCTTTTTGCTGATAGTAGTTTAAACAATTTTTGATAAAAAAAATTAAGGCAACAGCGTGCTTGTCGCTTGTCGATTTACAATTGGAAAATGTTGTGCAGAAATGAGCCAACCCACCAACTGGCCAAAGCTAAAATGTTGATGCCAAACTGTCAAAAATAATCCATTCACATGTGACAAAGATTCATTTTATTCGAATTTATTACGAATCAATTTTTGTCACAGAATACACTAACCCACAGCTACGTACCACGTCTATAGGTTTGCCATTCATATTTTAATTTTGACCGGTTGCTGGGTTGTCTCATTTCTGCACAACACGGTCCAATCTGGATATCGAAAACTTGAAAAGATAGCAGCTGTACAAAACTGAAAACTACAAGCCCTAGCGTGTTCAGTAACGGAATTTGTTTTATTTGTAGCAATGCTGCAAGTGTCGGCACAAGCCTGGATGTGAAACGGAATAAACGAGAATTTCACATATTCCATGAATTCGTAACAAACTAGAAACAAAATCTCGTATTCCTTTAAAGTTTTCAAGTGATATTAAATTTTCGCAATAGCGCCGGGGAGTGGGCGCGGCTGAAAGCGAAGCGTCTCGTCGACGGCTTTTAGAATTACTTACTAATTATATATTATTGCTCCACTTTGCAAACTGTACCGGCTTTTCATCTAGGTATTTTTATTTAGGAACGTTTTTTATTCATTACGAAGCTCGAGCTTTGATTTAGGTTAGATTTCAGCAGTGATAACGCAACTTCAACGTAATAACGTAGCATTTTAGTATGCCTGGACCTCTGGACTATAGATCAGATCTACATTTTGCCTTGTGGGTGCTATCGGCTGCCAGATATTTTCTGGACAGAATAAATTGGACAGAATGGTAAAGTATGGGACCCTATCAAGACACACGGGGCCATGCAGCCTTACCTGTGTTGGTAAACCTAATTGTCGGACGAGAAACTAGCGTAAGCTTTATTTAAGTGGTTACGAGGTCAGACGGCAATCGTTTCCATAAAAGCTGTGAAAGCTAAATCAAAAGGAGCAGGAGCCAGGTCCACTAAGTATATGTACTTTCATTTATATTGCATATTCGAAATTACTATAGGAACAGTAAGATACTCGCAGTATCATTCCCCAATCTTTTGTTTTTATACATAACTTATGTCATAAGATTTGTCGTCTTAAGTAAGGTCCTTGATCACAGAGAGATCACTCGCTAATCCAAAATCTTCCAAGTAAACGATAATCGATACACCCTTTACAGGAATTATCAAAACAAACAGCTCAGAGCCTTCCGCTCCGGAACCTTAGTAACGTTTCGGGTCACAATTTATGCATGGCACCCGGACTTAACCGGAACAGCCTACAGTTTACGATATTCAGGGCATACACACTGCTTATGGCCTGGGTAGATGAGGGACTTTTGTCCGGACAAAAATCTCTGAACCTTGAATACAATTTCCCTTGAGAACTTACCACGTACTCAACACACACAGCGACCAATCATATTATTTTGTTGCTTGGAAATTAAATGAAGCGCACGCTATGAAAGCAAATAATATTCTTAGATTACGTTGTGTTATTTATGAATTTTAGGAAAAAGAGAACATATTATAAAAGAGAATACTGAGCCTAGGTTAGTTCTGTTTTTCGGGGACTCCCCCGTATTTTAAGTATCAATTTCCTTGGCTGTTCAGGGGATTTTCATACGCGGTACTTGTCATCCGCTGTGCGTAATTCGATACAGTCGATAAGGTATCTATTTTAAGGAACGTAAAGTACAGTAATACCCACAATACATACATTTTTGTTACAATTGATAACTGAAATTCGTATGTATTACGTCATTCATACGAGAATCGTACTCCCTCAAACTTAGCAATCGAATGCTGTATCGCCAAATCCCAAAGTAAAAATATACACACAGAGATACGTGTAACAAATTCCCGCATACGCTAAGATGCAATCTCGTCCTGTTTACTAACCAAATAGTGGAGTATAGTAAAGAGTTACTCGCAAAGTCGCAACATGGTAGCTGGCTCCAAGCCAACTAATGCATGAACATGTTTAGACTGTATTCGAGCGAAATTCCTCGGCTAGCTGGTTGCCTTTGACATGCAGTGAGAACCCTGTTATCAGCATTCCGCTTGTATTATTAATGTACGCCCAGTTTACATCAACATCGAGTCGTGGATCCAGCGTATAGCAGTTCTTAATCATTAGCATAGTAGAGCATCGATTATGAAATTTGGTTAATAGTTCATGTTTTTTTTTCACAGATATTACGAGGCGAGGGTGAATGGGCAACCCGGTAAAGGGCGACCTAGACGTATGTATGTTAATCAGATCCAAAACGTTTTAGAGAAAGGCCAGGTCATAAGTAGCCGCAACCGACGTGCAACGTGTCAAGATCGTAGCGAGTGGCAAGATGTTATCTCTGCTTACCCCAATGGGAAAAAGGCGTGTTTGTATGTATGTACCTATGCAGTTCATGTTTTAAATGCTTATCCTACTCCTACAAATATTATAAATGTGAACGTTTATGAAGGTGCTTGTTACTCAATTTTTTTTATACCACTTAGGTAGCAGACAAGCACATGGCCCACAAATTCAAATTCAAATTCTTTATTTTTCAAAATAGTGTAACATAATTACATCTTTTTGACGTCAAAAACTACTTAATACTAAGTTTACCACCACACTGATGGAAAATTACGCACTGTCAATGCAGATCTGGCTGAGTTTCTTTTTAAATACAAGATAGGCTTACCTGGTGGTAAGTGACGATGTGGTCGACGATGAATCACGTTTGTCTGAAAGGAACCTATTCACTCGAGGCTTAAAGGTTCCCAGGTTATAGCTTGTCGGCAACACAGACTCAGGCAAGGATTTAGTACAGGAAATGGGAAGTGGGAACGCGAACCGAACTCAAACGTGGCCGCGAACTTGAGCTAGTTATATAATACTAGCGACCCGGGACCCGGCTTCGCCCGGGTGTAAATTCCAGTTTTTCCAAGGATCCCTAATTTTTTTCAAAATGAAATGTAGCCTATGTCAAATTGGAAGAATGTAGCATTCTATTGGTGAAAAAATTTTTTAAATCGGTCCAGTACTTTTTAGAGCCTATTCATTACAAACATACAAAAATAGGTACAAATCTTTCCTCTTTATAATATTAGTATAAATGACTGTCTGTTTAATAATATTAAAGCTATACTCAAATGCAATTCGTTATACCTATATTCGTCGTTTTATGAAACGTCACAGCAAATACGTTTGTTTATCTCCAACTCATAGATGAACTTCACCCGCGTGTGTTGTTTGTTTAATCTCGAAATCTAAACATTTCGAATATCGGCCTTTCGAATAGGCACAGTGAGGCACGGTGACATAATATTTGCTAAACCACAACTCTGTTTACTTCGCAATACATTAAGTCATGTTAGTTACGTATTGGATTAAGTGAAAGGGTTGTTGATTCGAAATTATATACGCATCATAACAAAAAATTTATCTACATTTTGTGGTTTAATTGCCTTCTACGAGAGCGACTGCTGTCTGACTCACAAAATACTGTTCTTCTATGTGTCATAATAATAATTTAATTACTGAAAATACCATTTTTTGCGTGTGGAATAAAGTGAATCTTAATGTTAATTATTACTTGGAAAATTCTATATAAATATTATTAAAAACACAACCACAATTCCGTACACATGTCGACATGACCTTGTTTGCCACGTATGTTACAGAATTTCGAACCCTATAATACACTCAAATAGAGCTTAAACTGTATTGCTAACAACTATTGTATATAATAAAACCCTTTAACCGATTGTAGATACCGAAAACAAGTCACGAATCACGAAAAAAACTTCGTAATTTTTTTTTCGGACTATCGTAAACACTCACCCTATAACCCTACAAAACGTGGAAAAGCAATAAAATGAATTATTGTAGTTTAGACAAACTAAAACATACACACCCTGTGCCAATTGTACAATACGGACTCGTTTACACAAACCAAATTACAAGCAATGCTTAGTTGGGCTCTACCTGTGCTTGTCTGCCACCTAAGTCGTATAAAATAAAAACTTAGCGATGTACAGGGCGGTGCGCAGGACATATTATAATGATGATTGCAGGGATTTCCAACTTAAAAATCTTATTGAAAATCATTAATTATATGATATTCAAAATTTAAAAAGAATTAAGTAGAGCCTGCTGAGTAAATAAACAGTAATTTTAGAAAGAGATACCATTGACTTTGCTCAAAAACTAATATCGAAAATCTGAAAATGATCATCTACTTTTGAAGCTGACTGTACTTAACCAGAGAACCTTATGACTAATATTTGTTACGTTTTTCATCAGCTCTGATAATATGGGAACATGTATTATACATAGTAAAGTATGAGTAAACAAGTGAACCACCCCGGTTTGAACTCCCTGACCCTACAGGGGTCAAGACACGAGCCACCTTATATCCTTGAACCGACCGAACCTGTAAGAACCGAGTAATCAACGTAGAAAATCTTAATACATTCTGTTTAACACCTTTTTATGAGCAGTGAGGGGTTGAAAGGGTAGACGAACTCACGAAAAGCATTCCCTGATGGTGAACTGAAGGGTATTGATTTCAAAGGAGGAGTCTGTTAGGAAACAAAATTCTGTTAATGAATGAATCTGTCTCGCAGTGTTTATCGGTGAGTATGAGAAATGAGAATATTTTTTGTTAATAAATATTGTACGACATTTCACACAACCATCTACATCCAAAGTAAGCATAGCTTTACTATATTGTGTTATGGGTTCTTGTATTTGGATTCAATTCTTATAATATTGTCTCGTATTATGGGCGGAATCTAACTAAATAAACACTTTCTTGCAACACAACAAACATGGCGGACTAAAACTATAAAAATGTACTCATATTATATTAATTTATGCCCTTTAATTTCGGAGGCGAATAAATAATAATTATTGTATTTTTGCCAATAACCGATATTATTTCTCTTTTTTTTGTATTGTGTACAATAAGTGGACCAAAAATGAAACATCTTTGTAACAAATGCTTGCTAAAGAGGATTAAACAATAACCCTAAAAACACAGATGACTCCAGCTAGATGTAGAGGTACACTAAGCTAGATACTATATTTATGCTGTGCACTAGGTAAATATACTCCCCAATATTGAATTTGAAATTGGAAGTGCACTCTAATAAATTTGAGTGACGCTATCGGCCAATACGAATACTTTCCTATGATTCACAATGTGTAGAAATGAAACTTACACACTCACGAAGCGCAATGTTATATAATCACTGCTGCCACATTGATTATATTACTTTTTAAATGTTTGCCAGTGTTAATGAGGTCCGGGCGCCCGGGAGGATGAAGTAGAGCGAGAGTAGTAGTCGCTCTAGGCGGCGAAGGGCGCCAAAAAGTCCAATGTGTACAACTATTTCCACCTTATAATGAAATTTTGATGGCGTTTTTCGAAAGGTTCAAGAAGCAAAAACGTCGAACAAATAGGGCTGAAAGACCATCTAGCTCTACCTGATCAAGGGCTATGACCAGGTCTGATGTAAGAATGCTCACAAGAAAAAAAAATACTCCATATTTACAACTATGTTCTGTGAACCCTGAAAACATTAGGTACATTACTTTTTGGGCAGCCGCGTAAAAAGAAATAAGATCTGCCCACAAATATTTTACGTTGTTTTAATTTTTCCTCCTAACAACAATTGTTTGTGAAACAAAAGTGAAGGGACGGATGCCTTCCGGCGTGGCCCATAATTTATCTTTCAAACAAACAGGGAATAAGAAAAAAGACAAAGTATCAAACATTTAGTTCTAACAACTTGTAGCGTGCCAAGACACATGATTAATGACACTAGTGCACAATGAAATGGAATGGACACATTTTTTTTGTATATTACTTAGCAGCAAACAAGCATTTAATCACTTGCAACACCAGATATGTCACTCACATGTTTCTGAACTTTTTTAATTTTTTTGTGTTTTTTAATTAATTACTGTGTGAGAAGCTGCGACGATAAAGTGAGACGAGGATCACAGCACACTAAAACAAACTGCAGTGTACCATACTTCGCCTAAATTGAGTAAACCCAAATTGCATCTTTGATACAGCGTCTAAGACTCCAATTAGCGCAACCCTGCAATGCTGTCTACTGACTGTTTTGTTATTGTAGGTAGGTAAGTGTTACCTAGTGTTCACCAATTATAAAATTATTGAAAATTTAAGGAAAACTGAATGAATGGAGGTGAGTAAAAAATGGTTCAAAGACGTTTTTTTGATATCCCTAGATGTCTACTCTTGTATTTTGCAGATATCAATTATACTTTTTGAGGTTTGTGGCAGATAAAATAAGCTAAGATAAAGGTGCACCTGCAGGTAACAAAGATATTTTTGTTTAGGGTACAAAATGCGAAACTATAAATTATTGTTAATGATTAATACTTACCTACTTTAATTCTTTAGCGTTTTCCTTATTCATAACCAATTCATAACAAATAACAATTAACAGGATGTTAGGACGTAATCAAAACTTAGCGGCCAATGACCCGTACGGACTGCTTAGTAATGCTTAGGTACCTAAATGTGCATTTTACACACTTAATAGGATAAAGTCGTCATTCACTACTCTGGCAAAGCAGCGTCTCATTACTTGTCGTATATACTCATTGTCGAATGACATTCTTAGTGATGTTACGTGGCTAGGAGTGGATGTCAACAACAGGAGGGTGTGGCGCGGTCACCGAGAGGACACGTGGGATAAATCGTTCTATATACATTTTGGTAAGGTAAACGATACCACTAACACGTTCGAGGGGTTGATTGAAGGCTACTGAATGGAAAAGAGTGAGAGTGTGAGCCATGCCATCAAAGGCAAAGCATTGTTTTGATGTGAACAACTTCGAGCAGGCAATCAACGTCAAGTGCAGCAGCTGATTATTACCAAGTAAGCGGTTCTTTGTCAATACTCGGTCAATAAAGGGTTCGGCGTTTGAGCGAGGCGATCCAATAGGACTTAGAGATAAATTAAATTTTCAATAATAAGAAGTTTTCTCTGAACCTTTTTCCCAACTCAGTTGGGGTCGGCTTTCCAGTCTAACTGTGATGCGGCTGAACTTCGATATTTTCCGTGGAGCGACTGCCATCTGACCTCCACAACCAATGGTCATTATGACCAATGGCGATGCAGTTTCTATTTCAATAATAAGAAGTGATGGGTCAAAAGTGCTCGAAACCGGCAACCGGAAAAGTTTAATGAGAGTGGACGAAGCAAGTGAAATGTGTAAGGGCAGTCGTAAAGGCTGATTTCTCTGCCTACCTCAGCGGCAAAATTGCGTGACTAAATGTATGTAGGAGGTAGTAAACAGTGCAAGTTCTTACAACTAGTTTCATAACAAGTATATTCACGAAACTTTAGAAGAATACGATTGAAAAACACGAACTCCGTTTTTCAGCAAAATCAATAAGTTTCAACTTCGTCCGCCCACCATTGGCCCGACAAAGGCGGTTAGTTGGAAATTTTGTGGAGCCTGCATGCAAATGATACCGCGATTACACTACTCCCGTTTTTTCAGCGTTGATAAGCAAAGCTTTACTAGCTTTACAAGCGTTAGTAAACTTTTTCTTTTTATTTCAAAGATAAATTTCTAGTTTTTAAGAGAATTATGCTAACTTTTCTTATACAGTTTTAGAATATTCATCAAACATTGTTATTATTCTCATTTTTCATATTCTTTAATCATTGTTTTTTATCCCAAAAAAAATTTTAGATTCCGTTAAGTAGCGACTTTTTAGCGAAATCATATACCATGGAGCTTTATCCGGAGGAAGGGGGTAGGGGTTAATAAGACACCGTACGCGATGATTTCACCTTACTAGAGCATTGTGAGATACGAGGTTTCCATACGAAATTTGTAGCTTTGGTTTTTCAGTTTTTGGTTTAGGGATTCCCACGTTCTCGAAATTCCAAAGCACTCAATTGCGAACACTAACAATATGTTGGTTAAATAAGGCACACTGTATTTTATAAATAAATTAGACTACATGTTATGAATGCGTATGCTAACGTTAGCACCTTCCCGCCCAACAATACGACCCTGGCTTGTTGCCAAAACTAGTTTAATTACACTGTACACATCGAGTTTATATTTATAATGGCAATTAAGTCTCTTTGTTAAACTGTTTTTATAACAACAAATAAAAATGGTAGGAATTCTAAAATATCGCGTCTTTTAAATGCAAGCGGCATTCCACATTGGAATTATGAGCCACTGGATAGGAAAAACACAATGACAGGTGTAAATGACGTGCCACCAGATAGGGTAAATGACTACCATGTCATAAGCGATTGATGAGCCACCAGACAGAGGAAATCCAGAGTCGTGTGCTAAGTTTGAGCCTCCAAACAGGGTAGTAGCCATTTTAGAATAATGTGGTTTCTATTCCCACATAGAACTAATATATCTGTGTACATTAATCTGGTTGTACATTGTATCTGTTAAACTTGTTTGCCAACTCTAAATGGGCTTCTCTGACTCCTTGACGGAGCAGTCTCGCAAGTAACAAAGCCTTCACAGTGTAATGAATATAATCTGTGATCGCGTCATCGCGTCTCACTGGCTACAACGACTTGCGATGGCGAGGTGGTAGAGCGTTTACTAATGGACCAAGAGCCCATGACTGCCAGACATTCGTAATTTTATAAAAGCTGATAGTTCTTCTATGTGTGTCCCTAGTACAGGTAAGAATGATCCCCACCCATGAAGCTAAGGCAGCGGTGGCTTTGGCAGATAACGGGTGACAAAGGTGTGTAAAATTCCATCTCAAATTCGTCATAGTATAAAACTTAATTTTTTTATATTTTGATTCATATTAATATCAAAACTCGCGTTGCTCATTGCCAGACAGTTAGTATGGTTCCAACCCTCTGCCAGACACCCCTAAACTTTTATAATTTATAATTATACTTACGTTATATTATAACATCAAAATTTTATATATAATTTTTTGGGAGCCTATTAAACTATGTTTACATAGTAGCCGGACAGTTTCGAAGGTTCTATCATCTTGCCAGACGCATTCAAAGTGAGCAGTAGTCGGGAGAGCAAGGAGCGTATGAGTAACTATAGTCGAATTTTTAATTAAACGATATCAATTGACTGTATCTAGCTAATGTCACTTCGTCAAACAATGTTGCTATATTCAGTAATAGTGATGCAACTGATGCATTCAGTTCCCGTTCGACCTTATGAAATGAATGATGAGGGATCGTTAATCTTTTCTTACTATAATTTACTACTCCCACTCCCACTCCCACTTCCACTCCCACTCCCACGCCCACTCCCACTCCCACGCACACTCCCACTCCCACTTCCATAAACCTATTCCTGATGATAACTAATCTAAACTCAAAATGTAATAATTATTTTCATAAATACAAAAAAAAACTCAAAATCCCTAAAACTAATAACACCACTATCCACTAATCTTGAACACTACTGCGGATGACGTAACCTATGACAAACTTATTATTTGCGGTTGGTACAGTAATCGAATCTAGGAATTGAACCGCAAAATTAAATTTGTCTTTTATTGTATGTACTTTTCCGGAATAAAAAGTATCCAGTGTGCTGCCCAGGATATTGAAGAATAATTATACCAAGTTTTATCGTAATCGAACCGGTAGTTTTTGCGTGATGCCTGAACAAACAGACAGACAGACAGACAAAATTTTTTTTAATCACATATTTGGGTCGGTGTCGGTCTAGTAACACCACCTGCTATTATTTTTTTTGATATTTTCAATGTACAGAATTTTCACTTCTACAGATTTATTATAAGTATAGAAGACAGTAATTATACGTAGGTATTGTAAAGTAGTAGTAGCAGTTCTTTTTAAGTAAGAAAAGTATAGTAAGAAAAGATTAACGATCCCTCGTCATTCATTTCATATGGTCGAACGGGAACTGAATGCATCAGTTGCATCACTATTACTGAATATAGCAACATTGTTTGACGAAGTGACATTAGCTAGGTACAGTCAATTGATATCGTTTAATTAAAAATTCGACTATAGTTACTCATACGCTCCTTGCTCTCCCGACTACTGCTCACTTTGAATGCGTCTGGCAAGATGATAGAACCTTCGAAACTGTCCGGCTACTATGTAAACATAGTTTAATAGGCCCCCAAAAAATTATATATAAAATTTAGATGTTATAATATAACGTAAGTATAATCATAAATTATAAAAGTTTAGGGGTGTCTGGCAGAGGGTTGGAACCATACTAACTGTCTGGCAATGAGCAATGCGAGTTTTGATATTAATATGAATCAAAATATAAAAAAATTAAGTTTTATACTATGACGAATTTGAGATGGAATTTTACACACCTTTGTCACCCGTTATCTGCCAAAGCCACCGCTGCCTTAGCTTCATGGGTGGGGATCATTCTTACCTGTACTAGGGACACACATAGAAGAACTATCAGCTTTTATAAAATTACGAATGTCTGGCAGTCATGGGCTCTTGCTCTATAAGTCTTCTTTCTTCAAGAAGGACATGAGGAAGTTTTTACAGGGTCTGCAGCTCGAGTTTTAAGCCTCGGTGACGCTTTCCACCAGGTGGGCCGATTGGTAAAATAAAGACGAGACCCTTTTCATGTTAAAGTCAGTAGTCTGAGTTTCATTTTATGCACTCCACGGTATGTCTGTCTGACCTACTTTTAGACAGGTACATATCTCCAGTGCTAATTAAATATAGTTCTGAGAGCTACGCGTTAGTGCCGAGATGTGCTAATTGTAGTCCTGCGCAGTTGACGAAGGAATGGGGAAGTGGATTCTACGGTTTTGTGCCATGGAATATAAATGGAACGTAGTGCCACTAGTACAGTCGGTATAGAAGTGGCTGAACACTTACAAAGCTTCTTCACATATATAGGTACTTTTTAATTTATTTTTGTAACATTCTATTTTTGTTTATTCTTTTATGTAATGTTTTAGGTAGGTACTACACTATAGACCCAAGTGATTCATAATATATTTTTATCTACATAATATATAACTGTTTCCGCATCTTCGCCAGCGTAGATTTGGATTCTTAAGATTTCTTTTTGCGCGTAATCCTAATTATTTTTCTCAAATAAAAGTAGCCTACATTACGTTTTAGGCCCTATAATAATTATCTATCTGCCAGCGAAAGTCCCGACAAAATCGATTCAGCCGTTCAGAGATTACCTTATTCAAACAGACAGATAAAACTAATAAATTAGTTAGGTACCTATTTGTTGTAAGTGACGTATATATATTCGTAGTTTTAAAAAACTATTATTTTAACGTTGCAAACGGACCCTTCAATTTTATTTATTTGTATAGATGCTGGCTTGCATTCAGGTCTAAAACAGCCTTGGAATAAAACGCACGATGGAAAAACGAATGTTTTAACAGGTCAGCTTTCAATATAGGTCAGTCCGATTACAGCTCGGAACTTTTTTAATTACCGTTATACCAATTCATTTACTCGCCAACTTTTGAATCCAATCTGATGGTAAACTGCTGCATTTAATCACGCTGGTATATCTCTGAAGAGGCAGGCAGAGGTGTACTATTAAAATACCACTTAAGTTTTTCGACTTTATAATTTGAGTTTTCTAATTTCTCAGACAATTGCCATGAATTTTCTTAAGATCCTACCGACTGCGCTATATAAAGTATATTGAAAAGGGGGAGGAATAACACACAGGTTGAAATGCCACAGACTAAATATTTATTCAAATCCATGGTACTTATATTATATCCTTATCTATTCATATCTACAATGCGAAAAAGAGAATATGCGAATTGGACGTTTTCGCGAAAAGGACAGTTTGCGTAGTGGACCAAATGCGAAATGATCGCAGTGCGACGAAACTGATGGTGAACTGCTGCGTATACTCACGCAGGGGTAGGCAGAGATGAAATATGTAAAAGTCCCTAATTATATTTTTCACCTTCAAGTAATAAGTGAGAGTTTGGCGACACTAGTTGCCATAGTAACGCAGTTTAAGAGTACTTCTTCTTGATTAGGTACATACTCCGTGAGGTACTACGACCTTACAACAAACAATAGTCATTCATAATCATTACCCGCGTTCGTTACAGACCCGCTGTTCCATTAAAAGTAATACCGTTCCTCCTACGCATCTGTCGAGAACACCCTCCATTTGACGTCACACTATGGCCACCTCACCCCTAAAACTGGGCCAAGGATACGTCTAATTGTTATCACTACGCGAGTAAACAGCTGCTGGGCAGCTAACACGCTATTGTAAGCATAGTAATATGAAATTTCGTTGCTGTAACTTATTAAGTGGCCAAATGAATCCTATTCTACTTGAACTTGGACTGGATATTTGGATCTTGTTATTCAGTCAGGCTCAAACGGCTGAACGAATCAGGCTGAATTTTCGTATAAGAATAGAAGGAGAAAGAATAAAAAAAAAAAATAGATGGATGAACGTGACATTTATTTTAAGCCATTATACTTTTATATAGGTACTCAATTATTTTTCCTTAAAACAAACTCAAGTTTCTTGTACAACATACCTACTCTCAATTATTCGATCTGACTAACATAATAAACTAAGTAAAAATTGTTTTAAGTTAAACCAGGCCTAACGCACTGTATGTACTTGCGCGCTATAATCACCTATTCCGCGCGGGTTCTCGGCAATGCATGCTATAATTAATTGTAATATCTAGGTACTCCTTGTAAAGTACGGATGTGAATCCAACAAGTCAAATAGGTACCTATAAACCTGTCTTTTTGATACTGTATTAAGATAAAAAAAATTGAATTCATTAAGTAGATACTTGTGTTAGGCTATTAAATTAATGAAATAATCTGGCCTAATTATATTATGAATGACCAGCGGCCTGGGTCGTGAGTTCGCACTGGGATACATTCGTAAATGTAATACCTATACCTACCTACTTCTTTTTACCCGACTGCCAAGAAGGCTTATTAATATAAGATGAATAATGTCCTACTCGTACATACCTTCGTGTGAGGCAAGGCTATCTTTGTTTGTCTTTTTACTTTGTTAGACTTGAATACACACGTTAGTAGGTACCTAGGTACCTTCCTATAATGCTACTTGGATTTTTATTTTGAGAAAAGCGACCCTAGCATCACAAGGTCACTAGTACGGTCAAGCGGCTGCAAAGTAAAAGTAACCCTACGGTCGAGATTAAGATACATATTTGCACGCAGCCGTCGGTCACGTGGATGTTTAGGTATCAATCTCGGTAGGTATCGTTGATTTTCCAGGCAGTGCGTTATCTGTACGAACTATTAGGTAATCTGTGGTTAAACACTTTTATGCTTTTTTGACAGTGAACTATATTCTATTAGTGAAGCCCTTTTGTTTAATATCGATATTGCGATAGTTCTTCTTACCATCCAGCGGGGTTGAGTCAATTGACGGACTGAATATTTAAAAAAAAAAAGTTGTGGAAAAATAGTTAAGCCGCCATCCAGGATTTACAATGATACAGAATAGATTAATTTATATTGTCATCAAAACTAACGATATGTGCCAAATATCAGGACAATCTGTCAACAGGAAGGGGGTCAATTTTCAATAACTAAATTTGACCCAAACAAACAGGTTAAGTTAAATAAAAACGTTTAAAAACTGTAAACCACCAACTGTAAAGCAACTTTTTGTTTATACACAACCATAAGTAACTTACGTCACCGTAGTCTTCTTTCTTTCTTTAATTCAAAGCTTTTAGGTGCTTCGTGGTCACACGGACCACGCTGTACTATAATAAAAACAAATGCCAAGAACACAACGCTGCGGTTTTGTCGGAAATGAACTTGAATAAAAAATGCACCGTGTTCCATCACGGGACTCAGATGCTCATTAGTACGAATTAATCCTCGTTGTTTTTCGCTGTGAGCTCTCCGACTACTTCTCTGAAACTAATGAGTGCTGTTCATCTACGTTCCTTTACGTTGTTAGAACCCTTTTTTGTATTCAGCAGGAAAAATACCTGAAACGCACGTCCGAAAGGACCATGGGTCCAGTGGCGTAATTTAAATGGCCCACGTTTTCTGTTCCAGGGTCAGATGCAGTGAAGTCACCTTTTTTATACCAATTTAGGAGGCAGACAAGCACACGGCCCACCTGATGGGAAGCGGTCACCGTGGCCTAAGGACGCGTGCAAAACCAGGGGCGTCACACTCGCGCTGCCGACCCTGCAAGCCCTTCTTGAAGAACCCCTTTTAAGAACACGTGATTTTAATTCAATACGGCAGAAAATACCTTGTTTTATTATAGTAAAGTAATTCCTAGCTCTATTTCATGTATTGGGCTTTGCTATGGGTCTGACTTAAAGGTTTAGGAGGAAGTAACTAGAGAGCTATTATATGCCAACACCAAAGAAACAAAGTCCAGTTACAGGTGTGTATGTATAATAAATCTTCGTTATATTTTTACAAACACACATGAGGTTTTTTGTTACCACTTTCTACCGCGAGCCTGCCTCCAGTCGTGCCCAAGTCATAAGAAAACCGTAACTAGTTTGCGTAATAACGGTTACGTTAGAATTCAGCGCGGTTTCTCGTTTTGATGCCTTCACACTAAGGTGATCAAGCATGATATCGCAAAAAAAACACCGGTTGACACTTTTCGAAAGTTATGTTGACACATTGCTTTCACATTTTGAAACTACGATTCTAGTTTACGTGATGATAGACCAATCGCAAGTATCTAAGTATTTAATTTTAATACAGATTTAACAAACATAAGTTTTCCTATTAAAACCTCTAATTACGTCCAAGTATAAGACCTCTTAACATCGCAAGAAAAGCCTGCGCCAGAGTCTCGTTCGTTGTTTAGCAGGTGCTCCTATTTGGAGATGTGGCTCGCTTGGGCCTTGAGGATGTAGGGCTGTAAACCAATTAGTTTGTTGGTCCTAAGTTTCATGGCCTCATAGGATGCTTTTTGATGCCAAGTTTAAAGAACCCGCGTTTGCAAGACAGAGGAACTCGGTGGATTTATCAAACTTGCCAGGCCCAAAACCGGGTTTCTCATTAATCAATCAATTCTCAACCAGCAAAGTCGCAAGTAATATTTTAATAAGTTTCATCTTACATAAAACCTGTAACACAATAACTTTACCTTACACAAGTCGACAGCTTCAACTAAACAATACAGTAAAAAACAGACTGACATTGCACATTTAAGGTCAGCTGCACCATTGACCTACAAACCGTTTCAGCTCAATATGCTATTAAAACAAATGCATAATGCCAAAGCTCTCAGCGTCCAATCAAATGGCGGCTTGGAAGGCGAGCGTGCTCAAGAGCAGGCTCTCCTGCCAACACTTCTAAGCATCACATTTTCATATTGAAGGCTAAGAGGTTAGCAGATAGCGATTTGTTATCTTTAGCCGCATAGTTTTAGTAGCTGAGTCTCTAACCCTAATTTTATTTTTCGTCACTGCAGAATTAGTCCCGAATGGACAACATCCAAGGCTTATACCTACTTTGGAGTCCGCCGTCCTATTCTGCCTCTTGAATTGGCCTACTTTGATGTTTACTAGAGTCACTGCCATCTAACCTCTCAACCAAGAGAGGAGGAGCTAGAAGGTGAGATTGATTTGGACTCCTAAAATCTTGGATTCTTCTATGCCCTCAATTTCTAATTATACTGAAAACCGATTTGGAATATTTATGTGACATCTAGATTTCAGTACATTTTGACATCATCGAACTAACCATTGAATTAGACCTACCATAAAACTGCTGCAGACCGAGGTTTCGGGTAATTGGTGTCATCAAATTGCAATTTTACCGCAAACAGGCCCAAAGATGGCATGTGACACTTACAGGACATTATGGCATCCATGCATTCTAAGTCTCAATTTATAAGAAACTAATACTGTGTGATTATAAATCGCTTATCACTTCTATTATGGCACAGGAGTGTTCTGCAGACGATACCTCACAGTTTTATTGGTGAACCGCCTCTGAAATATGGTAAGAAATAGCGGGGAAACGTGACCGGAATCCACATTTCCAACGTAATACGATTGGCACTTCCCTTTGTGCAATTGTACTATTCTTTTAATATTATTTGCTTCACACTTTTACAGACTTAGATTTGAGACATGAAATTATTTCTCAGGTAAACGAAGGGTCAGAATGTAGAGGTCAAAGACTCTGTGTAAATACAATATACTCAAGACAAGTCTGTATAAACTCGAAAGGTTAGACAGAGGGGTTTTTTTTTTTTTCCAATACGTACTAAGGAATAACGTAGTTTCAACAAACTTTGTGTTGCTTCAGTACAACTTTATTTTACTTTTTGGTTTATTACATACTAACTGGCCAAATGTGTACAAATTTACCTCTATAAGAAAGTTATTCGGATGTATTGAAGATAATTTTACGCAGACAAGTCTAATAAAACCATTTAAAAAAAGTAGATTAGCTATTACACTCATATAGCTGCTACCACATAAAAACATCTAAATGATCAAAAGATAAAACTGTCGCGCAACGTTTCATCTCAAAGGCAACAAAAAGTTTAAGGTACGTGGAACGAAGGAAAGAATTATTTCCGATAAGGCGGGTGGGTCACGGAAACAAGACATCCGGGAGACGGGTTGGCCAGGAAATAGCCGATCGCACCCTAATGAGAGCTGGGAGAGATGAATAGAACCTTTACAAAGTTTCATGACGTGTATGTAAGGCCAGTAAGTAGATCATCCACTTGATTTCTACTTGTTGGTTTAAGGGTGATTACCTAGTTGTATGGCTATATTATATGTGTTTAATAGACGAAGCGTGTAGCAAAAATTAATCCGACTCTATGACTTTAAGGCTTTTATTTACAAAGTTTTGTTTATAGACATAAATCGGAAAAGAGTACATTCAGGATTGGATTTACTACTATTTCTACTTGCTTCAAACTAACTTTACATACTAATCGCTACAAAATTGTATTTCTTTAACTGTCTCTATTAGATTGTTAGATTATACTATACCTACTAGCGAACTGGGACCCGGCTTCGCCCGGGTGTAAATTCCAGTTTTCCAATAAAATATAACCTATGACACTCACGAATGACGTGGCTTTCTATTGGTGAAAGAATTTTTAAAATCGGTTCAGTAGATCCCGAGATTACCACTTACAATTTAACAAACACACAAACTTTACCTCTTTATAATATTAGTATAGATTAAATAGATTAAATCTTGGAAGCCCAATTTCTGATGTTAGATTGGACTCAAATATTGGTATACTTGCGTATCTTCGGTGGCAGTGCGATAACATGAAGCAGCAGTACTATGAAGCTGGTCTGATAATTTTCCTTTAGTATGGACCTACCACGTTGTAATGTCTTGCAACTTCCATTTTGAAAGATAAACATCGTATCAATACGTTTCAAATACGGATCGTATCGAAATGGGTCGAGAAGATGAAAAAGTGTTGAATGATAGGCAGTATTAATAAAAATCTTTCAATGTCGTAATCCTAACTCAGTCAGCTTACCGCAAATGATAAGACTGTAATCCGATTCTAATATGCTTGGATCAGTTACACAACTGACTAGGGCATATAATATACTTCAAGAGCTCAACTTGTATTGGATTAGACAGGTGCTTTAATGGTATCGAGGAGGATAAAATGTACATTAGCGCTAGTATTCAGTTATACAATGACAGCAATGTATGGAGGCAAATGACATGTTGCGCCGACCCCAAGTAATAGGGACAAGGGCATGTGCAGACGATGATAATGATACTTTACTTAAGTGACGTAATTTTGTTAATCGTAACAGCCATTTCATTTATGAATATGTAATATCCCAATAGAACCACACATAGACCGAAAAATGAGGACACAAATTTCCAGGTCATTGGTACCGGTATGGTAACTTTTGAGAGTCTTAAGTACCTACTCAAGACTAACATGATCATAGCGCCGGTACTAGCAAAAAAAAATGCTTTGCAGCGGTATGTATGGTCGCAAAAGTATGACATGGTGAATTTCCTGAATGGTTACTCAACGATGACAAGCTGTACAAAAATAACCTGATACAACGGGAATTTATTTTGGAAAAATATTTCTCGTCGGTATGGGGGATAACTACCTACAATCTAACACCAATAGCCGTAAATTTTCAAACAAGTAAAAAGCATCCATTCTACTGCAATACTATTGGTGTATGGCCAGCTAGCCGCAGGTAACTCTCGGTCACTGCATACAAAACGCAGCCGTATAACATTGCAGATAGTACTGAAATCTATACAAATTAGCCAAATGGTTTAACCGCGAAATGTACTCAGTACGGTCGAAACGACCACAGTGCTAACTGATTTTTATAGAGGGTCCATTAATGCGAGCGAACGAAACCGCATGGTGCCATTACATGCCACTTTTAACAACGTTACCGAGTTGTGGGGTTTTAAACGCTCTCTGTGGCACCATAGTAATCCTATTACTAGCTTTATTATGAATTTGGATTTCGTGGTTTACAAACTAGAATTTTATGAGCTTTTACTAACTAGCTTATGTACTGTGACTGCGTGATCGGGCTGTATCCCATACGTGTTGTAATTTATTAGTTTTACAATAATGTTTGGACATTTCACCGATTTGTTGATATTTAATATTACTGCTCAGTTCTCCTGCGTATTAGCGTAATGATAATAAGCTATGACACCCCGTTCCCACTTGTCGTGTGTCGTGTCCGTTTTTTAATCGGATGTTGTAGTGGCAGAACATTATGTATGATTTCTTGTCGGATACGACACAAAATTGTGTTCGACAAGTGTGAACAGCTTCATACAGAATGTTCTGCCACTGCAACATCCGATAAAAAAACAGACACGACACACGTCAAGTGGGAACGGGGTGTAACCTTCCTCAATAAATGGGCTCATGGCCTCAAATCAAACACAAGAATTTGTTTAAATTCGATAGTTCTTGGGATTAGTGCGATTGCGATATGTAACACAAACATGACTTGACGGAGCATCACAGCATGACGATCATGTCGTTTACCGTCCCGGCTTTAATCCCAAAACGTACCATATATCTTACATAGGAAAAATCTGAACGTTAGAGTCGCATGAAATTATTATAAGACTTATGGTTTGTGCCACACAACCCTCGTTTGTTATAAAGATGATGTGTTTAGATAACCGGGTGATGATGGATGGCCCACAATTCGTATCTCGGGTAATTTGTACCCCGACGTCTCCGCGTCGACACTTTCCGCTCGATAGCGTTTCACGGGTTGGTTTCTGAGATTGTTTTCAGATTAATACGCCAAACCACATTATAAGCTGATGATAAGTCGAGAAAGAAAGTGACAGTTTTGATTTTAGCTACGTACATTGCGTGTACTTCTTAGGAGTGGAACTTCTTGCCCGAGTTTGTTTACGGAATACCTACAGTGATCTTTTAACTGTGATAGAATAGGGAAATCGGAAACTATTGCAGAGATTACTGCAACATAAACTTCGAATACTTAAACTAATTTTGAGAAAATAAATTTCAACTTTGTATTTCTATACAAAAACATAAAACATGTCGTATAAAAAGTGCATATTCCATTAATATCAATTTAATTATATCATCGCCAATTAAAATGGGCACACGATCAAGAGGGTTAAACAGTAAAGGCACTTTTACACTCACAGTACAAATAAGTTACAAGTGGAATTGTCATGGTTTTATAAATATTTCATTCGACGTGTATGCGCACATATTCATGCTTTGTTCACTCCACTTCCTGCCCTTCCTGGTCTCATCCGCACAAACCTGACGAAATGACTGAATATCAAGTTACAGGGTAGTTCCAGTGACCTCGTATTTTCGGATTATTTTCATTTTTAATGCCCTACACATACCCAAATCGACCCTGTAATGTTTAACTGATTCATCCTTTCATTCATTTAAAAGCAAAAAAGCATTAAAGTTGAACGCGCTAGTGTGGAGCTAGCTTATAACTTAACCCGTTCAATGCTGAGCGCCAGTGGCCTAGTTGGCGAGTGGCTCGCCCTACGTCACGTCACCGTGCACTTGCACTAATGGTCCGTCCCCAGCCGAGCCTCATGTATTTTATACATTACGAGTATGTTGCGGATTCAAGAACGGCGGGCGCTGATAAAACATGTTTAGAATGAATAAAAATTCTAAGTAACTCTGTATTAAATTTTCTTTTAAAAGTAAGTACCTACCTTATGTAACGATATGGTTGGTATGGTATTTGTGTTTTTTTTTTTTTCGCATTTTCTCTCCCTTTATAAGGAAAACTTGCCGCGGAGTTTTAGAGCTCCGTATTTCCTCAAAATGAAAAACGGAACTCTTATATAAGATCACTTTGTTGTCCGTCTGTCTATCTGTCTGTCAAGACGCGAATCGTATTTACTTCATTCAATATTAATAGCGCTCGACCCTTCCATCTTAAATTAATAATCTTAATTTAAATACCATAATTAAGGCAAACCCACCATACTTTGCGTGTTGTATAAAAATAAAAATACTTATTCATGAAAGATAAAACTCGCACACCACAAAAGTCGTCTCATTTAAGAAGTAAGTCTTACGACTTCAATAAAGAAAAGAAAATTAATAAAGGCAACGTCTAATACCAGCTTAAAATAAAACGCTTTCGCATCCAATGTTGTTCCATTTATCAAAAAGTAATTCTACTTTGGTTGCCCGAATTCAACATCAATGACTATACTGCAAAGAAAACAGCTTAAATATAAGGAAAAATTGAGTAAATAATTTATATAATGGTGGACAAATAAATCCTAAATAATTACGGTTCAAGAGCACTTATCAGTCACAGACAGGATTACGTACGGAAAATTCTGACAGAGTATTACCAACTCAAATGGAATGGAAATTAATTTGTATACATCGTCGGTCGACTTTTGTGAACTTGTATGGAGAATTGGAGACCTCTTTCAATATAAGGTATTTGTGTATTGAATAACGTGTTTAGAATTCTATACTTCGCCTTACTGTATTGGGGTAGGTAGGGCAGTAAGTATGTGTTATACCACAGGTACTTACTATAATATCGTCATTTACACCCTTGACAGCCATGAAACAGTCAAGGCTTATTTTAAAACATCACTTTGGTGGACGTTCTTCGAGGAAAGCCGTGACCAAAATTTCGCATCGCGGATCATCAGCGTCGAAACACGAATATTCCTTCGAGTGTAGTCTAGGCCTTAGTGTGCGTACTAAGTCAGTAGTACTGACCGATGTAAAAACGGAGTAATGTAGTATGTTACAAAGCGACCATTATTGCGAATAGTATGAGAAAACAAGCTAGCAATGGGTTGGCACCTGGAGGAAAGACGGCTTCTTACTTCAGTTTTGTAGAGCATTTTCTATGTCGTATATCGATCTTACCCGTTCTATATTATCTAATCTAATCTAATACAATACAGGACTTACTAAAACAATTTAAATTTTGTATAGGTATACTCGTAGGTACGTTTATGATTAATTTGGTAACAGTTGACAACATTCCCAAGACTCCTTAGTTGGCAACTTTTTGACAGTTTTGATAAATGTGCTGTAAAGTAACAACCCGGACTATAAATAGTCCGCAATGTACAAAAAGATCATTTTACAACAGATAAAGGATCTTTGTGAGAACAAATATCTAGAGGTAGGGATGATCGTTGATTTAACGCCCCAAATAATTTAATGACAATTTGAGGCTGTAGGTAAATTTTTCGGTCAAAATAAAAAAGAGTTACCTAACTTTTTATTGAAAGTTCTAAGACTTTACACACATACCTTGTCTTTAAGAAGATATTGCTACACTACCACTTAAACACATTCCTTACAATCCTTACATTAAAGTCCCTGTTGCCACTCAATGGACACAATTGGAACATTTTTCCAAATTAATTCCCAACTTTTCCCAATCTAGCCAAAAAGATAAGGGATAGTGGGCATAACCCTTTAAAGTTCAAAAGTCAAAACGAAAAATCTAATAAACCAGTCAATAACAACGCAAAGATTCCTAAAAGAGGTGTTTTGAATCGTCGTGGCGGAGGGAAAGGGAGAGGCCCTTTGCAACAAGGAGTTTTAATAATGATTAGATTCCAAGAAATCAGAGCGTAGCGACGCATTCGTGAAAGCAGTTTACGTGCGGATTCCCAATTTGCTGGAACAATAAGTAATGGGGGAGCCCAAATTGATTTCGTTATACGCATTTGTAGGGCGCAGTCGTAGTTGTGTTCATGTTGAAGTACGAAATATAATAGGATGTGCCCTTTTACCTCGTTATTATGGAAAATAGTGTCGCCAACTCTCGCTATATACATCTATCTTAACTTGGAGTGTCTGTATATTATAGGAGTGGTATAAGCATAAATATTTATTTCTAAATAATTATTGTACCTAAATACATGATAAAATATAGGAAGATTTAGTTTAACATCTAACTTCGGGCAGTAATGTCAAAATAATTTGAAATAAGTAGGTAGTTGACTTTGTTACTTCCGGAATTAAACGTAAAAAACGTAAACTTAAGTATTTAAACTTAAATATATACGTGTATTCATTTCGTTGGTCGTGTGTAGGTGGTACATCCGAAACTTCGGAACCGCACCTTACATCATGGCGGCCAACATCAGTAAAGCACCGCTACTTCGTGATCATTTTTAATCGCAGCGATACTTCACGCATCAACTACTCCAAATAAATAATACTATCAATCAAAAAGTAATGATTTCACAGTTCTCAATGCCCTTAAAAAGTAACTAGGATGCCAGATTAGTTCGGCCCTTCTCGGTGGATTCCGGAGACCTTCGACTATCTAATTAAGGCTGAAGCGGTTCCACCATGGTTTCTTTTGCGTAAAATCACATTGTCTGTCTCGACCTCTTTTCATGGGCGCTTGTAATTGCGAACGGTAGTTTTAATTACTTTTTTATACGCTTATTACTTAACAAATACGAGCTATCTGGTTCGAAGCGGAACTTACCGGTCTTGACCACTACAGGGTTACGTTTAGAAATCGATTTAATCTTTAGAGAAACGGGATGCAGCTTTTTTGTGATGTAGAACACTTTATTTACTAGTTTTAGCTAATACTGCGTATAGCGTGTATGCATAGGAAATTATTCGGTATAATCGCCATTTTTGTTAATCTCATGTTAGAATTGAAATCATTCCTGGTTTCTCATAGGTACGTTTGTCAAACTTATGTGAACTTAACACATCAGGGTTGAATTTCCCAGATAAATACCAACATAACAAACGAGCTTCATTCAGTGTAAACTGCGTTAGCATAATTACATAATATGTACAATGTTATACACACAACATGTTATGTAACAAACCTAAAAATATCGAATTTAACTCATTTTGAAAATAGTATGTCATCTCAATTTGAAATACAGAAATATAATTTCACTCCATTTTACTGGTGGGCGAGGCTTTGGCGCAGGCTTTAATTTTCAACGTTAAGGTCTCAGACGGCTATCACTATCACAAAAATCATTTTTTTTATAGTCGATAGGCCAGTGTTTGACCACTATTTCACCTGATGGTAAGTGACGATGTGGGCGAAGATGGAGCACGTTTGCCTAGAAGCAACCTGTTCACTCTAGACTTAAAGACTCCCAGGTTATAGCTTTCCGGAAATACAGTCATAAATTAAACCAAACTGTTGAAAGGAGGAGTAGATGAGCGGACCCCAAGCTCTAAAAGCTAGCCTTGGATACAATCGAGAATAAGCACTCGGACGGAGATAAGAAATCGATTCACACATCTATACTAAGATTATAAAGAGGTAAAGTTTGTGTGTTTGTTAAATTGTAAGGGGATCTACTGAACCGATTTTAAAAATTCTTTCACCACTAGAAAGCCACGTCATTCGTGAGTGTCATAGGCTATATTTTATTGGAAAACTGGAATTTACACCCGGGCGAAGCCAGGTCCCGGGTCGCTAGTTTAATTATAAAGTGAATTTCGTTCAATGTTCAGAAGTCTGTTCAATTCAGGTACTCTCCTAATACCAACAATAGTAATTGTTAACTTCAAATATTAGGAAACGGTATACAAACTCGAACAATGATGGGTTCACCCACCTTAACTGATTGGTACCAATTAGTTAATATTACAAATGCTGGCTTTCAATACAAGTGGGTTTCCTTGGAGATGTTACCTGAAACAAAGAGAGAATTTCATTAGAACGGATACAAGTACGCAGATTTTATAACGATGTATTAAGTCTATGGGTTTATTATGTGACTTATAGGTTTGTAGAAATTGATATCGATGGTTGAATGGCTAAAGGGTGTAAGCGACAATTACCAGTTTACAAGAAAACCGCTTCTCAGTAAAGTGGTTAATTTTTTTTTTCACCATTTTGCCTCTCAACCGTTGATATTATAATATAGAGATTCGGGAGTTTAATTCGTGTTACATATAGGTACGTTGCAAATATTTCATATAGATTCTATACGAACTATTTGCGAGTTTTATAATAAACCCTTGAACTGAGGGCTAATACTCGTAGTCTAGTGTCGATCTCTTAAATGTCAAAACGGTATTCTTTTCGTTACAAAAATACCTTTTTTAATATTTAGAAGATCGGTTATTAAAACTGTTATTAAAAATTTCACAACATTTTGCCTCACCCGGAAATCGAAAACCTTGCAATCGCCTCATAAATTTAAATAACTAAGCGCAAAATTACGACACCGGATCAACATAGCAATTTAAGCTTTATAATTTAAACCAACATTATATTCGGGAACTTTTTTATGATCGTTATAAAAGGGAAAATTGAGGCAAGGCGAAGAAGGGCAAGACTTAAAATAAGAAGGAAGTTGGAGGCACGTCTTATTAAGAGGTCTATATAAAGGCAGAATATTGAGAACAGTGGTGATTGCTGTACAGACAATAGCGCTTAGCTCCTAACAGTTTTCATTATCTCCGATGCTAAACTTGATGGCAGCATCTACATCTACTTAACAAAAGCTATAAACATCAAATATAGGCTTCCACAGCGACGCGACAAAGGGGGTGAACGCACTCATGAAAAACCAGACGATACTTGTCTTGTGTCTTTTAACGTTACTATACTATGTTATTCGATACGTATAAAGATAAATTTAAAACCCATACAAAGACATAGAACGATTAAGTAGGTACCTTCTTTCTTTAGCCCCAGCCAGCCCCAGCATCTGTAATACGTGATCATGACCTAGAGTTCTAACGCCAATTAACCTGTCTCGACATCTTCATGACCATGGCTACTAAAAAGAAAATGAATCACCGGGTCGTAAATAACACAGTAACACAACACAAACCGTGACAGAATCCTTTAAAAATGGTGTTATTTCTATAATAACAACTCTTAATATTGATACGATGTTTCAAATATTTATGATCTAATCACAACTTTCCACTTCTCAGTTTCCCTTTAGGATTCCACTTCAGAGGATTCCTCTGACGAACTTCCATCTTTGAGTTTGGTTTAAGAAAACAAGCACTCGCAAAACTTTTAGGGCGAGGTCTCGCGTATCAGATATCGGTAAATATCAATGTTAGTTGAACTTGTATTTTGGGTATCGACATCAAATATCCGGGGAATATCATTCCGCACATTCGGGTAAATTCTTTCGATAAGACTTGTTACTTTTTATGTAAGCAAGACATGTATGATCTCAAGGCATAGTATTTACAATTGAGAGCACTCAGCACATTAACGGAAGTAGTTACTTTTAGTTGGAGAGGAGAAAACTAGACAACAATGTATAGTGTATACAACACCTGTATAGTGTAGATAGAACTATTTATAGTACTTTACATCAAAAATTTGAGTATATACATAAATACGTGTACAGTACACTTTTTATTTCATGCTTCGAAACTACTATTTCGAATAGTCAAAACTACTCTATGATCCATTCACGGCAATTCCTAAACTCAATTCAATTTAAAACATTTTTTATCTTTTTTATAATTGAAAATGTATTGTGATTAAAATCAGTAGCAAGAATTGGACAATCAACTCAATAGTAACATATATTATAAACCGTAATTATTGACAGTGTTTAAAATTGATAACACAATCCAATCTACTAAGTCTACGGTCTAGCTCTAGTAGATTTATGAATAAGATTTTAAAGGTTCATCAGAAAGATGTTTCCAACGAAAAGCAAACATCTGAAGTTGTTTCAGATATTCTGTAAGTGTTTTATCAACGGAAATTTTAAAATAAGCATTCTAAATTCAATTCTCGCGCTCAATATTTGTTATGTCGCCGTGGAGCGTTCGGAAAGCGATTGCTGGCCGATATGAAACGGAGACGTGAACGAAATACTGTTCGGAGCTACCCATCGGAATAGATACACCATATGGACTGGGAGCTAAAAAGTAAATGCAATTTTGTAGGAAAGAATTTAGTTTACTTCGACTGATAACGGTAAATATTGTCTTCTTGACAGAACTCAAAGATATTCCAATATTTTTACCATGATCTAGAAAGTCTAGGGTCTTTCTGACAAAAGAAAATAACAGAGAAAATAACTTATAAAAATAATAGACAAAATAAAATACCTGGGTATTACAAATTATACTCGTAATAGATGATGATCTTTCGTTTAAAACAACATAACGACCTTCGCAAGTTGATATTTGTGTTAAAAAATTAGCTATATTACTATATTAAAGCATACACTTTTGCTACACTAGCGAACTGTTAATTAGTCTTACTATAATAGGATCAAGAGTAATGATTATCATTATAATCTCACTGTCACGTATAAAATCCAATAACACTTCAGCCGACCCGATAATCGATATAAGCAAATTTATGCAATATCACAAACCTAAATTCACCATACATACAACAACCAATTATTAGGCAGGGTTTAAAACAATTATTGGGCAAATAATCGTTTGGCTGGGACCCAATCTGGCGATCAGAACAGCATTCTATTACAGAGTGCAGCGATTGGTTGTTTAGCTAACGGTGGAGCTTTCTACTTGCACCGTTATTGGAAATGGTGCAAGTAGAAAGTTTGGAACGAAAATAGTCAAGTCACAAAAATCACAATACGATAATAGTCAAGTCACAGAAATCACAAATCTCTTTGTGGTCGATATTGCACTAATCAATTACTATTACAGTGCAAATTTCTCATACTGCTTTTGTGGTACACAACGGTTGGCCTGACTGACGGTTGGCGATTAATAAACTATGAATAATAAAGCTTTGAACCAAAAATAATCATCCCAATTATTCATTTTCGTATCTAAAAACCTTGTATACGTATGTGTATATCATTATAGTCCCATTTCGTAACTAAATATCCACCCACAAAGCACCAGTTTTCAAATGAAAAATTAATAATCATCAAAATCTTATTAATTAATTTATTTATTTATTTTTAGTAAGCGAACCTCGGGCTCCGAGGTGCAAACCTCAAATGCAACCGGGAACATTAGTATGATTAGGATGTTTCAATAGTTGAATAAAATCGAATTGTAGCTTATGACTTGAGCGGTCGAATCTATTTTATTGGTGGTCGAATGTGCATCAAGTTTAACGAGCCGATTGCCACATCGAGATAGCGTATGGTAAGTAATGCCCCTACTTATATCAGAGATAGTTCCGCTTACTATTTCACTTATGAACGAAATGGTTAATCTAACAAAATAACAGAAATCCTGTTATAAATATGAATAGCCTTATGAATGGTTTAGTAAAGTTTTATAAACCTGGCCACTCACTGTGCGTTAAAAAAATCTAAATAATTAATATTCTGTTTGACTTACGAAAGTCAAATATACCTGAAAATGTTAACAGAAAAATCATATACCTACCTAGTTAATGTGTTTACAGCATGTTTGATAAGCATAGTGCAGCAATGCTCAGTTATACTCATAGGTTATGCTGAGATGCCATCCTTATTTTGAGCTCGCACAGTATAGATCTATGATTAGAGCAAGTATAGATGATATCCTAAAAAGACTCGTGGTTATGAGACTGCAACTCGGTATTTTGTCAAGATATTTGCCCCTATCTAAGGAATTCATTTTTTGGTGGTACGGGAGAGTGGCAACCCTAACTCTCGGGAATGTATACTCAGCTGGTGAAGTTACGATAGCGTTCGAGACGTGACATTTCTTTGAAAGAAAGTAGATAATGTGGTTATGCGCGAAAAATTTTACTCCTCAGCCGACGAACTTGGAATACAAGATAAATCTGTGTAATAAACAATTTGGTTACATGATTCTCTTCGTGGAAATCTTTTTACGTGGCGCTTGATACAATGAAACTCAATTATTACATACTAGCTGTTTCTCGCGGCCCAGTTCCTGTGCCCAGGATAAAAAGTAGCCTATGTGCTACTCCAGATCATAATATAATCTATCTCTGTTCCAAATGTCAGTTTGATCGGTACAGCCGTTTTTGCGTGAAAGAGGAACAAACATCTATACTCAAAAACTCACATATCGTGGGCCACGGGTAACGGGAACAAAATTTCACACGAGCGGAGACGCGGGTAACATTTACAAACATTTATAATATAGTAAGATAGTAGGATGTTGTGGTACTTAACGTGATGAAGGATGCCAAATCAGTCATTTTATTTTATTACTAAAGGTAACAAACAAGCACAAGGTTGACCTTATGGTAAACGGCTATCATGTTCAATGACCGGCATAAACGCCAAAGGTATATTACTCCGGTGGATCGTCACTACCTCCCGCAGAGGAGGTAAGGGAAGGTGAAAGGGAAGAGAATAATATAGAAATGTCAGGCATAAACCATCATAGCGTTAATTCCCGATAACACTAGTAGGTATACTTTAATATGTAACAATAGGATGACTTATTGATACCTACCTACATAGTCGTTAGCAAATTAAAAATATAATTAAATCAACATTAATTTGATAAGGGCGATACTTAGGTAACTAATTGATTGATATTTCACATTTCTAAGAACCTTCAGAGTCATTAAAATCAAATACATTTCGACCACAAAATCTAATAAAATTATTATGAAACCCACCGCAAGGTCTCACCAATAACTCTCAACCAAAATGTTTTTCTTAATATTTTAGATCAAATTTATTAACTTCAATATTACAGCTGACAGTTCAGTAGAAAATAAAAAAAAACTAAGCGTTTTATTCGTGAGATTAACTTTCAATGGCTCAACGTATCAGGGTTCACTGACCTGTTTGACTTTGGTTATGATTGCCACCAATCGTTTAGGTATTTACTGAGGACATTTAGAATGATCGATTTTAAAGTGCATCTAAACTTGGCATTAGATTGGATTTCAACCCTTTTTTAGGCGAACAATTAGCCAATAGGAACTTGTCCCCCTTTTTAACAGGTATGTTTTTGGTGGGATTTTCTCTACACAAAACTTTAATTAGGATGTACCTACATACTATACATACAAACCTTTCGTAAATATACAGTGAAAGCTAGAAATTCGTGGTAAATCAGACAGGAGTGACTTCATACTATGCAGTGATATATAAAGAAATTCTTTGAGTTTTAAACGATATATTTATAGCCAGGCACTTTACAACAAGCGTTCCTTGTGCTTCACGAACATTGTCAAAAGCGTCTGTCTTTCCCTTCGTTTTTATATGCTCATAATTCCCTGCCTTTTAGTAACAGAATAAGACTGGCTTTATTCACGTATTCGCCTCATCCCTTATTGTCCTTTTCTCATATCCACGCTATTATCCCCGTACGTCGTTCATATTCATTGTATCATGTGCTTTTCGCTATTTTTTAGCTAGATTGAGCAACTGTCAGTATTGTGACTATAGTTTTTTTTATAGTTGAACGTAAATGTATAAGTAGATAATAATATTATTCACAATGACGCTGTCGTTGGTAGGAAACGAAATTAAGACCAAAATGTTCTAGATCAGGGATTCTCAAACTTATAGCTCGTAGGACCGTGCCACTAGGACATTAAAAACACCAGCGTAACGCCCCAAAAATGAGAATTATATTATTGTAATAACAGATGAACTTATTTTATTTTCGTCTTATGACTAGACCAAGATCCAATTTGAAAGAATAAAAAAAGGGCAATTTTTAACAGCACCTCTATTAAAAATTTAATCAAATGAAGTGTCTCGACCAAAAATATTGACTGACTTAATTACAAAAAGACAACGGAATTTCTAAATATACTTTTCACAAAATAAATAACGAAACGAAATTTGCGAGACAGCTCCAGATATTCTTATTTGCCTGCTACCCAAAAATCAATTAAATACTACTGACATTACTTAAACTTTGTTACTACTTTTCTTTGAGGTATCCTAGTCTAGATTGATCTAGGATTAAAAGCGAACTTTCTAGAAACTTACTAAGTACTGGACGTAGTATGGCAGGTGACTTTGAATCTTACCGTAGTTTCAAATTGAATTTAATTTGCCTTGTCAAGTTTTGTTTATTTTCTCTTGTTGTTTTCTGCTGGTCTGTTTACGTTTTAGGAATAATTTATGACATTTAGTATAAGGTGATATAGGCGCGCCTGCTGAGCAAAAAATTAAAAACAACGCGCAGCCTGCAGTCGCGAATGACTAGTCCGCTCTGATTATGGAGCTCATAAAAGTGACACAATTGGAAGGGGACTGCTTTAGACGCGATACGTTGAGGAACAGTGTTCTTTTGATTCTGAAAATAAAGACTCAAAGCTAGTAAACATATTGATTTAATAATTAAACTATTATTTTACAATAACCAATCATGGACTCAAAGGACTTTCGTTCATTCATTGATCGCTTTGATTAGTAGTCTTATTGGTTTTGCTCCGTATAGAGTTCCTAGAGACATTTATAAAAGTAATAATCCCTACAACACCTTACCTAAACGTAATTTAACGCTAGTATAGTATGTGGTTAAATCCGTAAAACTGAGGACGTTCGCCCATATATTTTGTTTCTCATACATTATTCAGAATTATTCCGAGTGAATAACGCGTTGCTTGCGCGCTTGTCTGGTGGCTTATCGTGGATTTCATGTGTAACGTTGGTGTTTTATTGCAACTTTGGCTGTACAATAAATGCTGTAGGTTAATGCGACCGACCGCGGCGGACGGGTTAACCGTATAAACCCAGCTTCTACGTCATAAAGTAGTCTTAAGGTTTGGGTTTTATAAATACGGTTTGTGTTAAATATTTATGGAAAGTTATGAAAACTTACCACTGTTAATATACAGGGTGAATTTTTCAAAAGGGATTGGATGGCCAAACCCGAAACTATAAGGAATAGCGAAAAATGGTCAAAGGAGTCACGAGCCCGATTTTGATGAAACTTAAAACCTCATCATTAGATTTTTGAAAAATCAATAATCCTAGCTAGGAATCGAACCTGTTGATTTTGAAAAAAAAACACACCCTATATTATTACACCATACGATAGTGTTGCTATTAAGGATCTTATTCTGGGAAGTAATGACATACCGCAAACTAAAGGAAGTAGCTCATTTTTAACAAAATGCATATTATTTTTCTTACATTAACTGATTAATTGTTCAAAATGTAGACCATTGTTTTCAATACATAGCTGGATTTGATACCTCAAGGATCGTACTGCATTTAAAATTAGAATTTTATTGATTCCGTTTGGAATATTCTCCAAAGAACGTTTCAAGTAATCAACTGTATCTCTGTATCATTATGTGTCTTTGTAAATTTGGTTTTTGACATACCCCCAGAGAAAGTAATCTAAGGAAGTAAGATCCAGGGATCTCGCTGGCCAAGGCACAGGACCATGCCTTGCAATAAAATTGTCGTCAAACTGCTGAATCAGAATCTCTTTTACGGCTAATTATGGGCTGGAGCTCCATCTTGTTTAAAAAAACATCAATCATTATAATCATTCTGAGTATAATTTAAAACACGGAATAGGTACAATCTTTTCTGGGATTTCGAACGAATCAAATAGGTACATGAAACATGAATATTATTAAATTCCGAATTTTCCTTAAATTTGCCGTATATCATTACTTCGCAGAATTTGCTCCTTAACAGCGACACTATCGTATGGTGTAATAATAAAGGGTGTGTTTTTTTTTTCAAAATCAACGGGTTCGATTCTCAGCTAGGTTTATTGGTTTTTCAAAAATCTAATGATGAGGTTTTAAGTTTCATCAAAATCGGGCTCGTGACTCCTTTGACCATTTTTCGCTATTCCTTATAGTTTCGGATTTGGCCATCCAATCCCTTTTGAAAAATTCACCCTGTATATGATATTCAATGAACAATCGCAGTTTGTATGCATGGGTTTGTTTTTTTTAAAACCCTTTGTTTAATAAGCGCACTTAAAAATATATAAGAATTAAATACTAAAATATAGGAGACTAATCAATTATGTATTTATTAGTTAGTAATTACAATAAAATTGATGATTTATTTCCAGACTATGGCGCACGCGTCCTCACGTCGGAAGTATGGTTTTATGTTTGGCTTTCGCGATCACGTATTCACGTGTGTTTCACTGTAGCTGATAAGATACTGAAAATTTTAATTATTGCGATGTCAATCGATTCAGTATCATGCTCTTAGTGCCATTGGCAGTTTTGTACTAATAACATCAACATAACGGATGTTAGATCCAAGAAAGTGGGGATCTAAAAATAATTATCAATCTGGTCCATCCACAAGGACCACAAGGTGCGAAATCTCAATGAAACCGACTTTAATATGCATTTTTCCGCACAAAACAAATATAGGTACTTTCGTTATTACTATATTCTTTGAACCCTACCAAACAATAATATTCGTCTAGTCGCCATCCCTGCGTACTGCGTATCTCATACAATCGGCACCAATACCAATCATTTCATAACAATACAACCGAACAAAGCCTTGATGGGAATTAATGACCGCATATTTTCAGCCCGGCCGAATGTTTTCGACCTCACTACCAATAGATGCACATACATAATTAATGTGAGGATATCGAGTTTACAGCTTCCTGTAGTTTCCCTGAACATGTAGGTCAATATTAATGGCACTGACAGACGCCATTCGCCCATTCGACTCCATTTTGGTTTTCGTGCCGATTCGCACAGCCAAATTGTTTGTAAGAGACATTTTCTCTTTCTCGGTTCTTTGTAATTTTGTGGAATATATTCGTGCTGAATATTTCAAATCAAGATTGAATCTAGTTCGTAATTTTTATACCTATCCTGTTTCAGAGGGCCAATTTTCGCAAAAAATATGTTTTCAGTATCAGCCTAGCCTCGATCTCCTTAATGTATTCTTGTAACATAATATAACATAACATAAACTCACGCCTATATCCCCGAAGGGGTAGGCAGAGGTGCTAGCACCCACATTTCGCCAGTTTATGTTTAGGTCCCAAAGTATTCTTGTAACCAGAAGAATACCTTGTTTTGATATTTGGGAGAACAACATGAGATCGAAACTAGACTGAAACTGAATTTTCGACAATATTTGTATTACGAGAATTTGTCTTCTGATATATCCATACGTTTTAATAATAAGATTGAACAATTTATTTGGTTGTACACGCTTAGATATGTCTGGAACTATCCCTGTGATTTGTAAAAATCTTTTTATATTTGATAGCCCAGTTTTTGGAGAAGGTTATAGGTTAACAGTACGCTACAACCTTTCGGTAGGTAGAAAAAAGGTCAGAAAGACGCGTGTGAGCATGCGATACGATACGACGCAGTAGGCGGCCCGTATGGGTGAAACCATAGGGCAATAGTATTTTGAAAAAAGACCTTCATGAAAAACGTTTTTATCTTGATAAAAGGTTCAAGGTTGTTTATCAGATTAGGTACATAGTTTAGGTCAACAGAATATTCATTGAGGTCGAGGGAAATGATATGGAAAAATAAAAAGAAATTTCTTTGATTTCCATAAAGATTTGGAATGCTTTACCAGCGCACAGGTTTCCTTCCTCATACAGTCCCGGGTCTTTTATGCAGGGCGCGAAAAAGCATTTTATGAGTTCGTCAAACTTAGAGCCACCAGCACTAATCGGTGTATGTATTTTTTTTATACTACGTAGGTGGCAGACAAGCACACGGCCCACCTGATGCGAAGCGGTCACCGTGCCCTATGAACGTGTACAACACTAAGGGTATCACACACGCGCTGCCTACCCTGAAGGAAAGGGGGAGGGCTGGGGAGGGGCAGGGAGGCTAGGGAGGAGGGGTGCAGTGAGCTCTGGCTACCCTACTTACCGGCGGGAACACAACACGATGGTTATTATGGTTCTTATGTAATGGTGACCACCATTCCTGAGTCTTTACCTTTAGCTTAGTAATGGCGTATTGATGTGTTTTACCACTGTAATACGTGATTACTTATGTTGTAGCCGCAAAACAATCGAGGAATCACCATGAAACTACATTAACCCCATAACAAATTTCAGTCACGTCCGACCCCATCCCTGGAGAGGCGATTAATTCTTTAATTAACCCTACAACCGCTCGGGTCATTGGCGTCGCGAATTAGAAGAAATGGCGACAAGATAACATCGTGAACGCCACCACCATTTGTCTTTATTCACCGTGCCACCCCCACTTAAAGATAATAAAAGGAATCTAGTGCTAAGGAAATATTAACTTACTGTACAAACGGGCGAGTTATTATACCTACTGATATTAAATAAATAGTGAGCTTTCGTAGCTTATTATGTTAACCGCTCGCGTGGAATTTAGAAGATCAATTCTCAAAAAAAATTATAATATTCAGTCTTAGTCTAGTCTCGACCTCATATCGATCTCCCAAATGTCAAAAAGGTATCTTTGTAACCAAAAGAATACCTTTTTAATACCGGTTTCAATTCATAATTCAGAAAATAATAATAAAAAGAAAGCCAAGAAAGGGCTTTCAATTCGTTGGTGAATGCGTATTGAACCCTTCTTTTTATTAACTCGGTAAACAAACATAAATTTAATAAAAACAAAGGATAAATATCAAAGTTGTAAGTGAATTAAGTTGAGAGTTGTGTTTGTGGCACGTTGTCTGAAAAGCAATCTGCCTCAAATACCGTTTGCAGCATTGTGAGACATAAAGCTAGCACGTTCATTGCATGGGTTATGTGATGCAACGTTGCATTTAATCACCGAGCCGCAGCTTCAAATGGTCCGTGTCTGCGGTAATGTGATGCTAGGTTTTGATTTATCTCTATACTCTTATAAAAATTTAAAGTAGCTGTGTCTGTACATTGAAGACATTTAAAAACAGCTTGGGTTATGTTATATGGACGATTCTGAACATAAAAAAAAAATTTGGAATTCTTGTCTGTTTGTTCGCGATGGACGCAGAAACTATTGAATGGATTTTGATCTTGAATATTATTTAAGTCGAATTTATTAGATGAAACAACACAAGACAAATAGTGAGCTATTCAATTCTGCATTTCCTAAAAAAAAAATTCAAACTTAAAACTGTTTTCTATTTTTCTTCCCTGACTCATCATTTTTAAACCATTACTCATTTTATAAAGGAAAAAATTGGAAAATTGATTTATTAATTCCGCATTAATTTATTTTAGTACTTAATTCTATTATTTCCACATTCACTAACTTCTACGGCCTTTGTATCAAGCCGCCATTAGCTTGATCAATGGTTCATAAAGGTTATGTCATAATAACGCGCAAATGGAAATTAACAGCCTGAGGCGTCCAATATAACAAATTACATAAATGGAATTATTAATTAATTAAATATTAATAGTCCAAAATTGCTAGTCGCCGATCGGCAGATGATGATGAAAGTGAATCTCGATAATATAATAAATGCGAAAGTTTGCGAGGATTTTTATATGTCTGTTATTCAATCCAAACATGTGTAACAGTTGAACAGATTTGGATGAAAACTATCCCTTGAACAGGTTCCTATGGGGAACAGGAACGGTGAAACTATAGAACTTCAATATCGCCAATGGGTTTGGAGGTCCGACAGAAGTCGCTTCACAGAAAATATCAAAGTTCGGCCGCTTCGTGGTAGACCGCCGAAAAGCCGACCCCAACTGAGTTGGGAAAAGGCTCGGAGGATGATGACAGCGCTATCTTGAACCAAAATAAGCATAGATTTATTTTGTAGTCCACTGTATAAACAAAGGTAAACAGTATCTAAAGATAACACATTTCTAAGTTGGGGAGCTACAGTCAATCAATTTCAATCTGTGGCGAGTGGTGTGTCTTGTTAGGCAGCAAATTGAGCTAGACTCAATTGACGGGCTCGGGGTCAATCACCAATTAGAGCAAGTTTTTAGCCGTGTCGCAATTGATCGTTGGGCCACTGAGATATTAATTTTTGGCACCGTACGGTAGCTCTACTCAATATTGAATTTTCATTCAGGGGTAAGGAATATTGCACTATTTATTTAAACTCTTGCTTGTCCCCTAAGATTTAGGCACAAGGTGTTGTTCCACAAATGGTGCTCGATTCCGTAACGCCAAGTTTACAAAACGCATGATTTAAATTGGATTATAAGAAAAATGGGTAAATAAACTTGGTTATTTACTATGATCTGTTAAAATAAAATCTTTAATTAGATTTTGAAAAATAAATATATTTGAAATCATATTTTTAGTAAGTAATTTTACTAAATCTGTCTCTAAATTTAGGGAAAGCAAAATCTATACTTATAATAAAACTGTAGAGAGGTCAATTCTGTACATTGAATATATTTACAAAATAACTATTGGGGGATGATTGGTGATCGATACTAATGCAAAAAATGCAATCAGTAAATTTTTTGTCTTTCTGTCTGTCTGTCTGTCTGTCTGTATGTGCACGCATGGATCAAAAACTACTGGAGGGATTTTGATGAAACTTGGTAGAATTATAGTTCATACTTCTGGGCAACATATAGGCTACTTTTTATACAAGCTGATACCCGCGGCTCCGCCTGCGCGTCGTTTTTAAGTAGGTTATCGTTTTTTGGTCATTTCTCCGGTTCTACTCAACCAAATGCAACCAAACATATCTCAAATGTTAAGTCTAAGCAAGACCTTTCTGTTGGTTTTCTGGTTTGTTTTATTAGAAAGGTTTTGGTTAGACGAGTGGAGGCCAGTGGAGTGGCGAGTGGAGAGGAAAGTGGTATGGAGTGGAGTGGTAAGTCGAGTGACGAGTCGTTTTATTAAATAGACTTGGTGGCGATACCGATTTCCACGCGGGCGGAGCCGCGGGCGGAAGCTAGTACTATAATAACTATTTCCTAACTTCATCCAATATCCACTATGGTTCTAACCACAGTAGGTACTGTAGGTAGGTACACAACCGAGATAGACATAAACGTTTCAATAGCTATCGTATATAACAGCTTGTTTAAAAATATACTTTTATTAAAAAAATACAACTCGTAAAAGCTATATTGAGATAACCACTGTCATTCGAAAACTAACCTTAAAGCGAAGTAAATTAAGTTAATATTACCCAGTTACTGTTCAAAAACAACGAACTCGTTCACATAAAAGCAATATCCCAAAACTTAAATCTTATAGATCTCGATACGAGGAAGCTACGACATGGCAGGGAGGTATAAAATGTTATCGGCGGTGTTAGAGCACATCTGACCAACGACACATAACTGCTGATAACGAAGAAAAGGTTCTATTCGCCGAGGGCTTTATGTAGGACATAAAAAGACAATCGAAACAACCACCAATGGACCGAATGGTGGGTGCCGATAACGGAATAGTATGGTGTTTTTCAATAGGGAATTTGCTTTTTATCGGTGTGGCAACACTGTCATCTCAATTGTTTTCATAGACTTTGTTATATCGCGGGGACTTCACAAATTGTCAATTACCGAACGAAAACCATAGATATTTACAGACTCAGAACAAGTATCGGTTGATCACACAGTTTTTCCTGTGACGATTGAACTCAAAATAAGTGTTAGCTGTTAATAATCGCGTGATTATCATTTTTGGCCATATATCTACGGTTCTACTAAACCAATTACAATCAAACATACGGCAGATTTTACTTCTGACCAAGAACTTTCTAATAGAATAAAATCGCATCCAAATTCGTTCAGTACTTTTTGCGTACATCACAAACAAACGTACAAATCTACTTACCTACTAACTAGTTTTAGGTGGTATTTTCTATGGAACTTATGTATGGAAAATAAAGTATCTTATCAGCAGACAAGAATTAAATTAAAACTATTTTAAGAACCGTATTTTTTTACATAACACCAACAGACACAACTAACTTACAATTTTATATTAGTCCTATAGATATTTATCAATTTGATTACCTACTAATTTCTCTGGAGGCGCAATAATGAAAACAAACTATGACGTCACTCTAATATCGTCAGCATTATTGTCTCAGCTCCTTGGCTATGTATTGCGTCATTTTGATGTAACATATCCCAAGGCACTGTCGAAGTGTGCCATGGATTAATAACCTCGGGCGACCACGGACCACACGACCGCATTTGCCAATTATACTTTTTATTGGTATAAACACTTTAGAAGTAGATTAATGCTATACTCGTAGATCCTACTAATATTATAAACTAGCCCATGCTCGCAACTCCGCCCGCGTGGATGTCGTGTTGTGACTATATTGGTACACCTTTTTTGCCGGGGCGCCTGCATACCATCTTGAGCCGTTCGAGTCGTTTCGAGTCAAAGACGTGCGCTGCGAATCGTCGAAGATCCCCTACTTGTAGGCGGAGGGGAGCCGCTCAGCCTCAGGAGAGACTTCGCCTCGCTGTGCGTCTTCTACCGCCTATATAATGGTTTATGTTCAAATGAATTATTTGATATGATGCCTACAGCCACTTTCTATCATCGCAGCGCTCACCACAGGTAGGGAATTCATCCCCACACGTTGCATCCGCCTGCAGTGCGTATGTAAAGAAATTTCATTCCGCGCACGCTTAGGCTGTGGAACGATCTCCCTGCAGTGGTTTACACACCAATACACTTCCAATAAATATTGAATACCAAATTTTATTTTTCAATCTATGTAGACGTGGCTACTATAATATTTATGGGCTTCAAAACAAAATCTTGGCAGCATTAAACGAGTACAGCCTACAAATATTCGAATGACAGATGCGATAATCTAAATTTATTCCTATTATATTCAAATATAAAAAAGTGAAGGCATAAGATAGAGCTGTATGGTAACCCGTGACGATAACTACATCAACTGGTTTTACTCCTAGGTCTTGATAAAATAGATGTGAGTTGTGACGTCCTTCATGTAACCACTTAGGTACTTGGTAGACAAGCACACAGCCCACCTGGAAAGCGGTTACCGTGGCATATAGACGTGTGCAACAACAGGGACGTCGTCGATTGGTTTAATATACCTTTTTTTCTTATTGAAATTCCCAAAGACAATGCCGGCACCCAATCCGACGCAGCGGCGTGATTCTCGCCTCTACAGGGGCAAAACATGAAAACCGCGGTTTCCAAAACCGAGGAGGCCATCTCTGAACCGGAGATTGGATCAGCCGGAGTGCGAGGGAAATGCCTCTTCGGTCAACTTACACCCCGGCGTCTAAAGACCCGAGACGACATGCGGTTTTAGTCGGTCCGACATAACCACTCCTGATGGAGTGGATGGGTTTCCGTAGGGATTTTCGCATGAAAAAAGAATAAGAAATGGGTCTAAGTTGGCCAATCTACGATTGATTAATTAGCGGACCTCAGTCGTCACGCCGCGCTCTACCACCAAAGGGAAGTAAAAATGCTTTCTGCGCAGTTCGAGTGTATTGTCAAGAAGTTTGCCGGTTGTTTTAATAAAATATGATTGTATTTTACCTTAGACTTTTTGCCAGACCGCTTGACTTTGCGAGGTCTGCTCTTGACCTTGTCAGCCACGGCACCATCGTCCAGAGTCATTTTTGACATGTTTACAGTGCGCAGGTCGAACACATACTGACGACAGTCACTAAATATTGATGGATCCCGAAAAATCTAGATCTTTTTGTGAATAAAGGCTGCATTCACACTTGTATATATCAGGTGTAGGCGTTCCTTTAACGTATGCGACAATACGACGTATAGTTTAGTGCATACGCTTATCGAAATTCTACGATGGAAAAGGACAAGTTAAGTGAAGTAGTTTTTTTTTTTTAATATAGGACACGTCAAAATGACTCCACCCCGCCTGATGGTAAGCGAAAGGCAAAGTCTCAGGACTGGGGCCACCACCACATACACCGGTAGTACTACAGTGGCGGCCCTACCTATAAGAAAAAGCGTCTACACAACAATGAAAATTGATGTGATTATGAATATATTATACAGCGACTTTTAAGCGTTCGACGCCTGTTTTTTCTATAGACGCTTAGGCGCCGCTGCGCTAACTTAACGCATTAGCGTAAGAAACACGGGATGCGATTAAGCGCATACGTTAATCTGAAAAAGTGCAGATGTGAACGAGCCGGTTTGGCTTCAAGGACCCACCAAGCAGACCCACCGGTGGGTCTCAGAATACTAACATGTCTCCAAAGGCCCACTAGTGGGTCCACTGAGATTCTATTGTCTTCGAAGACCCACTAACGACCCCTTCGGCTTCAAGGACCCACCAAGCAGACCCACCGGTGGGTCTCAGAATACTGACATGTCTCCAAAGGCCCACTAGTGGGTCCACTGAGATTCTATTGTCTTCGAAGACCCACTAACGACCCCTTCGTTGTCAAGGTTCATTAAGCAGACCCCACGGTGGGTCTCAGAATACTGACATGTCTCTAAAGGCCCACTAGTGGGTCCACTGAGATTTTATTGTCTTCGAAGACCCACTAACGACCCCTTCGTTGTCAAGGTTCATTAAGCAGACCCCACGGTGGGTCTCAGAATACTGACATGTCTCTAAAGGCCCACTAGTGGATCCCCTGAGATTTTATTATCTTCGAAGACCCACTAATGAAAATAGCGTATAACCTTCTTAAATTAGTACTGGTCGGATGAGAATAATTGAAAATGATATAATGACTTGATTGTCATTGTCATGTTTTATCCGTAAAACTTTATCTATATAAGTCGATATAAGTGGTGTACCTATTTGAATAAGTTTAAAATGCAGCATTGCAATGTAATTGAGAGCTGCAGCTCTTCAGAGCCATTCAATTCCGAAATACAATTTTTGACCAGAAGGGGTGGCAAAGTACTTTTACATGGAGGATATCAATATCATAAAAAGAAAATTTACAAAAATGGATCAAGTATATGGCAGTGTAGTATGAGGAAAAAGTATAAATGTACCGGCTCAATAACGATACAGGTACGATATTGAGTTTAAAACAATGATATTTTATACACAAGATATGTTATGTTCATAGTAACTGACTCCTCAAATCTGATCCCGCTGTCTATGACATAACTATGCGCGCTCTTATAACATATCTGCCTCTTTTTACTTATATAATATCATTGGTTTAAAACCAATCGCATAGGTTATTTTTTTGAAGTTGCAAGTCTTATACCTAGTCTTTATTTTGACCTTTTCCAGCATCCCCTACGCATTATAAAATCTAACAAGCATGCCACGTCAGACCCACAAAAGCCATGCAATCCTGATTTTGGCAAAAATATAGTGGCTGAAACAATAGAGGCAGCTAAGAAATATGTGCAAGGTTCAACAAGTCCCATTCCAAAAATTTTTAAAGACAAAATACAAGTTCCTCTAAAAGACAAAGGCTTACATTTGGTAGGTAGCACACCCTTATATGGAAACAAAAAAACACTTTTGTATAATACGAGAAAACAATCACTGGGAGTTAGCAAGTGTGTTTTCAGTGATGTCAGGGAAGTAGAGATTCCTGATAAATTTACTTCTTTTTTATTAGCTGACTACTGTTACAATGACAACCGGATTCTTATATTTTCCACTAAAGAGTCAAGAGAATTAATGCCATCAATTAAAGAGGTATTTGGCGATGGAACATTTTCAAGTTGTCCTCCACCATTCTTACAACTGTTTACATTATTTGGTAATTTGGATGAATCTTTATTTAATGTAAATATGGTTCCTTTTCAGTGATGTCAGGGAAGTAGAGATTCCTGATAAATTTACTTCTTTTTTATTAGCTGACTACTGTTACAATGACAACCGGATTCTTATATTTTCCACTAAAGAGTCAAGAGAATTAATGCCATCAATTAAAGAGGTATTTGGCGATGGAACATTTTCAAGTTGTCCTCCACCATTCTTACAACTGTTTACATTATTTGGTAATTTGGATGAATCTTTATTTAATGTAAATATGGTTCCGCTATGTTACGCCTTATTAAACAATAAAAAGGAAGAAACATACTTTGCGCTTTTTGAGATTCTAAAATCACAATTCCCAGATTGGAAGCCGATAAAATTTCATATAGATTTCGAAGTATCATCCTCAAATGCAATACTTAAAGCATTTCCCGATGCGACAGTAAAGAAATGTTACTATCACATGACACGTAGTATTTGGAGGCGAGCTAAGAAAATAGGGATAAAACAAAAACTAGAAAAACGCATTGTCGCACTTTGTGCAGTCCTTCCGTTACTACCAGAAAGGATGATATGCAATGGATGGGAATACATACTGACACAATTTCCGAATTCAGATAAATTAAAAAAATTTCAAAAGTATATGGAGTCATACTGGCTAAAAGACGAAATATTTATAAGCCAATGGTGTGTTTATAACGAACGGCATAGAACGACCAACGTCCTGGAATCCTGGCATTCTAAGCTTAATAAAAATATAAACAAAAATTATGTCACGATGCTGAAGCTATTAAGTTTTATACAAAATGAAACTACAACATTTTCTAAAAGACTTCAGTGTTACATAGAAAGAGACCAATTTATAATAGAATCTCAGTTACAGTTGATACATGATGAAATAACAGTAGGTCACTTTCTGGAGAAGTTAAGATAAGTGGTGTGGTCGTTTATAGAATTTGCCATTAGGAGAATCTTCTTTTTTATTTAAATAACTTGGAAAAAATATTTTAAGTTAATTTATTAGCAGTAAATTTTAATACCAGTTTTATACATTTATACATAGAATATAATAAAATGGCAGGACAGTCAAAACTGTACATTGAATTTTTTTTAAAAAGAATACTTGGGGTGTGATCTACAATCGATACCGAAGCCAAATATATAGTTTTTAGAATTTTTGTCTGTTTGTCTGTTTATCTGTTTTTCTGTATGTATGTCCGGGATAAACTCAAAAAGTACTGCATGGATTTACTTCAAATTAGGCAAGAAACTCGTCTGAGCCCTTTTCTGGTAGCGCATTCCACAAGCGTGCAGCTTATATTGTAAACAATTCATTTATCTCGAAACCTAGTGGAATGCGCAGAGATTGAAAGATTCAAATTTTCCGATGATCTCAAGCATCTAGTGTGATTATTTTTTCTTACACTTAACTTCATGGTGGGTATTATTATTATTATTATTACTGCTTAATGAACCTTGACAACGAAGGGGTCGTTAGTGGGTCTTCGAAGACAATAGAATCTCATGGACCCGGGTCGGCTTCAAGGACCCACCAAGCAGACCCACCGGTGGGTCTCAGAATACTAACATGTCTCCAAAGGCCCACTAGTGGGTCCACTGAGATTCTATTGTCTTCGAAGACCCACTAACGACCCCTTCGTTGTCAAGGTTCATTAAGCAGTAATAATAATAATAATAATACCCACCATGAAGTTAAGTGTAAGAAAAAATAATCACACTAGATGCTTGAGATCATCGGAAAATTTGAATCTTTCAATCTCTGCGCATTCCACTAGGTTTCGAGATAAATGAATTGTTTACAATATAAGCTGCACGCTTGTGGAATGCGCTACCAGAAAAGGGCTCAGACGAGTTTCTTGCCTAATTTGAAGTAAATCCATGCAGTACTTTTTGAGTTTATCCCGGACATACATACAGAAAAACAGATAAACAGACAAACAGACAAAAATTCTAAAAACTATATATTTGGCTTCGGTATCGATTGTAGATCACACCCCAAGTATTCTTTTTAAAAAAAATTCAATGTACAGTTTTGACTGTCCTGCCATTTTATTATATTCTATGTATAAATGTATAAAACTGGTATTAAAATTTACTGCTAAAAAATTAACTTAAAATATTTTTTCCAAGTTATTTAAATAAAAAAGAAGATTCTCCTAATGGCAAATTCTATAAACGACCACACCACTTATCTTAACTTCTCCAGAAAGTGACCTACTGTTATTTCATCATGTATCAACTGTAACTGAGATTCTATTATAAATTGGTCTCTTTCTATGTAACACTGAAGTCTTTTAGAAAATGTTGTAGTTTCATTTTGTATAAAACTTAATAGCTTCAGCATCGTGACATAATTTTTGTTTATATTTTTATTAAGCTTAGAATGCCAGGATTCCAGGACGTTGGTCGTTCTATGCCGTTCGTTATAAACACACCATTGGCTTATAAATATTTCGTCTTTTAGCCAGTATGACTCCATATACTTTTGAATTTTTTTTAATTTATCTGAATTCGGAAATTGTGTCAGTATGTATTCCCATCCATTGCATATCATCCTTTCTGGTAGTAACGGAAGGACTGCACAAAGTGCGACAATGCGTTTTTCTAGTTTTTGTTTTATCCCTATTTTCTTAGCTCGCCTCCAAATACTACGTGTCATGTGATAGTAACATTTCTTTACTGTCGCATCGGGAAATGCTTTAAGTATTGCATTTGAGGATGATACTTCGAAATCTATATGAAATTTTATCGGCTTCCAATCTGGGAATTGTGATTTTAGAATCTCAAAAAGCGCAAAGTATGTTTCTTCCTTTTTATTGTTTAATAAGGCGTAACATAGCGGAACCATATTTACATTAAATAAAGATTCATCCAAATTACCAAATAATGTAAACAGTTGTAAGAATGGTGGAGGACAACTTGAAAATGTTCCATCGCCAAATACCTCTTTAATTGATGGCATTAATTCTCTTGACTCTTTAGTGGAAAATATAAGAATCCGGTTGTCATTGTAACAGTAGTCAGCTAATAAAAAAGAAGTAAATTTATCAGGAATCTCTACTTCCCTGACATCACTGAAAACACACTTGCTAACTCCCAGTGATTGTTTTCTCGTATTATACAAAAGTGTTTTTTTGTTTCCATATAAGGGTGTGCTACCTACCAAATGTAAGCCTTTGTCTTTTAGAGGAACTTGTATTTTGTCTTTAAAAATTTTTGGAATGGGACTTGTTGAACCTTGCACATATTTCTTAGCTGCCTCTATTGTTTCAGCCACTATATTTTTGCCAAAATCAGGATTGCATGGCTTTTGTGGGTCTGACGTGGCATGCTTGTTAGATTTTATAATGCGTAGGGGATGCTGGAAAAGGTCAAAATAAAGACTAGGTATAAGACTTGCAACTTCAAAAAAATAACCTATGCGATTGGTTTTAAACCAATGATATTATATAAGTAAAAAGAGGCAGATATGTTATAAGAGCGCGCATAGTTATGTCATAGACAGCGGGATCAGATTTGAGGAGTCAGTTACTATGAACATAACATATCTTGTGTATAAAATATCATTGTTTTAAACTCAATATCGTACCTGTATCGTTATTGAGCCGGTACATTTATACTTTTTCCTCATACTACACTGCCATATACTTGATCCATTTTTGTAAATTTTCTTTTTATGATATTGATATCCTCCATGTAAAAGTACTTTGCCACCCCTTCTGGTCAAAAATTGTATTTCGGAATTGAATGGCTCTGAAGAGCTGCAGCTCTCAATTACATTGCAATGCTGCATTTTAAACTTATTCAAATAGGTACACCACTTATATCGACTTATATAGATAAAGTTTTACGGATAAAACATGACAATGACAATCAAGTCATTATATCATTTTCAATTATTCTCATCCGACCAGTACTAATTTAAGAAGGTTATACGCTATTTTCATTAGTGGGTCTTCGAAGATAATAAAATCTCAGGGGATCCACTAGTGGGCCTTTAGAGACATGTCAGTATTCTGAGACCCACCGTGGGGTCTGCTTAATGAACCTTGACAACGAAGGGGTCGTTAGTGGGTCTTCGAAGACAATAAAATCTCAGTGGACCCACTAGTGGGCCTTTAGAGACATGTCAGTATTCTGAGACCCACCGTGGGGTCTGCTTAATGAACCTTGACAACGAAGGGGTCGTTAGTGGGTCTTCGAAGACAATAGAATCTCAGTGGACCCACTAGTGGGCCTTTGGAGACATGTCAGTATTCTGAGACCCACCGGTGGGTCTGCTTGGTGGGTCCTTGAAGCCGAAGGGGTCGTTAGTGGGTCTTCGAAGACAATAGAATCTCAGTGGACCCACTAGTGGGCCTTTGGAGACATGTTAGTATTCTGAGACCCACCGGTGGGTCTGCTTGGTGGGTCCTTGAAGACCCACCGGAACGAGCCTCATAGCTAAAGACAGATTTACACAACAATAAATATTAATGGGACGGGATGAATATCGCGATATTCGTTGTCTGTAAAACCCATGCCTCATAAATAATTTCAATGTTAGACACGAATCTTGAAATTTTAAGTTGTTTATTGAATTATAAGCAGGTTCTAGATCCATCCGATTGAGCTGAAAATTTGTATTCAATTTTGATGTCTGATAAAAATGATTAGCTAATACCAACCGTGTAACAGATCTGACAAAACAAAAGTCATAGTCAGTCATAAGACTCATAAGTCATCTTCATTAAACAACCATTATCCAGCAGTGTTTGAGCTCGTTAAACCTGTCTTTTGTCTGGCGTGGTTTTCAGGATTAGATGATGATGGAAGAAGATGGCCACAGCTCTAATCAATCTCTGCACCGACTTCCATCAAAATTGGTTCAGTGGTTTAGGCGCAAAGCATAACAGACAGACACAGATGAAGTTATTTTCGCACTTGTAATACTAGGATGAACCACACAAGACTCATAAACTCGTTGATCGCTGCGATAATTTACCTGTAACAAAAGAGAATATTTTGTTAGTTATTTCGCACGAAACAATCCAGCTAGGATTACAAATTGAATTGTACAAATTACTTGTAAAATTCGCTCTTATTTTCCTTAGTTTCAAAATTAAGTAGAAACATTTAAACACATTAAAATTCCTTCCTAACCTTAGGAGTATAAATTAACATTATCCCGTGCTTGCTACGGGAAGCATATATGTCGTTTCTAATCAGTGCTGACCTGGATACTTCTTTGTTGGCTGCTGAATGGGAGCAGCGTGCAAGGGTTAATTGCGTGGTTGGGTGCTATAGACTTTGTCAACCCTGCAACTAATGCGCTCGTGTGTATATGTTTACAATATAGTTAGGGACAAGAATCTTGACAAATCATTTTCGGACTAATTAACCAATCATCTACGAGTAGATTATAGTATTATTGTGTTGAATTATATCTGCTTGTGACATCAAAGTAACAAGTTTTAAATGAATGTATTTGCGATACATGTAAGTCATATACTTAACCAAAAAGTATTTTTTTAAACTATGCTACCTCCTAGATATTCGAAATTGTCCGATACTCATTAGAAAAAGTTAGCATACTGATTGCTTAAAAATTTAATTGAATCTTTGACATTTCACCATAGCTGACAAATTACTCCATCGTATTACCATTGCGCATTTAACGTTAACTGTGTCAATATTGTGCACGCTGTGACCTATTACTGTTGTAATAAAAGCTGATGTTATTGCGATCGATACGCCATGAAATAAAATATATTTCACACAGCTGCAGTACAAAATATAAATACCGAACATTGTAGCTAGTATATAATTTCATATTCTCAAAAGCGGGTAGGTATGTACTTACCTCATCGCCAAAATTCAAATTGATCAGTAGGTCCGGGAGTCTCGTAAATTTAGCCTGTGGTCTCATGCCTGATCTGTTTTTTTTGACCTTTTGTAAGTACATACACTGCTTTAATAGTCTATAGTCTATCTATACAAAATAAATTATGTTTTATTTAGATTTTGATTAACACGTCCAAATCACCCACACGTGCGAAAATGCTTTTTAAGAAAACCTCTTCCTGTCTTATTTCCTAGTAGCCACCATTATGCATTGTGTGCTTTACTTGTTAAAACGGTTAAATGGCTACGCAAGTTGTTTCAAGGTAAACATTTTAATACGTTTAAGGTAATTTGTATAATTATACGTTTTAAATAATCGTTTGCGAAATATTTTGAATTCCAACAGTAGTTTAATTATTCATGACTTGAGCTTTTGAATGCTCTTAATTTTGATGCTGGTAATTAAAGTTATATAAGAAGTAGGTTGAACAAAATGGCTACTGTTAAATTAACTTGTCTATGTTGGAGCAATCTCTCTTACTACATGATGTCTGGCGTCAATAGTCCCAAATCAATTACTTCTTGAATAACTCACTAGACGTTAATAAGAAGAAAACTTTCCACTTGTTAGCTGTGCAAACATATGGGTTCAGATTCACTGTCCTGATGATATTCATGATGAAATAGTTTATTAATGAATAGTAGTCAAAGTCAAAACTTCTTCTTACTAATTTGAAGGGAGATACAATAAGTCTATTGCATACACCAGTTTTGTGAACGTCAATCATGAGACCAGGGGCACTATTGCATAAGTAGTGTCTTATGATGGTGTGGTAATTCTTAATTACTTCCACCAACCATCTTGTATGTAACATTAGACTGGATGTAGATGCAGTTTTCAGGGCACCTAGTATTTACCGGTACGATATCGAACTGTAATAAGAAAGAAAGAAGAAGAAAAAAAAAAACAGTTTATTATCTTGGGTACAACATCTTTAACAATAAGACTTTGCTGAGAGTAGCCAGTAAAAGCTTAATATATTCCATGGTATTCCTAATGCTATAACTGTACTGTATGTTATGTACATAACAGTACAGACAATTTGCAAAAACATGCGCTACTGGGATTGTCATTAGACCATGTTCAGCGAACCGTGGTTACCGAACAAGTATCATTACTGTGCCCATAAACCCGCGACGACCTTAACTATTCAAAACTGGAACAGCTCTCTGGTAAAGCACCTGAAATGTACAGACGATCGTAGTTATAATAACCGTATCTTGTACTCTCAAGTCAGTAAGCCGGTACACAATTGCAAAACACTAGAAGTGTTACGTGCTATCGACCCCACGTACCACCCGCCACAAACACGTAGCATTGCTTGAATGTGGTTTTCGGCAGGGTGGAGGTAATATCCAGTTGGGCTGCTCCAATTCCGAACGCGAAATACCTTAATGATTTACGTCCTATAGCTATTTCTGGTGTTGCAAGAATACCATTATTCAGTGCCATCTAGCCTAGTCAAACTGAACTACTACGAACCCTGCATCGCGCTATTTAAATTCTCGCGTTAATTAACAGAGTCGTACATCAAAGGTCAAAAGAACATCATTATTGCAAATGTGATGTTCCTTCATCCATAGAAAAAGCTCTCAAGAGGTCTTTAAAAGAGTCTTCAGACTATGACTTGTAAGCAAGCTTTAAAATTCATGAAGGGTAACTGGTGTATCAACCTTGCCTGTTATCGGTTCTCCTCATGGACGATCCACTTGATGGTAAAACCCATAAATGTGTCTTGGGAAAACTAAGTCAGGCATTCTAAAATTCAGAAACGTGTATGAGATCATTATTTTGGAATCAGGTACTATATTAACCTAAAAGGCAACATAACACGCTGGAAATATAATTTGAGTCTCACATACACAAAACGAGCACCGCAGCTATTACAACGAAGAATAATACAAAAATTGTGGTTTACAAATTAAATTTTCCGACAGTTAGAGACAGTTTCTAAACTCGAGAGTGAAATGTAAAGTATAATTAGGGATTCGTGGGTGCGAAGTGCGGCACCCAAACTTATATTTGCCCTGACCCTACGTGTTAGTCCCAAATTAACAACGGAGGTTTGCAAAAATACCACTTGCGAAGTTGGAATTACACAGATATTTTGTGAATTGTGAAAATAACTATGTAACAATCTACCTCTGCAGCTACTGTGATATGATAACGTAACTAATTATCAAAATTAATCATCATTTTGAGGTACCTAATGCATCTAAAGCACCCGTCTGAATAGTATTCTCGTATGACACCCAGTCTAGTCGTAAAGTAATCTTTCAATATTTTTGAAAGAAATCTTTCAATATTTTTAGAAAAGCATTACGTAGATTCAAAAATTATGTTTCCATTTTTGAGGAGTAGAGGAGTTCAATGATACACTAGACTCGTACAGCAGAAGTTAATAGATAAGACAGACAGATATTTTTTATATATGACAATTCAAAATGACTTTACATCGCCTGACGGTAAGCTAAAGAAAATGTCTCAGGACTGGGGTCACCACTACATACACCGGTAGTGCTACAGTGGCGGCTCTCAGCTTGGCGGCCTCATCAAATACGTTTTCACGCCCCGCTTGAAGGCCTCGGGACTATAGGACGAAGGAAACACATGCGCTGGTAAAGAATTCTAAGTCTTTATGTTAAGTGTAAAAAAGTTATTTCTTAAAAGTACCGTGTACGTATTTATGATTAACTCTCCAGGTAATATCGACACACGCTCCATTATTTAACGGACGATATCCAAAACTTCAGTTAAGTGAGCTAACAATTTGACATAAGCGGAGGTTCGTTTGGCCATAGTTAAGCCCCCGTTGACCTACTTCGTGCCGTCAAACAATCTCCGTTCGCCCCCCATCGCCGTGCTCAGCAGTTCCGGTTTGTACTGTTATCTTTCAACTGCAATTAAGATCCTATCCCGAATTCTTTGATGTCGCCTCATTTATGTCTGGTGAAGAAGTATGAATCGTTTATAACTGTTGATTTGGTACTGAATCTAGTTTTGTTGGTTGGAATTTGGATACGGTTTGAATTAGTTCCAGTTTTAAATGATCGTTAGGCATATAGGATGAGTTGATTAAAAACGCCATGTTTGTGAGTATGGATGCTTGGATGTTTGTTACTCTTTCAAACAAAATTACTTCGGTTTATAATATTCTTTCTTAAAAAATCGTCTGACATTAAATTAGCTCATTATTATTATTTACAATTTCAAACATTCTGCTGACATTAATTTCATATGCATGTGTATTTCATGTATAAACATTTGGTGCCGATGTTTACATTTGATACGAGATAATCTGCTCCCTTTTATTTGTACATCCATCGCTAGATACTACCCTTATCTGGGTGATACATTTGTTTCAGATATCCCAACTTTGCGAGTTGATGTTATTTTTCTTGTCCCCTAGCACAAAAACTCTAAAAAGGATGGCATTTAGGATAAACACAATATTTTTGAATGTGTACTTACAGTTAGTTAAAATGTCGAGTTGTCTAATGTAAAAACCAATGGTTATGTAGAATTAGTAATAAGCAAGTAATGACCAGAAAAGGCTTAGCGCTCACCCCAATAAGAAATGCATGGATATAACACTAACATAACCATCTAAAACACACTCATACACATACGGACACACACAAATGAATAGAAATATTCTAGGTAAGTTTAGGATTTATAGATTCTATAATAAAAAAGTACATCATTTGTAATAGGTAAAGGTAGGCGCAATGTGAATAACTTTCAGTAGGTAACCTAGCAAAAAACATTGTCGGAATAAAAAAGCTACGAAAGAATAAGTCGATTCTGGGCTTTTGTTTCAAAGAAAACACTAACTTAAATTTTACCGGTCTACCCCCAGCGATAAGAGTCGAGTTTTAGCTGTATAAACAAAAGTATCAAACAAAACTTATTAACTCCAACCGGTATATGATACTCCAAGGCATTTTCAATTTAGCTCTAGTTAGATATTCGCGAACTGTTGGACGATCCCCCTTGATTCATTAAGGTTTATTTATAAGTTATCCCGTTCAAACTTCGGTCGTTTATATTAAAATTTGCAACAACTCGGCCAGTTTGAAAAAATACTTGAGATTTGTTAATATACATTTTGTACACTTTTTAATGTAGATATACCCAAGTATGAAAAAAGTGCTGTGTCTATATGTAAACGTTACATAAGGTTTCAGTAATATTTGGTAAGAGTTCTGCGTTTGAAATATTACACAAAGACCTATCTCGCTCATCTAAAAAGCCTGGAACTTAAGCTGTCAATACTGCTATTGAGAACGTTTCTCACAGGCTACGTGTATCGCACCCTTGTTCTTTTGTCAATTACTTTGTGAGAAAACCCGGTATAGTTGAAATTGGTAGTAATCTACTATACTTACGGGTACCTTTCAAATAAATAAAATAAAAGATACCCTAAATTGTATTGGGAGTAACCCAAATCACTAGACCATTTCTGACAAAATTTAGCTTTTTAATCTTACAGCCGCTTTTTAGCTGTAAAGCTTCATGTTTATGACACAACAAGAATAGAGGAATATTCGTTATGCGTAGAAATGCCTTCAGTCAACAGCTACTTGGGCTATTAACTTTTACAGCATTCCTTAATGTTCGCCACATCTTTGCATATATTATTTCTGAATGGAAGAATGCGACGCAAAAGCGAAATATGAGGTCGGATATTTACTACCGGGACAGTTATACCTCAGTCTTTTAGTATATTTCTTGCCAAGGACAGCAATTAAATTCTACTAATATTATGAATGTGTAAGTTCGTGACAATGTTAAAACAGCTGAATGGATCTGAATGACATTTACATTCCGTTTTACCAATAAATGTCTTACAACTGCAGTTTATATGCACGCTCATCATTTGATTTTGACTAGCAGTGAAACGTGATAACCTAATTTAGATAGGTTGATTGGAGTTCCCCAATGGCGATATTTGCTCTTAATAAACGGTCTTTAAATCCAATATGCATCAGATTTAATTTGTCAAAGTTAAGTATGTTTCATTGTATTATTCTAATGACACTCACCTGTGTGAAGTAGAACGCAGGCGAAAATTTATGGATTTATAGATATTGTGACCGAATTTCGACCACCGTGCGAACCTGTTTTAATTTAATGAGTCGCGCACGCTTGCGCAATTCTTCAACTGTCGTTATCGACTGAATGTAAACTTTCCTTTATTACAGTTTCAGTAACAAAGTCTTAAAGCTTCCGGTGCCGAGATTGTGGTGGCCATAAAATTGAACCCAACCCGTCTCCCTATCCGTATATTCGGGTATGCGTAGTGTCCGAATATTTTCGCACCCGTACTGCGTAATGCACAGGACATCTGTCATTCTCTGACTACATTCCATTCTTAATGCTAGTGGCACGTTGTTTTATTCACCCATTATTAATTTAGTATTAAAAAATGTAAAACATCAGATATCTATTGCCACTCTGAATGCAGAGATAATATTTTGACATTTGACTTGAACCTTTCGGTGAAGGCAGCGATTAAAATCTTTTATTTTTTATACTGGTAGTTTTCGTCGGGATACTGTGTCTTGTGATTTAATTTGGGCTTTTCTACTATTGCCAACATTTGGCTGCAATGTGTCTGTGGGGAGAAAATCTTTCCTTAGAAAGTGCACTCATAAAAAACTTGGTGCGGATAATGTTGAGCTTCTAAGTACCTTTTCCGATAACCTGTAACGGCTCTTCGATTAGCGTATATTGCTGAGTCATCGTTCAAATTAATAGCCAACAAACATATATAAATAACTAATGCACGATCCGGCAAGATAAGCAAATTCCAAATCATAAGACAAACAATATCCAAGATCAAAATGCAGTAACAACTAGAAGTACAAAGCAAACAAGAGCGCATGCGATAGACTGATAGAGGAAGGAGGGAATAAGTACGTATTCTAACGATAATAAAACAAAGACCGCTGTCCAACACAAATTTGGCAAGACTGACAGGCGTGAGTGACGAGACACAGTACGCTCCTTCCAAGCAACAATGAACGTTAATTATCCTTTTCACACGTTTCCTTTGTTCAGTTTTTACTTGAGTTTTACCTTTTGAATTTGGAACTGTTGGATATGTTGTTTGATTGGTATAAAAATTTGCTATGCTCCAAAACTTCTTTTTTACGCACAGTGGTAAAAAATTTATATTGGTAAACAAAAAATTGAAATACGTAATAATATATATTAATTTTCACATTAATTTAGTAGATAGATATTTCATAAATAAATTAAAAGTATCCAAGAGAATGTTTAAAACTATCAGTAGGTAGTATTTAGTAAAAAACTTTTTTTAATGATGACCGGATATAGTGGGTAGTTTATAAACTACAAATAATATTATTATATTTACCATTTTCACAATGTCGCCAACCCTAAAGAAAACGGCAATTTTCGCGCAGAATAACATGACAGTTACCTCCTGTTCTTAAGTTATGTCTTATAATACGACCCAACCTATACTGTAGGATATCGCAATATTTTGTTGTAATATAAGTACTAGCATAATAGTATTTAATACCTGACATGGGTAAAGAGCATGAGCACGAACACATTTATAATGAAAAAACTTACATAAACATACTATTTATAATCTAAGGATTACAAATGTAAAAATTCAAGAACACTTCAATGATAAAGCTAACTGCTCAATTTAAATATAGAGACTAAGGTTAACTTAAAATAGACGGTGACAACTAATAAAAATACTTGTTTGTTTGTTAGAAGAACCCGGACGTCTTTAATAAAATACCGCTTAGTAAAATATATAGGCCGTTTCGATACTACAATATGGTACCGGTTTAAAAAGCTACATCAAACGCTGCGCGAGAGCAAGTCACGTGTGACCGCGCGTACGCTCCGAGCAATCCACGCCCGCACATGACTCACAACATAGCCGCAGAGCGCGTTGACCCGCGGCAAGCAGCGGACATGTCTCACACATTAGATACCGCTTTAACGCACTGCTATCATTTTACAACCGGTTTCACGTAAATGGGCTTGTATTATTATGATAATTGTAATGGCTACCAGTGGTGCTAGAATGTAAACACGATAACGGTATCGCGCATTCGTGTCTCTTGACCATCACAAGCTTATAATATAAATATGAAGTATTTAAACGATTGTCTCGTGTTTACTGTGGCTATTCGCTTTTTACGGTGTAATAGAACTTTCGTGTGACGTCACGCGTACGGACAAACGAATGACGAATCCATTATGTAGAGATTCGACTTTCTCTTTTGCCCTCGTGACTGATTTACGAAGAAGAAATATTCGTAAAACCCAGCAACAAAGGAAACAATTGCTAAGTATACAGTACATTTTGTTACAGAAACGAGCTTACAAATAGTTCAGACAATACCGAATCGGATCAAATTATGCACGCGAGGAAAGTTGAAAGTCAATAACGTGGTAAATAAGTTAATGTAGACAATACTGGGCATTCGGCCGATGACTGAGGAAATTGTTTCATTAGCAAGAAGGATGCGGTTCTTATGAAGGATAACATCCGGGAGCTATCAACAATACAGTATATGTACTGTTACAATATAACAAGACGTTTCTAAACGGGCATAAATAGGTAGGTGTAGTGTTTGTCCTATCGAACTACCCCCTAGTCTCGGGTTCACGGGTAGTGGGGAGACAGTCACGTGAGAGCGCGCAGCGAGAGCGGACGTGTTGACCCCAGCTACTGGTGACGTAACGAGCCGATTACTACACTGTGTTCACCCTGTTAGAGGGAGCACTACAAGTGGCGACGAGTAAAAAGGTCAGTGCAAAATGAAATATTCTGTACTTTATGATGTTAATAATTTTGGAAAAAGTAAAGAGGGTATGCAGCTTATTTTGTTAACAGTACTTAAAATAATAATAAATCTGTAACAAATCGCTTAAATGAAATGAAATGAAATGGAATGAAATGAAATGAAATTATTAAGTTCAATCTATAAACTCAAAATCGAGTCGTGTTGGGTGCTTATTTTGTTAACAGTACTTAAAATAATAAAAATCTGTAACACATCGCTTAAATGAAATGAAATGAAATGGAATGGAATGGAATGAAATGAAATGAAATTATTAAGTTCAATCTATAAATTCAAAATCGAGTCGTGTTGTGTAACATCACGAACAAAGAATAGCCGTACCTAATCTCATAGTCATTACTAGTGTTATATTAAGGTAAACAAAGCGACACTCGTCTACAAAGTAGGAGCAGCGTCGGTCTATAGTTTTATTGTTTAAAACCTAAGCTAGGATATAGATAGCTTACGTAGGGTCGTATGTCTATAGAGAAAAACAAACTACTTACGACCGCCAAATTTTCTTTAAGCGTTCCATTGAAAGATTAATATTGACCTACGTAGTTAGATACAGGAATTGAACGTCAAAATGATATAATATGTAATGAATATATAGGCAGTGAGGTACAAGGACAATATATCTACCTAGCGTTTATTTATATTATGGGACAAAGTTTTAAATAAACAATGCTGGTAGTTGTAGGCATAGGCGATGCCGGGTCAGGAAATGTAATGTAGGCACACTGTTATAAATACCTACATAATTGGTAGTACAGGCTACCATGAAAATGTGAGCTGTGTGTACAGGAGTTGTGGGCAGTACGGGCTTTTATGAAATTGTAAACTGTGCGTATATATGTAGTGGGCAGTACGGGCCTTCATGAAATTGTAAACCGTGCGTCATTGAGTTGCAGGCAGTACAGGCCTTCATGAAATTGTAAACTGTGCGTATATATGTAGTGGGCAGTACGGGCCTTCATGCAATTGTAAACCGTGCGTCATTGAGTTGCAGGCAGTACAGGCCTTCATGAAATTGTAAACTGTGCGTATATATGTGGTGGGCAGTACGGGCCTTCATGAAATTGTAAACCGTGCGTCATTGAGTTGCAGGCAGTACAGGCCTTCATGAAATTGTAAACTGTGCGTATATATGTAGTGGGCAGTACGGGCCTTCATGGAATTGTAAACCGTGCGTCATTGAGTTGCAGGCAGTACAGGCCTTCATGAAATTGTAAACTGTGCGTATATATGTGGTGGGCAGTACGGGCCTTCATGAAATTGTAAACCGTGCGTCGTTGAGTTACAGGCAGTACAAGCCTTCATGAAATTGTAAACTGTGCGTATATATGTGGTGGGCAGTACGGGCCTTCATGAAATTGTAAACCGTGCGTCATTGAGTTAGAGGCAGTACAGGCCTTCATGAAATTGTAAACTGTGCGTATATATGTGGTGGGCAGTACGGGCCTTCATGAAATTGTAAACCGTGCGTCATTGAGTTACAGGCAGTACAGGCCTTCATGAAATTGTAAACTGTGCGTATATATGTGGTGGGCAGTACAGGCCTTCATATAATTGTAAACTGTACGTACACAAAGGTACGGTAAGGTAAAGTAATAAAGCTAAGTACGATAAGGTAAATAAGGTATACGGTAAAGGTTAAGTAGATAGTACAGGCAGTATGGGCCATCATGAAATTGTTAACCGTGCGTCATTGAGTTGCAGGCAGTACAGGCCTTCACGAAATTGTAAACTGTGCGTTGTGGTGGGCACTACGGGCCTTCATGAAATTGTAAACCGTGCGTCATTGAGTTACAGGCAGTACAGGCCTTCATGAAATTGTAAACTGTGCGTATATACCTATGTGGTGGGCAGTACGGGCCTTCATGAAATTGTAAACCGTGCGTCATTGAGTTAGAGGCAGTACAGGCCTTCATGAAATTGTAAACTGTGCGTATATATGTGGTGGGCAGTACGGGCCTTCATGAAATTGTAAACCGTGCGTCATTGAGTTACAGGCAGTACAGGCCTTCATGAAATTGTAAACTGTGCGTATATATGTGGTGGGCAGTACAGGCCTTCATATAATTGTAAACTGTACGTACACAAAGGTACGGTAAGGTAAAGTAATAAAGGTAAGTACGATAAGGTAAATAAGGTATACGGTAAAGGTTAAGTAGATAGTACAGGCAGTATGGGCCATCATGAAATTGTTAACCGTGCGTCATTGAGTTGCAGGCAGTACAGGCCTTCACGAAATTGTAAACTGTGCGTATATATGTGGTGGGCACTACGGGCCTTCATGAAATTGTAAACCGTGCGTCATTGAGTTACAGGCAGTACAGGCCTTCATGAAATTGTAAACTGTGCGTATATATGTGGTAGGCAGTACGGGCCTTCATGAAAACGTAAACCGTTTTTCATTGAGTTACAGGCAGTACGGCCTTCATGAAATTGTAAACTGTGCGTATATATGTGGTGGGCAGTACGGGCCTTCATATAATTGTAAACCGTTTTTCATTGAGTTACAGGCAGTACAGGCCTTCATGAATTGTAAACTGTGCGTATATATGTGGTGGGCAGTACGGGCCTTCATGAAATTGTAAACCGTGCGTCATTGAGTTACAAGCAGTACAGGCCTTCATGAAATTGTAAACTGTGCGTATATATGTGGTGGGCAGTACGGGCCTTCATGAAATTGTAAACCGTTTTTCATTGAGTTCCGTTTTTCATTGAGTTACAGGCAGTACAGGCCTTCATGAAATTGTAAACTGTGCGTATATATGTGGTGGGCAGTACAGGCCTTCATATAATTGTAAACTGTACGTACACAAAGGTACGGTAATGTAAAGTAAAAGTACGATAAGGTAAATAAGGTATACGGTAAAGGTTAAGTAGATAGTACAGGCAGTATGGGCCATCACTTTTAAGTGTAAACCATACGTGTGTGGATGGCGTTGTCCATTGGTTGCTTTTGGGGTCGGGTGGCCCCGGGTACCAAACATGACAGGTTTGCTTCCACCGCCGGAGAAACTTGACCTTGAAAGCGACAACGCCACCATTGCCTTGCGTTTAGAAAGATGGAATGGGTCGTTGAGTGTCTTCCTGGAGGCGACGGAAACTGGAGACTCGGCGTAGAGGAGAGCCTTGTTACTATTAGAGGAGATATAGACATGGTGTGTGTCCGGTATGTGTTTACCATTGATTTTGCAGTGTTATCAGTTTAATATTATTTTATCCGAACGGATCGTTGGCGCGGGTAGACAAAGTATCGTGCGATGGTGCCGTGTGCTCCATCGACGCTCACGAAGGTGTAGGGGGCGAGCACGTGTGATTCTACCTAGCACGACCCCGGATGATTACCATAATTTTCATGTAGTACAAATTCATGAAAAAAAATGTACTTTTTGTACCATAGAATAAAATAAATGTCAGTAGCTCGGTTGTTCCAGGGTTTCAGGGTGCGATCTGCGATGGTGCGGTGATTTACTTGTACCTAACCGTTTTGTTATAAGTGAGCTATTATAGTGATACCCTGTGTAGTAATATTTGCAGACAGTTATTTATAATGTTAAAAGACGGGGGTATGTTATACTTTTGTTACATTATTAATGTATTACGGTATAGTAAGATATTTAGTGTTTTAGTGTAATCCCACTCATTACGTATTAATGTAGTACTACCTGCAGATTATATAAAATAAATAAGGTACTACAGTAAATGTAATAAATAGTGGGATGTATTGGGTGGTGCTGGCTACATGCCTCGGGGATAGTTTAGGTATTCTATAATAGTGACGACTATATTGGCGATACGAGTGGGTTGCCAATGGTCATAAGACTCATAAGTGCTGGTTCGTTCCCGGTGCGGGGTACCTATATGTATTGTAATTCATGTGATATTCATATTATAATAGTGGCTATACCAGTCTTGTGATACTGTTGAGGATAAAGGACTGGTTCGATGCTAGTATGGCATATGGTATGTGTTACTTGCTGTGTCGTGGCGTCGTCGGCTGCAGGCCTGATGAGTGGTGCGATACCGGTGTGTATTTATGTTGCAGTGTTCGGCTACAGGCCGGGTGTTGTATTTGTAGTGTTTCTTAGGGGAGACGGGCTGGTTTCTTGTCAGTTCTTTTCCCGGCAGATAGTGTCCACTTTGAACTGATGTCTTGTATTATGCCCTCCTAACCCATCCTTGAATAATTCATGGCTCGATTATGGTTGAGTAAATGATGGACAGTGTATTTGCTGTTTTATTATATTGTGATGTTCCTCAAGTTATATTGATGGTTGTCATTCACATTATATGTGTCCTGACGGTGTGTATGTACTGTATAACCTATATTTATGTGGGCAAGTATATAATGGAACCATGGTTTATTGAGGCAATGCTTTGTGTGATTGCTAGGAAAGGTGTGTGTTTCAGATTGGATCTACTCCTGCGAGGTTTGTGCCTTGCATAATATTATTTGCCTATTGGGACGGGTGTCATGCCGACGCATGTGTCAGCAGTTCGTGGTGGTCGGAATTCGGCAACCATTCCAGCATTATTGGCTGACGGAGCAATCAGCTGCTGTAGTATCTGGCGGGGCTGCGCTGTCTACACTGTGTCTAGCAGGGTGGTTGGCTTCACACCTCATATGAGGGTTGAAGTTGTTGCTATGTGCAGGGGTTCGGTGTTGTACTTGTTTCTCCATTTAATAAGATGCTGTGCCTAATAGCGTATTTATGAATTGGTTGATGACTGAAATCATGAAAAAAAAGGAAAGTGATTAAGATTCGTTTCTTTGCAATAGTATCATATTTGGTTTTGACATGGATCACCATATCGTTTTGCATAGTGCGTGGCAAATAGAATGCACTTTGGTGTCTTCTGTATCATCCGTCACATAACGGTGTAGCATTTTCTGTATGTACTTGAAGTTCTTCATTTTTCAATGATGGGGATTATTGTAGGTACCTAATTGTATTTAGCTAATGACAACGCTATACGTATACACGTTATTGTGCCTTCTACCTGCTTCCTGTACAAATAATTTGTTCGTGATACTTGATAATGGTCAATCCATCTAGCATTTTTAGTGGATAGATCTTATAAGTTGATACTTTTGAGCTTATTCTTTTACGTGGTTTATAGCAATTATCCACTTCAAGTGCTAAGCATTTAAGATCCGGCTTTATTTGGCAATTTGGAATGTCACTTTAATAATTGTTAACTTGCCTATGAATGTGCCTAACCATAATTATGGTGACGATCAAATGGCTTGTTTCATAAAATGCTTGTGTGTCTATAACTATATTCGAGTAATAATATTCTAAGAAAAGATCTATTACTTTTCAGATGCGTTGCGGATGTGGTTCATTATTTCATTGGCATTCATGTTCAATACTTTGTCTGATTATAAAGCTTTGCATTTAACCTCTTTGAACCATCTCATTTAAACCCTGACAGGGGCGAGGTTGCGAATTTTATTTGTCGGTTCCTATGCATGTCCTGGGGGATATCCATAGCTGGACACCGTTAATCAATAGTTAACTCCGTTAATCGCTAATCCGTTACTGAAAAAGTTAACTTCGTTAATGGTAAAGCGTTCCTTCGAGGGCAGAATTTTCTATTTCTATGGGTGATGTTTTTCGACTGTGTGTATGTATGTGTGTCCATTTCTTTGTACGGCCGCAGCCTGAACGGCTTGACGGATTTCGGCATGCGAGGTATCATTTGATTCGTCATGATTGTGTGGGTGACGCCGGGTGTATTAGGATTTCTAGAAGATCAAAATGGCGGATTTTGCCACCAGAAATGTATGACCGCGATGGACGCTGGAACGGCTGGGCAGGTTTCGATGCGGTTTTGTTTGGGGGGTCTTGGTCAGACTTGAAGTATTGCGTTTGTTTCATTGCAATCGGTTTGGTGGGGCCGGAGATGTGAGCAGAAGTGGAGTAGTTAGACTTGGATTTCGGTGACGTCCTTTCACGAAATTATTGGCTCCATATAGGGTGGATTAACATAAAGGTCAAAAAGTTAGTAAGTACCTATTGTTATCATAATGAGGAAAATGGTCAAAGGCTAAAGAAAAAAAAGAAAAAAAAAGAGATAGTGGGGCGAATGGAAAATGAGGAATGGGGTTGACGGAAGCGAACGGTTAAATCAAAAAGGAAATGAAGAATCAAAGTCTTGATGGTAGTTGGTCGATCAGTTATGAATTTGATTACCTATGTGTTAAATTGTTTTCTTAGAAATAAAAATGTGATGAGGAAGGGATGTAGTGTTTGTCCTATCGAACTACCCCCTAGTCTCGGGTTCACGGGTAGTGGGGAGACAGTCACGTGAGAGCGCGCAGCGAGAGCGGACGTGTTGACCCCAGCTACTGGTGACGTAACGAGCCGATTACTACACTGTGTTCACCCTGTTAGAGGGAGCACTACAGTAGGTATGACTTGAATGAAATGAATTGCCTTTAAAAAAGAATCTATTCGTCTTTTGTTTAATTTAGAGCGACTCACTGCGCACTGGGCCGATAGTGCGCAGTGATTGGTTCTAAACTAAATGAAAGGCCCTGTAGACAAAGTGACATTCTGTTAGTAGAATCGCTTCAAAGCGAATTCGTACCAATTCAAGCGAATAAGTAAATCGTACCAATACGGATGTGTACGAATGTGGGTAGGTACATAAATGTTCACGAATAAGGAAAGCTGCAATAAAAATTGTAAAAATATGGATTTAAAAAAAATCAATTATTAATTTATGATAATAGTCAGAAATATGGAATTGCACAAATTGTCTACAGCCGATATACGAAAAGAAAGAAATTATTTATTTATTCATAGGCCTTCGAGAAACAAGTATGTACATTATACGAGTACATATCATAAATAACAAGCTTGGGTACCTACTTGAAACTGGTTTTATGAACTGGTATGTAGTGTGTGCACCTCACGAGCGTGTGGAATAGAATCTGGTTCAGCATGTGCCAGACTGGTTGGCTAGCGGTGATTTCCAACTGGGCCCTTAGCTACCCACGGATGCTAATGAGCTTATTAATTCAATTTTATCCAGACTGCCAGGGATATGGTTTTCGAACGTAACTTTTATCTTTGTAAATTTATTTATTACCTCGTATCTTCTAAAGGGCTGGATGGATTTCGACAGTGAAGGTATCGTTAGAATAGACTAAAACACATTGCAACAGATATAATTATTGTAATTACCTACATAAAATAATAAAAGGCTTATTTATTATTATTATTATTATATTATTATTACCTACATAAAAACAGATTTCGATTACATACAAGATTCATGAAAGGATCATGCAGCCGGATCTCGTACTACAAACAGACTTGAAACAAGTTTGTAAGCAGGCGTGACACATTGATTTCTTTTTTAAGTTTCTGATTTGTTATTATGTTCGCTCATACATCATAATATCATCATGAGCGATCATACATAAGTATGTAGGTATTTATAGAACCAAATTTTTATGTTCTTACTTAGTAGCTCATTACATTGTGTTAAGTATTTCTCATGAACTCACAATGGGATCACACCTGAAGTACCATATTTCTAACAAAAAAATCTAATTCTATCAATTTACTTTGAAAATCTAAATATATAAAAGAAAGTCGTGTTAGTTACACTATTTATAATTCAAAAACGGCTGAACAGATTTGGCTGAAAATTGGTAGGGGGGGAAAATAGCTTAGAACCAGGAAACGGACATAGGATACTTTCGATTCTTTTTTTAGAGTGGAGAGTGGAATGGAGTGGAGAGTGGAAGTGGAGAGTGGAGTGAAGAGTCGAGTGGAGAGTCGTTTAATTGGTGGCGATACTGACTTACCACGCGGGTGAAGCCGCGGACGAAAGCTAGTATATTAAAAAGAAAACTCCTAATTAACCGGAGAACCCCTTTTTTTTCGGGAGTCGATCAACAATATTATGACATCGATACGAAATTTTAACTTCTCAGAATCCAATAACATTTCCAGTGCACTCGATGCTTCAACAGATAATTGGTCGTTTTAAGTTTCACCAACACTGCAATACCCACTGGTATTAAGAAACCTCAAGTATAGCACCGCCTGTGCTACACAGCCCGTCCAAGTTTTCCGCAAACGACGGTCTTGTATCCTCCAACTTTTATACGGTACCTCCTTGTAGTCCAGTCAGGAAACCTATTCTAAAACCAATGTTAACAGTTTCTAATGAGCTTATAATAAGCGAACAGTGACAATCTTATTGTGGACGTAATTCAAATAATATTAAGTAACTATCTGCTGTTGCTGAAAAACCGATCCCGTTCTGCGACCTACGGGAACCTAATTTCGGGGTAAGAAATTAGGCCTGTGCGTTATTCCAGTTCTTAATTTATTTCTGTGCCAAATTTATCGATCCGCGTTCAGTAATTTTTACGTGAAAGCGCAACAAACATAATCAGTAACATACGTCTATCCATACTAACAAACTTTCATAAAATCCCATGTACCTATCTGTACGAGTATTTGCAATTACCTAATGCAATTATGACAATAAATAAAATAGATGTCGCCTGCGGTTGCGATTTGCGGTCGGTCTCGGAATGGCATTTTAAGACAAGCCCTAATTGTTACTAATTAGCTTTGTGTTACGTTGTTACGTAGATGTGTTGAAATTCAATGACTAAACCAAATTAATCCATCAAGATACACGTGAGATACATGTGTGTTTAGACTAACTTGCATCAGGTGTAATTAATAGTTGTGACTAGATTATCAAGTTGTAATGTGTAAACTAGAGCCTCAGACTAGAAGGCTAGAGCAGTGTGGATTAAATAAGGATATGACCGGATATAGTCACGAGAGTTGAAGAAGATATGCCGATAGGCTAAACTGAATAAATTGACTGATTGATTGACTGACTTGATTTGCAGTCGTCTAACCTTTAACAACAAAAAAATCGACTTCAACTGAACGAAATTAAAATAGGACCACACGGGAAACACCAACTTTCAAATGAAAAAGAATCATCTAAATCGGTTCACACAGCCGAACGCTCTGGAGTAACAAATACAAAAACAATCAATCAAACAAAAAATCTATATCATATCTCATTATAAGTGAACTGTATTGTTTTTTATGAGAAATAAACATCTTTAAACAGAAAACAGTCGATTTTTTTTATACCACTTAGGTGGCAGAAAAGTACGCGGCCTACCGCCTACCTGATGGGCATCGGTCGTCGTGGCCTTTTAGACGTGTGCAACACTATGAGCGTCACACTCGCGCTGCCGACTCTACCTAGAATTGAGAACCTCCAACTTTTTTGAAGTCAGATAAGGTATCGTTGACATCATGGCAGTAAATAAGGAAATGACTTGCACGCAATAAACTAAGGTATTCTAAGTTCTTCTTCGAGGTTAGTACCTACTTAATCGTAAAGCATCAGAAGGCCAATACCGTAATTAAATTCATTTAATAGTATTCTAACTCCATAAATATCTAATTTAATCTTCTAAGGTCAGTAGGTTCTACATGGATGTCACATTTAGGTGCATAGGTCATATTTAAAAGAAGATTTAGAATTATTTAGAAGACCGCGGTAGCCTAGTGGTCTGGGTAATGGACTGCTGAGACGAGGTCTCGGGTTCGATCCCAGGTACACCATGGTACACACCAATGACTTTTCGATCCTTTCGAAGTTACGTGTGTATTTATCGCAGGTTTATAAGTGCCCGGTTAATGGCAATAGGCTCGCCACCTATTACATTGAGACCTAAACATAAACTGGCGAAATGTGGGTGCTAGCACCTCTGCCTACCCCTTCGGGGATATAGGCGTGAGTTTATGTTATGTATGTTATGATATTTAAGTTTGATTGATTATCATAAGTTGTAATTAGGATGTTTTACTAGAACATTTTACTTACAACGACATAGTTACATCTAGAACAGTTCACAAACTGTATGAAATTCAGGACTTAAAGTTAATATTAAGATAAGCTGCTGTCTTTAAAAGGGTCTTCAAAACTGGGAGTCTTTAAGTCTAGAGTGGACAGGTTACTTTTAGGCAAGCGTGCTCCACCGTCGATAACATAATAATCACTAACCATCTGGTGTGATTGTGGTCAAATGCGAGACCATTACTAATGGGGCTAACAAAGGTCCTGGATTCCAGATCGAGTCTTGGACTAGATTTGACTGCCGCCGCTGCAAGCGCTAACGCCGCGATTCTAGAAATCGTGAGCATTGACAGCACAAAAAAAAAATCAAAAAGAAAAAATAATCTAACAACACATCATCAGAAATTATGCGAATTGAAATTTATCTTTAGAATTCATACAGCACTAGTCGAATTATCAACCTTGCTTTTCAGTAACAAATCATGTTATTCGATCGAATTATACGAATTTAAATACATGTTTTAAATTCATAGTTACAGAGGTTGGCTTACGTCCTTCGAAATATTTTAAATTGTTCTATTATAATTCAGATTTGCACCCACTATTGTATTATTCCTTTATGTCGATCGCTCGTTTGAAAACAAGCCATAAATGGTTATTGGCATTATTCATAGTCAGTCCGGATTGTTATTTCTTGTTCCGATCTTAGCTGACCTTTAGTTGGCGGCATAGTAATGGATGAGGATGTTATTGCTATGTTATTCATTGAATACATTTAAAAATTTTATCGATGGATATACAATAAATAAATGAAGTTTGCAAGTTGGTGACATTTGTTCTATAATGTAAAAAGCAGCCTGTTGCGTAAAGACATGGATGCCATTTAAGTACTTATAAAATTTCAACTTTCATTAACTATCTACTAATTTGACAACCAAATTAAATTTAGTATGCGTAAAAATGCGAAAATTATACGAGTACACACAATATACGCAAAAAAATGCCAGAAATATCAAAGTGATTTGGTACCCTGACTTAAAAATCTTGAGCAAAGCTCAAAAAGTTTCTCGTTTCCACGCATATTATAATGTAGTATACACGAATCAAATTAAATTAAATCAAATTATTGATGCCAGGACAGAAATACTCTAAACTGACGCGCTTGCATGAAAGGTTTAATGACAGTAGAGATAGCTTGTGAATTGTGTATGGTAACTGGCAAGTTAATGTCTCTGCTTGCCCCGCAATGAGGAATATGTGAGTACGTTTGTAATGTTTCTCCTTTGCATATCTATGATGTGGAACAAAACCTGGCTGCAAGCTAGTACCTGAAACAAGCGAAAACAAAATAAATTAATTACCGTGTATTTAGAAATACCTAGTAGTCCAAGGTAAGCTTAAATTACGATGAAACTTGATATAACATTATTTTCAACTAAGTACCAAATTGTAATGAAAGTTTGAAACATACGAGTTGCAATTGCAACAACCCAGTAATTGCTACTAGCTGTTTTTGCTATAGGTACATACACATCACACATAGGTACTTACTATAAGTTCTGTTCTGGTTTGGAAGCCTCACAGCTAATACAGTTCATATTAGCAAATAAAATATAGCTGAAGGCCCTGTACGAGTTTTCGCGATTATTTATTTATAAGGAAAATAACAGTCGGTAAAGAAAATACCTACGTAAATTAAAACCATCGCAAATATTTGATAATAAGGAAACTCCATTCAAAAATATTATAATTGCGATTAACCGCAATCGCCATAATTATTATACGAGTATCTTTTACTAGCGTGAAGTTTCCTCCTATTCATCTACAAACGTAGGTATATCGATATGTTTGCAGATTAATGTAAAGACGTTATCTGTACCTATAATAATATGTCTTATGTATTGCGGAAGTAAATAGGTATATATAAGGATGTATTCGATTCAAATAGGGTAGATTCGCCTGTTCGCGTCCATCACCCTATTCGCGTCCATTTTACGGATCTCCCTTTGAAAACTCTCGAAATTAAGTATACTAACACACCAATAAGTCGAAAAGTCATTACCACCAATACCTCATTGTATAAGAGCCACGTACGCATAGGCAAAAGTTCTGTGCGCCCAACCAATCCTCTGTAAAAAAAATAGTTAATGTCGGCTGTTCAACGAGAGAGCGCGAATCTACGAAATTTTGAGAAAAATGGTAGTGGGCAGCGGTGCGTTTGAAGGCAAGTCTTTTATTGTTTTATGTGTATTTTGGATACATAGCTATTTCTAGACGTCGATAATGATAAAAGGAATTATGTTCACTATGAATTTGCTATTTTTTTTGATAATTACCAGTTAAAATAAGGTGGACGCGAATTACTACACCGAATTTATAGAACTTGCAGATTGCGTCCGCAATGGACGCAAACTATACCTACAGGGAATAATGACAAAAACAAATCGCGTCCATTAATTTCCTACTTCGAATATAAGAGAGAAGGAAAAAGAACATACACAGAAGACGATTTAAGGAAAGCATTCAGTTAAATTCGAGAGAAGAAGAAATAGGTATGACAAATATGCTATTCCCAAGACCACTATATAATATTGGACATACCGTGGGTACAGACCAGATGGAGTAAAAAAACCGGGCCCATAACCTGCGCTAGTGAGAACAGGTGCTTCGGGGATCACTTGTGTCTGATCAGAAAGGCGCCAACGGCTGAATGCCATCACTGTGATCCAAGTTAGGACTTAGGGCTGCGCACATTGGCAGAATGCAGGGCGTAGGAGGTGCCGAGGTGAGCCCTCGTGGCAGCTCTCGGAGTGGGAGTCCTCTCACTGAGAGTCTTACTCACAGCGATGCTGCAGAGCGGGCGGGCGGTGCCGCCGCCTCATTTTGCGAGTAAGTCATGCTCGAGAAGGAGGCGACGGAAAAGGTCCGGGCGAGGCGGCCACAACAGACGCAGGCGACTTAAGCGTCAGAGTCGTTCAGCGAACTTCCTCCATGAGTGGAGGGCTGGGTATGACCCGTGGAGCCGCCTGTCAACCTAGCAGAAGCAGGCTGAGGTGGCGGTGGCGACACCCTGGCGTTAGGAAACCCGAGATGGTGCACGGTTTTAATCAGTTCGATTCCAACATAACACCCCTACTGGTGGGTAGTATCCGTGGAGATTTACGCATGAAATATAGGAGTAGATGGTGAAAAACAAGGTTGTTAAATGGCTTCTCAACATTTTCACATGTGAATTTCCAGTGAAAAATTCAAATTTCCAGTGGACGCAAAGTGGTCCAGCAGGTGGACGCAAATTGGATTTTATGGACGCGAACTGGGTAAATCGCCTATTTCTGGAGTTTGTATTTTTAGAAAAAAAAACTACAAGATATTTCGAATAAAACTTAAGTTTGCCTTAAAATAGACTATTATTATGAACAGATTAAATAAACTTTTCATTGAAATTAGTACTGTAACATTTTTATTTTCTCCTTCAAACTTGCCAACTACGCTAAGTGGACGCGAACAGGCGAAATGACCCTATAAGCTTCCTGATAAATATTAACTTAGCCTAAATTTATTTGTCATGTACCGTTTTGATTATTTATAAAAAAAAAACGCTACGAAAAAATATTTGTTATATGAATATTGTTTTTTGAGTCTTCGCACGATTAGTTTGCATTGAATATAAGAAAATAATTTTACTCTTAGTACCTGTATAAATTTCGAAAGTAGCAAACCGTTTCTCTCTTTCAGTCTCTCATACTAGATATCCGATTGTCGCATACACCACAAACCTGTCTATTACAGTCACGGTTGACAATTTTATCTCGGCACTTTGCGGCATGGCGAACGGGCAACGACCCGCCAACGTTAATGTGATTTTCACACCACTGTGCACCCCCACTCACCGATGCATCACCAAGTGCTCGTTCGAGACGCTTTGTTGACACTTTGTTACAGAGTGACGATTTTGTCACGCTCCTTTACTCTAAGCGTGAATAAAATTGGGAAAAAATATTGTGAATAGGTATCTATTAATTTGATTGTTATTGCGGACGGAACAAAAAATACGAAATGACATAATGACAGTGTTGGTCGTACAAGGGGGCAGTCTTATCGCAGCCTGCGAATGCTTAAAGACAAAAGATACCATAATAACAGGAAAAACCATTTCAATATTATTTTTATTTGAAATTGTTTTTCCTGTTATTAGGTCTCTTTTGGAAATACGAAAATTTTAATAAGCTATATTGATTAAATTGCGTAGAATATTTACACATTTTTGTACGGATACGGACGTAATGCTTAATCAAATTTATTGATATTTAAAAAACAAAAATGTGAAATAAGTAGAAAATCTTGTGAACTTGAACAACGAAATGACAGATATGCGTTAGTGATACACCTACTAAAGCTGAACTACCAACTTTTTAAAATAATGTTTCACAATCACAGTAATAATACAATAATATATTCTATGCATGGTGACAATATATACCAATTAGATTATCTACTCAATGAATTCACCCATCAAGCTTATCTGAACAGTAGGCGTAGGTATATGCATCCGCTAATCCACCATTGTGATACCGCAGTTGTGGGATTACCATATATTATGGCTACTTCATTATTAATTTAATCAGTGCTTCTTGGTAATTAAGAGAATGAAAATTTTTTATAGAAAATCGTAGATTGTTGGTGTCTGATATTAAATACTGATAAAATAATAATAACTTGCTTTTCTTTCGTCAACTTGATTGATCGAGAAAATCTGACGTATTCGTATACAGTCAGCTACAAAAATATATTTACACGTCAAAAATACCGTATGTATAGAAATAAATGTGTATAACCTGACGCTCAAACGTAAACCGCGCCATCACAATACGGGACATTGTTTCCAGTTCGCTTACCTACCCTGCTATTTCACGTGTCCACTGAACTGGCGCGATGCAACGCATTATGGAGAGAATAATGCCCTTTGTAGATGTAACTACAATGCTGGAAAGTAAAAAAATAGCATATTTCCAGACAATAAACAGAACAGATTACTTGTTGAGTTTTGCATGATATAAGGTCATTAGCCTGCCTTTGTCCCTATTATTTGGGCTGGGTCTGGTCTGGGCCCTATATACATGTTTATATATAAATTCCTGTTAGACCTCATCTCCTCACTAGCTCCTTTCGATATCCTCTTTCACCTAATACATCCAATAATCCATCCAAAAAACTTAATTAAAATTTACATTAATAAAAAGGGACGAAAAAATAATGTTTATACGACGGGTAAATTTCAAAGGACGAAAGCGAAACACTGACCCTCATTTATGATGTTCTCAGAAGAAGCAAATGAACTTTTAATCGAACTTTACCATCTAGCGGCAAGTACTGATTAAAAGGAAAACTTTACATAGTTTGGCTCTAAGTTAAACTGTTCTAACAGTACAAACTGCATGCTCCGTCCGCTCTCAATACAGTTCCTCGTACACATATCTTTTGTCCCAAGTTGCTCATTCGTAGTACACACACTACACAAGCGGAGTGTACTACGGTACTCTGTATGACAGTGGGACAGCGGCCGGCGACGTTTTCCGGGTTCGGACGAGCCACTGCATGTCGGCAGATAACACAAGGACGTAACTATGTAATGTCCGACAAACATGATGGCAATGTGTTTATTATTACTGTTAGAATTATGTGAAATTAAAATAAGGAGTCTTTACAGAATAATTGTTTAGTAAGTTTGGAGTTGCTGAGAGAATTTTCCAGTACATGTATTTTAAAATCTCTGTAGCAAAGACGCAATGAGCTAAGCTAAATTATCCGCGGTGTAAGCTGTTTCAAAATTGCATGCGTTTCTAGAATCCTATTGCAGCGAGAATTCACCTCAAATTCGAGATAAACTAACCACACAAACAATACACATGTAGGTATTTATGTCCACAAAGTCTAGACTAGCAGACATTGGTTAACCATGGATACGTCGAGTACCTACCGATGCTAGATTTGACCGATCAGCAGCGTTAATACGCTACAGTAAATAGTGTCGAATGGACCTGAAAATTGATCGAGTTGACGGAGGTTTAGGATCAAGGTAGATCGTTTAGTATCGGATACAATACACAACACTTCCACCTCCACGGTCCACCTGATGGAAAGTGGGTACATCAGTCATTGACATGTGCAACACCAGGAGCATTTCGCGCTGCCGATCCTGTAAATACTTTATAATACCGTCGTGAAGAACCCCATATTGTAGACGCTTGGGAAATGAAAAAAGTGAAATCTTACTACATACGATGGCGAGTGATGCCAGGACAGAACATGGCGTTAGTACTAATGTGGGTCACTATTACACACAGTAATAGGTACATTCTAATTAAGTTACATTTGTTTTGGAGTGGGCCCATATGTACCTACACTGGCCGGCAAGCTGTTGTTTACAAGCTTTTATTTAGTTTCACCTGTCCCGTTGTCTTTAATCAAGTCTTGCAAGCCATTTCTCGACCACCTCTGGTTATCCGATTGAGCTGAAATTTGGCATACTTATTTGGAATAATGTAAGTCCCATGACAATGCATAACATACATAACATAAACTCACGCCTATATCCCCGAAGGGGTAGGCAGAGGTGCTAGCACCCACATTTCGCCAGTTTATGTTTAGGTCCCTATGTAATAGGTGGCGAGCCTATTACCATTAACCGGGCACTTATAAACCTGCGATAAATACACACAAACTTCGAAAAGCATCAACAAGTCATTGGTGTGTGCCATGGTGAACCTGGAATCGAACCCGAGACCTCCTCTCAGCAGTCCATTACCCAAACCACTAGGCTACCGCGGCTTTTTTCTTGCAATGCATGACAATGCAATATTGTAAATAATAAAAGCTTGTTTTAAAAAGGTTTTTTTAAAACATCAGCTTGTTTATATTCGTCAGTCTAATGCTTTAGCATTTATAATCATCTATTTCTATACTATTACAATAATTATAATTTATTATATAAACATGAATCGGCGGAAAGTGATGGTGAAAACTCTTTACTAAAACTCAACAGTACGTAAAGTAAACACTTCAGTGAAAAAGCAGCACCAATTTCGTAAAGTTTTAGTATGTCCATCAACAGTGCGAGCTAGATACGGAACTAATTCTTTATTTCATGTATCTAGTACCTTTCAAATGTGTGAAAAAATAGACATCGATGATGGAATTATGGTGCCTGCAAATTTATAAGTACGATATTCCATTAACGATATCCATAAAATCTCACAAGTCGTTAGTCCAGCTAAAAATGTTATGCCGCAATATTTTAAAACCAATTTCGTAAGTTTTTATGAAATACCCTAATTGGAAGCCACGGAAAAGGAATATAACATACATTCGGGAAGGTAGGCAGAGATGTATTCACACTCACATTTCGTCAACTATATTAACTGTCCCAAGTCTTTCTCTTTCATCCAAAGTTTGCATTTAACAGCCCGAAGTTTTCCTGCTCTATATCATGATTTGGTTTGCCTTGGCTTTATACGGCAGCGGCTGCTATCTGGCCTCCAACCCCAAGAAGGAAGCTTGTGCCAAAGCCTTGTTCTCTAACCAGCACGTGTAACGTGCTGTACACGGATGAATATTACGTGATTTTCAGCTTCAAATAACATACCAGTAACCTATTTTATCTCAGCTCTTTGTGAAATGTAAGTAGGTACCTACCTACCGAACAATTACACATGAAACCATTCAAAGTCAGTAGGTATATCAAACGGAATTCAATGTTACCTTATATTTTTGCTCTGAGATTTTTAGACAAAAGGGTTACATTACGTTCTAGCGTTTGAATATTTAAGGCTTCGGACAAAGTAAATGTTCCGTTTGATTTAGGTACGGTTCGTTTTATTCGTAATTATTGGATGTTCTTAGGGCTTCACACCCTTGAGGCCTAGGGCCTTATAATAATGTTTGATGATATTGTTAGAAGTTTGCGCTAATGTTACGTGATTAGTACTGAAAATAAACGAAACGTTGAGTTCATTTTCTATGCTGTTATAAAATTGTAAATTAGTCGTGTCTGGAGATATACAAAAACATAGGTGAATGTACTATTTTGAACAGATTTTTTTATGTATTTTATATCAATGATTCACCGAAGTAAATGTGTTTACATAATATTAAAGTCAAATGTCAGGTCAGGTCAGGTCAACTTCGCTTTACCAAAACAGTTAATCACTCCGTATTTAGCCGAGGTATTTAATTACAGTCTACAGAGACGATATATTGCCCTGGTTGATGGTCACTATGGTCAGTTAACTACCGATGCACATTCTCGTTATAATTTCAAGCTTGCAAAATGTACGATATTTATTGAAAATTTCCGTTGTCATCAGAACTTTACGACATTTAAGTTCGACTATTTTGGCAAAATATAACAAGAATTAAGCAAATTTTTTAAAGAGGTAGGGCAGAGTTATGCCTGAACATACATAAAAAATATTGTTAACATCCGAATTGAGAACCTCCTCCTCTTTCAAAGAAAACGTGAATGGATTTGTCTAATCAATTGTCAAACATAGCGAAGAAAAACAACAGTACTGATGTATATTCATAACCAGTGATTCATACGAACGCGTAAAATTGTGTAACGAACCTTCACTTTCGATTAGCGAGTGGCGTCTAAATACCTTAGTATTGTGTATTTGTGTTAGATATAATACATGTCTGGGTCACTTTCGCATTTCAGGTCTATTGTGACTACACATTAGCACGTAACAACAAGCTTTATTTTAACTTGTTGTTTGTTAGTATGGGTCAAATCTTGAAAGCATAATTAGAACAACTTCTTGACGTCAGTTTGGGCTCAAATTTCGTATACTTGCGTATCTTCGGTGACAATAGAATAATATAGTAGGTATGAAGGTGGTTTTATGAAGGAGTCAGAACTTCTGTACTAATCAAGATAAGCCAATCGAGTTTAGGCTTACTTGTTTTGTCATGGCTCTCTAATTTTACATGATATTCAAGACGCAAAACCTACTGAACGGATATTTTTTTTTCTATTGAACAAGTCTTAGGCAGACTTAAAATCTGCCGTATGTTTGATGGAATTTTATTGCAATTAATAGGTAAGGTGGTAAAACAAGAATTGACATCCGCGCGAGCAACAGATGGCTTCTCATATAACAGACAGAACACAAGTTATTTAAAAGTTAATCTGAGATCAGAAGCAATAAAATACACTCGAGAGCAATGAATCCGGGTCACTTAAACGAAGAAACTGGTTCTAACCTACGCAGACCAGGAACGGGCAGAACCAGGTGTACCACAGCACGAGAAGACCGATACTTGGTGAACACCATGCTTCGAAATCGCTTTCTCACAGGAACTGAACTCACCAATCAGTTTCGACGCCTCGGAGGAAGTAACCCAAGTGCATGGACAGTAAGACGTCGGCTTGCTGAATCTAACTTAAAACCCCTTAGACCTGCAAACGGCCCTAAACTGGAGCGTGGGCATCGTATTTCGAGACTAAGATATGCCCTGTTTCCTATTTTTGTTTTAAGGAGAGATCAGCAGTTTTTTTCTTTATGTAATTTTGTGTTAATAAAATGTATGGTGACTCATATTTTTTTTACTTTCATTTAAGGAGTATTACATTGTCTATTAAATACAATTTATTGCATTAACCTATCATTTTTAGTTTCCGAGATTTTTAACATTCTTTAAGTGACCCGGATTCATTGCTCTCGAGTGTAATTGTGATAAAATCTAAATTGTGATAATAATAATAAATAAATTTATTACGGAAAAGTAATGCCATTTCTACTTTATAAATGCAGTAATCAATGAACTTTGAAATAAAATATTCAGCCATAAAAAATCTCACACTGTACATACCTAACTGTGCACATCCGGTGAACAGTAATATACTTTTTGTAATTTAATGTAGATACTTATATTATCTTCATGTATTTATATAACTTAGGTACCTATTGAAATCAAATATTTAAGCAAGAATATCCTTTTGGGTGGTTTAAGTTATTGATAAAAACAGGTTCCAACATATTTCATTAGCTACGTCTAAGTTAAAGTTTATAGAACCGTTAAGTAATAAATTCTGAGTCATCAATTTTATTACAATTTAATATTTACCATACAAACTATTATTACCTATATTTTTATTAGAATTTTGATTTGCTTCTAAAGTAAATTGTCAATTCATTTTCGTTCTACCTTTGACTAGATACTCCCAATTGATGAAGGTTTACAAATACATTCCAATTTGAATAAAAGTTTACGTTCCGAAACCGTAATGAATACTTGACCTATTAAATAAAATAATTAATTGAACAGTGGCCAAGCGGGATCCGCTAACGAATTAATTGAAGTAGAGAAATTCCTCATTGGCGGTGTGGAATGAAAAGCAATCTAAATTCTTAATATTGTGTAGATTGGGAGGGAGCCTCGACGGACCAAGCATTCCCGAGATCTCGCGGGCTTTCAGGAGATTATCGCGCCACACACGAGTTCAGTAAACCGCATTTATAGAAGGCTTTACTTTAAGGGGTTAAATTCGTCAGTTTTTGTTGGTTTCGACAAGAGAGTGTTAAGTTTTGAAATAGGAACATCACTGGTGTTTATCGCTGAACACTGAAGTGTGAGCAAGGCAAAAGCTATGTTCCTATTTAATTAGCTCTTATTGACAACTAGCTGTTGCCCGCAGCTTCGCTCGCATGGAATTCGGATGAAGTTCCTGCAAATCATGGGAATCTATTCCAGGGATAGCAAGTAGACTACGTTTTATTCCAGAATATAATTAGCAAATTTCAGCCAGAGCGTTTAGAGCGTGATTGTGCAACAAACATCTCCAAAAGCATCAAGTGAATTTACTCTTAAAATACTTTCAAGAGAGGCAATGTGAATAAACTTGTATCGCAGTAGCTTCAAATCTTCCAATAAAACGTGGCCAAAATACTATTAATATTATAAGAACATTGCACTCCTAAAACGTCTGTGTTTACCTTTTAAACTCCATCTATTATTTACTGAGTGAAACGTTCGTACAAAAATAATGCAATAACCGTGCTACCACATGAATTTTCATTTAAGTAAGTATACCTAAGTTAAACAAATTTTTTTTAGATTTCTTTCAGGTAGGTATATAAAAGTACTAACTGATGATCGCGGCTCAACCCGCGATTATGTTCTACTTAAACAATTGTAGTATTTGTAATCACAACGTTTGAGCTTATTTTTAAGTCTGACCAAAACCTTACTAATAGAAAAAACTGCATCAAAATCCGTCCATGGGGTTGAAACTTGGAGGTCCTACGGGTACGTCGCCAAAATAGACAAGAATTTTAATGCTAAAAATCGTTCATTTTAATATGGTACTTAACTCCAAAGTTTTTCAAATATCTGCGATTTGCAGACACAGCAAAATTACAGTTTCATAATAGTATAGAAGAAAGTTCGACACTTCTTCGATCCTCCTTATATATTACCTAAAGAAAACCTTAGAAAGAAAATCCTTTTTACTTGAAACTAGTAAGGGCTATTATTAGATTGACCGAAGACCTTTACCAAAACGGTATAGGTCTCGGGTCAAACTAATTACAGCCCTAGTCATCACGATTTCGTTAAGACGAACGAGAAGTTCAATTCAACACAGTGGCGGATTTACAAATTTGTCGCTAGTAGGCTATACAATTCTCCATGACTTCCACCCCCCCCCCCCCCCCCCCTTCCGTCGGCCACAAGTCTCGGGTCTTAATTACCGGGTGTAAGGTTACCTATTATTATATTTTTTTTATGAAAGACAAAAAAATTTAGCTCAAAATTGCCGCCCCCTAAAATCTGCCGCCCTAGGCTCCAGCCTACTCGTAAATCCGCCACTGATTCAACATATTTTCTTGGAAAGGAATTAGGTTTAACAATTCACGAAACGTGCGAGTCGACTCCTTTAAATATTTATTTATTTTCTGTAGGCGATTCGCACGAAGTGAATTTATTGGTGTGCGAATCGCCTCCTTCAAAAATATGTATTAGGCTATTGGCACACATTACATTTTAAGGAATAAAAGATGACTGAATGAATTCAATTACTGATCATAAGCAAAAAACTATTAAAAAACCTTACGTTTTCTTTGAAATTTTAAAATGACGGAAACTAAATAAAAACTGAAGAACCAAGAAATAATTAATCGAATCATTAAAATGGTTTTCGAAACGAAAAAAGAATAAAACATGGGGCGTATAAGTGATATAAATAAGCTTTTATGAGAGGTGAAATTTTGTAGGGCGAATGCGAAACAAACCATAATGACTCGGGCTCTAGGGGAAATTGTAGACAAATATTTTGTTTTAAAATAGCGTGAGTAAAACTTAATACTGCATCTTAGGCTGGGCGCTAATTATAAACAATACAGTCTACAGACAGCCTTTTGCTTTACAGAAACATATGAAAGTACGGCACACTTACAACAAAACAAAGCTGTCTAATTACCTATAAGTTCTATGCCGACTTTCTTATGTCTAATAGCGGTGGTAGCCCTTAGCTGCATATTTAAATGCACATAGATGGCGGTGGAGCTTTCGAATGCATCATCAGGGCTGTGTATATAATCAGATTTATCCACATTCTATATTTTATATTACAACTATACTTAGTTAGTGTGACGTGCGTAGATCTGGATGGTGTTATGTAATAATGTCTTGAGATATTTTTATCTATCTGCAGCAAAAAAAAAATCCTGAATTTCGCAACATGAATATGGAAAACTACGGTTTAAAGCAAACTGGCTGTTGCAATAAACGTCAGCTTTCACGAGCAACAATAAGAGAAAGCACCAGTAAAGACCACAGATCAAGTGCGGCGCCGATGAGCAGGCAAACCGCAAATAGAGGCGAACGCTAAACATTCACATCCGTAACTGTGGTTTAGTTTCCAACTGAGATAATACATTAAAACTACTGGCATAACCAGTCGTTTTCGTACATACATACATACCTACATACAGACACGTCTTTTCCCCTCAACGCACAACAGCCCGCCATCTGCTTCTGTCCTTACATACTTCACGAGCTTCCTTTAAACCTTTCATGCAAGCCCGCCAGTTTCGAGTGCTTTAGATCTACGCTTTATTCAATAAGCACATCATTAATTTGATCAGTGTATGTTCTGCGAGGTCGACTCGGCTCTGCCTTTTTTATAATATTCGGATTTTGTTGACCTTTTCATACCTACCAGATACCAGAGGGCCGAATCTCGTAATGAAAATACTGTTCAATATTCAATCTCAGTCTATTCTCGATCTCACAAATGCCAATAACCAAAAGGATACCTTATTTGACATTTTGAACATATTTATAGAGACTGAATTATAAACATTTTTTTACGAGATTTGGCCCTCGGAACAAATTCTGTGAAAATTTGGTACAGAGATAGATAACATAGCCTAAAGATAAACATAAGATACTTACTGAATTCATTTATTTACTTGTGAAGAAGGCTTACAGCCTAATGATACTTCGGAAAATAGCTATTTTCCGCGATAAAAAGTTTCCATGTGGACGGAGCTGCAGACAACGGCTAGTACTGTATAATGTAAATAGGTCTACATGTACTGCTAATGGATCATGTAAGATAAATATAATAAAATGGTAGGAAAGTCAAAACTGTACTTGGAATATTTTTTTAAAAGAATACTTGGGGTGTGATCTATAATCGATACCGAAGCCAAAAATGTAGTTTTTAGAATTTTTGTCTGTTTGTCTGTTTGTCTGTATGTATGTCCGGGATAAACTCTAAAAGTACTGCACGGATTTACTTCAAATTTGGCAAGAATATTATTAAGAAGTCGGGTCAACACATAGGCAACTTATTATCACGCCATCGCCTACGGGGAACGAGCAGTGAACCTTTATATCTTCAACGCATTCTGTAACAACGTGTAATCTAAAGACGCATATTTGAATGTTGTTATTATGTTAACCATGATATAAGCTAGCTTCACACTATAAGTAACTTGACCAATAATGTATACAATAAAAAACAAACTTAATTTTGCGGTTCGATCCGTAGACCCGATTACTGTACCAACCGCAAATAATAAGTTTGTCGTAGGTTACGTCAATAAAACTGTAGAGAGGTAAATTCTGTACATTGAAATATTTACATTTACAACATCTATTAGGGGATGATTGGTGATCAATACCAATGGTAAAAATGCAATCAGTAATTTTTTTTGTCTTTCTGTCTGTCTGTCTATCTGTATGTTCATGCATGGATAAAAAACTACGGGTTTGGTGGATCGAACGTGTCCTTAGAATTTCTTCTAGAACATGTGGGTTTCCTCACTAAGTTTTTCCTTCACCGTCAGCAGATGGTAAATCATGTAATTAGCACATATACATTCCATAAAGTGAAATTCACATTGGTACTGTCCGGCCGGATTCGAACTCGATGCCTCTGAGTAGAGGCCACGTCCTTATCCATTTAGCTGCCATCGCTTACAGGACAACATAATACTTAGACTACTTTTTATACAAAGCCGGGGTGCGAGGGAAATGCTCTAATAGACCCCCTTACACGCTTTTTTTCCGTACAAAAGCCTCATGGATACCCACCCCGCAGCCAGCGGAGCAGGTTATGTTGGACTCTTACCGACTAAAACCGCACGCCGTCTAGGGTCTTCTGGCGGCAGGGTGAAAGATGGCCCATAGAGCATTTCCCTCGCACCCCGACTTGACCCGGGCCATCCGGATTCGAGATGACCCCTTCGGGTTTGGCAACCACGGTGTTCCCGTCATGTCTCCGGAATAGGGGAGGCGCGCATTGGCGCGCTGCCGCCTCGGCCTGCTTCTGCTAGGGTGACAGGTGGCTTCAATGGAGGTCGTTAGACCTCCGACGCCTTCGTCGCCGCCGTCCGGGAGAGCTCTGTGCAGCCTCTCCCGAACCCTTTTATAGTCGATAGGCTCGCGTTTGCCAGTCCTTCCACTCCACCACGGTATCCCGGTGGAGATGGGCGTAGACGGCCTCGATGACTCGAGGCTCCGGGTCCAGTCCCCGCTCCCGCGCTTCCTTTCGCCACCAATATAGGCATAACGCGCTGCGGCGCTCCCAGAGTACACCTGTTACGGCTATTCAGGGCCTCCGCCCAAATCGGGTTCCCGTACAGGGCCATGGATAGCACGATCCCCGCGTAGAGCCTCCTGCAGGAGTCATCCGGCCCCCTCATGTTGGGCAACAGCCGCGCCAGAGCGTTGGCCCCCTTACACCCTGGCGTCAGAAGACCCTAGACGGCGTGCGGTTTTAGTCAGTCAGACTCCGACATAACTTGCCCCACTGGCCGCAGGGTAGGTATCCATAAGGATTTCCGCACGGAAAAAAGGCTATTTTTTATACAAGCTGATACCCGCGACTCCACCCGCGCGTCGTTTTAAGGTAGGTCATCATTTTTTGGTTATATCTCCAGTTCTACTTAGCCAATTACAACCAAGCATAGGATAAATTTTAAGTCTAAGCAAGACCTTTCTAATAAAAAAAACCTCGTCAAAATACGTTTTTACGTCCATCGCGATTATCGGCTTTTGATGGGGTTTTTTTATTAGAAAGGTTTTGGTTAGACGAGTGAAGACCGGTGGAGTGAAGAGTAGAGTGGAGAGTGGGAGTGGAGTAGTGAGTGGAGTGGAGAGTTGTTTTATTAAAATAGACTTGGTGGCGATACCGACCTCCACGCGGGCGAAGCCGCGGGCGGAAGCTAGTGTAAGATAAACTGAAACAGTATTCCAAGTTCGATTCGAATGTGACCTAATTCCGACTAAAATGTTCGCTTCGTTGACTTTTGTTAGCTACGTCTATCACAGTGATTGACTTGGCTAACAACACATTGCACGATAGGTTTGAAAAACATTTGTGTACCTACGTATTCAAATCTTGACAATTGCGTAGTCCATATTTTTAAGTGTCTTTGGTGTTAAGAGCAAGGCTTGCTAGCTATTCGTGTGGCAGCACAACTGACGTCGAAAGTTAGGTTCCTGTTCAGTGCAAATATTTGTATGCATGAATGAGTATATATTATTTGCATTGCTCTGAGTGTTTCTTCAATGCCTATCCTCATTCTGGAAACAAACTAGTCGCATTATATTTAGTTTAGGTCTAGATTGCGCGGTGTAATATTGGCATGCACGCGCATGACTTTCCAACAAAGATTAACCATTAATCAGAGAACTTCCCTGACATTGCACACCATCCCTAATCCCTAGCCGTGGTGCCAATTAGCCTGTCATGTCACGCGTAAAGCATTTAGTTATTTTTACACAGTTTTCTTCACGTCACTTTTCTTCCCGTCACGTCGGCCATTTGCTTTCGTGTCACGTCGCTTCCTGACGGTGCTATATAGAGGTGATTTTCTTATTCGGTTTAAAATACATAATTCAAAATTACTAAGCCTAACTTTTGAAAGGACTGTTTAACTTGTTTGTTTTTATGAAAAGTTACTAGGTATTAGAGTCAACTAGATATTTACCATGTTGTGTTGTTTTGCTCTTACCTTTTTTTTTTTATACCACTCAGGTGGCAGACAAGCACTATTATTTTGTATATATATATATATATATATATATATATATATATATAATTACCTTTACTAATATTATAAAGAAGTAAAGTTTGTGTGTTTGTAGGTATATTTTTGTTAAATTGTAAGGGGTAATCTCGGGATCTACTGAACCGATTTAAAAAATTCTTTCACCAATAGAAAGCCACATTATCCGTGAATGTCATATGCTGAACATCATCACGCTACTGCCCAAGGGAGCGGAGCAATACTCATAAATGTGAACAGTTCCGGTAGATTCGCATACATTTTAGGAAAACTGATAAATTATGAGCATATTATGTGAGTTAAAAAGGGTGCATCGGGGTTCGAAATACGCCACGGGCGAAGCCGGGGTGGGTCAACTAGGATGACAGTTTAAATGTCAAAATTACTAATCGTTTTTTAATCACCTAAGAGTGTAAGTTTGTATCATTATTATAACCTCAGAAACTGTTGTCAATTACTGAACATCCTTTTCAGTCTTCTAGTAGTGTCATCACAAACCTTCTCTACTTATTGAGCTTTCCCAGGTCTCTACCCCGTTTAATCATCATCATCATCATCATAGAGGTTCCGGTTGTCCTTGGATGCTCCTGGTATGCTTTCTTTTCCCGATATATGATTTAGTATTGTCTTTATTTGCCATATTTAAACATTTATCTAGCCTCTAGCTCAAAAACGTACTTTATTGCAGATCACATACATCTTATAATTTAGAAATTGTTACGTCCGAATCAGTCCGAATACATGCTGTCTTCACATTAATCATAACATCATTCTATAATATGTACGAGTACGTACAAGTGGCTTTAAGTGATTGACTCATACGCCATTTGACCCTTTACATCATTTATTACCATAATTAACTATTCATGAATTTAAAATCAAATTTACATTACAAGTTTTACATCTTTGCATGCATTGGCAATAATTAGTTTGACATTTGGCAGGACATAATAATGTACACACATTTATTCATTTATTGTATAAACTAGTAATCCTCATGAATCTCTAGGTACACAACCACAAAATTAATTGACGCAGTCAACTTTATCAATGTATACTAGCTTTTGCCCGCAACTCCACCCGCGTGAAATTTCGATTCCAACCCACTTCCTGTGAACTTCGAACATATTCCCGGGATGCAACGACACATGTTTGCCGATTGCCTAGCTAGATCATCGTTATAGATTTTTGAGGTGTTAAGTGTTTTACTGGAAACGTGCGCCTCATTTCAGTTCTGTACCAAATATACTAGTCCAGCTTTTCTTAAACTTTAAGTTGACCCCGCCCCACCAAAAGGTGCCAAAGGAAATCGCACAAGTGACTCACGGGGTTCAGAGCAGTCACATACAGTGAAGTTGATTTATTGATTGTTTCAATTACTTTCAATGCAATGTTAGAAATTACCGGTTCAGCCGTTACCGTCCCTCCGGTACGCCCCCGGCCGGAATGCACCCACAGTGAAAAAGTTGTTGTTCCGCTACGCCCTCGGCCGTGACGTGATGTGATTCATAGTAATTAAACTTAGAATAAGTCCTTAATGAAAAATCTGTTATTTTTATTCTAAAAACAAGTTTAATTAAAATGCAAAATGTCGAAATCTAAAATTGTTACTAGGTCGTAATATGACATGACATTTACAATTCTTACATGTTTGTAGGTATCTACTCTATTATTGGAATATAATTATAATAATGGTATTTACCTGATAGATTGGGTTGTAAATAGCTACCTGGGGCTACCTGTATTATAATAAATAATATAGATAGTTCTAAAGTAAAGTAATTAAAAGGGCTAAGTTTGAGAACCGTTTTCTCCTCTGATTGTCAAATTTTTTGTTTATCGTTTAGTAGCTAATTGATAAGTTTTAGTTTATTAGAAAACTCAGCAAAAGTTTATTTTTACGTTTCTTGACTCATGTTTGCCTGATTTTTTAAATATGAATAAAATAAATAAATGGGGATATAAATCAATCCTTTTGAGCGTGTTGTTACCATTCCGCATAGGATTATCGGATGCGTGCCGTTACTGGTGTTGTTCACTCAATATACCGTAGTACATTTTGTTTCAAAGTACTACTTTGAATTCGTATTTGTACAATAATTTATACAATACAAATAAATTCTGATACCGAATTAATTAATGACGAATCGGTTTACAAAGTACCTACTTTATATTTGTTTAGCGACATACTTATTGGATAGTAGATTAGATAGGGTTCCACGGAAAGTGGGTATAGGGTTATACAATTATCTCTTAGAGATAATAGAATTTCCTCTGTCTCTCATCTGTAGGAACTGTAGATTTTTTGAAATAAGTTTTTTTAATGTCAGTCACGTCAATAAGACTTCAGCTCGCCTGATGCTAAGCTAAAGGTAAAGTATCAGGAAGGGGGTCCCCTTTAAGTACACCGACAGTGCCATAATGGCGACCCTCGACTTGACGGCCTCATCAAATGCTTTTTCACCCCCCGCTTAAAGGACCCGGGACTGATGCTTTTAGTCCGACCATAAGTAAGATATACCTATACATTAAAGTTCAGAGTGGTCTTGTGATTTTTCACGTGACATTAAAGTAGTAGAAGAAAACAAATTGACGTCACAGTGACTTTATGGAAACTAATTATACGCTGTTAGTCCTAATGAATTTAAAATAAGAAAAAGTATTATATTAATAGTTAGCGTACTAATTGTTTCAACTTTTTAATAAAGTATCAATTACGTTCTGAAGTCGCTGTCAAAAGATAAATAAAGGTTAATATAGTAGGTATATAGTCAAATAACACTATGACCAAGTCACAGACTGTGTAAGTCTTTATTTCTTTCATATTGCCGCACATGGATGTCGGGATGTATGGATGTTTGTAACTCTTTCTCGCGAGAACAGCTGTACGAATCTTTAAAAAATTTGACACAGATAGAATATCGTCTGGAATAACACACAGGGCTCCTTTTTAGCCCTGGAATAGGCTTCCATGGGTCGTGGGACCGGTATCAGAATATCACAGGGGTGATGCCGCGAGTAATAGTTATTAGTTTGATAAAAACACTGCATTGTGTTTTATTATACATAGTTTCATGTCGAATAAGCCACGAAGGAAGGCGAGGCTTTGCCTAACAGTTAATACGTCTATCGATTCTACATTTCCAGCACTAAAAGACCTTGACCGAACATTGCTTTCGTTTGATATAGAATAAAAAAATATCGACGACAGTAGCCTATAATTTATTTAAGTATCCACATTAATAATATTGATTAGATTATTCTTACTAGATAATAGAAAGGTAATGTACGTTTCACCGGGCCACTGTCACAAAATAAATAGGTTTAGAAGGTCAGTTTGATACATAATAATTTAATTAATAATGTAAGTGTTTAATGTATGTCTAGTTTACATTGTTTGATACTGTTGCATGCCACGAGGCCAAATGTAGGGATACTCTGGCACCTGTCCCATGGTTTCTGGATGGCCTGGACTAGATGTACCATGTAACAGGCACATGTACCAACTCTTTACCTACAATTGCATAGTATGTAAATAAATAAGAGTGAAAACGTATGCACCTTTGACTGGTGCAGGGTGATATAACATGATATCCACTGACTACCTTTATTTTCGTGCGGAAATCCTTACGGATACTACCCCCGCTAGCCAGCAAGGCAGTTTTGTCGGACTTGAACCAACTAACACCGTAAGCCGTCTCGGGTTTTCAAGCACCTGAATGTTAAGGTGACCCACTAACTACCTTACAGACACAATTTCCTCGCAATATTTATGAGCATAGGTTGCATATGAGGGTAATACGTACTTCTGTTGACTAATTATGAAACTTGGCTTAAATTAATGTCTGGAATTCCACATACTTTTCATGCTGGGTATAGACCATAAGTTACAGATACTTGCGAGAATAAGTAGCGAGATGAAATTTCGCAGTGCGGGTTTTGTCTAACAGTCTGGACCACCGCGACCCCATGCGTTAAGTAGTAAGTACTCGATTTTCTTGAAAGGAAAACCGAAACTTCGAAGAATATTTATTAGTTCCATTTTGTGATATTTTCACTGATAAATAAAATGTAGTGTGCGTTTCCCTCTATAACCTCTAACCCATTTAAACATAATTTCCAATATTGATTCTTTGATAACGTTAATTTCCTGACAAGGTCACAGTCGACCGCTCGAGCTCTACTGTTCCGATCCTAACTAACAAAATTATTATAAATGTGAAACTGATAATTTGCTTGATAATGATAAGATCCCACTGATAATTTCGTCAGAGTTTCTTCAAAAGCTACATTTCCAACGTTAACTTTCATAACGGCGCGGCTCGTGAATATCTCACACGAACCGGTCGGAACGTGACAGCATTCTAGGAACTCCTAATGGTCTCAGGACCCTCAAACGCTTTTTTCGTATAAGGAATGTTATGGCTCATCTTGTTGATACATTGTTTCTTACACACAATATTAAATCGATCTATTAATACTTATGCCTTTTTTAATACGCTGTAACTAACAACTAACTTTTAAAAAATGGTGGCCGTACCAAGACTTTCAAGGCCATGTCAACCTCACTTGTAAGCCGGTATAACTATTGATTGACGGATGAGACTCCGCCACGAGATCTCCTCACGGAGCTGGTTGAAGGTTAGACGTCGATCCGTACCACAAAAGTAGTAAGTAGGTACAAGCCAAATCAACAGTCGGGGACGGAATGAGATGAGCAGACGATGGGTTCTGAGGTAAAAGCTTAGAATGTAACCGGGAATAACGCTGTTCTGATAAAATTTGCAATTAATAAACAATGTTCGAAATTTTGTAAGAGGATAGAAACTCTTATATTGAGGATAAACGCATTTTGAATGGACGAAGTTTTTACTACTATTAAAAATTGGAAACTAGTTGTCTGTACACTGGAGATATTAAAAAAATACTTGGAAGGGTAGGTATTTTAAATGAACGATTTTTCGGAATTCTGGTGTTTGTTTGTTTGTTTGCGATGGACGTAAAACTACTTACTGAATGGATTTCGATGGGGTTTTTTATTAAAGAGGTCTGGGTCAGACTTAAAATCAGAAGAAAAAAATATGTTTAATCTTAAAACCCGAATGATAGATTGCAATTGGTTAAGCAGAACCGAAATATGACCTAACTGACCTCAAGGAGCCACGGGCTCAGGCTCTTTAAATCAGCTTGTCATTTATACACATTTTAATTCCATAAAATCGAAGTAATATCAACATTTGAAAGCTACCCACTTATACTTCAAAATAAATAACTTAAGATTAATATCTGTGGCGAGTAAAACTTGTTTACAGCAAATAAAGTAGTTCAACATCAGGGAGCGCAATCTCGGCGGTAATTAAAAACTCGCCAATAGGAGCACTATGAAGAAATCGCACACAACAGGCTATATAAAAGCTATACTGCGGCTATAAAGCGGTAATAACCTTCTGTTAAGGACTCGTGAAATCTTATATAAGAGTGTTAATTTGGCTAACGGCAAGTCTCTTGACACAGTTTTGTTACAAGTTTATCACATTGCGCAACTGAAGGTAGTTTTGTCTTTGGAATAAAAAAATAAAGATTCTACTTGTGTACCTACTTTATGGTTGACGATTAGCAATAAAACATCAATTAGCTTAATGTAGCCCATTGCTAGACATAGGTCTCATGTGCGCCATTGCAGCTTTTTCTGGTAGGTATAATTCATTGATGATTAAAAATATTAATAACTATGAACTGAAATATGTACCTAACTGTGAAAATCCATCATATTATAGTATAATTAATCAATAAACAGGATAACAAAGACGACTGATTGATATATCAAACATCTACAGCTACTCTCTAAATCTTGTGGAAAGAATAAAAATAATATATTTTCATTTACTAGATTTGTCCTTCCAGAAGCTTATATCAATAGGATCTGAAGAAGAGCAGTTGCCTTGAGTAATATCAGGTATACCTACAGCCGAATTGTGTAAACAAGTTTCTTCAGAAGCCAATTAAAAATAAATTCGATCCATCTAGCTCAATTGCTTTCAATCAATAAACGATAACGATATCAGAACTGTTAAATGAACTTCGTTTGACGAGTCACTGAAATGATTAAATACAATTACTTTGATTTGAACAACTTGACTGTTGATAGCGTATTGAACAAGTAGTGCTACACCGATCCACCAGCACATAATTAAAAAATACTAATATCAGTCTATCAATCAATTAGCCTATTGCGGTCCACTGCTGGTCAAAGGCCTCCCAAAACGTGCGCCATTAGCACCTGATCCGCTTTGCGCATCCAGTTTATCGCAGTCACCTTTTTCAGTTGCTCCATCTTTACTTCGGCAGATGTGGCTAGCCTATTACCACTTCAGTTTGTTTAGTCTGGGAGATATATTGATAACCTTAGTTATTTGTTGGATAACCTCATTAAGATCTTCTCCCACTATTCCTCTCTATTCCGTTTTATTATAATACATGCTGTACCTAATACGTCAAAACTTTGATCAGCCTCTAGGTATATTCCCAGGTATACCCCCTCTATTACAATCCATACAGTACTTTGGTGCCCTTTTTACAAAAAAAAGAAGCTATACGGAGAATGAATGGCGAAAGTTAATATTTTTATCAAATACCTATCCATTAGAAATACTTAAATTTTACAACCGATGTACAACAAAATTAAAAAAGATATTAACTGCCTGACAAAAGAACCTCATTATCGTTTAAAATAATAAGAAAAAAAAAGAATTACGGGTTACGGGCTGTTCGAGAACCCTACGGACAAGTAATTTATAATATTAAATCCTCGCAATAGCTTCGCTTATAGTGAATGAACGGTTCTAAAACACGGGGAAAAAAGTAAGAGCAAAGGACCGAGCTAAAGACAAACTTAGAAGGTGTTAGAACAAAGTTAAAATGAGTTGTAAATGTAAGTGAAAATAGAGAGGCCAGTTGGCAACAGGTGATAATGGAAAAGTTAACGTTACCAGGAAGTTGATAACAAATCACTTTGAAGTGAGAGATGAGTATCATATAAATGAAAAAAAAAAAGTTTTTGTTTACAAAATACTAACTGTATCTGGATTGTATTGAATTGAAATAAATAATTAATTTTAAAAATACATATGGAGGCAAGTTATATGGAGCAGAATTTAGCAAATTATAATTAGGGACTAATTTCAGTTAACTGTAAGAGCCAAGCTGGACACCTGTGACTACTATATTACAAATGGTTTTGGTAAGTTTAGTAACGTAAATCAAAACCGAAACGCTTACTGGTTTAACATAATTTAAAAGAATGAGTGAATAAAAAAGCAATCTTAATTATCTTTCTATCTGCTTTTCGACTAAGCTTCATTTTACACACGGAGCACAATAACCAGATTTTACACTTTCGCTGTCAAATGAGTACTGAAATTGATTGTCAATCACAGTATTCTTTCATTAGCCATATAAGATATACAAAGATTTATTTAATAAATATAGGGATGAAACTAAGATTATGTTGAAAGTAGTATGCAGTCTCTGCTTGGAAAATATGAAGGTACAGTTCGTCTGTAACACAATCTTACTTTTCAGAGTGCCTACAAAACGAAATTGGCATAATGCCGTAGAAACTCCAATAAAAGTGAAACTTAATGAATAAGAAAATAGTAAATACGTGTCGTTCTAGTCTTATTACTGTCAATTCTATTGGCACAAAACTGTCTACAAATTGAAATTTGTCTAGACTAAGCATTCTACGCAAAAGTTCGAAATTAATATTATCTACTTAAGAACTAGATAGTCTTGGGATTAAAACCTAGAACTTCCATTGTTCTTTAATAGTTTCGGTCTAGCTTTCGAAACTCACTTATATTTTTGAATAAGAGGGTGTATACTGGGTGTCAGGGAAACGCTCTTGAAAACAGAGACAAACAATAGTAGGGAAGATAAGAAAAGGGCCCACCAAGATCTTCGCGGCCCAAGTCAATCTCATCTGCAAGCCAGGACACGTACTGACTGACGGACGAGGCTCTAGTGCAAGGTTTCCTCTCGGGTTTGGAAGGTCGAACATCAGTCTCTTCCACAAAAGCTAAAACAAACCAGTTCAAAGTTCAAACCATGGATATGGCGGTCGGATGAAGGCTTTTACCTGATATGATTATAGGTGTTCACGTCATAATATCCGTTTTATATTCTTACCTGTAACAAAAACAAAATACTCATTAACTCAAATAAATCAACAAAGAATCCATATGAGGGCGACTTTTTGATAAGATGTTGATACTTTAAAGAGGGGAGGAATTTTAAGACTAGGTGTCTTCACATTAAAAAAAAAAAAATATTGGTTTAAAACCTCTTCGCATAGAATTTATTATTATTACTATTCAATTTTTTCATAATCGTACCTTTAGTTATGATTGTACCTATTTCCATTGTAATTAGTTTAATGAATAAGTGAGACAGATATTGTTTGTAACCATAGTCATAAAATGCGAAAACTGGTAAATGGTTTACAGATATATTTACTGTATACTTAGCGTAAATGAGATTTGTAAAAAACTGTATGTTTTCCTATTAAAGAAAAATAAAAATAAATAAATAAATATTTTGTACATACTATCTTCCCTATTTTTATGATGTAAATATTTTAGTTAATGTGATTTTGTCTTTAGTATAAAAAATCTAATATACTTTATAAATATTTGGAAGGAATAAGAAAGAGGTCAAGGTCAAATTGACGACTCATTCGGCGTAAGTTAAATGAACCAATCTGCTTCGGATCGTTACAACTTAATCACGAAATATCCAATTCGTCGATGTGACTATATTCCTTAATTGTCTAATAGAGTCAAAGGGCCCTGATAATGCTGATAATATAGCCTGTTATATAATTTCTATTAAGAGGAACCAGTTACATTTCTGAAACAAAATCTATGAGACCTCTTTTCTTAAAAACAATTTATCTAGTATGGGTTTATATGTTTTAGTACAGAAGTTCCGATCGCCTACCACTTACCGTCTCTACAGACCCTGGATATAGCACCAGAATGTTTGCCAAGACAAAACAAATAACCCCAAATTCGATTGATTTATCTTGTTTAGTTCAGGAGTTCATATAGACACCTTCTGACTCTACTATTAGACCACTCTATATTATAGCATTGTCACCGAAAAATTTTGAGCTAAACTAACATACTAACAGAGCAAGGTAAATAAAATCTTGTAATAATCTGACACTTTCGAAACGTTTCACATTATTAACATGCTTTTACACAAGCTTGTGTCATAATGTGAAGCGTTTCGAGAGACCCCGGTTTTTACAAGTTTTCCCCGAACAAACCAAACATACGTAAATAAAAAATGAGGAAAGACATGCCTATTGCGCTGAAAGCAATCAAAACTATCGGCTGATACAATTCCTAAATCGCGTTGTTTTTGCCGAACGAATCGCCTCGGGCGCCAATCGGCTCCCTGTAATTTCCGTGCGCCAACAACTATTCAGTGCACCATTGTTGCGAATCTTTTTTCACGATTTAGCAGTTTCGCAACACGCTTCGCTGAACACCAATGTTTAAGCTGCAATTTACTTTTTTAATTTCCTACAAAACACTGCATTCAATAAACATTAGGCGTCCGTGGAAAAGGAAGTCTACAAAAGAAAAAAAATGGCCAATACCCGGCAGTGGATAGTGGAACGATTGATAAAATAAAAGCTAAGTAAAATGTAGTAAATAGGATTCATGAAAAGGAAAGGAAGAGGCAATTACAAGGAAAGGTGTAACTGAGGAGATGACGTTTGATAGTTTGGATGAGATAGACTTGGCAATGGCAGGCAGGCAGATGATGATGACAATGACATCTACAAAGCCTTCCTGTGGAGAGGAATGTAGCCTCAGCTTGTCACTAGTGTTATACAACCTTCGCCGGTTAACTTCGACCCGTGCTTCGCCTATTTTAGAATATCTACCTATACATCATCTAGAAATCCCCAGGACAGCGATGTGCTAAAGATCTCATTACTTGCCAGTGTTACATTTGACTTTCGTATTTGGAAGTAACTACCTACTGTGTAGAAGCGAAGTGGAAATAGTACTATAACTCTTTATTAAGGACAAACCGACTTCAGCAAGCTCAAATAGTTAGTAGTAGAACTATTTCTCCCTTATGTCGACATCGACATCAGCGCTAGGTACTTATTCTAAAGGTATAACGTTATGTCAACATCAAAGAACCCTCTCAATTTCTGTTATCGAATAACCAATCCTCAACCAATAAAGGGACGGCAAACCATGAGAAGCAATGACAATAAAATTTCTAGTGTGACCATAAATTTTACTTTTATTATCAACGCACCACGCGGAAAACATAACGAAACATAAAAATGGGCATACGATCGGCGGGTTAACCTAAAGATCGTAGGCGAGATAATCGGAAGGACAAGGCTACTGTTCTGACCGTGACAGCCATCTTTGGACAAATTTATTGCCTTATTTTTCCAACAAAAAAACGTTGACTATCTTTTCGCAAGTTTACCAAATTTCGCTATTAATATTCTTATCACACGTGCGTACTAAATAAAACCTTTGGCCTCCAAACCTTTACAGAAAAGGGAACACTTAAGGCGTAAGGACCGTTGAAAGGGGTTCCATAATGAGTGTAAAAGCACTTGTGCTTGTGGTACTTCCCTCGGTTTAGGAAGTCGTGCCAAGAGTGAGCAGATTATAAACATGATGATAATAAAATCATCTCGTTTTTCTTCTGAATTGATTGCTTTCATTGTTTGCGCATTTCTTCTTTGTTTATAGTACCTACAAGTACAACTTACAAACTATGTGAACGTAATCAAAGTGACTTCGTTCTACTAAAGTTTAATGAAAGCTCTAAATGAACTGATTTTAAAATTCCTCCGTAACGAATAATTGATATACACAGTATAGACACTAAAATTTAAGTTCAATTTATTGGGCGCCAGGAAAATAAACGATATTTCTTTGAAATATTTTTCTTGGTGAGTACAACTTGTAATGTTAGGATTCGACTTAACCCAAATAGCACGTACGTGAACCCAAAGAAAACACAGATACAATATCAGAAACTCGAAATAAACGAAATCTATTGATCAACACCACTCCATATTGCCCAATCGTTTCCGATTGAATTTATATTGAAGTACAAATTTCAAGCACTCGAGTAATCTGTAAATGATGCTTCGAATTTCGGGTAAACTCCATCCAACTGGGTAGGTAGACGGCGCGGGATCGTCTGACAAGTCGCTGGATCGATCAGGCAGGGCGGCCGCGAATAGACGATGGCACTGTGACCCATTTCCTAAACGGGGCGTCCGTGTCACCGTATTCCACCTATTTTTGCTTATGTACTGTTCTTTTTCATTCAAAGTGGGCTTAGCTTTTCTCTTTCAGAACATGTAGGTATATTATAGGACAACACATACACACAAAGACGGTTTGCTCATTTTAGAAAGGTCAAGAATATTAACTATTGTGAGTATAGTTGGTTAATCGTTTAGCTTCGCGACTTGTGAAAAACGAGAAAGTGAATGTATTTTGCGAGAAGTAGTAAAAGTGATGATGATTGATGAATGAATTAATGGCTTTTGGAGAGTGCCATGAATTCTAGCAAGGGAGTAAACTGTGCAAATGAATTGTAACTGCTGCATTTGTGGAAAAGTAAGAATGATTTCGAGACATACCCACCCTTTATACGCCGCATAAACAGTAAGCAAATTTATAATAGTCCTTATTTCTATGTAAGAATGTAAGGCATCTTTCGAATATAAATCAAGTACTCTTACGGAATTGTTTCATTCCTAAAAACAATAGGTATTTATCATTCAGAGATTTTGAGAAACCAGAATCGAATAAATCTCTAAGTAACAAAGAACGTACACAGAATATATTTATAGTAGCTAAGTAACTTGTTTATCAACGTAGAAATAATATAGTTCACGAAATATGATTAGCTGCGAATAATGTTTTATGTATAACAGCTTGTAATGGATTTTAAGTAAACATTATTTACGCATAATTACATAAATTACTAGTAATATATACATAACTTATTTTCACCGACAAGCCTGTCGCGGATTTGTGGGCGTTATCATAATATAGGTAGGTATACATAAATTAATCACGCACGCCTTTGTCCGGGGTAGGCAGAGACAATAGCTCACTTAGAATTTACTCTATTGTCATTAAAACTTTCATGCATTCCCGCATTATCACATCATCAAGGAAATTGACTTTTAATTGCACCACATTTTGATAGCATTTTGAATTATCACTTTTAGTAAAGAATGACTAATGATACAAAGTTTGGTAAGTCCATTAAGAAAGTTTCTTTTTTTCTTTGAGACACCTACTATCAAAAATGTCATTAGGTCACATGAAAGTGGTCAATGTATGAATGAAGGGATTGTCGACCTAAATGTATTTTACTATAACCTTCAAATATTTCAGGTAGTATTGAACAGTTTTTAGTTAAAATCCTTAGATTTTTTCCTTAAGAGTCTAGACTTCGCTTTCTCCTTCCCGTCCGTTTTGGTTTTGCTTATTCGGAATTTGAGGGAACGACAACCATTGGTCTTCCTAAATCGGGGTAAACATATACTATAGGTAGGCACCTAATTATAAAAAGTATGTAATATTAAAAGTTAATAAAAAACTCAAGTAAAACAAAAATAAATTAAAGACCAGAGGGTGTATAGGAACCTCAAACATTTGAGAGGGCAAATTTGATCCCAAACGCGAGGAACCAGTGGGTTCTGACCTGACCCTAATATAATTATTAAATATCTTGGTATTGTCATTTCCATAGTATTCAGAACGGAACTAAAATATCTCGCTAATGGAAGAGGTCATTAATGTATTGTCTTCATTCCTTGAGTAATGGAACTCCCACTTCAATAAGGAAGTTTGTTGATTGGATTGTTGCTAACTGTTGGGATAACAATCTCGCTATCCGGAAAGATTTCCTGACAGATAACTTTAGTTTCAATAGCTTTCATCAACAAAGTACCCAATTACTCGTATCAAGTACAGGAAGACAATATATATTCTAATAAAGTTATTGGCCCATGAAAACTAGCATATTGAAGATACTACTCGTAATAAAATGCTTTGAATAATAACTTCGTAGAGTACCCTCAGAACAGAAACAAAGGAATTCCTAAAAACAATGTTAGTTCTATGCCTACTTTTCTATGCATTACAGGGCCCGTAGACAAGTGTAAAATGTGTAAATCGCTAAGGAATAGAATAGATTAGGTCGACCAATCACACTCCAGCACGTGATTCCGCCGCGGCGCGCGCATCGTACGCCGGCGACGAGATAGGATGTGATTGGTCGACCTAATCTATTCGTTTCCTTAGCGATTTACGCTGTGACTCTTGTCTATGGGGGCAGACATGCTAACGGTAGGTAATATTGCTGAAATCAATAATCAATTTTAGCCTATTACAGTCCACTACTGACCAATGAACATAGTCCTCTCCCATAGCACCTGATCCTCCCCTTTATTCAGGCAATCCCAATCATCTTTTTCAGGTCGTCCGTTTTTCTTAATGCAGCAAAATCCGCAGTTTATGTATTCACTTGCCCTTTCTTTAATACATATCAATTTGATAAGTTTTTATTCTGCAAGTTTAACCCGGCCTGTTACACAGGCCGTGTGAACAGGCCGGGTTAAACTGCAGTATGTTAACCAAGTATGTATACATGTAAGGCAGTGTAACTACACTGCCTTACATGTATACATACTTGGTGTAACATAACCTAACGCTACTGAACAGAATCACTTATAGAACATATTTATGAGCAAGCACACTAATAAATAAATTCTTTACAGAGTGTAAAGTAAATTGTATCGAGATGTGTAGCTTGACGGTAGTGTGCTAGGCCAAGCGTGTAGGCAGCTAGCGGCACTGTGACCTTGCCTCGAGCTGTCTAATCGATACTGCGACACTGGCTCAAAACAGTGTAGTCCTTTCCGCAATGAATCTAACCGAAAAACAAAAAATACCGAATGTACAAATCTATAGATTTGGATCGGAAAAGAAAACATACAAGACAGGACTTGAACCCGCGACTTACAGGGGGAAATCCTTCCTGGACACCTACCAGATATTCGACACATTTTGACACAGTCTGACACGGTTTGAGGCACCGCTGGAGCCATCTAGCTTCATTTTTGCGAAGTACTGAGACAGTGAATTTTTTTTAAACTTTGTTTTTAGATTACTCCGCTTGATAATAACAATAATCAAATAAAATGACCACCGTTAGCTCCATGCTCGGTTACGTAAGAAACCATTGGAGTAAACGGTCCACTTATCTGCCATTCGTGATATCAACAAAACGGCTAAACGTTTTAATCACAATTGCGTACTGTACGACTGTGGTACGACTATAAATATGAAAGTGTGTCGAGCAATTTAGATTGGCTTGTGTTAGTTCTGAAGTGTGTCAAGCGGAGATGAAAAGGGAATCTGTAGATATCCAACGTATAACAATAAACATTGGAAGCCTTTATAAATCCTGAACCCAAAAGGGTATATTGAATAAAAGTGAGCAGAACATGCGGTACTTTGCTGGCGTCGTGACATTTGAGCAAAATTAGGATGTAAGGCGTGACCCCGACCTGATTCGTTGATCGGGCATATAATAAGATGTTGTGTAAATAGACTGTTGCTTTTTGGAAGAAATCAGATATCATATATTGTATCCCACTGGTACCCTACAGAGGGTGAACACATTAGTCTTACTCGGCGTTATTGGGAATATAATACTTCACTCCAGGTTAGGTCATTTGTCTGATACGAACAGTGAGCAAATCGATAAATCTGTTCCACGCTTTCCCGAGGGTTCCATTTCAAAGCTTTTCTAGAAAAATGGTTTTAGCTTCAGCACTGAATATGACTATGACCGATGTAATATTTAAACGTACTTTCTTCAAGTATTCCGAATACGAAATGTTCGCTGGAATAGGATCTCGTCGGTGGGATGCTTCGAGATTTTTAATTCGTTTTAGGAATTACTAATCTGCCTCCCATGTACCAGCTGTTCTTTAGACCCCTTGAAAAAGTCACACCAGCTAAGCGTCCATAAGCCATTTGTAAATCTGGTTGTATTATTGTCGTTATTGTGAGATGGACAGCATAAGACTGAATTACATCATCCAGATTAACGTCACAGCGATGCACAGGCAAGATTGTTAGATATTATTAAATGTCAGATGAAGTCATCATTGAGAGAAAAAATAACCTTGTGAATAAAGTATAGGTAAGCGCTGTAAACTGTATACCTATGTGATGAAGAGTTATCTGTTCTGCAGGATCAACTCACAAGACTTGGAGAAAATTCGTATCCAAATTAATACAGAATTTATCATCAAGGAAAGTAGGTAACTATGGGTAACCCCGTAGAGCCTGCATTTAGTATCTAGAGTTCCCTTGTGTAAACTTTACTGATAAATAGGTACTAAGATGACAAATCCTTTGCACGATAAATCGCCGTTGACGGAGCGACGAACTGTCTAGTGATTCCTTTCCTGACCTATCCCCGAACCATGTGTCCCCCCATCATGAATCACGTGTGGGCTTAGATAGTTCGATATCCCTGGCCATGACAATCAATAATTTCCGATTCCTAAATCAAGCTTTGCTCACGGTGCAGTCATGGTAGGCCCATAGGTCGCGTTAAAAGCGAAAGAATTTCTCATATGAACAGATTGCATAAATATCAGGCTTGACATTTAAACAGGTATGATAGTGAAATATTGTTTTGAGCATGCATTGACATGCTAGTATCTTTTACGGATTGAGATTTTGGAGCACAAAAACATTACATTTTTTTAATAATCTAATTTATTCAGACTATCATGTTGAACTAACTCGTACATACGTGATGTTTGCTAACAAAAGTCACCACAGATCTAATTAATGCAGTATCGATCCAAAGAGCCCTTACTTTGTATTCAAGAGAGGTCCACGGCTAGCACATTACGTCCCGATCTGCTTACAAGTAGTTTCGGATTAGTCAGCCTGATGCCCCCAATCTCGAATGTGTTTCACCCGGAATTAAGTAGTTGTAACCAATTTGATACGAGTGTGCGGACTTATGTAACTCGATTGAATTATGACTTCGTTTAGTTGCGGTATTTGCGTATAAATTAATATGTAATTCATTTTTGTACAACAGTAATTGCTGAAACCTTGAACGGCATATGACTGAGATGATGACGAAGAGCAGTTTGTGGTATCGGTATTAGGTAAATTGTTGAATACGTGCCTAAAAGCATGTCGCTAACTCGCTAATCAACTGCTTTTTCGGCTTCCATCCTACCAACGCAAAATAACTCACAATATTGTTATTCTTTCACGCAAAATCGACTGAACGGAGCTAACTGAAATTTGGTACAAGTATAGTACCTACAAGTCAGGAATATCACATAGGCTACTTTTTATCCCTGATACAGAATTGAATGGAACCGCGAGCAAAGGTACTCACGCTGTTCTCACAGCTTGAAAAATTAACTACTGACTACCAAATTGAATTGTTTGTTTGTCTGTGCCATTTACAATAACATTTTTTTTGTCTATTATTATAAACCCTAGATCAGCATGTTGTTTGTATTCGATTCAAGATCGATGCAACACCGTTGGAAATTTACACGGTTAAAAAACAAGGATACAAAAACAATAAAACATTATTTAAATACATGACGGGTAAAGTAGTGACTGATCGTTAATCATACTCTTCATTCACTCATAAAATTAATAACTAATAATAATAACTAGTCGTAAATTAATTATCACTATATAACTTTAATCATTGTTATGATAGAAGATATACTTAGTGACTAAAATGTAGCGGAGATGCGAATGTTAAGATGGATGTGTGGTGTGACAAGAATGAACAGAATAAGGAATGAGTACATTAGAGGAAGTTTGAAAGTTGCACCAATAAATGAAAAATTGGAGAAGCGAGCGACTGTCGTGGTATGGAGACATGTTATGAGAAGAGAGATGAAAGCAATGTTGTTAAAAAGGTTCTAAGTATGAATGTGGAGGGCTTTAAGGGTAGAGGTAGGTCTAAGAAAAGATGGATGGAGTGCGTGAAAGAGGATATGGCAAGGAAGGGGGTAACCGAAGAGATGACATCTGACAGGAATTACCCCAAATAATTGGGACAAGGGCAGGTAGATGATGATACTTAGTGACTAAAATATAGAAAGGGATTGTTTGGGTAGTTCGGCCACGTAAAGAAATAGAATGAAAGAATTTAGATTTAGGAAGCAAGCTTGGTAGGGGTCTACCTAGGCGTACATTTGGCGATTAGGTCAAGGACATTTTAAAGAAATGCAAGGTTAAGAGTACGCGCAACCTGCGAGCATAATATGAAAAAAGGGCGAGTTAAATCAGCGGGAATCGAACCCGCGATCTCCGACGGCAACGTAGCAGTAACGCTCTACCGCCACGCTACGGAGGTTGTCACTGTCGTCAGTACATTAATATTCATATAAGAATTTAATAACAAAAAAAATGTAGATTTAAACATGTTTGACCAGCATAATGATACGTTTATTAATTATGATTCCAAACAAAATTCAACAATGGATAAAATTATTATATTTTCAGACACTTTGCATACTTTGAAACAACGATTAAATGCAAAAAAGATTCAAACAAGTAACAAATACAAAGTTTTAAAATCCAGTTTGTATGCACGAAATGTTCGTGAATGTACTAAAATATTTTACAGGACCAGGGGGCACAGATAAAATCACAGTCTATTGGCTATAATTGCTATGTTCAGTTTACGTAGTAAATAACCGGGGTTCGAATTCGCGAACACTCGATTACAAGTAGGACGCCATATCCACTAGCTAGGGTTACAACGCTCAGATATGGAGTGGTTCTTGTATTAGTCGTGTTACGTCATACGTATCATCTCAGCGTTATTGCCGTTTGCATCCGTAGTGTTATACTTCGGAGCCCGAGAACCACTTGCTCTTTCTTTTCTTCTTGGTTAAGCTGTTGGTGTACTGTTCTGTAGCCCTGAGACGAAAGCTTGTGCCTGGGCCTCCACGGTCAATCAAAAAGAGTACCGGCCTTGCAGGTAAAGTCAGTTTGTGCCTTGAAGATCTTGGTGGGGTGGGGACCCAAAAGCATCGGGAATTGCATGAAATGTTTAAAAAAAATTAAAGGCGAACGCGAGTAATTCACGATAGTGAAAGATTCTGGCGCTTTATAATAAGCCCAAATATTGTTAGTAACAAAGTTCTCAATAGTGGGCGCGATAATCTAATTTTCATTCCGGTGTGTGTTTAATATAAGGGTCGGTTGGTCCAATCAGCCGGTGGGACCGGCTCCGTGGATGGATTACGTGATGCCGGCGAAAGTCCTATCAATATTCATGAGGTATCCGCTGGTGAATAGACGATGAGTTGTCGATATGCCGCACGCTTTCATGTCCGCCAGCGATAATCTCACTTGGATTAATTTAATGACATTCATTTTTATGCTGCTAAGGTAGTAAATACGACGGAAGTGTGCGGTAGAGCGTTTGTAATAAGTCAGAGGTCGCGAGTTCGATGCCAGCTCAGTGCTAACATTGTATGTATATTTGCATTGGTCTGGGTGTTGCCATGTTAACTACTTACCCTTGTCCCAATTATTTGGGGTTGCCGCAACATGTTATTCTCCTCCATATATTACTCTTAGATGCATCTCGCCCGTCATTACCTTGCTTGCTATATCATGCCATCTTCGCTTTTATGTATTCCATAGGTGTGTTAAAAATGTAATCCGTATGTTTATCCCAAGCTTATCCTTGATGTTGCGCCGAAACAATTGGGACATTAGAGCTAATTATCAGGTTTATCATTGATGAGGTAGAAATAACGCATGATCTAATTATGACACAAATATTGTACTCGAATCGAATCGAATCGAACCTGCAACCGCCGGCTCAGCAGTCGAACGCTTTACTACCGCGTCCGCATAGTGGACAGTGTACAGAAAAGAGTAAAAAATGTTTCTGTTCACTGGCGTATCTCAACAACTTTGCGAAACGTTAAGTAATGAATAAATAATGAATTTAATAATAATATCTCATGAATTTAATCATGATTTCGATATTTTTGTAACCGATTTAATTACTAACTAGTTTTTGACCACCGCGACTTCACCCGTGCGTATAGCGTAGAATTGTTAAGATAATAATATATAATATCAGTAGGAGTAGTATAGGAAGTATGGTTTAATTAAAAATCAGATGAAAATCAACCAACAAATACATACAAACTCGTGTCAAAAAACAGATTTTCATTAGTCGCAATCCCCCTGATCCTTCAACATTGGTATGCAAATTTTTCATATCATCCCGCAACGAATGGGCCAGACCATAAATCTAAAGCGTCCAGGTGTCGGCCCGTTGTCATGGTAACGATCTCTTGTTCCGCAGCTCTTAACGAGCCAACTCGACTCGCTTCTATTACGAACGTTCAAGTTTTTACCGAACGAATGCGATTTACAACCCTTTGGTTATGAACGATTACGCCTAAATAGCTCGGACTTGATACTACGAGAGGATTTATTGTCAATAAGCTGAGACTGCCACTTCGCCCGCGTCGGAAAGGAATTGTTGATGTGCTTGAGTGATTACTAAAATTCAACTACACATGACGTCTGCTTGTTACATTACTTAGGTACTTACTAGGTCCATCCCATCCCATCATACTCGTAATTCAACGAATCGATCATATATGTGACCATAAATTTCAGCTTTTTTGTGTAACTATGTGTGTGCGTTTGGATGTGCGTGCGAGGGGTACGTGCACGTGCGCGCGTGTCTGTTGGTGTCTGCAGTAGCGCGTAAGAATGGGTACTAAAGAGCAGTTCCAGGTTTTTGACGTGATACATTTTATTAGCAAAAGGAATTTGAGAAATATCAACAGAGTTAATACGTTTCAAATTCGGCTGCAAGAATATTTAATATTGAAATAGATATCCAGGTCAAACTGACTTGTGCAGATTTTTAAATAAATTGACCTAGATTTTTTGTTCATAAATATTAATACATTTGCTTCGTTTCATAAGTTATTCAAATTTTACTCAGTTAGCGAGATTCTTTATGAGAGAAAAAATAATAACTATTTTTTTATGTAAATTTAGTAATGTAACAGATGGAATGCCTACCTGACTAAATGAACAAAGGACAATGAATGCCACCGTAAGTACCTACTATTAAAATAACAGACGTCATTTTTAATTAATGCCTTGAAATTTAGATATAATATTTTTATCTTAGTGATAATGATAAACATTTCAGTAAAAAGTTTGCAATTAGTTAACATTCTTACAAAAAATCTCGCTTGGTATATGAACGTGATTGCATTCCATGTGATGAACTGTCAGAATGAAATTAGGTTAAGATTACGAGTATTGGGTCCTATCATTCTACTGCTATTATAGTAGAATTCGCACTCAACCATAGCTCTAATCGAAGGCTATATAGTAAGATCCAAATAAAATTAGTACCCGATAGGGCCCAATACTCGTAATTGTAACCGAATTTCAGTCTGACAGTTCCTACCTTTTTTACCTATGCTCTTCTACTTTAGGATAAAAACCTCTAATGGTTTTTTATTTTCATCCTTTTTTGTCCGTATATCTGTCTTGATTTAATATTAACCTTTGTCCAGCTTAGTGTTCGTCTCGATTTTAGTAATGTTACCATTTGTTTAGTGGAATACAATCGTAGTAGATTGCCCGCAGGTTTTCGTCTCTGTCAACTTCACAATGGTGAAGAGAACTTCCTTATATTTATTTTATTTATCTATCACTAGCTGCTACTGCTGGAATTCAATTCCCGTTCCTGCAACCCAGGGATAAAAAAGCCCAATTGTAGGGATAATAAGTATGTATTACCATGTCTTATTCCAGACTATAATTTATTCCTGTAACAAGTTCAACCGTTTGTGCGTGATTGAGAACAAACATCAAAACATCTTTACAAACTTTCACATTCATAATATTAAGCAGGATTCACTTTTTCTTCTAATAGTACCCAAATGATTTTTTTAAAAGTTTAGTAAAGTTTGAATATATCCAGAACGAGACTTAAACTATTCACATTCATACATACATACATACATACAGATCACGCCTTTTTCCCATTGGGGTAGGCAGAGACAACATCTTTCCACTTGCTACGATCTTGGCATACTCCTTTCGCTTCTTCAACTTTCATCATTGTTTTCATACACGCACACCGTGCGTGTACTCTTGACCTGGCCTTCTTCAAAACGTCCTGGATCTGATTAAAATATGTACCCCTAGGTCGGCCCTAAACTATATAAGAATATTTAATCTATATATTATAGGCATACAAATGTAATATTGTAAGTAGGGTTATGTGTGCAGTAGTATTTTTAATTGCACGAGAGCACGAGTTTGTAGTGAAGTGCTTGTAGTACTTGTGTATGGTTGGTACTTGAGCTGTTTATGTGAAAGCATGTCTAAATTGTAGGACGCAATAAGTCGTTTGAAAAACTTAATAGGCCATCTGGTCAGCAGTAAACTCAATGGTCGTTATTCATGGTTGGTTTGGCCGCGTGTAGAAATTGCCTGTCACACATCCTACTACCTACACTAATACATATTATAAATGCGAAAGTTTGTAAGTATGGATGTTTGTTACTCTCTCACGCAAAACTGCGGAACGGACCCAGCTGAAATTTGGTACAAGAATATATAGTTAGTACATAAATAGACTACATTTTATCTCTGGAATAAATAAAATGCCAAGCGAGCGAAGATGAAAATTTTCCAGTATTTGACTGACTAAGAAGTATTATATCAAATTATAAGCTTATTATACTTTTAAATTAGTAGGTAGGTACTTGTATTGTGTGTGTATGTAGGTAGGTACATAACCACCACGACTGCCAGGCCGTGGGGGTTTCCGCACGATAAAAAAAGATAGGTACTTGTATTAAAATAGTTTTTAAAGCGCAGTAGTATATATATATTATCAAAACTCGTTCGGCTACCAAAGAGGCAGACATCTACGCTGTTGTCCTTCATGCTACTGGTAAAAAGGAGTGAGTAGAAAATAAAGCAATACAAAACAATGCAATGCTATAAAATTAAATACTTAGTAGATCTCATAAAATAAACGATATAAAAACTGATAGAAATATTAATAAAACGGCCTTGCTTTTTGCGATGATTGATGTCACTGTGTCAATGACAAGGCCCCAGGAAAGTTACTAACTAACAAAGTATAACACTTTTTTTGTTAGTAAACACAGATATGAGCCAGTTTGATCCTGATAACACACGCGTATTTATATTCGTATGTTGACACGGTAGTAATAAAAATACAGCGATGTTTGTTATCTTGTAGAAAATAAAGTCTTATTATAGCAAAATATTTATAACTACCGTTTGCTTCGTATATCCTTACAAACCTCAAGAACTTCCTCTAATCTGGTTCTGCATAATTTAAATTACTGAATTAAATAGAATCCGCTACTTTAATACCTAGTTCCTAACATAATCTTTACTCACATAAATTAAAGTGTAATTTGAGCGAGTATAGATATGTTAAGAACATATCATATCATACATTTATTTATTTAAATTAAGTAATCTAAAAACATTTATTAAATTAAAATAATTAGGCAATTAGAATAAACCGAGCGAAAATAAATTTTGATTTGCATAAGATTCGTGCGATATAATTATTATGAAGCTACATTTGAGCTAAAAACACAACTTCGTAAAAACAACTTCAACATAGAGAATGTTTTAAAAGTAGGTATTATAATTTTACTTAAACTTGTAATAGGTAGCCATAAACAATATAGTTTTATTTAAACTGATTTGGCTATTACTGAAAGTTGAGAAAATGGAACTTAGGAAATCTTTCTAAGTGCTTCCATTATTCCCTTATTCTCAGCTGTTTCATCATCAAATCCATGTTTGTATGGAGAATAGTGTTCCTCCTTTACTTGAAATAAATATTAACACAATACAATCCACTTATGTACGGCAGCAATTATTCATATCCACTATATACATCCACATATCAACTGAATCATGCAGAGTAATGTTTAAACCGACACAGCCGATATTCAAATAATCGAATAATTCAAAATACACGCATTAAGCGTTTTAAAGTTCATTGAATCAACGCTTTAAATCATCATACGAATCAGTGTTTCCCAAGTGAATAAAATACCGGGTGCGACAGAATCGAATTCATTCATTCATGATCAAGATACATGTTGCGTTTGTGCTAATAAGAACGCTCATTGCGCTATTACATACATTGAGAAGATTGATATTTTATTTAGTAGGGGAGCGAGTATGAAAGTTCAAGATTTGGACGATTTACACGGAGGTAGGACACGACGGTGTCTCCCGTCCGAAATGAGCAGTCCGACTGGGGTATTACTTCCGCCCTACAGAAGACCACGGCCATAATAACCATCGTGTTGTGTTCTCTTCTCGGCGGTTAATGGAGTAGCCAGAGCTATTAAAAATCTGAACAAGTGCTCAATAAACTGTTTTTAAACATGACTGGCTTCTCCTTTTGTTAACCTGTTGCCATTGTAATAGGTACCTACATGCATTTTCTGTCCGCTATCTTGCCAAATTTCAATCTGTGTAAACAAACGATATTGTTTAATTCCACATTGTCTAGATTAGACCATGGATAAATCACTTTATGGCAGTACTTTTGTTTTATGAGTTAAAAATAGCTAACAGCGGCTGCAATTTCACAATCAATTCGCAACACTGCTATCAAAAATTAAAAAATAATATAAAATTGCAAACTATGTCTGTACTTTGGAAATATTAAAAAAAAAGAGTTATTATTAGTGATGAATTTGTTACTCTTGGTTACCTTGTTACTCTGGGCATAAGTAATTTATGCAATCCGCGCGATTAATGTTAGGCATAAAATCATCTATTAGATGGCTTTATGCCCGGGCATTTTGGGCAAAATAATAAAAGCCCAAAGTGACAGGGCATAAACCCATCTTAATTACAATGGATCATAGTGGAACAAAAACTTATTCAGTGAAGTGTAATAGACCTATTTGTTCTGAGACCCAAATACAGGCTACTTAAAAGCTATGCTTACTTTGAGACTGGATAGTGCTGTGTCGTGGAATAGTATTATTAAAGTAGGCGGTAGCTGAAAAGTAGAACAAGCCGAAGTTGGCAAAGTAAAGAAAACAAAAAACGCTGCCTTGTTACAGCGAGACCAAACAATCGCAACGCGACCAGTGTTTGCATGTGACATAACAAAGTAACTTTGCGCGAGCCTATAGGTATTTTACGTCACATTGGTTAGTTACCTAAGAAAGTATTAGGTGAATGTGAGAGATGGTGGTGTAATGACGCGTATACCTGTTTGTGTGTGCGCGCGTCTGCGACTATGTGTTTGTGTGTGTTTTTTTTTTCAAATCATGTAAATTTAATATTGATTAATAGTATGCAAGGTATAATCTTTTGTCAACTAGAAACTGTGCACGCGACGATCCATAAATTTGTAATAATATTATAATGTAATAATACTAATTTTTTTTAACAAAAAGACTTCCAATATCAGACATAGATTTAGATAGATATAATGTCATGTCATTACCCTATGCCGTAATACGGGGTGTTCCATAATAGGAATCAATAATCTGTTCACCTCAAGAGGACGTGCCAAGAACGCGCTTCGAGGACGGTGGCAATTTTTCATCGAAAATCACTTGGAATTTAATCGAGTAGAAAATTCAAAATATCGAGCGATTCTAGTACCTATCTGTCCGCATAACGATAATCGTTCGATTATTTTTGCATCATCACGCTGGTACTGGTTTCTTTTTTTACGTTAGTGGGTATATTGTAAACGGATATGATATTTTCATTATAGTTTGACTTTAACTGGTTAGTTTTAAACATCATCATCCTATAAAACCTTCGCTACAAAATGGAAATAAGTAGGTACCTGAAAACCTGAAAAAAGAAGAAATGGGTGGATGGGCACATCTGTCCAGGAGTGCACTGTTTATTTGTGCACTGATTTATACTTAGACCAACATTTCAAACGAAAAGTTTGAAGTTCAAATACCATTAAAGAGAAAAGAGAAATCTAGGACGGGATATGAACCCGCGACCAGTCCAATTTTTCCGATCTAAATCATTAGGAAAAGTTAGCATACATACTAATTGCTTTAAAATCTCATTGAACCATTTGAGAGGTTTTTTATCGTAAACATAAATGCATGCTGGTTTCTAACTGTTGGACAAATCTGGTTGGAAGTTTGTACAGGGCTGATTAGCCTGAAAAGGCTTTCATGGGTTGCGGAAACATTAACAATTTCCACACTGACGCGGGCATCAGCTATTTTCTTTATAAATAATATTTGGTCATCATTTTTCCCAAGTTCTAGTAACTGTCTGTTACAATAAAAAAAAAAACGGTTTTTACACTGATCAAATAGTGATTGTCCTTAGATCAAAGTGACTAATTCCATCCGACGCGGCGACGGGTTGTATTCATTTTAGTGTAGTAACTATGAAATCATTCAAATCTTTGCTCGCTACTTTTTATAACATCATTAATGCAATATTTAGCTCTCAACTAATTCTTAAGCAAAAGTGTGACAAAAATAAAAATAGGGAGTTATTTATATGCAGTGTTTACGGCGTGCAACTGCATGCCACAAATTAGGATGACCTCAATCTCTAACCACTTTTAGAATTAAGAAAAAATGAGTTCTATTTTTGAGAAATTGAATTTTATTCGGAAAAGTGTCTGTAGCGGTAGTGATGATAAAGCTAGTCGTTAGTTCGGACCAAAAACAAAACACTGTTAATTTACTGTACACACACCTGCAATGCCTTTTATTATTTCTCATTTGTTACTACATGCCGCCAGCAACCTATAAACGCGTTCAGTGCTGCAACGATTAGTACATGCACCTGCTGATTGACGGACGAGGCTCCGGCGTACATCTTCCTCTCAGGGTTAGACGGCGTGCGGTTTTAGTCGGTAAGAGTCCGACATAACATGCCCCGCTGGCCGCGGGGTGGGTATCCATGAGGATTTCCGCACGGAAAAGAAAAAAGGGTTGGGTCAGATAGCAGTCACTCCCGTCAGAGTGGCAAAGTGTACCTATCCCGGAATACAAAGCGCAAGCTTTGGATGCAACCGGATTAGCCATATTTCTTTTTTCTTCCATACTCCAGTCATACTTTTTCAACATAATCGTACCTCAAGAGCAATTTTTTAGCGTTCAAATCATTCTCGTCAACAAAGCATGTAAGAGTACAATAACATAACGAAGGATTTAGGTCAATGTCTAGAGATATCGATCGACCGGTTAGCTACAATTTTTATCCGTCGGACACCGGTATAGAAAAAAAAATAAAGTGTGTAAAAGATAAAGTGTTGCTAACAATTAGTCAGTATTATTGTATTCAAATACTCGTGAATTTCGATTTTCGATTCGATATAACCAAACCGATTCCCGCACGGGCGGAGCGGTGGGCATCAGCTAGCAAATCATAAAATTATTCACGAATCTTTATGTTATGGTTATGACCCATAGATAAATATATAATGTATTACTTAGCTAAACGCTCAAATAGATGTGAAAGTGCACAAATGAACACGTGTTGGGTAAACTGTTTAAAATTACACATAACGACCTCGTTCCACACCATTACCGTATTTAAAACCAATTTCCATCCATTAGTAGCCGCACTGAATAGTTTTTAACCATTTACCACGCGGAGTTAAATTATAAGCTACATAAAAAGCTAAGAATATTTTGAAAACGAAGTGAAGTGTTCATATTGCCGATAGTCGTAGACTAATGACATTGTGTCATGTCATACTATATTGGTCTTACTATCTCCAGTGTCTCGTTACGAATACTATAACCGAAACCAGTGTTCAAAATTTCCAAATTTCCTTCGGTGCCTACTTTTACTTATTCCTGACATGCCAACTTTTTTTAGAATACTAAACCTGCATTCTTTTGTCTAATTGTCTACTCTCATTTTAGCTCTTACAAAACGTAAGGCAATGCTAACTTTACATATGTAGATACAAAAATTCCTGTTTTGCCAATATTCGCAAGTAATGTCAGGACAACTACACTACTGAGAATACGTTAACATTCTTGAAAGTATTGGATGTTTGCCAATGACCAATCCATTGTTTGCCATTTAACATGTCACTTACCTCCTGGCCTACTTGCAATAATGTCGACCCTGGTTAAGGTCACGGTCCTGGCAACTCGCAACCAGAAGGTTCCTTACTTATCAAGTTCAGATATGTACCTGAGAACAAAATAAAAAAGTATTAGTGAAACCTTACAAGATCAAATTAATAGGAACAATTATACGCATGAGAACTGTTGCAATTAGAGGACATGTTACTACTATTAATGTGAAAGCTTGGATGGATGGATTGGATGGTGAAATGAAGTGTCATCATATCTACACGTAACCCCACAGATGCTAGTCCCGTCGTTCATCAGGGGTGGTTACCTCGGACACGAACCGATTAAAACCGCACGCTTGCCCGGGTATCAATTACCGGGTTTTAAGGTTACCCAATAGGGTATTTCTCTCGTACCCCGCATCCCCGGCTGTTATTAAGCCATCTACGGTTTTAAGATGGCCACATCAAACCCCGGGGAAGAGGGTGGGCGAGTATCGCATATTCTCCAGGCAATCAGGCTGTCTTTAATAAAAAAAATCTCAATTTTTGTTTATTATTTTATGTAAAGTTTAAGAGCTAAAATGGTTGTGAATTGGAATGTGTTCTACACAGATGTGAATGTTATTCGAATTTTGTTTTGCCGCACTACTTCCTGCGTCTGCTGATTACAAATGTGTAAATTATGTACATCGGGTGATGCAATTATTAAAATGTGATATTAAAACAAAATATTAAGAGATTTCTAACTATAAACACAATTATTTATGTAGGACAAATACATATGTATTTGTTCTATATAATTAATTGCGTTCGGAATTGAGTTAATAGTTATAATGACTAGAAGTTGACTTAGGTACTAGGTTTAGAGTAGTTATAAATTTGTTATTCTGTTTCTTATTAAATTACTTACTATGTCATAAATCGTAAGCCTAATTAAACAAAAGTTATAGCAGAATAAAACGCACAAATAAGTCTCTACAATAAGTCTTTTGACTTTTGCCTTTGATTTTTTATGAGCTTTTTTTTTCTTTTAGCTCTAAACTACGCTCTTAGGCAAATGCAGTATGCGTCCACTGTTGTAAATAATAAAAAAATATTAATTAACAAGCTAATGACAGAGAACGAGTGACATCCGCGTCGCCTCGTCCAATTAACTACCCGAGTGACGTCATGTCCCACAAACTACCAATGGGACGAAAGGAACAGTAATTAACTTTTATATGAACGAATATAAATCGCTTTTGATGTTATCTACCTGAAAGTCCAATCCAATTATGGTGTATATAAAAATATTCATCACTCAATGGGGCAATGAATAAGTGAAGGGAGCTAATGAAGGGATCTTGATGCGGTTTTTTTTATTAGAAAGATCTTGGTCAGAATTAAAATCTGAGGTATGTTTGATTGCAATTGGCTGAGTAGGTATAACCGGAGATATGACCAAAAGTTGCGATAACCGACATTCACGCGGGTGGAGCCGCAGGCAGCGGCTAGTGCTTCCAAAAAATAGTAAGGTAGTTGTTTCTGTATTTGCAGATATTAAAAAAAAGACTTACGGTGTAAATAAATGTATGTATATGCTAAATAATTTTGTACATAACATTGTATACACTTTCTCACACGATTCTACAATTCATGCTTATGTCTTACATAAACACGCTGTATTTTCTACAACATCTAAGCGAGCGGTTCAGAAGTTATCGCCTCAATCGTTACGACGACTGTAATACTGAAAATAACTTGTTTTGAATACTGTATGAATCAGTAAGAGTGGACTTGTTCCCCATCTTAGTAGTGTTTATATTCTACTTCTACCGAGGTAGGTAAAAAAATCACTACACAAAATATTTGAAATCCCCTATTGAAGCCCTTTTGGCGATAAAGTTTTTTCTCAAAGTAGTCCATCTCTATAACAAATTTCATCAAAATCAGTTTAATGGTTACTAACGCATTAAATCTGTTCCCATACTCGCTTCCTATGGAACCCTATTTCAGGGATAAAAAGAAGTCTGTGTTATTCCAGACTAGAAACTATCCCTATCCTAAATATCACACAAATCCGTTCATCGGTTTTTAATCCACCATACATAAATACATCGCGGTTAGGATTAATATGGATTCTGCTTAGAGCAGTAAACAGCCAAATAAAAAATATTTACATCTCATAAACGCAATGTACACTGGAATATACATACGCTATGTAATAGCAGTCAACAAAATAGTATTTGCAATTCAAGACTACATTGCATTTAGAATAGATACAAAGTAAACAGTAGGATACGGGCTCTCGGAGCGTCCATAAACTTAAACATGGCTAGACTAACAGAGATAGAGGTAGTTAGGTGAGGTACTTCGCCACGCTACGTGAGAGAAGTTATGGATCGATATCATATTACTGCTACATACTTTATATACTAACTTTTGCCCGGAGCTCCACTCGCGTGAAATTGTGATCCTGTTAGAAAGTAGCATAAGTGTTATTCCAGATTATAATCTGTTTCTGTAGACTCTGTCCAATTTCATTCAGATCAGTTCGGCAGAATTTGCGTGAAAAAGTACATCTATACTCACAAACTTCCCCGTTTATAAAATACTAGTGGGATGTTACTAGCGAAAGATGTATATTATATACCTATGTTAGGCAGGTGGGGCGCTCAGCTAGATGGGCGGCTTGCCTGTGAAAGTAAGCTGGGCAACTTTGAACGGTAGTAGTATAAACTTCAAAGTTTGCACCATATGGACCCAAAAACCTAGTTGACGAAATGTGGGTATTAATTAATACATCTTTGCTGGTTGCTTACCCGTTCAGCGATATATAAACATACATTTATCAGCCTACGTCACACGCTACGAGTCGTAAGCAGCTTAATGGGAGGGAGTAAAGAGGTCGAAATATTAAAACGGAATTGGGTGCAATGGCATGGGTACGCGTGACGTATCGCCAACATTTAGGTTGAAACTGGCCCAATTTCTCGAAAGGTCGTTCAAATTTGGAATTGCTGGACTGGGGATTACGATCCGACAGAGGCTGGCAAACAACTAATAATGGCATAACCTTACTTCTATGAGTCTTCGATCAATTGGACCCGCTGGTTCTTGTAAATGTGAAAGTTTGTAAATTTGGATCTTTGGATGCTTTTTACTCAATCAAGCTTTACGTATACGGCTGAAAATTTGTAGCTACAAGGATAAATTACAGTCTGAAGTAACACATAGGTTATCTTATCCTTGGAATAAGTCCTCAGGGGAAGCGAAAGCCCTCAGGGGCAATAGCAATTATAAAGACGTTGGTTACTCAATAACTCTCAAACGAACAGAGCTGGATGAAAACTGGTACAGGGATCATAGCTGTGAATAACGTTTCACCTTATTTCAACCGCCTTGCTATACAGCGCTTGGACAATACACGCGTGAGTAAAGCTGTTGTATAAAACCGGTCTCCTGTATGTATTTATTAAGTGACGTAGCGCTGATTTTCTCGATTGCGCCCCTGAAGTGACGTCAAGTATGTGCATATGAATATAAATGAAGAGCTCCTTCGGGCTGCTCCGAGGCACTTGAGTGACACCTCTGGTGATCCGAGCATTTTAGGAACACGATGACATTGGTGATGTTTAGATTTCAACAAACCTAAAAAATGGTTTTGATTATCAAAATAGACTTATTCAGTCACAAATCGTGTGGCAGTGATTGTTGACTTAATACCGGATCATCTTTGAGGCTTGAGGTGAAGAATGATCGTTGGTCACATCAAAAATTGGTGGACTCGTGGATTTGAAAACCTTCTTTTTGTGAAGGTAGTAGTCTGATCAAAAATACCCAGAATATGTGTATTTTTGATCAGACAATCTACTGTAATGTAATATTTTTAAGCGCAGTTTCGTTGTACCAAGTTCTACTGCCAAGGAGTAAAACTAGGGAAAAGATGTCTTATTCATTTCTCTCCATTAGCGCGCAGCCACCCTACTGTCACTTACACAGCCACATACAGGTCTGCTTACGAAGGTGATATCCTTGCTAAGCTGCACTAAGTGCTGTACGTTCAGTAGGTAACTGGATAAGAGCATCGCGTCTGTGGTGAGTCCCCTGATGCTCCAATTGTTATTTGAGTGTTTGTGTATGTTTTGAAGTGCTAACAACTCTAGGGGCTTCACGCACATGAGGTCAATTTTTAAATAAACCTTTAATTATGGTTTGAAAACACATTACTTTCAGAATTTAAGAGACTTGATTAAGAAATAAAATAAACCCCATTTCGAAGGATAGACTAGATTGAAAGGTTCCAGTTGAAAATATTATAGTTATTCATAATTATGTTCTAGGACTATCTAGACCCATATTAAACGTTGTTTATAATACGGGTTGTAAAATGCGGATTGCGGATACTTAGCATAGATCTTTTTACTTACTTTGTTCTCAGAATGAGTAGGTACCTACATTAAAATAGCACCATTTTGCCATAATTCAGTTACATACTAATGTTACAGGTAATCCTTTAAAATAATATTTGGAAATTTTTACTATAATAAATTAATACATACTTATTATAAAGACAATAGAAACACATACACAATAGTAATTAAACTGTACAGGTGAAGCTAACGAAAGCACATAGAATAGAGAAACTTGCAGCATTAACCACGTTTCCAAAATTACTGAACACATATTTCAAAAACTTTAGGCTATCACCGTAGTATTCTAGTTTCCAAGTAGGATGTAATACCATTTACCGGAATACATAGTCAATTAAGCAGGAAATAATACGGTTTAGCCTTGATGATAGGTTGCGTCACACTCATGTCGTGTGGGCATTCTCGATGTCCGTCATCACGCGATCTAGTTGCGCAAGATATCTTTTGTTTGGTCATTTGTTAAGACTACAACCATTTTTTTTATGCCACGTAGGTGGCAGACAAGCACACGGCCCACCTGATGGGAAGCGGTCACCGTGGCCTACGGCCGCGTGCAACACCAGGGGCATCACACTCGCGCTGCCGACCCTTTATTACAATTTTACAAGCTTTTATTTAGTTTCACCTGTCCCGTTGTCTGTAATAATCAAATCTTGCAAGCAATTTTTCGACCACTTTTGGTTATCCGATTAAGCTGAAATTTGGCATACTTATGTAAGTCCCATGACAATGCAATGTTGTAAATAATAACAGCTTGTTTTTAAAAAGGTTTTTTTAAACAGCAGCTTGTTTATCTATATTCTAGCAATTATTCTACACAGAATCCCGGGAACTTTGGGTGGGGCGTGTAGTTTTTTTTTTTTATGTCGGTCACGTCAACATGACTGCACCTCGCCTGATGGTAAGCTGAGGCAAAGTCTCTAGAATGGGAGTCACCATTGCAAACACCGATAGTGCCAAAATGGTGGCTCTCAGCTTGACGGCCTCATGAAATGCTTTTTCACGCCCCGCTTAAAGGACTCGGGACTGTATGAGGAAGGAAACACGTGAGCTGGTAAAGAATTCCAAGTTTTGATGGTGCGGCAAAGGAAAAAGGCACCGAACCGCTTGGTTCTTGGTAGTATTTTATAATGCTAACCTTAAGACTCATATTCTTTTCAGTGATAGAGATTTTTTTCTCTATATTTACTAACTTCCTCGTTATACTTTTCGAGTATTGTTATCTGAATTCCAATGTTTTCTGTCATGCAATGGCTAATCTGTAAGCGTGCGTTCTAGAAATAAATAAGTGAATCCATGTCTGGCCATATTATATGAACCGGACACAGATTTATTTCAGCACTTCTAGATACCAACTAGTGACTTAGATTGAGCGGTAAACAACTACACATATTAAAAATTCATTAAGAGGTTCACAACGATAATGATTAAGTATCTAAAATTATTATATTCCACTCATGAATAAATTTGTTCTAAGTTAATGATAATAACCCGATTTATATTGTTATGCAACAATATACATAGTTAAACATTCTGCGCAGGTTTTTTATTTCAGTTTTCGTATGCGACTCACATAATTAGCTATAAAAATTGTACCTCTACTATATACGATTTGAGGCATGAACGTACAATACTCCTCGCATTGGCAGTCAAAATCTTACTAATATTACAAAGATGAAAGTTTTTTAAAATGTTTGTAAGTTTGGATGTTTGTTACTCAAACACGCTCCAACGATCTGGCTGAAATTTGGTACCGGGATAGATTATAATTATGAATAACACATAGGCCTTACTTTTTATCCTTGGAATAAGTTTTTAGAATGAGAAGCGGGAACGGTCAGTAGGACCAGTAAGTAAATAAACCTTTATGTACATATTACAGAGCACTGCGACTAATTTCAATGTAATTAAAATTACCAAGCAAAGTGGGTGATTTTTAATCTTATCGCAAAACCGCGATCTCTGCCAGTCAACCGTAATACAAATAAACCAATAAATTAAATAATATACCTAATATATCAACATTTAATCAAATTTTGCGGTAGGTAAATCCGGTCCAACTCGTTTAAGTCAGACTAGTTTGGTCGTTACTACAGTTCGTTTACTAGAATACATTTCGGGACAAATGGAGAATATGTATAAAGTTTTGTAATTACATTATCATACACAAGTTGGTGCGCAGTGGTTCTGTACATTTTATATACCCTTTGTTTTTACCGGAGAAGCAAAAGTGGCAATAGCTTGGATATCTGTATGCGGGTCATTGGCCGCTGAAAATATAAGATGGCTGAAGACTGGTGAACAAAAACGGCAAACACTTATGTCCAACAGTGGATTGCGATAGGCTGTTTGCTTGAGAGTGTTGCATTCTGCTTAATTTAAAAAAAAATTCTTGTATGTAATTGCATATCCTGCAACAGAGCCTCGATTGTTAAACACCAAGTGTACTGGCTTGTAGGTGAGGCGTGAGGATGGTCTCAAAAATCTTGGCCGGCCACAAATATCGCCTATTGTATCGATGATAATTATATTGTTATTTTGAACCCCTACCAACCTAAATACTAGTCTTCAAGTAACAATTGCATGGTGTACATGTCTATCAGCAGATCTGTTGAGAACGACAGTGAAAATGAAAGGGGAGATCAAAACAACACGCTTTCTATTTTACGCTTTACTAAATGTAGACAAATAAAATAGATGTTTTGGTGGATAAGATACAACCTCACGTGTGCATATATTTCTGGCAGGTTTTTAGGCATGCAATATCAGAGTGTTTACCAGTGGTCCCATTGGGTCGACCTATTACCGGGACCACGAAAATTTTAATTCACTAGGTCTATCTGATTTTTAATTTAAATGTAAAATGTAAAGTTACAACACAGAATATAATTTTGTAATCCAAAATAAATAAAAATTGACCGGTTTTATTTTGGATTTAGATAAGGAACAAAAGCCTGAAGGAAAACAATTTACTTGTTTAAAAATATAGTACATTGTAACCTTCTGAAGTGTTTCGGATTAAATAAATAAGAGAATTATCGAAAACGGCCGCTATTTCAGAGAAATTGCTGAATAAAATCTCCAACATTTAGACATCTGGAAAAAAAATACTTGGAATGGAAACCCTAAAGGAAAAAGGGTTTCATATTAAAAACTTTTCTCTCAGAGAAATTCAGCGAACTGTTTCACTTGATTTACTTTGGCGAATAGACCACGTTCCATTTGACGTAGGTAACTTTCACGGGCAACACAATAGATAGACGTTATAATCTATGGTGGAACATATAAATCACCATAGGCGTGCGTGTGACCGACAGGCTGATTACGCTACTAGCTAGAGCAAGCAACTCCGCCCGCGGTAAGATTTTGGTCATATCGCCGGTACTACTTAACCAATTTTGAATTTAACATACGGCAGATTTCAAGTCTGACCAAGACCTTTCTACTTAATAGAAAAAAAATCCTTCAATAGTTATTGCACCCATCACAATCAAACTGATAAACAGACAAGATTTCCAAAAAAAAAAATTCTTTAAATTGTTATTTAGTAAGTTTTTTTTAATGGTAATATGACTTCAACTCGCCTGATGGTAAGCTAAAGGTAAGTACTAAGTTTTTTTTATTACATATTTTCAATGTACAAACATAGCTCATTTATAAGTTTATAAAAGTAATATTAAATAATAGACAGTTTGTAAAAACTACCCGACGGCGACGTAGGTACAAGATCATATTATCATTTAGTCCGGATGTATTCAAAGTGTTGAGAAATACATCCAGTGCATCCGTACAACACACAACGCAGGCCGTAGGAGAGGAACTTGCCCAATCTCTGAATACCGTTCGTATTAGCAATCAATCGCGCGTGTTTAATTTCAACGAGACGTCATCGGTATATTGTAAGACCGGATCTATACTGTTGGTTTTATTTTAATGAAAATCAATACAATTTTTCCAATAACATTTCAAGTATCTTTTGCCCGCGTCTCTGGTTGCATGAAATACTAGCAGGAAATCACAGGTAGATTAAAAGGTGATGAAAGTTTTGAAAATGTTCCCAAGAAACCATTGGGGCCCCAAGAAGCTACCAGCCTACGTATTTTTCAGCGAAGGCAAAGGTTCAATGCCTGCTCAATGCAAATTAGTGTGTGCATAAATAAGAATATTTGCATTGGTCTAGTTGTTTATATGTGTAAGGTGTATGTATCAACAAAAAATGTATCTAAGTAGTCTCTCTCTGCAGTCTAGAACCCATAACGCAAATTACTTAAATTATGCTAATTTTAGGTCTACATAGAGCTGTGTAGAATGTCGTAGAATATTAATTAAAACGTCTCCAAAAATTTCAGCTTCTCTGACAACCCTAAGCAGCTAACTGTCAGTTATCAGTATTTCCAAAAATATAAGTAAGTACTTAATATGCTTATTAATTTTACGAATTATTAGCAATTGTTACAAAATACGCATTAGACACATCGACCCATTGACCTGGTCGCGACCTTTCAGACAAAGAGTTCGCAGCTGGTTGCGACGTAAATTCGCTTTCATTGTGTGGTGACGGTGTGCACTGTGCCCAATTGAAAATCCTTTGTTTTGTAACTGTTTTGATGCTATCTATTCTCATCGTGGGAGGCAACTGCAATTAGTTGATGTGAAGCTCAATGGGCAATACTTTACGAACAACACACACATAATTATTCTATTTTACAACCTTACACATTGTGACTACAAAATTTTACATCATTGGCTAGTAATTGTACACTTCACACACCTCCTAATGTGGCAATTGGCAATGTACTTTCAATTATTTCCCGAACCTAGCATCTTCACACACCTCCCAATGTGGCAATTGGCAATGTACTTTCGATATACCCCGACCCTAGCCTCTTCACACAGCTTCCAATGTGGCAATTGACAATGTATTTCTAATTATTCCCCGAACCTAGTATCTTCACACACCTCCTAATGTGGTATTTGGCAATGTATTTTCGATTATTCCCCGCACCTAAGCATCTTCACGCACCTCCCTAATGTGGCAATTGGCAATGTGTTTTCAATTGTTCCCTGAACCTAGTTTCGAGACTCAGAAAATCAAAATTTTGGTTCAAGTTTGCGATGTGATGACTACAACTACAACCGTGCGATTTTTTTAGTATTGCCTAAATATATTATATTTCAATACCTACTTCTTTCTATGTAGCTGTAGCTATTATATTTTATTTCTATATCTGAGATTGAATTAAAGTACCGTTCACTTCACTCTCCTTTGTTAACATTTTCTTCCTCTATTGCTCAAAGGTTTGTTGGAAGGAACTCATATTGAGTTAAGCTCGCCTTTGTACATCATTTCTGTTATCTATAATGTACTTTTTCATGTTGTATTTTATATGTATAATAAAGAATTAAGATTTAAGAAAAATAAAATTTCTTGGCTAAACATAACAATATAAAGATTACATTGGAATTATCTTAAAGTCAGTTGCATAAATTGTGAAAAAGTGTCGTAACACAAAAAAGCCCGGTTTTTTAGTTATCTGAGTTTATTAGGTGTTATGTAGATACGTAATCTTCTGAGGTAGTAATGGCAAATGACGGAATGGCTTATTTAGAGTCAGAATTAGATAGATCACTGTATACCACATAAAGGCATAGGTACAAACATTGCTCATGCCTTTTTCCTCCGGGGGGGGGGGGTGTATGCAGAAACAACAGCCTTGCCTCTTCTACTGAAGTATAAAGGATAAAAATCACTGAAGCCGTACAATGACAAAAATAGCAATTTGCGATATCTGCCACACAACCTTTGGAAGGACTAAATTGCTTCACACTGGGTAGTGATAGTGAGTGTGTGTTCTTATGCCATAGCTAAAAAGGTCATGGTTGCAAACATTACGTTTGATTACACATAATAACTAGTAAATTATTATGTTACATCCGGGAAATTAATAACTTAAACTAGCTGATAATGCTTTTCTTATTACAAATTTGTTTCAACTGGCGAAGAGCCCTATAACACGATATATAATCAGATATCGCCCGTCACGCGATTCTGACCCCGTTCCCGCAACTCTTGGGAACCCACACCAAGAATAAAAAGTAGCATGTTATTCTGGACTATAATAATATTCCTATTCCAAATTTTAGCCAGATCAGTTCCACCCTCGCGTTCAGGCTCGCATTTGACCTGATGGTACCCCCTATTACTATCTCACCCGATGGTATGTGATGATGTGGTCGACGATGGAGTACCTAACAAAAATCCAAACCGAAAATTCATTACTTGTACTTGTCCACTCTCTTCCTTTCCACAAAAAGATACTAAGATTGCATCTCCACATGTGTGAACATCTAATTCTAATGCATCCACTGCAATATCTATCCAATCGATGTATCCCTCACTATCGTCACACAAATATCAGCTCTATTGCATATAAAATAATGGTGATAGTGTTCTAAAAGGCTCGTGATCGTTTAAAAGCGATTTGAGCTCCACTTGTGCTCATGGGCTCACAACTGAGAACAGGCGTATCCGTGTGCTCATCTAAATACGTTTACCATACATTTAAGGACTTATATTGTATGTAAACGTTAGCGTTTTAATTTAATTGACAAATAGACAACCGCTTTTTCAGGAAATAGAGTAAAACGGGTAATTTGGAGCGTAGTAAATAAATACACAAAACCGCCGCGTATTCGTACTAAAATACTAATGGGTTAATTTTTTTTTTTTTCAGGTAAAGAGATACAGTTGATACCGAGGGTTGCCCCACGCTGATATTCGGGGTCAAAGTCAACCTCACTTGTAAACCTGCTGATCGACAGACGAGGCACAGGTTTTCCTCCTGGTATTAACCTGGTATTTACATAAAACACTGAAGTTCTGGCATATAGTACCTTAGAACTTTCCCAGGCTAATAGATCACGCCTGATGGGTTGCGACCAAATGGAAAGTTAGAACGTTGAATAATAGTTAAGTATGCTTGACACAACTTTCATAATCTCGATGCACCATCAGTTGTTGCGAGTGAGGCTAGATTGAATAGATTCATATACTCACGACTGTCTTCTTCAGAGGTAGACAGAGACGAAAGTCAGACATCTTCTTTTCTTATACACCACGAACTTCACTTTTGGATCAAATCAAATATGTTTACTTATTTACGTCACAAAGTAGGTCAATTACCGACTCCAAATTCGAACCAAGTCAGTGCTGACTCGATACTGAAATTGGATAAATTTATTTGGAGTCAGTACAGCGTTATAACGTTAGTACTGACTCCAATATTCACAATTCAATTTGGGACGGGAACTGACCCTGTTAAATCAGCTTTAACATATAGATTCTATATTCACCTTTACAGCCTGATTCACGACTCAGTAAAAAATAAACTGTTGATTTCTGAAATCGTGTGTAATAAAAAATTGTTTAGCAAGAGACGGAGATCGAAGTGATAGATAACTTGGAAAAAAAATGGACTGAATATTTAAACCGTTTATAATTTTTTTGTGTTAGTGTATACGTTTAAATAGCAAGGTTACGACTGCAATCAGCGACCTGTATTGAGATTTCGCATTTTTTATCTAAGCAAAGAGTTCAAGGGTAAAAAAGTATGTCACCTGACCTTAATTTGTTGGCTAGACTGAATTAAGAGACTGTGAAAAAGTATTGACTTCTTCTATGTGTTTACTGTTTAGCTAACTGTTTAAGGGAACAGAAAATGTGTACCGGTTCCTGGATGAGGCGGGAATGAATTTTGAAATTCGAATTTAGAACGGGACGCAGAAACTAGATAAATGAGATAATGAATTTCGATACCTATCTGTATAGGCTCAGTGCACTTTTTTGTAGTCTCATCTGTATGATAGCTACAACAATTTGGCGCATTGTTTTTGGTCAAATAGAGATCTGTGCAGCTAGTCTAGTAGCATACATTGCGATTACCATTCTTTTCAAACTGCGCTGTTCCCAGGCGGTGTAAAATACACCTGAGCTCCTCCTGTGAACATCGTAAAAGTCGACATCAAACCTAGAACCTATAATAAGAAAATGTCCGGCTGAAGGCACTATTGCCTGAAACCGAAACACAAAGATCGAAAAATGTGATTGTTGATACACTTCTGCCCACTCCTTCGACGATATACAGGAATATATAAAAATACAAAGTCTTTAGACTACCGAGAGTTTAAAAGCACCTGCCTCAGATAAAGCGGTTACCGAAGCATAAGAAACACTCAACAGTTCAACTCGTGCGTTGACGACGCTATCAGTTTTCTCAAGGAGCTCCTTTTAACCTCACTCACCAGTAATACAACACTAGCATGTACCAGCTGTTTAGCTGCCGTATATGGTACATCAATATAATCATTTATTTAAAAAGTGTAAAAACAACAATATGGTGCTTGTCATCTAGGATTTGATCACTTTCATCTTCTGTACGTACGTATCGCGAAGAAACACAGACTTGTATTTTAATACGGAAAGCGAAAACAACAATAAATGATTTAACTACCTAGCCTATGTCCGCAGCTAGGCCCATGCAGACATCGACTTTCCCGTTTTTGACTCTCCGATAATACTTAACTGATTGTGATCAAAAATGGATTTTAAGTTTGACCAAGAAGGTCTTGATCAAACTTAAAATTCAAACAAAAAAAACCGCATCGAAATTCAATCAGTAGTTTTTGCGCCCATCGCGAAAACAGCCAAGAATTAAAAAAAATGAGTTCAGAATCGTTCATATAACATAACCAAGTATATTTTTAAAACATCTCCAATGTACAGACACAGCTCATTTACAATTTTATAATTATTAGATGTTACGATGAAGCGATACGTGGCGAGAACACTAAAATATGAACGAAACGCCGACCCACAGCGTATTAATATGTTAATTAAAAAGCACTATACCTACCTGATTTAAAGAATACTTTAATATTTTAATTAACAAGGAGGTGAACCTTTAGAAAACAGGACCGCCTTGTGACTAAACTTTGGATCCAAACTCGACAAACATCAATGATTTGATCCAAACATTTGAACAATTTTATTGTATTGTCAATAACCTTTTGATAACAAAGTTCGTGGGAAACGATACGGCAAGACAAACAGAACCGTCTTCGTTCTAAGTGAATTTGAATTGTCATTTATTTTGATGATTTAACCTTTAATATCAGTAGGGCGAGCATAAAATTTCTTTCAAATAGTAAGCGTATCGTATTCGTATCGAGAGACTGGAGTCAGTCCGATTGGACATTAACCACAAATGTGAACAAAAGCATGGAATGTACAAACGGATGTTCGGAAGCAATGTAATAATATTAGTCAAGAGTCAAGATTAATAACCAAATAGCTGTAAAGTCAATACAAAACGCGATAATTTACGTCACGTGTAATGTCAATAATTGTGTAAATTTATGAGCTACAAGATTATCGGTAAATTAATACATACTGTCATAACTCATCCTTTTAAGTACTCGTTATTCACGGTACAAAAATATATGATGACACCCTTTACAAAGATAACGTGTCATTTTCAATAATGAACAACACATGTCGGCTTAACGGCAGGGTAGATAGAAATAACAGGAAACATAACCTAATATTATAAGCAACTAGTCTATTCCCGCGGCTCCGCCCACGTCGACGTTGATTTTCGGGTTCTTTGTCTTCGGTTCTACTGATCAGATTGAGATCAAAAATGTGTGTAAGATTTTAAATCTGACCAAAACCTTACAAACAAAAAAAAAACTAGCATCAAAATCCGTTCCAGAGTAAAATATTTTTGTGTTCAGAATCGTTCAATATCATAACCGAGTATTTTTTTAATCTCTAATGTAGAGACACAGAACTACTTTACAATTTTATAATAGTATGGCTATAGATGTTAGGTCTTTTTTGTGATAAAATTACATTACGAATTGAAAACGACTAAAAAGTGTTAAATTGGTACTCACGCTAATCTATAGCTCGTCTCGTAGCGTCTAGTAATCCAATTTAGTCTGACTGATTACCATCTTAATATTTGTGTTCAAATTTTCCAATAACCACAATATTCAAATTTAAGTACGGTAATATAATATACAAAACGACAGCGTAATAATGTTAAAATTTCAATCAAGAGCGACTAGATAGCAAACATACTATTATGAATTGAAAGACCAGACATTAGAGATCCTTTTGCATTGGCTCCTTCTATTTACGTAGGGAAGATATAGTTTTAATAAGAACCGAGTTGATCTTGAACCACTGCTCAGGCTTTTTTTTCTCATTTTTATCATTTCTAGCAAACAAACTTCATACTAGCCATAATCATGTGCCTTTTTTTTGCGAAAATCCTCACAGACGTCAGCGGAGGCGGTTATGTCGGGCTTGACTTGCATTTTTTTAAACCCCGAAGCCATAAAGTACCTGTTTGACTCTATTTCTTAACGAGTTAGCCTTAAAACAAACGGCTGTATTAAATTAAACAGGACCGCGACCATGACAAAATATAATATATATTCGTATACACACAGTAAAGTTTGTGTAACCGTTCTGCAAACGGTACGATTTACACAAATTTTGTACAGACCTACTTAAAATAAAATATTTACATAATTCCGGTATAAAGTTACCAAATATAAACAAACATTTTAATCTAAAATCTTTAAATTTAAGAAGTTGGCAAGTATAGATGTTAACTTTAATTTATATTCTGTGTGTAATCAAGTTTTGAACAAACAAATGTAGCAATGCATTGCAAGCGTCACAATTTGAATATTAGATTAGAATAGTTTATTTATTGCCACTGCATAGCGAAAACAGTATGTTAAGTCTATATAGTAATTCGTAAAACTAAGTAAAAACCACAGATATAAAAAACATTGCGCATAGGCGTCAATACTGATATTAAAGAATGACTGCTGCTTAATTAATTAGCAGTCATTCTGCAGCAGCGCGTGAAATTCTTCTCTATCCCACCGCCCCAAAAACAAAATAAAAATTAGCCTACTTCGTGTTATTGCCAAATCTCATCCAAATCTATTAGCCGGCCTCACGTGGAAAGGATAACAAACATCCATAAAACTTACAAACAAACTTCCACGTTACAAACGTGTCATGTTAGTGGGATTTGCGTTTATATTATCAGACTAGCAACCCGGGACCCGGCTTCGCCCGGGTGTAAATTCCAGTTTTCCTATAAAATATATAGCCTATCACACTCACTACTTATGTGGCTTTCTATTGGTGAAAGTAGATCCCGAGTTACAATTTAACAAACACAGAAACTTGACCTCTTTATAATATTAGTATAGATTTACTAAAAATATTGTAACGAGGCCGGTAGGCGCTGTATGACCTGTATGTTATTGTGGTACGTGGTATGTATGACCGTTATCCCTTAAACTTTGTCAAGTTTCGACAACGTTTCGTAAACGTCTAGTGTTGCAATAGTTCATGTACTGTCGTAAGACGTTAAACTCGGCAGGTAATTGCCGTCATACTTGCAACTGTTATGAAAATGACTATGAGACGTCACCATATATTTTAATCTCTCACGAATTCCAGAAGCATTGGTCAGAGCAACAAATTTGTGTTCAAATCGGACTTGGTTTTCTGAAAATGTGTAAGAACCCCAATATGTGTTGATCCACTGCGTTTTCTATATCGTTTAAAATGGCCTTATTCTTCCTTATAAGTTACTACATTCTTAGCTAAACTGTGTAACACTGGAAGGTTCAAAAATATACTTTTATTAAGCACTTACCTTATTAATCCATTTTAAGTACATATATAGTTTATAGGTACAAAAATAATTGTTCAAAGTTGCAATACTGACTAAATCTACATCGAAAGAAACTCGCTTTTATCAGAATAAAATTTGAAGAGTACCAAACTCCTTGTATAATGTTAGTACCTGCCAACAAAAAAAAACATTTGTTAATTATTATACTCATTCTTAAGACGCTTAGATGTTAGTTGAAAAATGAAAGAAAATAACTATTTTTAGGAAGAAATTGCAGGTATTCTTAGTTTAATTTCTAAATTCGAAACTGCTTATGTTAGGTGTGGGTTCACATCAGTAGTGTAATGGGCAAGAATAAAAATTCCCTATCTCTCGATCCAGCCACAAGCCACAAGCCACAAGACTACCACTCGTCATTCATATTTTACCTAACTACGACTACGAATAGCATCAATTGCAAACCAGTCTTAAATATGGGATTGGTAGTTAATGAACTATCTAGTTTATAAACAAATAGTCTAATATCACTTATGTACCTACCTATATTGATATTATGAAATGGTACGAGCAAGAGCAAGATCTGATAAACAAAACACAATTGAATTACATCATGCTTACTCTTATCCTAACATAACTGTTGCCCGCAGTTTCACTCATGGAATTTTGTTTCCTTTCCCACTACCCATAGGAATCTATTCCAGGAACAAAAAATAGCCTATGTGTTTCTTCCAGACTATAATCTATTCATATACCAAAGTTTAGCCAGATATATTCAGCCGTTAGAGCTTGATTGAATAACATCCAAACATTTTCACATTATTAGGATGTCATTCTCTACTTAACTTTCTTATCAAATATCATCTTATTAAGTAACTCCTTTCCATGTTTTCTTTCACGTAATTTTTCTCTTTACCTTATCTCAATTTTAATCTCAACATAAACACGAAACATTCAAAACCATAACTATACAGTGGTCACAGGTGCCGGCCACACGTGTGGACTATCCTTATTTAATACTATCAACACATGTTCCCCTTTATAAAAAACACCATAAATAGACGGTCCCTAGATGTTTTATCGACCATAAACTGGCGTGCGGACTCCTTCGTCGATAGATCACGTTCACAGGGGAATATACCAACACACTTTTTTTTTTCTAAACACTACATTTCTTTTCGTCTCCGCCGGTATGGTGCGATGAGATGAAATTGCGTACCTCCCATCTTGTTTTTCTTACTTCATATTCAGTTACGGTTCAAATATCTATATTTTGTGGATACCAATAGATATAATATAAAGCTTTATTGCTTTTATGGAAAGCGTCTCACGTTTCTTATACGAAAGTTGTTTACGGTTTTGTATCGGTAGCGTTACTTGACAATTTCTGTCATTAAAATTCTTTGTAAGCATAGACTTACCAACGCAATTTTTTTTGTAAGTAGGTACCTAATCAAGTTGTATTTTATTCAGTATATCTATATCTACCTACTAATAATGTAAAAACGTAAGTAGAAGGCAGTTTGTATGCTACGACCACCACCTTAATGTCTGAACCGTTTGTAATAAATTTACTGTGACCCGATCTTGCCATAGGCTACTTTTAACCAACGACTTAAGGGGTATAACTCACATTTGAAGTCACAGACGTAAGCTAGTCCAGTAAAATATTACGTTTCTTATAGCATCCACATTTAAAATCCTTAGAAAGCTGTACAGTCAACAGATAGAATCCCAAAATTTTAACTTATGAACAAAATCCGTAACAAGCCGTGTCGAAAAGATTTATTAACAACGCTTGGCTACGTATGGGACCCATCAGGGAGATTTGTAACCCTATACTGTGAAACCGAGGATACGCACTAAAACATAGTTTTAGAAACCGCCTCTATTCTGAGAAGGATGTGAGACAATGCCTCTTCCGGCGATATTTAGTTCTAAACAGGGTTTTGTTTTTGTAACACTATTTTCGGATGACTAATATGATGTAAGTGATGGTTTACGGGAGAATCCGTATTCGTTTACATTCTTGGAGTCCACTTAGCTTCTTCTAACTAATTTTATAATTATACGAAAGTGAGTTTTTTATTTGTTAGATACTCAATTACACTAAATAGCAGCTGGATGAATTTAGTTGCGACCTTTGCTTGCAGGCGCAGGTCAGAGGATTTTCTACTCGTATTGTAGTTTTTTGGCATCCCCTATGGATCGCGCGAATAAGGTCGGGGTCGTAAGTCATCATACACACTTATTTTAACTAGCCTATCCCTGCGGCTCTAGGCATAGGCATCAAGAGTACTTAGGTTAAGTTAAATATAAATTTTCATTTTATTCAAAAATACACTGATATTACATTCAGTTTCTAGCACTTATTTAACTATCTAATGCCTCTTTTGTATGTTACATTACAAAATGTTTTTGGATATATTTTAGTAAGTACGTACAATTTCACCTCTAAAGTAATTTCTTAAACGACTACATAAACCTGTATTCTAAGAACCATTCATCATCTCTTCGTTCAGCTTTCTATATTTCGTAACAATATATTCGCTTCAAAAGAACATAATTCCAACCTTTTACCAATTTTATTTTTGTCCTCGTAATATATTCGTATTTTATACATTCCTTCTGAAATAAATCAAGAATTATCGTTGACTGAATCTCCCTCTTTCACAATGGTCACGGCTCGTGATCCAAACTCATTATTACCATAATCCTGTTTTGTAAAAATGAAAGAGTCCCCTAGTTTTATTCAGCTCATTTGAATGATGTCGTCGAGATCCCTAGGGATGCATTAAAGTACAAAGATGTATGATACAGAAGACTCTTTTCTCATTTTATATATATTTACGCTTATGAAACAACATACTTCAATAGTATTTGCTTTTGTGTAAAGAAATCGGCATTTACATATGTAAATATGTATATGTTTACACTGTACTGTTTCTTGTTCTTTGTTCCGCCAAGGTGTCTTTAGCAAAACAATACATTCCAAACTTACTTATTATAATATGACCTATAATATTTCTTCATATAGCAACCATACACATCGTCCGTCTACTGAAATATGACTAGTACTAGAACGAATCACTAGGACGACGATATCCAGTTCGATTCCTAAGGGCCTTTGATGATTCCACCCACGGACAGGCGGGAAGGTAGTCTTTGGCTAAGATTTTGTAAACGTCTAGAAACTCAAATTTTTCCAGCCGATTTTACGTGATTGAATAACAAACTCAGTTTCTTGCCAATTTCGTTAATTTTCCTTTAGAAAACCATCATCACTATTACCTTTGTACATTGACACAAAAAACACAGTATTTCTTAGGATCTTTCTATATAGAATTACGTCATTCTATTGTCCTCCAAACTTACCTTAAACATTTCAACACAAACAGTATTCATTCCATTCGGTCCAATCACTTGATGATATCGATATTCCTTTTGTTCTTAGTAATTTGCTTTTACGAGAAAATGCCTGTGGGTTATCCGGTGAATATTTTATTTCGCCGCCGGTATTTCGTTATTTTTTGTGCGAAAGGCGAAACAGCTCTTTGTCTGTGTTGTAATGTATATAAATAGATACTACCAATACTACTACGATAATTAGTACACGTATCAGTGGTAACAAAATTATTAATTAGTATCATAGTATAAATGTACTAAGGTACTTTTTTGGCTTAGACAGTATGTTCACGATGGTAGCCGCCATCGAATTTTACATCGCTATTACTTAGTAGGTATTTATTTGTGTTTACTGAATGCTTGTAAGAACATATATTTGCAACACGCACATGTCTTTAAATGTAAGTAATGTTAGATATCAGTATATAGACTGACTTAAAATATTTATGTAGCGTACGTGTCTCGCGAAATTCATAGAGAGACTTATGCTTGTGACGAGAAAGCGTTTCAATGTTTATCTTATTGCTCGCGTATGACTACTATCTCACCTGTGGCCTGTTTCAGTAAAATTACGTTTTTAAAACGTGTGATTTCAAAGATTACGAAAACTTATATATTAATTTTTGAATAATCTAATTGAAAGTGAATTAAACTGAGACGAGACGAGACTGAACAGTTGTTTTATTAGAAAACAAAATAAGAAAAGTAAATTTTGTTTTGCAGTCAGTACTTAATTTACAAAACTATTAATGTCTAATACGCTCATGGACATGAAAGTCAGAGGTGCGTAACCGAGGATCGAACTTGACCATTCAGTTATCTGAGTCAAGGTCAGTCAAAAGTAGCGAGGAACCTAGGTAAATAAATAATTTCTTTTATAATTTGCTATTTGTTTTATTATTACCTCCCGTTAGCTAAGGATGATTTATTATAGATATTTCTAATTCGTCCAATTTAGGTACTTATGAGCAATTTCGATGCGGGTTCCAAGACAATTAAAATAACTCTGGGCATTCCTGAGTGTCATTACTTTCGTGTGTTCGTGGGTCACTACTGCTGATCCAGGAGTACAGGAGGAATTAAATGGGATTTAAGATGGAAAATGTATTATAGACCAAGTGTTTCAGACTTGAGCCTTCACTTAAAAACTTCTAAACATATTACTTAGACTGTTCTTTACAGTCTAATAATTTCAAAGATTTTTTAGTTATGAGATACATACTGAAGGACAATGTCTCGAGCCTTTAATAAGTCAATACACAGATCGAGGCGAACAAAAACTTAAATATAGCATTGACTAATGCCACACCTTGACATTTATTCAACTGCACAAATTAGAACACGTTTATTTCATACTAAACCGCTATGATTGGTTACAAAGGAACCTTCTATTATATCATACTAGGTAGTTCATTGTACTAGCTGTTACCTGCGACTTTGTCTGCATGTTTAAATTACACTATTTTTATAATAATGCAGGCGCTACAGGTTTTGGTGTATGCAAAATCCGAGAACTGGAAACTATGACCAGATAATGTCAAATTCAGCAATTTTTTATTTTTTTTAATTCAACTACTTTTTGGTTTTTGAAGTCATTTCTATTTTTTATTACTAGTTTATTTACTTAGATCGCCTTTTTAGTGAACGTAACTAATTATGTATTATAAACACTGAAAACTAGAAGAAAATACGATGACAAATCGATGCCACCAAAGTCGTGATACCTTATCACGGACAAAAATAATATCTCTTTTTTAACTCAACTTAATGCACTAAAACATTCTCCGAAATATAACACATACTTTTCTAACAACCGCATCAAACTTGGTTCATTCAAACACGAGATAATAGCGGACAAACAGTGAACTTCTTTGAAATCGATTAAAAACTATCAATTCTCTCAGCAAGTCTCGCTTGCCGTAGTTTTTATTTGCGCTATAATGACTGGGGCTTCCAACTTCCAACTCATGACGCATTAAGACCCGCGCAGATCGATCGATTGCCGAAAAGAAGCGGTGTTGGTAGTTTTAGTTGTCATGCCGTTAGATTGATCACCGTTGACACTTTTATAGTCTTGAATTACAGTGAGCTAGTTTTCAGCAACACAGGTAATGATGAAATCTTATAATACAATATGTGGTTCTTCAAGAAGGGCATTAGAAGGTTCTTACAGGGTCTGCAGCGCGAGTGTGACGCTCCTGGTTTGCACACGTCTATAGGCCACGGTGATCGCTTCCCATCAGGTGAGCCGTGCGTTTGTCTACCGCCTAAACGGTATAAAAAAACTACTTTAGAGGCAAACAAGAGAACAGAATGCTTTACAATTACGCTACTTCCAAAAGTGTGTAATAAGAGTGGCTTGCAAAAACGGTGGACTGTAAATAATTACCTACCCTAGGTATTGTCTAGAGCAGGAGGTACCTACTTAATTATTTACAGTCAAAATTAGAATTGCTTGGATTGAAATCTCGCCAAATGTTAGAATCCACCTAATATGTATATGTTACGGCTAATACCCGAAGTGCGGCTGCACCTAGTTTTAGCCGGTTAGGTTAGGGTAAGTGGCTACACCTAGTTCTAACCGGCTAAAACTAGGTGCAGCCGCACTTCGGGTATTAGCCGTAACATATATAATGTTAATTTAAAACGCTACGTAAAAAGGGATGTATTGTACTATTAGCGAAACCAAAAACAGTTACCTACTCACGTTTCAGAAAAAACGAAACTCTTATATCAATATCTGTTTATAAAAATATATGAAGCCAAGTTAAACGTCGCTCGGCAAGTTGAAGCTTCTCGGAGGCGCGATGCGGATCATCAGCATAAAGTTTAATGGCTTAATACAGTTCGTACTCAGTTAAGAACTAACTGTACCGTAATTATTGCCGTTCCCGACCGACTACGGCTAAGGATTGCCAGTCATGCAATACTGGCATTAAGTACCTACTAGATATATAGATAGGTACTTGATATATTTATTCGAAGTAGGTATCTATCTCTGTGAGTTAGTTACTATTTATTGATTGCGGCGATAGGCCATTATAATGATTGCAGTTAACTTGCCTGTTGATATACAACACTATTTAGGATTTTATTTATGACAAAATATCCTGTGATAAAACATATTGCGAAAAGCCAGATCCGTTTAGCCGTTAGTTAGAGCGTGATTGAGTAACAAACATCTAACGTCTCCACATACTTTCACATTAATAATATTAGTAAGTAGGGAGAGGATAAAGCGTAATCGATTCCAGCAGATATTCTCAGTGAATTTTATTAATCAGGCGCTTTTATAGCTAAGAGTGATGAAGAGTTTCATATTCAATAGGTACAAGTCTTTAAGGGTTTAAGATAGTAAGTTATAGTGCAACTCCCTTCGGAAACTGTGCACCATCCGCCTCTGTGCTTTACTGAAAACAACTAAAGATAACAAAAACGTGATTTTCAAGGTAGCGGCCTTGTCATGAAATTCAGGGTTAGAAATTATCTTAAACGATCTGTATAAATAGGTACCACCTAATTTGTATAAAATATTAACGGTAAAATGTCAAGCGAAGGCTGTTAACAACAAACGCAGTATATATTTAAAACTATCATCGCCACACAGTTTCACCCGCGTTAGTCCTCATTCCGTGGGATGAATGAGTGGGAATGAGAATATCGGGATAAAAAGCAGCCATTTTACTCAGGGATAATGTAATATTCTGATGGTGAGAGAATTTTATAATATCAGTATAAAAAACAAACAAGAAAACACGCTCTAACAGGTTTTTTAACCGGCAACTGGAACCGCGGTGCCAGCTATTGCGGTCCCAGTCGCTGGAACCCTCTTTTAACTAACGTATCAGGGGGCCGAGACTGAACAGAAAGACAACCAGCTAAAGGAATTGAACCTTGGAACTTATGCTCCGGATAAAACAAATAAGGCAAACAAAAATGGCTTTTAAATTTTACCCGTGTTTTACGAAATCTCATAAATATTGTTCGTATTCGAACAGATTTGTTTTACAATTCTTTATTAAATAGGTTCTTCATAATATTAATCATTATAAAAACACAATCTTCTTATAAATTATATGCCAATAAATAATTACTGAACATAACTTTGAAAACACTTGTGAATTTACAGAGGAACAATTTAAACAACGATAACGCGAGATAACACATAACGCACACCCCGTACAACAAAGGCGTATCTGGAAAACACCAACTTTACAGGAGAGCCAAAAAACAGTTTGTTTCTGGAATATTGCCTGAACTAATAATGATAGTACTTTGTATCATATATCATAAGAAGCCTCAAAATGAGCTCTTTAATATGTATTTACTGAAATCAAAGATAGATTTACTATTTTCATACTACAGGGAAAATTAACAATTAACTATTTATTGTATTAGGGTTTTTCTTAAGTAACTGTTGGTAAATAAACATACACCTTTTTTGCTGTTTAGGTATAAACAAAACATGGATCTTATGTGTACATACGCTTTTATTGCTTATTTTTCCTCGTGATATAACCTCGGAGCTTTTAGTTTTAAGTACTTATAGCACGTTTATTTTTGAAAATAAATAATGAGTAAGTTTATATAAGTGTATATTGCAGTGATAATTTATTAATGTTTTTTAATGTATGTGACACACTCATTTATTGCACGAAGAAATATTTTACAGAGTAATACATATTTTCTTATATTTTCATAATAAAAAAAAATAACTTTACATTTTAATTTAAGAATTGTGGGTATCTAATTTGTTATGATTTTACAACTACTGTACAATATATCAAAAAGAGTTTGGTGATTAATTGCAGGAATACAACGAGATTATAAATTTATATTACTAGAGACCCGAGACCCGGCTTCGCTCGGGTGTAAATTCCAGTTTTCCAATAAAATATAGACTCTGACACTCACGAATGACGTGGCTTTCTATTGGTGAAAGAATTTTTAAAATCGGTTCAGTAGATCCCGAGATATCCCTTTACAATTTAACAAATATACAAACACACAAACTTTACCTCTTTATAATATACTAGCGACCCGGGACCCGACTTCGCTGGGTGTAAATTCCAGTTTTCCAATAAAATATATAGCCAACGACACTCACGAATGACGTGGCTTTCTATTGGTGAAAGAATTTTTAAAATCGGTTCAGTAGATCCCGAGATTACCCCTTACAATTTAAGAAACACACAAACTTTACCTCTTTATAATATTAGTACAGAAGTATAGATATTTTTTAATAATTCTTTATTTTGTACTTATTTTGCTAACTATAAGTAATTTCTTACATCTATGAAAGTTACAAACCGAAAAATATGAATTCTTATTATTATATTTTCACAACCATAGCTATATTTAAACAATAACAAAATCAGAATGGCACGCAACGGTCTTTAAAACTGTGGTAAGTAACTTTTACATAATAATTATACTATAGCACGTCAATTAATCAGGTACCTACAATAATCAATACATTTTATAGATACCTAAAACCAATATCATTGCCTAAAACTCAAAGTCCTGACTGTCTGATTGACCTAGAGACAACGCACAGCCTAAACCGCTGGTCGTAGAGACATTAAAATTAGCAGAATGTCTGTGTTTTGATGCGTATGGGTGTACTAAGAAAGGGTTTTTTAAAATTCAAACACTAAAGCCTTCAAACCCTGAAGATATATTATGTTAGAAGACGATACTATATAAGGAATTAAATGCATCTAAAGAGTACTTTCCGTTGATATAAAATCATCTAATTTGGTGTAAAGCAAGGTATAGTACAAATGTAGAAAAAAATCTATAATACCTGAGTATGTAGTTAGCCACCACACAAAAATATATCATTATGTAGATAGGCGTGGAGAAATTAAGTCGCTACTACTACTACTACTAGCATGAAATATTTAGGTCTGCACGTCTTGAAGCTATGAAAAAATCAAATCAATGCAAGCAAATTTAAAAATTCAGGCAGCATATTTCGACATTATTTACAGGATACTTCCTGTGCATAAAGGTTTGAGGTCTGCCACAAGAGAAATCGAGGTGCAGCGATCCCAATTCCGTTAGATGGAATGGAAAGAACGACTTGGGTAATCAAGCGTAGGGCAGGCCACGATTGTGGTGGTAAGACCGTTTATGAAGAAATTATCGGAGGGGCGAAACGATAGCCCCTTCTGTCAGGTGAGGCAGGTGCTCGCTGAGCATGGCTGTTCTGGTGAGTTCCTGTACTATATGGGAAAGGAGCTGACGTCCGAGCGTCACTGTTGGGGCTGCTCCGTGGACACATCGCCAATTCACACACTGGCAAAGTACCCAGGGTAGATGGATGAAATATCTTTGAAGCAGATTTAGATTTCTAATAACATGTCGGTGTCGGCAGTGCTGGCGGCTGGAACCGGTCGGGGTCTCTGGGATATTCTTACTACTTAGGACACACCAGATTCCTTGACCACACAGGCCAATATTGCGATAGACCTTGTGATTTTAATCGGTTAAAGTCCGACATGCCTACCTCAACGTTGGCTCCGGTGAAGTGAAGCCCGAGGGAGTTTTCGCTCGAAAAAAGAAAGAGCATATTCCCGTTGGCACAACTTTTTTTTATACTACGTAGGTGGCAGACAAGCACACGGCCCACCTGATGGAGGATGGTACTCAGTTGGACTGCTCATTTCGGACGGGAGATACCGTCGTGTTCTACCTCCTTTGCGAAAGGAAAAGTGCAGAGACCGTACCTTTACCCACATCACCAAAAAACGACGAAAACGACTTTCTGTCGCGATGCACGGAACTGTAAGGAACTTTGAAGGGTTTGACAGAACTACCTACTACCTACCACTGTTTACCAAGGAATAGACATTGAAAGTCAGTACGGGCAGCCCCTCGGCTTAAAAAGACTTGGTGGCGAAAGCCAACATCCACGCGGGCGGAGCCGCGCGCGGGTAAGCTAGTCATCACTACATAGTATAAAACAAAGTCGCCTTTTCTGTCCCTATATCCCTATGTGCGCTTAAATCTTTAAAACTACGCAACGGATTTTGATGCGGTTTTTTCCAATAGATAGAGTGATTCAAGAGGAAGGTTTATATGTATAATACATGGATCATTTAATTTAGTATCAGCATTGCACCCGTGCGAAGCCGGAGCGGGTCGCTAGTAATCTATAAAATTATAAAGGATTGAGTACACATACGTTTCAGAATAAGTTTAACAGTGACGCTTAAGTGAAGTTACGAAAAATTTATTCAAAAATATATTGTGCAATAAAGGAGTAAGTAAACTTACGAGTGCACATCTTTTAATTTGGCCTGAGCAATAAAGACAGGATTGCGATTACGTACATATTGTTAATGGTTTGAATAAATTATGCATCGAGCAATTATATTTACGTTTTTTTTGCCAGTTAATTATGATATTTCTTAAGGAAGTAGCTTTTGTGTTTTTTCTTAACCATTTTCTTAGTTTTGTAAGGAAAATTACGAAAAAAATATAGAACATGTGTCGAAGTATTTTACATCGATTGGCGAAATAAAAAAAAAATTGCATATGTGTATATACTCCTTTGTTGTACGGGGTGTGCGATAAGTTAAAACGATCCCAAGTTTAGTACATCGTATTTCATAAACTACAACATACCTCCGCGGAACTTTTCGCACTAATTTACACAGGATATATACTATAATAGTTATATTCTAGCACTTCTAAGTCTTATTAGTATAAGGTATTTGAAGAATGTTTCTCAGAATGAACAGTTGCTAAGAAACCGCTTTTTAAGTAGTTTCGATTTACGCTGCTACAACACAAACATGTATTTTTTTAACTTTATAAACAGTCGGACCGGGCAGTTTATACATAGGTCCCAACGGACCAGCTCAAGACGTCTAAAGCCTTTAAGAATGAAAGGCTGATTTAAGGCCCCCTGCCGACGATAACGAGGAAACAGGCCGCGCTACTAGCCGCTCAATAAACCTTTCAACTAAATTTAAGACATACTTGCAGTAGGCAAACAGTTTGCGGTAAAATACCTTTTGAAATGGTGATCGTGCTAACAAACAATACGGGTAGCGGTTGCTCCTCGCTTGATGGATGAGTAATGGAAAATAGAGGCAGTACTTAACACCGCAGAACTTATAGAATTGTCGCGATGTAACTAGCAACAACGTCGAACGTCGTCGAATCAGCAAACTGAGGTTGAAATATTATTCGGGAACTCTAGACATTCAGGTGACTAGAGTTCCCGAATAATATTTACAAAAAATTTAACTCATTGACATAGATTTTATGTGTCGATGTCGATGATTAACCACAATTTTGTAGCCCGCCTCCTTTTACGAAGTATTATTTGGGCTCCTAGTAGTTTCCTGCTTACTACTAGGAGCCCAAATAATACTTCGTAAAAGGAGGCAGACTCCTCAGAAGTTTTAAGGTGCAAGTTGCACCGGTCTATAATGTGTGTTAGATTGTCGGCTGCCGGCTAACGATAACACACTCGACGGCAAATCGTGTGCTTAGCACGAAACCGACCTAATACTTTCAGACCAGCCAAGTTTTATCGGTTGGTGCTATCTACCCGCATCTCAACCTCTAAGCGTGTCAATGTAGAACACTTTCTAGGAGTTATAGTGCCATTATCCGTAATATACGCCTCCGATTTCGATGTTCTAATAAATCTGTTAGATTATGTGTTTAGTGTAATCTAGGTTATGCTAGTTTTAGTCTAGGTGTACCTACTTATATATAAGTTTTAATTCGTTGTTGATAACAAAATGTGAATATTCCTAATGGCACCAAATGTCTTATAAGTACTTAAGTACCTATATGTACAAGTGATAAAAACTACGACGTTCAAGTTGAAATTCGTTTTTATCTTCACCAACAATGCATTGATCGTCGCAGGCAAATTGGGTACGAGCCTTTTGCCTTCAACCAGTGAGGTACTATTTCTAGACTCCGGGATGCTTCTGAGAATTTACTTATAGAAAATACAAAAAAGCTTACCCGACTCAAAAATCACTGAGAATTTTCTATTAAATAAAATAAAACCTCATTATTTTATTATTTATTTATTTATGCGTATTCGATTATGATTCATTAGATGCGTTGAATTTTTAGAACATGTGCCAATGCACGCAAAGTTACTGACAAAAAAAGAAAGAGTCAATGCATGTCTGGTTAATGCTACACTAATACCCAGGTAGGTACGAATAGTTTTTATGCATCACAACTTCACAAGCTAATTTTATTTTATACATAACATCAACTTGTACCTTCGTAGTCTCTTTTTGATAGCTATAATAAATGTAATAATAGATAAGTGTTCGCCCATTGCTCGAAATACGACCATATTGAAATTTTGAGGAAAACATGACTCATAGTGGGCAAAAACCTGTTGTAAGATCCATTTTATTCAATTGACACTTTTAATAATGAATTCGCAGACAACCGCAACTTAAAACTTCTGAACAAATAAACCATCTGAAATAGGTATAGAGGGGAAAAGTAACTTTACTTTAATATTAGCCGAGTCACTAAAGCATGCCAATAGTGCTCATATTACAGAGGCATGCGAGTTGCGGTCCCGAGCGACTTACGAGTCTCGCGTCGACGGAGAAAATAAAATTACACAATATCCCCTGAGGAGGTTTCGCACGCGACAGTTACGATTAAGGGGATTATTGGCTGCACTTCAGTATGCACCCTCTACGTCTCATAAAGTCACATATTGGACTATAGGGCGATCACCCCAAGCGCATTACTACGGATTATTCTGATATCTTTAAAGACATTAGTCACCTTAATCTTAACGCGCTTGTTTTGTTATCAATACTATTGTTCTTTGATTAGATAAGCCGAATACAATTGCTTGTATTGATATTGATAAGCCGTGTGAGTCTGGTACGGGCGCCTTCAGAAGCAGCTGAACATAAACAAATGTAAAAACGATCATTAACTCTACACGTAGGTACGTTTTTTGTAATCTTCAGATCATACATTTTACAGTTTTCATTTTATGTTTATTATTATTTTATGCAGTTTTAGAGCTAAGAGAGTCGGTACCTTTTATTCGTACGGAAATCCCTAAGGATACCACCCCCGCGACCAGCGGAGCCGTTATGTCGGACTTGAGGCGACTAAAACTACACACCGTCTCATTTCATCGAGCGCTGGGGTATAAGAAAGAGGGTTGTTACCTTAGAATATTTAAAACCAGGTAATACCGAGGACGACTGCACCCGAGTCACATTTTACGACACCGCAACAATGCTCCAGCATCGCCTAGAACTACATACTCTCATCTGGAGCAACATGTTATACAGGTAGGGACAGATCTCAAACGTATTTGAGGTCAAATGCTATTTCGGTCAAATTGCATCGACCGTGTTACGGGCAGATATAGCACAGTGCAACAGTGTTGTTGTTATGAATTGCATATTTCGCCCTACACTCTCATTATCTTAATTTTTTACAGTTTTTAAGACGATATACTATACTACACATAGGGAAACATTGATTTATTGAGTAATTTACTGTTAATTATGTACAGGCTATAGACAAAGTCACATTTTACTAATGGAATAGCTTCGAAACGATTACAATAAAGTTCGAAATGTATGGGATTGACAGTTTTTGTTACACGTGACATTTCAATAAATAATGTCACTCCTACACATTCCAAACTTTTTCCACTGGCGTTATAGCTAATAGAACCTGACTGTCTCTAGACGCAAGACTTGAACATCCTTCGATCGATTGGATGATTATTTTTTGTTTTTTCAGGTTCGCCCATCATTACATGGACAGAGAAACCTAGTTCGCGACATGTGAATGTAAATATACCTCTACTTACCACTTCAAGTATATTCATGCATGAATATATGCATCAAGAGATGAAGAATAAACAAGTAACATGTTTGTCCAAGTGACATTACACGGGTCACATTTGGTCATTCAGTTACGGTCATCTGGTGTCCTAATAAATTATGCGGCAGGGCAACACCCTCGAGTTTCCGATGAGTCATCAGGAACGACAAATGAGTAGCATGACCAGCGAGGGTTCATGTCAATTAGACAGGTTGGACACTACAACGATTTGTTAAGATCCCCTCCGTACTGTGAATTAAGTGTAGGATTGTGTTCGGAATGAAAGTGTTTTCTATTAGTGGGCAGATACAGGCTTTTAGTTAATAACAGATTTATTTTTTATGAAAATGGTGACTGGATTATTTTTTTGTGACGGTTATTAGGAATGATTAATGGAGATCATCCTATTTTAGCCTACCGCCATAGTAAGTTTTATAAATTTTTCATGTAAGTAATTGCTCCAAACGTTGGCCAGAAAATGACTAATTTAGATTTTTCTACACCATTAATGTTCTGAGATTTTTAAGATGATTGCTTTTTATTTTGTGCCTCAGAACCTTTTCACAATTCAGGGGTCGGCTTTTTCAGTCTAACTACGAAGCAACGTACTTCGATATTTTCCGAAAAGCTACTGCTGCCATCGGCTCTTCACAACCCATTGACGATATCGAAGTTCTGTAGTTAGACCAGTTGTCGGACTTCTTAGTAGGGCTTCAGCTACCCGTAACGACTGCCATAGATGTTCGTGCTCTCTGAGGCACGGATTATTTTGTGTACAATTATTTCTTGGAATTCTTTGCCACTTACGAAATCCCAATTCAAATAGGTTCTCTATTTTAGACAACTCTTTGAAAGTAACAACATTACAATACATGTGCCACATACATACATACATAAAACAACGGATATTTCATTCATGTTAATAGTATTTTAAGGCGGATAATAGTTTGTGGTGAAAACGAACTGCACTGGAAGTAGAACATTGAAACAGAAAAACATTCAGAACACGGCTTGTGCGTGGTAAGCGGTAATAGACTTCCGATCGTGCGGTTGTGGTTCGAACCCCACTCAGTAAACTAGCGACATGAATTCGTTTCTAATACAAGTATTTACCTTAATTCGAGGAATTAATGAGAACACTAGCAATAACTAGTACGTGTAGCTTGAGTTATTTATTAATGCTTGCAAACTGTTGCAAACAATGATCCAGCGAGCAATGCAGAAGAATGGGAAAAGATAACAAAAATAAAAAATACAATCGAATTGATAACCTCTTTCTTTAAGTCGGAAAAAAGAAGTCGCACGAAAAAGGAGTTACTCTCACAATCCGTGCCACAAATAGGTACCTACTTCCTTGACGGAGCTGGCTTATTCGTGCTGGGAAAAACATGACCTTGCCACTTAAAACTTAACCTTTTCAAAATAATGAGCTAAGTTTATAGTTTCACACAATTCACAATACCAAACTAAAAAAAAATTAAATGACTTCTACATTTTACATTACGTACACCACTTTTTTATTTTTTCATAATATAAATTCTTACTGAGTGGTGGCTTTAGAAAACAGTACCAATGTACGGAATGGTACTGTACCTACTAATACTAGTCTACTTCCTAAGATTTCCACGATAACGTTTGAACGACATTGCTTATTGTGTTTATTAAATGTATTCATGACATTCGAAATATCCAACAAAACTACTTCTGTATCAAAATTGTTTTATATTCGACTAGTAGCTAATAAATACAGGTTGATAAAAGTACTCTGAACAAATATAGGTGTCCAATGAGGATCAGTCACTTTTTTAGCTGAGTATGCAGTTTTATAGACCTAAACAAAACAATAAATTCTGTAAAAAAATTATTTGAATCGGATCAAAAATGACGAAGTTATAGCCATTTTAGTGCGGTAATCTCAAAAACGCTCGCCACCGCGTAGAAATACCCTGTGACGTCATGGCTCACATCGTCGCGCGTCGCCGCCGCGCCGCTATGGAGAATATAGGGCTATTCGGATAAAACATTTCATGGAATTTTTTTTTAAATTATAGAATTAATCATTTTTCTTTTTTTTATACTACGTAGGTGGCAGACAAGCACACGGCCCACCTGATGGGAAGCTGTCATCGTGGCCTATGGACGTGTGCAACACCAGGGGTGTCACACGGGGTGTCACCAGGGGTTCTGCCTACCCTGAAGGGAAGGGGGGGCGGCTAGGAAGAGGGGGGGAGGAGGGGTACAGTGAGCTCTGGCTACCCTACTTACCTTGGGGAAAACAACACTATGGTTATTATAACCGCGGTGTTCTGTAGGGCGGAGGTACTACCTCAGTGGGACTGCTCAGTTCAGACGGGAGATACCGTCGGGTCCCACCTATTATTATTAGTATTAAGTATTAAGAATATGAAATATTTATTCTTTCATTTGTACTAGTTCGATAGCATTTTGAGGCATCTTGGAAATCAAATACCTACTTATAATAACCCGTGCGGAAATCCCCACGGATATCACCCCTGATATACATAAAGATAAAGATAAAGATAAAGATAAAGATAAAGATAGGAGGAGGACCACCACAGGAGGTGGTTATGTCACACTCGAACCGACGAAAACCGCACTTGCTCGCGTAAGGTTACCCAATAAAGAATTTCGCTTGCACACCGCTGACCTTGGGCCATATACGATTTTGAAATAGCCTCATCGACCCCTCTCCCCCCCCCCTTTCCAGGAGCAAGAAGAGGACACCGTGGCTCGCAAACCCAAGGGGTCATCTTGAAGCCGGAGATGGTACGGGTCAGCCGGGATCCGAGCGACATACCTTTTGGGCAACCTTATACCTCGGCGCTAGAAAACCCGAGACGGCGTGCGGTTTTAATCAGTTCGATTCAAACATAAAACGTCCCGGTTGGAGGTGTTTTTATTTTTGTCAGTCCGCCGAATTGACTGCACCTCGCCTGATGGTAAGCCGAGGTGCAGTCCTAAAAGTAATGGACATCATTACATCAAAACTTGAACACTTTTCCAAATAACTAACTATAACTGGATGTCTAGGTATACAATCACTCTACCCTTATTTGCCCCCTTAGGGGTGGATTTTTGAAAACCGCGATTCACGGGGTACGTTTATTTTTACCAGAACCAACTGTATCAAATTTAGTGCTTCTTACTTTCAAAATAACGGACTTTCCATGCAACCAGCCATCGCCTATTTTACGCCTTTAGTAGTGAAATTTTGAAAACACTGATATACGTGTATATTTATTTCTAATCAGAAGTAGGTATATGAAATTTAATGCGTCTAATATTGAAAATGAAGAACTTTCATACAAATGTTTATGCCTTATTTTGCTACCTTAGGAGTAAAAATTCTAAAAATCCGTTCTTAGTGGATTCCTACAACATAAAAAGCATCTACTGTCAAAATTTCAAGTTTGTAGGTCCAGCGGTTTAGGCTCTTCGTTGATGTACGGTCTGTTTATCAAAGGGCATCGCACACGACGTGAGCGATGACGTCATCGACAAAAATCCAGCGAGAGTGTGCGTTTTAAAATAGCTGTTTTTAAATCTTCGATAACTTCGTCATTTCTTGTCGGATTTTAATCATTTAAAAAATAAAATGCTTAGAAATGTGTAGCGCATACGTTTCATTAATTAAAAATTAAAAGTTCTGTTATGTGACTGATCCTCATTGGTACTGTTAGAGATAAGCGGATAGTAGTTACATGCTCAGCTATAACTCGATGAAATAGAATAATCCGATTATACGGGCACAAAGAAATGCTGATCGGCTTTGCCTACAAAACAACTTGGGATGAAACGGGCGTCTCAAGTTCTCAGCGGAGGAGATTATATTGTATTACGTACCTAAGTAGGTTCAATTTGGTTGCAAAGTGAATAGATTAAATCTCAAACTTTTTTGAAAATTTCTAACATTGTTTATAACCAAACTCCGTGCAGGAATAAATCTTTATCTTATAGAAAAAACAGCTATACAATTTTATTACCTACTGCTTGTTTATATTTACGGTATTGATGAGGATCCCCTTCTTTACCGTGTCTGTGAAAGATGTGACGTATTTTAGCAGTAGAAAATAGATTATAAGTCTCTACAATCGTAATGTCTACAAAAAAATACATTATCTTCCATTGTACCGAAGCATCCTTGCAAACAAGTATTCACCTCCAGAAGATCACATACAAAGCTCGCTACTTAACGTATGATTACATTCGATTTAGTTCAGGGTTAGACATACACAAAAAAATCCCCTTCAATGTCACCCATATGATTGAAGAATTATACCAAATAATGTCACACGTCATACATAGAATAAGATATTCAGCTTTTTGTATATATTCGATGTTGAATATATAGAATTGTGGGAATTCTTTGAGTTCTTACTCGAGCCATTTGCGAAGTAATGGGTCGAATGAAGCTGTCGTCAGGATGCTAATGGAAAAACGCTGGAGTTCGATTACGGCCTTTCAACTTTTATTTCACTTGGCCATGTAGGCACAAGGTTTCTTTCCTACATAAATACTTTGAAAGCTATTAGAGAGGCATTTTATCTTTTACTAGCTAATGTCCGACAAAAAAAAATGTTGAAAGGGGCATTGCAATAATGCTCTTTCACTTTGTAACCTTCACATTAATGTCACATAACAACAGTTTTGCTAAGGGACAAAAAACTCGTGCTTCTGTAATTTTTTTTACATAAAATGTATGTAATCATAGCATGCAATTAGCACTGACGTTATTAATTACAAGACAAACAATGCGTTAACAATAGTCGAACACATAATGGGTAGAGCATGTTTTTACGTTGTTGGCGTGCGGCACTTATATTTGCATGTACCATGTGACCAGTGTAGCTGTTTGCTTGCATCTATGCAATCTTCTACCATATACTCGATTGCTATTAAGCTTTCGTAAGTACGTTGCCGTAACAAGTACTTTTAAGTAAAAAAAATTGAACGGACTTCAAAACCATATCGGTACATAAACGACGGATATAGAACTGAAAATACTGCACACGTTTAAGAGTCTATTTAGCGCATACAGGCGTGATTTTATGATATGATATGAAATTGGAAATGTGTGCCAATAGCCCACTATTTTTGGAGTTGGCGATTCGCACACCAATAAATTAACTTCGTGCGAATCGCCTACAGAAAATAAATATATATTTAAAGGAGTCGATTCGCACATTTCAGGCGAGTTCAATTCGTGCGAATCGTCCAATAAGCCAATATAAATAATCGCGGATAATTTGCTGGTATTTATTGAACAGTTCCGTTGTCTGTCTCCTAAATCAGACTTTTATGATCAATGGGACCATTTAAGTGCCGTAAAAGACTGATAAAAGATAAAAAATAAACATCCGAATTAATATTCTCTTCCTTTTTTGAAGTCGGTTAAAAAATAAGGTTCATTGCAACACACGCGGGGCTTGTGGAGCAAAAATAGTCACCCCGTAAACTTCTTCTGCAAGCGTGGCATAAACCTATTTGCACGCGTGTGAGATTACAGAGGGGAGGGTGTTAAACTAACAAGGGTGCAATATCATATTAACGAGCCGTCAAAAATGTTATACTGAACCTCCGAATCACGTTTAAATAGCAGCCATTCGTGTGCAGTCCGTATTGATTGCAGTTACGCAAATGAGTCAGTCCGATGCTCACGAAATTCATGGCAACAACTTCTAATTTGCAGCACCACTGGGTGGCTACACGTTGATGAATTAGTCAGGACAAATAAGTTACAGTACAGATAATAGTTACAGATAAGTAGGAGATCATAGAATAGTTTCATAGCAATCGGATGTAGGCACATATTAAATACGTCAGATTGCTATGAAACTGCGTAAAGCGTATATCTACAGTTGTTATTAGCACTTGTGAAAGTTTCTGCCTCAAAAAAACATTTGGCCTCGTTGATACAGATTACGCAAGTAAATTTAACATAAATGCGTATCTAAAATGACCATAACTACACACTAATGCAGGTACGTAATAAATTACACTCATCCCCCAGTTTGCCTTTTAACGAAGCGCTTTAAGCAACCATGATTTTATGTTAACAAATGACTGCGCTTCAGGCATCGGGGCAGGAACAAAGCAACAGCCCATTTATTTATTGTGCTACTTTGTGAAACTGAAAACCGGGAGAGCTACCATGAAACCTCGGGCACGCACAAAAGACGTTTACGTATTATGAAGTTATTTTGGATCTCGGTATGGTTTAGACCGAACGAAGTATTACGTGTCGTCGTCGTATTCGGTACCCGAAACTTCAATACATAACTTCAGAGGTACATTCCATGGTAAACTACTGATGGAAACCCATCATGTACGAGGGCGTTAAAAGTTAATATCTAGGTAGATGAAGATCCGAACTCTCAATTCATCCTCTGAGCCTTTTTCTAAGTTAGTTTGGGTCAGGTTTTTCAGTCTAACTACGAAGCGGCTGGACTTAAATATTTTCCGTGAACCGATTGCCATCTGACCTCCACAACCCATTGGCGATAACGAAGTTCTGTAGCTATCATTGAAAGTTAACCTACTCGGTAACTACTTAGCTACGAACCAAAATTTTCTTGTTCTTCAATTCGAACCAGTAGTTTCTGGGATTAACATGTTCAAACCAACTCCTAATATAATAATACTGATAAAAAAATGTAAGAAAATGGTAGTCTCAAATTACTTAATACAAGGTCCTATTGTGCAAGTGTAGAAGTAATTATAGTTTACACAACAGTTGATGGAGCACATCATATACAATAGTTAGAGGTTACAACACCGTTCTGAGATGTGAATGTCCCCTGACAACGGTTCTAAGAGATTATATATCTGAGATCCCTTTGTGTGATCGCCCACGTCACGATGCAGTCTATATTATTAATTTTGAGATGACGTTAAGTAATCATTTACATTGTGTGAAGAGAGTTTTATAAACTAATTACCTATCTACGAATAGAAAGGTCATAGTTCCCATGCCAGTAGCATACCTCCGCTGTGAAACCAAAATGTTGACACTGCTGCTGTAGTTTTGCTATGCAGCAGTACTACAATTTATACCGAAATAGAAGCGGAGATATAGCCAGTGCTGCGCTTGAGTAGGCGAAATCATGTTAGAAAGAGACAAAAACTGATTACAATGTTTGTAGTTCGTTAATTGCAACGTTACAATGGGGACCAAAGAATTGATGGATTGAAAGATTCGCAGCGGAGGAGTGCTACAGGGATTAAGGCGGTTTTTCACGGGGCGTGAATCTTCAAACGGACGCGGATGAATTAGCAAAGACGCGCCGTGGAACGAGTGTCATCTGTGGAAGCACAGAAAAGTCCGTAGCGGTGAGTAGCTGTCGATGATAGAATACTTTGAGTGACAAAATCTGTAGCACTACTACGGACCGTGAAAGGCCACCCTTAAGTAGTGCATCGAAAGGAGTCTACATTTTCACCTGCCGACTGCAAACCGTCCATTTCTTAGAATTGAATGTCTCTTTCGCAAAACGTCCCCTTTTCGCCCAATTAACATTCACTCGTTGTATCTGTATAAAAGAAACCGGTACAGTTCATATAGAACACGAACAGCGTTTGTGAGACTTATTTTATCTATTGAAAACGCATATTACGTAAGTCAACTTCATAGTTGACTTACAAACTCAAATTGATCCTTTTATGCTCTGCTTTCAATGACGGAATAACCTCAAAAAAGTAAGTAGCTGAGATAGATTGGTTGCGGAAGGCGGAGGAACGGGTGCTATATCGGACGAAGCTTCAGCGCAGACTTCCTTCTTGGAGCTAGCCAGTCAGACGGCAGTCGCTCCCATAGATAAGTCGACTTACGGATAAGTCTAACTAAGCCAAGTTTGCTTAGAAGGGAAGTGGATTTATTATATTTCTAAGTCCTCTAATTTACATCTGATCAATTTCAATGCTGGTATCAAGACAGTTAAACTTTGCCTGAGGCTTCCCGAGGGGCATTACTCGGTGTATTCGTGGGTCATGAAGTTGATTCTGGTATACAGGAGTAACAATATAGTGAGAATGAAGGTGGGATTAGTCCCAAAAAAAGCTAAACCAAAAGGAAAAGGAGTCGATAAGATGACGAGTTTAATGAACATACGATAAGTATAAGCTCATAAAGGTTAATTAATATTTCATGCGGGCGGAGTCGCTAGCAATAGCTTGTCTACTATCATAATAGCACTTAAACAACACAATGTACCTTCATAATTGGAATACATACCTATTTCTGTCTTTCTATTGAGTTCGCACCGTTTTAATATTATAACAACCAATTGAATGGTACATAGCATACGTACTCTATATATTGTACAGCAAGGATATTATACATTCAATAGAGGCTTGATCGCTATTTGTACAGTCAATGACAAAAGAAGCTTCACAGATTTCAAATTGACGTGGATTTAGATTTTTAAGGTTTTAAAAATTGCAATTTCTTCATTTGGAAGACAGCAAATTTCCTAGATATTGAATTTCCACGCGAGTAACGTATGTTGGTGGTACGTAACACAGGTTTATTGAGGCATGTACTATAGACACATGCCATCAAGTCAAAGTTGAACGAACTAGGAGCGGAGGCTAAACAGTAATCATAGAATTATCACGTCGGATCAGAACATAAGACACAGTACCGTTAGTGTTGAGTCACGCATCGGACGACTCAACAAACCAGCCGAATATCTTGATGGAAAGGTACCTACCACAAACCCATTATACGTGAAAATATATATTTAATCATAGTTTTAAGAACGCTATGTGTAATGTCCAACAATATTTATTACTAGACGACGACCGCGGCTTGGTCCGCGTGAATGACGGTCTTTAGGTCATATTTCCGGTGCTACATATTCAGTAGCAATCAAACATACGGTAGATTTGAAGCCTGGCAAGGCCAATCTAACAAAAAAAACCGCACCAAAATCCGTTTAGTAGTTTTCATATTCATCGTGATCAAACAGACAAACCGACAAACAAACTAGAATTCCATAAATAATAATTTAAACAACTAAGAATTAGGTATCTTAGGTATCGAATTTTTATACATAAAAATTGTTCGTTACTTATTCCTTAATCGTTAGACACGAGAACTTTTTTACTTCGGGTGTTAAAAAAAAGGTTAGACATTCATTGAATCGATTCTAGAATAGTGCAAGATTGTAACAATGTTAAAATGACATAAGCGAACTGAGTTGAACTATAATATCAGTATTCACACTATTCACAAACAATTGAAACAATACTTGCTAAGTGGAATAGTCAAACTGTGTGAATATCTCAACATTTTACGCAGTGTTTAGTACGAGTATAAGGCAGTTAGCTGAGAAAGTAAGAGTTATAAAATAACCTTCTAAACATTTTTAACCGACCTCATACAGTGACCTGTATTTATTATGTACTAGCTGTTGCCCGCGGCTCCGCCCGCGTGGATTTCCAAATTATAGCCTATGTTACTCCCAGATATTGTAGCTTTCTATAGGTGAAAGAATTATTGAAATCGGTCCAGTAGTTTTGGAGCCTATTCGTTACAAACAAACAAACAAAAAAACAAATCTTTCCTCTTTATAATATTATATTAGTATTAGTATTAGTATAATAGTATTAGTATATTAGTATATTAGTATAGATTAATTAATTAATTATTATTATTATGTATGTTTGTCCGCGATTGTCTCGCTTTTGGTTGCACCGATTTAGAAACAGTTTTCAGAAAAGAGGTACTTACTTAACATTCAGGAGATTTTAGTATAATTATACTTAACCGACTAAAATAAGAGGTAGGTCGGTTCCATTTTTCTATTAAATTTTTATAATACAACATTCGACCACGTTGCTTCTGACAGTGTTGACAGGGGGCGTCTATTAATTACGTGTGACGTATAGAGAGGGTGGGTGCCTTATTACGGCATTTGCGTAATTCGGAAAGAAATCTCAATCTCACGAGGGAGAGACAGGGTCTCATGCAGTCAATGTTTTCGGGCTCGACCCGATGTCACGATGTTATGTATTATGTACAAAAATCATAAAATTAAGGCGAAATTAAAAATGAGGGTACAAGGTTGCACACAACCTTTACGTATAATGTATGAAAACGCAAAAGTGTAGTGTAGAAGTAAGTCCGCTTGATAGATGCAAACACCTGTGTCTGCTGAAAAATGGAACTTTGCCGTCGCGTTGAAATATTTCAGAAACGGGACCACTCATGCTACGGTATATTACTAATACGTTATAAGTACGGTTATTTTACGGCACACAACTTAGTGACGGTCAGGCATCTGTACATCAGCATTTGCACTTTATTCGTGCGTCCTACCTAACGTCGCGTCGCCTTAATATAGGTGAACAAAAATATGAGCGTGGCGTGTCTTAAAAATGACCGTGTACCGTGTTTTACCTCTTCAGTTATCAAGAAGTAGTAAATGTCGGGATTTAGAATTATAGTGTTTCCGATCAAAATTTATCATTTATTTTTTTTAATTTCTCACATACCCCAGATACGCTAGTCATCATATAAAAATATAGGTACCCGTAAGGAATAATTGCTCAGCAGTTTTAACAGAGCGGACGAAATAGGCAACGTTAAGTTTTTTTTTCCAACTCATCAGGACAATACCATTGCCATGCCATTTACTAGTCTTTAAACCTGAGTTAGCTGCCCGCACATAATCACATAAATGGCAAACAAAAACTCCTACAAAGCGATGAGTCACTACGCGTATTTGTTTAAATAAATTTTAGGCTTCACGTTAAGAATACATAACGAAATTTTGTTTAACACGCTAAAACGTTTAACGACTTTCGATTTTTTTTCACTTAATACAAGTCATAGATATTCAAATTAGATAATATATAATACCTACTCTTTCAAAAATAAAAACTAACACATACAGTGACGACTTCACACGTCGGAAGAGAGCGAGAGATGTGGTTTCGGTTTTTTTTTAATTTTCTGCACAACAATAAAATTGCACGAAGGCGGACCTAATGCCTGAGGCATTTTCTACCAGTCATCCTTCGGGTGATTCAGATTAGAATTACACACGCGCAACAGCTAGTATTTCATAAACACAAACTGTATTAATTACTCTGTAAAGGTATTAAACTATTAGTCCGATGTCTGATAGAGAGGAACACTACAAAACTGTAGCAAGTCGATCTTCGCTAGATTCTCATTCATGTTCCCGACGTTAACGTGCCAAACCAAAACAAACCTTTGAATATCGTTAACGATTTTCTCATGGGAATTCAACTGTCAATTTGCAAATAAGTATGGACGTTCGGTGGACTGGACATAAGGTAGACTGGATATGAGGTAGACGTCCGTAGAGGATATACCTCCACGATACAGAAAATCGTAACTAAATCGTACTTGCCAATACTGTTTCAATTAGTGAGTACAACCGTCATGTTAGTCTCAGTTCAGTTCGCTTTTAATCGCAATTACTTGCTGGTGAAATCCACTCCTTGGATGTTACTTACAGAAAGACAGGTTGGGTAGGGTAATATTTTGTCTATGCATGCAAAAATTGTAGAAATATTTGAATAAGGATTTTTATAAAAATATAAACGTGTAGTGACTTACAGACAACCTTCGATCCAACGGCTGATACCGATAAAAATTAGATTTCATAAATATAATTTTATCGTAGAAACCACTTACATTATTTTCTGAACTATACAAGGTAAAGAGAACATTTGAGCAGTATCATGATTGCGAGACGTTAATAAAAAAAAACGGTATTGTGAAATACCGAAACCAATCCCATAATTGCGGCAGAGCATTAACCTACTACGGCCACCATCATATTGCAGAAAACACAATAAAGTAGACCGAGGGGTTTTAGCAATAGCTGCCATGACGAAAGATTGCTCTTTAGTAGATGCAGTTAAACGCTATTATTTGGATTCGGAGCGCGAGACAAGTCTAATCGAAACTACGTCATAATCTAAGGTTACTAAACTCAAAATTTTGAGGTCGGTAATGAATAAACTGGCACCGTGACCGAACACGACTGATTTGCAATTAGTACCAAAGCATTCTCACGTTTGAAGTTTTCAGGCTTGTGAGAGCTTAACAAAATGTCAGTGATTGATTTGTTTTGGAATTCGGTTGCTTTGCTTAAATTAGATGCTGAGTTTTAGAGCAATTGTTTCGGTCGCTGTCAATAGCAGATACAACAATGCAGATTGGTAGCTTAGTGGCTAACGCCGAAAGAGAGTTCCCGGATTCAAATCCTGGTCATTATAATGCCCGCGTGAACCCACTCCTAACACAAGCAATGTTAATACTAAAACAAACTTAACTGGAGAAGTTATTTAAAAAATATTAGTTAAGTAGGTACTGTAATTAAGTAGCTACTATTATTCCTAATAGTAATTACGTATGGTCTTTAAAATAAAAAGCTGCACATAATGAGATTATTTTAGTTTAAGTAAATGTGGCTTTTTAATCTATTGATACTTAGGTACTTAGTCATTATACTTTTTTGATTAATTCATCAAATAAGTAAGTACTTAAGTGCGTTATAATAATAATTTTCAATTTTGTCAAACTATTTTTCCTTCTAACAGTTGAAAAAAGAGCCAAACGACGTGGTTTGAAATGGAGATCATTAACTACGACTGGCAAACAAGTCAATGTTGCCATTTTATTACTTGCAGCGGTCAACCAGAGTCCGCGATTACAGAACTTCTCTAGCCCACACGATGGTTCGTAAAGGAGTAAAAACACTTGCACCTTGCAACACCTAATGAGTCAATCTCGTGTTTCTATATTCTGTTGGGAAGCGGGCAATATAAAGAAAGAAAATAAAAGGAACATCTAATTGAAGATAAGTCCTCCCACGAATCGTGCGAAGGATATTATGAAAAGTAATTAAGAGTAATAAATCTCTACAAAGCACGTTATTTTCCATGGTGCCTAAATTACACTTAATTACAGGATAAGGAGAGAAGCGTGCGTGGAAAATTGCAAACTTTTTCTCTGCAAAACGCTCATTAAAACAATAAAGTCGGCCGAATAATGATTTCCTTCCAGTTGAGATTTATGGCTTTAATAAATCAGATCCTTAGTTTTTAATTACCTGTTTCGTTGATACTTATTTACTTTGTCTAATGCTTCTTAATGATAGCCGACACGTATAGATATAATAAAGAACCTTCAAAAATAATTAAGTATTATTAAGAAATTACTTTACCGAGTATGTGACCGAGCCATATTTTGCACAGCACGAATGGAAGTGTTATAGTACTGCCACTTTCGCTTGATATCGGCTAAAGTAGCAGTATGCTGCGTTGTATACTTGGAGCTTTGAATGGTCTTTATCACGGTTTATTTGATAGCATTCTTTATATGGAACAGTATGATAAGGGGTAGGGTTTATTGAAAGGTAGGGTATAATGAAAGGTGCCTACCTCATGTCCTATTCTGTACTTTAAACGATGTGTATGCAAAATTTCGTAATGATTTAGAGTGGACATTAGAAATAAGGGTTAAAGCATGAAAACTTTACAAATAATGAGGCTACGTCACAACCTTAAAATTTCGATTCGCATTTATAATATTAGTTAGGACTTAGCTCAAACAGATCCCCTTTATTTAGGTATAACTAAGACAAACATAAATGGGGTGTCTTCTAGGTCTAATAATAGTTTATACACAGGCAGACAGTTCATTAAATTATACTGCAGACTCGGCTAACTTATATTTTTATTATAACAATGCGGCTAAGGCGTAAACGATTCATTTCACAATTGAAGAATGCCAGACAAAAGGCATTGTTTCATCAGAAGCCGTACCTATATCAGCAAAAGGGGTGAAAACATTAGCCCCTTTAAAAATAAGTGAATGACTGGAATAGCTTGACTCTTGCCTTTATATTTTTTACACTTCACTTGTTTGAATAACTTCGATTATTTAAGGTAGTAGTTGCACCCCGTAGCTATTTCTTTCGGGATAAAGTTAGTATAATTTGATTATTGTATTTCATATTACTAGCTATGTCCAGCTGCCAAGCCCGTTGCATACTTCGTTGCGGCGACACCATTATTAACACATGACATGCCCATATTTTTAGCTTTACATTAATGTATGGCAATACTACTGATTTTTTGACATAATATACATAAGTAATATGATTACGCCTATGTGTAGGAGCGCAATGATAGCCTATAACCTCCTTCGGTAATAAAAAGGCCATCCAAAACAACAATAATTTATTGTTGATTGCAAACCATTAGTTCCTCAGATTAGCGCGTTCAACCAAACAAACAAACTCTTCAGCATCATAATACAACATATTTCCAGATCCGATGAAAATAAGATCCGGCAAAACTTGGCTCCGTGTGAATGTAGTGAACGTTAGTATAGATATTACATGTTCACGATAGCTTTATCCTATCATGTTGTGGCGTGAAGTAATTACAAACATTATAAGAAGGACACACTAATTAAAGTAACGACATTGTTATTCTTGGGCTATTACACAACGTGATCTGGACTCATACATAATAGACAGAAATATTACTAAGCGTATAGTTTGTAGGTACAAATAAATATTTACATTTAGTGCTGAGAGAACATCACACATTACTAAATTCTATTTTTTCTGGCGTAACGGTTACCAACTGTAAGTTGCATCCTCGTGTAATAAATTAAGTTGGATAAATGGTCTTATTTCAAATTTTGCACATTCAAAAATATAACGGCAAAAGTAGCTAGCTGTTTTGTTGGAAGTTAGAACTTTTCCGTGTAATATAAATACTGCAAAACGTAAAATTACTCTCTAGACAATATGCTGCGTTGGGTCACGCAAACTCCATTGTATCTCTCATTTTTTGCCTTTGTTTGGGTAAGGAAAAAATTAGATTAATGATATTTTTGGACTCGAGATCATAATTAGCAGACCTTTAAGCAACAACCACAGAGAATACAGAGATTGAGATGCTTCATCTGGGCCACAATTCTGCTATTTTATGTTAAAGCGAGCTACTGTAAGTTATCGAATATAGAATGTTACATTATTATGTTGGTAATATGTAAATATTAGAAACCACGGCGGTCACAACGGCGATTGCGGCACCACTTTCTCTTTGATTGAATTATGCAAACGTTCGTGAATCGATAATATGACATTCACTTCACTATCGTTACCAACCAGTTACTTTTCGATGCTATAGTAAACATACGGTCCATATAAAGTACCTTTTTTTTTTTTTTTTTCCGTGCGGAAGGATTAAAAACGGTATGATAAATTAAAAGTGGTTGAATCTTTGTCAAAAAATAAATTGATCAGGGCTTCAATTCAGTTATTTTGTATCAAACTATGCTACTGTCTTAAATGAAGAGAGTTCATTAATCATTTGCATTCGTAAGTACTTTATTTTTTTAGACTTCATTTTCGTGCAGTTACAATCCATGAAGCAATGAGTATGCTAACTTCTACACTATATAGAATTGTAAGTAGGTAACTTACAGATTTTGATTTAGTTTTTTTTTTTAAAGATCCTACGCATTGATCACAATCGGTTAAGTAGAACCGGAGATATAGTTAAAACGAAAATGCGGGCATAGGCTAGTTACCTACCTATATAGATTTTGATTGGGAAAGAGAACATCCAGGACGAGACTTCAAACGACTTTTTACGAACTAAATCGAAAGGTAAGTAACTTATACCTACTTAACTTCCCGCAGTTCCGCCGTTAAATACTGATCCCGTTCCCGCGACCCACTGGAACCTATTCCTGGGATACAGAATCTGTCTGTGTGTCATATTTTGTCCTGACACTTTCAACAATTTTTGTTTGGATTTAGTAAAACAACAGTTTTTTAAAGGTGCACGTATTGCAAGAAAATAGGTAACAATAGGTAACAGTCTGTACTTTTTTTAAACAGAATTCTAGACACCGAAATCTCTATAAATTTACCCCTAAACCTTCGCTAGAATGCTTGTATCAGTTTTAGGACATAGTACTTACTCCAATATTACTGTCGGACAATCAACACTAAGCAAAAACGTTGGTTTACCAATTTGCGACGGTAATTTGGAATTATGGCATCTCGTAACAACAGCAGGTGCTCTGGGGACGTACTGACCTTAAATTACGACCACGAAGTGTCCTAATTACGGAAAGCTACCTTGCTGTTGTAATTAATTGAATTTTATTAAGTCTATGACCATGGTGCAGATATTTTTGGTTTACGTACGGATTTGTGGTGTCGGGTTCCCGAAAGGTAAACAAAAGAAACCTATATTATTAAAACACCACCGAATTTCCGTCAGTCAGCGGGTTTTTTTATACCACTTAGGTGGCAGACAAGCACATGGCCCACCTGATGGGAAGTGATCACCATGGCCTATGAACGTGTGCAACGCCACACTCGCGCTGCCGACCCCGAAGCCGAAGCCGACCGACGACAGTTTCGCTAGTTAGTGCATAATATATTGTTAACATAAATATTGTTATAGCGCGTCTGTCTTATTTATTTTACATTGGTATTTTAAAAATGAACATTTGTGTGGAGTCTGAATACACTTGATCGTTTTTTTACAAATAGGAATTATTTTTCCACATTAAAAGCGAACAAGAAACATGAATAATATTACCGAACAAAGATTTTCATCTCATCAGAACAGAACATCAAATAAATACCACTCTACATCATAAGCTTTTACAACGGTGCCTTTCTCATTACATAAAATCAAGAAATATTCTCGAACAAATAAAAGATTACGAACCAACACGATCCCCTTCACAACAAAAGCTTGATTAAAGACATCAAAAGCGTGACGGTTTGTTGCATCCCATTTAGACGCTTCTCTCGTAGATACACGAAGTATCTTCCTCTAACTTCAATAACTTACGAAACAAAGGTTAAACAAAGAACCGTTCCCAACGAAGTAGTTATGTATATTATTATATACATTACCTACACAATGTGTAATGTCACTTTCAAACATAACCCGTCCATTGTTCTTAATTCAATCTAATAAAAATACTATCTCTGAATTTGGAATGCGGTACAAATATTTTGACACTGATTTTTATTTATTCGTGCGGAAACTAGGAGCACAAATAACTTACAAGTTTGCAAAAAAGTTCATTGTGCAAAGCGCACGGTTTTTCGGAACGAAGTTATATTTCAATGTGTTTGTAACTCACTTTGCGGTACACTAACTTTATACTGTGACCAGTTTGTATGGAAACATTTAAATAAGAATATCGTTTGGGGACCTAACAAATAAAGTAGTGACTCTGTCGGTGATATTTTGTGATTATCGATAGCCAGTCAATGACAAACTTATTAATATATTATAGTATTGTTTAGTTACAAGTAAGTACTTCTTTGAACTATTCTCATCTTCTGTAAGATAATAATTTTGTGTAAAATTGAACTGGAAAAGAATTTACACTATAGAAAAGCGTAAGACAGTCCACTGCCTCATGCAACTCACGCATGCGGGCGCCAACACAAATCCTGTACATATTTTGCATAACTCTTGTACTTGTACACGAAGCTCGCTCCATATTATTTGCAAAAAATAGGCGCCCGCATGCGTGCATACGCACGAAGACAGCAACAAGCCTAAAACAACAAAGAATTGTTATGGTGCCAAATTACATAACAGTCTGAGCAGACGGTCTCCATTAAACCATAAAAGAACAAACAAAATGTGCCATAGACTCAAAGAAAAAGAAATCCCTCCAAATGGTAGCGGATTCGGAAATTTATGTTCGTATAATCTGTAGTTACGTTTCACTTCGCTTTCATACCCACAATGTGCTCTCCCACTGGCTTATTGTATGAAAGGACCTCTGCATTTTGGGTTTCAAAGATCTGATTTAGTGGTACGTCGGCGACTTTTGTCGGGTTGACCTACTTTTTGACCGGATTTCGTACGGACCCTTTGAACGTACGTTTGTTATTTTAATTCATCCTGAAATTAGCTGCAAATATTCATACCGATTACAGAATAAAAACATTCGCAGCAAACAATCTTTGAGGCTGAATTAAATTGACGCCTAGTTTTTTTAATTATGTCGCAATGACGTTTAAATGCATCGTTTTTATTGAATTTATATCGCATAAAGTAGGTATACATCCAGGATGAGACTTGAACCCGCTGTATTGACATGTACCCGCTTGAACCCGGAATACTCTGACCAACTGAGTTACCTGGAATAACGATCTAAAATCATTAGGAATAGTTAGCATATTATATTGCTTCAAAATTTCATTGTATGCATTGTTTTTGTTTGTCCAGCAATTCCATGTAATTCGAAATTTGAATAATAATTTGGCGTCTATGAAACTATTTGGCTATTATATAGTTGTTGTTAGTGATAATGTTAACGATATAATGTGATCTTGAGTTGTTAATTGTTGTTAATGGTATAATATGTCCAATACTCCTTTGTCAATGAAAATCATACCAAAGCAGCGCTCAAATTCTTGAACCTAAATGATTCATATTTTATTCGCCGTACCTACTCTCTACGAAGTGGTTACCCGAAGGTTCCACACAAAGACAAGATGGTATCTTTCTTGTAACATTTTCAGGACATTCTGAAAACAGTTACTAAGTGTTCAATAGCTTTAAAGCTCAATTTAGTTGTTTAGAAAGTTTTTGATGCTCGGCTATTGGTTTGTGAAGATGGTTTCGTTGCGTAGGCGTGGATGTTCACCGGTGCGTTCAAACGGAAGACTTGTCGGTGTCACTTTAGTTTATTTGTCCGTTCGTTCTGGCTTTCTATAGACAGCTATGTTGTTTCTGTCAGCTCCATAAACGTCTTCGGTGAAAATAGTAACTAGGTATATTACGTGGCTGAATAACAGTAGGTATTAGCGTTCGTACTGTTTAGAATCTATTTACTATTATTGGTATCAATTCGTTGACGACCTCTGTGGCGTAGCGGTACAGCATTCGACAGTTAAGTCGGAGGTCGCGGGTTCGATTCCCGCTCAGTGTAAATAGATGTAGATGGGTTTACCGTGCCTCGGAAAAGTCGGAAAGCACGTTAAGTCGTTGGTCCTTGTAGCCATACGAACGTGTATGGCAGTCGTTACGGGTAGTTGGAGTCCTAAAAAGTCCGACTACTGGTCTAACTACAGAAACTTCAATATCCCCATTGAGTGGAGTTCAGACTGGAGTCGCTTCACAGAAAATATCGAAATACAACGCTTCGTAGTTACATTTTGTTCGTTTTCTTTCGCTCACTATCTATTAAACTTCTATATCTTGAAAACGTTTAAATATGCGTGATATCAAGATAGGTTTATCACGTTAATACATCATGTGGTTGCATCAGAGGCTTTCATCTTGGAGCCCGCCCGGGGTCCGCTCCGCTTTCCATTACATATTTGGCTTGCTTTGACTATTACGAGACAAACGAGAGAGTTAATATCTACTACTTATCTATCTCTACCACATACCTAACAAATTATTTTAGGGAATATTATTGTAATTACAAACCAATTACTACACCACGATGTCAACATCAACACGAGAAAAGAAGAATAATTATCACAAACAAATACTAAGTAGGTATAGGTACTTAATTTGTATGTATTTGTGTACAATATACGGATTTGGGGTTATTCCGTATTGATCCCACGACGATTGATCCCATTCTTAATTGACCCCAAATGCGTATTCCTTATTGATCCCACTTTAAATTTTTATTTTACAATCTTAATTGATACCAAAATCCATTATTAAATTACCCCAATGCAAGAGGTACTAAAAAGTATGGATAGCATGGCCATGCATTTAACTAATTTAATCATACCACTAATATTAGAAGACTAAAAGTTTGTGAAGATGTTCGTATGTTTGTTACTTAATCATGTAAACCGTACCCACAAAAAGTGTTTTTATAAGAAAAAGATGGTTTGGGATCAGTTGAGAATAGTAGACTATACAAAAATTGGATCAATTCAGAATAAAATATAAATGAAGTGCCGTGGGATCAATAAGGTAGTAAAAGTGGGATCAATTAAGAATTTTCAAATTCGGGACAACTTTCGTGGGATCAATGCGGAATAACCCCGGATTTTTGTTTATTTTAGGACAGTGACGTGAAACATCGTTAATATTCCTGATAATATATCCAACTTAACTGGCAGTTAACAGTAGCTTCACGTCGGTACTTAATGTTTTGCGCATTATGCTATTGTGGCTACGTCACTCACGTCATTTGAAAAATAACTCAATATGTAAGAACATAGCCTAAAATAGCATTAAAATATTCCATATTACGAAGCCTTGGTAGCTTAGTGGTTAAGAAGTCGGCTTTACGATCGAAAAGTCCCGGACTCGAAGGAATCTTGCACCGCAGACATTATATTATTATTATATTATTAACTTTAAAAAGGACTCAAAAGAAGAAGGGCATTAGAAGGTTTTTACAGGGCAGGCAGCGCGAGTGTGACGCCCCTGGTGTTACACGCGTGCTTAAGCCACGGTGACCAACCCATCAGGTGTTTGTCTGCTACCTAAGTGGTATAAAAAAAAATATGTATGTGAGTATATAGTAAAATACCTCTCGGTCTGAATTATCTTTCCTTTATAAATTTAGTCCGTAAACGGACTGCACCCTGCTGGATGGTTAGGATCTTCTGGACTTCATCCTGTTGTCCAGATTATACAAGACAGCCTCGAAGAATGGTTTTTCATTTAAGAGCCCGGGAATTGAAAGTAGGAAATGTGTACTGATAGAGTTTCCAGTTATATTATCATACAAAGAAGGGAAGTTTTGAACTGCTAGGGTCGAGACAGTACTGTTTTTATACTGTGTGTAATGGGTTCAGTAGTTTTTGAGTTTAATGATTAGGTACATACAAAAACATAAATCTTTCCTCTTTATAATTTTAGTGGAGATGGGATAGGGGCAGCAAGATGATGTTGATGATAAACTGTATAATGGATCACCTCAATACAACAGATGCTAATATGGCCAGGAATTCATATTGAAATGACAGCACACAGAGATAATATGGAAAAAACAAGCACATTAGATCAATCTCAAATGATATGCAACAAGAACAGATGAAGACCAAGAACCTTGAAAGTTCATCATCATCTACCTACCCTTGTCCCAATCATTTGGGGTCAGCGCAACATGTCATTCTCCTCCACACATTCCTATCAGCTGTCATTTCCTCAGTCACTCCCTTCCTTGCCATAATCCTCTTTCACGCGTTCTATCCAAGAACCTTGAAATTTATCACAAATAAATGCTTTTCTTACAGCGAAGATTTTCGAAGCTGTAAAGTTGTTTTACGGAGATAAAGGATATTTACTTATCTAACTACACAACTAGATTTACATAAATAACTTGATATATAATCAGACTTCAAAAATAAAATACAAGTAAGTACTTACTTACTTAAGTAAATTTTAAAACTTGTGATGGTAGTTGTTAGGTACCTATAATAAACAAACTGTGCTTGTCATATTTTCATTTAATATCTTTTGTTAGCACTCAGTAAGTACTTAATACATAGATGTATATGTAAAAATCATGTAAGAAATTATGAAGGATGTGAGTAAAATATGACAACCAGTATTTTACTAAGAGAGAGGTTTTTAAGAGGAGTTGTAACTAGAGACGAGAGAGTTGCAGAAGAATTTTTTGCATACAAATATAAAGTAAAATTCCAATTACTGATGAAGATTATAAGGATCATTATAAGTGTGCTATAACTGTATGCGGGTGAAATAGGCGAGCAGCAGGTTACAAGTCTATTCAAATATAATATTTATAGATACAACATGTCTTATTCTTATATTGAAAATGTGATTTGTTACCTGGCTTCAGCTACGCTATGCCAAAATTGTATAGGTACTTCAATAATGTTAAATATTCATATTTCAGGATTATAGTTTTCATAACAGAAGTCAGTTATTTTTTTATACCACTTCAGTGGTAAGTTAGTAAATTGATTGATGTGAAAAAATTTCCCCATAGGTACTTAATTTAATAGGTACCTGGTTAGATTAGTGCTGAAAACCATAGCAACAAAAGAAAGAGAGATGTATTTGATCTTCTTTACATGCATACCTACTTACTAAGAAGACCATGCTTTTAATTTTTTAGATAGGTCCTACTTTTTTTACCATGTAGGTGGCAGTCAAGCACACACCCACTTGATGGTAAGCCATCACCTTGGCCTACTAGGTATCTATTTTAAGTATGTTATAGTAGGAAATCAAATTAGAACTGGAGTAGACAGTAAATGCCAGTTGAATTTATGTTATTACTTAATTTTTTTTTATAATAACAAAGGTGATAAATATCGCAAAAATACAGATGATAGCCTGGTTGTAGAAACAAACTTTAAATGAAAGCTAAAAGCTAATTTCTTTCTGATTACCTATTGCCTACCTACTAATTTGTAAGATATAAAATTGACTCCAATTGAAAAAATAAAAATTGACTGTATCCACGTTTTTATGAACTAGGTGAGTAGGTATATTGGAACGTGAAAGTAAGTAGTTTACTAAACATAGTACATAGGTACCTACTTAATTTAGTTAAAAATAATAGAATAGGTATATACTTTTAATACATTGAATTCTGATTAAGTACTAATGAACTGAAGCATTCATATATTCCATATCGTATGTAAACGTTGATCACAAAGACGAGAGAAAGGTGCTGATTTAGAAACAAAAAAATATGACCTTTACGACCCAAAACAGCGAGCAACTTCGCCACCTCATAACATACCTTATCTCCTGGTATGTTTTTCGCCGACATGATGTGTCACCTCTCTGCTCTGTGTTCCGACGTCGTCTTGGGGACGATTTATCCAGAGAAAGGATCTCACAGTTGCCGTGAGAGCCCAGCATACGACACAAAACACTTCACTTTACCAATCACTTGGCCATTATCACTCATCAAGAGATGCATCAAAGCCACAAACACAATAACCGACCCATCGTTTGGAGTCGTAATTAGCACGATTTCCCATTGAGATTCATCAACACAGATAATTTTTCACGACACTATACACAAACACAGCGACTGACAGAAGCTCACTTGATTGAGTCGAGCTTGACGGAAAATGGCGAGGTATGGATGACATCCCCCCGCTTCTCCACCCGCGCGTACCATCTAGATGTCATAAATAGTTCCTTAATTGCTTCTAGAGGGCAGCTCTGTTTGAAAACAAACATTGTCCTTGAAAAATATCACTGCTCAAAACAATAGATGGCGCTATTATAAATTACATGCAATACAATTCAATACCAATCGGTAAAATAAATGTAAATGTTTGTAAATAACAGGTAATTTATTACAGTAAACTTCACTAGTGCATATTATTCAGACATGCACAGCATAATGCCTATGAAAAGGCCCTAAAACCTACTGATTAGTATTAGCTTTAAAGGCATTTGAAGCATCAAATGGCTGTGGCGACATCTACAGTTAGTATCAAAGACCATGTTAGCTTAAGTTACATGGTCTTTGGTTGTAGAATATTATAATTTTATATTTCGTGGGAGGCAAAAATCCTTTTCAGACTATTAAGTAGACTAAGAAAAATAATATGCCTTTATCTACAATACGCACTGTTATTCCCCTTTTTCTATTGATGAGCTGCTGTTTTTTATTTTTTGGTTGGCAACACTGCCTCAACCCTTTCTCTTCAGCACAGGCCACACAGCTAAAATCCAACAAACATTCCAAACCAAACCATAGCTTGGTTTAGTTTGTCTGTGTTTCTACTATATTCGCAAAATGGCTGATGGAGGCGTGGATATAGATCTATACGCCGACGATATTGAATCTGACTTCAATAGGCAGGTAAGTTTTGGATTTAAGCAGTATTTACTATTTTACTTAGGTTGAACTATTCGAATGTCGTCTTTTAATGTCCACATTGCCTATTATATTAGAACCATGCACGCGATCTTTTTCAGGACGAGTTCGGCGGTGAAAATGTGGATTTGTACGATGATGTGATCGCAGCACCGTCAGTGAAACCTGATGACGATGGACCCCCGAACTCAGGACCGCAGCATTCGCATCCACCGGAGGAGACCAACGGCAACGTTCCTTATCACAACAACGCACCAAACCACGGTCATCATGGCCGCCGGTTTCAACTTTACATCGGCAACCTAACCTGGGTTTGTACAAGATTTTGTCTCATTTAGATTATAATGTAAATATAGGAGAGTTGTTTTTATTGTTTTAATGTTTATTTTTCTCTTGGTAACGAGAAAAATTGACATAATTAGGACTGCCGTTTCTTACACAGATTTTGTTACACAGGCGTTACTATATAGGTGTGTACTTACCTATAAATTCTTTTTCTTTATATAAATATATTTAACTTAATTAGTTTTACCTAGTTAGTTTTCAATGTACATTCGTATCAAATGTATTCGATTTCAGTACATTATGTCACTGATTGCCTAGATGAGTTTGAACTAAGTACAAAAGTCTGACAAAATGATTACAATAAACAAAACTATCAATTCATACTTAGATCAAACTCAATGATGTTGTGTAGATACAAAGTATTCTCACGGAAATGTATGATTTTAACATGTCAGTTACTTACTATGTTAATGTTCTTTTTCATTGTTAACATGCTTTGCATTGAATTCCAAATTCGCTATTGTTAACTTTACACAAATAAAAAATAAATGTTATGATAAATAGTTTTACAATTTAACAGTTACATCAATATTATATACATATGGGTATCAAAATCTGTGCAAGACGGCAGTCCCTATATTAGGGCAAGCACATGAAATCTTTTGAACAATTTGTAATGGTAAACCTACTTATAGCCCAGTAAGTTACTTGTGTCAGTTTGACAAGGTTAACTTTACCTGTAGGTACAGTCAATTGGTAAATTATGTGCATGTAAGTTATATGCATATGCAAATGATGTGTAAATGATATTTAGAACTGAGTGGAAACTTTTATTGCAGTTGCTATAGTAATAGTAGGTAATTTAAATAATCACTATGCAGTTAAATATAATTCTAAGGTTTCATTTGGTTGCCATATTTTAATAGACTATGTGTAACTGTGTATATTATCAATATTGCACAGTAGCACATGAATAACATGGATCTTATTTCATGAAATTTCTGTATATTTTTTTTATTCATTTCATTTATGAAGTAAGATTCAATATAAAAATATTTGTTTGGCATAAGCCGCCCATCTTTACTAAAATATAAAGTTTTTAGTATAGCAATATTTTGCGATAATTGTTTTTGTATAACATTAGCAAACTATAACATCAAAAATTTCATTTTAATCTCGCTTGTTACAACTAGTAAATATTTATAGTGTTTAAAATATTTTCATTCCGCATTCTACATAGTCAATGCTATATTATATCACAGGTTTTACATATAATGTCTTCTGCAGTCACTTTAATATATTCTGAATTGAGTACTTATATATCTTTCAATAATTTGGAGCAGTATTCATAATTATATGCTTACTGGTTACTACTCCGCTCCCCTGGGTAGTAGAGTGATGATATGTAGCCTATGAACTTTCTTGATAAACAGGCTGTCCAACACAAAATAATTTTTCAATTAGAACTAGTAGTTAATAAGATTATCATGTTCAGCTTTATAATATTGTATAGCCACTGTAACCATTGCGGAAATTATAATAACTATTAGCTACGATCACTGATAGGTTCAGGCATTTATTATTTATGCCCAAAATGCCACAGCATGAATCTATTTTAGGCTTGTGTCCTGGCATTTTGAGCGGATTGAATGAAAGTCTGGTTGCCTAACATGCCGGGGCATCACTGGCTACAATTAATTTAAATGTCAAGAGTATATCAATTAATAGGACTCTTTAGTAGGTAGTACTTTAATTTAAAAATTAGTGAAGCTAATAAGTAATATTCCATGTCAATATACTAACATTATAAATAGTTGTTTTTAAAATTTAAAAATTAAATATAGTGCTAAAATGTTCCTTGTTAAATCATAAATAGGGATAAAACATGCATAACAGTAATGCTCAACAATGACAACAAAATTGATTACATACATACAAATCGCCTTTATCCCATTGTGGTAGGCAGAGAACATCTTTCCGTTGCTACGGTCTTGACATACACCTCTCGCTTCTTCAACTTTCATAAACCAAAATGGATTGATAAACATAAGTGACATGCATTTTAAACAATGGTTCAAGTCTCCAGAGTTAGATTAATGATTTCCTTTGGTAAAGGAAATACATTGCACAATCCAAACTAAAAAAGATAAATCCCTTAATGTTGCTATACTAAATAATATGAAGCAAAAACAAGTAAGTTTCAAGTGTTGAATTTAATTAAGGTAACACATTATTTATTGACGTACTAGTAATTGACACTCCTCATGTGTGAAATGTTCATAATAATCTGACTGTAATATCTTTATAAAGAGGTGTATCTATAATACCACATGTAATTTGATTAATTTTAATTAATTAAAATCTGATTTGTTATTAGGTATCTCGTTGTTTACAAGATAAGCAAGCATTATTTGATGTTGACAATGGCGTTTTGATGCCATGAGCTTGTTTTTGCTTCAATTTATGTTATTATAATAGTATAATATATAATTCATCTATCCAGTAGTGAATTGTCCACATGGCTATTTACTAGATGACTTCAGCATTTAAGTGGTTATATAAAAAAGCCATGTGAACAATTTTACAAAAATTTAAATGGAACTTCGTTTTTGCACCTAACAAGGAAGAATTCTTATAGATTTTTCTTGGATATTGTACCATGTTATTCTGTTTAGCAGAATTATTACTTGTGATATTTTTCTTAATTTATTCAGTCATTTTATGTTTTTATATATTGAATTTGATAAAAATACCATATTTTAAAAGAGATATTTGTACATAGGGCGATAATATATTCTTTGTGTTTTGTACAAACCACTTAATAAGTTACATACATGCATTAACAAAACTAAAATGACAAGACAGCTCATTAGCATATTTTGATACATTTCTTTGAGTGATGGGTGGTTAGATATTTATTTCTTTGTAAATTATTCCATATTATTGTATCACCTTAAGATCCAATATAAATTGAAATCTAATGAAACTTTGAGTAATAAAAATTACCGATCATCATACGATGTCTGTGTACAAATAATAATCTGTCATTGATTTACTAGTTCATTGTATAGTATAAAGAAATATGAGCATTAGCAGTCCCTATTGTAAATATCTCTTTTTAATTGGCATTATTGGTACAGTGGCAGTGATTGGTACTGTCTGTGATATATGTATAGGATAAAAGTATATGCAGCATGCTTGTGTGGGTGTGGCTAAGAGGATATTTACAAAAGTGCTACATTTACAATTTACGTTATTTGGAGTATTACTTTGGCAATTTTTGTTAACTTTTGTAAGTCCTCCTATCTGAAATACGAATAAGAACTGATTTTCGAAAGATGATGAATGAAAGTTTTGTATCTATTATATATATTAGCTCATGTAATATTCAGCGTACCCTTCAATGATTACATGTTTAATACCCACTTCCTGCATATTGCTTTATGAAACATACACTGTCTTAGCACATATTATTTGGTTAAAGAATACTGTGTTCTGTATGACATCACTTGATAGAATTTAAAACTGTCGAAATGGTTATCGATTATCGTTATTTCGGTGTTATATATACATGGCTTTAGTAAATAACATAGAAATTATATTGTGTCACATGTGAAGGTTCTATAATAGTATAATCGCGTATAGAAAGAACATTACAACCAATACAATTACTTAAAGTAGTGATATAGTGTTACTGGCCCGTTTCGATATTCTTGTCATTCGATATTCGGAATTTTGGGCGGTAGTTGCATAAAATGTTAATTGCCACTCATCTCCCAATGTTCTGGTTGGTTTGACTGTAATTTGTCTAACAAATGTTTTTCCTTATCAGGTTTTCAGAGGTAAGGTGTTTGTTTGAGCTTGATTCGCGTAATTATGTAGCAATTTGTCTTTAATTTGAATATTATTTTTATTATTTGTGTTATTTGTTGGTATTATGGAACAATGGACAGGCATTTTTCTATTCTGCGCGTCTGTATAGTTTACCTTAGAAACTTGTCTGATTTCATTTTGTAAGTGAATGTACTAATTTAAAATTGGCGCAAACTGTTGACAAAATGTTTATTATAGGCACAAGTTTGGGACGGATTATTATGTATTATATTCAAAAGTTTGTATCATTTCGGGCGAGGATGTAAAGCCTTTAATATTTAGAGGAAACAAGTTAGTTTAAATATTAATAAATCGTAGTACCTACACTACATATATAAATTCAGTTATGTACGCCTTCAAATAATCTATATATCGCGACGTCGCACGTATTTTTGTCCTGTATCACGTTAACAATTACCAGATTTGTAGAACAAAACGAAATCGTATGTCTCTCTTGTAACATATTTTGGCGGAGGTGGATTTGATAGCATAATACAACATTTGTAATGCTAAATAAAATAATTATAAATATTATTATGTAATATATCCCTATTTAAAGTACTGCAATGTAAAAATTCCCTGATTTAAATATTTTGTACGTTAGATGATAATAAAATCCTGTTTAGTGTGTTTAACAATTAACTTCTTCATATTGATCTTCGATAAATTAAGGTGTGATGCATTTCAACAATGTAAAACCTACTGTTATGTCTAAAGATACTGAATCCTTGTAAAGTGAGTTAATCTTCCTTCTAATTGTTTCGAAGGATCTCGTTTCCCGTAAGAACTTGATGGAGCTTCAGCAGTTTTGCAAACTGCCATATTTATATTTATCTTGATACCACCGATATCTGTGATATAATGCTGAATGACAATAAACACATAGTAACCATGAAAACTGTTTCCTTTCTCCTGACGTCTCCTGTTACAAAATGAGAGTAACGACGTTTAAAAAAATACGTGGACTGCATAGTGTTATTTAATTATAGAGGAAAAATAGGGATTCGGATATTAACAGCAACCAGTATAATCAATCTGCATACTGTCTAGGTATCTATCGCATACGTTGAGTGACACTAAATTTAACATACAACTGCTGCTTCACACAATTTAAAACTTAGGTGTATTACGTAATTTCGTGACTAAAAGACAGTGGTTTTTATAAGCGCACATTAAAAGGTATGTGTTGGACTGAGGTACTTACGCCTAAGTCCAAGATGTCTTCCATCACGTATGTATACAAAATATCTTTTGTTATTTTTAGCTTGTATCGTGGTTTAGTTTTCGATAACACTTTTCAGTGGACGACGGACCAAGACATTGCTAACGCCATCGGGGACATTGGCGTTTCGGATTTCCAAGACGTGAAGTTCTTCGAAAATAGGGCGAATGGGCAATCGAAGGGATTCTGCGTCATTTCCCTCGGCTCTGATCAGTCTATAAGGATGGTTATGGACCGTCTACCCAAGAAGGAAATACATGGACAGCAACCAGTCGTCACTTTACCCACCAAACAGGTAAATAGCATCAAATTCGATCTCTTAAAAATCTAAAAGGCAGGAACATTAGACATTTTTTAAAAGTATTATGAACAAATAGCTTCAATGATTTTTGTCCAGACTTGATCATAAAAAAATCATCTGTCTGAATGAAAGGGTTAAGGGGGAAGGTTAGTAGACTCGCCTCGCAGAAGCCGAATATCTCAATTATGTTAAAGGCTGCTGGGATTCTAGTAACCGGGGCTGATGGTGAAATAGTTGTCGAATGCATTAAGAGCGTGCAGTGTCACGAGGATCTATTGCTGAACATTAAAATGCACGCAGTATCAGGAGGATCTATTGCTGAACGTTAAGAGTGCCCCTTCTTTCTCGAATCGACCCAGTTATTACGCTACTAATGTCTGAGATCATGACAGCAGGCACAGGCAGTAATTAATGATCATGAAAATATACATTTATTGAACTTCTAGTCAGCAGGGGAATTCACTTGCCGCCAGTGTGTATTCCACCACTGACTAGAAGATTTGAATAGTTTACTGACAAAGTATTCAAATTTGCCGCCAGTAACTGTAGACTTCAAATTTTGCCGCCCTTACCGACGCGCAACGTCTACAATATGTCAGTACCTAGTTGTAGGCCGAGTACAAAATTGCGCTCGGATATTAGTAAGCGTATAGTATTCGTAAAGAGAGACTGGAAATTGTCAATATTATGTAGTAATATTATTACAACCCTATATCAATGTTTGACCAATCGAGTTCTTTTGCACATCAATAATGTCTGCACGGCAACAAAAATATACTATACGCTTACTATTTCCGAGCGCAATTCGCTTTCTATTCGAATGTAATTTCGTGCTCGCCCTACATTTCCTTAGCTACTAACCGTGCCGTAACCAAAATATGATTCACCGGTAACCGAGCGAGAGTACGGGAAATACCACATGAGGGAACATGCAAGAGATGTTACGGGATGTAATCTCTCTCGGTAAACTTACGGCTTAGCCGTTTTCGAGAATACTAATGAAGTCTAAATTAAATCTCGAAATAGGAACCTTTACGTACTTGTCTGTCTGAATCCGAATGACGAATGTTTAGGAGTCATAGGTACCTACTCAGAAAGGCGACAAGATTCTAAAAATAGGACATTCAAATGCAGGCAACACGCAAGTATGTAGATAGGGTACTAACTAATTAGTACCTACGGACAGCTCGATATAATTGAACTCGCAACCAGAAATCTGCAAGTGGGATACTTATCATCACGCCTATTTTATATTTGGGGTAGGCAGATATATGATAATGTTTTTTCACTTACTACGTACCTGGTATACGCCTTTACATACTGGGTTTCGGGTACACTTGATCGGGTATTTCCGTTCTCGACCTGATTAACACACGTACCTACGGTTGGCCGAGCTATTCCATACATTCAATATTGAAGTTTATTCTAAAAATGAAGTTGAATTAGTCAGAATGTCTTAGATAGGATTACACAGTTGTTAGTTATAGGATAGTTGTAGGTATATCAGATATGTAGCGTACAAGTTGAGTATGTATTTCGCAGGCATTGAACCAGTTCGAAAGTCAATCAAAGACTAGGTCCACTCCCCCCGGACCCAACAACCCAGGAATGAGAGGACCACACCCAGGCGGACCGCCGGGACCACACCCTGGAGGTAAATATTACGAAGGATTTAGAAGTAGGTACCTGCCTAGAGACAAAAATCTTGAACTAACGTCAAATATTTGCGCATGTGCACTAACTGGCCAATCAAAAAGCCAATAAACAGACTGACCAACCACTGACGCGAGCGCTGTGAAATCGTGATCAGTTTTTTATGTTAATGCTTAGTTTATTGGCGCTCTCTCTAGTCTTGCTCCCCGCGCTTAACACCATAGAGACCTGCAAACTCACAACTGCGCATTTAGAATACCTACTTTGTCAAGATTTTTGCCTCTATACTTACGAGATGTGTCCAGTGTCTAATTTCGAATCTAGCTTTATATGATGCTACTACTATTCCTAGTTGCCTTGTGGGCAAAACTTTGGCTCAGAATATTATAATACTAGAATGCAATATCAAAAATTAAATGAATAATTTGAAAACGAATTATTTTATCGAAGTTCATAGTTACAAACAAAGCTTTGAACACATTCAACTTAAGTAATCGACAATTAGTATAATGTAGGCATAAACAGCAATTAACAACCAATTACGGTTGCATCTATAAAGACAATAACATTTTAATTAAAAAACTAGCGGCAACTTATTGATTCGCACCCTGGCTGAACAATGACATTTTCCTACAGATTATTAATTTTAAATCAAAATAAAGATTTTGATTCCGTATTCGATCCATGAAACGATCTTACTGCCAGGTCTCGCAGGTACCATAAAAGTAGATTTTTGTACATTTATTTTTATTAATTTATAAAATACCGGGTTTCCTACGGCGATGCCACATGGAGGGAAAGAGATAGATCATTTTACTGAAAGAAGACTTCATTTTAATGAGCCGCCTGAAATAACATCCTGTACTTCATGGCATCAATCGATAGGGTCAATCACAAGGATCAAATCTCTCTTTACTAATAAACTTCACTTCATATAACAGACTTTTTCGGCGGCGGACCAAACGGCCCAGGTCCAAACGGGCCACGAATGATGATGCCGGGTGGTGGAGCGCATCACCAGATGCGTGGCCCACCTGCCGGTGCGCATGGCCCCCATGGACCGCACGGACCGCCACATGGACCACCGCATCACATGCCACAGCATCAAGGACCTCCCCCTCATCATATACCTCATCAAGGACCACCACCACACCAGGGTCCTCCGCCGAGAGGGCCTCCTATGCAGGTAAGATAGTCTAGGTGGCTATAATAAAGTTTTCACTGAATTGGGAAGATAATACAAATATATAATGTTACCTTACCTGTAATATTTTTCATGTATAGACAATAGGAATGATTTCGTTGATATATTTTAGCAAAACTTTTGATTCCATTTTAAGAGGAAACAAGAAAAAAGCATACCTAGTTAAAGTTTATATCTAGAAAGCGAAAAATTATAAGTACTGACAAACCCTACGAACATACGTTAACTGAGCATTCTTAAAATATTTTCTCAAGTTTAGCTTTAGAATACAATCTGTACTTGACACTAGTTTCAAATCTAGGCCTAAAAATAATTGCCCTATCTACCCACTGCACTGGTGTGTTAGGCAATAAAGTGTGTGCGTTCTGTTTTGAAATTAAAATTATTTTGTTATCCCAGTTCCAAGGTCCGCCGCAGTTACAGCGCGGTCCCGGAGGCCCAGGCCCAGGCGGCCCCGGTGGGCGCCCAGGTCCAGACTGGGGCCCACGAGGCCCTCCGCAACAGCTGCCGCCGCATCCGGCGCCACAGTATGGGCCTCCGCAGCACCAGATGCCGCATCAGATGCCACCGCCACACCCTGTGAGTGATATTTTTTTAAACAATCTTGAAAAGTACAGAACAAACTCTTGTATATTATATTAGCAATATTATGCAAATTGATATTACAGATCGTTTGACTGCACTAAAATCTTGCCAGTTTCCCTTCTTAAGTTGATCAACTTTTACCACCGCAAAAAACAGACGGCGCCGTTGTGAACAATAGCGACGAAATAAGTGAAGCTCCTTGTGCATAAGTCAAAACACGTCACACGCTGACAATAGCTTTACGGCTGACTACCGAAAGACTACCGAACCGATCGTCCGTCACAAGTCCGTCATAAGATTACCGTATCGTCTTATGTTGATGGGCTTCAAAAAAAAATACGCAATACTCAGTCTATACTTTTTTATTGGTCTGAGCTGCAAAATTATTATTTTTTGATCAGTTAAGCTTTTAATTATTGAAAACCGCTAAGATGTATGTAAAAGGCTGATCGCTGCCATAAACATGCGCACGCATGCGGGCGCCCGTTCTGTTTTTTCGTTCGCATACTACATGTATTTATACGAAACCGCATCATAAGGCAGCGTAAGGTCAAAAAAGTTTCAACGGTAAGTGAATAACATATTTGTGTCTCCACAGGGCGGTGCAGGCGGTATGCCCCCACCGCACGGGGCCCACGGGCCTCACGGGGGTCACGGCGCGCACGGGGGTCACGGCGCCATGGGGGCGGCGCGCGGGCCCGCGCCCTTGCCCCACCACCCAGGTATGCCCCCATACCCAGGTACGCAACAACTTTTATTTTATTTTCTTACTAACCCAACGTAAAAGATTAATTTTTAACACAAGTATATAAATTCAAATGTGATGAATGGTCTAAAGAGCTGTATTTTGGATAGGATGAACTTAATGGTGGCCTCTGTCATGAAGTTCTGAATACATGTCTCAGTCTTATGCGCGTGGACAATAAAATGCCCTCGAGCTTCTACATGACTGGCCTTTTGGTTTGGCTGTCTTGTAAAAGGTTTTAAAATAGTTGTCTGCCTAACATCTATATCCATAAAAATGTAGTATTACAATTTGTGAGAATTTTTATTTTTATTTTGCCGTGATTACTATCTGGAAATTAGTTGTCTAAGCAAACAAGCGATTATAGTACATATTAGCACTACTTATTCATTCACATTTCATACGTCAGAAAATACGTGACGTCTGGTGATCTTACTACATTGTAATTTAACATAAACTCTAAATAAGCCACGTGCCGTCAAATATAAAAAGTAGTATTATGGTGAAACATATTTTCCTATCTAACCAGTAGATTCAGTATAAATACAATTCAATTTTTCGATGGATAGAACCACAGGCAAAAAACCCTAAAAATTTATGTTCTCATGTAAGTGATGTAAAATATGTCTTTATGAGAATAAAATTCTTTAAACCTAACCCTAAAAATTGCCCCTTGAATCAACCATTAAAGCGACCAGTTCACGTCTCTTAGAGATACAAAGCGGAGATGGATAAGAGTTTAGTGTATTGTGTGTACAAGCGAGTTTGTCTGCTTGCTGCAGGAGTAGGAGTCGGTGGAGGAGCGCCGGCCCCGCACGTGAACCCCGCGTTCTTCGCGCAGCAGCCGCCCGTGCAGCCCGCACCCGCCGTGCAGCCGCCGCCGCAGCCCGGCCCGCCTGGTACGTACCTGCTGACACCATGAACCTAATAGAACTATTAACGAACGCGTTGAACAATACCACTGACATCACTAGAGTCGGCTCACTTTCATATACGTACAAGTCGGCACGTACACACATTATTCAGCCACTATGTGGCAGACGTTATTCGCTTCTGTCCGTTTAAGTAGCAAAAAAAAAAAACTACAGCATGTCTTGTTTCGTGAAATGGTGTAAAAACCGTAGTGGCAGCAAGAAATAATACCCAGGAATCGCATTTCAATCAAATTTGGGCAACAAATTTACTCACATATGCCGCCATTTTTGTGACACAGCCTTGTTCTCAACGCTCTCCGTCCGTAGGTTTTTTAGGTTCTCTGACTGGCACTGGTTTCTATTAAAATGATCGGCAAATTTCGTGGCAAGATAATATTGCTTTAAGCTTATTGTAACATTGAATAATGTTCCCAGGTCCTGGTGCTCCCTACGGTCACCCGGCGCACGGCGCCCCGCCACCCGCGCAGGGCCCCCCGCCCGCCGCCAGGCAACCGTATGGAAGACCACCACAGGTACAGCATTCTGTTACTTTATTTTTTCATTCAACAGCCACCGACCTACATGAGCGCAGGCCTGGGGGTGACGGGTGGAGCCGTCTGTCACCCTAGCAGAAGCAAGCCGAGTTGGTGACGCTCTTCTAGCGCCTTTTCTGGGGGCATTTCGGGGACAACGTAGTTTTCAAACCCGGCTCATTTCGAAGTGGTAGTTGGCCCAGGTCAACCGGGCTGTGAGGGAAATGTTTTTTGGGCCATCTAACACCCCAGCACTAGAAAACACGAGACAGGCCGAGACGGGGTGGTATCCGTAGGAATTTCTGCCAAAAAAAAAATGGGAGATCATCCGACTTGTTTTTACATTGGTATTTTACATATAAATTGGACTATGTTAAGTAGTATCTTCAATTATTTATGGTTCCTTCTCGTGTCTAGGCGTATGCACCTGCGGCGGAGGCAGCCCGCAGTGCCCACCACGGCGCTCCCATCGGCGGCGCTCTGCCCATCCCCCACGTGGGCATCAGCGAGGCGGAGTTCGAGGAGGTGATGTCGCGCAACCGCACCGTCTCGTCCAGCGCCATCGCCCGCGCGGTCAGTGACGCCGCCGCCGGAGAGTACGCCTCCGCCATCGAGACACTCGTCACTGCCATCTCGCTCATTAAGCAAAGCAAGGTATGTAGACATAACGTATTCTATAGAATTTAATTTATTAATTACCGCGTCCATCGCGAACTAACAGACAAACAGACAAAAAAAGATGTTTTCAGAATCGTTAATATAACATACTAGTTGACCCGGCAAACGTTGTTTTACATTTTAGGAGTGAACAACCCTTGTCACTTAGGGGTATGGAAAATAGATATTAGCCGATTTTCAGACCTAGGTACTGAATACGCATATAAAATTTGGTAAAAATTGGTAAAGCCGTTTCGGAGGAGTACGGTAACTAACATTGTGACATGGCAACTTTATATTTAGACATAACAGTAAAGAAAAGTAAAGTACAGACACAGCAACTTAACAATTTTTTAATAGTATAGATTAACACTATGTCCTTCCCCAGGTTGCCCACGACGACCGCTGCAAGATTCTAATATCGTCACTACAAGACACACTACACGGTGTGGAGACCAAGTCGTATGGCAGTGCCGAGCGAGCCCGCCGTTCCCGCTCCCGGGATCGAGACCGGGACGTCCGCGCTCACCACCGCACTCCCCGCCGCCGGGAACGCTCCGCCAGCCGCTACCGGGACCGCAGCCGGGACCGGGAAGACCGGGACAGGTTAGACACTAAAGTCAAAAGTCATCCGAACGACTCCCGGCTTAAAAACGGGCGAGTATTCCCCAAATTTCATTGATAAATATATGAGAAAACGACAGTCCCTGGCTGTTAATCAGTTGAACCATACAATATCTTCGTCTATAGACGCCGGGGTGTAAGGCCCATAAAGTATTTCTGAACCGATTCCACGCCGTCCTGGTTAAAAAAAATGTTAATGTATGTATCAGATGCCTATTACTTCGTGTTTAGCGTAAAAATGTTTGTCTTGTCAAAAAACTGCGATCCTGGTGTTGTTCAATGCTCATAAGACATGAGCACGGGGTTCACGATTCAGTTATTATTCTGCTTCCTCTTCCCACCTTACGTTAATTAGTAAGCCAACGAAACAGTATACATACTTACATGTGAAATAAACATATCTTTACATGTGAAGGTACTACACGTGCGCTATAAGTTGAGACACCAGTGCGTGTTTGTACAGCGCACAAAAATATATCGTAAACAAGCTTCCGCCCGAGACGTTACCTACCTGTCTACCTATTTTTTTGCGAACAGTACATCATGGGCGACTGAGGGGCAGTGCAGAGAGAAGTAGGCGGAGAGCCCAAGTCTCAACTTATAGCGCACGCGTTATATATGGTTATCTCCTTGATCGTGTGTACAACGCTTTCGTATAATAAAGGATTAGTTTTTTTTGTATATAATAGTTTGTTATTACTTGGAATAGTGTAATCTGCGGCTCTCGACCGATTGCAATGGCGTGCATAAAAAACTAATGAGTTTATTAACTGTTGTAGTTTTTTGTGAGATATTTTTTCTAGATTCGGCATAGTTACGGATTTCATGACACCACCCTAAATTTCACAAGTGAAAATTAACCAACATAAATGAAATTCATTGACTGAAATCTACTAACGCCATCTTTAGTGAAATTCAGCCGTAAAGTCGCTATCCACCTGTTATTCTACGACCGCTCTCCTCGTACCTTTTTCATCAGTACCCTAACCATTGCTCTTCAGTAGAAACTACTACGGGACCATACAATGCATATATATATGTGTAGTGGAAACGATTGTAGTTTAATAGAAGTAAATTGAACAAAAAAGACATATATTTGACTACAATTTGTATTAGAATTTTGTGAGAAAGTAAAATATTTAGTCACGAATTTGCTAATAAATGTATTACTATAAAGGAAACCATTGAACTAATAAAAAGGTAGTCCTATTTAGTATAATCCGAAGTCTCAGTTACTGATGGTCTTCCCTTAATTACAGGTACAGGGAAAGGTCGAGGGAGCGCGATCGTGAACGCGACCGTGATGCGTAAGTGTCACGCCCTTCATCATACCACCTTATTAGCGGCCTTTACACGACACAATCTATCGCGCGTTCTAAGAGAATCCTCGTACGCTTAAATCGTGAGAGATTATCTTTGTGAACTAAATCTTTCATGCGCGATCACGTGCGGTCCTTATTGACGTATCGAAAAATCGGTGTATAGGCTGTGTATGGGGAAGAGAGACAACAATATAGGACTGTCATGCACGCCATGACAGTCCTGGAGCGCGCGCTCTTTTCCTCTCTCTTCCAACATCTTAACATGCGCGTTCTTTCACACGCGAATCGGTTTTCACTCGTGATAGCACTCGCGATAGACCGTGCGTGTAAAGGGCACCATTGACTTATAAGAGAGTTTACTAATACGTAAAACGTTACGTTACGTTTCAATACTAATACCTATAGTACTGCAGTAATAAGTTGCGTTAACAAGCTTTTAAAGTTTCGGTCATTAGGTTGGATGACCATTTTTGTAGAATAGAATTCGCATGAAAAAAGCATAATTTGTATACCAGGTGTAAGGAAAACGCTATCAAATATTCTAAAAAAAAAATCATTGACTTCTGTAGATTTTTATTATCAGTATTATTATATTATTCACGCGTATTAGTCATCTATTATTTCTAAACGGTACCTCGAAAGTGCAAACTTGTGTAAATATTTCTTTCTAGGAGCAAGATTTTTTTGAAGAATGACAATGTTTTCTCGCGTGTGGTGATTTATAAGCAACTGATACATTCTACATTTTCATTAAATTATAGTGCTAACATACATAAACGAATAATTATAAGAAATTCGGCTAAAAGATATACGTCAGATTTTTTTATGCAGTCACGTTTATTTCGTTATTCAATTGTCGTATGTACAGTCTACAATGAAAGTAGCTCAACACAACAATTTACGGATTACTTAACTCCCAAACCATTCGTAAATAAAAAAAATACAAACGTCGACAGTTACGCGAATTAAAACTAATTTTAACAGATTCTGTTACGATTTATTTGTTTTACAATTTTATTATGGTCTGTGTAGTCTCCCCGTGACCATGGCTACTGAAAAGAAACGTCAGAATGAGTGTAAAAAACTATTAAAGACAACTCCGACACACATTTCGAAAAAAAAATCGGTTCATCCGTTTGGGAGCTACGATGCCACAGTAATACTTGCAGATGACTTAATTAATGACATTATTATTCTGTTATAGATACTACAGGGACTACCGTGAGCGTGAACGTGACAGGTCCCGCTCCAGGGAAAGAGAACGCGCCGATCATTACAATAGAGGACACAGTAGGGAGGAAAGGTGAGTTAAACTTCGTATCATAGTTACGACGAATGTTAGGTTGAGCGCACATTATAGACAAAAACAGTCTACAGACAGGCTATTGATCTACAGAAAGTTCGCACACTTAAAACAAAATAAAGCTGTACTAATTATCCTACTGCTGCATAAGAACAAAAATTAGTTATACTTACCATCAGGCGAGGTGAAGTCAAGTTGACGCGTCTCATATATAAAAAAGTTGGGTTTAGCCCTGGCTTTTTGAGCGGAAATTAATGCCCAAAATGCTAGGGTATAAAGCCATCACAACTGTCTAAATACTGTCTTGTCTCTTATGTGCGGTAGCTCTAGTTCGACAGTATAATGTCGAGCGTCAGTTGTGGAACAAGAGGTTATTTGAATACGTTGTCCGTTACCAGGGCTCGCAAGTCTCCAGCGGAGGTAGCGGCAGAGGCGAGTGCGGGTGAGCCGGCCAGTACAAAGACACGTGCGGCCGCCGCGCCTTACTACGATGAGCGTTATCGCGAGCGACGTGAACGCGACCCACCACCCGCAGAACGCGATCGCGAGCGCGACCATCGCCGCGACGCGCGTCACTAGCATCGCCACGCTCACCCACTACTTTCTACTGTTCCATAAAGTGCAATGTGTACAATAGTGTTTGCCGTTTGTAATGGGGCTTAGGCTGACAATGCTGCTAATTCTATTGTTACATCTCTAAATTTAAAATACTCTAAAATTTTCTAATTGCATCTGTTTCTTTCATGATCAGATAGAAAAGGACAGATGATTTTATTTAAGTTAACACCTGTCAAATTAAGACAGCGCCTTGTTGGTGCGTAGTAAGTTAAGTCGCATGGTCGTAGATGTCGACTAAAATTGAAGGGTACCGTCAAGGCGCCGACTTAATTTGACAGGTGTTCACTAAAATAAATCATTAGTCCTTTTCTATCTGATAATAAAGAAACAGATGCAATTAGAAAATTTTAGAGAATTTTAAGTTTAGAGATGTAACAACAGAATTGGCAGCAATATATTTATAGGCTTACCACTTAACTCTATTCCTCGTTGACGGGGTTCATGGACGGGTAGATAGGATGAGAACGGGAACCGCGGGGGTGGTAAATGCCTGCCGCCCGCACCTCACCCGATCTCGGTTATCGTCCTTTCTCTCCATCCTTGTGTCCTTCGGGAGGGGACTGAGTTATGCGGCTTAGCTGTAGATACAGTACTGGAGCATTACAGTTGACAGCGAGTCGTAATCACAGTCATAACGTGAGAAGCCAGTAGAACTGGCGTAACTAAACTAGCGGAAATGTTCGGCAAAGAAACCCGCGCGTGGTTACGGTACGGTGTCTAGTAATGTGTGACGATGTAAGTAAGATGTACAATTATTTTTACGGAAATCAACTGAAGTTGAGTGAACGGGTTACTATCGCAGGCTGACAACCGGTTCAAACACGGTACATTTATTTCATGTTTATGGTCGTAAAAATAATGTATGTCACAGAATGACAACTTTTAAGTTAGTAAGATATCTCGTGCGCCTGTAAATATACACGCTTAACTTACACGTGTTGTACAGTTTAGACTCCATTGTTGTAGTCGCCATTCAAATATGTCAAAGTTTTCTTATGTAAGAAAGCGTTAACTGTATGACATTGTGATTCAGTAGAATGATTCCTAAAGGTGAGTATAGACTACAACATTTACTTGTAACAGAACAACGAGCCGTTCTAATAATATGTTCTAGTGTATCATCCTTTTACGAACTAAGCGTCGAACACGCTCGCCTCTTAGTTACAAACCAACGAGCATATTGGTGTAACATTTCGTCGAGCCACGAGTGCGGGCGATGTGCGGTTGCGGGGTGACGCGGAGGGAGAGGGACGAAAGACGCACGCGGTCATTCGTCCCTCGCACAAAAGGCACGGGGCAGTAAAGTTCTTATATTGACCACTCAATTCCTGCGATTTTAAGTCTAACAATAATTGCACACCTCCAAGAGTTTGTCTTCTATTGTAAATGTTCATTTGCCACCATCTTCTATTTCTATTTTTCTTTTTTCTTCTAATATAATTCATCAAGATAAACGCAGCACACACAACTTGTAGGTCCGACATTTCAAAAAAGAATGAACGCAAGGTACAACGAAATGTTGGTAAATGCACACTCGCTGTGATCATTTACCCGTAACATAACGCCGAGCATTCGCAGGAGCGTTACATTACATGGAAATGCTTTAGAAACTGAGCTTTTGCCTGTATTGTACCATTCGTAAGAACGTTACATTACACAGAAATGCTCTAGAAAATGTTGTAGTCTATACACACCTTAATATGTATTCTATGAATACCTATTACAGTTTATAGGGAGAGGTAGATCTTACTGTAAATTCGATATCTATTATTCTAGTTCATGAGATGCTACAAATCTATATGTTCTTACTGACTCGTTATCGTACACATCGTATTGGCCTAGATCCTATTAGAATGAAAAATACTTCTAACCAAAAGATTTGCACTAAATCATTTTTGATGTAAATTATACTAAAGCTATTATTTACCACTTAAAATCAGGTTCTGTTTATTTCGAATTTAGATTTTAACTACCATTTTGTCTTCACATTTCATTGAACCACAGATTGGAACTGATTATTTCAGCAAAAAATTGACATTCCAGCAATACATTTTGACCCTGACACGAATGAACTAAAATTTTGTGAATTTCTGACTACCCTCACATTCGGTAACGTGTATACATTGAAAATGTTTTCATATTTTTATAAGAAAACCAAATTGTCCGCATTTTCCATGAAATCACCGTGGTTTAGAGTTAAATTGTAGCCTATGTTACGATATTGTAAATGTTTTCTGAGTTTTGAGTCGTTTCAATAGGAAAATCTATAGGTACTTGTAAGAGTTAGTCGTGTAAGTTTTAAGATTTCTTATATGGACTCCATATACTTAGAATATGACTTTTGTTTAGAAGTTAATTTAATAAATTGATGTAATAATGCCACACTGATTTTTTAATTAATTTCCTTCTGAAGTACAGATGCCCTTGGTAGTAGCTTAATCATTTTTTTTTATACCACTTAGGTGGCAGACAAGCACACGGCCCACACTGATGGAAAGCGGTTAACGTGGCCTATGGATTATATTATATTATAATATTATAATATACCATTCCAATAGACACATACAAATCGCCTCTTTTGCCCATTGGGGTTAGACACTGACAACATCTTTCTACTTGCTACGATCAACATTATCGTATCAATATACCTACTTATTAATAATACATAACTTATTTATTGATTTATTTCAATTTATTTCAATTTAATGATCGTTTTTTAAATTTGTTAGTGCTCAGCTACTTCTGAGGGCGGCTGTACCACCGATTACCTAAATAGTTGGTAGCTGTACTTAATAAAAAAAATACAATAATATATTTTTGGGTCACCTGTGAATTTGGCACTGGATTCATTTTTTTTGCGTCGAGCGCCATCTTGATAACCAAACAAGAAATATTCCAAGTTGAATTGAGTTTAGTAAATTGTTGTCATTGCGCTAGATGGCGCTGATTAACTGCAATAATGTTATAGGGTGCTACAATTTTATTTAGTGGCTGTGTAATGTAAAAAAAATATTATCTATAAACATTTATGTAACAAATATTGCAAGTTAATCAAACCTTTAGGTATTATAGGCTCCATAGGGTACTTCCCGTTACACTGTTTGATTAGATACTTATAAAATTATATTGCATAGTCAACAATAGTTTCAATATAAAATAATCTTAAAAATAGAAACCTACAACTAAAATTTCCAATGATTGAAGTTGCTAGCACAGCAAGTAGGTATCAAATACAACATAAAACCAATATTTATCTATCGTTTCGTCCGATCGCACCTAATATCAGTCTCCCCTAACGTTGATCGTCCGATTTATACTGGATCTTTCTTTCTCTCGCCCATTCCGTTCACGTACACAAAGCCTCGCAATAAAGTTTTTTTTTCAATGAGTTCTATAAACCTACGTCTACAGGCGTCTTGATATTGGAATGAACAGTTTTCCTATTATGACAGGTATCGTGGTCAGTGGGCCGTGGCTCACAAAAGGATGTGGAGAGGCTGTTGTTTTTACATTTATACTATAGTCCCGGGGCCTTTAAGCGGGGCGTGAAAAAGCATTTGATGAGGCCGTCAAGCTGAGGGCCGCCACTGTAGCACTACCGGTGTATGTGGTGGTGGCCTCAGTCCTGAGACTTTGCCTTTCGCTTACCATCAGGCGAGGTGGAGTCATTTTGACGTGTCCTATATAAAAAAAAAAAAATTTCAATCAATAATTTAGGGCGAAGATTTTTTACTAATTTAATTTTACTACTAGCTGCACAAGTAGCTGCGTCTGTATATACATAGGATTTTTTTAAAACTTGGGTTATGTTATATGAACGATTCTGCACACAAAAATCTTTTTTTTTTGGGATTCGGTTTGTCTGTTTGTTTGCGGTAGGCCTAAAAACTACTGAAAGGATTGTAGTACGGTTTTATTTTGCTTCAAAGGTCTTGCTCAGACTTAACGCATGTTTGATCACAATCGGTTGAAAGAACCGGAAATATACTCAAAAAACGCAAAAACCGATGTCAACGCGGGCGGAGCCGCGTGTATAGGCTTAGGTATATACCTCTTTATCTACCATTATCGTTAGTAAATAAAATTGCATTGGTAGAAATAAGGTAATGACATAACTACTCTATTCCTTTCTGTGCTCGATATTGCTGCAAAAATGAAAGGTAACGCTTCACTGAACTTAGCAGCGATATGGTCTGTAGATTGAAACAAGGAATCGTGCAGTGCTAGTAGAAAAAAATAAATAATGTTCTCTGTCTAATTGAAAATATCTTTTCTATTATAAAATATTGGTATATTCCACTTTGTTCACCTAGGTGATATCACCCGGGTGAACAAAGTAGATTTTGTAGTGTCCTCATTTCACCTGCGAATCATATATCACCTACGCTAGGTGAAATGAGTCGACACAACATGATATCGCATTTGTTCACCTTGGACTTAGTTCACCCAGGTGAACAAACGCGACTTTTACTATTCGTCTTGTGGACTTTTTATCACCTGCTAATAAAAATGAGAAAGCTAATAAAAACTTTTAATATTGTCGGGCCTGTATTAACGTTACTTCGCAGTTTATTTCTGTGTGTATCATACCCTCAACCCACCCCCCTCGAAGGTCGGGAGCGCGAGTGTGACATCTCTGATGTTGCACACGTCCATAGGCCACGGTGAGCACTTCCCATCAGGTGGGCCGTGCGCTTATCTGCCATCTAAGTAGTATAAAAAACACTTTTTTGTATTTAAAAGAGTTAAACTAAAACGTTCCATTGACGTTAGATCTATGCTTGGACGTGATTTTTAGGTCGGTTAATAGTTGTTAATAAGTAAAATGCAGAGGTGTAGGTACAGAGCGCCAACATCCTTGAGACCCAAGACAATCTCACCGGCAATTCGGTGCACCTGCTGAACTACGGATGAGGCTCTAGCGCCATTCCTCTCAGGGTTGGAAGATCAGACAGCCATTGCTTCTATAAAAAAATATATATCTTACCAAGTCTTACTGAAACACATCGATGACGTAGACCGAATGTATTACAATCACTGAACCCTATTTCGAAAAAGACCCCTTTTTGTTGAACCTCAATCATGTAAAGGGTAAATTAGTCCCGAAAATGTCAATTCTCCAAAAGACAGAACATGTCTGTCACAGAATAAGATTTCTCCTTTGTAATCAAAATGTATTGTGTCGTGCAGGCAGTAAATGGTCAGATAATTTTCAAGAATTTCCTTTCAGTAAAGGTCTTTACACACCTCGTTTTTCACACAATACTATTTTTTTTATACGCTTCAGCAAACGCAATCCCGTCGATCTGCACTAAGTAGGAAGGTACATGACCACTTTGAGAACGCATAGAGAACGCATTTATAAAAATTGAAATCAGCGTGTTAAAAAAACATGGCTTTAAAAGGGAATTGTGATATAATTGTCTAGCGATGTTTGCTTGCCATAAAGAGAAAACTTGAATTTTGATTTTAAAAATGTTTGCTTAGTGGAAGCTTGCTGGGCCCATAACCTATTACAAATGGAAATTAAAGATCATAAAACCTCCAACGGTTTCTTTCTGCTGAATATTCTACTTGAACTCAGCAATATTTTGCATACTTGGTACTTTACCTATTCTAGGGGCGATAACTGTGACACAATAAAGATATAAGCTGAAGCAATAAAGAAACTAAGTACGTTAGCTTATATACCTATTTACTGTGACTGTGATCCAGCGGTCACTTTATATCTGTGATATTTGATAGTACATAGGTAGCGAACAAATACAAGACCAGCCTGAGGCCTCAGTCAGGAATGAAGTTGAGGAAAAATACAGGATAGTGATTTGAAGTTTGTCTTACATGGACTGTACAAAGCTGTTTTTTATCTTCAAAGCCTCTAGCTATGACAAATTAATGAACAATATAGCAAGTTAAACTTTACCTTACCATCAGGCGAGGTGAAGTCCTATTGACGTGACCGATATAAAAAAAATAAAAGCTTGTTATAATATGTAGTGGTTCATTTCATATTGACATGTAAATCATGTGTTGCAGCGCGAGTGTGATGCCCCTGGTGTTGCACACGTTCATAGGCCACGGTGACCGCTTCCCATCAGGTGGGCCGTATGCTTGTCTGCACCTAAGTGGTATAAAAAGAAAAAAAAATGTAACTGCTCTCTGTATAGGTAGGTTGATATTTATGTTAGATAGTGTGTTCTTGTATCCATGTCCTGTGGCTACGCAAAAGATAATGAATTTTCCCAAGAGCGTGAGCGGGCCGTCTGCTACATATTGCCTCCCTGAGGACAGCATCACTCGCGTACAGGCTACAAAGTTTCTCGGAGGCCATCGACTTGTCTACGATAGATTTGTGAACCTTGAACCGATATTGTTGTCTTACCGCCAATTCCCGATCAAAGCAAATATTTGAATGCATTAATATTAATTGTATATCTTCATTGGTCTGGGTGTTTCTGTGTTTAATTATGTTTCCATCTATGCAATGAATAACATTGAAGTTTATTTGTAACGTTAAAATAAACTACTTTAATTTTGGAAAAATAATTATGGTTCCGTTCAAAACGTTCTTAGGTAAACATGTAACATCTAAGTGCACGCAGACGAAAAGAAAAATAAGATCATTGTTTCCAGGTCAACTGAGGTGCAATGTCTATTTTATTCTATTTTTCCATATGGCAACCGGGTCGAATATGTTTATGTTACAACTTGACCAATGTCAAACGTGTGGTGGCAATTAGGTACTTTATAGACTTCTATTATACAGTCGCAGGTACTTTTAGAGACCTGGTGCAATGTCAGGAAATAAAATGAAGACATTACCTCTTGACACATAAAAGCGCACCTTAATGTCATAAAACTTGACATTTTATCCGCACCTACCCTCTCATATTGTTATATCATACGAATGGATCTGGATCAAGGTCCTTTATCAAATAACTTTGTACTGTAAACGGTATACTTTATTTTCCTACGCATTCTTTTACAAGAGCCTTACGGTGCTCATATTATAATAAACTTTAGCAAGATTTTTGTAGGGTCGGCAGCGCGCGTGTGACGCCCCTGGTGTTGCGCACGTCCATAGGCCACGGTGGCCGCTTCCCTTCAGGTGGGCTGGGCCGTGTGCTTTTCTGCCACCTAAGTGGTATAAAAAAAACCTATATCAGGCGTCGAAATTCAATAAATACCTACTGACGTGTTAGCTTCTATGTACCTATACCATTAGGTATAAAATTGTAAAGTAGCTGTCTCTGTACATTGGAAATATTTAAAAATACTTGGGTAATGTTCTATGATCGATTCTGCAAGTAAAATTTCTTTTGGAATTCTTGTCTGTTTGTTCGTTATGGACGCTAAAACTACTGAATGAATTTTGATGCAATTTTTCTATATCAGAAAGTTCTTGATCAGACTTAAAATTTGCCTTTTATTTGATTAGATATAGTCACAAAACACAAAAACCGATGTCATTTTGAGCGGAGTAGGCATTTAGGTAGTCGTTTATACACCGTGTATACCTAGAGGTTGTTGAACTCAAATAATGCTCCTAAATTTACACAACACAAATCACTTTTTTCAATTTCTATGCAAAAATACTTGTTGGCGAAAATAATGGTTAACATTTCCGACAGCCGACATAAGGGGGGGCTTGAAGCACTAAATTACGGGGTGAACAGCACTTTTATTTATTCCGGGGTGTGATTTAATGTCTTGTTACTCTTGTTGCGGTCAAACAACTGAATTTATATAATGTTTCGGTAATTTCTTTCTTTAAGCCGATTGTTTTTAATGTGAAGGGCTCGTGGCAGTTGCGGATAAGTGGTAACCGAGCAGACGGTACTCGTTGAATACGAGGCTGTGACACAAAAATAGGGTAGCCAGAGCTCCCAATCCCCCCCCCCCCCCCACATCTCTCCAATACCATTTTCTATTCCCGCCCTAACTCCTCAACTCCCCTCCCTCTACAGGGTCTGCAGCGCGAGTGTGACAACTCTGATGTTGCACACGTTAATAGACCACGATGACCGCTTTCTATCAGGTGGGCCGTGCACTTGTCTGCCACCTCAGTAGTATACAAAAATAAAAAAAACCAAAATTCACTCACACATGGTTAACCGCCGCCATTTTGTGTTACTTATCCAAATTAAATTTGATTGAAACGTGATTCCTGGATATTTTTTCTTGTTGTCTACGGTTTTTATAGATACCATTTACAGCGAATCAAATGAAAATATAGCATGACTTTATGTAGTGATAAGACATGCTATATTTTTATTTAATTCGCTGCTTAATCTGACTGAATCGAATGAAGTTTTTGCTGCGTAGTGGCTGACTAATCTGCTTGTACGTATAAGCAAGTGGGCCGACTCTAGTGTCGTCAGTTGTATCCTTCAACGTCTTCCGTCCACAGGTTTTATATGTTCATTTGTAGGTACTTGACCTAAACGACTCAGTTCATGGGTAAAAGTGTTAGCTTTGTAATGTATTGACTCAATATTTCACCATCTTCAAATCAGATTGCTACAAGAACGCGATTTTGTAGCAGTTCCTATCGAAAAAATACCCAAGGGTCAATGAATTCCGTTTTCGGTTTCTGCGTCCAATTTATCCTTATAGGTAGCATTTTCTATATATTTACGATCAAACTTTGTAAATGATTACAATATGGTTCCCGATTGTTTGTTTGGGGTTAGTTTTTTTTTGTATTTGTACCGCAAAGTTCACTGAAAAGGTCGCGAAAATTGAATTTCAGTTATAATCTAGGACTGTTTGTTAACTTGTGTGGTATGGTAGAACTTTCGACTTCTATGTCAGAGGTCAAGAGTTCGATTCCCGATTAGAACAAATATTTGTATGCCAGATTTTGAATCAGTACGTATGAGTGTTTGTTTCTTAAACCAATTCGATGGCAGACAAGCACACGGCTGACACAGTCCACCTGATGGGAAGCGGTCACCGTGGCCTATGGACACTGAGGGGTAACACTCTGTGTACGCACGTAACAGCAAAAAAAGTAAATTATTTTTGTTTCAATCTCGCGTGCAGATAGGTACTAGTACCTACCTAATATTATAAGACTACTTTCATTTACGAATAATAATTAGACTTTTGGAATAAAATTAAAACCTAGAAAGTTGTCTTTGAACGGGACTGAAATTCAAGATGGCACTCCCCAAATTGTTGGTACTTTATTTTCACGAGCTTCTAAAGGAAATACTTGTGGGATTTAGCTTAAACCTGCTTACCTAAGTAAAATTAAGTAGCTAAGTAGTAGGGTGCTAGTTCTTGTCAAAAGTCAAAATTTAGGTACCTACCTATTTATACCGCAAAGAGAAAAGCGTGCGTGGTGAATTCAATTCATACTCTGACGTGAGAATTATAATAAAAAAAAACCTTCAACGGAACAAATTGAAAAGGACCACACGGGAAGTGCCAGCTAGGTATCAAATAAAAAAGAATCATCAAAATCGGTTCACCCAGGCGAAAGTTCTGAGGTAACAAACATTTAAAAAAATACAGTCGAATTGAGAACCCTTCTCCTTTTTTGAAGTCAGTTAAAAAGAGCATAAATATTTAAAATAGTGTAGTGTCGAATTATGCCACAATAATAATTAGCGCTGATTTTCAACCAGGCTATTAAGAGGTTCCGAGTTTCCTGACTCGCAGGTTCGAATCCTGGCTGTTACACTAACCGACGGACGTAAATCCACTCTTAACACAGCACAGCAAGTCCCCCTCATAAAATATATTTACATAGATATTAAAATCTCTACGTACCAATATTTTTAATACCATGTTAAAAGTAATACGAAAATGCAGACAATTTAATATTTCCAATATGTGTTATTTAAGTACGTACTTAAACTAATACGAAAATAGTCTGCGTTCTCAGAATATTAATACTCGATGCACAGATTTCGAATAAGCTAGATACAGATACCGCGTGTTATTAAATGGTATCAAAAACCAAGCGTGCAATTATCCGATCGGATAATTATCTCAGCAGCTCCGATGCCCTGTTCTAGCATAGACGAATAATATACATTGGTCTATTCGGTTCTAGGTCTAGGAAGTAATTAGGAATGGCTTTTATAAATACTATAGGTACATATTAGTGACGCCGAAAAAGTCGTAAAATATTTTTTTCATACGGAAATCCCCACGGATGTTATCCCCGTTGAACCAGCGGGAGCGGTTATATCGGACATGAACCGACTAAAAGCGCACCCGCTCTCTGATCTTCGAGCGGTGGTATGTAAGGCGACCCATAAGGCATTTTTGGGGAGAAAAATAACTACTTGAAAATATTGCTGCTGAATCTATCCTAATCTAATACTATGACGCAATGCATTGTGTCGTTGTAATATATAATAATTTAGTAAATCTAGATATCGTTTTCTCACAAAAGATATATTGCTAATAATAAGAGTTCGATGGTCTACACGAGCAAGCATTGAAGATGGAGACGGTTAATTAACAAAAATCAATTCTTAGGTGTCCTTTTGAAAATTTAGATGTAATAGAACTGTCTCATAAATATTGTGTATATGTTCATTACAATGTTATAGGTGTTGGTCCTGAAAAATTGTTTACAAAGTTTGTTTTTCGGAAAACGTAGCCTAAGTTACGCCGTAAGTACAAATCACGTTAAAATCGGATCACTTACTTTGGAGGTTACTGTGAATAAACAAACAGAAAAATACACAAAGTCAGATTTTTTTGTTATAAGTATGTACCTAACGTGTACATTTAATCTATATGCATTCACTAAAAATCTATTAATTTAATATTACAAGCAGACGCTTCAATTAGGTATATTTGTGTAGATATGTTTTATATATATTTTTATTACTTTCGTTAGTTGAATTCAATATTGCTTTCATGTTATTCTCATCAGTTTTTCATACGTGCTCAATTAATCCAACACCGAAAAATAATTTCAGGTGTGTGGCCAAAATACAAAATAGGGTCTCGAATCTGTTAAAGCAAGCCACTGTCATTCTATTGACCACGATTATAGTTAATGCTTCTGGCCTGGAGCCGCGGGCCTAAGCCAATCTCTTATAACATAAAACCAGTACTAATATTATAATGCTAACTCTTCCCATTCAAACACTTAGTTAAAACATCTGTTACATTAAAATGTAAATTTAACTTACAAGCACTAAAACTAAAAAGGAACGGATTTAATTTTCAAATAGAGAGCTTTACTCTTTGTTAAAATAATCCTTCCATTCTAGTAAAGAACTCAGTTTGCAGAAACCATAACTAAAATCAACATATGCGTTAAAATAATTAAATTTTAATAAAGTGGTGCTACCCAACACTGGCCTTGAATTTTAATGGTCTGTTCACACTGCTGCGAAACGTAACATAGCTAACTAAATCAGACAAAGTCTAGACGCAGCAGCGCGAACACTTTATTTTAATCTCATTTAGTATTCAAATTTTAAATTACTTATCAACTTTGATTCTTTTTTGGCCTTCACTACCCTGTTCACTCACTGAAGTGTTGTAATTTTACATTAAATCTAAAATATTATCAAAGAAGTTTGAAGAAACCATCCAGTCGTTCTAAAAACTTCTTAAATATTAAGAATTCATAGATAAAGACTACGACATTATTTTACATCTTTAGTGTTAACACAATTCGTCCTCAGCTTTCAGTGTTTATTTTTCGTGTTTTTATTTTTTATTTTTGAAGTGGTTTTGTTAAAATTTTATTTGTTACATGCGTTCAAAACTTGTCAAAGACTATCTTTTTTTAATGTTTCCAGCGAATACTATGCTTTAGTTATTTGAAGCGAAATAACATTACGGTTTAGTGAACGAGTACTTTAGTAACATAAGGTAACAAAACCTTTAATATTATCCATCATTTTAGTTATAAATACACCTACGTACCACACACGTTGTAAGCTTGTCGTAAGGGATAATATCCCTACGTTAGGTATATCATTGGATTTGTTTTGTACATTTTACGTAGGTACGACTTAAAAGCAGCCCTTAGGCTAAGGTTTGTGAGGTTTAGACTTTAAGGAATAATTAATTCCTTTGAAGGTAGTAATGTATCTGTGGATTATTTCATAAATAATAGTAGTTTGTATCTACGTAAGTAATTTTTTGGTTTAAAAGGAGATGTCAATTAATCTCACCCTCTACTTTCCTATACAGAACAGTACAAACCATTCCATCAGTTTTTTTAGCCCTTAATACTTTAATGATATGACTTAAAATTCACTACCGTTGGTCGTATAGCACTAAGCTTTTCAGAAAGAACGTACAGAGAGATGTTTTTCGAGGAACAAACACGAATGCCACTCTAGAGGATTAATTTCAGACGAAAAATAACATAAAAAAATATTTTGGAAGGTAAAACATTTAAGCTTTATTGGGTTCACAGAAAATTTAATAATCACGATGGACGTACCAATATTTCGGCACAATTTCTGAAACGTATTTTACAAACCTTATTTCATTATAACATTCAAATTTAATTTAAGTTGAGAGGTAATATTTTTTATTTCACTTAGGTGGCAGACAGACACACGGCTCTCTTGATGGGAAGCGGTCACTGAGACCTATGGACGTGCGCAACACCAGTTTTCGGTTTCATTAGGTAATTAAGAGACGTCGTGCGGTTTTAGTCGGTTTGATCCCGATATAACCGGTGGTATCAGAGCCGAAACACAAAAAAGGCGTTCTACTGGAGGGCTATAGGGTCACCATTTTACTCTGATTTTCTGTGTTGACGGACGTGTCTTTGCTATAGATCGCAATAAACGTATTGCTCTTTTGTTATTAAGAAGACATTATACCAATTTAAATAGACGTCGGGGGAGATATTGGATACATCCATTTAGTAACTTAGATCTGAATCCTGACGGCGAGTACTTTTCGCGAAAATACGAAGCATTAAAGATAGATGAGAACATTTTTTTAGCCTTCTTTAGAATGAGTGTGTTATCAAATTTATTTTTGTAAGTATCGTCACTTGTGTCCCACAAGCAAGGGCGTTCTTAAACTAAAGTCTATACTTATAATAAATCTGTAAGAGTGAAAATTCTGTACATTGAAAATATAAAAAAAATGGCAGCGGGTGTTACGAGACTGGGAGTGGCCCTCTAGAGGGGGTGCGGGCCGGAACCTCCACGCGGTGCACCCGGGCAACGGAGGCGACCAGCGGCCAATCCGGCCGGAGGCAGCAGAAATCGCGAATCGAACCAGCGACCTCCGACATAATAGTCGATTGCTCTACCACCACGTCATGGAGGTCGTCATAGTACTGCGGCTTGTGAACAGGGCCTCGATTCTGTTAAAACAAACCACTGTTACGCCACTGACACTTCGAAAAATACCATTTTGGACTTTGCTATTAGGTCTAAAAGTAATTGATATTTTTTAGAGCATATGAAAAATTTAAATGAATTCTTTTCATTTGATTTTAGATTTTGACTGTATAACAGTAGAGTCCACAATTAAATAGCATTTTTTAAAGTGTCGGTGGCATGACAGTGGTTAGTCTTTAGCAGAATCGAGGCCCAGTAGTATTACCGCATCTTCACTCGGTAACGAGTACCGCTTAGGGGTAAATAGGGCTTAATGTGTTGATGGACCAACTGTCGGAGTTCAAAGAGTTTGTGTTATTAATCCTAGCTCTTTGACTGGCTACTAAAATTCATCATGTCACAATTTCAAATTTAATTACAGCCTCTAGGGTATATAACATTTGCGTAAATCTCTTTACGCATAAATGATATTCAAAAGATTTAAATTATGGATTTTTTTGAATCTCTAAATCCAACTATTAAAATTTTTAGTTTGCGTGCAAACCATTGTACGTGTACGTATGTACGTATGGGTATGTATATATATATTTACCTAATATACCGGTATGAATGCCTGTACAATATATCTTAGAAGGGGTGGGCACACACTACACGTAATAACATATAATAAAAAACAAACTAAAATAGTACATAATATACAAAATAGCAATCAAAAATATGATACGCAGGTACATTTCATTTAAATATAGTATTTTATAAAAAGAAAGAAAAAGCTATTAATATCAGCGGCGGGAAATTGATTACTTTTCTTAATAGAAAATATCCTGTTTTTCTTCAGCTAGCTCCATGTCAATCTACTGAATTAATAGTGTTAGACAGTAATTTTATTTATCAGTTATTCATTTTAAAATATATATATTATGGGGTTCTTCAAGAAGGTAATTAGAAGGTTTTTACAGGGTCGGCAGTGCGAGTGTGACGCTCCTGGTGTTGCACACGTCCATAGGCAACGGTGACCGCTACCCATCAGGTGACCTGTGTGCTTGTGCTTGTCTGCTACCTGAGAGGTATGAAAAAATAATTACAATACCGCGCAGTCCTAGATCAATGTTTTTTTGTAACTTCCATAGACAGGCGTGGTTACACAACACGTGGCTGCACCAGCCGAGCGAGTCTTCTGCATTTTATCTGTAAGGTTACAAAGTCAAAGTCAAAGTCAAAGTCAAAAATCATTTATTCTGTATAGACCATTTTAAGCGGCACTTACAAAACGTCAAATTATAAATATTTAAAACTAGAAGTAAATGGACCACCGGTTCGAAACGCGGCCCAGACCTGAGAAGACTCCGGCAAGAAACTCAGCGGGCTGTTTTTTTTTTGGTCTATTTACAACAATTGCCTTAGTCTAGATACAATGTTATTTCGAGTAACATAGTTGAGTGAACAGTTCATTTCCAAGCTTCTTTATCATCTAAATAATCTTGAATTTTATAATAAGCTTTTTGGGAGAGTTTCCTTTTAACAACATTTTAAAATTTACTTACATGTAAATCTCTAATTTCGCTTGGGAGTTTGTTGAAAAAGCGTATACAGTTACCCCGAAAAGAATTACTGATTTTTTGGAGCCTACTATCACAGGCTACAAGATTATTTTTGTGCCTGGTATTTATATTGTGCCTATCACAAAGTCTTGGAAATTGTGAAATATTTTTCCACACATACATGAGATTTTCAAATACATATTGTGAGACTACAGTAAGAATGTCTATTTCTTTGAATTTTTCTCGGAGGGAGACTCTTGGGCCCAAGTTATAAATATAATATACCTAAACAAAATATAATATACCTAATACTAGGTATATACTAGGTAGTACGAGTACATACTACGGTTGACAACCCTTAGTCGCATACATATTTCAAATCTGTAGTTGCTAAAGTATATTGAACTATAATAAATAATACTTAATCTATTACCTGACGGCCCGAAACATTGGCAGCCCCAAATTGCTTCATTAAGTAACACAATAGCTGTCAATTAAGATACAATGTGGAGGAAATTAATTCTATTAAATAATGGCGCTGGGAAATTGAATCCGTCGCGTGACATCGGTTAAAAATTAAACCCTCAGTCCCTCGGCTTTCATAAACGGGTATTAGTGGAGTAATAAGTATTTCAAATGACTCGAAATAAAAAAAAATATGCAAGATAATTCCACTAGTTTTGTTCGTGAGCATGAAGCAATCAAAATAGTATCCTACGTTCTACTAATTCTAAATTTTGAAGGAATTAGGAAACGACGGTATCTCCCGTCCGAAAATAGCTGTCCGACTGGGGAAGTACCTCTACCCTACAGAAGACCGCGGCCAAAATAACCATCGTGTTGTGTTCCCGCCGGTAAGTAGGATAGCCAGAGCTCACTGTACCCCTCCTTCTCCCACCCCTTCCTAGCCGCTCCTTCCTCCGCCCTTTCCCTTCAGGGTCGGCAGCGCGTGGGTGACGCCCTTGGTGTTGTACACGTACTTAGGCCAAGGTGACCGCTTTCCATCAGGTGGCCCGTGTGCTTGTCTGCCACCTACGTGATATAAAAAAAAACATGGTAAATATCTCGTCAACTATTATAATAGATAATAAATATTATAATAGTAAAGAGGTAGCTGGGATAGACTATAGACTATATAGATATCGGCGTGCTATGGCATACATTGGGAGAGGCCTATGTCCATCAGTGGACTGCAACAGGCTAATTGATTGATTATAATAGTAATTTAACTGACCACGTCAATCAAAATTCTATATTTGTTACGCTGTTATGCAGTCAACCATATGCGGCGTGGGCAGTCCCCACACTCCTCACCTACGTCACAATAAGCATGGAACAGTACGTAACCATCTGCCAACTCGTGCGTAACTTAACTTTATCCAGACTCCCGATGTGACGCATGAATATTGTTTTGTTTTACTTCTGCGTTTCATGTTGTGACTACATATGCAATAGACTTTTGAACACTGCTTAACGCCTGATATGACAAGTAAATTTTGGCATCTCTTTAATTTATATAACACATGATATGAAGTATTAATAACGACCGCAATCTCTCAGAACCTTGACACCCTTTTACGACGTCACTAACACCCCAAATGCCGACCAGATGCTATGATTATTTTATAGAGGTAATAAGCACCGAGAGGGTTAATATTACGCCGACACAAAGGCATTTAAGAAGCGTGTCTGATTTACACGTTTAATAAGTTAAATAGAAGGTCTTTTTTTCTATCAGCCTGTGTGATTATTATGTACTAGCTAATGCCCGTGGTTCCACATGCGCGAAGTTTTTTGGCCATATATGATCTCCGATTGAACTTAACCAATTGCAATCAAACACTTTTCTTATTCGTAATAGGCTCGGGTTTGACCACAATCTCACCTGTTGGTAAGTGATGATGTGGTCGACCGTGGAGCACGCTTGCCTAGCAGTAACCTGTTCACTCTAGGCTCCCAGTTTGTCGCTTTCCGGAAATACAGACTCAGGCAGGGCATTCCTATCTTTAGCAGTACGCTCGATGAACGTACTGCCAAAACGTTATGTGCGTATACATACATACATACATACATACATACATACATACATACATACATACATACATACATACATACATACATACATACATACATACATACATACATACAAATCACGCCTTTTTTCCATTGGGGTAGGCAGAGACAACGTCTTTCCACTTGCTACGATCTTGGCATACTCCTTTCGCTTCTTCAACTTTCGTAATTGTTTTCATGCATGCCAGGCCAAGAGTACCCGGAACGCCGGTACCGGGTACTCTTGACCTGGCCTTTCTCCAAAACGTCCTGGATCTGATTAGAATATGTACGCCTAGGTCAGCCTTTACCGGGTTGCCCATTCACCCTCGTCTCATATATCTGCTTCGTCAATCTTCCTTCATCCATCCTCTCTACATGTCCGAACCATCTAAGCATCCCTTTCTCTATCTTAGCAGCCACGTTCACTACCGCTACGCTACAGATGCTTTTCTCTCTTTTACTGTAAATAAATAAAAAGCATTAAGAATGCATAATAATTTATGATATCAATAATTAATTATTTATAAATCTGTTAACGGACAGTAGCTAAGGAAGTGATCGATATTACAGTAGTTGATGCAGCAGTCTTCAGTTATTGACCTTTTCGAGACATGACTCTTCCGGGTTTCAGACTGCTCATCTATAAGACAAAGAACACGTTAGATGATCGATGTAGTTAACTATATCGACCTGTAATTATACAAATATCTGATTCTCCAGAAGTCATGAGCATATGAAATGAATGATTAAAAAAATCAAAAACCCGGCTGCTGTTAAAAGGACTGAAACAAGTTTGATAGCAGGCGGTACTCATTTTCTTTCGGGTTATGATTTCCAAATATTTTAACTTATTAAAAATACAAAATGTCCACGACGCACTCTTATTATTACTATCATTACATCGCATTTAGCCTGCGTATGTTTGACAAGCGACATGAGCTATTGCGCGGACAAATGCAACCTTATAATCGTACAAATAAGAGTGCGTCGCGGACATTTTGACCACCCCACCCCGCCGTTTGCTTATCGCCTGAATCGCCTAACTTTGGATAGGCAAGTCATCATAAGCATGTAAATAAATGAAATATATTTGATAAAATGTATATCCCTTCTTAGAATGATGTTTGGTAAACGAAAGAGGAGAGCTTCAGAACTACATACCTGGAATAGTCTTCATGGACTCGACTGCACATAGGCCTTTCAAGGTACCTATCAGCTCGCTGCCGCAAAGCCGTATATATCCCGGTGGTGGCGGTGGTAGCGGTGCAGTCACACAAACCACTACTAAGAGTATTACTAGTAGCTTCATTATCATTCTGATGTGAGGAATACGTAAAATGAATTAGTGTACTTCTGATTTTGGAGGTCCAACGGGTTCTAAAAAAGAGGTCGTACGGGCACCATTTTTATTAATTTTTATTTTGGAGGTCGTACGGGTACCAAAAAAGAGGTCGTGAGGGCACTTTTGAAAAAGGGTCCAAACTTGGAGGTCCTACGGGTACGTCGCCTATCTATAATAATAAAACGATAGTAAAGTCAAAACTGTACATTAAATATTTTTTGAAAAGAATACTTAGGGTGTGATGTACAATCGATACCGAAGCCAAAAATATAGTTTTTAGAATGCTGCCTCGTAAAAAGAGGTGACCACGAAATCGAAAAAAAATCCTCTCACTGCGGTCTATGGAGCGCAGAGTGGTCGGCAGTGAGAGATGATCGAATGCCACTACTCCCTTAAGATCTAGAAGCTACACCGCCCAAAAATAAACCTGTCATGTTTGGGCTAATTGATTTATCTGCTCATGTACTTACTAGGAAGCTTGTTTTTAAAGTCTTTTTTAAACTGCTAATTTTGAAAATATAATTTAAAATAAATGTTCGACTCATAAATTTTCGTTTCTCCTGATAACAATCCCAAAATCTTGACATTTTGAAATGTTATCCCGATATTTTAAGAATATTATATTATTATTTTTTTTTTCATTCAGTTCCTAGTAGGTACCAAACAAAATATATTTACAAAAATAATTGAAAAATATAAATTAAAAAGAAACAAACATAATAACAACTTTATCTTTAGTAACAAACTAATAAATGCAGTGATAAGTGCCGCGTACAAAGAACACATGAACAAAGTGTCTTCGCCTTAACAGAATCCAAGTACACATTACGCAACAATTGTGTGAAATTTATTTGCTTATTAGTCAGGCTAGATTGTAATACAAATAAATGATTAAATAAGTGCTTTTATAGTAATAAAAAAAATAATAACTTATTATTTTCTGATTTACAGTAAATGGAAATAAAAGATATTAAGTTTATAGTTCACGATTCACGAATGTAACAATAATGTCACACCCCACACTTACATAAACAATAATCACCAATTTAGAAAAAGACTGCAAAATAAAATCAAGCACAGCGTCTCAATACACACAGTACACTACACAGTACAAATTACAATGACAAGGAAAATAAGACGACATATTTACAACGATTTGACCAATGACCTACTACCGATAATACCACAGAACAAGATAATACCTTCCAAGAAATCCAGAAATTTAGACGTAGAGATAAAAAAATATAAAAAACAAGAGCTATCTCGCTAGTCGCACTATCTCGTTACCAATAGTACATGCTAACAATTTGAATGTACAGTCAGCGCCAAAGGGTGGTTAACAAATCCTAATTTATTGATCACCTTAGCTCTAAGACCTTTAATATAACAATAAACAAGACATATAAAACATAAGCTTTGTCCTCTGGAGACTATAAAACTACATATAAATTAAAGACTGACCTATGTATTCCAATGTAAAAAGGATTCGTAAATATTTTAGTGTTAATCGACTTTTGTCGCTGACTGTAGTTTTCTGTTCACCCTACTACTACTACTATAGATAACAACCCATTTATGTCCCACTGCTGGGTACGAGTCTTCTCTCCTCTAACGAGAGAGCTGAGAGGGTTTAGACCTTGATCCATGCTGGCATTAGGCCAGAGGACAAAGCTTATGTTTTATATGTTTTGTTTATTGTTATATTAAAGGTCTTAGAGCTAAGGTGATCAATAAATTAGGATTTGTTAACGAACCTTTGGCGCTGACTGTACATTCAAATTGTTAGCATGTACTATTGGTAACGAGATAGTGCGACTAGCGAGATAGCTCTTGTTTTTTATACATTTTTATCTCTACTTACGTCTAAATTTCTGGATTACTTGGAAGGTATTATCGGTAGTAGGTCATTGGTCAAACCGTTGTAAATATGTGGTCTTATTTTCCTTGTTAGGTATATTTTATTGTAAGTATACTGTGTAGTGTACTGTGTGTATTGAGACGCTGTGCTTGATTTTATATTGCAGTCTTTTTCTAAAGTGGTGATTATTGTTTATGTAAGTATGAGGTGTGACATTATTGTTACATTCGTGAATCGTGAACTATAAACTTATTATAAATAACTAGATAAAAAAAAAACTAAAAAAAAAACTAATAGTAACTCATGTTGGTAGGTATGTATACATGTATCCTATTTTACTGTAAATCAGAAAATAATTACTTTTTTTTTATTACCATAAAAGCACCTTATTTAATACCTTTTTTTGTATTACAATCTAGCCTGACTAATAAGCAAATAAATTTCACATAATAAAATTACTACGTATACATAAATCTAAGAATGTGTACTTGGTTTCTGTTAAAGTGAAGGCACTTTGTTCATGTTTTCTTTGTACGCGGCACTTATCACTGCATTTATTAGTTTGTTACTAAAGACAAAGTTGTTATTAGTTTAAAAAAGACTTTAAAAACAAGCTTCCTATTAAATACATGAGCAGATAAATCAATTAGCCCACATGACAGGTTTATTTTTGTGCGGTGTAGCTTCAAGATCTTAAGGTAGTAGTGGCATTCGATCTCTCACTGCCAACCACTCTGCGCTCCATAGACCGCAGTGAGAGGATTTTGTTTCGATTTCGTGGTCACCTCTTTTTACGAGGCAACATTCTAAAAACGATATTTTTGGCTTCGGTATCGATTGTACATCACACCCTAGGTATTCTTTTCAAAAAATATTTAATGTATAGTTTTGACTTTACTATCATTTTATTATTATAGATAGGCGACGTACCCGTAGGACCTCCAAGTTTGGACCCTTTTTCAAAAGTGCCCTTACGACCTCTTTTTTGGTACCCGTACGACCTCCAAAATAAAAATTAATAACAAAAATACCCGTACGACCTCTTTTTTAGAACCCGTTGGACCTCCAAAATCAGAAGTACACTAATTCATTTTACGTATTCCTCAGATCAGAAAGATAATGAAGCTACTAGTAATACTCTTAGTAGTGGTTTGTGTGACTGCACCGCTACCACCGCCACCACCGGGATATATACGGTTTTGCGGCAGCGAGCTGGCCTTGAAAATTCTATGTGCAGCCGAGTCCATGAAGATTCCATGTAGTATGTGTTCTGAAGCTCTCCTCTTTCGTTCACCATACATCATTCTAAGAAGGGATATACATTTTATCAAATATTTTTCGTCTATTAACATGCTTATGATGACTTGCCTATCCAAAGTTAGGCGATTCAGTCGATAAGCAAATATATTATTTACTAGCTGTTGCCCGCGGCTCCGCTCGCGTGGAAGTCGCTTATTGCATCCACTCCCACTCCTGCTCCCACTCCTGCTCCAGTTCCTACTTCCACTCCCAGTCCCACTCCCACTCCCACCCCCGCTCCCGCTCCCACTCACACTCCCACTCCCACCCCCACGCACACTCCCACTCCCACTGCCACGCACACTCCCACTCCCACCCCCGCTCTGCTTCCACTCACACTTCCACTCACACTTCCACCCCACCCTCACTCACACTCCCACCCCCACGCACACTCCCACTCCTAATCCCACGCACACTTCCACTCCCACGCACACTACCACTCCCACGCACACTCCCACTCCCACTCCCACTCACACTCCCACCCCTGCTCCCACTCCCACTCCCACCCCCACCCCCACTCCCACTCAAATCAAAATCCCTAAAAACTAATAACACCACTATCCACTAATCTTACTTGAACCCCACTCATAAATTAACCTACTCATAAAAAACATAATTTCATCTAAATAATTGATTGATTTATTTATTTATTTAATATTTATGCACACACAATGTTAATTAGTAAAGAAAATGGAAGGTGGAAAGAATAGTACAATTATTATATTACTACGATGAATCCTTCTAGGCAAGCGTGATTCATCGTAGACCACATCGTCACTTACCATCAGTTGAGATTGAGGTCAAACGTAAGCCTATCATGAATAAGAAAAAAAAAATCACAATTTAATTTGTATGTGATGTGGTTCATATGATTATAATATTGTACGTCTTATCAGACATGCTACGGTCGACAGTACCATAAGCTATTCATGTGCTACGGTGATACTTTTTTATAATTGACAACATCTTCTATCTACCTGTGACCTTTAAATGAATTTTGGATTTTGAATTTTGAACTGTGGGTGACGTAACCTACGACAAACTTATTATTTGCGGTTGGTACAGTAATCGGGTCTAGGAATTGAGCCGCAAAATTAAATTTGTCTTTTATTGTATGTACTTTTCCGGGATAAAAAGTATCCAGTGTGCTGCCCAGGATATTGAAGAATAATTATACCAAGTTTCATCGTAATCGAACCGGTAGTTTTTGCGTGATGCCTGAACAAACAGACAGACAGACAGACAGACAGACAGACAGACAGACAGACAGACAGACAGACAAAAATTTTTTTAATCACATATTTGGGATCGGTGTCAGTCTAGTAACACCCCCTGCTATTTTTTATTTTTTTATTTTCAATGTACAGAATTTTCACTTCTACAGATTTATTATAAGTATAGATAATAGGTATATGGTTGTATAATTACAGATCGATATAGTTAACTACATCGATCTTCTAACGTGTTCTTTGTCTTACAGATCATGATAGATCAGATCGGCAGTTTGAAACCCGGATGATTCAGGTCTTGACAAGGTCAATAACTGAAGACTGCTGCATCAACTACTGTAATATCGATCACCTCCTTAGCTACTGTTCGTTTACAGATATATATTACAATTTCAATTTCTTTATTTCTCAAAATAGTGCAACGTAATTACATCTTTTTGACGTTAATAAATAAGTAATTATTGATTTCATAAATTATGATGCATTCTTATTGCTTTTTATTTGTTTACAGTATTTTTTACTAGGTGGTACAGTTTGATGGCACAAATTTGCCTCAAATTGGGCCGGGTAGGTACCACCGTGCACCATGCGAAAAACCCTCCATAGTAACCCAACCTCGGTTGGGTTGCGTTCAGGGTTCAGCAGGTGCATAGCCGGGGCTTGAGGTGATGGTTGTTGCAGCACTAGTGCGACCAGTGGGTATTGGTGTAGTCTATGGCGTGGGGCTTCATGGCGTGGGTCGACCCATCGGACAGGGAGACCCGTAGAAACGGTGGTGCCGCTGGCCGCCCGCGGCATAGTACAGGGGCCCAACTAGGGCTAACCACCTCGGAAGGCTGCCCCACCAGGTCGTGCATAATCCCGATATATATGAAGAAAATTTAGGTATATCCTATCTAACTAATATTAGAAGAGTGAATGTTTGTTAAGATGTTTGGATGTTTGTTAACCACGTTCAAACGGATCTGGCTGAAAATTACCTATTATTTATTAATCTCTATCACTCACTTTTATCCCGGGAATAACAACTCATAACTTCCACACCGGTGGAGCCGCGGACAATAACTAGCACTTAAAAAAAAGTTATGCAAAAATAAGAATAATCACTTTAAGTCTTAGTCAATCAAACTTAATCACAAAAATAATTTGATGAGGCTGACGGCCTCGACGGAGTTGAGGGCCGCCACTGTAGCACTATCGGTGTATGTAGTTTATCATCAGGCGGGGTGAAGTCATCATTAAGTACTAAATAAAAAAAGTAAAATATAATTGTCTAAAAACACATGCCATCTCCATAGCTGTCGATGTTCCAATCGCATCTGGCCGACTATCGTTCAATCGTTCATTTTCTATCTGAAGTCCGGCAGACAGTAAAACAAAAGGAGAACCGCCGGTAACTATTATCTTTGTATGTACGGAATATATGTTGATATTATTATATTCAGTAACTACGTATAATGGACACCGTGATTCAAACACTCGAGGGGGCCATCTCGAACTGCACATGAGTTTAGGTCTATCGGGGTCAAAGTCAAAGTCAAAGTCAAAGTCAAAGTCAAAGTCAAAGTCAAAGTCAAAGTCAAAGTAAAAGTCAAAAATCATTTATTCTGTACATTAGACAGCACTTACAAAACGTCAAAATTAAAATTAAAAATATTTATAACTAGACAAGCAAGTGACCACCGGTTCGAAACGCTGCCCAAATGTACTCTGGCATTTGAAGACCTGATACGGCGTAAGGTTTCAGGTTTGTGCCTTACACGAGGTTAAGTACCAATATGCTGTATTCGTGTAGCCTTCCTCATTTTTTGCTAGAGTAATTTAGGGTGGAGAGGGTTTAGACATTAATCCACACACGCTCGCTGGCCTAATGTGGGTTGGTGGATCGCACATGTTCTTAGAATTTCTTCTAGGACATGTGGGTTTCCTCACGATGTTTTTCCGTCAGCAGACGGTAAATCATGTGATTAGCACACAGTGAAATACAAAGTGAAATTCACGTTGGTACTCTCCGGCCGGATTCGAACTCAATACCTCTGAGAAGACCTTATCCATTCAGCTACCATCGCTAGTATGTGACCATTTTATTATTCCCATTAAATTCTTATCGACTAAGTAACCTTCATGGGACCTTTTTATTGAACTTTACACAATCGAATCCACCACCATTGATTCTGCGAACATCGTGAAGGACACCTATAGGACTAACTGGCGGCACGCTTGCCACAGAGCAGGAACATTTAAGGTTCAAAATTCCATGATTTAATTACTAGTACAATTGGAGACTCTAATACGATGCTTGCAACCCAAGTTTATGTCACCTGTTAGTTGGTACAGCTGCTGATTTAATGGACACAGCTTTAGTGCAGGCTGTCCTGTCGTGGTTAGATGTCAGTCGCTCCCATAAAAGTCATCTAAGGCCGATCAAACGGAGGAAAGAAATAAAAAGACACTACCTATTTTGTTCAAAATCAAATTTTGATTTTTTCCAGCGTTTAGACAGACGATTCTTTATTTTGTTGCACACCAAAATTAATATATATAATATGATATTAATTTATGATAAATGATGTGTGATTGTATGATGAATGATGCTTTATGTATGATGTATGAGGCGTTTCTTACACTGGGTAACCATTTTATATGTCGATATTTATATATAATGAATTCCTGTTTCCATCGGTAACACCATTATTGGCGAACGACTACCAATTTCAACCATCGTTTTTTAAATTTTGACGCTCCTGGTGTTGCACACGTCCATAGGCCACGGTGACCGCTTACTATCAGGTGGACTGTTTGCTTGTCTGTCACCTAAGTGGTATAATAAAACCAGACTACTGAAAAGACCGAAAAAAGTTTGATAGCAGGCGGTACTTATTAAATTTCTTTCGGTTTACGATTGGCGAATGGGTACCCAAGTAGCAGCGTCAGGGCAATGCCCCAAGCAGCAGGGTCCTCCAAGTGAGAGGTGCAGCCGTCTCTGTTACCCGGGTGCACCGTGTGGAGGTACCAGCCCACAAATTCTTTAACAGTTGTTAACCAACTGCGTATTTCTCAGCTGTGGTTATAATAAGCTCACTTGTATAAGCTTTATATGTACCTTTGTGCATCCCATTAGTGAAGTCAATAAACAACAGTCAATATCGCTAATTGTGTTCGGGTGAATTTTGCAGGTCTGCGGCTACGCGGGGTTGTGTTCCAAGCATGTTTGTGTTACACATGTTTATTTGAAACTCGTGTTTAGATTGTGGAAGGTGCTTTGACTTTCAATTATAATATTCCATAGTTCCATAGAAAAGTGGCGAAATGTGGGCGCTAGCACCTCTGCCTACCCCTTCGGGGATATATGCGTGAGTTTATGTTATGTTATGTTATGTTAAGTTCCATAGAGACGGTATTGTTTAGGAATAGTCTGATTTCCTTCTATAGCCCCGGGTCCTTTAAGTAAGGCGTGAGGAAACATTTGATGAGGCCGTCAAGCTGAGGGCCACCACTGTAGCACTATCGGTGTATGTAGTAGTGACTCCCGATCCTTAGACTTTACCTTTAGATTTATATCAAGCGAGGTGAAGTCAGTCAAGACGTGTCCAATAAAAAAAAAAGAGGTGTTGTGTTCTCAGTGGTAAGTAGGGTAGCCAGAGCTCTCTGGAGGCATTTTGTGCTGTCAACGGGGAAACCAAAGTTTCCTGGGATGTTAGCATAGAAACTCTCTCAACACCCATCTCTAATCCCCCTACCCTCCAGGGTCGGCAGTGCGAGTGTAATGTCCCTGGTGTTGCACACGACCATAGGCCACGGTGACCGCTTCCCATCAGGTGGGATAAAAAGGTTTTAAAAGTTAAACTAAAGCTTTTATAACATTATAACAGTTGTCTGGAAGAAATCGCAGTCAGCCGAAACCACATATTGTACATAACTTTCATGTATTATCCATAAAGTTATAAAACATATGGGCGGAACGCGTTGAAGACCACATTTGTGAGACAGTTTGGTGTCACGAAAATGGTGGCAGCTAACCATGATTAAGTGAATTCTGAGTTGCAATGTGTTATCTGACGGCCTCTGTGGCGTAGCGGTAGTGCATGCGACTGCTACGCAGGAGGCGCAGGTTCGATTCCCGCTCAGTGCAAATATTTGTATGCATGAATATGTCTATTTGCATTGGTCTGGGTGTTTCTATGTATAATAAGTATGTATTTACAAAAAAAAAGTATATAAGCATGTTTATCAGCATTCTAGAACCCATAACACAAGCTAGTTAAACTATGCTTACTTTGGGTCTAGAGGGCGCTGTGTAGAATGTCGTAGAATATTTATTTATTATTTATTTATTTATTATTTTTTATCCAAATTTGCCGTCATTACAGTTTTTACGAGTACACTATTTTATTACACTTCACGCGGGTGAAGTCGCGAGCGCAGCTTTTAGATTTATAAAAAAGATAAAAAGAAAATCCTTGCACTTTAGTAGGTATCTGTTTTCTTTCTGCTTCATCTGTTTTAGAAAATATTTTATTTCATTGTCAGGGTCTTATATGTGATTTTGAATAAAATTTTAAGACCGATAAAATAGAAAAAATAATGTTCTTTCAAGTATTTTAACGCTTACTTTACGACAAGTTTTCTTAGAAGTTTGAACAGAATCCATGTGGTAGTAAAATATCTACACATTTTACTACCACATAATTTTTTTTTTTTATGTCGGTCACGTCAACATGACTTCACCTCGCCGATGGTAAGCTGAGGCAAAGTCTCTAGAATGGGAGTCACCATTGCAAACACCGATAGTGCCAAAATGGTGGCTCTCAGCTTGACGGCCTCATCAAATGCTTTTTCACGCCCCGCTTAAAGGACCCGGAACCGTATGAGGAAGGAAACACGTGAGCTGGTAAAGAATTCCAGGTTTTGATGGTGCGGCAAAGGAAAGAGGCTAAAGAAAATTCTATACCTACGTGCATTCGCACTCAGAAGTAAGAGAACACAACAAATTTTAAAACTATCATTGCATTCAAATGAATAAATAAATAAATAAATAAGTGTTGCTGGTTCGAATCCTGGCCATTACCAAGTTGAACGTACTCCTAAGACAATCAATTTAGCTTAGTCGTAAGGGTTGGCGGGAATACTAGTAATTTCAATTACCTGCTAATATTTTTTTGCTATAACCGTGCTCCCTTAACGTGTTCCAACGCATAAAAATAGCGCTTAGCATTTAACGATTTCTATAAGAACCAAGCACTTACTCCTCCAATAAATTAAATTATCTAAACTAAATATAACTTAGACATTAACTCGTTATAAAAATTCGTATCGTACCTTCACGAATAGAATTATTCATGAACACTTGAACACTTTAATATTATTCCAACGGTTCATAAAACTCTAATAAATTTTCAAGATTTTCACACTTATAGAATGTAGAAACCTACGAATGTAAATTGTCTTCGAACAATAAAAATGTTCAATTGACTTTCGAAAATTTGGAACCCAGTAACTCTAAACCTTTGTACTGACACCGTAAGACATATACAGACGACTAGCTGTCCCCTGTGGCTTTGTTCGTTACATACTTCGCCCTCATAGAACTTTTTAGCCCTTTTATGCCCGTAATTTATTAATTTTCCAATAATTTATGGACATTTTTCTTCCTTCTTTTTTTTATGTCAGTCATGTCAACATGACTTCACCTCGCCTGATGGTAAGCTGAGGCAAAGTCTCTGGAATGGGAGTCACCATGTGCAAAAACCGATAGTGCCACAATGGTGGCTCTTAGCTTGACGGCCTCATCAAATGCTGCAAACACGTGAGCAGGTAAAGAATGCCAGGTTTTGATGGTGCGGCAAAGTAAAGAGGCTCCCTAATCCCTTCCTCTAACTCCCCCCCCTTCAAACTCCTCAACACCACTCCCCTCCATGGTCTGCAACGCGAGTGTGACACCTGATGTTACATACGTCTATAGGCCACGGTAACCGCTTCCCATCAGTTGGGCCGTGTACTTGTCAGCCACCTATGTCATATAAAAAAAAAGATTATTATAAGTACGTGAACAATATAAATTTTAGAAAAACAAGATACAATACTTCCTTGAAAAGTATCACTTGACGCAAATCAGGCAAAGTTACACACCATTACGGATCAAACAAGCTGTCAAGATAAATAACGATGAACAGGATATTTGTACCCGAAAATGAAAGAGAAGAATCACAAATCCTCATAATAATGTCTCGATCGTCTAAAAATAAACCGGTAACAGTATTCCCAAGGTAAGCAACACTAAGGGCTCGCCATAAAACACCCTAAATCTTGCCAAGGTGAATTATTGATGAAAATGGACACATTGGATGCCCTTTAGGGATATAACTTAAGATACAATGGTACTTGAGATGAATCTAAGGTAACAATAAGTGAGTAAAGAAAGGACTGTGCCTTATTCCGCAATAATCATACAGTATTGTAAAGTACCTGTGTAATTACTTAGTACTAATTTATTTAATTTTGTTGGAATAACTAACAGTTTTAATAACTATATACAGTTCAAATTACTACAGACGTTTTTCTATTTTCACATACTTAATAGTTTTGTATAAAATTGAACCACATAAAAAAAAGTTTCAAATAAAAATAGCACATATAAAGTGAAATTCACATTGGTATTGTCCGGCCGGATTCGAACTCGATACCTCTAAATAGAGGCCGCGTAATATTAGTTTAGATAGATCTACTATCTCAATGAACAATTTAACTCTGATGCCTTAAAACTTCAGAACAACACCAGTTCCTAACTTTAACAAAGATCTTATTTGTCTTGTTACCCACACAGTAAACGATAACATCATTAATCGGTTATAAGGCGCACAACGCCCAATTCGCAAAACGTCCAGTTTGCAAATTGTCGGATTTGCTAATTATCCGATTCTCAAATAAGGTTTCTTTTTGTTCCCTTCACTATCCTGCGATCAGTCGTGTTGACTATAAGCAGATGTGATAAAATATTGGAGGTTTGTAGAGTGCTATTCCCAGTGGAGCTCCTCGATCATAGTCAGCTTTCTATTTTATATTTCTATTCTATTCTATTCTATTCTTAAAGTGACTATACGTCAAAGATGTCGCACCGTTTCTTCAGTCGGCGAATGTGTTCAGGAATGGTCAGTTGCCCTGCCAGCTGATTGGGGTGTACTTGAAGTCGTGATCTGTACCTGTCAGTGTGGCACATGATCACATCTTTGATCATTGGCATGTTGAGAATTTTGTGGATTTCTTTGGTTTTGATGAACCATGTTGCATTTGAGATATTTTGCGCCCATTTCCCAAATTACTTATGTACGTTCTCTGTTTTCGGTCACAACGAAACTTAATCTCAAAAGCAATTTATGTTTTCCTAAAATTATTCTTTACTTCCATTTTTCTTAATAACAGAATAATTTTATTATTGTATATTCTAGAACTGTAAACAAATAATAAACTCAGCAAAAATGATTCAGTTTGTAATTGTATTGTATAAGATGAAAGAACTTAGGTGAGATTCGTTTTAATTAAAACTTTTATTTGCATATTAATAACAACTGCGCAACTTCCATCGTTGGACATTATTTAAATGAGAAATAAAATGGGAAGACGATGTTGTCATTATGTTCTTCTAGGGTTCCTCAATGAAATTTTGCTAACAGTAGGTACTGTATTACCAGGGCTTATGGAATGTTACACAGGCTCACTTACCCCTAACCAAAATGAGAAATTATAAGCCATATACTTCAGAAATGAATCTCTTAACCAAAAAATGTACTGATGAACCTTTAATAGTTTAAAAAATCTATCCAGCAACACTGCACATGATGAAGTAGACGAGAGAAAAAAAACATCTGAATGTTTGTAAAAAAATTTTTTCGAGATTTTAACACATTTGCACACATAACAATTACTGCCCACATTATATTTCAGACATAAACTTTAACAATTGTGAGGAGTAACCAAGTCTTAAATTATATTGATTCAGATAACCACAAAGAGGCAAACAAATTGATGAGCGATTGCGCCCTTTGCGAGTCGTGGAGAGGACTTTTACGTGTATAGATCGCGAATAGCATATAACAAAGTGGGGTTCCACCATGAAATTAATATATGCGGGGTGTGACATTGTGTGTGTTATTATAATTTCATTTTGTTATAATGGGAGTTGTTTTGTCGTCTCTTGATTAATTTTCTTGATTGGTTTGAGATGGTTTTAAACATCAAGGAGATGCTAATAACACAATAAGACGGGAACCTAAGCTTAGGATAATTTCCTTACAATAAACAACCAAATTCGTTCAGGGGCTTAAGTAAAAAACATCTAAACAATTCTTCACAAACGTACAAAATCATTATAATATATGGTGGCACCATACTTCACTATTTGTTATTCGCCTTGTTGACTCGCATACGACGAAGTGTGGTGGCTAAGTCGGCTATATTTGCTCTATTCGCATCCATAACACATAACAGCGAACAGCAAATACGTCCACTTGACCACTGTCCACTTGGGTGGGATTAATAGATTTGTTTCTTTCAAAGGAGATGTTTCATTTTGGGTCCGCTATTAGTACACAATACAGAAAAAAATAAAAAATAATACCGGTTATTGGCAAAAATACAATTATATTTATTCGCCTCCGAAATTTAAGGCCATAAATTAATAAAATATGAGTACATTTTTATAGTTTTAGTCCGCCATGTTTGTTGTGTCGCAATAAAGTATTTATTTAGTTAGATTCCGCCCATAATACGAGGCAATATTATAAGTATTGAATAGTGAAAAAGGAAAACTACATTGCTTAGCTATTTTTCTAAGTAGTGTAAAATTATCGGGCCCAAGATCCATACATTTGTGAAACATCTCCTTTAAGATAAAATGTAGTGTGACGTGGATACACGTGGAGTGTACACTGTGTTCCATGTATGTAATCTGTTGTAATCAGCCATAATCAGCCAAGCTCAAACGACCTCTTTTCAATATAATTATGTTTCCCGCCACTCATTCCGTACGCTTTCCTTATTTTTGCTATACGAGTATGTCACTAGTTCAATGACCTCTATAGGCTAAAAGGTCGTGGTACAGATATGTCTTCGTCCAATTGGATGTAGGTCTGAATTTTTTTGCGCGGCAAACTATTACTTTTTCCAAAATAGGCCTAATGATATCATCTATCTGCTAATATAAATACTGTCAAGTTGGCTCAGCCCTTTCGGAGTATAACCGTAACAAACCATTTACTTGATTCTTTGGTCTGCTCACTCTTTCTACTGCTACTACGGCATCGAAGATCTTGATTGGACTCAATATCTATTGATGGCTATGATACATACAAAGGATTATGGAGGTAGGACACGATGGTATATCCCGTCCGAACTGAGCAGTCCAACTGGGGTAGTACGTTCGCTCTACAGAAGACCGCAGCCATAATAACCATCTTGTTGTGTTCCAAGCGGTAAGTAGGGTAGCCAGAGAGTAGTCTCACCCCTCTCCTTCTCCCATTTCCCCTCCTCAACCCCCGTCCATGTTTGCCGTGTACTTGTCTGCCACTTAAGTTGTATAAAAAAGCTAATCCCGTTACACCTTAATTTAATATTTTTTTAATTACTTGAAACAATTTATGTAACAGAAACTGTAATAGTCTAATTGAATAAAACGTTGCTACGCCGTAGCTCCGTAGGGCGTAGGCCCTACAGCTACGGATATTATTTCCTTCTTTACTTTGTTTCATTTGATCAGTGGCAGGGTTTCCGTTTACTTAAGAAATGAATGGTACTACGAGGTAATTTGCGAGTAAACAAGTCGGGTAATTATTTACCAACAAATTCTGGGCTAGCTTTAGTAATAATATTTTCTATTATGAAGGTAGCAAACGAGTATATGGAACCCCCTGAAATACTTGAAAGAGATGTTATAGAAAGGTATTGAAGCGTATTCCCCCCTCCAAGATCTACCTACAAGCTGGTAATCTGCTGTTTATTGGTTGAGGCGTTCCTCTCATGGTTTTAGGGTCAGATGTTAGTCGTTCCCGTAAAAGCCAAGATAAACTAGATATTGAAAAAAGGACATACTCGGTCAGTGAAAATTCGCTAATTACCCATCCAATTTTTGTTTTTATAAGGTTTAGGATCACTTACTGAGTCTACAAAAACAAAATCCTGTCATATTCCGGTGGAGCTTCAGGCGTCATTTTGAAACAAAGTTTTTGCCCATAATTTCGGCAACAATGCACTTTACGGCAAAAGTCATAGAGATTTAAATAAGCCATGAATCGTAAGCGTTAAGTTTTTTTAATTGCAGGAAACAAAATATGAGAGATTTAATTCTCTACAATAATTCGCCATAAATTAAATCTGAGTCTTGTCATACTAAAGCTACAAAATCAAACAAAAGTACAACCTTGAACAAAAAGAATACCTCAATAGTTTCACATATCATCCACTATAACTAGACCTGTTCATTCTCTGTATAAATCACTAGTCCCTTATATTTTAATTGTGCTGTGAGTGGGCTGAGAGTTCAAATACATTTGGACGGTTTTTCCATTGTCGGTTGTGTGGTAATCGGAGACTTACACTCCGTTAATAAGCGATCAATTAAGCGAGAAACGTGGCCGACTCACGTGTGGGGTAGGATTACTTTTGGGAGAAATGTCATAGGTAACATTTAGTGGTAAAATAAAACTCGGTGACATTGAGGTGATTTTCCGTTTGAAATATTTTTTTTTTATTGGTCATGCCAATATGACTGCACGTTAAGTCTCAGAGATGGAGAGATCTCACTATTAACTAACATCGCTAGTGTTACAATGGTGGCCCTCAACTTGATAGCCTTATCAAATGCTTTTTCATGCCCCAATTAAAGGACCTGGGAATGTAGGAGGAAGGAAACAAGTGCGGTCACCGGGTCCATGGCGAGGTACCCCGTGATGGTAAGTGGGACTTGCGACCAAGAAGTAGGTTTAAGGCGGCCATCCTGCGACGCGTCAGCGCTCACCTCCACTGTCAGTAGGGTTCCCCCTCTACCTATCCAGTTTTGGTACGATCATATCAATGCAATGGATATTCAAATCATACCCATATTCAAAATAACGAAAATTAAGGTCAAACCAATGGTTCTTCTTTCAAAATTTTAAATCAAACTGAAATTTGACTCACGTCTCAACAATTTGTCTTAGATATTCAACATTATACATACATCTTACTATTATTCATGTCCAAATCTTCAGACTGCTGATAAAAAAGAAATTTGACAAGCACTTCAATCATAGAATAACTGTTTTATTGACTACACGTCTTGAGTAAATTGGCAAACGTGTGTTATCGTACCACATCATCACTTACCACCAGGTGAGACAGAGGTCAAACGTCTAAAAACAATAAATTAAAAAAAAGCTCATACACAGCCACGCAAGCAGTTCTCAAGCAGCTAAGCTAGCAGTCGTGAGTCGAATCCATTAGTTAATAATATAATCTATACACTGAAAATAAATGGAGTTTAGATTAGATTATTGCGCAGTATATGTGGAATGGTAGACCAAGCTACCGACGACGCATTAATCAACCTTTCGTATATTGGCCTTAAAGGTTTTTTTTTTATATCGGTGACGTCAATATGACTTCACCTCGCCTGATGGTAAGCTAAGGGTGACGTCTCAGGAAGGGTCCCCATTACATACACCCACAGTGTCACAATGGTGGCCCTCAACTTGACGGCCTCATCAAATGCTTTTTCACGCCCTGCTTAAAGGACCCGGGACTGTAGGAGAAAGGAAACACGTGAGCTGGTAAAGAATTCCATGTCTTTATGGTGCGGCATAGGAAAGAAGCACCGAACCGCTAAGTCCTTGATGGAATTGTTTGCACGGTATGATGGTGATATCGCAGCCTTGCACGTGCTGTTCTGTATAGGACAGGAGAGGTTGACTACAAATGATCTCTCTAGTGAAGTAAATTAGTTAGTAGCTGTATTTGTACTGAAGTGTCAACTATACCGAAGATGCGTATATTGGAGCCTCCTAAAATAGATGCTAAATCATTATGTCGAGAGCACGTATGTAAAGAAAACATGATTCGATCTTTCCCACTATTTTTAGGATGGGCTCTTGCAGATTTTGAGGGGTATTAGCGTGAAAAGATTTATGTAGTAAACTGAATAGAAAAAAATGAAATAAAACAGGAAAATTTTTGGATTAAGGATTCAATCTTTGTCGGCTGTTCACCTTACACCGTGTGCGGTTTTAGTCGGTTCAAGTCCGACATAAACTGCACTCACTTGGTAGGGGGGAGGAGGGGGGATTTCCACATGAAAAAGAGTTTTCAATCTTTGGGATATGAGTCAAACTCCCAGTAATGGTAAACCAGTAAAATTAAGTTAACAAAGAGCCTGGACGCCATGTTTTATCTGTATTTTTACATATTTTTAACAAAAAGGATCTACGCCGAAGGCTATTCAGAGCAACTTCATGGTTTATATCTTACCCACGCAGCGAAATAATAACAAAAGACATAATATAACCTGCCTAAACTCCGAAATTGGTAAAATATTTTTACTCAATTAATATTTGTTACTCAATCAAGGTCAAATTGACGCTGAAAGTTTCTGGCTAAAAATTTCTACAGGGTTTGATTTATAGGCTGGAATAACACCTTATTTTAACTTGTTTATTAGTTTGTTGGAAAGTTTTATGACAGCGGACGAAGCGCGTGAAGTATAGGACCTTAGTAAGGACAGAAGACTGTTGTCTCTGCCTACCACGAACGGAATAAGGAGTGAGTATATGTATGCTAGTTTGTTAGTATAATAGTATGCTAAACAGATAAATCTTGGCAGTCTAATTAGAACCTCTTTCTGATGTCAGATTGAACTCAAATTTCGTATACTTGCGTGTCTTTGGTGACAATACGATAATATGGTACTACGGAACTGGTCTGATGATGGAGTTGGAAGGTGTCCATAGGAACTTATGAACTAAACTTAATCCATAGAATATTTTTGATATAATTTAAATTGATGCGCTCAATGTTTCTAAAAGGTATGCTATAAAAAATTGACGTTTGTTTATAAAATACAGTTTGAAATTAGTAATCAAATTCTATTAAGTGTCACCGAAAGGCGCTTCTGTGTAGCATTAGTTAAAAGGTTTCTGAAGTAAGTTAATTTACCAATGTTGTCTTAGATAATGGACGGTTGAAAATCTATAATCTGAAACCGTGATGTTATTACGAAACTTTAACTTTATTAAATTGGTTTGGTATTTAGTGTCAAATAGTAAACCACACTATTTCTTAACCACATTATTACGGACGGGTACTCTAAGTGGACTACTCCGAATTTACTACTTTTATTAATTAATCTGTGGTAAACAGTGTTGGCGGTTAATTTACGTGTAATAAATAAGTATGTAATTATTATCTATACTAATTTATACTAATATTATAAAGAGGTACCTAAAGTCTGTTTTTTGTATATTTGTTAAATTGTAAGGGATAATCTCGGTATCTACTGAACCGATTTTAAAAATTCTTTCACCAATGGAAAGCCACGTCATTCGTGAGTGTCATAGGCTATATATTTTGTTGTAAAACTGGAATTTACGCCCGGGCGAAGCCGGGTCCTGGGTCGCTAGTATGTAATAATTTGTCACTGTTCTGTTTACCAAAATAAATGAAAAAAAAAACTAAAGCCTATTCAGACCTAAGCTACGCTACCGTCTGCGATAGAGAAATCCGAGTGGTTATGTGGTATTTGGTGGTATTACTACTGTTGCAAGAAGGAGCCTCCCCGCGGCGCAACTGGAAGCAGCTAGACTCGGTAACGCAGAGTCTAGGCTGACCAATCCTCTCACCACAATGGCTCAGTCATCTTCTGATGGCCACTCTATGACCACGGCAAAGAATCCCAAAGGCCCTTTTCAGGGCCAAAACAACTTGCTTCACGACTTTGATGTCTCCAGGCCTGCTTTGGTCGTTGTCTCCATCAATATAGAGGGGTTTTCCCGGGATAAGTCGATGGTTCTAGCAGACTTGTGTCAAAGTATGCAATGCAATATTCTATGCGTCCAAGAAACCCACAGGGATTTGCATCAGCCAAGACCTGAAATATCAGGCATGACACTCGTCGCTGAGATTCCCCATGCGAAACATGGTAGCGCAGTGTTCGCCAGCACATCTATGTCAATACAATCGACGGCTTGCAGCTCGGATAATGAGGTGGAAATTATAACGGTCGACACAGGTAACTGCACAATAACTTCGATTTACAAACCTCCAAACAAACCTTTTCGCTTCACCGCAACAACCAACTTCAATAATCACCCTATCAAAATTGTGCTTGGCGATTTTAATAGTCATAGCCTGGCCTGGGGATATGCAACTACAAACCCTGACGGAGTTGCGGTGGAGGAATGGGCAGAGGCTAATAATCTGACACTCATACACAACGCTAAGCTCCCTGCGTCCTTCAACAGCCGAAGATGGCGGCGAGGTTATAACCCTGATTTAATTTTTTCCAGCAATAACATCGACTCTCTCTGTGAAAAAACTGTTGGCGCACCCATTCCATACACTCAACACCGACCAATTGCTTGCCTGATTCGGGCAGCTGTCAGACCCATTACTGTACCATTCAGACGACGTTTTAACTTTACCAAAGCAAACTGGCACCTTTTCGCAAAACATCTCGATATGAAACTCAGTAAGTTAGATCCCACTCCAAATAATTATGACCTATTTGTCGATTTTGTTCGGGAGTCCTCTCGCAAACACATCCCCCGAGGTTGCCGAAGGCTTTATGTACTAGGTCTAGGCAATGACTCCTCGAGGCTGCTAAGTTATTATCAGTCTCTATATGAGAAGGACCCATTCTCCGAGGCAACTCTAGCGGCTGGCGAGGAGCTGATGCGTGCAGTAGGTGAGGGTCGTAAACAGTGCTGGATAAGGCTCGTCAACAATGTAGATATGACTCACAACTCCAAAAAAGCTTGGCAAACTATCAGAAAACTCACAGGTGATCCACCAACAGCTACCAATCCTGGTTTAGTCACCGCTAACCAAGTTGCCCACCAGCTGGTACTCAACGGGAAGGCCCCACACCGATTACCAAGATCCAAAATCCCTCGAGAAACTGCAGGCAACACGGACGCTATCAGTAGACCACTTGACCTGGCTGACATCGCTCAGGGCATCAAGTCATTAAAATGTGGCAAGGCTGCTGGTATGGATGACATTACAGTTGAACAAATCAAGCACCTGGGACCTGTGGCAGTGTCTTGGCTTTTGGCTATGTTCAACTCGTGCCTCAGTGATCTAAAGATCCCAAAATTGTGGCGACGAGCTAAGGTCATAGCAATTCCTAAGCCTGGTAAGGACCCAGGGGACCCAAAAAGCTACCGTCCGATTTCACTGTTATGCCACTCATTTAAACTGTTTGAGAGGTTGCTGCTGAACCGCCTCACACCTGTGTTAGAAACAATGATTATACCGGAACAAGCCGGATTTCGGCCCGGGAAGTCATGTACTAGTCAAACCCTAAACCTCGTCCAACACATCGAAGATGGCTTCGAAACCAAAAATGTTACCGGAGTCGTATTTGTGGATCTCACAGCTGCGTACGACACGGTAAACATTAGGAAGCTATTAACGAAGGTTCACGAGGTAACGAAGGACTCGGGTTTCGTAAACATCTTGAAAGAAATTCTAAATAACCGACGGTTTCAAATGCACCTAAACTCCTCGAAAAGCAGATGGCGCATCCAAAAGAACGGCCTCCCATAGGGAAGTGTACTGGCTCCTGCTTTATTTAATCTGTACACAAATGACCAGCCGAAAACACCTGGCACCCAGCGCTTTGTCTATGCGGATGACCTTGCTCTCACTGCCCAGGCGCGTAGCTTCGAAGATGTTGAAATATCGCTCACAACCGCATTGAATGCACTTGGTGATTACTACATCGACAACGCCTTACGACCAAACCCATCGAAAACTCAATCGTGTGCGTTTCACCTCCGCAATCATGAAGCGACTAGAACTCTGAAGCTGTCATGGCAGGGTATCAACATTGAGCACTGTCCAAATCCGCGTTACCTTGGTGTAACCCTAGACAGAGCGCTGACTTACCGAAGTCATTGCTTCAACACGAAGCTAAAAATAGGAACCAGGAATAACCAGCTGAGGCGTCTCGCTTCGTCTTCTTGGGGTGCATCTCCTCATGTTCTCCGCACAACCGGACTTTCCTTGTCCTTCTCCGTGGGAGAGTACGCGTGCCCAGTGTGGCACCGTTCCGCCCACGCAAAGGAGGTCAATGCGGCCTTAAATGACACGTGCAGGATAATTACGGGCTGCCTTAAACCTACCCCACTTAATCTTCTGTATCCTCTGGCAGGCATAGCCCCACCAGAAGTCCGACGAGACATAGCTTGTGCAGTGGAGAAACATAAACAACAAACAGACTCTCGACACCCAATGCACAACCACGAAATGCCTCCTGTTCGTTTAAAAAGTCGCCAAAGCTTCTTAAGAGCGACCCATACCATAGACAGCGCCCCGCAGCGGGCAAGAGAGCAAGTGTGGGCCGACAAACATCCAGTTCCGGTAGGTTTTATCACACCTAAAGAAAATCTGCCACCTGGACACCACCTCCAGTGGCCAACTTGGAAGTCATTGAATCGCCTGCGGTCCCAGGTTGGCCGCTGTAAGGAAAACATGGCAAAGTGGGGCTACACTGACCAGTCGCGAGTGTCCTGCGACTGCGGTGCCCCATGCCAGTCCATGTCGCACTTGCTCTCTTGCCCTCTGTGCCCTTCCACCTGCACTATCGGGGACTTATGTGAAGCAACGGACAACGCTGTGGCCGTAGCCAATTATTGGGCTGGAAAAATCTAACTGCAGGGAAGGACTGATAGCCATTGACTCGAAGAAGAAGATTACTACTGTTCATACCAAAGCGGATTTCGCAATTTTTATGAGTAACCCGCGCGGGTAACTATTTTTTTTACACATTCGAGTTTGAGTGAGTAGTAGTGCCGTAGTATGCAACCATTTTTTTTTATATATTAGACACGTCAACATGACATCACCTCGCCTGATGGAAAGCTAAAGGCAAAGTCTCAGGATCGGGATCACCACTCCATACACCGATAGTACTACAGTGGTGGGATGCCTCTATTTCTCAAAACTTTATACTAAATAGTGATGACAGATTTTTCGAATAAAATTAATTAATAGGTAGTATTTTGATTGATTAAAAACTGCCGTTCTCAAGCCCAGCTACAACTTGTATATATATCAATGTTCAAAAAGGAAAAGCTAAAATATTTATTATTATACTAAGTATAATAATATATTATACCAATTGTCGGGCTTTTTAGGGTTCCAACTACCCGTAACGACTGCCATAGATGGTCGGTATAGTCGTATTTTGTAGTTTCAAATACTCTGATGCTACATGATATCCAGGGTCTTATTTGATCTCATTTGATTTGTCTGCTTATGCACTTACTAAAAAAGCTAAAAAAAAATATATAAGTATACTAAGTATAATCTATACATATAATAAATCTGTAAGTGATCGGCGTCTGTATATGGAAGATATATGAGAAAAAAAATTATTAGGGGACTTTATAAATGTAATAGATGCCAAAATAATCATTTTTAGAATTTTTGTCTGTTTGTCTGTGTCTCTGTGTCTCTGTGCCTCTGTGCCTCTGTGCCTCTGTTTGTCCGCACTAAATTTTTGTTCACGCTAAAATCAAAAACTACTGGAGGGATTTTGATCAAACTTGGTACGATTATAGTTCATAGTTCTGGGCAACATATACCTAAGCTACTTTTTATACAAGCTGATACCCGTGGCTTCGCCCGCGCTTCGTTTAGGTCGTTTTTGGTCATATCTCCGGTTCTACTTAACCAATTACAACCAAACATACGGTAAATTTTTAGTCTAAGCAAGACCTTTCTAATAAAAAAAACCGCATCAAAATCCGTTCAGTATTTATATTAAAATGTACTGAACGGGTTTTGATGGGATTTTTTTATTAGAAAGGTCTTGGTTAGACTCAAAATCTTACGCATATTTGATCACAATCGGCTGATTAGAACCGGCGATATAATAAAAAAAAGGCGAAAATCGAACGGCTAGTAATAAATATAATTATGTACTTCAGCAGACTCTACTCAGATTGGATGTTACCAGATTTAGCGACTAATGTGTATCGCTTGTTTGTCGCCTTAATAGTTTGAAAGTGCACTCATGTATTATTAGTACTTTGGGATAATGCACTCACGATACTCTGTGTACACCTAATGGTTTGATATGCTCCCGTGGATCTATACCTACTATTATAAAGTAGCTGTGTCTGTACATTGGAGATATTTACTTGGATTATATTACATTTAGTGTTTATGTAGGATTTAGTGTTGCACACGTTCATAGGCCACGGTGACCGCTTACCATCAGGTGGGCCGTGTGCTTATCTGCCACCTACGTAATATAAAAAAAAACATGAACTATTTTTTTAGTTGTTTAAAATTTAAATTTATTAATAAAAACATTACAATAATTACAATGAAATTAAATAAATATAACACTAATTAAAATACGCAAATTAAAAAAAAACTATTTTTGAACTCAAAAATATATTTTTGTGAAAAGGCTCGGTGTAGGAAAAGAAAGATTAATGCGAGCGAAACCGCTGACAAACGCTAGTAATTTAATAAAAGTAGGTTAATCACCTGCAGGTATATAATTATGTCTACTTTATGAAAGAGGGTCTGGGTAACTGATAGTTCAATGAACTTTGACATATACGAAAAGTTTCATAATCTCGAAAATATCGTTAAGCTGAGTTCTAGATAACTTTATATACCTACTTAATTCTGGCTTATTGGCTTTTGCTTCACACGGACGGCCACAGACCTCACGTAGTTTCAAAGCGATCGATTTATTAGCTGATGGTGTTCATAAGTCTGTCACCGTCTTAAGACTGTAAAACTCATTTTTACAGTATCTATACTTATAAATAAACAAAAACTTTTTAAACACACCTTTTCTAGTAATTGCATAAGCAGACAAATCAAATGACCCTAAACAAAACCCTGAATATCATGTAGGTAGCATCAGAATATTTGACACTACAAAATACGACCATACGACCATCTATGGCAGTCATTACGGGTAGTTGGAACCCTAAAAAGTCCGAGAACTGGTCTAAGTACAGAACTTCGATTAGAGTGGAGGTCAGATGGCAGTCACTTCACGGAAAATACCGAAGTACGCCACTTCGTAGTTAGACTGAAAAGCCGACTTCAACTGAGTTTTTTTATACTACTTGGATGGCAGATAAGCACATGGCCCACCTGATGGGAAGCGGTCACCGTGGCCTATTGACGTGTGCAACACCAGGGCCGTCACACTCGTGCTGAAGATCCTTTAAGTGGGGAGGATTTTAGGGGGGTTGGTGGTGGGGATTGGAGGATGGGGGAGTTTGTGAGCTCTGGCTACCGTACTCACCGCCAGGAACACAACACCGAACTTACTTATTATGGAGTTGGGAAAAGGCTCAGAGGATAAGATAGTAATGTTTATACATAAACTAGGACGGCCTCTGTGGCGTAGCGGTAGTGCATGCGACTGCTACGCAGGAGGCGTGGGTTCGATTCCCACTCAGTGCAAATATTCGTATTCATGAATATGTCTATTTGCATTGGTCTGGGTGTTTCTATGTATAATAAGTATGTATTTACAAAAAAAAAGTATATAAGTATGTTTATCAGCATTCTAGAACCGATAACACAAGCTAGTTAAAAACTAAGCTTACTTTGGGTCTAGGGAGCGATGTGTAGAATGTCGTAGAATATTTATTTTATAAACATAACCCTTCGCTGCAGTAGTGGGGGATTTTGACGTATTCTCTTTATTACCGGTTTACTCATCATAAGACTACAGTAGGGTTGACGTTTTTCGAAATGTATTGTTTCTTATAATAAGCCTGTTGTGCTCCATTTCGTAACAAGGATTTAGCCTTTTTACCAATTTATTTGATGTATGGCCCGTGGGCGGATTTAAATCATATATGAAACGTAACTGATAATATTATTGTGTTTACGAATAGCCAGTTCAGTTTTGTTATCACAAACCTTTCCTACATCATAATCAGTTTTTATTGAAGTGAGGCGAGTGACGTAGGAGGGCCCACACTGCCCAAAACAGACAGATCGAGTTACAAGCAGCCTTAAAAATATAACTAAACACTTTCGTTTCAAACAAATAAGGAAGGAAAAGCAGGAAAGTGAATTCCTTTTTTCTTTTCCACCGCCAAGCGGGGATGGGTATTTCCGTCTTGATCTGACTAAAACCGCACGCGTTCTTCAAGCACTGGGGTGTTAGGTGACCCAAAAGGCATTTTCCTTATACCCCGGCTGACTCGGCTCATTTTCAGCTTCAAAATGGCTCTGTATAATAATCACTTTGGAAGTAGGACACGACGGTATCTCCCGTCTGAAATGAGCTGTCCGACTGGGGTAGTACCTCCGCCGTACAGAAGACCGCGGCCATAATAGCCATCGTGTTGTGTTCCCGCTGGTAAGTAGGGTAGCCAAAGCTCACTGTACCCCTCCTCCCCCCACCCCTTCCTAACCTCCCCACCCCTTACTAGCCCTCCCCCCTTACCTTCAGGGTAGGCAGCGAGTGTGTGACCCTTAGTGTTGCACACGTCCATAGGCCACGGTAACCGCTTCCCATCAGGTGGGCTGTGTGCTTGTCTGCCACCTAAGTCGTATAAAAAAATCATATATTTTGCTTAGCTTAAAAAAACTCGTATAACTGAACAGCGGGGCGGGTGGTTGTTAACCAATAATTACGTAATTAGAAATCGATTTAGATGGCTACAAATCGCAACTACCAATTATTATGCTCAGCAAGATACACAACATTAACTAAATGGTATTGATTAACTGCGGTCTTGCTTACAGCGTCCGGAGCAGGGAATATTTGCAATCGGCAACAAGTTCTAATAGAAAACTCAAAACATTCGTTTAATCTCTCCCACAAAAGTTACTTAGCTGAAGTCATCAAACTGCTCTGTGCTGTCCGTGGGGAGACCAGTCTAAAGAAAAATCCCCAGAGGCTGAGATATGCCAAATAAATTCTGAATTCATGGGATCTGACTCAATTTGGAATTGGAATAAAATACAACCTGGAATAAAACACATAGGCTACTTTTTACTCCTGGAATGGGTTCGCATAGGTACGGGATCAGAATGTAACGCGGACCGAACTGCACGCAACAGCTAGTACCAAATGATTAATACTTTGGAAGTTCAGTAATGACACATAGGCTACTTTTAATCCCTGCGGATACGGGATCAATCAAGCAAGGCGGGCGGAACCGCGGGCAACAGCTAGTGAAAATTAAACGGCAATAATTATATTTCCCCAGTAACAAGCCCCATCGAATATAATCGAAGCTTATAATATAAACGCAACCCTGTAATGCAGCTTCGGTTAACCTGCGTGGAGGTGCGTCCCGATACTCCCGATTGTTTCCGAAGCGGGCGACATTCGCGCTTAGATCGCCGGACGCAATGGGCGTCCTCCGAGTCGGTACGACCGTGCTACCCGCCGAGCAAGAGCTCGAGCGACTTAGACGTCCACACCTGTTGATCGTAGACGATTCCAGGGAAGCGAGAGTAGCCGAAGGTTAGTTCTATATTTAAAAAATAAATTTTATTCCAAAACGCACTTTAAATTTCGAAGCTATTTTTTATAACGAACGCTGTGGTGCAGTGAATATTCGGTGTACTTTATAAAATGATTTTGTTGATCATTTTAATGCAGTTTGTAAAAATGGTGATTTAATTGTGTTCAGTGTTATTAAAAGGTTTGTAAATATTGAACGTAGTTATCAAATAATCTAATTTAATAAACATAAATCTTTAATGCTAGGCCGTTTGAAAAAATCTTTTGCCTTATCATTATTATGACATAGAAAAAAAAGAACGAGATTGAAAGAGTTGAATAAAAGTTCTTTATTTAAAATAATATGACCGTATCATATTTTTTTAAATATTTTTCATTTTTGCAACTCGGTTTTTATAATAATTATAAAAACATTGGTATTATCAATGCCGGATTGAGCTATCTTACTATTGTGTAGGTTGAAATATCCGTCATGAGATAAAATTACTCATTAGTTTGTCACAAACGTTTGAAAAAATCACCAGTGTTGGATAAAAAGTGTTAATTTAAACATGTTAATAAAACAATAGGTTGTAATCTTGTTTCTTATGTGCGTTCGCGCTTAAAGGAAAAAAAAAATAAAGGTCAGTAGCCTTTTTTCCTAGTTGGAGCAAGCTTAGGTTAATATATTTTTTCGGAGTTTCTAAACATTTTGCTATAAATTTATTTATTAAGGTTTAAAACGTCATAGGTACTTGTTTCATCGTATCATACTTTGAACAGAAAATTATTCATTTATTATTACATAAATAATAAAAAAATTATTAAAACAGGAAAAATGTGTAATGTAAAAAAAATACTACGCAGGATCGTAGTCGTTTTTCATGATTAAGTATTTGGAAATATTTATTTATCGATTGGCGTAGAGTTAGTTGTATTTTTTTACAACTTCATTGCTATATAAATACATTTTAATTAATCTACCACCTATTATAATTTTATTTATCTGTAGTAAAAAACATCTTACAAAATATTGTTATAAATTTGATGTTCCAAAATTCAGGATCATCAGACATAACTGATTTAAGAAAATACGCCCTGAATTATTATATCAATCGCTGGTACCGTTAATAAGGAACAAATTCTGAGAAATAATAACGTACGGCAAACGTAAGGAAATATCTCATTTTTACCATAATACCTACCTACTTTTAGCGCTTGATTACTGAAAAATGGCCGCCGGGCAAGCTTCAGATACATATATCTACGCTATAACATTATTCCATATAAAAAAATAAGTGATTTCTGGCGGTCCTGGTTTGTCTATAATAATATTATAAATAAGTAAAGTTTGTGTGTTTGTATATTTGTTAAATTGTAAGGGGTAATCTCGGGATCTACTGAACCGATTTAAAAAATTCTTTCACCAACAGAAAGCCACAATATCCGTGAATGTCATAGGCTGAATACCATCACGCTACTGCCCAAGGGAGCAGAGCAATAATCATAAATGTGAACAATTCTGATAGATTCCCATAAATTTTAGGAAAACTGATAAATTATGAGCATATTACGTGAGTTAAAAAGGGTGCATCGGGGTTCGAAATACGCCACGGGCGAAGTCGGAGTGGGTCAGATAGTCGTATATAAAAGCCTTTAAATTTACAAAATGAATTTATTTCAAACTTTAATTTGTTTGTTAGTAAGAAATATACAGCGAGTACTACTCAAGTAACTAATGGTGGATTAGGTTCTTTAACTAAAGGCTAACTCACATTAGAGGTGAGACAGTCTTTAGATAGTTGTACCTCGACGCGACGTGACTAGTGGGTAATTAGACAGCTTTGTTTTGTTCTAAGTGTGTGTGCTTTTATATGTTTCTGTAGAGCAATAGTCTGTCTTGTCTATAAAGTGCATTCAGTCTTAATGCGATGTATTAGTTGGTGCAGTTTGCATACAAAGTATTCGGAAATAGTGGTGACTGGAAAGGAGGAGGACATGGTCGTTAGATTCTAACCAATACTGCTTAATGTCTCAGTTTTTTCTGAATAATGTGCATTGTAAAATTATTATATTGCCTAATTAAACAGAAATTATGATTTCTCATTGTTTTTAGTTCACAAAATAGGTCGAAAAATAAACAATAAAATTAAGTCTAAATATATAACCTATTAGATTCCTTATTGAATTTTAAATGAATTCTATTATGCAATGTACACATGAAAACGCAACGTAGACTGAAATAAATATGATATGCTTTTGCACTTCATAGGTACATTTGCACTACGCGCTACCATGCTGTGACGTCACTACTAGGTACTATTTTGTATGGAGCGTTTTTGAGTGGCTCGAAAAATTGAATTTTCAAAATCAAGTATTTTTGAAACTATTTGTCATAACAAAATATCACTCTTGCAGTTCATTATAATATCATAAAACTAGCGACCTGGGACCCGGCTTTGCCCGGGTGTAAATTCCAGTTTTCCAATAAAATATTAGCCTGACACTCAAATGACGTGGATTTCTACTGGTGAAAGAATTTTTACAATCGGTTCAGTAGATCCTGAGATTACCCTTTACAATCTAACAAATATGCAAACATACAAACTTTACCTCTTTATAATATTAGTATAGATGAACATTTTTCAATAATAAAAAATAATTATTCGTCATCCCTATTTATAAGTAAAAAGGCAGACGTTTCAAGTATCTAAACACTGAATTGTTTTTCTCTCAAAAAATTGCTGGAAAGTTAACTTTTGTTGTCACTTATCTGTAGTGTGACGGAGACTTGATCGTATAGGCACTAGGCATGTGCGAAACATGACCGGGAGCGGATTGAACATGGAACGGTTCCTTATACAGTCGGCACCATGTTCAGGAACCATGTCCGCGGACACGTTTTCCGGACATAGGTAGTTCATGCAATCCACGCTGATATAACATGTGCAGATATATATGAAAAGGTTCAATTTTTTTTATATAGGTACTACTGAGGTAGCAGACAAGCATGTGTTTAAGTATATAGTTAATAGGTATTTAAAATGAGATCAGTTCAGAACAATATTTGCATTTTCCTTTTTTTGAGTCCTTTTGTTTAATAAAATGATCCCAAAGTATGCTGATTTTTCTATGAGATGGCATTTTCAGATGAAGTAAATAATTAGAAAGTTCTCAAAGCCTTATTATTTTCGAAATACCTAATTGTCATAAATAAAAACTGCACTACCTAGCTATGTGCAAAGTAAATTACTATTTAAATCTATTCACTTACTCACTATAGAACTCAATAAACTATTACTTATTACTTATCAAAGACAGTGTAATTTGTTAAAAATAATTGGAAAGTATGGTGTAAATAAAGTATTCGGAACACGCACGCATTCGCAACTAATAAATAAAAATGCACCTAAACGCTAAAATACGAACGTTGCCGCAGTCACTGCGCAAGTAGTTAATTACGTAACACGAAATGCGACTCGGTCCGGTTCGGCTGCTGTTCGCAAACCCGAACCGCTCCGGCCGAACCTGCACATGCACATCGGAGTATACTCCGCGCCCCGCGCGCCGCGCGCCGCGCGCGCGCTCCATTCATTCCATGCTCCGAGTTCGCTTACTCGTTCCGGACATGAACATGCTGGAACTGTTTAGGCGGAGCGGTCGGATCGGAACTATATAGCTCCGGGAAAGGACATAGTTCCTGGAGCTATAACGGTCCGGAACTACTCACCTCTAATAGGCACGGTTTGAGAGGCTCTCAAGACCTACCTTCAATGTTTATTGTTCGGTACATTTTTGAGCATTACTCAGTCTCAGTATTATCCGATTGAGGGGTGTTATCCGTATGAGCAGTGAGCGTATTTTGAAGTTACATTTTTTATATAGGACACGACAAAATGACTTCACCCTGCCTGATGGTAAGCTAAAGGTAAAGTCTCAGGACTGGGGTCACCACTACATACACCGGTAGTGCTGCAGTGGCGGCCCTCAGCTTGACGGCTTCATCAAATGCTTTTTCACGCCCCGCTTAAACATTTCGGTATAGTCTAGATACTGAACTTCGTTAAGTAAGTTACGGCTATTGAGTCAGAGGTTAAGGGTTCGGTACCCACTCAGTGCAAATATTTCTGATCATGATCTTCATGATCAGAAATATTTGCACTGAGTGGGTACCGAACCCGTATTCGTATTTGTTTTCTATTGTAATATTTATGAATTCACAAAAAGAAAGTGTTTATGCATATTTATTGGAATTCCAGAACCTATATCATAAGCTAGTTAAGCTATGTTTACTTTGAGTTTAGAAAGCGCTTTGTAGAATGTCCTAGAAGATTTATCAGAAGATAATCGTACACACCCGATGGTAAATTACAGATGTAGACACTACACTAGTGCAGTGCCTATTTTACAGAAGCAGAGCTGCGGGGAGTAACTAGTTTAAAAATAACAAGGTTTCGCATCAAAGGCAACAATGAAACCCTTGTTATTTTCTAGATTTTACTCACACTAAGATATCGATGTACTTACTTACATTAATGTATTTCAACTTAAAACGTTCTCACAATAAGAATAGATTTAGTTACATCAGTCATTTGAACATGAAAGTCAGCTTTTATAGATAGAAAATACATTGTATTCATTTTTAGGCCGTTGTGAAAGAAGGTATCGTGTGTCGTCAGTACACAAGCCACCTGTGACTTCCATTTCAGAGCCCTTCATGGTACCTTTAGTGTTTTATCTTGTCTACATTTAACTTATTTAACCTAGTTGCCGGTAAGATAATATCTTGTGTGGTGACATAGATTAGTTAAGTATATCGTTTATTATGCAGTCTTCAAACTGTAATAACTGCAATTCTACTTGGTTATAAAATTACAATAAAAATAGAAAGGCATGTAAGTGTTCTCATGAAAGAGTACTACCAAGAATCTAGGAGCAAATAGCGAATTCAAGGTTATATAATAAAGTCTTGAGATAACGAGCAGCGAGCAATATATTTTATAAAAAATAAATGTTACTTAATTGCTGTTGAAATTTATAGTAATACTAGATCATACCTGCGACTCCCCTCACATGAATGTCGGTTATTATAAACGTCAATACGAATTCACCTCATTATATATTTCTGTTTGTAATATTCAAACAACAGGTCTTAAATAAATGCCTTAGCAGTGTATGTACGATAAACATGACAAAAAAGTTATTTTTGTCTGTATGTCTGTCTTCTCTGTTTGAATGAAGTAATTTCTGGAACGGGTGGCCCAATTTTAATAAAACTTTACGTACGTACTAGCTTGTAAGCACATGGAAATTTTTACCATATTATTTACCAGCTTCACAAATCAAAACTTCACAAACTTGTGACGAACAATTTAGTTTCGTAAGCGAAATATGGAAGTTAAACTCAAATTATCTTAATCGAATCCGAGGTAGCAGAGCGCAGGTGATTTTTGACAGCGTATGTTGTTACCTATAATGGATGGGTTTGTGTATCTGTAAGTGTACCATTAGAGGAATTAGGTTCGCCTTTCGGGAATAATTCACTTATATATATACAATGATTGGTAGGGTTGTTTTCGGACAGACAGTTATGTAATGAGTTCGTAAAGCCACCTGATCTTCTTACATTGTACTGATGAGTTGTTAAATTGGTTTTGTTTTAGATGATATTAGCAACTGCCCTCGTTTTTTTAACTCAATTTATCGTAATTTATCCATAATAGGTTATGTCCGTCGGGTGTTATGTACTTTCAAATGGGGAAATAATTTTTCCGATAAGTGCAATGGTTCCGAAGATTAACCCAAATATATGTACAAATGCACTTAATTTGGCCTCTATATTTATTATTATTTATTATTTAATTCTGGAGCAATTTAGTAAACAGATTGAATACTAATACCTAAGGTTTTCGTTACTGTGTAGTTAAAATATGTAATTTAAAAAATCAATAAAATTCGAATGTTTATAATTTGGCATAGAAATATAACAATTGCAGCGTTTTTTTTTTCAAATACCTAATTCAAGGCAGTTATGGCTTCTTTTTTAGTTTAAAGGTGATAATGCGGTTAATAGATTACTACATAACATTATCATGAAAGAAAAAGATGTCCTAAGTGAAAAATTGTTTTTAGTATATGCCTGTATATGCTTCAAAAGGTAGGCAGAAGTATATTACTACCAGAAGTGTAGCTATTTTTGGGTGCTCCATAGTATAATCATTGTCAATCAAAAAGTAACTCATTTGTACCAGGTTCTTCCATAGCAGGTACTTTAAAAATGAGTACTTTATTAGTAGGTATTAAGTATTTCATGATTATTAAACCTGTACAGCTACAATGTAAACATGAAAAAGAAAAATATATCTCCGATGTTATCGTGCGATTCAACCGCTTCCTAACAAAAAGACCCTTTCGAAGACTTAATACAAAAAAAGTCGAAGGTAAATATTGTGAAATAAAATACGCAATTTAGAGGGATTTCTTTATCATAAGCCACGAACTTTGGTATTCAGGTTTTTTTAATTATCAAAAGCCTCTTATTTATTTCGTCATTTAAATTGAAACGAACATAGTACCGGTACCTACCTAGATTTACTTTTCAATTAGACAGTGGTATATTTCTAAGAAATGTTTGTTTTCTGTTTTCGGTCTTTATTCATGTTGTAAAAATATGTATGTCGAAATTGAGTTTTAGTAAAAATAATATCTATATATATACTTATACTAATGTTATAAAGAGGTAAAGTTTGTGTGTTTGTTAAATTGTAAGGGGTAATCTCGGGATCTACTTAACCGATTTTAAAAATTCTTTCACCAATAGAAAGCCACGTCATTCGTGAGTGTCATAGGCTATATATTTTATTAGAAAACTGGAATTTACACCCGGGCGAAGCCGGGTCCCGGGTCACTAGTATTGTATATAAAATTCAAGGGGTACTTAAGCATTGATATTTTAATACACAAATTTGCTAATTATGTTTTTCGGTTCTAATTATAAGTTTTCGAGAATCTATATCATTGTAAAATTTTAAATTAGATGTGTCTTACATCTGTACATTAAAGATATTTAAAAAGAATGCTGGGGTTATGTTAAACAAACGATTCTGTTCCCTTTTTTTGGAATAAGTACATGTCTGTTCATTGCTTCGTTCGCTGTGGAGGCAAAAACTATTGAACAGACTTTGATGTGGTTTTTTTAAATTAGAATTAGAGCTCACTGTACCCCTTACCTCCCCATCCCTTCTTAGCCCTCCCCCTTTCCTTCAGGGTAGGCAGCGCGTGTGTTGCACATGTCCATAGGCCACGGTAACCGCTTCCCACCATGTGCTTGTCTGCCATCTACGTAGTATAAAAAAATAGTAAGTAATTGGTACCGGAGATTAGAAAGAATTGCGCGGGTGGAGTCGCAAGCATAAGCTAGCAATAAAATATAGCTGTAAGCCTACTCTGTTTACATTCCAGTAGGGTAGTCACGATAATCGTCTTGTACGTATCTGGGGCCCTACCACAAACTCTTAAAGCAGTATTATTTCAATATTACTTAACTTTCATAGTGTGAATCGGACTATCAACGTCGACGGATACTAGTGTTATGTGGTCTAGCATTCTCTTACTTTTATGGTATGTTGTGGATATACGTTATATGTTATTTTACTTACTAAATTTCTTAGTAGATTTACAAGACACAGAACACTATTATAATAACGGACGACGTTTGACCGAGTCCGATTCACGCTATGAAAGTTAAGTAATATTAAAATAATACTGCGTTAAGAGTTTGTGGTAAAGCCCCTGATGATATTTGAATTACCAATAATTTATTGCTGAACATAAGCGAATGTATTAGTGAGTTAGGTACAATAAAGCCTTCTTAATCAGGATTACGAAGCAAACGCTTTTCGTGTGATAAATCCTTACGTTTCGTGGAATACATCCGTCGTATCAAGGCTATTTATAAGAAGAAAGAAAAACATTTGTTTATGACAGGCTCAAAAATATATCATAATAAAAATTGTTTTCTCAAACTGGCTTAACTTTCAAACAAAGTATTATCCAACTACACAAAATACTAAACTTATTCTCATTTCACGTGTACGTGAGTGACTCCAGATTTTATTCTACGGCGTAGATGAGACTACGTCGTAGACGATTTGAGTTGGATCTACGTAATAATATTTTTCTACGGTTATAGTTAACTGTAGGTAAGTCTAAGTCGTTTAAGTCTCGTGATGATGATAGCAACCCCTTTATGTCCCACTGCTGGGCACGGGTCTCCTCTCCTCTAACGAGAGAGCTGGGTTTAAAATGTGCTACCCAGAGTAGAAAAGCTATCGTAAAACTCAGTGATTCTATTCCGATATTAGGTGAGGTGTAGTGGTGTGTGTGTGTGTGTGTGTGTGTGTGTGTGTTGTGTGTGTGTGTGTGTGTGTGTGTGTGTGTGTGTGCGTGTGTGTGTGTGTATCTACACATACACGCATCCTGATAGAAAAAAAAAATGTAGCACACACAGCAGAAAACATTAATAATTTATAACCTCTCCCTCATACATATACACTCTGTCCCACCCTCTCAAACGCATAGTGCCCACTCCATGAACGCAAAAGTCTAAATGGCTAAGTCTAATTATCTTATCTCTAATATGCATAATAATCTTTCTTTAATATGCATAATAATAACACTTTAGCTAATACATCACCGTTACTATAAAGTTCTCACGTAACTGAGGGTAGTTTGAATTCATCATTCTCTGAACCTTTTCCCAACTCAGTTGGGGTCGGCTTTTCAGTCTAAACGTGATTCGGCTGAACTTCGATATTTTCCGTGGAGCGACTGCCATCTGACGTCCACAACCAATGGTCATTATGACCAATGGCGATATCAAAGTTCCAAGTTAGACTGGTTGGACTTTTGTGGTCTTCAACTACCCGTAACGACTGCCATTTAGATGTTTGTATGGCAGCCGGGACTGACGACTGAACGTGCTCTCCGAAGCAATAATAGACCTGCGATAAATACACACATAACTTCGAAAAGCATCGAAAAGTCATTGGTGTGTGCCATGGTGAACTTGGATCGAACCCGAGACCTCGTCTCAGCAGTCCATTACCCAAACCACTAGGCTACCGCGGTTGCACCGGTAGTTTGAACTAAGTATTGTATATTCGATTGTTGATCTAATTTCCAACGAATACGCAGTAATAGTACGCTCGTATCGTAACCGTACACCCACACGTTTGGGTGTAAATTTATTGGTGCTGAGTACTTAGCACCCACTCATTCTGTTGTATCTAAAAATAACGCTTCAAAACTGTGGCAGCGGGTTACGCGACTACTATAATATAATAATTTGTAAATAAATGTTCTAATAATAATGATTGCGAAAGTTGGCACTGAATTTCAAATACTTGACTTATACCATACTAGCTGACCCACCCCGGCTTCGCCCGTGGCGTATTTCAAACCCCGATGCACCCTTTTTAACTAACAAATATGCTCATAATTTATAAGTTTTCCTAAAATGTATGGGAATCTACCGGAATTGTTCACATTTATGATTATTGCTCCGCTACCTTGGACAGCAGCGTGATGATATTTAGCCTATGACATTCACGGATAATGTAGCTTTCTATAGGTGAAAGAATTTTTAAAATCGGTTCAGTAGGTCCCGAGATTACCCCTTACAATTTAACAAATATACAAACACACAAACTATACTTCTTTATAATATTAGTATAGATAATTTGGTATAGTTTACATTTCCTATTTTCCTTAAGTCTAAGATTAGCTGAATGGATAAGGACACGGCCTCTACTCAGAGGTATCGAGTTCGAATCCAGCCGGACAGTACCAATGTGAATTTTGCTTTGTGGAATTTATATGTGCTAATCACATGATTTGCCATCTGCTGACGATGAAGGAAAAAGATCATGAGGAAACACACATGTCCTAGAAGAAATTCTAAGGACATATTCGATCCACCAACCCGCATTAGGCCAGCGTGTGTGGATTAAAGTTTAAAGCCTCTCAGCTCTCTCGTTAGGGGATAAAAGACCCGTGCCCAGCAGTGGGACATAAATGGGATGGGCGAAGCACTCTGTTTACTATTATAATAAGTTGATGGGATATTTTTACCACGTTTGTTTGTTATTTTTTCGTGATCATGGCACTTTAAACAGGGTCGAAATATAGGATATTCCACATAACAAACGAACATGGTAAATATCCCGTCAACTACTATAACAGTAATTTAAATGACCATGTCAATCTAAACAGCACTCAGTTTAGTTCTTAGATTGATCGCATCCACAGCAACTTTGCAATAATTTCACATAAGAAATATAATATTTTGCAGCTTTCGAGTAGGTACTCAATCCCCGAACAAGTTATCGATTCGCCGGTACTACACCGGTTGCAACAGGTATAATATTGTATGATTGTTGAAGGGTGTCATATAGCGAGAATGTGTAATGGTAGCACCATACTTCGCTATGATGTGTTACGTTATTCGCTCGCATATGACGAATATCCGCTATCAGACATTGGAAAGTTCTTGTCGTAACTAAGATAAAGGTAGTTTGAGAACTCCTTAGACTTCAAAAGGAGATTATTATCAATCAATAATTTAACCTATCGGCGTCCACTGCTGTCGCAATTATGTCGCGTTAACAAATTTTGATGTGATTTTCAGAACATTATTTTATATAATTATTCTTTAAAAAGGTTTTAGTATACTTAACCGACTTGAAAAGGGGGTAAGTCGATGCAATTTTTTTATAAAAACTTTTTACACTTTTATGTTTAGCGTCGCGTTATGAGAGTTTTTTGAATTCAATGACCTCTCACAGAATATTTATTTTCTGTCTAGACTTTACACAAACAGTGTTTTAGACTGTCGTGAACAGAAAGATTACAAGTCTGCTATGCAATTTCAAAAACCTAGTAAGGAACGGCTGCTAGAAAAAGGTATCCTTGCATTTTGCACGTTATCCTACTTAATCGATATAAGGATATAACGCTCATATGCACGAATCGCTTCAGTAATACGTTCATTATGCCTATCACTAAAGAGTGGAATGTCTTTTTTATTTTTTCCTGCGGCAATTCCCACAGATACCCGATAGTAAAGTGACTTTAAGGCGATAAGCTGACGGCGGGGCGGGGCGGTCAAAATGACCGCGATGCACTCTTATTTCTGCCAGTATAAGGTTGCATTTGTCCGTGCAATAGCTCATGTCACTTCTCAGACATACGTGGGCTAAATGCGAGCTAATGATAGTAGTAACAAGAATGCGTCGCGGTCAAAAAGACCTGCCCGCCCCGCCGTCTTCTTAACGCCTAAGCATCTTCAGCAGGTTGCCTTAACACAAACATCGCTCCACAAATAACCATACTGAAGGTCTGATAAATATAAAGTACTATCGATGCGAGCAGGCACGGTAGCAAGGTCGGAGGCTGCGCGGGATGGATCGTGACCCACTTCCGGGTCAAGATCATACGGGCAGGGCGGTGAGGCACTGCGCATGCGAGCGACGCATTCACGTAAATCCTGAATGAATACTTGGTTTATAGTTAGAAATAGTTTCAGTAGTTTCTTAACATTGCAGCTTAGGTGTAGAGCGTTCGACTGCTAAGCCCGAGGTCACAGGTTCGATGCCCGCTCAGTGTGAATTTTGAACATCCATTACGTGTCCAGGTAGCGCAGTTGGTCGAAATATTTTCCTCGATAAAAACTGGCCGTGGTTTCAAGTCTCGTCCTAGATATTGGAAATTTTCCAATCTAAATTTATCGGCAATTTTAGCACACCAATTGCTTTAAAGTTGCATAAAAAAGTGTTAATTTTAAGTTTTTACGACTTTTACAAAAGTCTTCTTTTATTTTCTCTATTTTTTGTTGAATTTCATGATTTTAGGTCAACTGAAAGTATGTAATAAGTCATATTTTATTACACTTCAGGGCAATCATCATTCTCTGAACCTTGTTCCCAACTCAGTTGGGGTCGGCTTTCGAGTCCAACTGTGATGCGGCTGAGCTTTGATATTTAGGACAATAATTAAGTTAATAAAATTCCAGTTATATGTTTACATAAAATAAATTAAAAGTTAAAATAAATTTAAATACTATTATTAAAACTTTTTTTGGCATCAATATACAGTGTTCATGATTAGGGATATTTAAGACACTTCCCTCCGTGCGGCATCGCTGTGGGACACCCTGTATATATACCAATACATACACCCTCACATATTAAGGTATTAAGGTGCTCACACGGCCTATAAAATAAGGTAGGTACCTTATCTCGTAAACCGCGGTAGCCTAGTGGTTTGGGTAATGGACTGCTGAGACGAGATCTCGGGTACGATCCCAGGTTCACCATGGCACACACCAATGACTTTTCGATGCTTTTCGAAGTTATGTGTGTATTTATCGGAGGTTTATTAGTGCCGCGGAGAGCACGTTAAGCCGTCGGTCCCGGTTGCATTACAAACATCTATGGCAGTCGTTACGGATAGTTGAAGCCCACAAAAGTCCAACCAGTCCAACTTGGAACTTCGATATCGCCATTGGTCATAATAACCCTTGGTTGTGGAGGTCAGATGGCAGTCGCTCCACGGAAAATATCGAAAGTTCAGCCGCATCACAGTTAGACTGGAAAGCCGACCCCAACTGAGTTTGGGAAAAGGTTCGGAGAATGATGAGGTACCTTATCTCATAGTCCGTGTGAATATTCGAAGTTGCGGACTGAAATTTTAGGAAATTGGTACCATGAAACGCTGTTAATTCGTATGACGGAATACGATATTCCGCGTGGCCTAAACCTCTTTGTATTGACGTCATTACCTCAAATTCTTCCCTGCTATTTTTGAAGGCTTCATTGGTTCATCGTTATCTTGGCCATTGATGTTATAATGTTGACGAAATTATTGGAAGGCCTTGACACAATTTTCAGAGAGTTAGGAGACCTCCTCAATGGGTGGAAAGACAAAGTACAGAACGAACTTTGTCTGTTACTCAAACAAAACTGGTAAACTGATTCGGATGATAGCGAGAACGGGATCAGAATTTTATCCAGCTATTTTTCACAGCTGCAAGAGGTTACTGTTTATTTGATTTAATTTAAATTTTAAATCACCACACGTTATTTAGAAAAAAGTTTCAACGAACATATAGATGAGTTTTTCTTTTCTTTTAAAAATTAATTAAATAGAAATAGACGTGAATTAGAATAATTAAAAATCTACCGGTTGGGATGTAATGTTTTATCACAAAGGATCAATGCGTAAAACCTCTATACTCGGAACTCGTAATACCATGAAAAAAAAAAGAGATAGCAAAGAGTTTTACTTTTTTAAAGGCTGTTGACCTCACTTTATTAAAAGAGAATAAAATATTACTCTGTAAACTTTTTCACTCTCATACAAATATAAATTATTATTTGATTTCGACGGTCGCATTGGGGGAGTGCTCCGGTTTGACACAGAATTGACTATTGTTATTTTGAAATATAAATGGCAATAGAATCTAGTAAAACCAATACAGACGGTGCTTGACCGATTTGTTCATCGGGTTTAAAGGACTTTCACCCGGTCGCTTCGTTGTATTAATTTTGGTTTTGTAATTTTATTAGGACACACACACACATTGTGTGTGTATGTGTATGTGTGTGTGTGTGTGTGTGTGTGTGTGTGTGTGTGTGTGTGTGTATGTGTGTGTTTACATTTTAATACGATATACAATTTATACATCTTGCATCAAAGATTCGTGTCGGTAAATGGCACGGCAATCAATTTATTACCGGGCGAAGCCAGGGCCGCTACTTGTTTAAATAAATACTCTGACGATTAGCTTACCATTTTCCAAATAATATTTATTCAAAACAGTCTATCAAAACAAATTTACCTAAGTTCTAAAATACCTTTGTGTAATTTAATTTAATATTTCATAATTTCATTAGAAATTATTTACATTGTACCAACTGAACTGAAATTGATAGGTACTTAAGTCTTTCGTGCTTAATAATAAGCCAACGTTAAAACATTTATTGCAAGTAAATAAAGCCTTTGTGCCAGTTGACATTGATTGATTCAATATTAACTCACTATTAAGGGTAAAGTAACTATTATAGTGACTGACGTACTCGTAGGTAACTTGGACGTTCAGAATTAGTATAGACTGCGCCCGCGGCTTCGTCTGTTGATTTAGATTACTAAGGTTTTATTTCTTCTAATATTAATGTTTTGACTTCACCTCGCCTGATGGTAAGCTAAAGGTAAAATCTCAGGAAGGGGGTCCGCGTTACATACACCGACAGTGCCATAATGATGGTCCTCAACTTGACGGCCTCATCAAATCCTTTTTCACGCCCCGCTTAAAAACCCCGGGACTGTAGGAGGAACGAAACACGTGAGCTGGTAAAGAATTCCAAGTCTTTATGGCGCGGCAAAGAAAAGAGGCACACAGATTTGGAGGTTTGTCTTAAATTTGCCTATTTGCTAATGAGTTCGTTCTAGAGATTACCTAATTGAAACAGATAGACAGACTAAAAATTTATAACTTGCCATTTTATTATATCTATACGCGTTACCGCACGGGTAATACCTTATGAGGTCACCCCAGCGTCTGAAGACCCGAGATAGCATGCGGTTTTAGTCGATCCGAGTTAGACATAAATTCTTTTGCCGGAGTCTTCTCAGGTCTGGGCCGCGTTTCGAACCGGCCGGTGGTCCATTTGCTTCTAGTTTGAAATATTTTTAATTTTGACGTTTTGTAAGTGCCGCTTAAAATGGTCTATACAGAATAAATTATTTTTGACTTTGACTTCTTACTAATAACTGGGTGGTTCCGTGGGTATTTTTGCATAACAACAGGTACTATATTCTAAAAAGTATACAACGCTCAAATATATACGCCACCCTTTTTAGATTTGCCGCAGTCAGGTAAGTACACCAACTGGGCATTCGGCACTAGATAATATAATAATATACGAATGAACACAAAATACCGCGGTAGCCTAGTGGTTTGGGTAAAGGACTGCTGTGACGAGGTCTCGGGTTCGATCCCAGGTTCACCATGGCACGCACCAATGACTTTTCGATGCTTTTCGAAGTTATGTGTGTATTTATCGCAGGCTTATTAGTGCCTCGGAGAGCACGTTAAGCCGTCGGTCCCGGTTGCCATTCAAACATCTATGGCAGTCGTTACGGTTAGTTGGAGCCCACAAAAGTCGCCATTAGTCATAATGACCATTGGTTGTGGAGGTCAGATGGCAGTCGCTCCACGGAAAATATCGAAGTTCAGCCGCATCACAGTTAGACTGGAAAGCCGAACCCAACTGAGTTGGGAAAAAGGTTCAGAGAATGATGATGACAGAACGAATACAAAATCTTACAAAATTATTTTTCTAAAGTAAAATAATGGAAAATCTTCCTTTACATTCCTTGAAAACACTGTCAAACTTTTAAAGAACCTTGAAAGAAAATGTTATATCTATACAATGTATATATAGGTTAACGTTGAACAAGGATGGAACAGGATACCCTGACCCAATTCCGCGGTCATGACCAACCCCCCGGAAACAGGAAAAACCCTTTTAATATAACCATATTTTATTACAGGCAATACTGTTTTACGGCCGTTATTTTTTTTGACATCATTTTTGCCAATTTTTAGATCGAAAATATTTTTCTTTCTCTGCATGTATCTCCAAGGTTACAAAATTTTTTTTTCCTTATTTTTATTTAATGAATGATGATTTTTTATAAAAAATATATTTATTCACATTATAGAAACCATATTAGGTACAGGCTACACTTGGGTCAAAAGTTTGTTTAGTAATATGTTCTAGACAATAACATTAAAATCCCTCCATGGTTCTAGAATATAACCATGAATGTAATAACTTTGCGGACATTGGTATGGGTTATGCGTTTACTTAGACATATTATTTAAATCAACTTATAACGCGTTATTACTAAATGTCCCAATAAATGAATAAAAAGAATATTTATATCAAGAGAATTCTACCCTTGTGTCTCAACTTTCAGTAATAACCTAGCGTCCTAGAACAGTTTAGGAAACAATTTATTTCGAAAAAAGTCAAACACACTCCAGTCTCACAGTCGACTTATCCAAGACAAAGAGATTGCCATGTTATATATGGATTTGACCCTGTTCTCATTGCTTAATCGTCCAAGTAAGGGTTTTGAAGGGAAGCAATATATTCGTTGTGTTCTATTCAGTAAACATCATTAATCATAATATTTAACAGGTAATTTTCATCTTTATTTTCTCTCTCACAACGCGCAGGGCTGTGGAGTCCTCGCTGTAGTATGGCATGGACCGATCGGGTCAAGATCACGCCCGGGCCTGACCTACTTTTCGGTCATGATCAACTTCGTCCGAATGCTCGTTGCTATGGTAATCTGTGACATTGAAATATTTATCGCCCTGACGTCAATCATTGCGTATTTGTACTTTGGATGTATTTGTTTGGTAAAGTTACACCCTTTTTTATACGTGTCAGTGTTTAGGGTGCAACTTGGTTCTGTAGTCCAACTTCTCTTTATTTCTTTTGCTGTTTCTTTCTTAGTCTCCTTCTACTGTTGGTGGGAAAGTATGAGTAGTAGAGTAGTAGGAGTAGTGGAGAGTATTTTTGACGTTGCAAGCATTCTTGGGCTCCCATATACTCTTACGAAAATGATATGGATTGTATAAATTATCATCTCTGCATTGAGTCCTAGTCGCATCCTGAGGCTTTCACCTCGGATCCCAGGGTTGCCAGCTGTTTTTTTCTTTCTCCACTTCGCACGGTCCCTGGTAATAGTATGTTACATACATACCAAACTATATACTTAACTTGAAATTTATTTATTTCCTTGCATTTTTTCTTAGACAAACCGAAATGCCAATTGATTGACTAGTATTAATGAAGTACGTTTAGCGATTGCCTATTTTTCGGCGGCGATAATAATAGTTACTGTAGATACTGTCAATAACAGGGAGGTGGGTAATGTAGGAATCAAACCGACTATAAATGTATGTTTTACATCTGCTTAAATTGTTGGAGTAGGTACCAGGTGCGTCCTAATATGCCAATCCCTGAGACCCTGACCGTCCAAGGCCGGCAGCCCTGATGACCCGACGCGTTGTGTGGAGACTAATGCCCCATTCTCTTCTTTTTGTATAACTTTCATGAGTTTTATGTTTACGAAAAATATTTAAAGTGTTTTAAAGAAAAGGAATATGATATATTTATTTAAAATTTAAATCTAAAAATCTGAAAGATAACCTTTTTACCCGACTGCGCAACGCAAAGGAGTGGTAATGTGTTTAACAGCATGTATGTATGTATGTTTGTATGTTCCTTTGAAGCACTATACAGACCAAACGCCTGGGCCGATTTTCATGATTCACACGTCAATCGATTCCTCTTAGTCCGGCGAGTGTCACTAAAGACATGACGTCAGTGAAAATTCAATATGGCGACTACTGGCCGCCATATTGGGAAAATTAAAAAAATGAAAGTGAGCAAACTATGTCAAGTGGGGTATCGTTGAATAGGTATTTAAGAATCATTTTTAGTTTTCTTTCAACATTTTTCGATTCCAGTGAGCATTTAGGATCTATAGCGATTTAAAGTTGCGTAACAACAATTCATAGGTTTTTATTAGACAGTAGAAAGTCCAATCGGGTAAATAGCTGGCTAGGACACTTAAAAATAATAAGTATAAAATAAAAAAATATAATTTAGAAATTAAAAAACCCGACTGCGTAAAAAACTAAAAAGAAAAGAAACAAGCACTTAGATGTCCGGTGGTCTAGAAACATAACAACTTAACAGTCGGGATCCATTGAAAAATAAGATTGGCTGTTGAATAGTGGATCCCGACTGTTAAGTTGTTATGTTTCTAGACCACCGGACATCTGAGTGCTTGTTTCTTTTCTTTTTAGTTTTTTACGCAGTCGGGTTTTTTAATTTCTAAATTATATTTTTCTACGAACCAGCTCTTTGAATAGATTATTTAGAATTGATAAAACTAAATTTATATAGAAAAATAAGATTTTACAGCATTTAATTGGTTGGCTTGTAGGTTTACACTCAGGTTTGCTTGTGATCTTGATGTTCGGCAAAATATTATCAAGTTTTTTTTGTTAAGAATTTTAAAAAGCCTTTTTTTTTATAGAAAACGTAAGTGTAAAATCAAATAAATCAAATCAGCCCAAACATAACGGGTTTGCATTTTTAGTTCAGAAGTTCCTATACTAACCGTCGGAATAGAGTGTTATCGGACCTGTCCTATTCGGTAACCGGTATGTCGGAATACCATACGGATTTCATCGATCGATAGTGTGTATCATATCCAGAATCTGAATAGTCCGTATTCAGATATGATCTACACTAGCAAACTAACAAGCATACAAACAACAGATCAAGTTAAATAAAAACTTGTAAAAAGCAAGTAAATTATGTTTTCTTTTCCTTTTCTTTTCGGTTACTGGAATTTCGGTTTCTGTATCGAATAACATTTGTATAATACTTCGACCTTTTTTAGCTGAATAATTCATTCGGTGCCTGATTTTGATCAGGCCTATTGTCAGTAAAGGTCATGAACGTGTAAAATTTACAGACAGAAGGAGCTGAAAACGAGATTGTCACAAAAATGGCGACGGCTAATCATGTGTGAGTGAATTTTGGGTTATAAAAATTTGATTGAAATGTGAGTCCTGGATATTTTTTCTTGCTGTCACTATGTTTTTATATAATTTCACTACACACAAGACATGTCGTGTGTTTTTTTTCGTTACTTCAAACTGGCTGAATCGAATGACGTTTGCCGCGTTGTAACTGACTAGATTGTGAGAGTGTGTGTGTACCAACTTTTACGTACAAGCAAGTGGGCCGGCTCTAGTATCGTCAGTTGTGTTCTTTAACGCGTTCCATCCATAGATTTTATGTGTTTACGGTAGATGACTAAAGGTGTCATTTTGTGAAAGACCCTGCGTTTGAAATTCATAGTAACTGCTGAACATTAAATAGACCGTGTGTATTTTTTATCCAGTCTTTTACTTACTTTAAAAACATAAAACGATGGCACTTATCAAAATTCACACAAAAAATATTTTTCATTTATTTTTTGTTCGTCACGAGTTCACGATTTTTTAAACAGTACAATGGCAGATGACAGCGAATGTCAAAACAAATTTATGTCAAGTGATAAACATCAGAAATCCGACATTTTGAATTTTCTTACAAATAAACATTGTTCATTTACGAACGAATCAAAAATAATTCCCCCAAGTTGATTGTACCGTTTTCAAATTTCGCTTTTAGCAACAAAATTAGAGATTCATTTCTATACATTATTTTTTTTATACTACGTAGGTGGCGGACAAGAACATGGCCCACCTGATGGGAAGTGGTCACCTCGGCCTATGGACGTGTGCAACACTAAGGGTGTCACACACGCGCTGCCTATTCTGAAGGAAAGGAGGGAGGGCTAGGAAGGGGAGGGGGAGGGGGGTACAGTGAGCTCTGGGTATCCTACTTACCGCCGGGAACACAACATTAATATTTTTTATTTATAGATTACTTCCATAACATGCTCTTCTATAAATACCCATCCTTATTTTCTCCAACTATGTAATTTGCTGAAACAAGTGTACTTATATAAGAAATTAGTTATAATTTCAGTAGGTATTACGCAAAAATCCCAAGAGTAATTTAGGCCGTCAGCAGTCTGTAGTCGACATAAAAAGCTATATCTCTAATGCTTATAGATCGAATATCATACGCTTGACTTGCCAATGTCCTTCGCTCGCTACGTGGCTCAAATAAAAATGACAACCTTAGGCTGAGCGCACATTAAAGACAAAATAGTCTACACAGAAACACTTGAAACAAAACTTTCTAAAGACCTAGAAGTCACGTTGAAACAAAACTGTCTAAAGACTGCCTTGTCTCTAATGTGCGGTAGCACTTAATCTGTACATTTTGAAGCTTATCACGTTTTTTCTTAATACTACGCACATTTAGTTTTAGATGTGTTTAAGATTTACTGGTTTTTGCAGAGATTTTGTGAACTAGAGTTTGTACATGTTGTGTAACTGTTATTAGTTTTGGTGATTTATGTAATAATAACATGATAAGATATCCGACTAATATTATAAATACGAAAGTTTGTAAGTTTGGATGTTCGTTACTCTTTCACACAAAAACGGCTAAACGGATTGGGCTGAAATTTAGTATAGGATTAAATTATAGTGGCCCCTCCTGGCCGGATAGTCAAAATCCATATTCGGCTTTTTTAGTTTTTTTTTATTCATGGTAGGCTTACGTTTGACCTCAATCCTACCTGATGGTAAGTGACGATGTGGTCTACGATGAATCCTGCTTGCCTAGAAGGAACCTATTATTCACACGTGACTTGAATTCTCTCAGGTTATAGCTTTCCGGTAACACAGACTCCGGCAAGGTATTTCACTCTTCAGCTGTACGCACGATGAACGTGTCAGCAAAGCGCTTCGTGCGTATGAGTGGAATATCGACCATATAGCGGTGGCGTGTCGCTATACGTCTGGTCGTTCGTAGATGGATAGTCTAACAATGAAGCGATCGAACTTCGATATTTCCTCTGAAGCGACAGCCATGTAACCTCTGCAACCCGTTAGCGATATCGCCTTTCCGACCATCTGCTCCCCTGAGCTGCTCCCCCAGGGGAGACGATGGGATTTTTTTGTAACAACGTCTCCCCCGCGTCTCCCCCTCACTCTCTTAGGGGGGACGATGGGATTTTTTTGTAACGACTTCTCCCCTCACTCTCTTATGGGACCAGTTGCGTTTTAGACTATAATGTTGACGTTTGCGTTTTAGACTATAATGTGATGATAATGTTACTTTAGTGTTCAAGTACCCCCTATCAATAACACGAGTAAGTAGGTACATAAAAGGAGGATAGTACATAAAAGGAGGATACTCCTTTCATAAAATAAGGAAGTACTTACTGGCCACTTGAATATTAATAGTCTTGTTTCTTGTCAAAGGAATTATGATATCAAATTAGTTCATTTTCATTTGTATATGTACGGTACATTATTAAGTTAAAAATGCAGGAAAATTTGACTTTCATAAGCAGGAACGGGGGACGAGTATTGTTGCATGAAGGTTATCAATATTCGAAACATAAAATGTACCAGAATGGTGCACAACGTTGGGTTTGTTGCAATAAAAAAAAATACAATTGTTCGGGAGCTGCTACCATCCAGGTAAATAGCAATTACTATACATTTTTTAACATAAGTATGTGTATGTGTACCTATATGTTAAGTACATGAGCACTTGCATTATACTGTGCGTTTGATATTTCCCCTTCATCCACGTTGGTAACTAGATTTACTTAACCAGTTACAAGAGAAGATTTTTCTTTTTCCCGAGTATAGTGTTGTGCATAGCTATAAATCTTTTACTTACTATGGAACGGTGACTGCCACCTGACAGAATTTTTTGGGTTTCTAGGAAGGCGCTATAACAAAACTTACAAATCATGATACTCAAGGAATCATAAAATGTATACCAAACCATGCCAAGAATGATGTATCAAAAACAATTGATGAGGTCAAAATTGTAGCTGCAACAACTTCTGCAGATGTACCAGTTGAACAAGTCTTTAAAAAAATGACTAATCCGTTATACGACCAAGGTCTTCATATGGTTACAAAGATACCATCTTACAATAATATAAAAAATGCTATTTATGCGAGACGTAAATCTGAACTTAATGTTAAAAAATTAATATATAAAAATTTGGAAGAAGTTGAAATACCTTCGAATTTCAAGTCATTCGTTTTAGGTGAATATGAGACGTTAGAAAAAGATAGAAAGATTATAATATTTGTATCAGAAGAAGGAAAAAGGCAGTTAGGTGTTCTGAAAGAATTTTTTGCCGATGCTACATTCAAAAGCACACCACGACCATTTTCGCAATTATTTAGCCTACACGGTGATCTGGGTAGTACAGCCGAATCGACAAATATCGTACCGTTATTATACGCTCTCATGAGTGACAAAACAGAAGAGTCATACTTTAAGTTATACGACATTATTAAAACTTTAATTCCCAATTGGCATCCACAAATCTTTCATGCAGATTTTGAAAAGGCTTTAACAAATCCTTTGTCAAAATTATTCCCAAATATTGCCATTAAACGTTGTTATTATCATTTCATAAATTGCTTATGGAGAAAAGCAAAAGAAAGCAATCTAACAACTAAACTTTATAGACGCATTGTTAGCTTATGTACAGCACTACCACTGTTGCCAGAAGACAACATTTTAGAAGGGTGGGATTACATAAAGTCACAATGTTTAGAAATAAATCAAGATAAATTACAAAAATTTATGAAATACATGGAAAGAACGTGGTTGAGGAAAAAGGAGATCATTAATGAGTGGTGCATTTACAACTCACGCCACCGCACCAATAATTTTGCTGAAGGCTGGCATGCAAAGTTAAATAAACAAATAAACAAGAACTACACAACCATTATTAAATTATTAACTGTGCTAAAAAAAGATGTTGATGACAGTAAAAAAAAAATTATTAGTTTTGAGAATGGCACTTTTACAAACAAACGTAGAAAAATACAATCGGAGAGAGATCATTTTATATTAAGTTCGCAAATGCAATTAGTTCACGGAGAAATAAGCGTGGGACATTTTTTGGAAAAAGTGCGTTAAAATTTAAAAAGGTTAACTAATTTCTTTAGGTGTTAAATATTCGAGATGTTATTGTGATCAGTTGGATACAATATCAATTGTCTTTTTATTTTATTTTACCACCTCATTGTTTATAGAATTGCTTAGAATGAGATTTCTTACCAACAAATTCCGATTTATTACTGCCCACACGTAACCGCCTGTTCAATCATTTTTACCGCCCATTTAATTATTTTCCTGCTCAATTATATATTCACTGCTCCATTTCATTATTTTTTATTATCGCATAGTTTTAACTGCGAAACTAGTTATTAAACATGCCATTTATAATTTTTAACTTACCAAAACTGCTATTTACAACTGCTTCTTTAAATAAGCCTTTAAAAAGTAGTAGGTATAGTTTTAAGGGTTACAATCATCTCGTCTAAAACGCAACTGGTCCCATAAGAGAGTGAGGGGAGAAGTCGTTACAAAAAAATCCCATCGTCCCCCCTAAGAGAGTGAGGGGGAGACGCGGGGGAGACGTTGTTACAAAAAAATCCCATCGTCTCCCCTGGGGGAGCAGCTCAGGGGAGCAGATGGTCGGAAAGGCGATATCGTATTTGAGTAGTTAGACCAGTTGTCGGACTTTTTTATGGCTCCAACTACACGTAACGACTGCCACAGATGTTCGTATGGCAACCGGGACCGACGGTTTAACGTGTTCTCTGAAGCACCAATTGACATTGAACTTCTTATAACGTCGCCTTACGGGTGCCATGGTGAAGAGGTAATTTGTCGTGAAGAGGAAAATGGAATTGACAATAAACTTGTGAAATCCTTCTGAAGAGCCTCGATATTCAGTGATAGCGATATTATTCTTTTTTTTTAATGGCTTCTTTGCTTCGCAATTTGCCACAAACAAGTATTATAATTTGCATATAACTGTATTATGCAGCGTTTTCGTCATTTAGTCACAGTCAAGGTCTTCATAGCTTAGTGTTCAAGAATCGACAAGTCATAGGTTCTAATATTGACCAACGTGTACCAATTCTTAACAGGCTTGGCTAGACGGATTAGGAGGAATACTGGTAATAGCAGTTAGTAATATTGCTTTTGGAAAAAAAATCACATAGCAGTTGAAAGCTCTACCACTCCGCTGAGTTATGGGAGTACTGCGGACACCGCGGTATGTGTGCTATGTCGAATTTCAAATCGACCTAAATACCGAGTTCCGTTTCACAGATATGTAGACCAATTAATTATACTTGCTTAACGTATTGGACTATAGGATATGCGATAGGGATATTGACTATTTTTAATTTGCAATAATGTACATTTTATATCTTAATATATATAAATCTCGTGTCACAATGTTTGTCCTCAATGGACTCCTAAACCACTTAACCGATTATAATAAAATTCGCACACCATGTGCAGTTCGATCCAACTTGAGAGATAGGATAGTTTTTGAAACGGATTTCGACATCCACGCGGGCGGAGCCGCGGGCAACAGCTAGTTCTATTATAAAATTGTAAATGAGCTATGTCTTTCATTGGTGTCGATTCTAGCGATTTCACTAACTCAACTAAAATCTCTAAATTTGAATTTCGATTTTATCCCGTTTTACTTTTTTCAGAACTTTTTAAAACCATTGAATATCATTACGGCCTGTACCTGATCATTTTTGCAAATTTAGGAAACAAAACATCGCTTGAATTGACTTTAAAGTCAACATAAAATTTATAGATTTAAGTTAAGTTTAGTGAAAATGCACAACAAATTGACACCATGATACAATTTAATAGTAACTTATTTCACAATAGTAATAATAGACATTATATACTTATTTATTCGCATTTTTATACAAAAAACTAAGACTACACAAAAATCCCTGTTATATACACAGAATTTTCCATAGTTCTGCCCTTGCTACCAAGGTACACGGCATACTTCTAGGCTATTACAGTCTTTCAACAACACCTTTACCAAGGGCACCTCTTGTAGTGTCAGATTTCGACCCTATAAGGGGTACCCTTGGCTGACGTTGCTTCAAGTGTTTGACATTAGAGAGCCCTTAGCGGTCGTCGTAGAGGCCATCTAGATAACAACCAGCCAAAATGTAATAGCAAACACATAGTGTACATGATATACATTTAACAAATATAGTTAGCGTGAAAAAGAGAAAATTTTTAGATTTTAAAATACAGTTTATGAACAGAATAACTCATATTTTCAATGAAAATGTTGTTTAACTATTTAGTGGGCGTTATTTTTGAATTTCGATTTTTTTATATCCGGTAGGCTCGCATTTAACCACCAATAACAATCACAATCTCACCTGATGGTAGGTAAGGTCGCCGAAAATATAATTATCTAATAAATAATTTTCAATTAGTTTAAATTTCCGTGTATGTTTATAATCTATGCAATGCTCATGAATGCTTATGAAGTATGACAATATTTAATTTCTTTCTTAGAAATTATGAGTAACCAACTTGGTAGGAATTGCTTTTAGAGATAAGACCTGTTTACTTAAGTAATCTTAACTTTAAATGATTTTATATTTATGGATAGTTATAAAAAAAAATATAACCCAGACATGTACACAAACTATCATCAACGATTACTATCTTCAAAAGTTTACCTGCTAAACATGAGTTCAAAAGGAAAAAGCCGCCCATTACATCCAGTCCGTGAGCACGCTAAGTTTCCACTAATTATAGATTGTCTCGTTTAGATAAAGTACAGTCTATTCAGAGTTTATTACTTACGGTACAGTCAACGATTAAAGTAGCTGTGCAAGTTATAATTTATTGGACACCTTAGCTCTTAAATGGTTCAGTTGGAAAATTCACTTGTGTAAGGCCAGGTTTAGAGTCTGCAGCGCGAGTGTGACACACGTATTAGGTACACGTTCATAGTAATTTCATCCTAAATTTCAACATTTACGTTTAAATAAAAATGTCCTGATAATGAGGTACAAATACAACATACAATTTTAATTACAATCCTGGATGGAGAATAGTAGTAGGAACCTAGTTATTTTTTTTAAGAAATTTAGTAACTGAAATGAAGGCCGACTTCTTAACTTAAGGGATGAGCTTTTCCACCCACACCCTTCCTATATAGAACTGCATGTGGCAGGCTAAGGTATCTTCTTCACACAGTGCAAAAAAATCCATCAAGAACCAAGCGGCTCGGTGCCTCTTTTCTTTGCCGCACCATAAAGACTTAGAATTCTGTACCATCGCATGTGTTTCCTTCCTCCTATAATCCTGGGTCCTTTAAACGATGCGTGAAAAAGCATTTGTTGAGGCCGTCATGCTGAGGGCCACCACTGTAACACTATCGGTGTATATAGTGGTGACCCCCGATCCTGAGACTGCTTTTAGGTTTCCATCAAGCGAAGTGACGTCATGTGGAGGTGTCCAATATAAATAAATGAAGCCCGCTGATGAATTCAAATGAAATACGGTAAAATATATCATCCAATAAAGTGGTAGTTCGGCCATCTTGAATGATTTATTTTACCGCAAAATTTTTTCACTAGTTTTTTTTTTATATATAGTGTGTCAATTGACTTAACCCCGCTGGATGGTAAAGTAAGGTATAAGGGTAAAGTCCAGAGGGTACGGGCCGCCATTCCAGGCACCATTCGTTCCAAAACGGCGGCGGTCGCTACCTTGACGGCCTAGACAGATGCCTTTTAACGCCCCGCTTATAGAACCCGGGATTGTAGTTTGGCGCTTAGTAAGGCTTATTCCACTTTTCCCCGTTGACAATACCCATCAACGGGGATTGTCAACGGGAAGCCCTTAGTAACAGGAATTCTTATTTAAATTTTTCAAATTACAAGCAAGCCTATAACAAAAGGCATTGATTCTATAGACGAGGCTCAAGATTCTTTACCTTGCTCCAACAATACAGTAATAATACAATATTAGGAGCGGACCGAATACAACAGGTTGTTTGCCCATTAGCCTATCTATCGGGACACTTTTCTATACAGACAAACTTTTCTGGTTAGCGACAGAGATGAATGGCTACGGCGGTTTAATGCTATGTTAGTGGAAATCGATTAGTTTTCAATTATAGCATTCATCTCATCATCATCATTCTCTGAACCTTTTCCCAACTCAGTTGGGGTCGGCTTTCCAGTCTAACTGTGATGCGGCTGAACTTCAATATTTTCCGTGAAGCGACTGCCATCTGACCTCCACAACCAATGGTCATTATGAACAATGGCGATTTCGAAGTTCCAAGTTAGACTAGTTGGAGTTTTGTGGGCTCCAACTACCCGTAACGACTGCCATAGATGTTTGTATGGCAACCGGGACCGACGGCTTAACGTGCTCTCCGAGGCACTAATAAACCTGCGATAAATACACACATAACTTTGAAAAGCATCGAAAAGTCATTGGTGTGTGCCATAGTGAACCTGGGATCGAACCCGAGACCTCGTCTCAGCAGTCCATTACCCAAACCACTAGGCTACCGCGGCTTGTTATTCATCTATTATCGTGAAATTTAATAAACATTTAATGTCGGTAGGATTTAAGTTTAAATAAATAAATAAATAAACATTAATATCAGTAGGATATAAGTTTAAATAAATATATTATATTTTGCATTTCAGACAGCGCTACCTGTCTAGTCTGTACTCAAAGTAAGCATAGCTCAACTAGCTTGTGTTATGGGTTTTATTAGGTGGATATACATACTTAGTGTTTTTTTTTGTAAATACTTACATTTTATATATAGAGAAACACCCAGACCAGTGCAAATATGCCTTGCATAATTTTTTTTGTACTGAGCGGTAATCGAACCCGCGCCCTCTGTCATGGCAGTGTACTACCGCTACGCCACAGAGACCATCAAAGTTTAAAGTTATTTCCAACACGTGGTTCCATCCCATAAATGGTTGAACTTGATTTGCAAGTCCAATACTCTCTAACTAATTTCATTACTTCGAAAACTACTCGTGGATACTTTGCAAGATTAGAAAAGGCATGTTCAGAGGCGACCCGGTACGGGAATACATACTCGTATAAATACAGATAACACCCTGTATGTATTACTTTTTATGGCGTTGTGGCAATTTAAGGAGTTTATGTTGGACACTTTAAACTATTGAAAGATATATACTCGAATTTACAAGAAGTATTTTTTATAAGAAAACTAGCTTCCGCCCGTGGCTTCGTCCGCGTGGAGGTCGGTATCGCCACCAAGTTTACTTATAGTATGAGGCTAGCTTATAGCGTGAATTAACATAATAAATAAACATTCAAATATGAGTCCTTAGATTACACGTTGTTACAGAACGCGTTGAAGAAATAAAGGTTCACTGCTCGTTTCCCGTAGGTGATAGCGTGATAATATGTAGCCTAAGTGTTGACCCGACTTCTCAAAAATATTCGTGCCAGAAGTAAATCCATGCAGTACTTTTTGAGTTTATCCCGGTCATACAGACAAACAGACAAAAATTCAAAAACTATATTTTGGCTTCGGTATCGATTGTAGATCACACCCCAAGTATTATTTTCAAAAAATATTCAATGTACAGTTTTGACTTTCCTATCATTAATATATATATAGCTGCTCGTGCTGATTCACTCACTCATTGGTCACCTCTCCTGAACAATTTTGTATGAAAAATTTTTTTTTCACCGATGGTTACGTATAGAGGATGGAAATTCATTCGGAGGAAAAATATGGAGAGAGCTGATGATGGAGGATTTCGGAGACGGGTGAAGAGCACGCTTAAGGTATTGAAGATAGGTTGGTGGTGCTTGAGCAAATGTCACTCGAAACGTCATTCAATTGCCAGTGACCTGAAAAAAAATTCAAAATGGCGAAAAAAAAATGGCCGCCATAGAAATTTCCTCGGTGTCCATCTCGGAGAGTATAAAAGATGGAAGAGTAGTTTCTTCGCAAAAGATGATCAGGATCCAAAGGTCTACTCGATGAATAGAAAAAAAATTCAAGATGGTGGAATTTATTTTTCTATAGAAAATGTATGGCAAACATTGAATAGACTACAAGTTTTGAACTATGCAAGACTTTGATTTATACATAGTTTCTTTTTAAAATGTTTTTGTGGAAGAACTCTTAGTCAGAAATATGTAGATAGATGATGATCGAGGGTTTGGAAGATGGGTGAGAAGCACGGCCAAGGTATTAGACATAGGTGAGGGCTGCTCAAACAAAAAATACTTGGAACCTCATCCAATTGGCAGGGAGATGGAAATAAATCCAAAATGGCGGATTAAAGATGGCGTCAACCCTGATGCTTTCATATAAAGTACGAAAATTCATTCGGAGGAAAAATATGGAGATTTTGGAGACGGGTGAAGAGCACGGCCAAGGTATTGAAGGGAGGTAGGGAGTGCTCAAATAAAAACCACTCGGAATCTCATCCAATTGTCAGTGAGCTAAAAATATAACCAAAATGGCAGATTCAAGATGGCGCCCATACAATTTTCGACAGCGTCTATCTCACAAAGTATAATAGAAGATAGAAGAGAGGTTTTTTGGCAAAAGATGATAAGGACCTAGCCTAGAGGTCTACTCGATGAATAGAGAAAAAATTCAAAATGGCGAAATTTATTTTTCCATACAAAATATAAGGCGAATATTGAAGAGACAAATGTGAAAGACTTTGATATGCTTTTAACCGACTTCCAAAAAAGAGGTAGTTCTCAAAACGGCCCGTTTATTTTCATTTTTTGCAAAGATTTTTTTAAATAAGCAGTAGAAGTTTTCGTCTTGGTCCCATAAAAAAATCTGGATCCAACTCCTTAATCCTGATGCTGAAAGATTACTTCCCGCCTAGGCCCTAGGTTATCAAGATTCAGAAAGTGTTCATTGTGAATTAATATTATAGGTACCAAGCAACGACTTCATGGTTAGATTTCAAGTCCCAACCCCTCAACCCTGATTATGCAGGGTACAGCTGCGCTCACAAACTATAGTGATTCAGAAACTGCGGATGGTGCAATGCAATAATATTTTAAGTACCAAGTATAGACTAGGTACATAATTGAACTTCGGATCCCGACTCCGCAATCTTGATGCTCCAAGGTGCTGAATTCTGAAACCATGGGGATTCGAGAATTTCTTATATTTTTATTTATTTATAAAAACTTCATGCACAATATGCAACAGGCATTCTCTACCAGTCAAACTTATAGGTGGTGTAGAGAATAACATAGCATAGTATAGCATAGAGAATAACATAACAGCATTTTAGGCATCAAGCAACAGTTTCATGATTACACTTCAAGTCTGAATTCCACAAACCTGATGATGCAGGGTACAACACTCCTAAACCATAGAGAATAAGGAACTGTTTCTGGTGAAATAATAGGTACCTATTGTAAATGCCGAGCATAGACTTTTGTTAGGTATTGAATTCCAAGTCCCAACTTTTCAATCTAACCACAAATTCACGGTTTTCGAGGGTTCCAGCGACTGGGACCGCAATAGCTGGGACCGCGGTTCCAGTTGCCGGTTCTATTAAATTTAAATATTTTTCTTCCGGCAACTGGGACCACCCATAAAAAAGATCAAAAACAGTACAGTCAAACGAAAAATTGTTAAAGTTATAATTGGGTATGGCCACAGGATCCCCTAACCCAATCCCCAGGGGATCTAAGTGAACTCGTCGGTTCATCAGAATCCTCTTGAAATAAAAATTAAATTGAAGATGTTTTCACACTGTTTTTTCTTTCACAATTTTTAAGAAATGACATGTTGATGATTTCTAGTATGTGTTCTTGAATGTAGTTTCACCCTTCAGTAATAAAATTCGTGGGTAATAACTACACAACAAAATCAGTCTCCTAGTATAGAGGGTGAATTTTTCAAAAGGAATTGGTTGGCCAAATCCGAAACTATAAGGAATAGCGAAAAATGCTCAACAGAGTCACGAGCCCGATTTTGATGAAACTTAAAACCTTATCATTAGATTTTGCAAAATCAATAATCCTACCTAGGAATCGAACCTGTTAATTTTGAAAAAAAAAAACACACCCTATATTATTACACCATCGATAGTGTTGCTATTAAGGATCTTATTTTGGGAAGTAATGACATACCGCAAACTAAAGGAAAGAGCTCATATTTAACAAAATACATTTTATTTTTCTTACATTAACTGATTAATTGTTCAAAATGTAGATCATTGTTTTCAATTCATAGCTGGATTTGAGACCTCAAGGATCGTACTACATTCAATATTACAATGTTATTGATTCCGTTTAGAATATTCTCCAAAGAACGTTTCACGTCATCAACTGTATCTCTGTATCATAATGTCATTGTGTCGTTGTAAATTCGTTTTTGACATACCCCCAGAGAAGGTAATCTAAGGCAGTAAGATCCAGGGTGCGGGCCGGAACCTCCACGTGGTGCACCTGGGCAACGGAGGCGAGCAGCGCCTCCCACTCGCCACGGGAGACTGCTGCCTGCGGCCAATCCGGCCGGGGTGGTATTGCCGTATTGGCCCTCTAGAGGGCTGCTCCGATGCTCTCCACGTGTCCCTCTGACTAGCAGATGGCACAGTGGGGAGCGAGCGGGGGACGAGCTGATTGTCTGCGCGCCGACGGTTGGGTAACAGGACGGCCGCCTGTCACCCTACACCCACCGTCGGCGAAGTGGCGCAATGCTCGCCCCACCCGTTCAGGGTTAAAATGTCCAATTCTCAAAATGTCCAACGGTGTCAAACCCCCCCTTTCGGGGGGTTGAAGGGGCCATCTTATACCGTAGAGGGTCCGGGGTCAGCTGGGGTGAGAGGGATATGCCCATTGGGTAACCTTACACTCCGGTAATTAAGGCCCGAGACGGCGTGCGGTTTTAGTCGGTTCGATCCCGACATAACCACCCCCGATGACCGACGGGGTGGTATCTATGGGGATTTCCGCACGATAAAAAAAAGTTAGATCCAGGAATCTCGCTGGCCAAGGCACAGGACCATGCCATGCAATAAAATTGTCGTCACACTGCTGAATCAAAATCTCTTTTACGGCTATTATGGGCTGGAGCACCACCTTTTTTCATCAATCAAAAATACATCAATAATTTATAATCATTCTGAGTATAATTTAAAACACGGAATAGTTGCGATCTTTTCTGGGATTTCGAACGAAACAAATAGGTAGGTATATGTAACATAAATTTTATTAAATTCCAAATTTTCCTTAAATTTGCCGTATATCATTACTTACACTACATACTACTTACAGCTAGTTTTATTAGTTTTTCAAAAATCTAATGATGAGGTTTTAAGTTTCATCAAAATCGGGCTCGTGGCTCCTTTGACCATTTTTCGTTATTCCTTATAGTTTCAGATTTGGCCATCCAATCCCTTTTGAAAAATTCACCCTCTATACTAGGAGACTGGTTTTGTTGTGTAGTTATTACCTACGAATTTTATTACTGAAGGGTGGAACTACATTCAAAAAAACATACTAGAAATCATCTACATCTCATTTCTTAGAAATTGTGAAAGAAAAAACAGTGTGAAAACATCTTCAATCTAATTTTTATTTCAAGAGGATTCTGGTGAACCGAAGAGTTCACTGATATCCCCTGGGGATTAGGTTAGGGGATCCTGGTGGACATACCCAATTATAACTTTAACAATTTTTCGTTCGACTGTACTCTTTTGGCTTAAACTATAGATTTTTCATAAAATTATAGGTGGTCCCAGTCGACGGAAGAAAAATATTTAAATTTAATAGAACCGGCAACTGGAACCGCGGTCCCAGCTTTTGCGGTCCCACTCGCTGGAATCCTCGGTTTTCAGATTTTCCCCCCTATGTCTGCTATAAGGCATACCGATAGGTAGATATGCCAAAATGATTTAATTCAACGGGATTTCTTGACAAGACACGACAGACAAACAGACAGACAACAAAGTGATCCTATAAAGGTTCCTTTTTAGGGTTCCATACCTCAAACCCTAAAACGGAACCCTTATAGGATCACTTTGTTGTCTGTCTGTCTATCGGTCTGTCCATAAACCTACAGGGTACTTCCCGTAGACCTAGAATCATGAAATTTGGCAGGTAGGTAGGTTAGGGGGAAAATCTGAAAACCGTGAATTTGTGGCTACATTACACAAAAAAAATTAAATTGTGGTCATGAACTAATAATTAGTATTTTAAGTAAGATAACTATATCAAGTGGAGTATCATATGAAAGGGCTTCACCTGTGCATTCTGAAACAGCTTTTTGTTTATTTTTATACGTCATAGTTTTTGAATTATCGTGCAAAATGTCGAAAAAATACGACTGTAATACGGAACCCTTCTTGCGCGAGCCTGACTCGCACTTGGCCGGTTTTTCCTTTTGAGATACGGAACCCTAAAAATGACTCCTCACGATCCATTTTAACTTTTTGTGTTAAAATTCATGTTAAAAGTACAATTTTAGTTCTTAATTTAAAGGTGAACCATGAACCGTACTTTTGACATGATAGTTGAGCCATAGAGTTAAAATAGCGGGTGAGAAGTTATTTTTTACGCATTAAAAACACCTTTCTTAAGTTACCCGTGACTACTGTAGTACGTTACGCTAGCGGTACTTTAGTGTTTCTTGAAAAGAATCAGTGCTGGCAAAATAATGGGTAATTGTTATCCTACCGGTTGCGGCAGTTTAATAATTAGTGTTATAGTTACCCGGGGTCACGTGACCTGAGGAATATAACTACATTCTTAATATAATATTGAAAAATCGGTCAAGTGCGAGTTGGACTCGCAAAGAAGGGTGCCGTACCACCGTACAAGAAATAACACTTTATTTTTTAAATTTTCGTGCTATAGCGGCAATAGAAATACCTACACATTCTGTGAAAATTTCAACTCTCTACCTATTGCGGTTCAAGAGATACAGCCCGCTGACAGACAGAAGGATGGACGGATAGCGGAGGCTTAGTAATGGGGCCCGGTTGGAACCTTTCTGGTACAGAACCAAGAAAAACTGTTACATAATTACTTACACACCAAAACTTTAAATCCAAACGGACCCCTGTTCCAGGTTCCTGTTGTCCACTCATCTACGTGGTCCGCTTTAGCGGGCCGCGCACCCACGCGCCCTACTAGTTTTTTTATTATATGTTTAGATAATGAATGAAACAAAAAGAAAGAAATTAGCAGTAGTGGCCTTACGTCTACTTTTATATGATACTAGCTGCGCCCCGTGGTTTTATCCGCGAAATTCTTCGCCCCCGTGGTACTCATTTATCCCAAAGATGTCCGTAACTTATTAATTCTGCAATAATTTCTTTTCATTCAGTTTTATAATATGGTGCTAGATGACCCCCGCGTAATTGGATGGCTTTGCAATAAATCATAAAATCTTTGATTTTTTTGACATATACGATTTCTGCTCCTCTCACCTAGCGTGATGATAATTATATAGCCTTCCTAAACAGGCAAAGATTTTCTCAATTTGGTTCTGTGGAGCCGCGGGCAACAGTTATACAATTAATATTGTACGGTATTGTGGTACAAACCATGAAGGGATGTCGTGTTTATTTGTTAAAGAAAATGATATCAGTCTTTGTGCATTAGTAGTTGTATAGAGGACCAGTAGTCTACCAGAAACAGGACAAAGTTGTATATACTAATAAATTCATTACAAATAAGTAGGTATTTTAACCCTTCCGAACGCGTAATAAAATTTGAATAGGTAGGCTTTTTCGGATACCCAATTTTGTATTCAAACAAATAAAATGCTAAGAACCTTTTGTTGGATTTACTCACGGTATAAAAATCGAGATGACTTGCCTTTGGGCTATTGCTTGTAAGCCACAATACTGATAAAATATTCAACACTAGCCGTAGCCCGCGGCTTCGCTCGCTTGAATGACATATTCCAGAGACAAAAAACAATCGCGTCACAATTTTATCCGACATGAGTTTGAGGTTTCTGTTTGGTCCAGTTGAAGTCGATTTTTGTAAGAATTTATTCATACTAATATTTTTTTTAAGGAGGCTAGTGAAGTACTTGACTTTTTTAGGGGTTTATCGAGGGTTCTTGAAATTTTTGTGGGGTTTTTCAGGGATTTTGGTATTATGTGTAGGGTTTTTTTAGGATTTATTAAGAGTTCTTGAGTTTTTTATGAGGCTTTTGAAGAGGTCATTGGGAGTTTGAAATTTTGGTGATTCTATTCGTTGTATTTAGGTTTTAACTTCTGCTAGCATTCCCGGATTGCCACTATTTTTTATCAGTATAATAATGACGAATATCTTACTTTTGGCGTTTACGATAGGCCTATCCGCAAACAATACCTTCAAAATATACGGAAAGGAATGATTACCATGAAAAATATTTATTCTAATGAAGCACTCTGTATCTGTTATTTTCTACGACTCCTTTCAGTTATTTCGTTTTTCATAATAAAAAATGTACTAAAGCCCTTCAGATGTTCTCGCTAATTTAGCTTTTAATCACGGAATAAAATGTAAAAGCTTTTTACGTATAATTTTAATAACAGGTACGATTTTTTATTTTACATTTAAGGTTCTTTTTTGTACACATATTTTTTTGTTGAGAGTGAAACAAAAAACAATCTCTTTTTCATTGTTTACGAATCTAATTTGTCTATGAAAAATTAGAAAACTATTTAATCGAATTGTTTGAGGCAAGTTAAAGTAATTTTGTCTCAATTTAAATTAACCGGCAGTTTTTTGAGTAAATTATTATAGTCAAATGCTTATACTAGTTCAATTAACAAACAAGAGTAGCTGCTCTTCAGTATGTCGTAGGACATTTCCCTTGACATTTTAGGGGGTGCGAGGGAAATGCTCTTTGGGCCACCTTACACCCTGGCGTCAGAAGACCCTAGACGGCGTGCGGTTTTAGTCGGTAAGAGTCCGACATAACCTGCCCCGCTGGCCGGGGTGGGTATCCATGAGAATTTCCGCGCGGAAAAAAAAGGGCTACAACTATCCGTTACTATGTTACCGACGGCTCTGTGTGTACGAGGCACGGAGAGGTCTCAATGTGATGGTCACCCATCCCAAGATACCTGACTCGAAATGCTTAACGTCTTAGACAATGTATTGAGTTGATCAGAATTATTGCTAGAATGCTCGCTAACAAAAATACATAATGAATATTTCGTTCATCTTATAATATAGTTAATTAAGCTACACGAAATTTCCTTGCTAGCAATGTTAGATCTGGAACATTTGTATACCTGAGGCAATTCGTAGGGAGGAATTCTGTTCGTCTCTAGGATAAAGCGGTCATTGCCCTCGACGTGTTATTGGCCGTTAAGAAATACAGAAAGATGTGTGGTCGCATATTTGTCTACATCAATGTCATGTGGTTTCTAAAAATCTTAATATATATAAATCTCGTGTCACAATGTTTATCCCCAATGGACTCCTAAACCACTTAACCGATTATAATAAAATTCGCACACCATGTGCAGTTCGATCCAACTTGAGAGATAGGATAGTTTTTGAAACGGATTTCGACATCCACGCGGGCGGAGCCGCGGGCAACAGCTAGTTATTCTTTGTTTTTTTGTTTAGGTGACAAAAAAGGAATGTGAACTATTTTGATTAGAACTCTACTAAATTATAAATGGAAAAGTGAGTGTGTATATGAATATTTATTACCGCGTATCTTTGTAGCTACTAAACTGATTTTGATGAACTTTGGAATGCAAATAGCTTATGTTTTGAAATATTACATAGGTTAATCTAATTCTCGAAATTCTGTATGTAGGAGGGTTGAAATGGGTCCCTATCCTATTCCTTATAGTCATACACTTAGTTCTACATGTATGACTATGGTAAAGTATCTATGGAAAATGTTATAAATACATAATTATATTTATTATTTTACATAATTATAATTATATTGTTGCTTATAATTCCAGGTTTTAGTCCCATTTTAAGTCTCACTTTTCAAACAAAAAACCGCATTAATTTTTCATAATTTAATTTAGTTAAAACAGATAGACAGAAAGAAACACATTCTGATTGCATTTTTAGCATTAGCACTGTATCAATAATCATCTTCAATAGGTAGTTATTTTGTAAACATATATTATTCAGTGTACAGAAATTGGCCTCACTACATATTTATACTCAACTCAAGGTGTCAAAATTTTGCCTCTAATTATACGCAGATGTGATTATACCTCACCTCACAACTCTGCATTATGTAAGCTTAAATCAAGTCTTATTTTTCTTTCAAAAAATCGTCTGGTTTGATTGAAACAATGTATAGTTTAGGACTTGGCATGTTTTATTCAGCAGATAATTTACTTCGCCGCGAATACATTGCAGTAGTTGAACGTGGTGAGACCTTCCAACTTGAAGTTGGATTGCGGGAGGAACTGATTTGAATTTATATAAACTGTGATAAAGAAAACACACTCAGTCACCAATTTTTTCTCTTTTTTCTGCCGCTGTTGAATAGTCGGAAACTAGGCCAATTAAAATTACCGATTCATTGCCGCTTTTAATTTTACAAATTACTGCCATTCGACAGCAAAGATTCTTTAGATGACGCATATATGCGTCATTATCGGACAATCGTGTCTTTATTTTTGGACGCATATATGCGTCATTAGCTACGAGTCAGTTAAACTATTTTAAAGAGTTGTGAAGCCAAACCAATATCTGTAATTTTTACTCAATGAAACTAAACGTATTATTTTTTTATTCAAGATAGGCTTTCATTTGACCTCTATCTATGTTTTTTAATAGTGGTTTTGTAAATAGTCATATAAGACTTCGAATGCTCTACTAAGTATGCTACATAATATAAATTAAAGTAACAGGCAAAAAGGGTACCTCTTTACAAGCATACGTACTTATTCACCTGCATTTCTATCCTGATTCGCAACCCTGACCAATATACCGCTCCCTAGGTGAACACAACCGTCGGATAGCCTTAGCAAATTTATGACAACATAGCCTTATTCCACTTGCTGCAAACATTTTGAACTAACACGGAAATCCTTGACCTATGCATGTAAGTATTTTTGTAAATTTTGCTACGATGCTCATAAAGAAATTGTGTGCATGAAATATCAATGTTTGTACGTCTTTATATTTTTGTTGGTTTCCTTTAAAGTCAATGTTTAAAGGCGCAATAATCTATGACAATCGTTACATCTCTATTTAGACCAAAGCTAAATGCACAGTTTGTTATATAGCTTCTAGAATGTGGACTAATAAACGCTCAAAAAATGAAAACTTTAAAAACCTAAACCCACCCCGCCGAAGTCTCTCCAATTAATACATCCAGATAGTATGTTATACGTAGATATACCTAAACCAATGTAAATTGACATATTTATGCATACGAATATTTGCACATAGCCGGAATCATTTGCGTACTGTTTGTCAGTGAGATAGCGACGTATGCCTCCGATGCGGCCAAGAGTCTGTTAACAACTAGTTCTCTATATTCAAGAACTCTTTCAACTTTAAATCTAATTACGTGTTTATTTTATTTCAGAGCTTCTCAAAATGTTGACACTTTAAAATGCTTTAAACTTTTTACAAATTGTAAAAATTTAATTCACCATACAAAAAGACGTTAAGTTAGTTGAACCTTTTTAAAATTTCGTCAGAGAGAGATTTAATTTGCTTAGCAGTACGCTTTGTGGTTTCAAATAGGATAAGGTGAAATTATTTTTTCATGTTTTTTTTGATTGCATTAGTTTTTTTGTCCCTTAATTTATTAAATAAGTTTGAAAATGGAATTAACTAGTGATCGAATTTACCAATGGAAAACCGTATAATGAAATATTATTTTAATATTAATCACGCCACGATCACGCCTTTCATCTTTGAAGGAGCAGCCAGAGGTTTATCGTGTAAGAATTTACTCACTAAGCTTTTGCGTTCTATATGGGATCAAAATAGATATATAGTGAACACCAACTATCTATTTTGGTGCCATATAGTAAGCGATCGACCTGGAACTATTTCTATCTATGAAATGCCTTAATATAAAACTATTTTTATAAGTTTTTATGTTTATTTTCACTTGTCCATTACCTGTAATTGAATCTTGCATGTTAAATGTGACACACAGATGCAACTCCTGCGGCTAGTGGGGGCCGGGCTAGTGTCGGATGAACCGATTAAAATCGCATGCCGACTTTTCAGATCTTCAAATGCTGAGATGCTTAAAAGGCATATTTCCTTTGCACTCCGGCTAATTTCACAAAACATAGTAAACATCGAGGTATTTCACCTTTTTAATCAAACCGGCAAATTTTTAATTTGCCCATCAAGTTGTACGAAACGAATATGCAAATAAAAATACAAACTTTTCATAATAATGTCAAAAAGAGTAGGTAGTAAGATATGAGGGTGCCGACCCCGTCTCATAAATTTCGATACAACTGACAAGTCTGGGACTCGCTGGCGTAGCTGTGTCATAAATCATCCATTGTCTCGATAAGTGTCAAAAGTCTTAAGATTAATATTCCAAAGATCAGAGAAAGAAAGAAAGTTTTGAGATTCGTTTTTCTTATTCTTAATATCACGCCTGTGTATCGTCAAAGTAATAATTAGAGGTAGTCAGAGAGTGCAAGTTTCGAAATATAATCCAATGTGCCTATGAGCGTGCTTTTTACAAGCTTTTATTTAGTTTCACCTGTTCCGTTGCCTGTAATCAAATCTTGCAAGCCATTTTTCAACCACTTCTAGCTATCCGATTGAGCTGAATTTTGGCATACTAATGTAAGTCCCATGACAATGCAATCATCATTCTCTGAACCATTTTCCCAACTCAGTTGGGGTCGGCTTTCCAGTCTAACTGTGATGCGGCTGAACTTCGATATTTTCCGTGGAGCGACTGCCATCTGACCTCCACAACCAATGGCGATATCGAAATTCCAAGTTAGACTGGTTGGACTTTTGAGGGCTCCAACTACCCGTAACGACTGCCATAGATGTTTTTATGGCAACCGGGACCGACGGCTTAACGTGCTCTCCGAGGCACTAATAAACCTGCGATAAATACACACATAACTTCGAAAAGCATCGAAAAGTCATTGTTAATAATAAAAACTTGTTTTAAAAAGGTTTTTTTAAACAGCAGCTTGTTTTATATTTATTTGTTGGCACCGATCATTCGTCACAGACTCACCACGTGAAATTCTAATCCCGTTCCCGCAATTCATAGGAATTCATCTAGAGACGAAAAGTGCCTATGTGTTATTCCAGTCTATAATCTATCCCTACACCAAATTTCAACCAAATCCGTTCAACCGTTATAGCGTGATTGAGTAACAAACTTCCAAATATCTTCACAAACTTTCACATTTACAATGTCATAGTAGGATTAGTTGGAGCCCTAAAATGTCCAACAACAACGGTCTAGCTGTAATGCTTCGATATCGCCTAATGTCACCATTGGGTTGTGAAGGTCAGATGGCAGTCACTTCACGGAAAATATCGAGGTCCAGCCAAATCGCAGTTAAGACTTGTAAAGCGGACCCCAGACTCCGAGGTGAAAGCTTTGGATGCGATTGGGATTAAAGCTAGGTTGAAGGAAGTAGGATTAGAGTATAACCTGCTATAAACAATTGTCGTAAACGGTTCTTAAACAACATGTTCAGGCTGTATGAATGTGAGCTCAAGGCAAAGGGTAGGGCAGCCTGTTGCCTTCGCTAAAAATAGGCCCGAGAGGGTGCGGCGTGTGACAGCGCGACGCGACGTGTCAGTGTGAAGATCGTTACAGTTTTAGTTGGGGAATGCTTTCCATGGCTAAAACTATATTTACCTTTTTATCAAATACGTTAAAGATGATGAAACCGTTTATTATGACAAAAAAATAGGTAGTGTTGTTGGTAGCTTAGTGATTATGGAGTTGGCCTTGCGATCAGGAACAAGCTCCCGGTTTTGAATACTGGACATTACACTATCGATAGAAATATGAGAATACCATTAAATTCGATCACTAATATTTTTAAAACAACATTCAGGATCAGTAACTAAGATTTCCCATTTTTGTGATACCGGCAACTAGGGTGAAACGTATGGAATAAGCGTATTAAATAATTCCAGGTTTTTATGGTACCGCAAAGACAAGAGGCGCCAACCGCTTAGTTCTTGATGAAATTGTTTCATTATCATTTCCATGGTGAAACAAAAATTCTATAAATTTTACGCACTAACTTAACCAGAAGCTAATAAATCTTCATTTAGACGTACGTTCAGTCATGATCATGACTAAAATGTTACATTTGTAATATTACCTAGCACTGTTAATTTAAGAGCTTTATTCATAAAGGCGTGGATGACGAATGGGAGAGTTTTATGTTTATTACAGTAATAGACAGGGCCGGACTCACGGCACTAAGTTATTATATTTTTCTTTTGTTCTGAATGACCTTTGTTAGAAGTATTCACGGTTATATTGGCAGCAGCGATAATCGTAAAAACTTAGTGAGTTTTCGTGGTCAGGATCAGATGTGAGTACTGGCAACTAGGGCAAGTGTAAACCTGTGTAGGTACGGAATAAGCGTACTAATGTACGTGTAATATAGGTAAACATATTGAATACGCGTACAGGCGTATATGCGTATAGGGCAAAATACATTACTGTATTATGAACGCGTAGTCAAGTTATTACTAGCAACCTTGTAGAAGGTCAATTTGTAGAACTCACTGGAGCTATATGGTATTGAAAGTTATCGCAAGGTTTCATAACACCCAAAATAAATAGATTTATCATCATCTTGTTTATCATCACCGTGTTGTTCTAAGTTGTATCCGTAGCCATATACCTGAAGTCAAGCCAGACTAAAGCATACACGGAACAACCAAATATTTAGTTCTAAAAACGTTGAAGTAATTTCGTGCAACATTCATTTCAGCACCTATGCGCAGCGTTCAAAATGGTAAAGTGATGTTTGTGTGCCACTTCGAAACGTCGGATTGTCGCCGGCTGTCCATCTCACCTTTGCCAACATTTAGCTAGCTTTTGATAGCTTTTGTTAACTTTTACATAACTAGTTCATTAAGAATACACGAGATAGGTCTTTGTACGAGTAAAAACAAATCCATAAATACAATAGCCAAATTTTTTAAAATATATGACGAGGTATGTCGCACACTATATAAAAATTGACATTTTATATAGTGTGCGACATTTATAATATGCTTAGGTACATTTTAAAACGTGACATACAACATTGTTTATTCTTTTTTTTTTTAAGTAGGTACTAATTGGACATTCTCACTGTCAATAATTTTAATTGTTATTTTTGTAAGACAATCAGACAAAGCTGTGCATATCTTTAATTGGTGTAGCACATGCCTATTATAATATCTTGTCAATGTTACTTAGTAGAATGCTTGTATATGTGTATACTGTTGATATGCCTTTTTAAATAAATAAATAAATAGATATTATTAATTACAAACTAGTTGCCACATGGGAAAAATTCGTAAAAAAATATGAACAAAATAAACGTACAAAAGAGTAAAACAAAGATATTTTGTTTGTAAAAATAAAATCTTAGTCCGACCCTGGCTTTTGCTATAGTTTTGTACTTGATGTAGTAAGGTTATGGCAGACGGCTTTTATGAGCCCATATTTCTCAACCAAAATCATTTACGAGAGTATACATTTTCATATACAATATGACGTATAAAATGTACTGTACAGTTATGCCTGTTATCCCAAAAGAATAAGTAGCGGTGAATAAATACCCGATAAAGAAGGTGAGTCATCGCCATTACCGTGTGTTTTTTCTTGACTCATCCCACTGTGGCATAACGGGCATATTAGAAATTGTTGGAGGTTTTATCCTATAGTAATCCTGGCTGGTTCACAAACCACCTAGTTCTTTATATTTAAAAAAGATGGTCTGTACTTTTGTTTTTTTTATATCTGTTTAGTTTTTTTATCTTGTCCGATGTGATTGTATAATAATATACTGAGTCCACCAAAAATATTATGATCTTTGATTTCCACTTATAATAGAAATTTTGTGATTCGAGAGTCCCATGCACTCTCGAATCACAAAATTTCTAATATTAGTACGAGTTAAGTTTGTCGTGGGGTCATGCAGTCGTTGTGAACTGATATCGAGATCTAATAAAGCTGCCTAAATACTCCATTCACTGTAAAACCTATTCAATCTCAAAAAAATTATTCCAACGTTTAATTTTTTGGCGGTCTACATAATTTTTTAATTAAATATACGACACTGAAACGAAATTTAGACCAACAAAAAATTATATAAAATTTCATAAAGCTATGTTGAAAAACAAAACAAATTAAATGTGAAATAACTGGAGAACAAGGACTTGTGTTCAAGGCTCGTAGTCTAGACGAAACGTCAGATGAAACACTGTAAAAGTAGTTATAAACTAATCTCATTTCAACCTGCAAACTTCTTGATTTGAATAAAATAAATACTTCTGAAATTCATAGCAACATTACGATTGCATTATAGACCTGTTCCAGCTCCTATCGCGTGGAATTCTGATAGGTATCGTTCCCGTAATCCAGGTGAAAGAAAGAAATAACAATTTATTTGGTGCATAAAGGGCGCAAACAACACAAGCTGCTGTTTTAAAAAAACATTTTTAAAAACAAGCTTTTATTATTTTACAATATTGCATTGTCATGGGACTTACTTAAGTATGCCAAATTTCAGCTCAATCGGATAACAAGAAGTGGTCGAAAAATGGCTTGCAAGACTTGATTGCTGACAACGGGACATTACAGACGACGGGACAGGTGAAACTAAATAAAAGCTTGTAAATGTTATTATAATATTGACGATTTTTTAAATGATATAATCTAAATAAACACTGACATCTTAATTTTAATATTGTAGCATGATGTGTTGACATTTAATGATAAGTAATGAAATTAATCAATGTAAAATTTGAACGCCAGAACCGGCAGAATATGAGATCTGAAAATTATGTAGCTAAACATCATTTTGTACCATATTCAACGAATAAAGACTTTGACTTTGACTTTGACTTTGAAAAGGTAACACAACGTTGCATTGCATAACGTTGAAGAACCTATTCCAGTGATAAAAGATTCCAGATTATAATCTATCCCTGCACCAAATTTAATCACGCTCAATTTGACTCAGTCAAAGTTTAATGTAGTAATAAACTTCTAAACATCAACACAAACTTTCACATTTATAAATATTAGTATGATAGCTGTTGCTCTATTTTAATACCCTCGATTTACACGAACCAATATTTAAATTAATGGAGGAAACGAAGTTACAAAACGAGTTACAAAAACTGGCTTAAATGCCTCGGAGAGAACGCCATTGTCATACGCACAAGCACATCTGTGGCATTCATTACGGGTAATAGGCGCCTTAAAACTTCGAAAACCTGATCTAACTACAATATAGAACTTCGATATCGCCAGTGGGTTGTGAACGTCAGATGGCAGTTGGCTCCAACTTTGGGAAAGGATTTGGCGGATAAACGAGTTACCAAAACTGATGAGTTTACAACATTGCTCAATTAAGGAAACTGACAAGTGGTGACATGAATATTGTTCGATTCAGCATAAAGACACAGTTATCAGTTCATGCTCTAATGAAGCTTAAAGGATTATTGGGGAAGATGAAGGCGTTGACCTTTCTTCGGAAAAGTTCAGTGTCCTAAACGCGAAATATGTATAATGTAAATATACAGAAATAGGGCAATTGACTCACGTAACTCTAAAATGTATTAAATGAAGAATATTTGAGCTTTATTTTCCAATTAGATATTTTCCTTGTATCGATGTAGGTACCTTTTATTTGAAATTACGTATGAATCAAATAAAAGTTTGATTGAGTTAATGTCTTTAATTGAAATAGTAAGACAGGCGACTGTCTGAATTTGTCACGTGTAGAGGAGGGCACTTGGAAAATTCGGACTTACGGTATTTATTTTTGTTGGCGATCAACTCACGTTCGGTTTTCAGAAAATTAACGTTATTTATTCCGAGGCGCGAGGAAAATGCCTTTTGAGTCACCTTACATTCCAGCGTTTGAAAACCCGAGACGGCATGTGCTTTTAGTTGGTTCAACACAATCGCCCCGCTGGCGGCAGGGGTGGTATCCGTGGAGATTGCCGCTCGAAAAAATACAAATTTATATTTCAAGAAGTGTTGGAGTAAACTGCCAGCAATATTGGATTTAAAGTGTCCGCTTAAACGCACGCAGACTGGCTCAGTAAAATCCACTAAACTCTAAGCATGTACGTGGATATGTGTAATGACATTCAGCATCAAAATATTATCCACATTTTGAGGCTAAAATGCTACTCTCTTCGAGGTAAGGGACCGTTTAACGATCGCAATATACCTCAAAGAAGTTCTGTTCTCCTGGTAGGCCGAGGTTGAGTTTAATTTTGTGTGAATTTCCAGTGGGAGTTGTTTTACTAAATACTGCTTGGGATAAATTCTGGAATATGGTTTTGTTACCTTTAGCACAAGCCTTTAGCTTAATGTCACTTTGATTAATTAATATAAATTGAATTTAATTTTGTGTAAGCGTATTCTCAGTAGAAATGAAGTGGAGAAAAATTAATTATTGAGTTGGTGAAATGTGGGTGGTTTTATCTACCCTTTCGGGTATGTAGAGGGCTCTATAATAATCTGTACAGTACCTACATACCCTGTACATTTCTATATTATACGAGTATATAGCTTATAAACTTATAAACTTATAAGCTTATAAACCTTTTTACTTAATTAACCGACTTACAAAAAGAAGGAAGTTACTGAATAAAATTCATCGGTATCTTTTTAAAATTTGTCTATCAATTTCTTGAAGACTCTTAAACCGATTTGGAAAATTATTTTTTGTTTCGTAGGGTAGGTACACTTTCCAGGCACCAACTTCTTCAGAAATGTCATACTCGTATTGTGTGTTTCGAATTAAATCTGTAATTCAGTTATTTTTCTTTTTGATGGCTGTTTTAGTGGTTTTTGAAGTCCCTTTCATTTTTAATAAAAATTTTATGTTGTCCCTGAATAATAACTATTAGAGATATTGGAGCACTGCTGAAGGTTCCCGGTCATAAATAAAAAAACAGTTAATTATACAGTTTTAGATTAAAAAACATTGCTTTATAACTTCTTTAACCACTAACTACTTACTACGAATACATGGTGGACATTCCGCTCATACGCACGAATCGCTTCAACAATACGTTCATTATGTGCTAAGGAGTGGAATGTCCTGCCAGAATCTATGTTTCCGGAAAGCTATAACCTGGGAGTCTTTAAGTCTAGAGTGAATACGTTGCTACTAGGCAATCGTCGACTACATCGTTATTTACCATCACGTGAAATAGTGGTCAAACGCGGTCCTATCGACTAAAAAAACATAAACTGATCGCAATATTTTATAACGCAACAGCACGTACAAACAAGTATCAAAATGCAATACACACAGTTTCTGCCTGGGCGAACTAATCGTAAAAAATGTTGCCAGACTGTTCACATAGTTTCTAGTCGTGCTACAGTTAACAACTGCACATACCTACTGTATCTTCTATTGGCAATTTAACTTGTAACCTATGTGTTACAGAAAACATTCAAACTCGATTAAAATGTAGAAGAATAAACTGGCTTTGTAACCGACTTCAAAAGGAGTTTCACTGTTTGACCTGTGTATTTGTATGTATGTTTGCCTGCGATTATCTCGCGTTTGGTTGAACCAATTTTGATGCGGTTTTAAGAAACCTATTTTTTATATTCTAGAGAAGGTTTTGGTATACTTAACTGACTTTGAAAAAGAGGAAAGTCGGTTCTATCGTTGTATTAAAAGATATTGTAATTATTTTAGTAGTGACTCGCCCCGGATTCGTACGGTTGCAATTCATTCCCTGTTCTTATGTAGTTGAAGAGTATAATTTTTCTTTGTCTTTTATGAATACGTACGATCAACGGTATGAGTCATTTTTCGAGGATAACTATTTTTACCAAATTTTTACCGTATAAATACGTTTTCTATGCAAATATTATAAAGAGGTAAACTTTGTGAGTTTGTGACGTTGTAGGGAGAATCTCTGGATCTACTGAACCAATTTTGTAAATTATTTTACCAATAGAGAAAGCCACATTATCTGTGAATGTCATAGGCTAAATATCATCACGCTACTGCCCAAGGGAACGGAGCAATAATCATAAATGTGAATAAATCCAGAAGATTCCCATACATATTGGGAAAACTGATATTTGACGGGTTAAAAAGGCTGCATCGGGGTTCCCACCCGGAGAGAGTCAGCTAGTTACGTATAAAAGTAACAAACACACATATATCCATTCTCACAAACATGCAATTAATAATACTAGTAAGAAGTAGGATAGAAGGTGCTATATTGTTTACAGAAACGTAATTCAAGGGAAGGTACAATACAAGTCATATAGTAGGTAGGTAGGTACATAAAGAAAAGTCCCTAAGCTGTCTTCATATGCCGTCCGTCACTTACTATCCCCAGTTTTATTACGTGCTTTGTGCAGATGTATTGTCAGTTACAGTTGCCTTTCACCGCAGTATTCTAGTTCAATAAAATATAAGAGACTGAATCTCGGTGCTGACAGCGTGATAAATGTGTCTTTATAGAAATGTGGGGCGTAACAGAATCGCTCAATCAGATTGGGAATTTAAGGGCAATTAAAGCGATGGTAGCTGAATGGATAAGGACGCGGCCTCTTCTCAGAGATCCGGCCAGACAGTGCTAATGTGAATTTCACTTTGTGGAATTTATATTATGTGATAATCACATGATTTACCATGTGAATGTGAAGGAAAACCATCGTGAGGACACCCAATATATTCTAGAAAGAATTTCTAAGGACATGTCTGATTTACCAACCTGCATTATTAGACCACAGGGGTGTGTGATTATTGTGCGTAAAAAGAGTATGAGACTCTTAGAAGTGCAATGTAACAAAATGAACGGGAAAAATAAATAAATTGCCTTTGAGGTACAGGAGTAAAATTTGATGATTTTTTGGGGTGAAAATGGTGTTCCGAAATCCGTTAAAAGTAGTATTATTTCCACAAATAAGCGGTCTTTTAGTTTGTGTAATAGACATACACTTGTGAAAGTTATTTAACAAAGCAACTCAATTAGTACCGAAAGCATTCTTTTCGTAATTACTTCAAATTAACTTCATAAACTTAATAAACCGACCCAACATTCTTGGGATAACTATGGCCTACTGTTATATCAGCTAATTTATACGTTATTGTATATATCTCACTATTTACTGTGGGTTATTTATTTAAGAACTAAAAATAAAATATAAAATATAAAGCAAAAAAATAAAAATAAAAATAAAATACCATTTAAACATTTAAAAAGATGATGAAAAGATGGATGGATTTATGTATTTTTTGCATGAAATCAAATAAATAAATAGGTAGTCTACGACATTCTACATAAATATCGCTATCTAGACCTAAAATAAGTTTAGCTTTTCTAGCTTCTGTTATGGGTTCCAGAATGCGGATATACATACTTAGATAGCGTAAGGCAGTGGACGCTGTTCTCATCTCTGTTCAAGTAACTTTTTCTCCACCCCAAAATTTAAAAGCCTTTTATTCTCATTTTAATTCAAGGTCCTTGTTTCCCAGCTATTATAATAAACCCAACTAGGAGACGTTTCCTGATATTTATGTTCGTTTTAGGTGTTAAAAGGTGTTTCTTCCAGTTAAAGGCTTACTAAGGCCTTACTAGAGATAAAATAAATTAACTGTGTTACCCAAAATGTGGTGTTATGTTGTATTTTATGTCGGAAGCTTAAGGAGTCGACAGTACGATCGGGAGGTCTCGAGCTACGTGAATCCAAACCTAATACAAGCAATTTAGTTTAGCTGGAAACTTTTCGGGGAGGCCTTTGCCCAGCAGTGGGACAGGATTGGCTAAATAAAAAAACATCTTAAAAAAAACGGTGACAGTTTGTTCAATATTTTATTTGATACTACTTTAGAAGTATACGGTGGTATTCATATATATATTTACCACTTAGGTGGCACACGGCTTCCCTGATGGGAAGCGGTCACCGTGGCCTATGGACGTGTGCACCACTAGGGGCGTCATACTTGCGTTGCAGTCCCTGGAGGGGAGAGCTGTTTAGGGGAGTTGTACGGTGGGATTGGGGGATGGTGTGGGGGAGTTTGTGAGCTGTGGCTACCCTACTCACCGCACATTTGCACGTACTAGTAAAAATTCGTCAAATCAACATGTTTACGGGCAAGTGAGATTCTTAGTGGAGCCTCATTCTAAAAACATTGCCAGACCAAAATGAAGCATATAGTTAAAGTTGTAATTTAAATTCTAGAACGCAAATGAATGAAAGTTCAGTACATTGCATTTTGATTGAAAAAGATTAAAAAATACTTGTACATTGACTTTAAAACAAAGGTTAATATGAATATTACACGCGACTCACAAGTTAAACTACTCATAACAAATGCAATCAGCTTTTTATAATGCTGTTATTATATATTCTGGATCAATTGCATTTTTTTTTCAAAGCTAAAACTCTCTGCTGCTGCTAAACTGCTAGCACCTCTGCCTACCCCTTCGGGGATATAGACGTGAGTTTATGTTATGTTATGTAATGTAAAACTCTCTCACTAGAATGTGTATTGGTAAATCATCACTGTTTCTTCTCCAATATCACCTCTGTATTACTTACCAAATGATGATGTTGTCTCTGCCTACCCCAATGGGAAAAAGACGCGATTTGTATGTATGTATGTATGAAAACTAGCGTTTTGATTATTAAACACTAGCAACCCGGGACCCGGCTTTGCCTGGGGGTAAATTCCAGTTTTCCAATAAAATATATCCTATGACACTCACGAATGACGTGGCTTTCTATTGGTGAAAGAATTTTTAAAATCGCTTCATTAGATCCCGAGATTACCCCTTACAATTTAACAAATATACAAACACACAAACTTTACCTCTTTATAATATTAGTATAGATTGAGGTTGTTTCATATTCATCCCAATAAAACTCATTCCATCACCTACGTCATGTTTTTAACTTAGCCAAGTTTTTATTCCGCATTGATCCCACTCATCATTTTTTATCTTTGCTGTTAGTATCAAACGTTACTGTTTTTGAGATACACCGTAGTAAGTAAACAAATAATAAAAATATTACGCCCATCGATAATTCAGTCGATGAAACAAATGGAATTATATTTTTCAACATAATGATAGCAATATTTCAGACGGTCCTTTTAGTTGTTACGACTAAACGTGACGGGTCGACAAACAGATATGATTTTTTTCGCTTTTAACAAAAAATTTGTTTTTTTAGGCCTTTTCGTAAAAAATATTTCAATATTTGTAAATTTGCCCGTACATTGAAGTTGAAAAATCGAAATCAACTGGATGGGAAGAAATAAAAAAAAAACCTCAAAATCGTTCACCCAGTCAAAATGTTCTGAGGTAAAAAACAAAAAAAAAATACGATCGAATTGAGGACCTCCTCCTTTTTTGAAGTCGGTTACAAAGTGATATAGTATAATCCATGGTATAATCACATGCAACTTTATTATGCATACGTTGAGCTATCTCTTGTTTATTGCGAAGGGATTAAGTTGTGAGTATATGTATGTTATGGTATGCATATTACTATAAATACAATATTTCAAGTTTATAGCCCAAGAAGTCCCCTCTCAAATTTGATGGGTAGTAAAACAGGAAGAACTTCAATAACTTGTGAGATTACTTTTATTTTCAGTAACTGTATTGCCTAACGGAAGTAATAAAATAAAATTGTTTTCATCGTTGAGGCAATAAGCCGTGAAATAACTTCTTATGATCTTACTTTAGTTATATATCAAAAATTTAGATATCTGTTACTCAATCACGAAAGAACGGTGGAACTGATGTGGACGAAATTTGGTTGATAGATAGATTATAGTATAAATTATAAGCTTTTTGTTTCGGGATAAGGTTCCTGGGGATAACGGAAATGGGAATGAATAAATAACACGTAGAGGCTCTGGAGACTGTTTATCAAAATATATGTGTCGGCTGAGTTTGGAAGCTAGTAGGTAGATATTTAAGAACTTTTATAATTGTCTCGAAAAATTACAATAATTATAATTAATTTAAATAAAACTAAAACTATGATCAAAAAAGGTTTAAAAATTGATCCCCTCGGCACCCCTATAAACGAAATGTTTATAACATAACATAACATAACATAAACTCACGCCTATATCCCCAAAGGGGTAGGCAGAGGTGCTAGCACCCACATTTCGCTAGTTTATGTTTAGGTCCCAATGTAATAGGTGGCGAGCCTATTGCCATTAACCGGGCACTTATAAACCTGCGATAAATGTTTATAGAGTGAATATAAAGGGGAAAAGGTTGATTGAGGAAGGAATGGTAGATGCAGTAACGCAGTACTTTATATGTGTCAAACCTTTTTTGTAAAACCGTACCGTGTACCGTGATACGTTTTTGTTGTTGAATACGTTTTCACAAAACTGAAAGAAAAGTGAAGTGAGAACCCATGTACGTGCTAGCCACCTTTCACATAGTAGGTACTATGTGAAAGGTGGCTTGTACCTACGTTAGGTACGCTTGTACCTTTTTTAACTTATTGAAATTCAAACGCGGAGAGGTTGATCTTGTTAAAACCTTAGACTGAAATCGTTTTTTTATACTACGTAGGTGGCAGACAAGCACACGGCCCACCTAATGGGAAGCGGTCAACATGGCCTATGGACGTGTGTAACATTAAGAGTGTCACACACACGCTGCCTACCCTGAAGGGAAGGGGGGAGGGCTAGGAAGGGTGGGAGGAGGAGGGGTACAATGAGCTCTGGCTACCCTACTTACCAGCGTAACACAACACGATGGTTAATATAGCCGCGGTGTTCTGTAAGGCAGAGGTACTACCCCAGTCGGACAGCTCATTTTGGGCGGAGATACCTTTGTGACTTTCAAATTACACGATGAAGCGCTAAAAAGTTCGACAATTGCTCTACTACAGAATTTTAATATCCCCAATAAGTTGTGAAGGACAAGGGCTCATCACGACGCTCTAATAGCAACTTGAGAGCAATTCAGTTCAGCTGAGGAAGAGAGATGGAGCTATACAATGTATATAGCTCCGTCTTTCTCTCTCTCTCAGCTAAACCGTATATAGCTCCATCCAAACTCTGACTGGACGAATAGAAATATTTCCTTTAATAGCAACACTATAATTTGTACATTCCTTCCACTAGCTCATAGAAAAGATTTTGTACAGATACGGTATCTGAAATAGCTGCAAATGGTAGTTACTTCATGAAATATATCGAAGTTCGGCCACATTGAGCACTTCGAGTATTCGGAAAAGGCTCGGATGATGATGATGATTTCTAGTTGTACTAACGTCTGCTCCCTTTTCCCAGGTGTGTGGCCAGCCGAAAGCCTCGAGAGCCAGGTGGGACTGCGTGGGTCTTCGGTGGACTACGCAGCAGCGCTTTTACTTGCTGCTATGGCTGCCGTGCTGCTAGCAGCTGTGGGCTATCAATGTGCTGCTACTTGGCGCTGGATTATTGGAAGGTGAGCTCACATTAAATGAGCATCAATTTAATTTCCTTAGCGTTTATAGTTGAGATATTTAGTACGCACATAGATTTACAACTCACACTTTTCTCACTTTAAGCCAGGCAATCACAATAGCCAGTAGAAAAGTCCGGATAACATTGGCATTCTTTGGTATTCGTTTTGAGTGGTTACTTTTAAGAGCCGGTGTCATTGACAGCTCTTTTTAATACGTGATCATTGCTTTCGATATCGCCATTGGTCATTGGACCATTGGTTGTGGAGGTCAGATGGCAGTCGCTCCATGGAAAATATCGAAGTTCAGCCGCATCACAGTGAGACTGGAAAGCCGACCCCAACTGAGTTGGGAAAAGGTTCAGAGAATAATAATAATCATTGCTTTCGATACTTAAGACACTCACCATTCCAGGGCCTCGATTTTGCCAAAGGCAAACCACTGTAATACCACTGACACTCTAAAAAGTGCTATTTAATTGTAGACTTTACTGTTATATAGTTAAAGTCTAAAATCAAATGAAAAGAATTCTTTTAACTTCTTCATTCGCTCTATGAAATATCATTTAATTTTAGACTTTAACGTGATAACAATAAAGTCTGCAATTAAATGGCATTTTTAGAGTATCACTGGTATGACAGTGGTTTGCCTTCAGCAGAATTGAGGCCTAGCTGTTTTACTCATGACTTGCATTTCTAACCCCCATACAAATATCTGTGCCCTTAGTACTATCATCCCAGTTGTAGGTCTGACAAAGTAGTAATTCCTTATAGTACAACCGTTATCATTTATATCTCCTTAGTTAGCTTAGTTCTTATAGAGCGCAATAATGATGCGCGTTTTGACATAGCCCGCTGAAAGACTCAGATGTTAACGGCCGTACTATAGTATTCCTAACGTCCATATATGTTTTTAGCGATTTCCAATGAACATTAACGTATTTTTTTTACCTATTTGCAGTGTAGTCCTAGGATCCATATAATATCAACCCTTTCCTATGCTAGTTGTAGTAAATCATGTAGTTTTCATGAGCTAATCTTCGGGTACAACTGCTAGTTTGTGCAGGACCCGACGTGAAGTGGACAGCAACTGCGACTCGTTGTCCCGCCAAGCCGCTATACGTATCAGCCACTCCCTACCTGACCTGCAAGCTGAACCGCTGAAAGAGGAGTATGTACAAGAGCATAAAGACCCGGCAAAGAAGGTAAGGAAAGAAGCTTTTTTCTTTTCTGAAATTTTGGTGTAGTACAATCGTTTGTTTGAACCACGCAAGACTAGGACCGTACGGCACGACGACCATAAAAAAAGAATAGTTATCGGCTTACCAGTGTGGGCATTACAATTTTTTTCCCGAATATATTAGTTGGTGACTGTGTTGCCAACCTATTATATTTGTTAATCTATACATAATAATAAAATGGTAGGAAAAAAACTGTACATTGAATATTTTTTTTCAAGAATATTTGAGGTGTGATCTACAATCGATACCGAAGCCAAAAATATAGTTTTTAGAATTTTTGTCTGTTTGTCTGTATGTCCGGTATAAACTCAAAAAGTACTGCATGGATTTACTTCAAATTTGGCCCGAATATTATTAAGAAGTCGGGTCAACACAAAGGTTACATATTATCACGCTATCACCTACGGGGAACGAGCAGTGAATCTTTATTTCTTCTACGCATTCTGTAACAACTTGTAATCTAATGACGCATATTTGAATGTTACCACGTAGGTGACAGCAACTCTATCTCTGTGCGATTCTATGCTGTAAACGCAGTCCAAACTTTTCGTTTTTGGAGGAGGTAGGACACGACGGTCGACGGTACCTCCCGTCTGAAATGAGCTGTCCAACTGTGGTAGTACCTCCGCCCTACAGAACACCGCGGCCATAATAACCATAGTGTTGTGTTCCCGCTGGTAAGTAGGGTAGCCAGAGCTCACTGTACCCCTCCTCCCCTTCATCCCTTCCTAACGTCCCCACCCCTTCCTAGCCCTCCCCCTTCCCTTCAGGGTAGGCAGCGCGTGTGTGACACCCTTAGTGTTGCACATGTCCATAGGCCACGGTGACCGCTTCCCATCAGGTATGGGCCGTGTGCTTGTCTTCCACCTACGTAGTATAAAAAATAAAAAAAATCATTAAAAATATTTTCAAAGTTTTCTTTTTCAATACTATCGATGGCACAACTTTGATGGTGGTGGAAGGGGGAACTTTCTAAGTGACAGGGGAATAAACTGTGGGGCGAATAAGAAAATTTGTGTTCAAAACTCGTAGGTGTCCCTCTTCCTTGTTCCTTAATGAAAACTGGCAGCTATTAGCAAGTTTCACACTGTGTTATTGTACCGAGGAGGAGACTAATATACGACAATATTACAAATTAACCTGCTGAGGGTTAATTATGTTTCTACGTTGCTCTAGTGTTAAATCTTAGATTTCAAAGCTAATGTCAAAATTTACATATTTTAAGCTAATGCGCGCGGCAGCAAACGTGGGCGTTGGTTATAGTTTGTTGGTCATATTTTCCGTTTTATTTAACATATTGTAATAAAAAATGAAGAAGATTTTAAGTCTGAATAAACTGCATTAAAATCCGTTCATTAGTTCTGGGGTCTTATCGCGAATACAGTCGAGAATTAAAAAAAAAATTGTGTTCAAAATCCAAGTATATTATTAAATGTTTCCAATGTACAGACACAGCTTATTTTCAATTTTATATCCAACTAGTTCCGCTCGCGTGAAATTCTGTTCCCACTACCTGGACCCACACATAAAAAGTTGCCTACCTATATATTATTCCAGGCTATAATTTATCTCTGTACCAAATTTCAGCCAGATCCAGTCAGCCTTTTTTGTGTGAAAGAGTTACAAACATACATTCAGACATCCAGAAAATCCAGACTTACATTCTCACAAACTTTCGCGTTTTTAATATTAGTAGGATAGGATAGTATAGATGGATAGAAATCTCAAAATAAACTAGAAACATTATTTTATTCATAGCTTTATATTTCTCAGCTAAGGAATATGTTTGAGCAACAAGATTGAAAGCTTTTAGTTATCAACCGGGCTTTATTCCACCCGTCTCATCCCTAAACAAACCATTTTGTTTTCATGGAAGGAAATATTCGTGTTTGGAAAGTCTAAACGTTTTAATATAGTATGCATACAGTTATACAGTATGCTATTTTAATATTAAATTGAAATTCCATAAGTAATTTTACGGGAACATGTTTATGCTTGAAGATTAAAATTAAAATCTCTTCGCTTAAAATAGCTTCGTTCTTAGGCCACGGTAGCTGTTTATTATAGATAACCAATTGATAGACGGACAGATAACACTTTATTTGTACACCATTTACAACACACTATTATATTTTTATCACTCGAAGTAGGTACTTAAGTAAGTAAGAGTATTTATATTACTTTAAGATTAGTATTTAATCAAATATAATAAACTAAGAGACTAGTATTTATAACTAGCTGATGCCCGCAGTTTCACCTGCGCGGACCTGAGTTATTGGTTACGGTTTTTTGGTCATATCTCCGGTTTTACTCGACCAATTGCAGTCAAACATACCTACGTTAGATTTTAAGCTTAACCAAGATCTTTCTAATAAATAAATCGAATCAAAATTTGTTCAGTAGCTTTTGCGTCCACCGTGAAAAACACAAGAGTTCGAAAAAAAAAATTATCTTAGAAATGTGCCATTTTTATATCCAATGCAAAAACAACTTAGTATTGACACTGCATACCAAAGTGAATATATTTAGAAAAAAAAAGCACTTTAATATTCACAATTTATTATTCGCAATTGCAATATTGTAACACAATATTTTCAAGTTCATTTTCTATTCTGAATACTCTTTTCGAGTTTTTTAATCAACAGTTCCTTTGAGGCAGTCTCGTAGAGAGCATAATTAAAAATGTGGACGCTGTACTGTAGAAACAACGGACTTATTTGCACGTGAGTTTGTAAGCGTTGTGATTCATTTTTAATTCGAATGTATTGTAATTAATGTTAAGCAAGTATTTGTTTAGGAAGTACAGTCAATGTCATAAGTTGATGATCATATCCAGGTTGCAAAATTTCAAAAGTTTCAAAATTAAGTGATAAGGACGAACAAAATCACCTAGACATTTAAAACTTACCTACTTAAGTGAATAGGTTACTTCTAGGCAAGCGTGCTCCACCGTCGACCCCATCATCACTTACCAACAGGTGAGATTGTGGTCAAACGCGAGCCTATTACCAATAAAAAAAACTTACTTCACCTTTTTTAAGGTAGCATTCAGTACACTACTGTCATCTGTACATCTACACTAGTACACCTTTTACTTTTATAAAAGGGTCACCAACTTACGTGTAATTTTTAGTATGTATACATCACTAAAGGCTACGATACTGAAGTAACAGGTGTCTGCCTCCATCATTAAACATTTGTACGGGTACGAATCTCATTCACACCCTTTTCTATCTCCAAATTTGCAAACGAAATCCGGTTATGTCCCAGCCCTTAGAAAAATAGGCTATTTGTATTACTTACTCTGACATGCTAACGGAGGGGCTTGTTGCTAAGTGGTAAACACATAATTACAAGGTTAAACCATTTTTAACACATTGGGATCCCTCTGTGCCTTCGAGAGCACGTTAAACTGTTGGTACCGGTTACCATATGAACATCTACGGCAGTTGTTACGGGTAGTTAGAGCCCTAAAATATCAGCGACTGTTCTAACAATAGACCTTCGATATTGCTAACGGTTTGTAGATGTCTGATGGAAAATATCGAAGTATGCCTTTGTAGTTAGACTTTTTAGACAAACTTCACTAAGTTGGGAAAAGGATCGGTAGGTGATGATTCTAACTTCTTCCCTTAATATAAAAATACGCGAACTCGCGCTTATATTCTAAAAGAATAAGACAGAGAAAGATAACATTAGAAAAGAAGATTAGAAATTTTCTTGCCTACGCCACATACCGAAGTATAACTTAACACTTCGGTACCGGTAGAGATACCGGTTCCGTGTTATACCTTATAAAGGGAAGGCAATATATCATTAATTACAACTTAGCTTTTAAGGAAACGAAATACTCGTATACTGATGAATTTACGAACAAAATAAAAGCAATACATTATACAAAACACCAAAGTTATATGAAGAGATTCTCCCTAGAATGGTTTACTTAGCTTGTTTATTATGCTTGCCAGTATTGTATACACCTGCGCCGGCCTACATAAATGACTTGCGGGCGGATACCTACACAGTAAACGTCTTTTCATACACCTCTACTATGAAAAAGCGACACTGGTAGACTTGTATGAAAGGCTTAGGCTGAGCGCACATTACAGACTAGCCAATCTTAAAATAGACTATTGCTCTACATAAACATAGAGATATTATGTGCACAGAAATACACTAAAACGAATAAAAATCTACGTGTGGATAGTCAACCTCACGATTTGAAGGCACATGTAGAGCCGGCTCTATGGAAACAGGTGAATGTAATTTTCTTTGAACAAAGATAACTCAACTCGACTCGACTACATCTGCGCTATTGATGAGTTTATTTGTAACATGTTTTCGTTCAAACAGTTGCTCGATAAATTAATGCTGAATGTGTGAACGAAAGATCATGTCATGATTTTTTATTGATCAATTAATTGATCAAGTATAACTGTGTGTGAGTACCCAAATCAACCCTACACGTCAAGTCTGGCTTAAGACTGTTTTGTCTCTAATGAGCGCTCAGTATTTATATGGTGGCCTTAATGATGGTTGTGACGTGACGACTAAAGCAATTTATGAACTCTTTCTTTGTCTATTTTAGTATATTGATGTATGCGTACTACCTTATACTTGAGCGTTCATAAAATTTCCACGTATAAGTATGATTTTTTAAACCATTTAGTTGGCAGATAGCTGGCACTTGATGCGGCCACGTAAAACCCTATAATGCCCTTTTTGAAGAACCACCTAAAATCTCCATCAGAACTATTCTCATATCGAGATTCATGGCTGAATATTGCGCTAGAATACAGACATTAGTATCTAGCATGCAAATAAATACACAGATCGGTTTCCTACCTGGATCCCTGGTGGAATTCTTGGTAAGGGCTTATTAAGATTCTCTGTGAGGAAATTCTCGGTAGAAGCTTGAAATGGTACGTATTTACATTGTACTAAGAGCGCATTTGCTTAACTAAAATCACATTCCAATTCCTTTTTTTTTCTGTGAGTTCCCTGTTTCGGGTTTCACCTCGCTGCACTCGATTCGAATAAAATAGTATGGCGCCTTTCTCCTCCGTGGAGTGTCGAGCCGTGAGCAACAGCTAATGCTAGCTAAAACAATCAAATCTAGTCTTAGATATAACTCTTTTTTAGTTTGTAAAAAAAACTTTTTGTTTTTTACATCTTTTTGTATGTATTTACAAAAAAAAAATATATAAGTATGTTTATCAGCATTCTAGAACCCATAACACAAGCTAGTTTAACTAAGCTTAGTTTGGGTCTAGGGAGCGTTGTGTGTAGAATGTCGTAGAATATTTGATATAGAATATTTAGAATATTTAATTAGTTTATCCACATTCGGAAATTGACCTATGCTTACATTGTGTTAATAGTGCTGTGTAAAATGTCAAACATAACAATAACAAACTCACGCCTATATCCCCGAAGGGGTAGGCAGAGGTGCCCACATTTCGCCAGTTTATGTTTAGGTCCCAATGTTATAGGTGGCGAGCCTATTGCCATTAACCGGGCACTTATAAACCTGCGATAAATACACACAGAACTTCGAAAAGCATCGAAAAGTCATTGGTGTGTGCCATGGTGAACCTGGGATCGAACCCGAGACCTCGTCTCAGCAGTCCATTACCCAGACCACTAGGCTACCGCGGTTGTTATTTTACTTCTGTTAGTAAAAAACATCAAAGACCAAAATATAACATTCATAAGATTAAACCTTTTCTTTATGTCCGAATAGAATATAACGAGCACGACTCAAATCTATTGAAACATGGCCGACAAACGAACATATCAAAAACAAGTTCATGGCGGTTCAATGACCTCTCATGGGATCAAGATCGCCCTTATCGCGAAGGGTTTATTGCTTCGATATCTTGTAAATGTGTTAGTAACCTTGAAGGGCTTAGGAAGCGAAGTTTTGTTGACTGAGGGTAAGTGAAAAAGAGTGAAAGTGGAAAGCGAAATAGTAAATATATACCACTGTGCTACCTGTTATGAACGATAGGTATATATATACTGATATACTATTATTACAAATGCGAAAGTTCGTGAGTATGGATGTATGGATGTTTGTTACTCTTTCACGCCAAAATGGTTAAACAGATCCGGCTGAAATTGGCATGACATAGGCTACTTTTTATCCTTGGAATAAGTTTTTTGTAGTTGTTATTTTAAGCCGTCGTCAGTCCCGGTTGCCATACAAACATCCGTGGCAGTCGTTACGGGTAGTTGGAGCCCACAAAAAGTCCAACCAGCCTAACTTGGAACTTCGATATCGCCATTGGTCATAATGACCATTGGTTGTGGAGGTCAGATGGCAGTCGCTCCATGGAAAATATCGAAGTTCAGCCGCATCACAGTTAGACTGGAAAGCCGACCCCAACCGAGTTGGGAAAAAGGTTCAGAGAATGATGACACACATTTATTATACATTATGCATTTATTCAAAAACTTATACCGCCATGTTATTTTAACATAGCAGACAGATAATTCAATTTCATTTTATCGTGTTTATCTATAGATAGATTTCATTCTCTCGGTTAGCTGTCTGACCAAACTAATTAATTTAGTTAGTGAGCAACAATTAACCGAATTTCTGTTTCTATTAACAACCTCGAGCGATTTTCAATTGTTGATTACTTTTCTAATTGTTATTTTACCGACTAGACACCGTTTATTCACTTGAACCTAATCGGCATGTGACCTTGACAATGTTTCGTATTTGATGAGCTAGTCTATACTATCTAAATAGTCATATTATAAAGCTGAAAGATACTTATTTGTTTGGTTGAGCGCACTAATCTCAGAAACTAATGGTCCGAATTGAAAAAATATTTTTGTGTTATAGATATTCGATTTCACGAAGGCGGGTGAACAATTAAATAGTAGTATAATACCTGTGTCTTGTAAATACGCCTAAATGTGTGTGCGAAAGTTAATGTCACGTCAAAAGAAATTCATGTAGCAGTTAGTAGAACAATAATTGCATTGCAAGTAATTCATTTTTAAAAGCAATGTGTATCAATATGTTTTACTACAATGACAGCTAAGCTGCCTTCGTGAAATGGAACATCTATAGCACATTTATCGTGGAAGTTTATACGCTAGTTATCCTCACTATTCAGGCTCCCAAAGCATTATGGGTACGTACCCATCTTTCAAAGGTACCCATTATATCTCCGAGAGTCCAAATATTAGTAGGTACTCATTTTGAAAGCACCATCATTGCCCTAATCATTATGAAGACGGACATACCCTTGATACCCCATGTCAAGCGGTGCTAATGTCTTCTTGATGTTGCGGTTATTGAATGTTATAGAATATACTCCAATAAATTATTATCATGCAGAGAGCACTGTTTTCCCACTGCCTGCTAATAGGTATTGTAAATGTGAATCATAATCATATTTATTTGCGAATGAACAAGTTTGGATGTTTATTTTCAATCACGCTCAAACAACGTTTTTTTTTATCTAGTCCGTTGAATTGATTGCTGATAATAAGCTTTTTTTATGGCAGTCACGTCAATATGACTTCACCTTGCCTGATGGTAAGCTAAAAGTCTCTGGAATGGAAGGTACTATTACAAACACTGATAGTGCTATAGTGGTGACTGACAGCTTGACACCCTCATTAAATGCTTTTTCACGCCCCGCTTAAAGGACCCGGGACCGGGACTGTAGGAGGAGGGAAATACGTGAGCTGGTAAAGAATTCTAGGTTTTGATGGTGTGGCAAAGAAAAGAGGCACAGAACCGCTTGGTTCTTGCTGCTAAGGTGAAGTTCAAAATTAGTGGCCACCATTTGGCACAGAATGAATCTGGCTAAAATTTAATACAGGGATAGATTCTGTACTCTTAGCGTAAAACACCTTAATTCGATTTAAACATTTTTGTTCTGAAATAAAGCTTAGGTAAATTATCTTTTTTGGTGGCCCACGTAATTCTATATCGAAATATTGGTATAAAAAATATTTTTTCGTATTTTTCTGAGTGACAAAAAAACTTCAGAATTTTCGGGTGTCAGATTTGTAATTAAACTTTTCTCAAATTGGACACAAAAGAATCTGTATTGAACACAAAGCTCCACCTCAATTAAGAAAAATAACTTTCCTTTGATATTTGAAACCAGTAATTTTTTAGGGTTACAGTGAACTAAAGGACAGTAGTTAATTAACTTGATTAAATATGCCCTAGACAGTGTAGACCAGCGAGTTGATTATAGTACTTTCTCAAGCTGGTAGTAGATGTTACTTTATATTGTTTTTTAAGGGTTCGGCATCCAAAGTTTTTTTAATAGATAGCTTCTTAGAGCATCCCATTTCGTTTATTTTGGCTTTTATAGGACTACCGTCAGACCCTCATACTTGGGAGGAAAGTTTGCGTCGGAGCTTCGTCTTTTCCTATTGATTTAGACCGGAAAAAGAGAACCTCTAGGACGGGAGCTACTTGAAATCGTGCCCTGTCCCTTACAGGGGGAATAGTCTGACCTCTGCCTTGTTGGGTAGGTTAGATTGGACTTTTTATTTATAATAGTCACTTCAATATAACTTAAGGTCTCAGGAATGAGGGTCACCATTACAGAAACCGATCATTTTATAATGGTGGCCCTCAGTTTGACGATAACAATGGACGCTTTTTATGCGAGCGCTTTTTTACAAGTAAAATTACTACGTTTTAGTTTTTAGTGATTTTTGATGTTTTTTAGTGATAACCTTAAGAATGAAGGGTACATTTTATTTTGACAGCTCATAACAAATAAAAACTTTTTTTTTCAATTTTCCTTCTATTCGAATGGAAATCACGCGTTTTGAAAAAACGAAGTTACCGAATCGGGCGCCTGGTTCGATTGCCGGTATGACGTCGTAATTGTTAAAATTGGGTCAAAACTTGTAGTTTTGACCTTTGTTGGTTTTGGGAAAAGAGAAATACCCATAAGACTACAATGATTGTAAAATAAGCAAACTTTTTAATAACATTGAGGGGTTCAGTTTGATTTTACTTGCTATTGCAATTTGGTAAAGTTCTGTCTTTACCTTTTTTTCCCCTTTATTTTTTTTCTTTTCAGTCCCCTGATTTACTATCAGGGGACTGAAAAGTGCGTAATAGGATCCCATCCTCAATTCATTTTAAAAAATTGATTTCCGGTATGTACCGTCTAATGTAATATACTTGAAAGTTTTCTCTTTACCTATTGTTATCAGGGGATTGAAAAAAGTGCATGTTTGGATCCCTTCATCAATTCTTGTTAAACATTGATTTCAGCTATGTACAGTCCAATTTAATGTTCCAAGTTTTATCTTCACTTATTGCTATTAGGGGACTGAAAAAAAAGTGCATGTTGAATTTCTTCCTCAATTATTTATGTACTAGCTTCCGTCCGCGTAAGACAACCGCAGTAGCCTAGTGGTTTGGGTAATGGACTGCTGAAACGAGGTCTCGGGTTCGATCCCAGGTTCACCACGGCACACACCAATGACTTTTCGATGCTTTTCGAAGTTATGTGTGTATTTATCGCAGGTTTATTAGTGCCTCGGAGAGCACGTTAAGCCGTCGGTCCCGGTTGCCATACAAACATCTATGGCAGTCGTTACGGGTAGTTGGAGCCCACAAAAGTCCAACCAGTCTAACTTGGAACTTCGATATCGCCATTGGTCATAATGACCATTGGTTGTGGAGGTCAGATGGCAGTCGCTCCACGGAAAATATCGAAGTTCAGCCGCATCACAGTTAGACTGGAAAGCCGACCCCAACTGAGTTGGGAAAAAGGTTCAGAGAATGAATGAGCTTCCGTCCGCAGCTTCGCCCGCGTGGAGGTCGCTATCGCCACCAAGTTTACTTATAGTGTGAAGCTAGCTTATAGCATGGTATTAACATAATAGCAACATTCAAATATGCGTCGTTAGATTACACGTTGTTACAGCATGCGTTGAAGAAATAAAGGTTCACTGTTCGTTCCCCGTAGGTGATTGCGTGATAATATGTAGCGCATAATGTTGACCCGACTTCTTAATAATATTCATAAGTCCATGCAGTACTTTTTGGGTTTATCAGGGACATACATACAGACAAACAGACAAAAATTCTAAAAACTATATTATTCGCTTCGGTATCGATTGTAAGTCACACCCCAAGTATTCTTTGAAAAATATTCAATGTACAGTTTTGACTTTCCTACCATTTTATTTTATTGTTAAGATAAATTGATTTCCAGTAACGTCTAATTTAATATGATCTTATATCAAATTCAGAGAACAATATCAGGAAACAATAGGAAAGAGGCGGGAAGAGGGATTCTTAGAATAAATAACAGTACCTATTGACGTAATTTCTTCTAAGGAAATTAATCAATACCACTTCTGAGTTCCGGAAAATCCCTGGACATTAGATCTCTGTGGCGTGGCAGTAGAGCGTTTGATTACTATAATGAGGATCACGGGTTTGATTGCCGCACTGTGTAATATTTATGACAATGTACTATATATGTTCTACAATATTCACCAAAAAAGGGTTTTTAATGTACTTCTGTTATATAAAGCTAATATACTCAAACTATTTTTGATGATGATTGCTACACATACCTATTGACTCAAATCATTTATAGTTTCCACAATATATATTTTTTTATATTTAGTCTGCCGGATTGACTGCACCCCACCTAATGGTAAACTGAGGTGCAGTCCTAAAAGTAGTGGTCATCATTTGCAAAGGATGCCCCAGAATTATGACATCTACCCAGAAGGTCTTGACAGATGCTTTTTCACGCCCCGGTTAAAGAACTCGGAATTCATTTAATAAACCTGACAGGTTTCGCCTTACGGCATGCTTACGGGTTTCTATGATAGTTGTCTGCTATGCTCAAAATATAAAGGAACACAGCCATAGATAAGATAGACTTCACTATGTCTATCTTATCTATGGCTATCAATCAATACTGTTCTTAAGTTTTGGAAACTCCACAACTACAAGGTTTTGTAACAACACATCACAACACTAACTGTCATCGAAGTGGTCTAAATGTTGAAAATAAATAAATAAATAAATAAAATAAATAAATAAATATATCAACGACATTCTACACGCGCACAGACCCAAAATAAGCTTAGTTTAATTTGCTTGTGTTATGGGTTCTAGAATGCTGATAAACTATACTACTTATATACTTTTTTTTTGTGAATACATACTTAACTTATTATACATAGAAACACTTTATCGATTTATCCTCCGTAGACACAAAAAAATAGCTGTCTTTGTACGTAAAAAAATATAAAAACATGATAAATCTATAATTAGCTTTATATTTTAGGATGTGTGCACACGCATCCATGGTTTTTACAAAACCCACTGAGTCGTTATTACTAAACATTTTTATACCTAGCCTTTTGTTGATAGATTATTATTGAATTAGATTATGGTGGAAAAACGATAAGTGCCTGGTGTGGGATGATACATGCGTCAGCACTGTCTGTGGACCCTGTTATAGTAGTGGGCATGAGGGTGAGATTATTACACTACTAGCTATTTGCCCGCGGCTTCGCTCGCGTGAAGATCTGTTCCCTTTAACGCGACCCACAGTAACCAATTTCTGGGATAAAAAGGAGGCCTTTGTATTATCCCAGACTATAATCTATCTCTGTACCAAATTTCAGCCAGATCCATTCAGCCAGATTAGATCCATTTCATATATCGGGGTAACTCGACACCGAGTGCCGAGTTGACGGATAAGTCGTTTTTGCGTGAAAAAATATCAAATATACACCCATACATCTTACAAACTTTCGCGTTTAAACATATTAGAGGGATGGTATATAAATAATATATCATGTCGTAATAATATGAGTAACACAAAGTGAGATAATTAAGAATAGCTCAGTACTTAAACTTGCAAGAAGACAATGCATCCTTGCTAACAGCGCAGTATGACGTCATAAGATTACATAACATTGTAAATGGAGAGTTATGAGTCGAGACAAATATCCCAGCAAGTGACCGTCCATTTAACTGAGTAACGACTTGCAAGGCAGGCTTGCAAGTACTTTAATATTGTTCTTGTGATATCACACTTGCAATGTTCTACAACTAAACTATCTGCATTGTGAGACATAGGTAAGTTATAATAACGAAGATTTAATCACTATTGAAAGATTACTGAACTAAGAAAGAAGAAAAGAAAGAAAATATATTTATTAAACACACTACGTATAGCCCCAAAAAAGATGTAGGCAAAATACATAATGTGAGGCGTACCTACCAACCACGTTACGAAAAAAACAAAATAATAAAATAAAACCCTAAAATTTCAGTCAGGTGTGTGTTTAAAGGGTTACAGTTCAGCTAATATTACAGATATAAATGTTATCTGTAACACTGATTTTCAACTGCATCCGTTGGAGCCAGGTAGATGCCTATATAGGTTCATAACTAAATTTTAGTTATCAACTATTTAGTCATTATTATAAGATAGGGTTCAGACACTACGGTTCTATGTCGGTACGCCCCCGGCCGTAATGCTCCCACAATGAAAAGCTTGTTATATCGTCGCCTCCCCCGGTAGTAGCATCTCTGTTGTTTATTTTAGATAATATTTAGTAAGACCGGAAGATGAAGACATAAATTTCCAGGTTAGCAACATCACGCTAATACCCAGGGAAGTAGAGCAGTTATCATACAATTGAACAAATCAGCATAATTTCCATACATTATTGCAAAACGAAAAAATAAAGTAGTATAAAAAAAAAAATTAGGCCAAGGCGGGAGTGACCGTCTCGAGGGCTGCTTCGAGGCTCTTCTCGTGTCCCTCTTACTAGCAGAGGGCACAGTGGGGAGCGGGTGGAGGGCGGGCTGGTTCTCCACGCGCAAACGGGGATGACAGGACGGCTGCCTGTCACCCTACACCCTAGACCGTTAGCACCCCCTCCACCCCTACTTTCGGGGGTCGAAGGGACAATCTTATAATCGTAGATGGCTAGGGTCAGCTGGGATGCGAGGGATGTGCCTATTGGGTAACTTACACCCCGGTAATTAAGACACGAGACGGCGTGCGGTTTTAGTCCATTCAATTCCAACATAACCACCCCCGCCAGCCAGTAGGGGTGGTATTCATGGGATTTCCGCACGATAAAAAACAAAGGAATTGTAAATGAAATTATTTTAATTCTTATGTTGCTAATCTGTCGCATTGGGTTTGCCTTAAGTGACATAACATTATGTATGAAATAAATAAATAAAAAGGACATGTATGGAATAAATGAGTGCCACAGGAGTGAAGTATGTCACGAGTGAAGCCGGAGAGGTCAGCTAGTTCATAATATTAGTACGATGTAGAACTCGTGGTTCGTTCCTGAAATTGGCAAGAACTCAGCTGCGCACAAAAGTTTGCACCCTTAAGACACCTAATTACGTTAATTAGGGCAGTGAACACGAAACGCCAGCTTGCCCAAATTAAGATACGCCTTACGGACGTGCGCGTTAAGCAAGTGATTTAAATAAATATGTGACTATCGTTGTGACTTATTTTTCTCCGCATTCGAGCGTAGATTAGTTGCTAAGAAGTCGGCTTTCCGATCAAGAGGTACTGGGTTTGAAACTTATTAAAGAATCGTTAAGCTAACTTGCTCGTATTAGTAATGGGTTCACGTTGTTTGTGTTCTTGAAGGCATTAGAAGGTTTTTACAGGGTCGGCAGCGCGAGTGTGACACCCCTAGTGTTGCAGCGTCCATAGGCCACGGTAACCGCTTTCCATCAGGTGGGCCGTGTGCTTGTCTGCTACCTAAGTAGTATAAAAAAAAATCTCCAGGATTCCAACCCGAGATCTCTGGATTGTAAGGTCGATTTCTTATCTTTAAGCTACTGATGCTGGATTCCTGTAGATCGTGAAAGCGGGCTGAGTATTCGTTCATAAATCTAGAAGAAACCCAATCTGTGTACAGTTTTACCTTTGTGTTTATCAAAATGTTGGAAAGTTTTAGTCTAGAGGCATAACTCTGAGCCTATCCAATTCCTAAGTTACGGTGTTTAATAACTATAGTTGATCGATAAAGTTGTTTTTGTTTAGTTTCAATTAATCTTTGATCTTTTGATAATGTAATGTATACGTGGGTTTTACCAGAGACGATCGTTATCTATCGTCTTTGGTTTTACTAAAAACAAAAAACTTGACTATTACAATACAGCGTCCTCACTTATGAATTCCTTTTTTCATTTATTTGCCGCACCATTAAGACTTGGAATTCTTTACCAGCGCATGTGTTTCCTTCCTCCTATAGTCCCGGGGCCTTTAAGCGGGGCATGAAAATACATTTGATGAGGCCATCAAGCTGAGGGCCGCCACTGTAGCACTACCGGTGTATGTGGTGGTGACCCCAGTCCTGAGACTTTGCCTTTAGCTTACCAGCAGGCGAGGTAAAGTCATTTTGACGTGTCCTATATAAAAAAATATATAACATGCATTACAGCAGTCTGTACACGGCATTATGAAAACACTATCTTCCATCACAGAAAACATATTAGTACTTAATTTCGTAGATTTGAGACGTCCTTGACAATTAAAAGTTCTTCGGCCTTTCATTTCCACGTAATGTGTAACCTTGACGGTTTAATTGCTACTACGAATTCGTTACCTACCTTTCAACAGGCTATGTTACAATACGCCTTTCGCACCGGTGTTTTTGGCGTCTATAGCTATGAATCTTTAGCCATTGATGGTAAACATAATCTCATAGCTGAAATATTTTACAATTCAACAATTTTCATAACATAAGATAACATAAACTCACACCTATATCCCCGAAGGGGTAAGCAGAGGTGCTAGCACCCACATTTCGCCAGTTTATGTTTAGGTCCCAATGTAATAGGTGGCGAGCCTATTGCCATTAACCGGGCACTTATAAACCTGCGATAAATACACACATAACTTCTTCTAACACTTTTCTACAGTTTTTAATCTGTTGGTATGTGTCAAATCTTGGAAGTCCAATTATAACTGTTCTACTATCTGATGTTAGATTGAACCAAAATTGGTATGATTTCGACTCTTCGGTGATAATGTGATAATAATTATGCTACTTATTATGAAACTGGGATGATGATAGAGTTGGAAGGTGTCCGTACTGAACTCCTAAACTAAATAAGATAAAATAAAGTGTGAAAAAATTATTATTTCAAGTAAACGGTTTTAAATTGTATAGTCATCAGAACTAAAAACTTCTGCCAAATATCAGACCAATCAGACAACTGAAAGGGGGTCAAATTTCATTTAGAGTGCTGCTCCGATGGTCCGGGGTCAGCTGGGGTGCGAGGGATATGCCCATTGGGTAACCTTACACCCCGGTAACTAAGGCCCGAGACGGCGTGCGGTTTTAGTCGGTTCAATCCCGACATAACCACCCCCGATGGCCGAATGAACAAACATTTGTAGTAATTGATTTTTACATACATATATAGATTTTAGGTGCCTATATTCATTCGCACTACTTCAAATGTGTGTTTGTTTAAAATCAACTTTAATGGTAAGTACGAGTATAACCAAATTGGCTACAATATCGTAAAATTTAATGCTGATTGCCTTATGTTGGAATTGAACACATATTGACTTTCGAATTACTTTCAATGGCAATGAAATTACACTCATAAATGTCCTTTGTATTTTTTTAGTTCGATTTTCATTTTAATATGCTTTTTTTGTAGGTAGGACAGTTATACTGGCTCACGGGTACGTTGCCGTGTCTTTATAAAGTGTATTAGTACAAGCCTTATGGCCTAAGGCCCGGCGCCCATTATCGGTATCGGCACGGCTGAGGATTTTAGGTGGCAAAAAGCAATATACATTAACGTCATGGCAATAACGTAGAAATTTCCATGATATATGGTCATAGTAACAAAAATATCGCTTCGGTATGCTTGAGGCTGCTGCATCGGCAGCCTTGAGGATGCTTTGGGAAACTTCGGTATCCTTCGGCACGTCACCGGCGCCTCCGTCATCCCTAAGCACGTTGCAGCATGCCAAAGCATAGTTTCCGACAGTGTGCGCTTGCATGTAGGAATGCCGAAGATCCCTTTCCTTCCCGATACCGATAATGCCTTAGTAACATGTGCCACTTAATATCATCATCATTATCTACCATCTGACCTTCACAACCCAATGGTGACGTTAGGCGATATCGAAGCATTGCAGCTAGACCGTTGCTGTTGGACTATTTAGGGCTCCAAGTACCCGTAACGACTGCCATAGATGTTTGTATGACAACCGGGACCGACAGCTTAACGTGCTCTCCGAGGCACGACCAGACCAATGCAAATACTCATATTCATGCATACAAATATTTGCACTGAGCGGGGATTGAATCCGCGCCTACGAGTTCACTACTGCTACCGACGCTACAGAGGCTGTCCTTCGACAGATGTGGCCAGACATTATACTCAAATAGACAAACTACCTACAAAGAGACCACTGCAGTTGTTACTAATGTTATCTATTCTATTAATGGTTTGTTGTTCCCAGGTTCTCCGTCAAACGACGTTGCCGATAGTACCGACACGCCATCAGACTTTCCAGCGCCAGCTGTCGCATCGTCTAGACATGCCTTCGATCCAGTTCAGCATCTGCAGTCTTGAGCGTGCTGACTCTTCTATTGGACTGATAAAGGTCAGATATTAGCTTCAATCCTTATAACGTAACTGCGGTAAGAGTATTCTAAACGTAAGCGCGTTGTATCTTTGTGAATTAAAAAAAAAATTTAATTACCTACTCAAAATAATAATATCATTACAGATCTGATAAAAGAACTTAGGTTAAATAACAGATAGGTACTTAAATTGTTCAAAATTTGTGTATAAATACTATGCTCCTTGAACTAGGCGAGCCTGTATCTATTCTATACATATTATAATAAATCTGTAACTGATCGGTGTCTGTACATGGAAGATATATGAGTAAAAAATTATTAGGGGACTTTATGAGTGTAAAAGATGCCAAAACAATGATTTTTAGAATTTTTGTCTGTTTGTCTTGTTGTCTGTTTGTCTGTGCCTCTGTGCCTCTGTTTGTCCGCACAAAATTTTTGTTCACCCTAAAATCAAAAACTACTGGAGGGATTTTGATCAAACTTGGTATGATTATAGTTCATAGTTCTGGGCAATAGGCTACTTTTTATACAAGCTGATACCCGTGGCTTCGCCCGCGCTTCGTTTTTAGGTCGTTTGTGACCATATCTCCGGTTCTACTTAACCAATTACAACCAAACATACGGTAAATTTTTAGTCTAAGCAAGAAAAAGAAGAACGTTCAGTGTTCGTCTAACCTAAAGAAAAATTTATACAATTTTTCTTTAGGTTTTTCGATTCGATTTGTAAGTAGAGTAGGGCCGTAAAAGCTTTTAATTACCATTTAATGTTTATTTCCAGTATCCATATATTTTTCTATTAAAACGCTAAGCGAAAGCTTTTAGATGGCTCTTCCAGATAATTTTACGACCTCTTATAAATGGTAATATTCATATACTAGTCGTTATCCGCAGCTCCGCCCGTGTGAATGTCGGTTATCGCAACTTTTGGTCATATCTCTGGTTCTACTCAATAAATTACACAACATGCGGCAGATTTTAAGTCGGAACGAGACCTTTCTAATGAAAAAACGATTCAAAATCCGTCCCATAGTTATTGCATCCATCGCTAACAAATAGGCAAACAAACAGACAACAATTAAAAAAAATCTGCGTTCAGAATGGTTCATATAACATCAATCAATCAATTAGCCTATTTGACGTCCATACAACATAACCCAAGTATTTTTTAAATATCTCCAATGCACAGACAGAGCTACTTTACAATTGTATAATAGTTTACTCGTAGATACATACATTATATAGGTTCTCACGGTATGGCTAGGCCAAGACAAGGGCTCCCACTTTCAACTGCATTTGACTTTTTTTTTTTCAACACATCATCAATTTGATTTGCGTAGGTTTTGCGAGGGCGATTAAGATAATATTAAATCGAGATAAATAGTAGGATAGCAGATCCGGGCTAAAGGCTAGACCACACTGGGCGACGCTTTACGGCAGCGGAGCGACGCGAAAATGTAACAACAAGATATTTTTTGGAAGAAATTGTATGAAGCTGAACGCACCACGCGGCAGCGTAACTCCGCGATGCGACACCTCATTAAATCTATCGCACTGTGTCGCATCGCGTAGTTTCGTCCATCTTCTTCAAAAATTGTCAAACGACTGACGGAAAATTTATGTCGCGGCACTGCAGTTTTAAGTGCGTTATACCTAAGGGTGTACCCACATTTATCGACGCGGAATCGGCTAACGCCGCCGGTCAAAAAAGTCTTTATGCCGACGGAATAAGGGTGTTACTAATACCTTTCGCATCGGCTCGGCACGGCCGACGCGACGCGACACCGGCCGACGGCGAAACGAGCCGTTTGTCGATTAGCTGATCGCATCCGTACGTCGCTGAATCCAGCGGAACGTTTCCGACTGCTGCCGAACAGCGCTGGAGACGGTCGAACGTGGTCGAACGGCAGTTGAATCATCCGCTCGCATGCCTTCATCTCCGGCGTCAGCCGAACGGCGCCGGAGACGGCCGAGTACCGGTGGTGGTGACACAGGCGCTCGCGATTGCAGTCCGTCAACAGTGTCAGTCAGTTGTTGTGCCGTGACGATATTTTTTAATAAACGATTGAACATCTGCGATGAAAGCATTTGTAGATATTTTCGGGGTCATAATAAAACCACGACTGTCGACTGCCGAACGTATGTGAACATTCGTCGCGACGGCTATTCGGAGGAGTCGACTGCCGAACGTAAGTGAACAGCCGTCGTGACGGCTGTTCGGAGTAATCGACTGCCGATCGCATGTCAACAGCCGTCGCAGCAGCTAAACGGCGATAAGCCGAGTAGTGTGGTGATACGCACTCGACTTAAGCCGATTCCGCGTCGATAAATGTGGGTACACCCTAAACAGTGTCGCTACGTGTCGCGTCGCTCCGCTGTCGTTAAGCGTCGCCCAGTGCGGTCTAGCCTTAAAGCAAGTTTGTGATGCGACCAGGATTAATGCTATAATGGTGATGTTAGTTTATAACACAATCCTTTATAAATTGTTGCTGTCATGTTTGACGAAGATTTATATGGTGTAATTTTAAGTTTGTAATTTGGTCTAGTAATTCTAAATTACTATCTGATTACATAAGCTTTGCTTGTGGCGTAGAGGTTTGTATAAAGAAGTTAATGGTCCTATGATAAAATATGGTCCTACAACTTCATGCTTCATTATCGTGTGTTGGTATTTGATACTTTTTTTAATGAAAAGTTACAGATCAAAGTGCAGGATCTATTTTCTATAATCACATTATTTTGTGGTGAATTTTGGTTCTTGCAATTCAAATTTGACGCTCGTCCCGGTTTCGGATTACCTTGAATTTTTGGACATATACTTTTTATGTATATAGTGTCGTAGTGAAATATTATTTGATAAAATTATTATGAACTCATCATTTACCACAGAACATTAATTTTTCTTTGTTCGGTGGTGTATACAATACCATAACTTATAGCTAGGGTTAGTAGACATTCTTTTAAGTACTGATTAATTTATATAATTTAAAAAAATCTTTTTATTAAGTTAAGTACCTCTTTATAAGAAAAAACTTGATAACTTTTATCTTCCATTCCATCATTAACATACATATAACATAACATAAACTCACGCCTATATCCCCGAAGGGGTAGGCAGAGGTGCTAGCACCCACATTTCGCCAGTCTATGTTTAGGTCCCAATGTAATAGGTGACGAGCCTATTGCTATTAACCGGGCACTTATAAACCTGCGATAAATTATTCACATCATTAAGCACGGCTATATTTAGCATTTAACATTAAGTATTCAAGAACAATTCCTGCTCTACCAAAAACCTAGTGGCCCAGCTGGGCAACCAATTAGTTTAACTTAAAATAGTCTATTGAGTTAGTAAGTAATCAGTCGGAAATCCGAACGTGTAGGAGTGAAAAGATTTACAGACCTCGGTCAGACAATGGAACTTTCCATTACGGAAACTCGCGTGACACGATACGTGCAGTAGGTACTTACTTAGTGGGCAATGATGCAGAAGAAATCGAGGATAATATTCTACGACATTGAGCATAGTTTTACCTAGCTTGTGTTATGGGTTCTACAAAACAGATAAACATAATTATATACTTTTATTTTGTAAATGAAAATACATGCCTATACTAATTTTATAAAGAGGTAAAGTTTGTGTGTTTCTTACAGGGGTAATCTCGGGATCTACTGAACCGATTTTAAAAATTCTTTCACCAATAGAGTGTCGTAGGCTATATATTTTATTGGAAACTGGAATTTACACCCGGGCGAAGCCGGGTCCCGGGTCGCTATTATACATAAAAACATCCAGACCAATGGAAATAGACATATTCATGCATACAAATATTTGCACTGAGCGGGAATCGAACCCGCGCCCCCTATCGTAGAAGTCGAATGGACTACCGCTGCGACACAGAGGCCATTTTGAGAATCAGAGGATCATTTTGTTTTGTAATATTATCACATTATACCTATATCTTATGGACCGATTGCCTACGGAATCGCACAGTGGATGTGAGTGGGATTTTTAAGGAGGTAGGACACGACGGTATCACCCGTCCGAAATGAGCAGTCCGACTGGGGTAGTACCTCCGCCCTACAGAACACCGCGGCCATAATAACTATCGCGTTGTATTCCCGCCGGTAAGTAGGGTAGCCAGAGCTCACTGTACCCCTCCTACCCCACTCCTTCCTTCAGGGTAGGCATTGCGTGTGTTGCACACGGCCGTGTGTTTGTTTGCCACCTACGTAGTATAAAAAAATGTATGGAAGGCCGTAGCCGCGGGTAAAATCTAGTCTACTTAACTAGTTTACAAATCAATGAACCGGTTAATATTACGACGAATTCAAGTTTCAAAGCTCACACTATTTCTCGCATAAACATGTTTATCCCACAAGAGATGGTAACACATTTCTAATTGCCTTTTAAGCTTGTATATTCTAGCGAGAATATCCTTCTTAAGTCTTCTCGTAAACATGGGTTTATTGTAATTACGTATCATAATAAAGCTTAGTATTACGTACGATTTTCTTGGTTTCTGACACGTTATTTAGCGATACTGATCGGCTGTGAAATATCAAAACCCGGTACCTATCTGCATAAAAGTAATAAAGGATGGTTGAAAAACTTTGTCGTATCTTTGAAATATTGCCAACTGAGGAGGAGCAGCAGTTTGATCAACCAGGTCAATGACCGAACTGATGCCACGTTGCCGTATTCGTGGGGATTTCCGCACGGAAAAAGTTATTGCTATATAAAAGACTTTTTCCAAGAACACATTATGTAGATCAACAAAAGTAAACACAAGGCAGATTGAGCGATTAAACGAGTCACTTGAGACCGATTACGATAACATTCTTTAACAGTCTGTGGATGTTGAAAGAAGTAGCGATGGATATATTATAGTTAAAGAAGTTTATTTCTCTTAAGCCAAAAATCGTTGTCGTTCATATCTTAGCTTCTTTTTATTCCAAATGTTTTCAAATTTAAATATAATAAAACATGAAAGGTTTTTTTTTTATTTTATTTTCTTGAAGGTTTTACTACACGTAGGGACAAAGCTGTCCTTTTTAAGAAAAATTAAATCGCGACGCGTAATTTAATATCATCCCGAGTTTTGTCTCTGCAAATGATATTTAAAGTTAATATTCTTGTTTCTTTTTTACAATTTTTTTTGTTGTTCATAGATTATTTTGACTAGTACGGTAGTAATTAGGACCGTTGTAAGAATCCCATTGTCAGAAAATATAGTGTAGTAACGGGTGTTTAACTTTTTATTTTTTTAACAATTTTTGCATTTTTAACAATTAGAACCTTTATGTTGACATGTCTTTATTGATAAAAACCCCAAAAACTAAAAAAATAGATTAAAAAAAAACAACTTTATGTGGCGTGAGAATCGGAAATCCATTAGATTTTAACTCATACTTTCATGCAAAACCGTGCGGAGTCATTCGTCTTTTTTTATTCATTTTAATATTCTAAAGCTGTCAAAGCAAAATTTAACTGTACTACACTTTTTAAAAACGTATCCCAACTTTAATAAAGACCAGTACTGGTTTCTGGTTTCTTAATTAGAATTTCTTTGCCTTTGTGCTAGTTCGGAACACTTTTCCATTTATTTTTGTCAGTAATTATCTACTGTCAGAGCTTAGTAACTAGAATTTTTAACGAAAATGGGGTGAATGAGATCGGATACCATGTTCAAAGGTACGGTTTTGATTACAGTTCGAACTTTTGGGCTCCTAGTAATAAGTTTGCTAGGTTTAGTTTTACCTAGCAAAAGTATTGCAGCTGTGATGATTTGTTATACTTTGTATATATGAAATTTCATAATACAGAACTAATAAAAAAAACAATCAGGACATTGAACTCTTTTCAATTATAATCCAAAAGTAAGGAAGTAAGCTTCTCAGGTCTGGGCCGCGTTTCGAACAGGTGGTCCATTTGCTTCGAGTTTTAAATAACTTTGAGTTTGACGTTTTGTAAGTGCCGCTTAAAATGGTCTATACAGAATAAATGATTTTTGACTTTGACTTTGAATGCATCCCATAAATGAATGGGTACTTTGGTAATAGACTTGTTGAATAATTTCGTGGCATACAACCTTAATATTTTTGATAAAATCCAATTTTTATGACGTTATGGATCAATTATTAATCTATTGTAGTCTACTGCTGGATATAGGCTTCTCTCAATGTTCACCACAGCACTCAATCCTTCTCTTTCCGCACCCAAACTATCCTAGTTACGTTTTTCAGCTCGTCATTCTATCTAGTTTGGTGGGTTTTCCCTATGTGTTTTCCGCTCTCGGACTCCAACAACAATCGGTCTTTTGATAGATATTACCAGCCCGATAAAAAAAATCTTTATTGACATATTTTACATACCTACATAATCATTCTAAAGTGAAAATTCCTGGCTCCCGAGCTAGTTTCAAAAACTGTATTACAGAAGCCAGTGCTTTCGCCGAAATATATGAGGACATTTATAATTATGCTAACAATTAATTAAAATCACACTCCTAGGTAAAACATGATAATAATGTAAGTGTGTGAGTGTGAGTGTGTGTGTGTTTTCAACAGATAAGAATGGACTGCTGAGTCGAGGTCTCGGGTTCGATCCCAGGTTCACCATGGCACACACCAATGACTTTTCGATGCTTTTCGAAGTTATGTGTGTATTTATCGCAGGTTTGTTAGTGCCTCGGAGAGCACGTTAAGCCGTCGGTCCCGGTTGCCATACAAACATCTATGGCAGTCGTTACGGGTAGTTGGAGCCCACAAAAGTCCAACCAGTCTCACTTGGAACTTCGATATCGCCATTGGTCATAATGACCATTGGTTGTGGAGGTCAGATGGCAGTCGCTCCACGGAAAATATCGAAGTACAGCCGCATCACAGTTAGACTGAAAAGCCGACCCTAATTGAGTTGGGAAAAAGGTTCAGAGAATGTATGATGATGATGATGATGTGGCGGGTAAACCATAGTAGTTATAATAAACAAATTAGGGCACTCTAACGGCCTTAGTGCCCTATTTCCACTGAAGAACGTGATCATATTTGCGTATCCCGAATATAAAATCAGTTGCCGAAGTTTTGAAGCCGCTCAAATTGATCAAATTGGCTCTCGATGAGATCTGGATAGCTAGCATCTGCGTAGTCAGATTTTGGTAGTAATATAAGATTATCGCTTGGTAATGTATGTAAATTTAATAAAATTCTTAGTATATAGAATGATTACCAAAATAATAGATTTTTCGTATACAAATAAGTCGGTAAATAAACAGATGGTTTCTTTTTAATACTACGTAGGTGGCAGATAAGCACACGGCCCACCTGATGGGAAGCGGTCACACACGCGCTACCTACCCTGAAGGGAAAGAGGGAGAGCTGGGAAGGGGCAGGGAGGCTAGGAAGGGGAGGGGGAGGAGGGGTACAGTGAGCTCTGGCTACCCTACTTACCGGCGGGAACACAACACGATGGTTATTATGGCCGCGGTCTTCTGTAGGGTGGAGGTACTTCCCCAGTCGGACAGATCATTTCGGACGGGAGACACCGTTGTGTCCTACCTCCTTGATATAATCTGCTGATAAGCTGTTATCGCGACCATTTGCCATTTTTCCATCGGGAGGAGCGATTTAGACATCTGTTACCAATAACCTAATGGTTACCACAAAATGTCGCTGCACCAGTGAAGGCGACACTTCTGCATTTTATCTGCGATATCTCAGACATGAAAACTTTTGAAAATCAATCGCAGTATATTCATCTTCGTGATAATGTAAAGGAGGTAGGAAATGACGGTATCTCCCGTCTAACCTGAGCAGTCCGACTAGGGTAGTACCTCCGCCCTATAGAAGACCGCGGCCATAATAACCATCGTGTTGTGTTCCCGACGATAAATAGGGTAACCAGAGCTCACCCCTCCTTCCTCACCCCACTCCTTCTTAGCTCCCTTCCCTCTTTCAGGGTCGGCAGCGCAAGTGTGATGGCCCTAGTATTGTACACGTCCATAGGCCAATGTGACCGCTTTCCACAGAACAAAGAAAATGCCGCTTTCCAACGGTAGTATGATAATGACCACGTTTCACATTCGTGTAAAATGATATACCTAGCAATGGTTTTATACTCGTAGAAGTACCCTTTCAAACTAACAGACATTTTAGGGTCACAAATGACAGCAATCATCTCACGCCATTTTCTCGTTTGATAATTCCATTTAAATTAAATATTCGAGAGTGTAAAATCAACATTGTGTACAAACGTATCGTTTCGATTCAATGTTCACTTTGTTTAACGTTGCTATTATTTTACATTATTGTGTTTGTAAACAACATGAGCTGGCACACATAGACGTGTTATTTCCACACCATTTCCCTTTCAGTTGCCTTTGTGATTGTCTCTAGCGCTATTGACTTTTTTTAAATGTTCATTTAGATTACGATGCGGTCAGTTTGTACACGTGTTCTGGTTTTATTCGCAAAAATGTACTTTTGTACACAATTTGGTGTATATTTAGTTGTATAGATAGATATATGTTTTTATTGTATGTAGATAAGATAGGAAAACATACAGAATATAATTCGGACAGATTTGCGTCATATACAATTTGGCGGCATTATCGCTCTGGGTAATTTCTACCGGACAACTATTGGACGGGGAGAATCAGTGGTTAGAAGAATGGTAAAGTTAAGAATTGATACCTACAGAAGACCGCGGCCATAATAACCATCGTGTTGTGTTCCCGGTGATAAGTCGGGCAGCCAGAACTCATTGTACCCCTCCTCCCCCCACCCGGCAGCGCGTGGATAACGCCCTTGGTGTTGCACACGTCCATAGGCCACGGTGACCACTGCCCATCAGGTGGGCCGTGTGCTTATCTGCGACCTACGTGGTATAAAAATATTGGTGTTTTTAGATTTTTTGTCATTTCTTACGTGGATGTTTTACCTATTGGTAGACTAGCTGTACCAACTCCTATATAATAAACTATTGAAGCTGGAAACTGAAAGTAGCTATGAGAATGATGAGTCTTCATCCAAATACATGTACGATGTATGTATGTGTATGTCCGAGTATACTAGACTACACCTGTTAAGGATAGGCGTCTCATTTCCGCGTCGACACGTAGCGTGACAACGTGAGATTCAGGGGTGAGAATAATTTCATTATGAATATGTTTATGACGTCAGGTTTATTAATAAATGGCTGTAGCTTCACAAATGTGCAAGTCATATCCCAGTCTCTTCCAGGGAAAATAACCTTTTTTTTTTCGTGCGGAAATCCTAATGGATACCCACCCCGAGAACACTTTTTGATAGGCAAATCGTCATACACATATTAATAGATGAATAATAATTAATAAAAAATATTTGATATTTGAAGGTCGATTTTCACCGGCTCCTCTACTAATAGATGATGAAAGATTAGCTGTATCATCATCAATATCACCAATAAAAGGAGTTATTGATTTCAATGAAAGCTTTTCAATAAAGCAATACCTAACATTCTAGTTTCAACTGCATTTGAAAGGGAACTAATCCTAGCCCGTCAATATTACGTCGGATGTGATATTCAATAGTGCTACGTGGCTACGCCGCTACGAATCGCTACGAGTGTAGCTGACCGTAGCAGATACAAAGTGAGGTATTCGATATTGATTTTGAATAGGATGCATTGATTTGTTTTACTTATGGCTTTTAACCGACTTCAAAAAGGCAGGTTTTCATTTTGACTATATTCTATTTCAATTTGATCCAGTTGAAGTAATTTTGTTTTGCAAGAATTTTAGAATAAAATGCTTGTTCAAACTAAACGTAAGTAGTATATTAGGTTGGTGTAATAATATTGAATTAAATTGGTGTCTATGGGGGCCAGATATCATCTGCCCTCGTAAAAGTCAAGATAAACTAAACCGAGACAAAGGGACGGAGAGCTCTGAAGTACAAGACTATGATGAGATGTTTGGTAATCAATCACACTCTAACGGCGAAACGGTTCTGACTGAAATTTAGTACACGGCTAGTTTATATTATAGTCTAGAATAACACAAAGGCTTCTCCCTAGACTAAGTTCCTATGAGAAGTAGAAAAGGTGAACAGAATTCCACTTAAGCGAAGACGCGGGTAACAGCTAGTTTACGATATTAGTACGATTATTACGATAGGCTTAGTAAGACAAGATTGCATTACACTCGTTAAAATGCCTATTACTTCAAATGGCGCTCTTGGAGAAACTCGAGCAGCTAATTGCTTGCTTTTGAGCGCTCGTAAGTCTTATGGTGTCATGTTCAAAGCAATCAAAATCTTCAAAGAGATTATTTAATACAACGCTAGGTTCTTTTTTTCGTGCGAAAATCCCCACAGATACCGCCCCTGCTAGCTCAGTTATGGTGGCCTTGACCCGACTGCTTTCAAGTTTTTTAACAAATAAATTTTTGTATAGAAATACTTCACAATCCGTATCATGACGGTTGAACGCCATTCGGTCGACGGAGGCAGGATACGACAGTATGTCCCGTCCCAATTGAGCTATCCGACTGACGTAGTACCTCCGGCCTACAGAAGACCGCGGCCATAATAACTAATAATAACTATCGTGTTGTGTTCCCGGCGGCGGTAAGTAGGGTAGCCAGAGCTCACAACCTCCCCCCCCCCCTAACTACCCTTTCTTCCAGGTGGACCGTGTGCTTGTCTGCCATCCAAGTAGTATGAAAAAATCTATGATGGGCTCTTAGACCATGTACTTTGCCACCAAAACACAAAAATATCTTTCAACTAATTAAAATTTATAATTATTATGCACTACCGCAAACATATTGCTGAAACTTGAAAGTATCTAATTTCAGTACTGCGGTGGTTGTCTGAAGATTATACTACACGCAAGATGGTTTTGCGGCGGGCTTGATGGAAAGAGCAACGACCTTTGAATTTACGACTTTAACGTGTCATATCACCAAGGTTGTCTCAACAGCTTCGAGTCGTCTCAAGTTACGTTTTGACAAGTTCACGAGCTGTCTGTGGTGTGTGGTCATTTTGTCACCACCGCGTTTTAATAAGGTTATCACTTAAGTAATTCTGTTTAATCGGAGATGGTGAGTTGACTACATTCTTAAGACTGCCTTTTAATTAAGGCGAAAATGTGCTGAACAGAGCGAATATGTGCAGGAATTGACCAATCAAAATACTCGAAATGTATGGCTAGTTTTTATCACTCATATCATTGGTTATTTACTAACGTCTATTTTCCTGTATCTGCTTCAGTAGATGTACATCTTCGTCTTCCCTTTTTTTGGTTTCGTCGAGGGAAATGTTCCACGGCATATAGCGCGTGAGGGTAGGCAGTGTGTGGCTCTCACACATTAAATCCCATGTGGTGTGCCATACTCAGCGCTTTGTCAAGAATACTTCCATGGCAATTCTCTCTAGCGCGTACCTCCAGTGCGTCACGTGTATCTGGACCAAAGAATTTTCAACCAGGCGAAGTCCAGGCAACCTAAGTCTCACCTACATCAGCGTCCCTTCAGCATGTCGCATGGCTTATTCTCTTTCCTTCTCGATTCATTAAGTGCTCTGTACATAAACTGAGGCATAAGAATTACGACTATATTTCACGTTTGGTTGAACCAAATGATAAGACGAGTGCCAATAGTCTAATAACCTTTAGATACAAATACAAAAGACTTTTGTTATGAAATTAAATAGTATTAAATAATAGATATCTTAATAATTCAAATGTCAAAAGCTCATTCAGACATCAATTCAAACTTATTCAATGCTATCTTACTTTATTATTGAGAAAACATGATTTTCGCCCGCGCTCAATGTGACGGTGTATCTTTCCACTCGATTTCCTAAGATCGTTACATTTAAACAATATTGTGGGTTTTATTTGCAGCCATCTTTAATGTTTCCATAAAACCATTTCTACCTGAAAGGTCACAGGGAACTGAATATTTAACGATTTTAAAGCTATTAAAGTTCGTACCCACATAAATTAAATTGTGTATAACTTTGTTCGCAGCTATAAAATTCATTTTATTGTCAGAGCAACGGTCAGGGTAAACGATTATTAACAACTTTGGTATTTGATTGTATTACAATACAATCTTTTAGATTGGTGATAAATTTATTTGCTGTAAATTTATTGGCTTTGGGGCTTTGCGAAGAATTTGAGATACTTAACTAAGTTTAGTGAATTCGATATACTCGTACCTTTGTATTTTCTAGTTTGTTAATATTTTATTCCCCACCCCTTCCTAACCCTCCCCCCTTCCCTCCAAGGTAGACAGCACGTGTGTAACACCCTTAGTGTTGCTCACGTCCATAGGCTACGGTGACCGCTCCTCATCAGGTGGGTAGTGTGCTTGTCTGCCACCTACGTTGTATAAAAAAAAAATTTCTATAAAAACTAATTAACGTTCGCCTATTAGTTGAAATTTGACCATAACCATGAAGCTTCATAGGCCTCGACAGCCTCTAGCCATTAGAAGAACTATTACCGCAGTTTTTATGCTTCTAAGGATAAAAAAGTATTTCAGAATTGCCCGGGAATTAATATTTGGTTTTCTTTTCAGCCGGAACTCTACAAGAACGAGTTGGTGCGTCAATCGTCAACTGAAAGCGCTGAGTTGGAGTTCTGCGGTAAACTTCACTTCGCTGTGAAGTATGACCAGGAAGTTGAGGCTCTGGTTGTTAAGGTTCGTAAAATAGACCTTATATAGTAGTACATAAGGTCCAAAATTCAGCGGGATCTGATTTTTTTTATATAGGACACGTTAAAAAGACTTTACCTCGCCTGATGATAAGCTAAAGGTAAAGTCTCAGGACTGGGGTCACCACCACATACATCGGTAGTGCTACAGTGTACAGTGGGTGAAAAAAGCGCCAACGGGCTTGCATGAGAGTATCGTCAGACAAGCACACGGCCCACCTAATGATATTTCTTAAATTTTTTAATTCGTATTAATTACTAAATAGTAAGTGTACCTAGCAAGGCTTGCAGGAGTTTGCTTGGATTGCACAGATCTTGGTGGACCTCATATATTTTGGTTTGTTTGATCATATGTATCGTGTTTATAAAGGTTTCTCGTCCTTATTAATTACCAAGGAGATGAAGAATTAGGTCGTTGCTAAGTATATAATAACTACTACGGTAAACAACGTTAGATGTTATAAGAGTTTTGAGTAGACAACTAAAATTAATTAAGGCTTGTCTTAAGTTACTTGTAATTTTGGCTTACCTACGAAGCCTTATTAAGTGATTCTTAGACAACTATATCTCTAGTTTAGTGTACTTTTTATAATTTGCCTAAGATTTTTAACCGACTTCAAAGAAGGAAGGAGGAGGTAATCAATTCAACTGTACCTATTTATTTTCCTCAGAACTTTCGACCGGGTGAACCGATTTTGATGATTCTTATTTTATTTGATAGCTGGCGCTTCCCGTGTGGTCCAATTTAATACATTGAAGTCGGTTTTTTAGAAAGAATTATTGAAGATACGAGTATTATGTAACGAATAATTCAATTGTACATTATTTTTGCGTGCCTTTAACTATCCACGTAGCGAACGCCATTAAATTGCAAAAATAAATAAATTATGAAAATTTTTTTTTTGCCTTAAACAATTTTAAAATATATTGTCATCAGAACTAAAGACTTCTGCCGATCAGACAAATCAGACAACTGAAAGGGGGTCAAATTTCAATTACTAGATTTAACCCAAACAAACAGGTCGAGTCAAATAAAACTGTTTAAACACTTCAATATGCCCAACTTAGTTGACGAATAGCATCATGACTATATGATATAGTAGCTTCTTATAGAATAATGCACCTTTCAAATGACTCGTAAGATTTAAATTCTCTCTTTGCAACATTATAGATATTTTTTTGTCAGCACGAATTGTATAGAAACGACCCTGAAATGGGGTTTATCTTATGGCGCAAATGACTCATAAAACTCGCCATATAACATAACTTTGCACATAAAGATAGCATTACTTAGACGGTTATAATAGCCAAAAGATTAAATGTAAAGCTACAATTATTTCGTAGTTAATTAGTCGGTTACATTACTTTAGGTCTTCTTTTAGCAAATAATTTTAATGTCATTATTGTATTCATAGAACAAAGAAAAATCCTGGTTTTTTAATGTTCTGTGATTGTATTAATATAGATATTGCAAAGAGACTGCTCGACGCTTCACATGACCAAAGGGCTGGCTTTTTTTTTCACAAAGAATCGGCATTACCATCCAACGTGGTAATGCCGCCAGCCTTTTGGGTCGACGTTACCAGTTGACATCGATGGGGAGGAATTTTTCGACACCTAAACTTTTAATTTTACATAGGTACTTACTCCTTCTTTTAACGTTAATAATTTGTTTTGTTAGGTATACTTAAGATAATTTTGTAATATATAACTATAATATTATACTTTAAATATAGCTAAAAGCTAAAGAAATTTAGACCTTTTGACCACAGGACACCAGAATTTAAATTTCTAAGTTTAATATTAAGTACTTGATACTTAAATTTAGTGAAAGTCCTTAAATATCTAACTTTAATATTAAGTACTTGATACTAATGTTTAGTGAAAGTTCTTAAATGTTTAGAGAAATAATAAAGCCTTGTACGGGCTAGGCGTTCCAATTTACGCGTAGTCGGTTAATCGTAGTTTTGGAGAGGTTTTTTTATATACCACTCAGGTGGCTTGCGCAGCTCCCCCCCCCCCCCCCCCCCCGCAGCAGCATTGATGTATAATAATACAAGTTAGAAATTATATTTCTGCTTAGCATCATTCTCTGAACCTTTTTCCCAACTCAGTTGGGGTCGGCTTTCCAGTCTAACTGTAATGCGGCTGAACTTCGATATTTTCCGTGGAGCGACTGCCATCTGACCTCCACAACCAATGGTCATTATGACCAATGGCGATATCGAAGTTCCAAGTTAGACTGGTTGGACTTTTGAGGGGTCCAAATACCCGTAACGACTGCAACAGATGTTTGTATGGTTACCGGGACCGACGGCTTAACGTGCTCTCCGAGGCACTAATAAACCTGCGATAAATACACACATAACTTCGAAAAGCATCGAATATTTCTGCTTAGCATTGTGTCTAAAACCCCGCAGTAGGAGAGCCTTGCTAATTTGGTAATTAAAACTAACAACCATTTTCATCATTGCCAAGGCATAATGGCAGTAATTACAATGACGTAAGAGTGTAAGGTTCTGCAACAAATGGACCATATTTTGCAGACATCCAAGTTTATCTATACATAGCAAAATGGTAGAAAAGTCAAAACTGTACATTGAATATTTTTTTTAAAGAATACTTGGTGATCTACAATCGATACCGAAGCCAAACATATAGTTTTTTTAATTTTTGTCAGTTTGTCTGTATGTATGTCTGGGATAAACTCAAAAAGTAATGCATGGATTTACTTAAAATTTGGCATGAATATTATTTAGAAGTCGGGTCAACACATAAACTACATTTTTAACGCTATCACCTACGGGGAGCGAGCAGTGAACTTTTATTTCTTCAACGCATTCTGTAACAACGTGTAATCTAACGACGCATTATTTGAATTTTGTTATTATGTTAAAACCATGCTATAAGCTAGCTTCACACTATAAGTAAACTTGGTGGCAATGCCGACCTCAAGGCGGGCGAAGCCGCGGGCGCAAGCTAGGGTTGTATAATGTAGGTGGATTTTGTAACGACAGCATTTACTTAAGAGTAGAGCCAAAATGTGTGACAAAAATGTGCCTATTATTACTATATTATGAGTTATGACTATGAAGGCCTCTGTGGCGTAGCGATAGTGTATTCGACTGCTACGACAGGCTGCGCGGGTTCGATTTTCGCTCAGTCTAAATATTTGTATGCATGAATATGTCAATTTGCATTGGTCTGGGTGTTTCTATGTATAATATGTATGTATTTACAAAAAAGTATGTAAGTATGTTTATCCGTATTCTAGAGCCCATAACACAACCTAGTTAAACTATGCTTACTTTGGGTCTAGGGAGCGCTGTGTAGAATATCGTAGGATACATATTTATTTATTTTATTATCTATGCTGTTACAATTATTGTACCTACGCTAAGTGTATCAAAATTACCGTACATGAATCACTTTGAACAAAGACTGAAATTTACTAAGTTCATCACTGCCTCAAAATCTAATTCAAAATCCGTGAATGATTGGATTTGTTATACGCATCGGTTATACGGTAACCGAGACAATTAATCTTAGCAAATTGAGTACAATTGCGATTGAAATTTATGTGGGAAACGACTAGATGCTACGGATTATAATGTTGTAACTACCTCGTAAGTTTGTTTAATGCGCTTAAGGGTTTAACGCAAATTATAGACAAGACAGTCTTTAGACAGTTGTGTCTCGACGTGACTTGTAGGTAATAAGACAGCTTTGTTTTGTCGTAAGTGTGCACACTTTCATGTGTTTCTAAAAGTGTTACCGTCTACTCTTGTCTCTGAAAGTGTTAGGACTACCGCAAATTATAGACAAGACAGTCTTTAGACAGTTGTGTCTCAACGTGACTGGTTGGTAATTAGATAGCTTTGACTGTCTTGTATATAATATGCGCTCACCCTAAGTGTACTTAAATAAATATGTTTTAATATGCTTATATGTGAGTATCTCGACGCTTGATCCAACATTAAAATTTCAAAGTAAATTGTAAATGCTATTAACTGAGTGATTTTATACTAGTACAGTATAGAAGTTTACTAATTGCTCCAGAATTCATTATTTGCAATTTATTTGTGTAGATCTTCGAAGCTCGTGACCTGCCGATCAAGGACGTGACCGGCAGCAGTGACCCTTATATAAAGGTGTTCCTCCTTCCTGATCGCAAGAAGAAATTCCAGACGAAGGTGCATAGGAAGAATTTGAATCCAGTGTTCAACGAAACCTTTCTATTCAGGTTCGTAATATTATTCTATTTTTTTTAAAATTTAGACCATCAATTCGACTGCACCTGGTAAGCTGATGTAGCGTCCAAAAAGTAGTAGCTGCCATTTAGAGTCCCCGAAATGGTGGTTTTTCATGTGGTCCACATCCAAAGAACCCAGGATTGTAACACGTTGCCCGTGGCTCAACCCGCGTGAAATTTTTATCTCGTTCACGCTACCCATGAGAATATATTTTAGGGATAACCGTAGTCTATGTCTTGTTTCAGACTATTTATCCTTGTGCCAAATTCCAGCAAAATTGAGCTGTTAGAGCGTGATTGATTACCAAAAATTCAAACATTTTAACAAACTTTCACATTTATAATATTCGTACGATAGGAACTAGAATAACTAATTAAGAAAAGAAAGATTAACATCTGGGCCTTAAAATCCAATAATACCAAGATTTGTGAGAACTTCCACCAAATTTTGGCATTATCTCACACTTATATTAGTTTTGACGCTCGCCTGGATCCCAAAGTAATAAGTAAAATTGAATTTCTGTGTACCGTTTTCACAATAATTGGCCCCTAGCACGGTAAATTTGGTAGCGATATTTTGATATGAATTTTGTTTGACGGTGTTGTGTTGTATTTTTTCGTAAGTTAATGTTATAATATAAAGGTACAAGAACAAAATACTTGTTGATAAAAAAAACAACTTCAAATGGAGATCGATGCGTAAATGATGCATATAAAACTGAATATGCTGTATACATAGATCTGCGAGCCCATTTAGCGCCTACAGGGGTGATGATATATTTTGCGATTACTAAATAATGCCTAAACGATAGCTACAATCGCGGATGATTTGCTGGCAATAATTGAAGAGTTCCATTGTCTGTCTCCAAAACTAATATATCTTTACAAAATTTTAATAGAACTATTTCGGAATAAATGTCTGTGTAACAAAAAAATAATTTCGCAAATACGCTTCTATTACGACAGAGTTACGCCCGATTATACATACAAAATATAAACATTCTAATTGATAACCTCCTCCTTTTTCTAAGTCGGTTAAAAATAAAACACGAGTAATAATTATCTCATCTTAAAATAGTATAGGTACCTATTATATAATAAAGTACGACGAATCCAAAAAAATATGAAAATTATTTATTCACGCTTAATTAATACAGTACGTAATAAGTTTTGACTTTGAAAATTACCTTAAGCATAACTTCCTAAAACTTTATCTAAGGTCAATAACCTCTACGGATATCCAGCGTCGCATATCACAAATTAACTGCAAAATAAACAAGCTTAGAAGCAAAGTTTCCTAAAAGGTCAACGACTTTACCTGAAAAAAAAAACTGATTACTTCATAGACCTTTCAAAGTTTTGATTACATAAAACAGGCTTCGAAATCAAATCTTGACGACTTTGAAATTCTTCGGACTGATATAATAATAAATGCGAAAGTTTGTGTTTGTTTATTACCTCTTCACGGTGTGATAGTTCGGCGGATGTGATGAAGTGATATGATGATTGTGATGTGAAGATCTCAGATGATGAGTTTTCTTTAAAAAAATTGAAATAAATATATTTCATTTGGGTGCATGCAGAATGTAAATTATGTGAAATAGTAGGTACTCCACCATGCTTTGCATCATATAGCGAAGTACAAATATTTGAGAGAAGCTTATCGCCTCACTCTTATCGCATATCTATTTACAATTCCAATTAAATGAGAATTAGCATATGTTTTTAATTACTCGCAGTTTTAACCATTTGAATAGATTGTGTAGCTTGTATCAATGGCAGAAGAGTAGGTACTTTTTATGGCAAGTTTGTTAGTATGAATGTATGAATGTTTGTTACTCATTCACGCAAAAAAGGTTCAACGGATTTGGATAAAATTTAGCATATTTATTGATGAGACAAACGTGATTGGTCGAACGCAGATTCACGATATAGGATTTTCTTCAGTCTCTCGTTACAAATTCGATTCGCTTACTATGCGAAAGAAATTTCACAGATTATTCACAAACGCTTTTTTCCCCTTAGCGTTCCATACGAAGAGCTTCGTCAGCGGTACATCCAGTTCTCCGTATACGATTTCGACCGGTTCAGCCGGCATGACCTCATCGGCCACGTGGTGCTCAAGGGACTGCTGGAGGCCACCGACCTGCAGCAGCAGATCGAGTATACTATGAACATACTTGCTGCACCACAGGTGAGAAAGAGATTCTGATTCTTGAACTAATCTAAAAAAGAAGGTGGTTTTCAATACATATTAATTCATCATACTGATACAATTTGTGCCGAATCCAAATAATTGAGACCCTGGGGCCTTACTCCGAAAAACGAAAATATTCGTATCCGTTGACGTTTTGACCATTTAGCTACCCCGAAAGTGTTTCGTTTCGGATTTCGGATCTGTCTTCGATCGTTTGACATTGAGGTTGTCGATCGTTATCAGTACACCTCCTACTCCCAAAATACATTTGACGTTTCGCTGTCGTTGTTTGACAAATGGTCCGTTTTCGTTCGATCCGAAACGTTCATGTTCGATTTTCAGAGTAAGGCCCAAGGGCAGGTAGACGATGATGATGATATTGCTACAGTTTGCTCCTCTTGTACGAGCGATACACATACTGAACAGTGTCTCACGAAGTACGAACATTTTTATGTGTTCATTCGCGGAGTTTGAAAGGGTGACACTTAGCTGTTTATCGTAATCAAACCAATTATAATATAACTAGCTGTTGCCCGCGGCTCCGCCCGCGTGGATGTCGAAATCCGTTTCAAAAACTATCCTATCTCTCAAGTTGGATCGAACTGCACATGGTGTGCGAATTTTATTATAATCGGTTAAGTGGTTTAGGAGTCCATTGAGGACAAACATTGTGACACGAGATTTATATATATTAAGAAGATAAGATAAGAGGTGTAATATTATAAATAAGTAAAAAGTACAATGTCGTATTGGACCTATTCTGTAAGGGCGATGTATCTATAGATGTAAAAAAATAAATATCAAATATTTTACAATCTTTTTTTAACTTATTTTGTTGTTGGTTAGTATGGGCTAAATTTTGAAAGGTCAAGTGGTGGCTTGCTCACTAATTTAGATGACAACATGATAATATACAGTACTATGAAACTGGCGTAGGAAGGTGTTGCTGGATGGAAATAAGACGATAGGAACTACTGAACTAAACAAGATAATACAATCCTGTTTTGGACTCATCGGTTTTATTTTAGCCAATACTTTGATTCAAAACTATCTAAGACTGTAATGTTTGGACTTATTGAATTTGTCTGGTCATGTATTTGCAAGAAAGCTAGTTATCAATTATTTTCTGAACCTTTTTCCCAACTCAGTTGGGGTCGGCTTTCCAGCCTAACTGTGATGCGGCTGAACTTCGATATTTTCCATGGAGCGACTACCATCTGACCTCCACAACCAATGGTCATTATGACCAATGGCGATATCGAAGTTTTCAATGTTTGTAGATAATCGGTGTTATCCAATTTGTGCTGGAACTGTGACAAATTTTTTCCCCTGTACACTTTACAAATTATCTAGTATCATATAGAAAATCTTTGTTCCAAGGTAACGAAATGCATGACAGAGATACTTTGTTATTCGATCTCAGCAGTCTTCACGGACGTAACGTTTGATTAATGGTTTTCAATTTCACCGAGGCCCAAGGGAGATTATTGAGGTCTTACGTGAAATTGAGTTAGAGTAAAATTTGAGGATGATTAATTACAGATGTATTGGGATATTCGATTCCGTCAGGCTATGATTTATTGGACTTCTGTTTGTGGAGAGACTATATCATCGGGACACACGTAGTGCATGTTCTAGTAATAGCAACCCTATAATGCTGCTGGGCACGGGTCTCCTCTCCTCTAACGAGAGATCTGAGAGGATTTAAGCCTTAATCCACACACGCTGGCCTAATGCGGGTTGGTGGATCGGATGTCCTTAGAATTTCTTCTAGGACATGTGGGTTTCCTCACGATGTTTTCCTTCACCGTCAGCAGATGGTAAATCATGTGAATAACTTAATACATTTTTATTTAATTTATTGTTACTTAAGGCATCACAAAACATCGGATATGTCCGGTTTCTGTCTGTATCTATATCAAATGTCTGTGTGTCATTAAACATTTAATAACAAAAGTATGTGAGAGCTAGAACTTTCACCTTAGTGAATGTTTGAGTGTAATCAGTACAGTTCATAGGCCTGCCGTCACGTGGTCGATGGATTAAACGTGATTAATTTTAATAATGAACGGCTGTCCAGACGTAGACTGATCGATTAGTGGGTACATGATAAACTTAATGGTTAACTTATTTTTTTTACAACGCTCTACACAACGCTCTCTATGCTCAAAATAAGCATAGTTTAACTAGCTGGTGTTATGGGTTCTAGAATGCGGATAAACATATTTCATTATATATTTTTTTTGTTTACATATATATAGAAATATCCAGGCCAATGCAAATAGACATATTCATGCATACAAATATTTACATTAAGCGCGAATCGAACTCGCGCCCCCGTCGTAGCAGTTGAATGTACTACCACCGATTACCTAATAGTTCGTGGTACTACCGCTACGCCACAGTGGCAATTTGTTAGAAAACCTGTGTGAGCTATAATTATTTTGAGGAAATTATCAGATAGTTATCACCAATTCCATAGAATTAACACAGTTTTATTTCATGTGTTCCATTCTAAAAATATATGAAACTACTAAGATTAAAATTCTCGATTCTCGAAAAATGTTTCGAAGAATTCAATATTAATGGACTGAAAGCTATTTGCGACCGAAACGAATTTAGTATTTAATATTAGGTACAGTATTTTGTCAATAAACTAATTAATCATGACCCCTGCGTAGAATTAAGTGGCAAGTAACAGAAAGGTCAAGTTGTAGCTATAAATTTCACGTGAAAATTTGTAATAAATTGAACAAGTTTTGGAGTTTACCTACAACCACTTCAACTACACAAATCTTAATATTATAATGATATTCCAATTGAATTATAAATTTAAACTCATTAATTACAACGTGAATACGATAAGTAGGTATATCTAATTAAACTTATATTTGTAAACTTCTTACGAATGAATTTATTAACTTCAATAGTTTGATAAATGAACGAAGTTTATAAAAAAATATAAAACATCGAGTAGAAATTAAATATTAATGTATGAAATCGATTGCAATATCTTCAGAGATAAAGTCGATTATTGTTTGAAATCGATCAGGTTACGCATTTGGACATAACTATTTGACAGAAAATTGAACTGTCAAACGCAAAATAAAGGCTTGCTCGCGGCTCCGCCCGCGTGGGTTTCGAATTCCGTTTCAAATTCCTTTTTTCGTGCGGAAGTTCCTTCGGATACCACCCCCATCAGCGATAAGGAGTAGTTAAGTCTGACTAGTACCTCAAAAACAGATATTTACAAGACAGTCTATTACTAAATACTATTTGTTAAAATTACTACATAAAACAATTTTGTTCTCAGGAGAAAAAGGATCTAGGCGAGTTGATGCTGTCGTTGTGTTACCTACCCACCGCAGGCCGACTCACTGTCACTGTTATCAAAGCCAGGAACCTTAAAGCGATGGACATCAATGGCTCATCAGGTTAGTGCTGCATCATTATTATTTTAACGTTGTGTTCCGATTGCATCTGAGTTTTTACATTGGAGCCCAGGGTCCACTTTCCTGGGTGCGTGGGATGGATGCCCCTCATTCGCAGGGGAGACGCTGCCACCTGCGGTTCTCGGTGGCTCTCCACTGTGTTCTCTGCCCATCAGAGGGACACGCTAGTCATAGGAATTCTTAGGAATCTTTATTGTATTTTTTTATATCGGTCACGTCAATATAACTTCACCTCGCCTGATGGTAAGCAGTAAAGTTCCCCATTACATACACCGGCAGTGCCATGATGGTGGCCCTCAACTTAACGGCCTCATCAAATACTTTTTTTAAATTACTATATTAAGGTCAAAAAGTATATTTTAAAGGAACTTACAACTAAGCAACTCGAGTTGAACAAAAAAATAATGATAAATAGGTATACAATTTTTTTTTGTTTGTTTGTATCCTTTTTTTAGTTTTTTTTTTTGGTTGTTTTTGTTTGGTGTTTGTATCCTGATGGTGTGTGCAATAAAGAGTATCTATCTATATAATCTATCTGTCTATCTATCTATCTATCTATACAAATGCCTTGAGCAAATTTTGTCTTCAACTTTAGTTTTTTCTCTCTTAAACGGGTGTGTCTTACAATCAGGCAAGGTGATGACGCATAGACTGTGCCAACTGTGATTTAAATTGAAATTTTGTGGTTAACTAAATATACTCAGTTAATACTTCTCGGCCCGCGCAAACCAAATATACTAAAAGCCAGAACAAACACTCTCAAATTGACTATCTAATACAGCTATCTCAATGTGTCCCTAACTAAAGTGACCCTTGAACTTTACTTAAACACTTTGATAATTGATCCAATGTACACAGCGGTAGAAATTATAGTTACCTTCTAGGGCTGAAAATATCCTAAATTTAGGAACGTTATAATTTATTCTGGGGGCTTTTGAGGTCTTTCCAAACCAACCTCACCTGCAAGCTGACACACTGGCTGGAGGTTAGGAGGTCAGGTGGCAGTCGCTCCTATAAAAACCAAATTAAGAAAAGGAGAAGGAATAAGCGGACTTCCAACTCCGATATGAAAATCTTAGATGCAACCTGGAACCATATTAAGGCTAACCGATTTTTTCGGGAGCGACTGCAATTTGATCTCCCAATTCTTAAAAGAATGCCTGCGTCAGAGCATCCTCCGTTTGTTTAGCAGGTGCCCCTTGGGTCTTGAAGGTACGGAGGCTAGTATGACCTGTCGGTTTTGATATGACTTGCTTTCTTTATAATATTCTTTTTTATAATAGTCACATCAACGTGAATTTGCCTCGCTTGAGCTTAAGCTAAAATCTCAGGAATGAGGGTCACTAATGGCAGACACTGATAATGCTACAATGGTTTCAGCTTCACTTTATGAACAACGGTAAAATTGTACATAGCCGGACTTAACGCCTGAGGTATTTTCTACCAGTCAACCTTTGGGTGATGCAGAGATAAGTCAAAATAGGTACGAATGTCCTTGAATCCTAAACTTTGGATGAAATTTAAATCTATATAAGCATAAAGTTTTGTAATTAGAAATAACTTGTGTAATTCCATATTACGAGTATTAAGGCTCGTGCAATTTCATGTTACTGAGAACCAATTTGCGAATACCTGTAACTTAATTAGTTTTCACGTATATTTACAAATATTAAACGCACGAAGAACTAAAATTAAGCCATATTGATGTATAAATTTGTATTTTCAGATAATATTTATCATCATTCTCTGAACCTTTTTCCCAACTCAGTTGGGGTCGGCTTTCCAGTCTAACTGTGATGCGGCTGAACTTCGATGTTTTCCGTGGAGCGACTGCCATCTGACCTCCACAACCAATGGTCAGTATGACCAATGGCGATATCGAAGTTCCAAGTTAGACTGGTTGGACTTTTGTGAGCTCCAACTATTTATTAAGATAATATTTATATACCTAGGTAATACTAGTCTATACCCGCGATTCCGCCGTACGGGACGTCGGGTTTAGTATTTTTTTTGTCCAATCTCCGGTTTCACTAAACCGATCGTCGTCAAACATGCGTGAGATTTTAAGTCTGATCAAGACCTTTAAAAAAAATAAACACTGCCAAATGTCGGCATAGCACACCGGTATTTCAGATTTACATGAAAATTTCCAGCCATCAAGGTCCATTTTCTGTTTTTCATTGGCATGTCGGGAGCGACTGCCAATGACGCGAGGACTCATTCGTTATTTAGCAGATGCGCTGACAAGCAGGTAACCTTATCTGGCTTGGGCACCATAAATATAATTAATATAATAAACTAAAGCAATAAGGAAACTACGTACTTAACGTTCAAAATGATACACTCAAACGTTCGTGCGTTGAACTACACGAACCTCACCGGATCTCATAGTGGGGCAAAGCCGCAGAAAAAAGCTAAAATTAGTTTTGATTTCGATTAATAAAAAGTATGTCCTTATTATGAAATTTTTACTTGTGCTATTATTAGTATTACAATTTTGCAACCGGAATGCTTATAGAAATGGTTTCACGATGCCAAAGTGCTCGTAGAAATTTATCGTAATTCGTATTCGTATTCAAGCAACAAGTGGCAGTATTTGCCACTACGAAATTCATAAGTGGTGTGACCCCTATACGTGTAGGTTTTTAAGAGGGTCGACTCGAACGACGCGTGTTAATATTTTGATGTCGATTGACCACTGACCAAGTAGAACGTAGTATACAGTTTAGGGTATGGAGTCAAAGGGGTTTTTTATGTCGGACACGTCAACATGACTTGACCTCGCCTGATGGTAAGCTAAAAGCAAAGTCTCTGGAATGCGAGTCACCATTGCAAACACCAACAGGTATTAAAAAGGTTTATAAACAGTCGATAATAATCATACGATTTTCGAGTGACAATCGCACGATTATTGAATAGTTGTAAAGCGATTATCGAGCCTGATTACGTAAGTCAACGGTTCTAAAAAAATTCAGCTTAAGTTATTTTGAAAGTAAAAAGCTAATTTACTTTTATTTTACCACGGGTTTTGAGATATTATAGATACACTTAAAAATATAAAAAATAATATTAATTTTCTTTCTCTCGTGTCGATTTTGTCATCGTGGTGTAGTAATTGGTTTCACGGCAATGCCGCTACTTACGGAGAGGGCCCGAGCATAATAGTATCGCTCGTCGAAAAGGCTTACTGCATAAAATAATATTAATTGCGATTTATTTCAAATAAATACTTTTATTTTTATCACATTATACATAATATTATGAGTATTGAACTAACTAAGGAGGTTTTATCAGATCTGTCACTCTTTTCAGTAATAGTCTATGGTGCTCATTGACATTAATTTTCATATTCATAATTCATGGTTAGTTGGTAGTGGACAATACGTCGCAAATAAATATTTTTGTAACCGAACACCAAATGGAAAAGTATTGTAGTACAGATAATGATACCTCCTGGGACATGGTGAATAATCTCAAACATAAAGACGATTATGTCGATACAATACTAGTGCCTTTTTATGAAAACGATGTTTTCGTTAATATTTATTACAATCCAAAACGAAATTATAATAATGCTTCTAGGACTCAACAATCAAATGAAAAGCATCGACCCTGGCAAAGAGATAAGTCTAAACGACCCACTACCTACTTGGATATGTTTAGAAAACAGTTAACTGCAAATTATATGGAAAAAAAGACCGAAGTAAAAGAAATGCGTGGATTATCACCTCTTGCAGGTTCTCGTGATCCTGATAAAGATACTGCAGTCAACTCAAACAATCTTAGTACAAAGCCAGTTAAACCTGAACAACATAAGGTTGAAGTATTTTATGAAAACGTAAGAAAAAAAGAATTTCAAATATACGTGGATAATGCCTTGAAAGACGGTTTGAAAATTGACAAAAGATACAATTCTGGAATATCATGTAATAATCATCGAAGTCTAGTAAATCTTAGGCATATTTCGGAAGTATCAATTTCAAGACGTCAATCTACACAAACAACAATTGGACCATATACGGAACAATATAAATCACCTTACAATAGAACTAGAAGTCTTAAAAGATATTCAGAAAGAATTAGGATGGCAAATCGTCTAAAAATGTACCGAACGTCAATTCAAGACGAATTGGACAAAAAAATAGCAGCAGACCAAGTCAAGCAGCGAAGTTTTAGCCCGAAGTCTAAGAATAATCAAAATTCGTCTACCGTTTCACGTTTCGCCTGTACTACTAAAAAACCTATTCAAAATAAAAACACTAAACCCAAGCCGAAATCTGTTGAAGTGTCAAATAAGAAAGATAAAGTTACTTTATCTTTACTTATATATCTATCGTAGCCGCTAGGTGAACTCACCCAAAGATAAGTTAAGATAAAAGCTAAGAGTCGGAACAATATAACTAATAAGAAAATAAAACAGTGTAAAGCAGATGAGATAAATGATGAGAAAACTAATTTGAAGGTAGAATTATGCAATAAGAAGGAATTCGATGGAACTAATTTAGAGGTAGGAATTGGTGAAGCAATTCTACCAAGTCCTGTAAATGTTCATGGTAAATGTCTGGCCAGCACCTTCATCGTCTTCAAATGTATTGGGAATACCAGATCCCACCAGAACAAAAGTCCAGCTAATATTATTGAATAAAAAGAAATGAAAAAGTATTTTGTTTTGACACGAAAAAAAATTCACTGGTTCTGTTTATGTTATGAAATAATTTGTAATAATAAAGACGTATTGTCCTTGCCTTCTAAGTATAATCTATTATTAATCTACTGTCGTTAGAATTATTCCATTTTATTCTTAGAATACCTTCCCATGGGAACAGAACAGGAACAGAATTACACGCGAAGCCGCAGGCAATAGGTAGTATACTATATCTGTGTGCTACATGTGAAAAGAAATGAAAGGAACAGGGTGACCGTAATTTATCAAAAGAAAATTTATAGTATGAATTATTCAAAAAATCTGTTACTCTGGTGAGGGATGACAAACCTTGTCAGATGTCATTTATTTATGGAAAATGTTGCATAAAAGATGTTTCATCAGGAAAAGGGATGAAGGTCGATCCTAGACGGGATTTTGTACCACTCCAGTTTTTTATAATATTTACAATATCTAGGGTGGAACAAAGCAAGTTCTACCTAATTATTAACCCAATCTACATTGGGACCTAAACATAAACTGGCGAAATGTGGGTGCTAGCACCTCTGCCTACCTCTTCGGGGATATAGGCGTGAGTTTATGTTATGTTATGTCTATCTGGAGCCCATCGTCTAGGGTACTCGCAACGCGTGTCCCTTTGTAAGACAAAGTGGACATTTAGAAACTGTATTAAAATTTAAATGACCAATACTTCTCGACAATATGCCGAGGTTACACAGTGCAAGCTAGCGTGCGAGCTGGCCTGGTCAGTTCCTGCAGTGCAGCTATTGGATTGTATACTGTATCATAAGGGTCCGTTCACACAGACCGGCTCGGAGAGGAGAGCAGATTCTTATCACGTTGATAACAGAGTTTTTAGTATTTGTAGTAAGGTTTATTTTTGCATCTGCACTGCTTTTGTCATGATTATGAAAATCATTTGTCAGTGTGAAAAGAAAAATGCGCGCCGATGCTCTCCGAGCCGGTCTGTGTGAACGGACCCTTAGAGTTACTGCCATGTAGAAGTTGGTCTGTGGCTACACTGCTTTGCAAGTACACAGGTGCAGTAGCTGCGTCACGTCAGTACTCTTTTTTTTTTATACCACTTAGGTGGCAGACAAGCACACGGCCCACCTGATGGGAAGCGGTCACCGTGGCCTAGGGACGCGTGCAACACCAGGGGCATCACACTCGCACTGTGTAACCTCACCTTAACACACACTTGCACTGATTAGGTCAGGTAAGGTTGGCTAAGGCCGCGAAGGTATTGGTAGGGCCCTATACATCTAATGAAATAAGAAATAAATAAAAAATGATCCGTGAAATTTTCTTGCACGTATCTCGATACGAATGTCTTTCATACAAAATGTTCCTATTCAGATCATGCATCAGCTTAGTCTAATGAAATGCAATGTGAATACATTTCCTCACATTGACGCTATTCTGATAATTTCATTCGTATTTTATTCATCTCACAATTTTCTGCCCAACAGATCCATACGTGAAGATATGCTTGATATGCCAAGGCAAGCGAATCAAGAAGAAGAAAACAACGGTTAAGAAGAATACACTAACTCCTGTGTACAATGAAGCTTTGGTTTTCGATTTACCTTCTGAGAACGTTTTTGATACTACACTTCTTGTTAAGGTCATCGACTATGATAGGTAAGTGAACTGCTGCAACGATTTACGTACAAACTTTAAAGAAATAAGCGTTGAATAAATAAATAATGAAATAATCTTTGTTAAGTTAAGCAGTTTTAAATTGTATTGTCATCAGAACTAAAGACTTCTGCCAAATATCAAACAAATCAGACAACATTTACTAGATTTGACCCAAACAAACAGGTCGAGTTAAATAAAACTGTTCAAAAAGGACAAATTTATATGTAAGGATGCATCAGATGGTGAGTGCGTAGTCCGGAACTTCCAGGCAAAGGAGGCGGCAGCGCCTTCCATTCGCAGGGGGAATGCTGCCGCCTGTGGCTAATTACGGTCAGAGTGGCCCTCTATAGGGTTGCTCGGAGCCTCTCCACGCTACTGTCTGATTAGCAGAGGACACAGTGGAGAGCAGACAAGCAACGGGCTGGTTCTCTCAGCGCATGACAGGAGGATCATCTGTCACACTACTGACCAGCCTAACGTAGCAGCGCGATGCTCGTTTCAGTCGGTTCTAGACCTATAGTACCGGGTGCAGGGGTTGTATCCGTGGAGATTTCCACACTAAATCGGTTGCCGGTGGTAAACTGTCTCTCCTGGCATTAGGTCTGTTATCTGAGATTTGGTCTGGTACTCTGAATTTAATCAGCTCGATTCTGTTATAATGGAGTTGTTATGGCCTTGAAATATTAGGACTCGAAGGGTCTCCAATCTATATTAGGTATTTAAGCCTTTTTTATAATATTTTACTATAAAACAACTATTCATACAAAATCCTGAATAAATATATTAAAATTAAAATTGAATCCTTTGAAATCCAATTTTATTTCACGAAACTTATCTCTGTTTATTGAAAAATTTATTTATGTTATATGCGACGAATCATTGGGCATAACGGATAGTTTATAATATATTGACCAACATAATATATATATTAATGACAATAACTTTATATTGTATTAGGGATCGGTGCATTTAGCGCTAGACATAAAATGTAACTGTGTTTTTTCCATTATTGTTGTCTAGGAACTAACATTGGAAAGGGAAATTGCCAATATATAATATCGCGACATTAACGATGTGACTGTACAATTTTCGATTCTCTACTTTATACTTAACATAAATTAAAAAACCCGACTGCGTAAAAAACTAAAAAGAAAAAAAACAAGCACTCAGATGTCCGGTGGTCTAGAAACATAACAACTTAACAGTCGGGATCCACTATTCAACAGCCAATCTTATTTTTAAATGGATCCCGACTGTTAAGTTGTTATGTTTCTAGACCACCGGACATCTGAGTGCTTATTTTTTTTCTTTTTAGTTTTTTACGCAGTCGGGTTTTTTAATTTCTAAATTATATTTTTTTATTTTATACTTTTTAGTTATAAGTGTCCTAGCCAGCTATTTACCCGATTGGACTTTCTACTGTCTAATAAAAACCTATGAATTGTTGTTACGCAACTTTAAATCGCTATAGATCCTAAATGGTCAATGGAATCGAAAAATGTTGAAAGAAACCTAAAAATGATTTTTAAATACCTATTCAACGATACCCCACTTGACATAGTTTGCTGACTTTCATTTTTTTAATTTTCACAATATGGCGGCCAGTAGTCGCCATATTGAATTTTCACTGACGTCATGTCTTTAGTGACACTCGCCGGACTAAGAGGAATCGATTGACGTGTGAATCATGAAAATCGGCCCAGGCGTTTGGTCTGTATAGTGCTTCAAAGGAACATACAAACATACATACATACATACATACATACATACATACATACATACATAGGCTGTTAAACACATTACCACTCCTTTGCGTTGCGCAGTCGGGTAAAAAGCAACATAATAAAATAAATCACTTGATAACTGTTTCAGTCTGGTATAAAGGGTATCTTATAATTTATTTTTTTCTTAACACCAGGATTGGATCCAATGAGCTAATTGGCTGCACCGCCATCGGTTCTACCCTGATTGGCATTGGTCGCGAACATTGGCTCCAAATGTTGGACAATCCTCGAAAACCAGTGGCGCAGTGGTACCCCTTGAATAAGAGTCCACCGACTAACGTCACATTACCCAATAATGATGCTCAGAATGCTGGACTCAGCTGCTTGAATGGAAGGTGAGTACTATTTCCAGAGGTAAAATTCTTCAGGGCCCAAACCAACCTCACCAGCAAGCCCGTTCTTTGACAGACGAAAAAAATATTTTGTAGGATGACAATTTACAGAAAGTTATCATGTTTATATGTAGTTACATTTTTACAAATGGTCCTATCGATTGATGTTATAAAAGTACAGGATGTTATCTTTCGCATTTTAGCCAGTTTGATTACCGAGTACAGCAAGCGAGTTTTCGAAAAGCTTTGAATGGAGTTTAAATTGCTTTTACAATCAAAATTTGCCCTAGCTTTAGTAAAATGGTCTATCTACATTATTTAAAACACTTTCCCTACATGTAACATAACATGGAACGCCCTGTATATACTTATATTATTATTTTATCTAAATCAATTTGAATTTTATCTAAAAACTTGCGTAATCTTTCATATTGGACGAATGCTGTATTAACTATAATATTCTTCTAGATCTAAAATTCGATCACCTTTATTTGTATACATCGATCATTATATTCCTCGAGATCTCTAACGGATTTTAGTCAAAATATAAAATCTGAAGTATTCGCGTGCAGAATCATACACATCAATTATATTAGTTCGTACGACGAAAGTAATATTCCGAATCTTTTGATCTCAGATATCAAAGGTAAATGTATAATGTCAAGTCATGATTAATTTTCAAAATGTAAATAAAATGATTTTACAAACAGTACATTTAAAGCAATGTATCACAAAGTACCTACACCTTTGTAATACTATGTATTACTTTTCAATTGGATTTCAAATGTCAAATTTGAATAAAGACTCAATATTGACACTAATAATAATTTATGATGAAATCTTTTCAATATTTATTAATTTGCATTTTGTTATAAAATGCCGTAAAATATAAAAAGCAACGGGTTTCAAACGTTACGATTCATAAACCGCAAACCCACTTCCTATAAAATTCTTAAATTAAATTAACTTTTTATAGGTGGCCCGGTTTGATAAGGTCGAATTCCCTCAACACATTTTAGTTAAACTGATACTCGTTGGTTAACTTTAGGCTTCATCGACTTTAAACAATCGTCAAATTTAATATATAGGTGAGTGTAATCATAATTGAATGAGCACTTATATTGGACCACTCCTAAAAAATATAGAAGTGGTCCAATTTAACCGCACTCAATATTGTTTACTCTCTTCCTACTAATTCTCACGCATTTGTATGTGTTATATACTGCGAGGTCAATCCCGGCTTTTCTGCCTGCCTGCCCACTTATAAAATATTAATCAAATATATTTTTCAGAAATTCCGAGGATCACTAATATTATATACCGTTGTTCACAGGTGAAGAGACAATCGCAAAAGGACTGAAGTTATTAACATCAATTAGGAAGGTGTCAAATATTTGAAGCAGGCAAAGTATTCTCACAATGCCAAAGGTAGGTAAGTAAATGTGATTATTATAAACGATTGTATGTCCATTTAATGTAGACAAATGATGCAGATCAGAGTTAAGTAATATTGAAATGTAGAAAAAGAATTCGTATAGATGTCAGTTGACGTAGAAATGAATTTATCCGTAAAAGTTCTAAATGTTTATTAAAAATATAATTTGTAGTGTAGTGTTGATAATCCAATGTATTCTCATATCATTGCCATTACTTTCCTACGTCTATATCATATACCTGATCCTGTATTTTTCATATTATATACACTGTTACTTATATTTATATACTTGGAATACGCACACTTCAAATTCAAGACATCACGTAAATAATAAGAAATTGTACTTTAATTGTTGTATAGTTGTTGTCTTTTACAATAGTCATAGTATTGTAAACTGTCGTTGTATCTAAACAATTTGATGTAAACATGTCAAATTTAATTATATTATGTATATGTAATGACATAACTGCACACAGTTACGATTTGTTAAAAATGGAATGAATGTTACAAACATTCTTTTGGCGGACAATAATGTAGATGGAAAATATATGTATGCGAAATACTAATGTATCATTTTGACACAAAATGACAGAATAACAATATTTAATATAATTTGTTTTATATATTATATATTTATGTATATGTTACATAACATTTGTAAGATGAAAACGAAGCTTTAAATCGTATTAAAATTAAAATATAATATCTAAAAATGTATCAATGTATTTTAAAATATATAATTATTTATAAGTTTAAAATTATATAACTATTTTGCAATCTCATTCTTTAATCCATCATTATCATCTGATCGATTAAAGAATGAGAGATGTCATTATTAATCGGATATTGGAAAATAACGTGTTTATTATCTGCATTATATATGCTTGAAATAGTTCAGCTTAAATAATACTAAACGATTTTTTTAAATCTCACGTGACTTTGAAATCGAAAGGATTATTGAAGTATTTCTTTTCTATCGCAAGTAGTTTAAAAGTATTAAATGTAAACTGTTATATTGGTATGATATTTATTATTTCTGAGAAGCTTGATGTATACCTACTTATATATTTAAAATAAGAATAATAATAAGATTATATAACCTCTACGCCTAGTCACAAAATTTCCAACCTAAGATTCTTAAGCCAAATCTAGTCTTGAATGATGTTACATTCGAACTAATTTTCAAGATAATAAGTGTTGAACTAATATCTATATAAACTTTGCAAATAAAATATCACTGTGGTTCAAAATACATATCCTAAAAATCATAAAGTGTAGTAGGAAAATGTTACGTAAAAGGTTTGGAGCTTTTATTCCTGTGCCGAAGAAAATTGAGCTTATCAAAAGCTTTTTCAGAATCGGAAGTTTTTGTAACAGAATCGTTGATACAGACATGAACTCGTTTGTTCCACTTCCGATACTGAGGGCTTGGGACCTTTTCTCTCTTTGTGGATCTACTTAGAGCACAAATCTTCTGAACTATTGACAGTCAATTGCTTTTTTGACTTGACTGTACAGAAAATATAATTCTAATATCGACGACCGTTTAAAAATGCGACAACATTTTTATTACTTAAGAATAATATAATTATTTAATATCAGATAGTTCAGACATTACAGGTAAAAATAATTGCCAAACATACATAATGCTCTTTAAAGAATTTATTAATTTATTCAATGCTTCAATAGTGATTCATGGCTAAAATTTGTCACTGTAGTCACTGTGGCACTGACTGAATTAGAGCCTGGTAATTAAAACATATGACATGACACATCTATCAGTAGTAGCAAAGGTAAAAGTCAAGTTACATTTTGTCCATAACGAGACTTACGGCGGAGTAACTAATATTGAACCGGCAGTTAAATTGGACCACTCATGAAAAATACAGGAATGGTCCAATTTAAGTACCGGTCCAATATTGGTTACTCTCTCACTCTTTAGTTAGCTGGGTCCACTCGAACTTGATACGCGGACCTAGTTGACATAATTCATTATTGTTTATTATATTTCTTTGGTATAATGGGCCCGCTTTCAAAAATGAGAAAAAGTAATATGGTGTACAAAAGAGTTAGGACTGAGGTGTTGATATTTCAACGTTATTATATCAGTCAAGTTAATTAAAATTGCAGTATATGTTTACACCAACCAAATACTAAAAAAAAGCAGTTATCGATTGAGATATTATAATTTGTTTACATTAATTATAAGATATTACTTTTACAAGTTTCATGAATTCACTTTATAGCAAAGACGTAGTAGTCAACTGAGCCCACAGCTAACTTCCCTTCAGGGTCAACTTAGCCCGTGGAATCAGTTAACTGTGGGCTTAGTTGCGTAGCGTAGCCACATACGTTTCGGTCAACATACTGGTTATAGTTGTAGTAATAAATGTGTCAACACTTTTAATACTTCTCGAAGTGTTGTAAAGCGTAAAACTAACTGACTGTATATGGAATTTCGCCCCTATAAACCTTGTTTGCCACTGTCGCTTGAAAGGACTATATCAAACTAATAATAATGGAAATGTCAGTACAAGAGATGGTTGAACGAGAGGTAATATTTTTGTATGAGATTAAATTAGAATACTTGTCGTAAATGTTACTAAGTCTTTATACTGTAAAACTCTATAAATGTAAGTGAATGTACTTATACTGATATATGAATAAAATGTTGACATTTTCTTATTGTTTTTTAATTATGGCATCGTTTTAACACACAGAAAATTAATCCTACTATCCTATTCTATTTCCTACTTCCTACTAATCTATATACATATACTAGCTGTTGCCCGCGGCTCCACCCGCGTGGATGTCGAAATCCGTTTCAAAAACTATCCTATCTCTCAAGTTGGATCGAACTGCACATGGTGTGCGAATTTTATTATAATCGGTTAAATGGTTTAGGAGTCCATTGAGGACAAACATTGTGACACGAGATTTATATATATTAAGATAAAAGAAAGTCATGTTAATTACACCATTTAACTCAAGAACGGCTGAACAGATTTGGCTGAAAATTTATGGGGAGGTAGCTTAGAACTAGGAAACGGACATAGGGTAAACTTTTTATCCTTTATTTTCGGAGTGGAGAGTGGAGTGTAGTGGAGAGTGGAGCGGAGTGGCGACTGAAGTGTAGAATGTAAAAAGCTGTAATTTAAATGTAACCTAACTTACAATTAACTTATTTCTAATAACACAGATAACTCAATATGGCCCTTGTGAACTCAGTCCTCAGACAAGAAAATAGATCTACCTTACCAGATACCGTGTTGAGCGCACGCAACGTACGCGTCAGCTTAAACCTACCTTACTAGGACACCAAACTTCTAGAATTTCTAATACAAATATAACTTCAAACATCGCGACGTTATACTTGAGCGGAATTAACTGCGTATTTTGTTATATAACTTCAGCAAGAAGTTGCGACGGAGCGCTCAAACATCGTGTCTGTAACTCTGTTCTGCGGTTTTCGCAGTTATTAAAGTTCGACGGTTTATGAACGAAGAAAACACCAGGCTGATTTATTTTAGTTATTCTCACCGTGTCCTCAGTGTATTGTTATGTTTGTTTACAAACTTTTTTTTTGCATTTTGTTATTTTTTAGGGACGATGACTATTTCTTTTATTATTGAAAAAAGAAATTTACTAACTTTTAACCTTTCGCGGGAATAAACGCGATCATGGTATAGGTATATACATACCTATACCATGAGATAGTCAGCCTGTGACCACGGCCGGTGTAACCTGGTCGAAACGTCAGGCGGAATGCCTGACGAAGGTAGGTATGTATATACCTATACCATGATCGCATTAATTTCCGTTAACATAATATTAGATGTACATTTTATAATAGTATAAGGAACTGCCAAAGTGAATAAATATTCTTATGACAAATTTTAATTTCTCAAACCACCCAAAACCCTCCGCAAAAAGCTAAATAAAACTTCAAGTTTCAATAAAGTTTGGAAGCAATTGTTATGCTTACTTTTCCTATAGTCCCGTCCTGGACGTTTTTTTTATATATATAGGACACGTCAAAATGACTTTACCTCGTCTGATGGTAAGCTAAAGGTGAAGTCTCAGGACTGGGGTCACCACTACATACACCGGTAGTGCTTCCGTTTTCCGATTTAAATATAAAGTCAAACATCATTTATTCTGTAAGACCATTACCATACCATAATTTTGATGTTTTGTAAGTGCCGCGTTAATAACGCGGCACTTACAAAACATCAAAATTAATAATATTTAAAACTAGTAAGCAAAGGGGCCACCGGTTTGAAACGCGGCCCAGACCTGAGAGGACTCCGGCAAGAAACTCAGCGGGCTGTTTTTTTGTACTTACCTCAAACAAGTTTGCTTTACAAATCATAAACTGAAATTAAATGTCAACATACCTATATAATTTTATATGTATACGTAATGTAGAAAATATAATTAATCTATGGTAAGTCTTTTGAATGCAAACCTGTTCTGATTTCCGCTAGCAATGCATTTGAAAAGATTCTCTTTAACTAAGCTCATTGTTTATGGCACCACACAGTAAATTACAATAAAACAACTATCGTAAATCTTACCTTTCTCATTGTAGCTGCGAGCCGGGCACCTCGTACGTAATTTCCTGTAACATTGACATCCCTGATCTGATCTTCGAACGCAAACATATTGAATTTAAATTGCATGTCCTATACTCTCAGTACAGCTGGATTTCACCTCGGTGGTAGATCGCCTAATTAAAAAAAATGAATATTTTATTTTCTAGGGATGAATGCTAATAACTTTTTTTTAGTGGATAACCCCTGTGAACTATATCTCACCTGTTGGTAAGTGGAAAATAGTGCATGCATGCCTAGAAGAAGAAATCTATTCACTCTTGACTTTAAGACTCCCAGGTCTTTATTGTAAAAATGATAACATACAGTTAAATATCCATTATTTTAATTCAGCTAAGATGTCTCGACATGTGGATGGAAAATGTAGCAGTCATTGTCTTGACAGTCAAAGTTAAAAGGGGTCCTACCAAGATCTTTCAGGCTCAAGTAAAACTCGTAATATTAGCGTAGTCTGGCTTTAATAATTTGTATATCAAATAGTTATATTTGATCCAAAACTCGGCCATGTCCCTGCGGATACGACTGAATTAAAGAGAACCTAGCCAGTTGGAACATAGAGCCTTATTTTAGGCGCGCCGCTGCCTCGGCCTGCTTCTGCTAGGGTGACAGGCGGCTCCATCCACCCGTCACCCGAAGACCGCGGCCATAATAACCATCGTGTTGTGTTCCCGCCGGTAAGTAGGTAGCCAGAGCTCACTTTACCCTTCCTTCTTCAACACAGGGGTGGGAAGGCTAGGAAAGGGTGGACCCTTTTCTAGCCTTCCCACCCCTTCCTAGCCCCCTTCCCTTCAGGGTAGGCAGCTCATGTGTAGATAACCTTCAGTGTTGTACATGTCCATAGGCCTCGGTGAACGCTTCCCATCAGGTGGGCCGTGTGCTTGTCTGCCACTTAAGTAGTATAAAAAAGTAGAACCGGAGACAGTTAAAAAATGGGAAAACCAACATTCATGCGGGCGGAGCCGTCGGCATAAGCTATCATTTGATATCTCTTGTACAACTAGGTCAAGGTCTTCCTTGATCCCGTTTACTTCTGTGAAAATTTGGGTTCATTTGGGTACACTTGTCACGAGTCTATAGTTTGGGGACGTGGTTAGCATATTAAACATTACCTTCAGTAAGGCGATGGTAGCTGAATGGATAAGGACGCGGCCTCTTCTCAGAGGTATCGAGTTCGAATCCGGCCGGATAATCCCAATGTGAATTTCACTTTGTGGAATTTATATTTGCTAATGACATGATTTACAATCTGCTGATGGTGAAGGAAAAACATCGTGAGGAAACCCACATGTCCTAGAAGAAATTCTAAGGACATGTCCGATCCACTAACCCGCATTAGGCCACGGAATCTAATGTGTTTTTTTATCAGAAAGATCTTGATCAGACTAAAAATCTACCATATGTTTTATAGTAATTGGTTAAAATATAACCAAAGATATGACCAAAAAACGATAACCAACAAGCGACAACATCAACATTTCCCTTCCCCCTCATTCCCCTCCCCAATCCCCCAAAGTGTAACAACCCATATATTTTGACGTTTTGTAAGTGCCGCTTAAAATGGTCTATACAGAATAAATTATTTTTGACTTTGACTTTTGGCTTTGACTTTGATGCACAAGTCCATAGGCCACACTGACCGCTTCCCATCAGGTGGGCCGTGTGCTCGTCAGCCAACTAAGTGGTATAAAAATTAAAACCAAGTTCCGTGCAGGCGGAGCCGTGGGATCAGCTAGTTGTATTATCACTACGGGCTCAAGGTTACCTTGAAAATAGTATATCCCCTCAGTGCGGCCTCGTTAGTCCGCGGATCGGATATCAAAGAGGGCCATTATTTCAAACAAATATGCTGACATCGGTGTTCACATCAGGGAAGTTCGTGAAAATTTGTCACGTTATTTTTTTTAACGAATTCAAAAAAATAAGACCCGTTCTCTATATTATTATAATATGTATTTTTATCTATACTATCTATACCATTATAAAACTGTGAAGTGGGTAGTTCTGCTATGGTATGGTAAAACCGCTAAAGTAGTAGAAGAATGGGGAGGAATAATGTATATCTGAATGTATGCTCTGTGGCGTAGTGGCAGTGCATTCGACTGCTACGACAGGGGTTCAATTCCAGCTCAGTGTAAATATTTGTATGCATGTCTATTTGAGCAGTGGTCTGGATATTTCTGTGCATATGTTTGTATTATATTTCCAAATGTATTTAAGTATGTATATCCACGTTCTAGAACCCATAGCACAATCAAGAGGAAATGCTCTATGGGCCACCTTACACCCTGCAATTAGAGACCCAAGTCGGCGTCTGCCACGCTGGCCGCGAGGTGGGTATCATAAGGATTTCTGCACGTAAAAAAAGGTAGCGTTGTGTAGAATGACGTAAAATATTAATCATTTATTTATTTATACGTGATTGTGAACAAATTGTATCACAAATATTTAACAAAAATGTATCTCGTTTTATCGGCACAATTGTGATGTCAACCATAGACTTGAACCGAAGAGCCTTACAATGTAAAACGGACGGGTCAACCTGAAGACTCCTTTTGATGAAGCAGTTAAGGTTTTTTCCTTTATTAAAGACCGTTTCTTAGACTTCCTTTTAGCGAAAAATATCGTTTGAGTCTAGTTTTATATTGTATCTAGCTTACGCCTGCGGCTCCGCCCGCGTCGATGTCGGTTTTTTTTATATAGGACACGTCAACATGACTTCACCTCGCCTGATGTTAACCTAAAGGTAAAGTCTCAGGACCGGGGTCACCACTACATACATCGATAGTGGTGCAGTGGTGGCCCTCAGTTTGACGTTTTTCGATTATATCTCCGGTTTTACTCAATCTATTTTGATCAAACATGGCTAAGATTCTAAGTCTGACCAAAACCTTTGAAACAAAAATATGACTCCACCTCGCCTGATGGTAAGCTGAAGGTAACGTCTCCATTACATACACCGATAGTGCCATAATGGTATCCTTCAACTTGACGGCATCATCAAATGCTTTTACATTTGCCCTGCTGAAAGGACCCGTGCCCTTCATGGCGCGGCAAAGAAAATAAGCACCAAACTACTTAGTTCTTGATGGAATTGTTTGCATGTGTTTGCATCCAAATCCGTTCAGGGCCCGTAGACAAGTGTCACAAGTCTAAATCGCTAAGGAATAGAATAGACTAGATCGACCAATCACACTACAGCTCGTGATCCCGCCATGGCGCGCGCATCGTACGCCGGCGACGAGCTTGGATGTGATTGGTCGACCTAATCTATTCAATTCATTAGCAATTTATGCTGTGACACTTGTCTACTATGGCAGTTGTTTTTGCGTCCATCGCGCACAAATAGACAAGAATTCCCCAAAAAAAAAATATTTTCGTGTTCAGAATCGTTCATACATAACCCAAGTTTTTTTTTAATATCTCTGTCCAATGTACAGACACAGCTACTTTACAATTTTATAATAGTACCTACTAGCGACCCGGGACCCGGCTTCACCCGGGTGTAAATTCCAGTTTTCCAATAAATTAAGACATTCAGCAATAATGTGGCATTCTATTGGTGAAAGAATTTTTAAAATCGGTTCAGTAGATCCCGAGATTACCCCTTACAATTTAACAAATATACAAACACACAAACTTTACTTCTTTATAATATTAGTATAGATAGTAAGAAATTTCGCGCACGCTTAGGCTGTGGAACGATCTCCCTGCAGTGGTTTTCCCTGGCGGCTACAATATGGGGTTCTTCAAGAAGGGCATTAGAAGGTTTTTGCAGGGTCGGCAGCGCGAGTGTGACGCCCCTGGTGTTGCACGCGTCTATAGGCCACGGTAACCGCTTTCCATCAGTGTGGGCCGTGTGCTTGTCTGCCACCTAAGTGGTATAAAAAAAAAGATAGACGTCAAGAATTATTAGTTAAAAAGATTAACTTGAAAACACCTCTAAGCGTTTTACTCCTTAAGTCGATCTAATCCTAAAACGAAACGGATTTCTTGCGAAAACGCAATAACATTTTCATTGAACTCACCTTGAAAGGACTTATAGGTATTAGGCTTTCCGATGTAATAATACCTTACTTTATATTTAATAAAAACTTCTGTTTACGTAGATTATGAATTTCTAGAGAAAAACTTGAGATTGTTTACATCAAATCCTTTGTCAAACAGCCAAGAGAGGCTTTGAAACTTCAGCTGGATCCTTATCCCACAAAGAAGAATTTACTATTTTGCTCGCAGATATTCTTTATAAGCCCTTATTATTATTATTTCACGAACAATCTACCTTTTTTATCTTTTTCATCGTCGGAAATCCCCACCGATACCACCTCCGTCGGCAATCGGGGGTGGTTATGTCGGAATCCAACCGACTCGGACTGAAACCGCACGCCGTCTCGGGTTTTAATTACCAGGGTGTAAGGTTACCAAACAGGCATATCCTTTGTACCCCAGCTGACCCCGGGCCATTTACTTGGTTTTATGATTTTAAGGTTTAAGGCCGCATTTGCCGCAGACAGCAGCGTCTCCCGTGATGAGTGAGAAACGCTGCTCGCCTCTGTTGCCTGGGTGCACCGTGTGGAGACCCCGGCCCGCACCCACGAGCAATCTACCTGGCCACTTATTTACTAATATTAGTGACTGAAATTACTAATATTCCCCCTAAAATCTTAAGCTCTTTACTTTACGGCACCATCAAGACTTGGAATTCTTTACCAGCTCAAGTGTTTCCTTCTTCCTACAGTCTCGGGTCTTTTAAGCGGGGCGTGAAATAACATCTGATGATGATGTCAAGCTGAGGGTCACCATTGTAACATTTTCGACGTTTGTAATGGTGACTCTCATTACTGGGACTGAGCATTTAGCTAACCATCAGGTGAGGTGAAATGAAGGTTACCACCTAGCTACGAGTCCCCAGTCTAGTAGTGTTTTGCATTGAAGTTATTGGTAAAGGATGAATGAACTCTCATATAATGTAGCTACATAATAATACCTACATTCATGTATTATCAATATAAAAAAATAACAGTAATAAAATGTAAACGCTTTCCTCACAGGAATAGTGGAGGTTTATATTATCGACCATATGTAACGTTCGGCCGATAGAAGACCACTTGCTGCGTCACTGTTATGACCACAGAGCTATGAAACGTATATGGGAGTATTCAAGTCACGAGTGAATAGGTTCCTTCTAGACAAGCAATTCATCGTAGACCTCATCGTCATTTACCATTAAGTGAGATAGAAGTCAAACGTCAAATAAATAAAAAAATCATGTAAGTTGATTAGGTTTTAACACGACCACCCTACCGTAACTACAAGCGTTCGTATTTACTACACATTTAATTTGATTTAGTTTTATATCAGTTCTTTCTATTCTTTGTTAACCATTTTGGCTCATTTTGAAACACCCAAACTGTTGATTGTTGTTTAGTTTCGGGATCGTACGCGTAGATCCAGGATTCGTCACCTGTGTAGATATTATAAACAGATTTTGAGTCGCCTCCGTTGAATTTTTTCAAGGTTTTCTTGCACCATTCGACGCGAGCATCTTTTTGATCCTCAGGTAAGTTGTGCGGGATCCAACGCGAACAAATTTTTTTTACAGACAAATGTTCATGTAATATCCTATGAATGCTCGTCATACATATGCCCAGAATGGCCTCTATCTCGCGATACGTAACATGGCGGTCTAGCATTATTAGTTTTCGCACAGCATCAATATTTTGTGGCACAACCACCGATTTCGAGCGACCTTCTTTAACTTCGTCCGTGAGCTTACTCCGCCCGCGATTAAACTCACTAAACCAGTGATACACAGTCGTTTTTGATGGAGCTTCACCACCAAAAGTCGAAGTTAATTGATCTACGCACTGTTGTTGCGTTAAACCACGTCGAAAATCGTAATAAATCATAGCACGAATATTTTCACGAGTGAGTTCCATTTTTTCAGCGATATGACATTTTAAACCCAACAAAAACAAAACACTAACGTATATAAGAAAAAAATATTAGCGGCCAGTATTTAAAAAAAGAACTAATACGTGCATGGAGGTCAGACATTGCGTTTAAAATTATTGAAATGCCAGATTCCGCATACATAAGTAGCAGCCTATGTATTTGCCAGGTCTAGACGTTCACTACTCTGTAAAGATATTTCCTTCTTGGACGTAGTTGATTTCCTCTGTGTATCGAGTATGCCTACAGTTCCCAATGTTAAATGTATTTACTGTGTTCAGTCGAAACACCCGCGGTGACAGGCATTATTACTCGTATAACTTCATTCGAAATACTATGTTGGTATGTGTATTCACTAATGACTGTAATTTATAAATACTAGCCCGCGGCTGCGCGCGCGTTGAAGTCGGTATCTCTACTCCACTCTCTACTTTCCACTTCCACTCCGCTCTCCACTTCACTGCACTCTCCAGTCCTCTCCACTCCACTCTCCACTAAAAAAAGGATAAAAAGCTTTCAGCCAAATTGATTCAACCGTTCTTGAGTTATAAATAGCGTAACTAACACGACTTTCTTGTAAATAGATATGTTTTATGTCGTAATAAACGCCTGACAAAAAGTAGAGAGCAAACAACAGCTTAGTTCATGATAATAATTACTTAATTGATTTTTAACTGCCGAATTAAAAACGACCGGTGTTACAAGTTTGATATGTTTGTGTGTGTCTGTGGGATCGTAGCTCCCAAACGGATGAACCGATTTTGATTTTGTTTCTTTTTTTGTTTTAAATGTGAATTAGCCGAGAGTGTTCTTAACCGTTAATATTTTTAATTTAAATTTAATTTGATTAAAAAACATGTTACTACGAACTCATCATCATTCTCTGAACCTTTTTTTCCCAACACAGTTGGGGTCGGCTTTCCAGTTTAACTGTGATGCGGCTGAACTTCGATATTTTCCGTGGAGCGACTGTCATCTGACCTCCACATCCCTTACTACGAACTATAACATTATAATGGCTTGCAGCATCTGCCGGTCGCAGTACCTATACCTGATATGCTGAAGAATAAACTGTAAGCACGTCCTTATCTGATAGAATAAAGTAATATTATAATTAATAAAACTTCACCTAACTTCGCTAAATAACATCTCGTCCAATGTCAACAAAGTTCTATATTTAGCAAAGACGTCTTTGATATTTAGTAAACACGGAAGCTGCATCCCATTATTGATCTTATTGGGATGCAAGGTGACCTATTTCCTCGGCAAGGGCAGCCTTGGAGCCCTTATTTATAGACGTAATGAAATGGAAATGACATTCCCTTCCGGTAAAACTTTACCTTCGGCTAAGTTATTATTTGAAGATGCCGTCAGAAGAGTAATTTCATTACTCTCTTCATTGAAGCGAGGTCTTATCCGCTATTTTCTTCAGTCCCACTATTTTATCCCATTAATGAATTTGACGGCTTCTGTAGTGATAGTGCATTCGACTGACAGGGGGTGTGGGTTCGATGCTGGCTTGTTTTCTGAAGTCAATTAAAAATAAAAGTTACTTAATTCCCATTGACTAGCTTAAAAGCTCAAAACAATAAAAGACAAAATAACAATGAGCAACAATTAAAATAAACAACGTATTTTAATCAACCTATTGTTTTGATTAAACTTAATATTATTATTTCAGCAATCATGTACAGGAACCGATTTAATTGAATAAAGAAAGGGTTGAATCAGTCCATGATGCTATGTCTAAATTTAATCAAAACTATATGGGTAGCTGCTGTCCAGACAGAGTTCGTTCTGTCAAAGTTATTGACCTGCCCCAGTCCAATAGAAAAAAATAAAACGTATTTCAGAGTGATCCCTTTATTTATTCACTAGCTGTTAGCTGTACCTTGCGGCTTCACGCGTGGCATACTTCGTCCCTATGGCACCAATTTATGCCAAAAATGCATTAGCTCTACATGAACTAAAAACTATATCAAAAAGCGTGAAAAAAAAATGTTGATAATTCAAGGAATTTAAGGAAAAACTCAAATTTGTAGGTAGGTACTAAACTAAATTGAATTTCTATTTAGGTACCAAAAGACACCATAAGTTAGCTCACAGCTACAGTAAGCTCAAATAACGATAATGAGGTTTCTGCTGGAAAATTTCAACGCAGTAAAAAGTCTTTAAGCTAAGCTTAGTCTAGAAAGTTGGCGAAAACGGGGAAAGATAGCCAACTGTTATAACTCATGGTAAGTTTTTGTTTCAGACGTTAGTAACTATTTCTTTATGCAACTGAATTCGCTTTGAAATTTTAAAGATAATCATAATTACTATTACGACTTTATACTTATAATAGACCTGGGGCCTTACCACAAACTCTTAAAGCAGTACGTATTATTTCAATATTACTTAACTTTCATAGTGTGAATCGGACCATCATCGTCGACAGATACTAGTGTTATGTGGTCTAGCATTTTCTTACTTTTATGATATGTTGTAGATATAATACTGCTTTAAGAGTTTGTGGTAAGGCCCCAGAAGCATTCGAAACTAGCGGGTTTTAAAGGCTTCTGACTACCCAAGAGGATTGAAAGCATGAATAATTGTAAGTACATAATACGAGTACTAATTGATATCAGCGATTCTGAATGGATTTCGATGCGGTTTTTTATTAGAAAGGACTTGATCGAACCCGCGCCCACCTGGAAGAACCCCTGTCGTAGCAGTCGCATGCACTACCGCTACGCCACAGAGGCGGTCAAAAGTAAAAAGGGAATATTATGCAAAGGTTCTATAAAATATACACTAGATGGGTATAGACAGAAGAGGTTTCAATGTTTCTAGACTCTTGAAACAATGTTATTACAATCGGGAACTTATTATTCAACTAGAAGTTTGTTCACAAGTCCAAGTAATAAATCCTAAATTCAAATTTGACCGTGAACGTTACAAATACATCGATTTTAGTGAGATAATATTTTAGGTCTGGCTCGTGGCTAAGTGATAACCGTTAGAAAGCAAGCCACTTAACGCCATTTAATTTTGGACTTTATTGTTCTCGATTTAAAGTCAAATTAAATGAAATTTTGTAGAGCGAATGAATTCTTTTCATTTGATTTTAGACTTTAACTGTACAACGATGAAGTCTATAATTAAATAGCATTTTTTATAGTGTCAGTGGCATGATAATCGTTGCCTTTAGCATAATCGAGGCTCAGTAGATTAACACATTACAAAATGGAACGATCTCCCTGCAGTGGTTTTCCCTGGCGACTACAATATCCCCATATTGTAACCGCCTTCTTCAAGAAGGGCATTGGTTTTTGCAGGGTCGGCAGCGCGAGTGTGGCGCCCCTGGTGTTGCACGCGTCCCTAGGCCACGGTAACCTTTCCATCAGTGTGGGCCGTGTGCTTGTCTGCCACCTAAGGAGTATAAAAAAAAATGAAGCAATGTTAGTCAGTTAATGTAGGAGGTGATGTATGCAAACGAAGTCGCTGCAAGGGCCAGAGAATCAGTACTCATTCGTCCCACAGAAGACTCACCGGGAGCGCGATCTCCGGCCTCCATGAGCGCAGACCTGAAGGCGAAGGACAAGGCATCATGTTGCTCTAGCAGTCTAGCAAAACCAGACTCGAGACGGTGATATCGCGTGTTCCGCGCGTACCTATCTAAAAGACAATTCCAAATTCCCCTAAAAGTCCCCTAGGGTTCCTGGGGAGTTTCATTTCAAAGACTCATGTAGATGGAACATTATGTGGTTTTAGTCGGTTCTATTCCAATATAACTACTTCATTAGCCCTAGTGAGGATCGGCGTGTATCGCGACCAATTGCAGCCGCGCGGAGTTTATTGCGTACCATTGACGGGCATGACTGATGGGACAATAATCAGGATTCGAACCCAAGACCTCTAGATTGTAGAGCTAACCCCTTAACTACTTAGTAACACGCTTTTTGAATAAATAGAATAACAATAAACTAATTATTATTTACAGAAATCTCATATGAGTAAGGTTTTTGAAAATTTCAGCAAAACTCGGATCACAAAAGAGTTTTACTGTGTGGTAAAATATATTTTACTCCAAGCGTTGGTATAACGTTAATTACTATAAAATAGAAGAGTAGAATAGAGTATATTATTACTAAAAGCTTTTTACTTTGAACTGTAAATGGATACCTTTATAAAACGAGACGTTTTCACAGATTTGCTAGCGGTATAATATATTTCAGACAGACAGACAGATGTTTGATAAATTGTTTACAGAAATCAAATAAAGTCGACTATTTTTTGGACAGACAATGAAGAAAAGAAACTTTGGTAAAACTGTAATAAGAACTATTGCTCTATGACTGCTTACAGTCGCCATCTTTAGACCCTGGCCTGGTCTGGCCCCGCCATCACCTAGCACCAGCATATTTGCCAAGTCATAACAAATGAGCCTAAACTCGATTCGCTTATCGTGTTTAGTTCAAGTTACTATGGACACCTTCTGACTCTATTATAAGACCAGCTTCATATTATCGTATTGTCACCGAAGATATCCCGTATTCCGAATATGAGTTCATTCTGACGTCAGAAAGTCAGAAAGAATTGGGGCTAATTTGCCTGAAATTGGGCCGGGTAGGCACTACCATGCACTTTGCGAAAAACCCTCCATAGTAATCCAACCTAGGTTGAATCACGTTCAGGGTTCCGAAAGTGCATAACCGGGCTTGAGATGATGGTTATCGCAGCACTTGTGGGACCAGTGGGTATTGGCGTAGTCTAAATCCATATCTGCGCTTTCTCACGCAGTGCTGCGAAGACAATCGCCTTTGGCCTGAGCCCATCAAGTTGAGGGCCACCATTATGTCACTGTCGGTGTATGTAATTGGGATCCCCTTCCTGAGACTTTACCTTTAGCTTACCATGAGGCGAGGTGAAGTCATATTGATGTGACTGATATATAATAAATTCTATGATTTGATCCATACTAACCAACTTACATGCAAACTAACCAACAACAGAGCAAATTAAATATAGGCCTATATTTTTTTTTATTTGTATATTATTATTTCTAATCAGATCCAGGACGTTTTGGAGAAAGGCCAGGTCAAGAATACCCGGAACCGGCGTGCATGTATGAAAACAATTATGAAAGTTGAAGAAGCGAAAGGAGTATGCCAAGATCGTGGCAAGTGGAAAGATGTTGTCTCTGCCTACCCCCATGGGAAAAAGGCGTGATTTGTATGTATGTATGTATATTATTTGTACCTTATTCTGTTAAACAACTATACAAAAAGTATACAGAATAAAGGTTATAATGAAATGAATACCCGTATTACGAAAGTTTGCTTTGTTTTCTCCTCCACGTGAGTTGAAGACCGAAGTTGGATAATGAAACACTTCGCTTAGTATGCAGTTACGAACTTTCAAGGGTCTAAATGTATGGTCCGCAATAATCCTTGTTTTAATCTATAGTAATATTACAGAAGGCAGCTGGTTTTGTGAGTTTGTGTATTTGTGTATATAAGGTAATCTTCAGAACGACTACACTTATTTTGAAAATCTTTCACGTATTGAAAAGTATATTGTCCTCGATAGACATAGGCTATTGCTGATATTTCGTCCTTATGGATTTAGATTTTTAAGATTAATTGGCGGGGAACGCTAATTCTTTTATTAAGATTACTAGCGACCCGGGACCCTTTTTTTTTTTTTTTTATCGTGCGGAAATCCCCATGGATACCACCCCCGTCGGCCATCGGGGGTGGTTATGTCGGGATCGAACCGACTAAAACCGCACGCCGTCTCGGGCCTTAGTAACCGGGGTGTAAGGTTACCCAATGGGCATATCCCTCGCACCCCAGCTGACCCCGGGCCATCTACGGTTTTAAGATGGCCCCCTCGACCCCCCGAAAGGGGGGGTGGGGCGAGCATCGCGCCACTTCGCTGACGGTGGGGTGTAGGGTGACAGGAGGCCGTCCTGTCACCCAACCGTCGGCGCGCAGACAATCAGCTCGCCCCCCGCTCGCTCCCCACTGCGCCATCTGCTAGTCAGAGGGACACGTGGAAAGCCTCGGAGCAGCCCTCTAGAGGGCCACTCCCACCCCGGCCGGATTGGCCGCAGGCAGCAGCGTCTCCCGTGGCGAGTGGGAGGCGCTGCTCGCCTCCGTTGCCCAGGTGCACCACGTGGAGGTTCCGGCCCGCACCCAGCGACCCGGGACCCGGCTTCACCCGGGTGTAAATTCCAGTTTTCCAATAAAATATATAGCCTATGACACTCACGAATGACGTGGCTTTCTATTGGTGAAAGAATTTTTAAAATCGGTTCAGTAGATTCCGAGATTACCCCTTACAATTTAACAAACACACAAACTTTACCTCTTTATAATATTTTTAAGATTATTATAGTCAACAATTACTACATCATTACCTATCTATCAGTGCAAGTCCTGCAAAACCGGCCCAGCCGTTCCAAAGAATACTTAATTCAAACAGACAGAAGAACAGACAAAAATACTTTTTTATATGTTTCGCATAAAATCCTGTGTTTATTGAAACCCTTTATTCGTTTATTCTAACGAATCACGCCGCCTATTCGTGTCAAACTATTCCTCATTTTGCTACATTCCAACATTTCCTACCTGTCTTTGACAACTGTTTACACGTTCAACACGGTGTTGATAGACACAATACAACACAATGAAGTGAACCTATTGTGAAGTACTCAGTGTGCTCCCTTGCTGGTTACGAAACAATTGAAAGTTATGAAACTCAACTCGGTAGGTACCTATTGTTTATGTAAACGTGTATGTTTCATCTGAAAACATAAATGAGTAAAAAAAAAGACAAAAATTTTGATACCATACAAATATTTGCATTGAACGGGCATCGAACCCGCTCCCCCTATTGTACGCCACAGAGGCCATCATAATGAAACACTATACAAAATACTTCACTAACTTTTAACGTATATTTACACTTAAATGTCAATACATCCAGTAACATGATGAGACGGTATTCCCTTGAAAGCTAGGCATTAACTCTGGTGTCTAGTTTCTATAGAGGGGAGCCGGCGGCGTGTGCAATGGCCGTGATCTCCCTTGGGGTTCAGAGAGAAGTGTTCGCCGAAGTTTCTCGACGGACGATGGCCTGTCCAATGTCCAAGTAGGTACGAGTTACAAGTAACTACATAAGTGGCGTGAGACCATAATGACACCGCCAAGCCGGTACCTCTCGTTGATGAGTCCGGTTGACTACTGCTGTAGGGAGTTCGAATGCTATTAGTGTAGTTGTGTAGTTTACGAGTGAGTGATGTGACGAGATTCGAGGCCATCATGAAAGATTGATCGACTTCGGCAACAGAGCGTAGGGCGTGCCGTAGCTGCGGCAATAAGATCCATCATGGAGAATTGACTAGAGAGCCTCACCGGAGCTCTCGTTTCAGCTAACGCAGGTGATCTCCGGGAAGGGATGCTTCGGGGACTATCTAAGTCTGATCAGGAAAGAGCCAACTCCTTAGTGCTAGCACTGTGATGCACGTGAGGGCTTGATCTGCAGACGCTGACAGAATGCTCGGCTGAGAGATATGTCGGGGCGGGCCCTCGTGGCAGCCCTCGAAGTCCTCTCACTGAGAGTCTTGCTCACAGTGGAATTATGGAGTGCGAGGGCGTGGGTTGCCGTCGCCTACTTCTGGCAACATACATTATACCCGATACACAGTAATTTACCCTCTCCTTTCCTATACAGAACAATACGTGCAAGCCTGAGATATTACCCTCTTACCGTGCAAACAAGGGCCTCTTTCCTTTACCGCACCATAAAGACCTGGAATTCTTTACCAGCTCACGTGTTTTCTTCCTCCTACAGTCCCGGGTCCTTTAAGCGGGGTGTGAAAAAGTATTTGATGAGGCCGTCAAGTGATGAGCCAAAATTATGGCACTGTCGGTGTATGTAATGGGGACCCCTTCCTGAGACTTTACTTTTAGCTTACCATCAGGCGAGGTGAAGTCATATTGAAATTATCGATATTAAAAAATGCCCCTCTGCCTTGTTTTAAAATATATTTTGCAATTTACCCCAACATTGTATCTTAGTTCTCACCCATAACTTCTAGTTTTACCCTACTTAGGTGCCCTATTTTAGCTCGGTCTGACTTCACATTTTTCTATCTTAACTATAATTTATTCTATTCAATTAAACCTTAACACTGTGTCCTTAAAAGACGTTTTTACTTAACAGAAAAATTAGAACAAAGCTTCGTTATTGAGTTAATTACAACATTAAGGAACCTCTTAACAACAGCTGATTTACAAATAAATTACTTTTGTTCAGAGCTAATTAAAAGTAAAAAAATATTATTTTGTGAATATTACTGTGTAGGTTATTTTATAGTTCAGAAATTACAGTACTGATACTTTGAATTCAATAGCTGATACCTTTTATTAATCCGTTCTGTAAATCCGTTCAGTAAATCCGTTCTGTAAATCCGTTACTATATCCTTACTACTAATATTATGAAGCTGAAGAGTTTGTTTGTTTATTTGTTTACGCTAAGCTATATTTACATAATTATGTACATATTGTACATTACTTTTTTATACTACTTAGGTGGCAGACAAGCACACGGCCCACCTGATGGGAAGCGGTCACCGTGGCCTATGGACGTGTGCAAACCAGGGACGTCACACTCGTGCTGCCGTCCCTGGAGGGGTGGGGGGGAGTTTAGGGAGGTTGGGGCTGGGGAGGAAGTTTAGGGGGGTTAGGTAGGGAGATGCATTCTTCAATGTGACTCCTATTTAACAATTTATTAGTTTTGCAATAATGTATGAAAATTGTCCGATTTGATGACATACATGAATTACTGCTCCGCCCCCTGAATAGTAGCGTGATAATATAAAGCCTAGAACATTCTCTGTAAACAGGCTATGCAACACAAAACAATTTCCCAAGGCGCGTTCAACAAAAATAAACAAACTCTTCAGGTTTATTAACATAAAGGAGATCTGAATGGAATGGTTGTGATAATCGCAGCAAAGTGCGAATTTAATAGATACAAAGATACAAAATAAAGATTACTTCATAAAATTGAAACCAAAATCTTCTTCGTTTAATAAATTAATCACGACATTAAGAAACCTCTGATCTACAAATTAATTAACTTCAAAGCTTTAATTAATTGAATAATTTCGTTATGTTTCTTTAAAACGTATTAGGACTGTTAAGATTATTTTATATTTTAGAGAATATACTTTTAGCTGTAAAATGTTTTTAGATTGAAAACTATAAACTATTTTCAATAGGTACCATTTTCAATCCAAGCGACAGAATCTCAGGGTAGAGGTCACCATTGTAGGGTCATCCCTCGGGAATGGTGACCACTACTTTTAGGACTGGATCTCAGCTTACCATCAGGCGGGGTGCAGTCAATCCGGCGGACTAAAGTATACTTATCCGTTAACAGTTTGTTGAATTTATGATCACTTTGATAATGATTTTTTTGATGTGAAGTGTTAAGAATTTAAACTATTCGAAATATTTTTTAAAGCGTCCTATCGCGACTCATTTGGTGCTAAAACCGATTGGAAAAAAAGACAAAATTTTTATTATCTTAGGTACGATCGTTTCGAGTATTCACCTCAAATGTTACATAAATATACCCTTTTTCTACGACATATCATGATTATATGACAAGACATTCTTCAACGGTTTAGACTGAAATTTTCAAAGCGTTTCTTAAAGCCTAACAAATAGCTTGGCAAACCGCAATTTCCCATGATATTTGTCAACTCGTAGAGGTGCAGCACAGAAATATCTCAGTGATTTGTAACCATGATCTTATCACATTTATTCCCCTTCAGTCTCAGATAATCTATATCTATATAATATAAAAGAAAGTAGTGTTAGTTACACTATTTATAACTCAAGAACGGCTGAACCGATTTGGCTGAAAATTGGTAGGGAAGTAGCTAAGAAACAGGAGACGGACATAGGATAGTTTTATCCTTTTTTATACTACTTAGGAGGTAGACAAGCACACGGCCCATCTATTAATGGAGAGTTGAGTGAAGTGGACTGGAGAGGGAAGTGGAGAGTGAAGTGGAGTGGAGAGGGAAGTGGAGAGTGGAGTGGAGAGTGGAGTAGAGAGTCGAGTGAAGAGTTCCTAGTCTTTATGGTTCGGCAAAGAAAAGAGGCACCGAACCGCTTGGTTATTGATGGAATTGTTTGCACCGTATGAGGGTGATAGGTACCTTAGCCTTGCACGTGTTGCTCTGTAAAGGAAAGGAGAGGGTGGGACTAACTCGCAAATTATAATAAAAAATAGATATAATTGTACTGAATTATACAATTACAGAATTTTTGGACTTATTAATTTCAATGTAACTTAAAAAATAAAGAATTAAACATTAAATAACTTTAATTAATTAAGGTACTAGCTGTTGCCCACGGCCTCAACCATGTCAAATGTTGGTAAACTATTTAGTTCTAAGCGAATTAGATTTTTACGTTTAGTTTTTGTGAAGTAATTGCATAGCTCGTAGTTTTGAAAAAATATCATTTTTCGTCTTTGATAAGCATTAAATTGAAAGTCTAGAATGTGGAGGTTATTTATATAGTAGTCCAAGTAATATTATTAGGCACTATATTTGCTTGAAGGAAACTACTTAGAATTGAAGGATCTATTTTCGTTGTGAGACCACGTAGACTGAGCGTAAACAAATTGTAAATATATCTTTTCGTGTGGGTAGATATCCAACCAAGTCTCATTATACGGTCAGCAAAAAAATAGCTTAAATTTCAAAATACAGAAAATCTTGGCTCGAAAGCTTTCATAAAATATATTCACTGTAAAGTTTGTTTGTGATTTTTTTATTATTTCAGTAACTTTTGTCAGTAACTTTGCCTATGTAGGCGTTTTATCTGCGACTGGTTTCGACATTTTTCTTACTAAATTGGCTTCTAAGAACTTACGAGTACTTAGTTAAAGAAGTTCTCTTGGCTTTTCCAAAGAAATTTGTGGTAAAATAAATGCTTAAGATAAATATGTTAACCTTCGACTAATAAATAACTTGTAACACGGCCGTGGGAATAAAAACCTCTGTGAACAAATACTCATCGAAGAATAATAGGATTTATGAAATATTTTGGAGTGTGGCAACATTTATTTTTCATTTAAGAAGTTATAAGCGCTTACACCTGTTCGATTTGTTTTTACTATGAATGGTATGGTCCTTTAATAATATCTTTACCTTTAAGTCTTTCGACTTGTACTTAGACTAAAGTACTTACTTCTACTTTTTTTCCGATAATGCGCATTAGAAAAGTGAAAAGTATTTATCTACAATAATTTTAGTTAGAAGTAAAAGCGACTTTCCTTCTTTTATAAGTCAGTTAACTATTCTTAAACCTCCAGAATATAAAAAGGCACTTTTCTGAAAACCGCATTAAAATTGATACAGCTATACGCAAGATAATCACGAACAAACTAACATAGGTAGGTATAGGTCAGAATAGTAAAGTCCCTTTTGAAGTCGATTAAAACAATCGAATAGTCTAATTCAAAGTTTTATATAATGATATTAAGTATTAAATTAAACTATTAAAGTTACATATTTGAGATAAAAAAACCTTTCAGTATTTTTCCGACCAAGTCAGCAAAGTCTGGGATAAGGTCGCTAACGATTCCCTGTGATGTAATCAAACAGAGCGCTTAACGACACTGATAATGATCGAACGTAAATCGATTCTGTTTTACGATTTGATTACGATTGGGGAGTACGATTTTAGGACAAAACTAAAATCGAATCAGATTTCATAGTAGGCCTAATGCCTATTCGAGTTTTGAAATTTGCAACGGACATTGAAATTTTTAGAATAATATTATGGTAAATACATTATTAATTATTATACGGTACGATGGACGGACGATCTGAAAAGGGTAGCGGAGATAGACTGGATGCGCAAGGCGGAGGATCGGGTGCTATGGCGTACATTGGGAGAGGCCTAGCCCTGCAGTGGACTGCAATATAACAGTAATATGTTTAAAAGATAATATACATTAATATTTTTGTATTGTATTGTATTTGTAATTGTAATATAATGTATTGTAATGTAACTAAATTTTATTGAAATAAAACTATTTAACGGATTCTACTAACATTAATCCCGACATTTCAAAGGCTCTTCAGCAGACATGACCAACTACCCGTGACAATGGCTGTTAAAATCACTCAAAACGTCGGACTAATTAAAATAATAATAACACTAAATAAATCGCGATAGATTCTGTTAAAAATGTTTTTTTTTTTAATCTGTGTCATTCGCGTGAACCGCTGACAATATCACGATAATAAAACGATTCCCAAAATTACCGTGTTAAACTAAACAAACAGCCCTATTAGTTATACATACAGCAAAACACTGCTATTTATTTTCAATTTCCTATATAATTTTTAAATACGATACCTACTTCAAAATCCAACTGAGAATATGATTCTGTTAATAAATCTAATATAAACAGCGAACGGCACGAAGCGGCCAAGACGAGTTTCCTTCAGAATCACCCACGCAAAGTCCAAAAGCCGTCCCTTCTTAGGAAATATAAAGAATACTTAAATGTTGCTAGAGGCGATATTTACAAAGGACTTTCATTTTTCATCATAAAGTAATTTTGAGCATCTTATATGAATTTGATGTATATTTCCGTGTATAATATATTTTAATCTATGCTAAAATGTTGACAATACCTAGAAATAGAACGATATTATTTACTATTTTATTAATTAACTAGCTGACCCACCCTGTTTCGCCCGTGGCGTATTTCAAACCCTGATGCACCCTTTTTAAGTCACATAATATGCTCATAATTTATCAGTTTTCCTAAAATGTATGGGAATCTACCGGAATTGTTCACATTTATGATTATTGATTATTGCTCTGCTCCCTTGGGCAGTAGCGTGATGATATTCAGCCTATGGCATTCACGGATAATGTGGCTTTCTATTGGTGAAAGAATTAGAATTAGAAACCGGTTCGGTAGATCCCGAGATAACCCCTTACAATTTAACAAATATACAAACACACAAACTTTACTTCTTTATAATCTTATCTTAATATGTATATATAAATCTCGTGTCACAATGTTTGTCCTCAATGGACTCCTGAACCACTTAACCGATTATAATAAAATTCGCACACCATGTGCAGTTCGATCCAACTTGAGAGATAGGATAGTTTTTGAAACGGATTTCGACATCCACGCGGGCGGAGCCGCGGGCAACAGCTAGTATTAGTATAGATTTAATTATTTTTTTATCGAACTTCCGATATTCGTTACAAGTGATAAAACAAAAAACGTGCAAGGCTGAGATATCACCCTCATATGGTGCAAACAATTCCATCAAGAACCAAGCGGTTCGGTGCCTCTTTCCTTTGCCGCACCATCAAAACCTGGAATTCTTTACCAGCTCACGTGTTTCCTTCTTCATACAGTCCCGGGTCCTTTAAGCGGGGCGTGAAAAAGCATTTGATGAGGCCGTCAAACTGAGAGCCACCATTTTGGCACTATCGGTGTTTGCAATGGTGACTCCCATTCTAGAGACTTTACCTCAGCTTACCATCAGGTGACCGACATAAAAAAAAATAATTAATATAAATAAACTTGGTAAGAAATTAAACCCGTTAAATTATTTTAATGGAAATTGAATGAGATGTTTTGAAATTGACTGACATTGAGTAATTTATTACGCAAGGTAAAGTTTGGGATCGGAATAATACGCACCTAATGAATGCCCGTCATAATGTGAGAATCTTAATTTTATAATGTAAACATCACATAATGTACCATAATTTATTAAATGGTGTATGTGTTATTCGTTTATATTTGCTTCATTCGCACAAATATTCGCCTTAGTCACTCTTCTATGACCAACTCTTGGACGGTTTAGTCATCTATTAGAATTTCCTCGAATACAATATAGGCGAATAGCGAATAGCGAACACGTGTGAAGCGGTCACCGTGTCCATAGGCCACGGTGACCGCTTCCCATCAGGTGGATCGTGTACTTGTCTGCCACCTACGTAGTATAAAAAAGAAGAGAGTTTAAATTTCATTTTATCTACCCAGGTAACTAATTGCACCTTATGCGCAATTATGATTTTATAGTCCATTATTTGCCCAATAAATAGTTTAACTGATTAGTGAATGGTCTATACCAGGGTATGCGAACCAATGGCACGCGTGCCATTGGTGGCACTCGGCACAATATTTTGGACACTTTGCCGATCATAAAACTTGTGTAAAAATGTGTTTAAGTATTTTATGACGATCTAACGAGAATGATCCTATGCTACGGATCGCCTCTGCCGTAATTTTCAACTTACCTCCCTTGTACCGTAATGTACTATTATACGTGTAATGAAAACATTTCAAAAATATACCTCTTTTCTTTACATTATTTCATAAAGAGTTTTGATGGCACGCCAGTGACCCCATAAAACAAGTTTTAGAAAAAAATAGCACGGTGATGCATAAAGGTTCGCCTACCCTGGTCTATACTAAAAAAATATTTTCTAAATACATCCAATTCAATTAGTTCGTAATTTTAGAAAATATTAGATGAACCAACACTCTCAGATACTGTAAATATAAACCTTTAACTAGGTACATCTCATTTCAATAATTTAATTACTTTCCCGTAGTCTCGAGACAACATGGGTTCATCGCTCATAAAAACATTAAAGTTATAGAAGATAATTTAAAATGAAACCAATTATTGTGAAGGGTTTTTCAACGGATTAAGCAAAGAAAACATATATCCATTTGCTCGTGAACCTCACAAGTTTAATCTACCGTAATTAAATTTTCATTTAAGCCTTTCATATAATTTGGGGTGCTTGTGATCTGACATTATCTATTTTATTTTTGACATTGAGGTGTGCCTTGGGGAGCACGTTAGGCCTTCAGTCCGGATTGTCCGGGTTACGGGTAGTTGGGGCCCTTAAATGTCAGACAACTGCTCTAAGTACTTCGATATCGTCAATGGATTGTGGAAGTCAGATAGCAGTCGTTTCACAAATAATTCGAAATTCGAAAATAATTTTACTACAAAGTAAAATTTCGAAGTAGTAGTTATGTAGATTGAAAAGCCGACCGCAAAATGCTCCCAACAGCTAATCTTTGATGGAACTCTTAAGTTTTATTTTACCTGTAGCCTCTATAAGCTCTAATAACGTGCTATAATAAAACTATTACTATAGAAAAAACAAACAATATGTATCTACTACAACAGTACTTACTTTTTTGCGAGTCATATCGGAGTAATACATGGCCTTCTTCGTCACCCCCACGAGGCACATTAGCCACTTACCAATAGCAGTTTGCCAAAATAAGACGAAATAAAAGTTTTTTTTATTTCATGAAACGACTCTTCAAACTGTAATGGTTTGCTGCTGATTAAGCTCCTAAACAAATGGTCAAGTGCGAATCAGACTCATACACAAAGGGTTCCAATCGTTGTATCGTTCCGACTAGCAAACATTTTTGATAAAAGTCGGTGTAGTGGGGGCAAGTTACGCCTACCCATCAAAAATCAATATAAAAGGACTGCTCAGGCATTGCTACCAATGATATATAAATTTCGAAAGCCTAATAAGAACCACTTTCTTATGCTAGACTGTATTCAAATTCGGTATACCTACTTGCGTATCTACCTACCTACGTAGCCATAATATGCTACTATGAAGCTTTATTGCTCCAGCCTTTCTTCCATTCGCGCATTCCATCAATCTTTCTACGCTTAAAAATAGCTAGAAATATAAATCTAAAAATAAATTACATTGATCGAAGGAAATGTCTCGCCCGCACTATAAATGTGCTATAAATTCTCTAAGCACGTGATGTTGATACGCCATTCATTTCATTTGCCCTGACAATGACATTGAGGCTGCTATCGATACGCAAGCACACAGATCTAAATCATACCTGTGCTAGAAGAGCTTCTGTTATTATAAAACATTAGGCTTAATTTTTATTACTGTGTAATTTCGTCCTGCTATTATTGATATACTAGCTTCCGCCCGCGGCTTCGCCCGCGTGGAATTCGGTATCGCCACCAAGTATATTTTAATGAAACGACTCTCCACTCGACCTTCCACTCCGCTGTTTACTCCACTCTCCACTCCACACTCCACTCCACTCTCCACTCCATACTCCACTCCACTTTCCACCTCCACTCCACATCACTCCCCACTCAACTCTCCACACCACTCCCCACTCCGCTCCACTCTCTACTCCACTGGTCTCCAGTCATCTAGCCAAAACCTTTCGAATAAAAAGTACTAAACGGATTTTAGTACGGTTTTCTTGGTCAGACCTAGGAGACATGACCAAAAGTTTTTTTTATTTATTTATTGGTTTCACCTTACACCATCTTTACAGGGTTCACATAAGGCGACAGTGTGGACATCATATCCCTTTACCTATAACAGTACTTTTAGTTGTAATAATCAATATTTGAAAAAAAGACTTGCTTATGTTGACCACAAATATGTATTTTTTTTGCAATACTGGTCTGTTTGTTCGTGATGGACGCAAAAACTACTGAACAAATTTGGATGCTGTGTTATCATTAGAAAGGTCTAGGTTTTACATAAAATCTGCCGTATGTTTGATTGCATTTGGTTAAGTAGAACCGGGGATATGACCAAAAAACGATTACCAACCAATCGACTCCCACGGGCAGAGCCGCGGGTATTAGCTTGTATAAAAAGTAGCCTATATATTACTCCAGACTATAATCTATCTCTGTACCAAATTTCAGCCAGATCCATTCAGCCGTTTTTACGTGAAATAGCAACAAACATATATCTGGACATCCCGACCGATTAACTTCGCGAGCGGAGCCGCGAGTATTAGCTTGTATAAAAAGCAGCCTTATATGTTATTTCAGACTATAATGTATCTCTGTACCAAATTTCAACCCGATCTATTCAGCCGTTTTTGCGTGAAAGTGTAACAAACATACATCCAGATATCCCGACTGATCGACTCCATGGGCGAAGCCGCGTGTATTAGCTTGTATAAAAAGTAGCCTATATGTTATTTCAGACCATAATATATCTCTGTACCAAATTTCAACCCGATCTATTCAGCCGTTTTTGCGTGAAAGAGTAACAAACATACATCCAGACATCCCGACTGATCGACTCCGTGAGCGGAGTCGCGGTTATAAGCTTGTATAAAAAGTAGCCTATATGTTATTCCAGACTATAATCTTTCTCTGTACCAAATTTTAGCCAGATCTATTCAGCCGTTTATGCGTGAAAGAGTAACAAAGATAATATATATCTAGAAATCCCGACCGATCGACTTTGCGAGCGGAGCCGCGGTATTAACTTGTATAAAAAGTAGCCTATATGTTATTCCAGACTATAATCTTTCTCTGTACCAAATTTTAGCCAGATCCATTCAGCCGTTTTTGTGTGGCAGAGTAACAAACATACATCCAGACATCCAGACATCCAGACATACATTCTTACAAACTTTCGCGTTTATAATATTAGTAGGATTTTAGACAAGCTCCTCTGTTATACATGACTATACGTGCAAAGCTGAGGTATCACCATCACACATTGCAAACAATTCTATCAAGAACCAAGCGGTGCCTCTTTTCTTTGTGGCACCATAAAGACTTGTAATTCTTAACTTACTTCTACGGTCCAGCTGAGGGCTCACTATTGCAGCATTATTAATTAATGTAATAGTGACCTCCGTTCCTGAGATTTTACATTTAGTTTACCATCAGACGAGGTGAAGTTATATTGAACTGTCCAATATAAAAAAAGCTGCTCCTACGACGTGTAGATGTTTATACAAACTATTATCCCTACAAAGACCAAAATTTGAGTCCAACCATCTGACCGCTTGCTCATCTCCAACAAAAGCCTCCACGGCAGGACCTTGTTGTCTATCAGTCAGCTGGTACGCTAGTGTCTTGATGAGGCTCTATATACATACCCCCATTTCAAAAGTATTTTTAGATTATTTTTCCTTTTAAAATTTCTTGCCACTTCTAGTGTAACTACATCTCTACATTAACATGTTTGTCACGTGGAATCCAATTTTACCGATACCTACCTACCACAGAATATTGTTACATTAATTAATATTTAATTTAGATTTCGGGAATCTAAATTTTGAATTGATTAAATCTATTACCAATTTCAAATATAACTTGAAGTTCTGATCTGGGAATGACGCATTTAAAAAATGATAATCATGTGGCTGTATATGAAATAAATTATGAAAAAATCTTTTTTAAGTTAAACAGTTTTAAATTGTATTGTCATCAAAACTAAAGACTTCTGCCAAATATCAGACAAATCAGATAACTGAAAGGGGTTCAATTTCAATGACTAGATTTAACCCAAACAAACAGGTCGAGTTAAATAAAACTGTTTAAAAATCCTTACAGTGTCTCAACTGAGCAACGCGTCACAACTTTATACTTTAATATTATAAAGAGGTGGGTAGTTTTTTGTGAGTTGAGTTGTTGATTGGAAAAATTCTTCCACCATTTGCAAGGTATATTATGTGGATATAGTCCCGATAGATATAGTCTATAGTGTAAATTACGATGGCTTAACTTAAAAAATCTCATATAAACCGAAGTGAAGTGAGAGCAGTTGTTAGTCTCCTATAAAGCTTACATAAAATTTAGACAGCGGTTAATTCTATGGGAGCATCAAAATAGCTTCAGGCCATGGCAGATACCTACTACACAAACAATAAAATTTAGCCAAAAAGATGGCAGCGGTGGGATTCGAACCCACGCCTCCGAAGAGACTGGTGCCTTAAACCAGCGCCTTAGACCGCTCGGCCACGCTACCGTTGGATCTAGTAACTGAAATCATCATTTTTGTTAGTAACTATGAATGGTATCGTACCATCAAAACTTCTGTCTGCAATGTAGTATACAGTATGTTTCAAGTTCAACCGTTTCTCTTCCTCACTGACCTCACCTTGCGAATGTGGCTGTTATCTTAAATATAGAAGCAATACTCTACACATTCATAAGTATACAGAGTAACCTATATGAATAAAAAGGACTTACGCCTTTTCCCACCGGGATAGGCAGAGACAACAGCCCGCCATCTGCTTTTATCCTGAGACACTTCACGAGCTTCCTCTACTGTCATTAAGCCAACCAGTTTCAAGTGCTTTTTCAGCTGACCGTTTTTCAGTACATCATTATTTGGACAGTATGGAGGTAGAATTTACCTCTATATACATATAGACGTAAGTATTTATCTATGGATATGGGTAGAATCAAACCAATATTTGTGGTTCAATGCATCTTTCCAATTACCTTGTATGATTGCGTCGCCCGTTGCTGCGACATGGCGACAGTAATTTATCGACCACCATATTCGGACACGCGCAGCTATGATGCACTAGTTACACCACAGGCCCGTAATGAGGACCATAATTTTAAAAAATACCTTCAAGAAAAATATTTATCAAATAATGAAGGTTGACATCAAACACACAATGCCGCCCACGAACATAATTAGAACCCATAGAATATAATAAATATTTGTCATTTCTGTGATGTCACCCTATACACTAATTATGATGTGCACTGCAAAATATGTATTGCAAAATTGTACCTTTTAAATATAATAATAATGCTTAAAAAACGTAGGACCAAGCAAGGAACAATGTATAAATCTAGTTATAATCTATTTAATGCTCAACTAAACAGCTTTCCAGTAGTTTTTATAGCGGCATTTGTAAGTTTAAATAACTTACGTTGATATTATGACTACCACTGACATGCTTCTATTAAAAACATAATGTTTAGATAACGGCACTACTTTACAAAATTAAGTTCTTTTACGTTTCGAGTCATAAACAAAATGCATCCCTGTGTTTTAATCATAAAACTCTGTACCTAATATTGAAATTGCATTTTCTATTTATTTGGCGTATTCCGTTCACACTCCAACACTGGCTCTGACGCTAGTAAATTGACCTATCAACTCTTAATCTGGTAGTTATAGTATATTTAAATAAATATTAAAGCAGTTGCATTTTTAAAAGAACGACAGAGCTGACATTGCCACTAGTATAAGCTCCACTCTCATTCTCTTTATCGCGTCGAACGCAAAAGTTTCGGAATAATAAATAATGTGAAATTGAATACGTAAGTCCAGCCCAAAACTCAGCGTAATTTAATCAACAGTTCCTTCATTAGCTTCATTCATTCATCATTGAAGGACTTGGTAGTTGCCTACAAGGCTGAGATTGAGTGTGGCATTTTCGAAAATACAAACGCGGATCTTACCTAAGATCCGTGATGGTATGGAAAATACAAAAACGGGTCTTAAGATCGGTGATGGCATTTCCGTTGAGCGTGGTCAGGGCCTAACTCTGGATTATCAGATGTTTTGGTGTATGAACCGTGTATACATCCTAATGCATTTATTTTAAAGCGTTTTAATACTCGTATTACAGACAGATACTCCAATTTTATTTATTTGTATAGATATTCTACATAAAAATACACAAAGCCGTTAACTAAATTCTACATAAGTTTACTTCTAAAAAATAAGCTAGAGTTTTGCATCCCTCACAGAAGTTGTGAATATCAGTCGTTAGTTCTATTCATATTTAAATTAAGCTTGGTACAGGTGGAACGTTTCAATTTGCAAAGGGATAGGTTATATTAGTCAAACACATGGTACGCCAGAAGTATTTTGCATATAATAGTACGCAAATCCAACCACCACTAAGGATTGAAAGATCCCGAGTTCGTATTCTGACCATCACATCACCTGTTGACACAAGCAATTTATTATATTTAGTAAAAAAACGTTGGCAGATAAGCACACGGCCCACATGATGAGAAGCGGTCACCGTGGCCTAATGAACGTGTGCAACACCAGGCGCGTCACACACGCGCTGCCGACCCTGTAAAACCATCTAATGCCCTTTTTGATGAACCCTATTGTAGACGCGAGGGAAAACCACAGCAGGGTTGAATTACAGAATGAAAGCGAGAATAATATACAGAAACTTAAATTAGTTAAGAAGAAAATGAGTGAGGTGAGTGGGTTAACCGAAACTTAGAAAGACTAGTTAACGACATAAAAATTGAGAGAGTGTATTTGACCAGGTCAAAGATGCTAGCATCAAAAAAAAGGCATTGAATTAAGTAGGTAATCTTATCTTTGTACTATCTTGTACTTTAGGGTATTTTGAGGTACTGTCATGTCTAACAAACATGAAAAGACGCTTCAACATATCTATCATTTTATAACAAACTAATTCGCCTAAGGACCTCCTTTGTTGCTGAAAGCTAACAACAGAGTAAATAATGTTATCTTAATAAAGCCTTTATGTTTGCCTAAACACGTGAACATTGTAATATGCCTGTTGCGTTTATAGGAGACAAGAAATCAATGCTACACACACAGACAAACACCACGCCTGTTGCACGAGTATACAGGGTGAGATTTTTAACTGGGCGTGGATGTCCTGGCCGAAACTATGAGGTAACAAAAAAAAAATGCTGAAAGGAGTCTCAGGTCAAACTGTAGGTAAGGAAAAAACTGTATCTATTACTGGATTGATATAAAACTATTATTTTTGTGTCATTTATTTGGTGGTTTAATTACTTACATTGAGATTTATTTAAGAAAAAAAACACCCTAGGTTATTATACCATTAATACGGAACAAATTTTGGGAAGTAATAACATAGGGCAAACTCAAAGAAAGATCAAATTTTTAAAAAATAAATTTTTATTTTCCTTAAGTTAATTTTTAAAATTTTTTTTGTTTAATTTTTACCGTTACTTTTCTTTTATTTTTATTATTTCAGGGATTTTGATCCAGTAAGAATATATCAATCCTTACGTACCTTAATCCTAAGTTAACTTAACAAATCATACAATTACTACTATTTAGTGTACATTAATTATAGAAGGTAAAGCATCGCAATCCGTTCTTTATAAGCAACACTATCGAATGTTGTAATAATACACACTGTATATACCATAAATGAAGCTGAAACACTGAAAATACACACACAAGCACGTACGTAGAAACAAAACTCACACAAACGTAATTCAGGGTCTGGATCACGCACACACTGAAAGATGGGAAGCTGCAGCTAGGTCGGGAATGACGTCAGTGCCGGCAAGGTCAATACCATTGTGCTTATCTCTTCTGGCATGTTGTTCGGGTATCTTTTGTTTCTTTTACACAGGGGCTCGCCATCCCGTCTGGGCCGCGCTGCACGCATACAAGGTCGTTGTGTGCGAAAGGTTCTCAGTTGAAGGCACTCCTTTATATATTTACGCTATTGAAAGGGCGTGGAGATAGTATTTTTCAACGGCTTCCTGTTACAATAATTTTGTGTGAGTTAGAACACCGAAATTATAGAGTTTTCGTTTAATATTGTTTGAAGCTTGTTACTTTTAACCAATATAAATTGAATAGGATTACATTGTACATGGATTTTATTTATACTTCATACACTGATATTAACCTACTTGTTACTGTGCGGGAATCGAACTTGTGACTTTTGTTGTAGCAGTTGCTGGGTTCATTGTGAATTTGTGAATATAAACTGTCCATCAAATTGAACCTAGTAGGTGCCGCTACAATCGAGTTCTTTTGTTCCTAACATCTACCACATAGACACACGGGTGAATAAACTTGATAAAAAAAAATCTAATTCTGTTGCCATGGGGGAGGGCGTTGAGTGTTAAATTCTGTTACCATGAGGGAGGGGGTTGAGGGTTAAATATAAGATTACTTTGTATAAATATCTGACACCAAATGTATTCCTTTTATGAGTCATAAAAGTTTCATTTTTATATGTTACTAGCGACTTGACCCTGCTTCGCGCGGGAGAGTTTCATAAAAATAGAAAAAATTACTTAACTTGATTGCAGCGTTACCTGTGGTGTTCAATTATTAATTTAAATTATCCAAATTTAATACAGTAGGTGGCGTTACAATCGAGTTCTTTTGTTTTATTATTTTTGACTAACATTTTGATTTGCCACGTATTGGATCTTTAAATACAATATAGGAATCTAACTACACTAGCTGTTGCCCGCAGTTTCGCTTGTGTAGAATTCTGATCCTGTTCCTGCAACCCATGGGAATATATTTCTAGGACAAAACGTAGCGTTTGGTACGGGTGGGAATTATCGTTTGCGGGAATTAGTGCGATTCAAACCCGACAATCCGCGTGCTCAATACTGGTTAAAGTCGGTGCTTGGGTATTACACTGTGTCCTAATAACTACATCTTTGCAGGGTCGAATGTTTACCAATATTGTCGATAATGAGAATTAATTGGCCTACAATCCTACAAAGAGAACAGATCTACTGAATACGCATATATTAAAATGGCAATTATTATGTGATAGCAACCCATTTATGTCCCACTGCTGGGCACGAGTCTCCCCTCCTCTAACGAGAGAGCTGAGAGGGTTTAGTTTAGACCCTAATCCACACACGCTGGCCTAATGCAGGTTGGTGGATCGGACATGTCCTTAGAATTTCTTCTAGGACATGTGGGTTTCCTTACGATGTTTTTCCTTTACCGTCAGCAGATGGTAAATTATGTGATTAGCACTTATAAATTCCACAAAGTGAACACATTGGTACTGTCCGGCCGGATTTAAACTCGATACCTCTGAGAAGAGGCCGCGTACTTATCCATTCAGCTACCATCGCTTCATTTGTTAAAAGTGAAAATAAATCAAACAATCATCGTCAAAATTAATTCGCCCAGTCCACAATTTTGAGGTAACTGACAAAAAAAAACAATTGAATTGAAAACCTCTTCCTCTTTTGAAGTCCGTTAAGAATCACACAACAGACAAACATTATCGGTAATTTTTTTTTGTTAAATTAAAGATGAAACCATAGAAATGAAAGGAAATATGTGATAGCTAAGTCGAAGCATCTAAAAAACAACTTAAAATTTGCCATAATGATCGAATTATAAAACCAAACAACTAAGGAGAAACGAAAATTTACGGAGTCATTTATTAATTTAATTAAAAAGTAGGGTTGTGGACTATGCACTTATTATGTTCGTTTGGATCACAGGGCTGTAAACAATAAAAATTCTTAAAGAGCCTTGCAATCATTAGGCAGTCAATAATTAGCTTATTGACTGACTAATGCACGACTAGTCTGGTCTTAAAAGGACTTGGTAACCCAATAGTGAAGTAACAGTACTTGAAGTATTAACATTATATTCTTAGTTTTTATTTCAACTCGGAATTTTGACAACATGATCAAATTATTTGGCAAATTATTTTTCAAGAATGAAGCTGATTCGTAAGTCTGATTGGAGTGTTTGTTCTGGACATTATATAGGGGATTAAATTTTCCTAAGCTTCTATCTACATATAATTACAATGTTTTTTTTTTCAATATTTCTTACTAAAAACTTCTGACGATGGTCTTTTTGCAGTGAAATACGGTCACCGTTGGACTATGTGTACATAAAAATTATACGGATTCCTCTAAAACTTATAAATTCGTGGCCTTCAAAAGAACTGGGTGAAGAGGAATCAAACTATTTCGCACCAATCTTATTATTTTTTCTTACAATTATAACTTTAACTTATTCTATTGGCGGGATTGTATATATCTGGTTCAATAGTAGATATTTGACATTATTGGATCTTGGATATTCGTATATTAATACTTTTATAAATATTGTTATCGCTGTAAGTTATTTTTTTTAACTTCCTACAACACAACATAAGTGAGTTAAACTGGGTAAGACGATAACAGGGTAGATGGCAATTTGGGCTAATTGATCAATGTATTTGACATGAATTTGGTCCAGCTGATCACTGTATTTAACACTAGCGACGTTAAATACAGTAATCAGCTGGTCGCCCGGGTGTAAATTCCAAGTTTCCAATAAAATATAGCCTATGACACTAACGAATGACGTGGCTTTCTATTGGTAAAAGAATTTTTAAAATCGGTTCAGTGTATCCAGAGATTACCCCTTACAATTTAACAAACACACAAACTTTACCTCTTTATAATATTAGTATAGACTAGTGTAGATGAATTAGGATCATTTCATCAATGTATTATGACACGAATTTGGAGCAGCTGATCACTGTATTTAACATGAATTAGGATGATTTCATCAATGTATTTTGACATGAATTGGAACCATCTGATCAATGTATTTAACTTGAATTTAGACTATCAGCTGATCCATTGCTGGTGGCATATGACATAACAGCTCTATTTTACCTCAATATAGTCTTACTCAGTTTAATAATCTCTTACGTATTCAACTTGTAATGCAGTTAGCATTACAAGCTTCACAATTTTTAATCATACATTTTAGAAGTTTGCAACTCCTGTAGCAACTTTAACAAATGTTACGTTAAGACGAAAAAAAAGTATATCGGAGTGTTAGCTTATCAATTAGTTAAAGTAATAATAATAATAGTCTACGAGTACAATGAAATACAATAACGGAATCTAAGATTTATTTTAGAAACTATATTGTATACTTACCTACTTACAATAATACTGTTGTATTTCCAGTCAAGACTTTTAACATTGGCTTTTTCTAATAAATACAGAAACGTGGCTAAATTGTTTCTGACCCAAATTCATCTATTTTACTTCAAGGATAAGTCTGAATACGCAATGAAGGTAAGATTGATGAAATAGGCTTGATATAATAAGTTAGGCGAAGTTGTCTTCATCTTCGTTAGGCGAGATACTGTGAAACAAAGGTTTTATCAATATAAATTCGGCCCAGTTACATCAGACAGTGATCAATTTATATTGTATTTTTGAAAAATAATTTTCTTGATTTTGGAAGGCTATTTCTATTAAGAATTATTTAGGAATTTCGAATAAATTTTCTCGAAGAAGATACTCTTATTAACGAAGTAAGGCGTGAATTTTATGAAAGAGGCGTAAGGCAAAATAAAATAGTTCATATCGATGAGATTTTGCTCCTTGATCGCGCTCGCCTTAGCTCACTTTTCGCTTGTCTTTTCTGTATTACGCTTAAGTTTAACAATATTGCCTTCACTAATGACTAATGTAATGGTAATAGATTAATCACTCTTGAAGTTGTCCATACCTTAACATCATATTAATGTTTTCGTACTTCCTATTCCTACTCTTAAAATTTTAATATGAAAGTTTGTGAAGATGTTTGTATGTTTGGTAATCAATTGCGCTTAACGGATTTCACTAGTTTTTTGTATTAGTCGAATTAGTCTAGTATAGATGTGTGCAGCCAAACATACTTTATATCGCAGAAATAAGCTTCTATGGTTAGCAGGAACATGAACAATATGCCAGTTACTTTTCATTATAAAATAGCGTTTCTTTTTGTTGCAGACACACAAGCGGGTTCATTTAATTTCGCACGTCTTCACGATTATTCTAGTAACACAGACTATTGCTGGAGATATTTTCTTCAACGCTATACCATTGTATAACTGCTACTTGTTGGGATGCCATAAGGATAACGCCACAGAGGACTTGACCTTTGAAATTTCCGTTTATATTGTTTACCCTTTTCATACTTACTCGAGTGCCACTGGATATATGTTAATCTCTATTTTAAATTGGTGATTGATTCAATTATTTCAAATCACTTTTATGACCAGCTTTTTTATCATTATTTGTCAAACCTTTTTTCGACCATTTGTTGGCATCCGATTGGGCTGAAATTTTGTATTCATGTTCAAGTTGGATGAAAATTGAATAAAAACTTGTTTTAAAACCTTATTAATTAAGCATTATGACCAACTAATGAAATCGTAAAAAATAGTAGAGATGAGGCTTAGGTAACGTTTTGGTCACGTGACAATTTTTTTGCGATTTCGTTGGTCGAGAGAAAATAAAGGTACCTATGTATATTTTTATAAGGTGGGAGACAAGCGCACGGCCCACCTGGTGGGAAGCGGTCACGGTGGCCTATTGACGTGTGCAACATCAAATATGTCACACTCGCGCTGCCGAACTTGGAGGGTTAGAGGGATTGAGTGGAAGGGGGGGGGGGGGGGTTTTGAGCTCTGGCTACCCTACTTACCGGCGGGAACACAACACGATTGTTAGGTAAAGTAGCTGTAACTGTCACGTCAGCAGCTCGCACTGTGTAACCTATTAAGTCTTCAAAATAAAACGATGGCAAAATTTTTTACAGTATTTATTCTACGCTGGCTGCTACTTGGTTCTGCATACTCGATCTGTTTCTGGCTATCATGATATTTCACATGTGGGGACATTTTAAGATACTTCTTCACAAGCTAAAACACTTCCCAAGACCAACTCCTAAAACCAGACTTGAAAAGCTCTTTGGATCATGTGAAAAATATTCGGATACAGAGTTGATAATGGTTTCAAATTTGTTGAAGGATTGTATAAATTATCATAAATTTATTTTAAGGTGAGTATTTAATCAAATTCCTTTCTTAGGTATTACCCCGGATCCCCTCTATAAAGGTACTGTGGTGTGATTCTAGGGGATTCGATTCCAACTTCTGACATGGCTACATGACGTGGGGTTTCCACATGTGAAAAAAGTGTGAGAACCGTATTGATCAATAATTTATCAAAAAAAATATTATTTATTTTTATACAAAACAAAATAAACTAAGATTTCTACATTTGGTTTAGATGATAAATAAAGAGTTTTCAAGTTAGGGTGTTCTAAGAAGACACTAAGTTTTCGGCAAACGGATCACTAAATTTCCAAGGATCAAAGAAAAATGTTTTCTACATGAATGAATTAATACTTGTCTCTTTTTGTGTCAGGAAATTTTGAGTTATGTGAAGATTTACTGATTTTAGCTTTACCAACAAAATGTCGGATACATTTGGGGTGATGTTGTTCGTATATTATAGTTTCCATCAAGTAAGCGGGTGCTTGCTTCTTTTAGAATGCTCACAAATGGTTAGTATCCTATCCTACTTCCTATTTTACTAGTATTTTAAATGTGAAAGTTTATGAAGATGTTTGTTACTCAATTCCGCTCTAACGGTTGTACGGATCTTGTTGAAATATGGTAGAGGGATAGATTATGACCTGGAATAACATGGCAATTTTTATCCCTGGAATAGGTTCTCATGGGTAGCGGGAACGGAATCAAATTCCATGTGGGCAAAACCGCGGGTGTTGCCCGCGGCCAGCGGGGCAGGTTATGTCGGACTCTTACTGACTAAAACCGCACGCCGTCTAGCGTCTTCTTCTTCTGAAGGTGGCCCAAAGAGCATTTCCCTCGCACCCCGGCTTGACCCGGGCTATCTCCGGATTCGAGATGGCTCCCTCGGGTTTGGGAACCACGGAGTTCCCGTCATGCCCCCGGAATAGGGGAGGGGGGGAATTATTATATATGTACCTACTAATTTTGATTTTACAGACTACTGGAGCTCTAATTCGCTATGTACCAATGACATTAATATTGTATCAGCAATTAATACAGCTATCAGTTATTTTTGAACTAATAGGAAGTACAGTAAGCAATTTATTAACATTTTTATTATCATTATTAGTTGTTTACTATCTTCATTTATTTACCTCTATTTATCTGTTAGGATGGGTCAAAACTTAATTTTCTAAATGAAACCAAGCAATGGGCTGTGAAGGTCAGATGGGAGTCGCTTCACGGAAAAATATCGAAGCAAGGACACTTCTTAGTTAAACTCAAAAGTGGATTGCAACTAAATTGAGATAAGGCTTTGAGGATGACATGACTATAGACTAGAATAAGAAATTTTCTTGACATGACTATAGTTTTTGTTTTAATATATTTTTTTAATACAATGTTATAGAGTGGAAATTTAAGACATGCTGTTTATGAATTACCTTGGGAGATAATGGATGTAAAGAATAGAAAAACAACCCTTATATTCCTAATGAACGTACAGAAACCTATCCATGTGAAGGCTTTAGGTATCGCTAACGTTGGAGTTGCCTCCATGGCTAAGGTAAGGATAACTTTGATGACTAAAATAATTGATAATGACTTTTAGTCATAAAAAAACATTGGATCGTAGAACCATGCAATTTTACTTCTCGTTTAACCAATATTTACTTTTTTACAGATACTAAAAACATCGTTATCATATTTTACATTTCTTCACAGCATTAATTAAATGCCATACTAAAAGAACGCAAATATAATTTTAGAATCATAGTATTTTTTTGATAATTTAAAACTACATATTTTATTTCATAACTATTTATGGATAAGTCGCATATTTGATAATAGTTCTCGTATTTCTGATTTGGTCGTAATAGTTGATACTAGTTCTCGTAGTGCTGAATTTTATCGTAGTACCTAGTTGAATAACAGTGGTAGATAATATTCGTATTATATTCAATTTTAAATGTAATTATGTGTAGAAAGTAAGAATTACCTTTCACGGGTAAATTATCTTCTCTTAGATTTTTTCAAATGACTGACTCTTTTAGAGTTTAAAGTCTATTGTTCTGTATTTTTTAATCTAACTAATATCTATGTAAATGTAGCTTAAATTTTGCAAACTCGCAGTACAGATTTCAGCTTCATAAACTATTATATTAATAATAAGGAGGTACAATAAAACAATATAAATAAACATGCAAATTTTATTCCCATACTGAGAATCTTAAATCACCAACACTAAGCTCTAATTTATCCACATTTTATAATAAATACATTTATATCATGCTTCAGTTAATATTACTTATTAATAACATTATGCTAAATGCAAAAGAAGATATAAAAATTACTATGAACAATTTGTTTAAAAAAAAGATGAAATATTGCAGCTAATTTATGGCATATTATTATCTGTAAGTATCTTAATTTATGTATTCCTAAAAACTACAGATAAATTCTTATTCAATTTAAATCTAAATTTAAAATTCACTTATCATTTTATTTGTGTGAGAAACAAAATTATGAATAATTTGTCAAGTGGCAAGTTGCATTCAACCGTTTTATGTACTTTGATATTTTATTGATATGTTAAGTAGTATTTTATGAACATTGAATAATTATTGATATTTTAATTATGTGACAGCGTTAGGTACACATTCGACATGTCGATAAGTGAAAGTAATTTTGCTACAGTACATATATCGCTGTCCCCGGCGAATAATATGGTAATCGCAAATTCTAAATTTTACAGGAGAAGCAAATAACTGTTTAATGCTTATATCTCAGTGCAGGTAGATTGCATGGCAATAATTTATATGTCAAAAGAAAGCTAATTTTTGTACCGACTAGTTCCTATGTTAATTTTATTTTAATAGGTTATTGGAATAAAGTTATTTAAGAAAAACATTTTACTGAAATTGTAGATAAAAAGTATAGTACGCAATGTATCATTACCATTTTATTCGCGTTATTCCCATTGCTGTCGTGGTCGGTAATAATGCATTACAGTAATGTTCAGGTAAATATGGAGCTAAAAATGTTTACGGCAAATGAACATTACCATATTATTCGGGGAAATTCATATGGTAGTATCTACGGTAATATAACTTTGCAATACTATTCATCAATATAATAGTGACAACTGATTATTAGTAATATTATATTGCAAATAAAATATTTCATCAAATAATACAGTACTAATTAATTAAATTACATATAATGTACAATATTACAGCCAGTTGATGATTTTTTATTAAAATCTGTAATTTATTGTAAAAAGGCATTACCGATACTAACGGAAAAAAATAACTTTGCATTATCGTTTACGGTATTATTCGTGTAAAAATTGTATTTCTAATTTAACTGAATAAAATTGTAATATTCATTATGGACCTATGGGAAATATTGTATTTTCATAAATATCCACTCAAAAATTACAAAAAAAAATTACAATGTGTATTCGATGCTCTAATAACCGAAAATGCAATAAAACCTAAACTGTTGTTATAGCACATTACCATATTATTCGCCGGGGAGGGCGATATATTATGTAGTAAATTGCAAATTACGAAAACGAAAATTTTAGAAATTCCTTATTTAAAATTACACTTTATTCATTTTTTATATTTTTCTACTTGATCGAAATTACCACACGAACCGGTTATAAGTTACTAGTGGCCAATGACCTGAAAGTGATGTGAATTCGAACTGGTTGTCAATACAATGCGCACGCGCTTCTAAGAATCGTGACAATGCTGTGACAAGACGCCCTCACAAATTCTATAAAAATTACAATTCGCCAGTTTCTTGTGATCAAGTGCCTACTAACATCATGTGAACTAGCTGTATCTTCAAATTTCATGTTAATTGTTATCTTGAGAGTAAAATAACAGATTGCAAAAAATAACGACGATTTTTTAGCTTTACCATGTATTGTGTTGTGAAATTTTACAAATACAAAATATGAAAACAATACTTAGATAAAAATAAATTATCTAGAACAGAAAGAACTTTTTTCTTAAATATTTATTGCTAATAATTTTGTAAATAAATTGCTTTGTTTCAGTCAATACACCAATTTGTATTATAAGACATCAATTCATTCTATAGCATTGACAAACTTGAGCTTTCACTTGTAATGAGTAGAAAAATAAGCGAGAGCGTTTTAGCGAGCATTCTACCAAGCGTTCTGGCGAGCATTCTAGCGAATGGACAGTATGTTTGTTTCGAGCTTTTTGCCGAGCCAACCGTCAAGTCTGATATCTTCGTGAAGAATATTTCATAGCATCGATTAGAGTATTCGCAAGAACGATCGTGAAAATATTCATAGCAATGTTTGACACTAGCTTTGTTCGTTGTTCAATTTGACAAATTTAAAAACGGCGAATGCTCAGTGAATGCTCAAATCTATCAGCATCTCTATACGTATTTATCTATTGCAATACAACTGGGTTGCCAATAAATCGAATATTGTATCGAAAATTCGAGAACATTAATGGCCTGCGCAGACGAGTGACTTTTCTCCGCGCCGGCGCGCGGAGAAAAAAGTACGCGCCGCGAATAAAAAGTCCGCTGCGGAATTATCACGAACTCAACGCACACAGTGTGCGATCATTTTGTTGTCCAAATCATTCAATCATAACGCGGACTAAATTCTACCATGTGCGTTGCATCGCACAGTCACACGTGTTCTATTATTTTCGGAAAATCTGCCGTAGATACTTTTGTCCGGTCCGCTCCCTGCATATCCTCGGTTATTCGGGGGACTTTTTGTACGCCGTACTTTTAATCCTTCATTTGCGTTACTCGATACAAATTGTAAGCGATCTATTTTAGAGGACAAAAAAGTCCGCGGACTAAAATCCCTCGTCGGCGCAGGCTATAAGTTGTTAACCCGTTCAAATTCGATTCTTTATTAAAATTGGCTGAACTTACCTCACCTCGCGTTCTATATTTAAACATGTTCATTTCAGAATCAGAATTTCTACAGCTAAGCCGTATTTATGTTCGTAGTTCGTACCCCTGTTACAATTTATGTGGCCAGGTCACTGTTTAGGCAAATAAATTTGGAAAAGTTGTAATTTATTATCTTTGTATAGAACTCTCAAAGGATCAAGAGTTATATTGTACGCAGCCATACATTCTATAAATGGTTGACGTTATTTTATTATATACAAATAAAAATAATCAGAATAAAATCAACCAGTGATTTATTAATAATTATTTTGTTATTTTTCTAGAAGTAATCTAGTGTTTATAATAATAAAATGCCCGATGGATATTGAGCAATGTTCTATGAAAAATAAAGATTATCAGTTTCTTTCTTATAATATTTTTTTTTATTCTAATACCAATTTGTAATAAAAGCGAGTTAAAAACCACTTTGTTTGAAACCCTTACATGTCAATGTAGCAATTATCGGGATACTCTTCTTCTATGTATTCTTTTTTTAAATTATTTTGAAAATAGTAAAATATTTAAAATTGATTTTTAATTGCCTACGGAAAAAATCGTTTGTAAAGAAATCGAAAATATGAAACGTTTGTAACAATTGCAAATTAAAGAAAAAAATTTTTATTTTTACTTTTAATTTTCGTTAATCATCTTTCAACCTTTATTTCGTATGCTATGCCGCATTTCTGACACAGATGACTAAATGCTAACATCTATATATTCGTTTGACCTTATACATAAATCGTACTTGCATTTTGAGTAAGTACAATAAAATAAATTCATCGAACTATTAATTATTTTTGAAGTATAAAAATAATTGTTGAGCCATGAAAATCAGGTCTACCCACATTGTCAAGAGGAAGAAACATCTTAACAGCAGGCTTCGCACTTAACTAGTCCGACCTCGTCACAATTCATGCACTTAAGAGCAACAAATTCCGCCGTGAAGTGATTCCTATGCAGGCTTTTCTTGGATCCGTTACAGATTCTGCATGGCAGAAGTCGGAAACCGCCACACATTTGACAGGTATTACAGGCATCGGGACTCTGAAAGTAAGAGAAAGAAAAAGCTTAAAAATTTGGTTTTGACAATCATGACCAGTTTTTTTGACAGCTGAGCCAGCATGAGGTCTATTCGATATCGTCGTCCGAGAGTTTTTATCGTTTTAGTTGCATCGAAACTAGACTCAATTTTGAACATATTTTTATTACAAGAACTAACCCTCTAGACCCTATAATACCCGTAGATGCTAATAATGCTAGAATGCCCTTCAGTTTAAAAGTCTCAACAGCTTCTTAAAAATTATTTAAAATTGAGTTCATTTTACATCTGGAAATGATTCTAATTAGCTTTCCAAGATTTGTCTGACTAACAAATTCACAAATTGTCAAACAACAATAAAAGCTTGTGATAAAAATGTACCTAATGTAGGTAATGTACCAAGAAATTAAAAACTTCAGCAATCTTCGTACTAATTACATTACCTTAATACAGATTCCCGTCTTTAAACAAATTACTTCTTGTCTAGACAGGCAAACCTTATCGAATATTTTTAATGTTTTTTTCTTTTATATAGTGAACTAGCTTCACCCGCAACTTCATCCGCGTGGATTTAGATACCATCTGATCCACGGTACCACTGACCGTACCCCTGTTGGTACGGTGGGTAATTTTTTTACCCTGCGATACCACCGTTGTGCTGTTACAAATAGGCTTGAATATTTTTGCGGCGCACTTATTTTAAAATAAAAGTATCTATGTTCCCTACCCGCCGGTCAAAGTTTTGTCAAAATCGGTCAAGCCTTTCCAGAGATCACCTAATTCAAACAAATATACAGACAGACAAAATTTAAAAATTGCTTCACAAACTCATAATTATGTAATTATTTAAAACCTATTATTTTAATTTTACAAACGGACAATTCAATTTTATTTATATGTAAGTACCTATAGATTTAAAAGTAGTTTAAGGTCCAATATATGAATAGTTAGGTTATCTTTAGAAAAACTTTCTTAGAAATTTAATAATGTCTTTAGACGGATTCGTTCGTCTCAACCAAATGAATGATGTCTAAGGATAATATAATCGAGTTATGATCTTCCTTTATCATTCATTAATATCCAGGTTGTTTCTTTTTGATATTTTTAACCAACTTCAAAAAGGAGGTCCTGTATTTAACGTGCATTATCAAAGGGGCTCAATCATTCGATAGCCACACTGCTGAACATAGGCCTGTGCCATTCCAACCAATTCTCCGGCTTCCGCATTCAGTCTATCCCAGCTACCTTTTTCAGGTCTTCGTTCCATCTGGCTGGGGAACGGCCCCCCTTCCGTTATCCGACTCGCGGTCTCCACTCTAGGACTTGTTACTTCAACGGCCATCGGTTCTTCGACAGATCTGGCCAGCTCATTGCCAATTTAGCTTGCTTATTCTGCGAGCTATGATCAGTGTTCATCTCTCTTTTGAACTATAAAATTGAATATTAAAGGTCAAACATCATAACATAAACTCACGCCTATATTCCCCAAGGGGTAGGCAGAGGTGCTAGCACCCACATTTCGCCAGTATATGTTTAGGTCCCAATGTAATAGGTGGCGAGTCTATTGCCATTAACCGGGCACTTATAAACCTGCGATAAATACACACATAACTTCAAAAGGCATCGAAAAGTCATTAGTGTGTGCCATGGTGAACCTGGGATCGAACCCGAGATCTCGTCTCAGCAGTCCATTACCCAGACCACTAGGCTACCGCGGTTGAAAGATCAAAACATCTAAAAAATTCCCCATAAAGACGTAATTGGAAGTTGTGATTCATTCTCATTTCATAATTAAGGTTCTAACACATTCAAAAGACATTACCTTATAAGGTTTCAGCATTTTCCTCAGTTCTCCACTTTCGTTCAACTTCTCCACGGCGTCGGCATCCTGGAACCAAATAAAATTGGATTTAATTAAAAAGTTTAATTAAGCCACCTTTTTGATATCGCCGAGGTGTTTCAGTGCGTTTCGGGTGTCAGCTGTACTCGTATATGTTGCAGTCAAAACTTTTAACCAGTCAAAAGTACTTTTATACGTAATACCTTTGGATGCCTGACGTTTCGACCAGGTTACACCGGCCGTGGTCACAGGCTGACTGTTTCAGCCGCGCTGTTCAGGCATCCAAAGGTATGTATATACCTTTAACGTGATCGCGTTAATTGCCGTTTACGTATAATAATCATGGAACGCGAAAGTTTAAAAGTTAATAAAAGCACTTTTAACATTGTTTTTAACACCCAGACTCAGATAGGTCAGGTTAGAAGGTTAAAGCGGGAGCGAAGCCGAGCGGAGCTCCCGCCTTAGCCTTCGTGGTTTTTTTTTTAATTTTTGGTGGTTTGAAAAAAAATAATAACCATTACTTCTACTAAGTTTTGACTGCAAGCTTACGGTTAAAAGTACTTTTGACTGATTTTGCTAGTCAAAAGCACTTTTGACTGGTTAAGAGTTTTGACTGCAACCTATATAATCTTACACTTCCTTTGTTAATACTAATACGTATTAGGTATATTGTTTTAACATAATTAGGTAGTAGAAATTGATATTTGACCATAAAGATCATTAAAAATTTGAAGAAAACATGAGTTGAAAGGTTTGGCAAAGAAATCGACTTTTTCATTTACATTAAGTACAACCTTCACCCTATTCACCCCTATCCCCTCAACTCACCCTACCAGCGTCGGCAGCGCTAGTGAGACAGACAGTTATCGCTTTCCACCAGGTGGACCGTGTGCTTGTCTACCACCTAAGTGGTATAAAAACAAGCTGCTGTTTAAATTTTAGCTCAATCGGATAACCAGAAGTGGTCGAAAAATAGCTTGCAAGATTTGATTACAGACAACGTTTGATTATAGACAACGGGACAGGTGAAACTAAATAAAAGCTTGTAAAAAGTTTACTTTTTACGAAATCAATCAAAGAGCTAATATCTCAGTCAAGTGTTTTCACCGATCCATTACAGACTTTTTCTCATAACATTTCCATGTAAATCGTTCGATGTCTCAATGTACCGTGTCTCAAGTAAGGAATATTTATGAGATATCTTTCGAACGGAAAATGGAGTTCATTGTGTGTTATTTTAAAATCAATTCTAGATTTAATGGAATACAGTTTATACTTGAATAAATGTTTTTTATGTTCATCTTTGTAATATAATTACGTCATGTTATTCTTGCTATCTAAAAATGGTTTTTGCTACGTTATATTTGTTATTTTGACCTGTCGCTTTCTTATTTAATTAATTTTGTCATTGACTAAACTATCATTATTTTTTTATATGACTTCTCCTCGCCTGATAGTAAGCTAAAGTCTCTGGAATGGGGGCCGCCATTACAAACACCAATAATGCTATAATGGTGGCCCTCAGCTTGACGCCCTCATCTAATGCTTTTTCACACCCCACTTAAAGGACCCGGGACTATAGGAGGAAGGAAACACGTGAGTCGGATAAGAATTCCAGGTCTTGATGGTGTGGTAAAGAAAAGAGGCTATAATCTTAAAGCAAGCAGATGGCAGGATTCGGAAGTAAAAGACTTTTATTCGTACTGAAGTTCCCACGGTGCCCACGGGTATTCCCCTTGCCAGCGAGGATGGTTATGAGTAAACCTACATACCTACCTACCTATTGTATGGGAGCTAAAGTCTGTCAATAAACTACAGTTCGGCAGAAGATTATATAAACGTAACGTAACAGTGTGTATCAGAGAATAAATACTTTTCTTTTCTTACATATTGGATTTAAACCTACCAAAACCGCATGTTGCACCGTCTTGGGCTTCATTAGCCGATGTGTAAGTAAGGTGGCCCAATAATAGGAATAACATGATTGAAGTTGCAGCTATTTCTTAATATTCGTCTAACTCCCCTTTGCTTGCGATTTTGTTCAACAAACATTCATACATTCATACTCACTTTCATTATACTATATTTGCTGTTGCCCGCAGCTCCGCTCACGTGAAATTTTGTTTCCGCTCCCCATGACCCATGGGAACCTGTTCCCTGGATAAAAAGTAGCCTATATTATATTATTCCAGACTATAATCTATTTCTGTACTAAATTTCAGCCAGATTCATTTAGCCGTTTTTGCGTGACAGAGCTTCAAACATACATCCAGACATACATTCTTACAAACTTTCGCGTGTATAATATTGGCGACGTACCCGTAGGACCTCCAAGTTTCGACCCCATCTGAAAATAGGACGCGTACGACCCTATTTAAAAAAATGGTGCCCGTACGACCTCATTTATAAATCTAAAATACAATCGTGCACAAAAGTGAAATACATTATCACAACAAAGTAAAACAATATTTTATAAACCGACTTCAAAAGGAGGTTCACTGTTTGAGCTGTATTATAGGAAGTAGGATTAGTAGGATTTACCGTGGAGCGTGTAGAAAAATACCTATCTAGAAGTCCGCATACTATTAAATTCAACTTTGCTTTCTACGTATTGAAACAATAAATCAGTCTGGCTTCTAAGTCGGTTGTATTGAAAACAGAATAATCAATACTCGTATAAGTATTACCAATCCGTTTATTTTAAACGGAAAAGTAAAATAACTTGTTTAGAAGTTATAATAATTTGGAGTTTAGTTTACTTATTACAAAATAACGTAATCTCGGCCAGGGGTCTGTTTCAGTAGAATTACATATTTAAAACGTGTGATTTCAAAGAATTTGATTTTTTTGGCATTCGTATCGAGCGCGATATGAAATGGAAAGGTAAGCCTATAGTTATTTTCAGCCATTTGAAATACTACTACCGCCATCTATCGGCGCCGAGCCGGGACTACATTTTTATTTTTTTTAAACGCGTAATGTTTGGACGGCCTCACAAAAAAGTATATAAGTATGTTTATCAGCATTCTAGAAACCATAACACAAGCTAGTTAAACTATGCTTACTTTGGGTCTAGGGAGCGCTGTGTAGAATGTCATAGAATATTTATTAATTTATTTTATTTATTTTCAATAATTATATTACACACAAATGCTTGACCAACCAAAAAAAATAACAAATTGTTTAGCGATGTGTGACAATTATGAACTATCTCAAAATATAATAGCCCCATTACATTGTTAAATGAGTCAAAAACTAAAATAAAATGTGAACAATTTTCTTCAATAATAACATCGTTTTAGAAAGCCGTGAAACGCGTAGGTTGTCACTCGCTTAATGGCCAGTTAAAGAAACAGTTTGATAAGGGTAAATAAAGTTATATGGACCGGTACATAATATGTGTTTGATAATGAAATTTCTATGTGAATTTGTGTTAACCAAAGTTAAAGTGTAGGTGGTAGGTAATATAGGCGTAGGCAGATGAGGAGTGCGTAGGTATTGTTTCTTTTTTACATAAGTACACAATCCCCACCGGCCAGGACCTCGATTCTGCTAAAGACAAACCACTGATATACAACTGACACTCTAAAAAATACCATTTAATTATAGACTTTATTGTTATCAGGTGAAAGTCTAAATTCAAATGGTATTTTGTAGAGCGAATGAAAAAGTTAAATGAATTCTTTTCATTTTATATTAGACTTTAACTGTATAACGGTAAAGTATACAATTAAATAGCATTTTTAGAGTGTCAGAGGTATTACAGTGGTTTGCCTTTAGCAGAATCGAGGCCAAGGAAGAGTGGTACCTAACATCGCCGTCGGATTCATCCCGAATAAAATCGTACGCTGTCTTGGGTCTCATAGGCCAGGTCTATTTTAACCCAATAAGGTAATTCCCTTGTAACTCGGCTTTCTACGGCTTTGAGATGGCGACCTCGGTTTTGAGAGCCATATTGTTCCTATCTTACCCTGTTTTTTTTTGCTATCTCCGTTACCCAAATTGCGTCACGTAGAGGTACCAGCCCACACACCCTCCACCTTGCCCCTAAAACGTACGTGCTGGTCGTACCCACACAATTATTAGTTAGGGGTTCATGACCTGGTAAGTTGGGCATTTTATCGGGCGTTTATTCAATCCACTCAAAATGCCATGGCATGAAAAAAAAAATGCTCGATAATTGTCGAAAGTATCAGGGCATAAAAGCCATCATTACGCATAATCATTTTGCCAATGAAACTCATCATAAATGATTAAAATAAAAAGTCTAATAAATTTTAATTAAAACATAATTTAGTCTCAACGTTTCACATCACAAATGATGATAAAATATAAAAGAAAAGAACGATTTATCATTCTAAGGATGTCTTTGAAAGTTACGTGATAATATTTGCGAGTGTTGGGTCGGAAACTGATCAATCTATAATAAAATTATAATAACAGAAGGGACCAGAATTTGGTGTTTGGTTATACCTATTGGAAGAATTCTCTCACTATTTGAAAGGTGAGATTATGCTTTTTAATAAATAATACCTATATGAATGTATGTTGCCCATAACTGCTGGCCTTACCTGCAGCCAGGACCAACTTACTGGTCAAAGCACCCCTTACAAGAACTATCCGGGTCATAAACGAGACACATCAGCGTATAAATATTTTCACATGCAGTCTGAGTGTATTCACAAGGGTTATCTTAAATGTTATTACGTATTTTTAAATGTAGGTAGATTTATAAGTGTTTGTTACAAATGTTGAGTTTATTTTATTTTTTTATGTTTTGTTACATTATGTATGAATATTTATATAATATCAAGTATGGCCAAACTATCGCATTAGGTAAGTTAGCAACCTGTCATGATAGTTTTTGAGGTTAAGATGAATAAATAAATAAATAAATGTTCAACCGTGTGCATGTGATAAGGGCTTCAGAGTTGAAAGTAAGGATTAGCTAAAGACAGCTGCTATCAGAAACGATACTGTAACTATAATATAACGTAAGAATGGCCGTCTTCCGTCCTGTTAAAATGACTACATCTGAAATTACTTCTATAATCTTTTTTTTTTTTTTTTTTATATAGGACACGTCAAAATGACTCCACCTCACCTGATGGTAAGCGAAAATGGAAAGCGTCAAACAGATTGAGATTTAAGTTGCTTTAAATGAGTTTTTTAATCCTTATTAAAAACGGGTAAAAAACTCATTTAAAGCAACTTAAATCTCAATCTGTTTGACGTTAACTATAAAGTTTTATCTACTCTCTTACTGTATAAAATGAAGGCGCTCAAGAAAATTTTCTTCGGAAATTATTAGTACATAACGTTGGAAAATAAGACTTATTTCGTTGAGTTTAAGTTGAAATTATATCACGACGTTTTAATGGCAGCGTCACCATAAGTTTAGTTTCTACCGAGTAAATATATTATATATGTTACGATAAGGAAACGTTCGGATTGTTTGCGCGGAACCCTTCTTATGAATTAAATATTTAATTTTTTGACTCAGCCAAATATGGCGTATCAATCAAAAAACTGAATTGACGAAAAAAAGCACTTATAATGTTGGACTAAGTGAGTAAATTTATTAAAACTATTTATTGCCTTTGTTGTTGCCCAGTATCGCCCGCGTGGAGAACTGAATCGAAAGGTTATCAGGTTAGGGGCCCGATTCAGTAAAGCCACGTTTTCAGCACGAGTAATTTCAATTTGATTATAAAGAAAAATATAAATAATTTTGATCTTATTTGTTTTCAATTATGATTTTTTTGTACCACTTAGGTGGCAGACTCAAGCACACGGCCCACCTAATGGGAAGCGGTCACCTTGGCCTATGGACGTGTGAAACACCAGGGGCGTCACATTCAGGCTGTCGACCCTGAAGGGGTAGGGGGGATTAGGAAGCCTAATGATACTTAATATTCTCTTATTTTGTTTGTGTGTCGTCTGTATTTTTTTGGAAACACACGTTTTATCAACGTAATTTAAGTGACCTGGCCCCAGGGTAGGAATAAACCCAACGTACGTACTCCACAACTTTCTAGATACCCATCGTTCTAGTTCAGATACTAAGTAATAACCAAAACACTTAGCAAAACAAACAGCTCGTATAGTTTGCGGTTTAGGTCAAGGGTAGTGAGTACACGTGCCGACGGGCTTGGTACGCGTGTTACAAACATACAAAGCAATAGCTGTTGACAAATTTCGATTAAATTTAGTTTGAAAAGCAATCTGATTTGATATTGTTGGAAATTTACAGGAATTTTACATTTTGTTGTGACGATAGATGTCCGAAGTGACGGGCAATCCATCATTGGTTGCGGCATTTTGCTTTCTTATCAGCAGGTATCGAAGGAGGTAGGACAAGACGGTATCTCCCGTCCGAAATGATCTGTCCGACTGGGGTAGTACCTCCGCCCTACAAAACACCGCGGCCATAATAAGCATCGTGTTGTGTTCTCGCCGCGCCGGTAAGTAGGGTAGCCAGAACTCACTGTACCCCTCCTCCATCCCTTCCTAGCCTCCCCGCCCCTTCCCAGCCCTCCCCCCTTCCCTTCTGTGTAGGCAGCGCGTGTGTGATACCCTTAGTGTTGCACACGTTCATAGGCCACGGTGTCCGCTTCCCATCAGGTGGACCCCGTGTGCTTGTCTGCCACCTACGTAGTATAAAATAAAAAAGGGTTGTGTGGAGTCACGTATCAGAATAGTGTGAAGAGCTCTCGCATCCGTGTCAGCCTTTATGTTCCAGACATTATGGACAGTATGCCAGAGACCCATAACCCCGAGAGCCTAGCAGTTAAGTTCGGCTTGGGCCACGAAGATCTTGTAATGAGACGAGGTTCTGCCACAGGTTTTCCGCTCGAGGATCTTGGAAAGTGAATTTTGCATCTAAAACTTGCATTGTAGAGAGTGCAAGTTTTAGATGCAATCCTGATTGGAGCTTGGATGACCTGATGAGCCGTCAAACTAAGGGCCACCATTATCGGTGTTTGTAATGGTGACCTTAATTCCTGAGATTTTACCTTCAGCTTACCATCGGACGAGGTAATAATAGGCAGTAATATTGACGTGAACAATACAAAAAAGTGGATTAAATATTTGTCCATAATATGTTTTCATGATAAAAAAAAGTTTTTAAAAACGGAATAAACTTCACAGCTGCGCATTTAGTGCAATAAAAGAGTTGGCATAATAGTTAGAACTTATGATATGATTTAATGAGGCTTTTACTTCTCTAGGAAATATAGTGTATTGAAGTATGATGCAAATGCGCGTCAGAAAACATTTCTTATTTGTTAAAGTATTAAAGTTATTTTGAGACGTATTCTTTGGAACACGAAGTTTAAAGTCGCTTATTCGCCGTAATATTCTGAAGATGTTTAGTATCGTGTTTAGTATTAAGGAAACAGATGCACTGCTACATAATTCCAAGGCTTTATAGTTCGGCAAATAAAAGAGGCACCGAACCGCTTGGTTCTTAATGAAATTGATTGCACTGTATGAGGCCAGGCTGAGGCATCACCTCAGCCTGGCACGTGTTTAAAATGATTCAATGTTAATTGAGGTAGGACACGAATGACGGTATCTGCCGTCCCGACTGGGGAAGTACCTCCGCCCTACAGAAGACCGCGGCCACAATAACCATCGTGTTGTGTTCCCGGCGGTAAGTAGGGTAGCCAGAGCATCCCTCCTTCCCCCATCCCTTCCTACCCTCCTCACCCTTTCCTACCCTCGCCCTTTCCCTTCAGGGTCGGCAGCGCGTGGGTGACGCCCTTGGTGTTGCACACGTCCATAGGCCACGGTGACCGCTTCCCATCAGGTGGGCCGTGTGCTTGTCTGCCACCTGAGTAGTATAAAAAAAATACAGCAGTACAAAGTTCGGCCTTATCGCTTAACGCAATTTCTGCCAGGCAACCAAATGGGTCACCCATCCTAAGACCGCCTTAGCTAGTATTAGTTTCCTTTGCATTGTATACCTTCTACGTTGCCACACGATTACGAACCCTTTTAACCTCTACCTATCCATTATTATCCAATCTAACAATTAAAATGATTCATTAGACAGTAGTGTCGTTTCTACAATAATTCTAAATCTTCTTCGGCGAGTACAACCGTTTATTTGCGAACTATACTCGTGCCTGTAGCAACTGAGCACTCAACAGGTAGACTTTTATCGATCGTTCTAAGCTGCTTATACCAAGTTGTTGTTGAGCTAGCTTTATGATTGTCTGTCTGTTGGAAATGCCGCGCAGATGTTACGACTACAACTTTCGCGAGCCAATAACGAAGTTTATTTTACTGAGATACTTTTTTTTTGCCTTAGTATTTGAGACAGTTATGCCTGTTTTCTGGGTCTTTCTTTTACGTTTAATAGGTACCTACCTACTCGAACTTACCTACTGTGTTTTTAAAGGCATTGGATTTGACGTAAGTAAAATTTTTTTATATATAGGACACATCAAAATGACTTCACCTCGCCTGATGGTAAGCTAAAGGTAAAGTCTTAGGAGTCACCACTAGATAAACCGGTAGTGCTATGGCGGCCCTCAGCTTGACGGCCTCATCAAATGCTATTTTCACGCCCCGCTTAAAGGCCCCGGCCACTTATGTCCCACTGCAGCTGGGCACGGGTCTCCTCTCCTCTAAAGAGAGAGAGCTGAGAGGCTAGGCCTTAATCCACACCCGCTGGCCAAATGCGGGTTGGTGGATCGGACATGTCCTTAGAATTTCTTCTAGGACATGTGGGTTTCCTCACGATGTTTTCCTTCACCGTCTTTGGCGCTTATTGGTAAGCAATGGGAGGCGACTATATTGTTCTGCCGTGTCAGGCCAATCTACTGTAACTTAAGATACATGAGTTACGCGTAACAGGTGTCATTCGTATTATTTTAACGTCCTTTATACATAGAGCTCACAATTTTTTAAATATCTCCTACCAATTAGTAGTATGACACTACCATATAACTCACGTAACCATGATTTTACCCCATCCGGTAACGGTAAACTGCTGTATCTTAAGATACAGTGATATGCGTGATAAGTTACAAACACTAAGCGAAATTATAACTCCGGTATCTATTAAATACATGACATAGCCGTGACAGGGTCGTTCAAGTGCATGCAAGTCTTTCTCCTTTCCCGGTCGCCGGTTGCGTGGTCTTAGTAATTTATATAGGATTCGTCAAAATGACTACACCTAGCCTGATGGTAAGCTAAAGGTAAATTCTCAGGACCGGAGTAACCACTACCAACACCGATAGTGCTACAGTGTCGGCCCTCAGCTTGACGGCCTCATCAAGTGCTTTTTCACGCCCCGCTTAAAGGCCCCGGGACTATAGGAGGAAGAAAACACAAGCGCTGGTAAAGAATTTCAAGTCTTTATGGTGCGACAAAGAAAAGAGGCACCGACAGCAAACAGCTTGATTCTTGATGAAATTGAGTGCACTGTGTGAGAGTGACTCAGCCTGGCACGTTTAGTTCTGTATAGGAAAGGAGAGGGTGGGATTAATTGGAAGAGCTCATCAGAACACTTGCCATGGTAGAGGCGGTAAAAAACTGCCAAAGAAGCAATGTATCCTACGTAGGGTGTTGGTGACTTCAGGACTCTCAATAATACGAACTACACGTCGCTGCAACCTGTCGAGAGCATCTAGTAAGTACTGTGCAGAGCCATCTCAAAGATGAGAATAGTATTCCACGCCGGAACGAATTTGTGCCTTGTACAGAAGACACCGCTGCTACCGGCGTGAAAAACCGCTTCATCGTGTTCAGGACTCCGAGTTTACGCGAGGCCGTTTTAATGAAGCTCTCGATGTAGTTTTTGTTGTTCAGCTTGCAGCAAACATCAATGCTGATTATAACGGGACTATCCTGCAGTGGCAATGGGTGTCCCGAAGAGTAGGGAGGAGAAAAAAGGAGATACCTTTGCTGTAAACGCACAGGCCTGCGTCTTCTTGGCATTGAAGTCGAATAGGTTCTCAGAACATCATTGGGAAATGTGATTCAGGACCCGGTCAAGCTCAGTGACAAGAAGCTGTCTTTTTTCCTCGATGTCAGCCTGTCTGACCGCAGGGAGACCGAGATATCATCCATGAAAGGTAGTATCATCTGCATAGCAATGGATGCTGAGTGCTGACAGCATGTCATTAATATGCACAAGAAATAGAGTGGGCGACAAGACGAATCCCTGTGGTAGCCAGCATTAACTTGCAAGAACGCCAACGCTTGTCCGTCGCAAAGCACTGAATGCGACGCTCCTGCAGGTAGCTATCAATCCAGCTGCACAATCGAGGAGGCAGAACAAAGGCAGGCAGCTTGGAAAGAAGCGACCTGTGCCAGTCTCTATCGAAAGCCTTGGCGATGTCAAGGCAGACTCGCCAGTGACTCACCATGCTTGTCCATAGCTTTATCCCAAAGATGGGTAACGTACGCTAGAAGATCACCCGTTGACCGTTTCGGTCTGAAACCATACTGCGGATCATTAATTTTATTAAGGAGTGATCCTCTAGGTGCCGCATGAGCTGTGCGTTGATGATATGCTCAAAAACCTTGCAATGAGGTGACGGCTATGGGCCGAAAATTATCCGGGTCAGACCAGTCCCCTTTCTTGGGGATGGACTGTACACTCGCCTCTTTCCATGCCAGCGGAACTGTACCCAAGGTGTAAGATGTGAGGTAGAGTCGCGTAAGCATTGGAGACAACTCAAGCAGTGCGCAATTTCGTAGAACCACCGCTGGAATGATTTAGACAGAGACATGGACATTTTTGAGAAATTAAAGAATCCTTATTTTTGCCTGACTGCGCCAGCGAGGGTAAAGTGTTTCGCGCGTATGTAGGTATTCTGGATTCTTTGTTCCTCCTATAGGCCTCTCAGCTGGACGGATTTCGATAAATTAAAGGTGTGCATCTCCTAAGTGTAATAGGGTACATCTAATGTGAACAAAAACCATAATTTTGATTTGTGGTGCTAAAATCTTGTCAAAAAAAATTGTACTCAAACTTTTTCGAGTGGGGTATCAAAATGAAGGGAGTTAAGAGAAGATTTCAATTTCAAAAATATAATGGTTATAATGTCCTAACTACAAAGTATAAAATACAATTAATGATTTTTTTTATTTTTTAATCATAAATTTTTTGGTTCTACTTTTAAAGTGCCTTTAATTTCCACAGTTTTTTTTTGGTAATTATGAAGACTGATTTTATTTTAACAAAGCTTTAACATTACATGTAACCGAAGTATTTTACTGTTTAACAGTACACTTGTAGTCAGACCAATTTAAGGTAACTTATAAATAACTGAGTTTAGCATAACTCCCCCAAAAGGATTTATCACAGCTAACTCGTATATCTTAACATACGGGGCGTCGCGTGATAGGTAATGTATGGTAGGCTTGCCATGCCTATCTCTGTTATTGAGCTTATTATAATAAATATAGCTATTATTAAAAAAATTCCTACATCCCGATATTCATTACATTAAAATATGTTAGATTATCAAAAAATCTCATAGTTATTTCCATTAAATTTCTTTAAAAACGCAAATATGTGATAAAATCTTTAGGAGGCGATTACTCTAAACTATGTTTTTTGAGATAACGTAGATAGGTCTGACACGGCAGTGTTGTCAATAGGGTACTTTTTTCATAAAAACTGGTTGGATGCTATACCATACCTACAACTATGAGATTAGGTACTACTGCTTACCCCAATATGCTGTCCATCCACAAACATCTGAGGCACAAGGATCTGGTCACTCCTCATTCTGTCCCTGATCTCGTCCTGGTACTCTGTGCTCATGAAGATATCCCTTTCTTCATACTTCACCAGTAAGTTTCGGAGAATTTTCTTCACGAGAACACATTGCTGATACGTGCTCCTAACGATGCCCATTGTCGTTGTGTATACCACGACCTTGCCAGCATCTTTTTCTTTGTAACTCTGTAAACAAAGAAAAAAATATTGAAAAAATCAGTCAATAAAAATATTAAATTACATTTAAATTCGTTTGGTTTACAAAAGGTAAGACTATTGTAATTTTGAGAACAGCGCCCTCTATCGGTTTTTAGTTTAACTACTAAGTAACCTTGTTGATTGGTTATCTACATGGAAAGTTCTTATTTTAGTATCAATTTGTAGTAATAGAGTGCGCTAATTGAATCCTTAGAATTTTTATTACTATCTTCGGTGGCATCTATTATCTGTTTACCTACATTTAAAGTTCGTTATAAGTAATATTTCTGTACTTTTTTTGTATTTTTTATATGTATATATGTATGAATTTTTTTTGGTTTAGGTACCTACCAACAATAAAGTTTATTTCTATTATTCTATTCTACCTATTTCTTAGTGAGAAAATTCAGGGGACGATGACCTGTAGAATCAGATTCAGAATGTTTCAATTCGTAGTCAGACAGGTAAGGTAATTAAATATATTAACTGTAATCAATTTTATTTCCTTATTAACTAACTATATCTGTATAACACAAATCACGCGAGATAAAATTCTAAATAACTTTTGTTTTAAAGATCATTTTGGAATAATTAAGAAACTATGTAGACTAAGACGGAACAAAATTAGTTCCGTATAGCCATTACACAAGAATGTAATTTAATTGACACCTTCGTAGGTATGTAACATTTCCTACTAGGCTTCATTCACACCTGTACCCTGTGAAAATAACAATTAACATCTTATGTACTGGAAATGTGTATTTATTGTGAAACATGAGACGTAAAGAAACACATGTTTCATGAATAGACACTCGCCTGCTAAAAGTTTTTGCATCACTTCCTTCACTTTTGTGTACAGGCGTGGACAGAAGTGGTATGAGTTTATTCTTGATTTTTCAAGAGACTATCTAATGCTAGCCCTATGCTAGTCAAAGGGACACGTGGGGAACCTCGGAGCAGCCCTCTAGAGGGCCACTCCCGTATCGGTTGGCATTTGCCATGGCAGCAGCGTCTCCCTAGAGTGAATTGTGGATTAGTCGAAATTAGTTGAAAGGTGAAAATCTTACAAAAAACGTGGAGTTTTATAAATCATTAATTAAATCAATACCTAATTATTTATTGTGTAGTTATTAGCATACTGGTATCATAGAATGATTAGATAATCATTTGATGATTAAACTTTCAATTGACATAAATCTCTTTACTATAATCTTTTTTAATGAAGGGGCAGGTGATAACGTGAGTATGACTCAAGAAAAAGTTTTTTTAAACCACTTAAGTCGACATTTCACGGCCCATCGGATAAGAAGCGAATATCCGATAGCAACCCATTTATGGCCCACTGCTGGGCACGGGTCTCCTCTCCTTTAACGAGAGAACTGAGAGGGTTTAGATCTTAATAGTCTCTGAGAGGAGGCCGCGTCCTTATCCATTCAGCTATGCCGTATGCCGTAGCCGTGGCCTATTGGACGTGTTTATTTATTTATTTTCAAACTCGTGCTGCCAACCCTGTAAAAATCTTTAATGCCCTTCTTAAAAAACCCCATACGTGTGCTGTTCAATAGAATCAATATTATTAACAAGATTGCGATATTTATTGACTGTCCCCACACGGTGATTGAATCTAGCACAAACGCATTGACGGTCAAACTAAAGTCGGAAAAGACTTTCGCGGCTCCGTAACAACATAAGACTTCCTTATGGAGATGCGCTCACCGGAAAGATCATCACAACGCAAACTAATTATTATAATTAAGATCTGAATATTAATGTTCTATATATAGATCTGAGAGTCCAACTTTTTATATACAAGCCTATGGCCGTGGCTCCACCCGCCTCGTTGAATATCGTGTTTCAAGTTTTTTGAATATATCTCCGGTTCTACTCAATCGATTGTGATCAAAATTATATAAGATTTTAAGACCGACCAAGACCTTTCTAATGAAAAAACCGCATCAAAATCAATTCAGTAGTTTTTGCATCTATCGCGAAGAAACAGACAGATAAGAATTTCAAAAAAATATTTTTGTGGACAGAGTCCTTATTAAAAGTTTTGTTTTTAAATCTTCAATGTACAAACAGAGCTTATTTTACAATTTTATAATACTTTATGGTATATACTTAGAAGTATAGCTATGTGGGAAACAACACAACGGGTCATGTAGACCGATTGATAAGAGTACCGTAACCTAATAGCTTACCACAAGAAACGGGAATGACATAAAATTCCACGCGGACAAAACCACGGGCGTCATCTAGTTTATAATATTAGAATGTATAAGCTAAATGTTCTAACTCCAAACACTTAATAACATAGGAAGTATTCAACTTGTGCACATAAAAATATGAATTTACTTCCCAACTTAACTAATTAAAATATTAATATAACACTTCTCTTTTCACCTGTACTTGAGTGACGTAACATATTATATGTTCGGTGTATGTAACACGTAACTATACTATTACATATATATTGATTTAGTGATGCTATTGTCACAATCAGAAGACTAATGGGGTTAGCAAATCGATTCGATGCTCTAATCATGGTTTTTTGATCAGTGATTGATGATTTCATGGTGTATTTTGAAGAGCTTTTGATGAATGAATGGATGAATTAAAAGCTTTTGAATGGACAGGTATGGATCAGAAAATAACTGCAACGCTTCGTTGGTGGTAGTCGTACTATTATCCCAATAAGAAGGCTGATGAACTGTTCTTTTGAGATTATTGGGCGGTGCCGCGGGTATAAGCTAGTACTTTAACACCACTTACATGTAAACACTCATCACTAATAAAAACAACCATATTATTTATGTAAACAATTATTTAAACTCAGCAGGACTCGAATCCAACAACGGAATGCTCGATTGCCAGCGGTGACACATCCATACTATATCTAATCATAGTATAGATAGGATATTAATAGGTTGTGATATTTATGCTAATATTATAAACGTGAAAGTAACTCTGCCTGTCTGTTTGTTATGCTTACATGCCTAAACCCATGAACCAATCTTGATGAAATTTGATGCATGATGGATTAGAGTTTAGAATAGGACATAGTATACGCTTTCTTTTACTGCGAAGAAAGGCTCGAAGGGGTTTAAATAGGGGATGAAAGTTTGTATGAAAGGTTATCAGTTTCAAAGACAACCTAATGGAATTTGGTACTGGAATAGACTAGAGTTTGGGAAAGAAAATTGCTATGTTTGGTCGACCAAATATAATAATAATAATCGACCAAACGGGTGAAGCCACGGGCAACAGCTAGTTGCGTTTTTATTAAACAACCACACGTGCAACCTAATCATAAAAAAATCTTGGCATACCATATTTGGTATTCCGCGTATCGCGGTTGATCGTAGTCGCATGCGACAAATCGCAACGACAAATCGCGAATGACGCGTGCGACTGATGCGACAATAATAGTCAGACCCATCCTAAAGACTGTCTTGGTTATAATTTGCAGTGTGTTAAACTGAACCTAAACAATTTTTTATTCTGGTGGCAGATAAGCACACGGCCCACCTGATGGGAAGCGGTCACTGTGGCCCATGGACGTATGATGTATCAAGTGTGTCACACTTGCGCTGCCGACCCTCGAGGGGAGGGTTTAGGGATGGGCTGGAGGATGGGGGTTAGGGAGGGGGATTGTGAGCTCTGGCTATCATACTTACCGCCGGGCACACTAGGTGCTACCCCAGTCGGTCCAGTAAATAATTCTAAAACCACATAGTACCTCCCAGAGCCATATAGTGCCTCCAATGTTATTTAGAAAGCATAAAAACAGTTCCTCGTAACCATGGGTTTCCACACGGAAAATAGACATACTCTCGTAAGTAAGTACGTTATAATATTCGATAATTGACTGTATGGCCAGTTAGAAGAACAATTGTATAAGTAACAACGTAACAGACGTTTAAGTGAGCTATTATGTGTGAAAAGTGGCACAGTTTAGTGTTGCCATACTCCAAAATGATTATTGCTTTATTTGAAGGCCGGCAAGGGTTTCATAATATCAACCTATAGTTATCCTATACCCGTATTTTATTGCAAATCTATTTTTTTTAAATAGGTAGGTACTTGTAACCGAAATTACTAATATTCTAGTGTTAGGAGAGGATCATGTCAGGAGTATAATACCCAAAATTCGAACCTAGGACCTCTCTTTAGGCTACCGACGCTTATGGCTATAAGCGTCGATTATAATAATATTATTATAATATTTGGATCTTTTCCTACACTGTTACTTTTTAAAATGATAGCAGTAATTTTATTCCTAGTTGGATTTATAAAGTCTACTTCCCACCTTGAAAAATATTTTAAATAATCAATTTTGCAGGTGGTAACTAGTAACCCTATCAACTATCCCTGTAATGCGGAGACTTCGCAAACTTTAGCTTTGGTTATATATAGTCGCTGCTTTAGTCTAACCTCAAAACTTAGTAGAACGATGCCTGTTTGTTGGGTTCTTAGGCCATGGTAACCGCTTACTCTTAGATGTACTGCCGTCTGTTTTGATAACTTAGGACATTAAACTCTATTATTTTAAGGTAGAGTGTGGTAGAAATCACCATGATGGTAGGTATATCACTTACGCAATAAATCCTTAGTTAACTATTTGTAACTTGTAACCTCATTCTAATGGTTTTCCTATTAAGCAAGGTAGCATTTCATATGGGTTACACCATTTATAATTTACTGGATAATTCCTACAAATAATTGCTAGAAATGTCGGTCTATTACCAGTTTCTAGGTAGGTAATTCAGAAATTAATAAGTGGTACCTATAAGAAATTAAATACGTGCACAGATGTATTTAATTTCTCGTATCTTTTAACTGGTTTGTTCAACTTTAATCTTACTGCTATTTATCCGTGGTTGCGCCTGCGTAGAATAGCTAGTAGTAATTCTCCCAAACCCAAGAGAAAACCTGCACCAAGACTTCGTCTGTTATTTAGCAGGTGCACCCGGCTTCCAGGTGAATTTGATCGGACCCTGCAGATCTAGATAGGCTCTATTACATCCATTAAGGTTAAGGATCCAAGCACCCCGGCATTTCCCCCACAACCCGTTGACATGTGTGTGTACCTACCCAAGTCAAAAATCAGACAGGTATCATAAATTGAGAGGAAATTTATCACCTAATTTTTATGAAGGAGGTAGGACACGATGGGACCGTCCGGAATAAGCTGTCCGATTAGGGTAGTACCTCTACCCTACAGAAGACCGCGGCGGCCATCGTGTTGTGTTCCCGCTGGTAAGTAGGGTAGCTAGAGCTCACTGTACCCCTCAGTCCACCCCTTCCTAGCCTCCCTCCTTCCCTTCAGGGTAGGCAGCATGTGTGTGATACCCTTAGTCTTGCACACGTCCATAGGCCACGGTGACCGCTTCCCATCATGTGGGCCGTGTGCTTGTCTGCCACCTACGTTGTGTAAAAAAAAACCTACTTGTATACCTAATCGTAAATCAATTTAAAAGTTTCCACAACGTAAAAGTGACTTAAAGAAGTTATGAGGAAGTCAGTTAAGTCATTGTTAGCCAACATTAGTGTCACGAAGAAAGTTTTCCGCGAACACTACAAAGGTATTGCGAGAAAATGGTACCTTTCTAACAGCTATTGAGCAGCATGAGAAATATTATTAGTCAATTTTGTATGTAGTTACATTGTATCTACGTAGTGACTAATAGACTATACCACAGTCATAGAAGTTTAGCGGACCGAACGCGTCAAAGACGAGGCTGTGTCACAAAAATGTAAGTTCCTTTTTGTAAAATTAAAATGATAGGTTTTAAATAAATACGTAGTGTTCTTTCTTTTTCTTCCTAAAGTTAGTTTTCATACATAATGAATTTCTGCTATTTCTAGGAGAGTACATAGGTACATGGAACTCTGAATTCCAAACTAGGTAAAGACCTGTATTTTGGAATTCAGTGTTTTGTTGAAAACTTTAAGATTTACAATGATATTATAAAGATGGTATAGCTACACATTACATTACAACTCTCAAAAATGGTGACAGCTAACTGTGTGTGAGTGAATTTCGGGCTGTAACTTGTAAAAAATTCGGTTGCAAGTTAATTCCTTGCTTTCTTTCTTGCAGTCGTTAGCTACGGCTTTTATACTAAGTATTTCTTAATAACTAGGATATCGGCGGTCTAGAATACAAATGTGTTAAGTGCAAACAAATTACGTTCAAATATGAAGCTTATATCGAACATGATAAAAGCAGAATTTCTTCGTGTGACTAATAGACTATTGATTTAAAAACTTTCGATGCTTATTATAATTTATTATAATTATGTAAGTTTGATATATTGGTATGATAATAATCGTGGCGTTGACCTTATCGAAAACATACAATTTCATCACATATAAATTTTATCGAACATCTTTAATTGGCATTTAAATGGGTCTAGGAAGACAGCTGCCTCATACGTTAACTCAAGGTGTAAATGTAAATTTGAACATAGCAAAACACCTGTAAGTCGTGCATTGGCATTGTATTCGTCTTGAGTTGGGTTCGAACCCTATTCACCACAAATTTCTTTTTTATTTACGTGCCCCCTCCCCTCCATCAGCCAGCGGTGGTTATGTCAAACTCAAACTGACTAAAACTGCACACCAAGGTCCCCGCCGTTAGGGATCCCTCGCACTTGGAGAGGTTGCACAGAATTCTCTCGGACACTGCGTATCCATGAGGTATCAATGAGGTGCTCCACGAGTGTGAGCCTGGGGATGACGGCTGGAGCCGCCTGTCACCCTAGCAGAAGCAGGCCGAGTCGTTGACTGCAGGGGAAGGGGGTAAACAAGTATAGTGTACGGCATGTAACTCGGCAAGGTTTTGGAGTTGTGGGCCCACACTACTCCAAAATCTTGCCAGGTTAGATGCCGTACACTATGAAACACATAGTTAACACGGATTAAGTAGCGAGCATAGAGCAATAAATAAACACAGAAGGTCAACTTCGCACAACAAACGAAAACGCACGCTACTAATTTGTGATAGATTGAAAACTATTATATACATTAAAATTCTTGCTATAGTATCCTTAAGTCCAAGGTGCTTCTAAATTGCTGTAAGCTCCGTTAAATTCGGTAAGCGGTATTCACATGCGAACCGAATCAAATCGATTGACCTCATCTATTGACCTTGTCCAGCGTTACAAAATGAATTCACACGAAAGTGATATTTCAACACCAAATTCATCTCAATATTAGCACAGATTAAATAGTAGTACTACATATAGAAGTAGCACTCCTTTGATCTTCAAGTAAGCTGTCGTTTTGATAGTCTATAGAATCAAGTGGGTATCACCTTTTGTTTTGAAGCGCCAACTTGAAGGTAAGGGGTATCATTTTTTAGAAAAGAAGTATATGTGTTATTCTAGACCATAACATTCGTAATAATAATATAATCTATCTATCTTTGTGCTAAATTTCATCTAGATCCGTTCAGCTATTTTTCTGTAAAAGAGTAACAAACGTGGTGGTCCAGAGTATCTATCTGTGTCAGAATAGCATCCGAATAGCGAATAGAATAATCTCTATAATCACTACATAGTATAAAACAAAGTCGCCTTTTCTGTCCCTATATCCCTATGTGCGCTTAAATCTTTAAAACTACGCAACGGATTTTGATGCGGTTTTTTCCAATAGATAGAGTGATTCAAGAGGAAAGTTTATATGTATAATACATGTATCATATACTAAGGCAACATTGCTAATTTTAGAGGTTTCTAACGTGATGTCGTAAATTAACCTACATATTTTTTTGGGCTTATTTAGCAATTTAGCAAAAACGCTGCCTAAACCCTACGAGTTAGATCAAATTAATGTACTACAGTATTGTACACCATAAAAAGGTCTACAAAAAAGTCCGCGATGGTATATATTTATCTTTTAGGGATAACCCACATTAACCATTTTTATTGTTTACTTTTTACGTGAAAAAATGGCTTATTTACGAAGCTATTTTAAGCAATACGGCATTAATTCTTATCGAATTAAGTACCTTAAATACAGTGTGCAATTAATATAGATCAATATGGTTCCTTACAGCATGTAAATTAAACAAATATTTTCGGAGATATTACAAATTTAAAATTTGCGTTTGCGGCGGGCGGTATCGGTCGGACGGGGCAGTGCGGGGAGGCATGTATTTAATTTAGTATCAGCATTGCACCCTTTTTTTTTTTTTTTTTTTTTTATCGTGCGGAAATCCCCATGGATACCATCCCCGTCGGCCATCGGGGGTGGTTATGTCGGGATCGAACCGACTAAAACCGCACGCCGTCTCGGGCCTTAGTAACCGGGGTGTAAGGTTACCCAAAGGGCATATCCCTCGCACCCCAGCTGACCCCGGGCCATCTACGGTTTTAAGATGGCCCCCTCGACCCCCCGAAAGGGGGGCTGGGGCGAGCATCGCGCCACTTCGCCGACGGTGGGGTGTAGGGTGACAGGAGGCCGTCCTGTCACCCAACCGTCGGCGCGCAGACAATCAGCTCGCCCCCCGCTCGCTCCCCACTGTGCCATCTGCTAGTCAGAGGGACACGTGGAGAGCCTCGGAGCAGCCCTCTAGAGGGCCACTCCCACCCCGGCCGGATTGGCCGCAGGCAGCAGCGTCTCCCGTGGCGAGTGGGAGGCGCTGCTTGCCTCCGTTGCCCAGGTGCACCACGTGGAGGTTCCGGCCCGCACCCATCAGCATTGCACCCGTGCGAAGCCGGGGCGGGTCGCTAGTATTTTATAAATGTCAAAATCAATTAAAATACGATTAAAAGTAAGTGTGACATTGAAATCAGGATGTTAAGAGATCACTGAGATCTGATTGAATCTGATTAATTTTATTAGGTATAAGAATTATCAATCTTAGGATGAGATATATTATAATAATATATGTGAAGGTCTGACCTATAACGGAGTTAACTATTTCATTTATGAATATATTTTACATAGAAACTTCTAGACCAAGGCAGTTCTACTCATATTGCAAGCTATGTTTACTTTATGTCTAGATGACGTCTCTGCCTACCCCCTCTATTGGTATTTCAGTTATGTCATCAGCAGGGTCAAACCGTGAATGAAAGTCGCAAAAATAAACAGTTTAAGCGTTATTTGCGGTAGCCATAGTCTGTGCTATTAAGACGGAGCTGTTAACCGCGGTTACATCAGCTGGCATGTAAAACTAAGTGGACATTGCAGTAACCGAGATTACGCACAATCCGCGAGCCACGCCGAATATCATGGACGTGTAAAACTCACGGACAAAATGCTCTGAAGTAGAGTTAGGCATTTTAAAGAAGGCGGGGCGGACCGGGCTGGTCAATTTCATGGCGAACGATAGGGCAAAGGGTGCTATGCCTGCGGTGTCTTTTTGCCACCATCGGGCCGGGCCGCATCTAACTATATGTGAGTGATAAACATATACCATGATCGCGTTTTTAGTGTCCTTAGTGTATGTGTAAGTGAATTTTAGGTTGCAACTGTTAATATTTGATTGAAATGCGATTCCCTGGATATTTTTATATCGATCACGTCAATATGACTTCACCTCGCCTGATGGTAAACTAAAGGTAAAGTCTCAGGAAGGAGGTCCCCATTGCATACACTGACAGTGACTGTTGGCCCTCAACTTGACGGCCTCATGGAAGAAGAGGTGATTGTCGTCGCAGCACTGCGTGACAAAGCGCAGTATATTGGTTTAGTCTAACGCCAATACCCACTGGTCCCACAAGTGCTGCGACAACCATCACCTCAAGCCCTGCTACGCACCTGCTGAACCCTGAGCGCAATCCAACGATTGGATTACTATGGAGGGTTTTTCGCAAGGTGCACGGTGGTTGCTGTCACTACTGTTTTTGCACTATTTCACTTCACAAGTTATGCTGTTTTTTTGGCTACTTAAACTGACTGAATCGAATCACGTTTTCCGCGTAATGGCTGATTAGTGTGTGAGAGTGTGTGTGCCGACTTCTACGGATGAAGTAGAGGGCCAACTTTACAGTCGTCAGTTGTATTCTTCAACTCGTTCCGTCCATAAGTTTTATTCGTACATGGAGAATACTTGCAAAATAACTTAGGGACTAATTAAGAAGGGACCTTATTAAACAAAATCTCACTTGAACAGTTTCAGATTTTTATTAGCTGTGTTAGCTTAGTGGTTAAGAAGTCGACCCAACGACCCACAGGTCCCGTACTCAAATCCTGGCCATGACACTACCGACGTGAACCCACTTCAGACAATTTAAGCTTAGTTAGGGAAGTTAGCGAGAATAATAGGAAGTTTTGTTTTTTTAAAAAAGTGTCATCTTGGTTATCTTAACGCAAAAATTTGTAAAGTAAAGTAAAGTAAATAAAGTTTGGATGTTTGTTAGTCTTTCACCCAAAAACTACAGTACTGAAGGGATCTTAGTGAAATTTGGTGCAGGGATAGATTACCTATTGGTATTGTGTACGGCATCTAACTTCGCAAGGTTTTGAAGTAGTGGGGCCCACACTACTTCAAAATCTTGCCAAGTTAGATGCCGTGCACTATAATCTGGATAAAACGGGCTTCTTTTTATCCCTGGAATAGTTTCCCAGAAAAATGTTCCCGTTTGAACAGAATTCCATGCGTGCGAAGACAGCAATTATATTACTGGAAATAGAGTGGGACATGGTTCTTGAATACGAAATCATTGGCTAGGTATAATTTTAATAAGCGGAAAATTATAGACTAAGTGTCTACTCGACGGAGACATTGCCGTTATATATACGTTCTTCTATAAATATGTATTACATAATCTGCCATAGCCTATAATAATAATATAATAAGCCTATCATGAATAAAAAAAAAAAAAAAAAGCTAGTATAATATCTGAAATTACAATAGGTAGGTACATTTCGGAATCTATGAAGGGGCTATGCTTGTGATTTGAAGAATGACATAACATAACATAACATAAACTCATGCCTATATCCCAGAAGGGGTAGGCAGAGGTGCTAGCACCCACATTTCGCCAGTTTATGTTTAGGTCCCAATGTAATAGGTGGCGAGCCTATTGCCATTGACCGAGCACTAATGAACCTGCGATAAATACACACATAACTTCGAAAACCATCGAAAAGTCATTAGTGTGTGCTCTGGTAACCTGGGATTGAAGAATGACATTTGTACCTAATGAAGTCATGCGATATAGCTTGCAAAATAAACAATTTTTTTTTTGCGGAAGTTGGAGTCGGTTTGCATCCGAACTACGAAACGGTCGAATTTCAATTAATTGGATAGAAGAATTTTCGAATTGAAGATATTTATATGTTTGTTACTCAATCACACTGTAACTCTGGCTAAAATTCAGTTCAGAAATAATAAAACACATGCTACTTTTGTCTGTTAGAAAAGGTTCCCATGGGAAGCAGGAATGGGAAAAGAATTTCAGACTTAAGAAGCTGCAGGCAATAGCATTAAATATTTTGTAGTTAATAATCATTCAAGTCAAACTGAAACAAAAATTCTACCCTACCATAACTGCTGAAAAGTCGGGATAAGTGTAAATAAAAATGAATAAATGAATATTCTATGACATACTACACAGCGCTTCCTAGACATACTTTAACTAGCTTGTGTTATGGGTTCTAGAATACGGATAAACATATTTAAATACTTATTTTATTTTATACATACATTATCATACATAAAACCCCCAGACAAATGCAAATAGACATTTTCTACAAATATTTTTCACTAGAATCGAATCCGCGCCCCCTTTAGTAGCAGTCGAATTACCGCTACACTACAACAGGGGCCGACAAGATAATAAAAATAACACCAAATATTACCTATATATACATACTCGTACAGTCAAGCTGTCTGGTACGTTTGTAAAAATGAACACTTAACTGTTATAACTCGTTTAGAAATTCGTTCAACTAGTTCCATCTTAACTGGACTACCTACTGCCCTCTCGCCAGTTGCCAAGAAACTTGAGTATTTTTTCTCAGAATATTATCTTCTATATTATAAAATTGTAAAGTAGCTGTACCTGTACATAAGATATATTAAAAAAAACCTTGGGTTATGTTATACGAACGATTCTGAACATAAAAATATTTTTTTTTTAATTTTGTCTGTTTTTTTTTTTTATACTACGTACTATGCGATTCAAGTAAGAAGATAATCGCGTTGACACCAACTTCATTCCGTACTCGTCAAAATTGTACAGCTAGCAACAAAATTTTCACGGCGCGTCGGATAGGTTCATACCTGTAATGGTAACAACGACTTAATTTTTATTTTCTTTTCTTAAATACGTAACATATTTTCTTAGTAATCGTTTATAATAATAGTTCATAATTGATTGGTGTCATAGTGTGCCGCTAGCTACGCTTCCAAAGCTATTGATATATATTTCCGATTTTTCTCCATTTTGTTGCGTCCTTGTTGACTTTTGTTGTTACATTGTGTTTGTTATAGACTTTTGTTATTGTTTTGATAAGTTTATTTTGTTAGGTACAGTTAAATTTGCTTAAAATGAGTAGGGAAGGCACAGTGGTACATTTACGAGCACGTGAAATTGTTCGTGCGGCTCCGATAACAGTGCAAACGATGAAATAAGCAGCATCGAAGTGTTACCGCCCGATTAAAAATAAATATATATAAAAAAGAACCGATAGTTTATTTCGTAATTATCATTGTATGTACTTATCTCAGATGGAATAGTGATGTAAAAAAATGTATTTGCTGACCTTACTTTATGCAATGAAGTAAGCAACGGGAATCAAAATGTCATTCTGACAGTTATCAACTTACGTGAATCGCATAGTAGTTGGCAGACAAGCAAGACCCCACCTAATGGAAAGCGGTCACTGTGGCCTATGGACGTGTGCAATGCAATACCAGGGGCATCACGCTTTGTGCGATTTGCTGGATCATTTTTCCACTTTCTTTTATCTATACTAATATAAAGAGGTAAAGTTTGTGAGTTTGTTAAATTGTAAGGGGTAATATCGGGATCTACTGAACTGATTTTAAAAATTCTTTCACCAATAGAAAGCCACGTCATTCGTGAGTGTCATAGGCTATATATTTTATTGGAAAACTGGAATTTACACCCGGGCGAAGCCGGGTCCCGGGTCGCTAGTAAAAGATAAAACAGCTATTTAGCGTATCATGTATCTACCGCTCATAGCTGTAACAGATCAATTCAGGAACTGCAGCAATTTTTTTAAGTTAAAGGTAAAGTCTCAGGACCGGGGGCCACCACTACATACATCGATAGTGCTGCATTTTGTGGCCCTCAGCTGCTTCATCAAACGCTTTTTCACGCCACGCTTAAAGGACCCGGGACTGTAGGAGGAATGAAGCACATGCGCTGGTAAAGAGTTCCAAGTCTTTATGGTGCTTGCTACGAAAGTGTGATGGTTAGGCCCTTGTGTTTATTTTTAAGGCCAATTCTCGTTCAGAGCCTACACCTTGCCATATTGTAACTAACCTTAACATTTTCCTTTTATTGAAATCACCCACATGGCATATTTTATTATTGAATAATTCATACTAATGCAAATGTTATGAGGTTATGAATTACAAAATCATAAATCAAAAATGTTATGGAATTTAGAAAGGCCTTTGATTAATTAATTCATTGGCAAAAGATGAATGAAAAAAAAATTAACTCATAGTAGCTACTTGATTTACTAAGAAAACAGTTAGGTATGTTACTTTAAGTTCTATAGACACCCATTGAACGTTTTGGTAATGATCCCGTTAAAACTTCTCGTTACTATCTCTGTCGCTTAGGGCTAATAAGTATATTGATAGAGGTTAGCCGATAGGCTCTATCTCACCTAATGGTAAATAATGATGGGGTCGACGATGGAGCACGCTTGTTTAAAAGATTGAAGACTCCCAGGTTATAGCTTTTACTGAAAATAAAATTACTTTGGTACTTATCTACTACATTTTTCAATTCAAGCCAGTAGTTTCTGGGATGAGCACGTTCTATCAAACAAAACCTTCAACCTTATACCTAATAATAAGCATGGAGTCTTTATGCACATACAAATTAGTTCTGACACACTTTAATTGAATTATAAGTACTCGTGTGTTTGTATAAAAATAATTGTATCCTAATTTGATTAAATTTTAAATTATTACTAACTGTTATTGTAAATAATTTAATCATAAAAAACAGTAAAAAAATATTTAACGGTAAAATATAAATTATACATAACAATAATATTTAAGTAATTAATGTACTCATATTAATGTAGGTAGGTACTTAAGTTATTAATTAAACTAAAAAACGCGTTTTTAAGTAAAAATTATTTATATTTTTTTTTAAGTGCCTGTTTTTAAATTGTATACTAGGTAATCATTATTTTATTATTATCGGACGTTTACGCGAATAGCATAAGTTGTTTTTTTTTACCTAAAAAAAATAATAATAGCACCAAACAATTATTCATGATAGAATTTGTTAAAATAGTTTTATTTCAATGTATGTGTGGTACTTGTGCAATTACCATAATTGCCACTTAAATTCAAGGAACCCGCTTAACTTCACATACAAAACTTAAAATTAGATAAGTGTTGTTTATCCACAATCGAAACTCAATTCATTTATTTCCATTCAAGTAAGTACCTACTTATCTACTATTTCTGAACACTTAAAATGGTTAGGTACTTAGTTAAATGCAAATAGCCCGCGTAGAAGTAGATTTTTAAACTTTTAATTTTATTTTGCCAATGCCAGTAAAAGTTCCGTCCAAATCGGCTTAACCATTCCAGAGATGACCTCTTTATTACAGACGATAGACAAATTAAAAATACTTTTTAGTTTTAACTATCGTACACACACTCATATGCATTGATTTAAAACCTGTTTTTAATTAATATTACAAACCGACATTTAAATTTTATTCTAATCCACTCTCCTATCCTAATTCCTACTACCTAATCCCTATTAATGCATAAGTTTGTGAAGATGTCTGAATGTTTGTAACTCAACAACGATCAAACAGCTGACCGAATCTGGCTGAAATTTGGTATAGAGATAGACCATAGTCTGGAATAACACAATACTATAATCTCTGGAATAGGTTCACATGGGAGAAGGCAATGGAAACAGAATTTCACATGAGCGAAACTGCAGTTAACAGCTATTTTATTTAAATAGAAGCCTAGTCTTACCATAACCAACATACCTTGCGACAACTATAGAAAGAGATTGGTATGTATATACCTACTGTGATCCAGCTATACGACCTTGTGAGGCGAACAGGTTTCCACTAGCCACAACCGGTCCGTACCGGTTGGGGAAACTAGGGAACCGTGGACATCATTAGTTGTACGAGAAAGTTTCCGAGGTATGCACATTGCACATGTTGGTATTTTGATGTATTTTACACAGGGAACAAGATAATTTACGTAAGTAGGTACCTAGGTACCTAACATATTGAAATAATAGGTATACCTAATACTCCTATATTACTTCCTGATATAGATACACGGCTCCCCTTGTTTTGGTCATAGGTATTCAATCTAACATAATTATTATGGCAGATTCGAAGTTTAACCAAGACCTTTTTCATAAAACGATCGAAGTCAGAATCGATCGTTTAATTTAATAATAAAATCTAATTATTATTATTTATTTAATTCAGAAAATCATGTTGGTAACAATTAATTTAACATAACCCAACCCAAGACATAGCTAATTTATGATAAGAACTATAGACAGATAAATATTCCTTCAGTTTCCTTTAGAGTTTGTTCATCTTATTATGATAAAACTTTTCCAACTGTTTTGTAACCTGATTATGATTTTGCACCTATTTATAATGGGTCAGATCCAATCAGCAACTCCGTTTGAAACCGAATAGGCTCACACAAATATACATTGTGATATTCTATTTTAGCCCAAACTTCGTTTACTTGTTTAATAAAAAGGAATGATAAATTAATAATAAACACAACCTTGTACGAGGCTGCGTTAAAACGAAAGGTCAAGTTGGGTCTTGTAATTTACTTAATTAATCAAAATAAAATATATTTTCGGTTATTTCGTGTTTACAGAAAAAGATACACTTTCGACGTGTTTACAGAAATATAGTTGTTGCCCGCGGCCCCGCTTGCGTGGAATTATAATCCCGGACCCGCAACGCATAGGAACCTATTGCAGAGACAAAAGTACTCTATGAGTTGATATAAAACTATTTTTAACCGATTCTATCGCTAGAGTTACTTCTGATTATACAGTCTATGCTGTTATTTCAGACTGTTGTCTATGCCTGTACCAAATTTCAATCAGATCCGTTCAGCCGTTTGGAGCATGATTGAGTAACAAACTTCTTCACAAACTTTCACATTTAGTTTACGAGTATTCGTACGGGCTGTATTCTATGCGGCAAATATAGGAAACAAATCATTATTAGGAATCATCATGCTTAGTTTTTGCTACCTGTCTTTCATAACAGCTGACACTTACCTGACGGTTGGGCCTCGATCCTGCTAAACCAAAACCACTGTCATGCCACTAACACTGCAAGAAAATTCAATTTAATTTTTGACTTTAAAACAATGCAGTTAAAGTTTAACGTTAAATGGATTTTTGTAGAGTGAATGAGAAAAGAGTGTAGGTACCTAATAAAACTCTTTTCATTTAATATTTGCCTATAAGTCTATAGAAATAAGGTCTAAAATTTGATGCCATTTTTTGCAGTCTCTGTGGTATGACAGTGCTTTAGTAGAATCGAGGGCCAGGTTAACAGTTTTGAACCTGAGACTATACGGCACGTGCTACGTGTCTTGTAGTCCGCTCATGAGTAGTCATGGATCTTATTACAATATGTGGCAAGGACAACGAACGCAATATAATATTGCCAAACAGTTTTTTGTTACTGACACTTTATTTGTAATATAAAACGATTTCTTAATGTTTTCATGGTAATTAATATCACAACATAATATAACTTTTATTATAAGTACCTATGGGGTGTTTGGGACCCTACCACCACACTATGACTTAAGTCTAAGTCAATTCCACCTGTAAGTCGGTATGCCTAGTTTGTTGACGAGGCTTTGGTCAGGGTTTCCTATCGAGGTTAATGGATCAGACGGCAGTCACTCTCGCAAAAACCTTTTTTTATATCACTTAGGCGGCAGACAAGCACACGGCCCACCTGATGGGAAGCGGTCACCGTGGCCTACGGACGCGTGCAACACACTCGCGCTGCCGACACCGCAAAAACCTAATGCCCTTCTTGCAGCCTCAGATGTAACCAGGAATAACGGCAAAATGTTGATTCTTTTTAAGTAAGTAGTAATGGAGCCTGATTATAATAAATCAATGGATTAATAACAAACTATCAGTAGGATATAAACGTCCCTAGTAGCATAGAAAGTCTATATGTCTAGAATTGAACCTAAACAAAATAAGAATTTTTTATATCAGGATGGGCTTACGTTTGACCACTATCTCAACTGATGGTAAGTGAAGATGTGGTCTACGACGAATCACGCTTGCCTAGAAGGAACCTATTCACTTGTGAGTCTTGTGACTTGAATATTCCCAGGTGATAGCTTTCCGGCAATACAGACTCGGTTAAACTCGGATCGGTTGAACTCGGATAAAGTGTGTATAAATACACACTTCGGTAAAATTTTACCGATTTCCTAATACTAACTAACACTCATGAAAATCTAGAGCTACATTACCAGTCAGTGCAGAGTTAGTCAATCAGGCATTCAGGTCTTACCTGTAAAAAAATATGCAAATTAGAATCTTTCACTCTTTTCCAACAATAAACAAAAATAAATGAGAAAAGGACATTTTGCGAAAGAGACATTCTGCGAAAGAGACCTTTTGCGACCAGTGGACATTTTGAGAAAAGGCCATTCTGCGTCTGAGCCAATAAATGGTGTCCGGGTACAATGTTTGCAAAGACTATTACAGTCAACCGAGCAAACTCGTCTTTACTTCGCTTTCGTTCAAATGAGATTTTTAAAATCAATTCATCGGAATTTACATTTAATATAATACATAAATAGTCCTGATCCATAATGTACCTTTCAAATAATAAAAGATTTTTCCCATAAGTGCAGTAGTTTCGAAGATTAGGTAGGTATATCTCTAATACCTGTATAACACTTTGTCAATATCATCATATGAGACTCTTTTAAGTTAGGTAGGTGCAAACAATTCTGTCTGTACCTACTGAACATACGTAATAAGGTAATAAATAAAATATCACACTATCGATCTACATAGCTGATTTAAATATGTCCATGATAATAGAATAGAAATGTTTGTAGACAATAGCGACGGCCTTCCCACACTTTCAAGTTGACGTTTGCCACGCATGCGCGATGAACCACCTTCGTGTACATTTGTATGACGACATACCAACACTCTGCGTCTGCGCATATCAACGAAATATTGCAAAAGTGGCCCTTGACTTAAGGACAAATGAAAAGTTCTATTGTGTTGTGGACATTATTGTTGATAGATCATGTCTGACTTTTACTTTCACTTGAAAAATAAATAACTCTGACAAAAAAACCGAATTCAACGTACCAAATGGAAATAGGACCAGACTGGAAGCACCAGCTATAAAAAAAAAGAATCACCAAAATCGGTTCATCCAGTCGAAAGTTCTGAGGTAACATACATAAAAACATACAGTCGAATTGAGAATCTCCTCCTTTATTGATGTCGGTTAAAAAAAACAATCCTACTTCCTACTATCCCAGTAATATTACAAATGTGAAGATTTGTGAAGGTTTGTTACTCAATCAAGCTCTAACGACTGCACGGATCTAGTTCAAATTTGGTACAGGGATAGATTAAATTATCGTTTGAAATAACACATAGGCTATTTATACCTCGAATAGTTCCCCATGGAAAGTGGGAACATAGCCTGGTAAAGCTAGTAAAAACAGAATGTTATGTATGTAAAATCAGTTTGACCAACGCTTTTGGAGATTATTCATAATGACCAGTGTCTATCACAAGTTGCCCGTAATACACGTAGAGTATAATGCACAATCTGATGCAATCTCGCCTGTTTATCTATCTATCTTTAAAACACGTATGCTTATGCATTAAGTTTTTCTAAAAGTTAAGATATTTTAATCTATTCCTGCTACTTTGATAACCTTCATACATTTATTTAATTAAAAGACTTAGTACTTATTAATAATCTTAATAATGTGTGCTTGTCTGCCATGTAAGTGTACGTACGTGTGTATAATATGTATGTATTTACAAAAAATGTATGTATATCCGCATTCTAGAGCCCATAACACAAGCTAGTTAAGCTTTGCTCACTTTAGGTTTAGCTAGCATTGTGTGGAATGTCGTAGAATATTAATTTGTTTAAGTATTTATTTAATGGGTAAATACATGATTAGTTAGTCTCTGTGGCGTAGCGGTAGTGAACGCGGCCGCTGCGCAGGAGGCACGGGTTCGATCCCCGCTCAGTGCAAATATTTGTATGCATGAATATGGATATTTGCATTGGTCTGGTCGTACCTCGGAGAGCACGTTGAGCCGTCGCTCCCAGTTGCCAAACAAACATCTATGGCAGTCGTTACGGGTAGTTAGAGTCCTAAGAAGTTCAACAACAACGGTTTAGCTGCAATGCTTCGATATCGCCTAATGTCACCATTCCGTTGTGAAGGTCAGATGGCAGTCGCTTTACGGAAAATATCGAGGTCTAGCCAAATCTGCAGTTAAGACTGGTTAAGCGGACCCGAGACTCCGAGCTAAAAGCTTGGATACGACTGGGATTAACGCTAGGTTGAAAGACACGATCAGTTATTTCGCAGTATAAATAATACCGATAGTACCTACACAAACTTATATTTGTCAAACTTGTTGGTTTTATCGGTAACTTTTGTTTGTTTAAGGAAATATTTCTCACGGGCTTATCAATAAACTCTATAGCCCAAATACTATGGTGTACATATCGGTAATCTATATAGGTTATAATGTTGATAAAACTAATATGCATGAAAAAGCATCTGATGAGGCCGTCAAGCTGAGGGCCGTCATTGTGGCATTATCAGTGTATGTAATGGTGACCCCTATTCCTGAGTCTTTACCTTCAGCTTGCCAGCAGACGAGGTGAAGTAATATTGTAGACTTGTAGTGAACGATATAAAAAAATACGTTCATTATGCGTACTGTTAAGAAGAAATATTCTGCCTGAGTCTGTATGTCATTATGTAAACAAAAAAGGTAAGTATAAGGTACCTATAACCGATCTTTGACTACCTAATTGAGGTCATATTGATACAATATTGTTATGTGTTTGTGTTGCTGAGATACTATGGTTAGAGTATTTACACACTAGCTGCCGAGCTAGTGCCTGCGGCTCTGCCTGTGTTAAATTCTGATTCCATTCCCACGACCTATAAGAACCTGTTCCCGGGACGAAAAGTTTGTGAAGATTTTTGAATGTTTGAATGTTTTTTACTCAATTTACGCTCTAACGGCTCATCGAATCTTGCTAAAATTTGGTACAATGATAGATAATAACCTGGAATAGCACGTAGGCTTTTTATCCCTGAAGTAGATTCCCATTGATTGTGGGAACGGGAAAAAAGCTACTATACTATAGTACTGTGACACCTTGCAACTAACCGCTCACTTAACTAAGATTATTTCATTCCAACTTCCTTATTCACAAAAACATTGTACTTGAAAATAATTTGACCTCACGTCTCGAAAACGAGAGCTAATCACACATGGCACTCACCGACGCATTAGTTCAATCGACTCAATTATATATCGATAAAACAACTTGATGTGTCACGAATCGATTGTGCACTTTATAAACAATGAAACGAAATATCGATATATCGACCTTGCAATGTAGTTAGTTAGTTGAGTTTTTATTCAACTAAACACGATTTGGTAATGCACGCTGTATAATAGCAAGTATTTTGGGACTACATACTATTAGTAACAGGCATGTATATCTAAATAATAAAAAATATAAGTACCTATATAGTAAGGGGTCTCATAAGATCTCGAACGAAGCTCCGAGGCAGCTTTTCGTCAGTCAAACGGCAGTCACTTCCGTAAAGTCCAAAATAAATCAAATCCAGAAAAAGACCATTAGAATGGACCCTAAGTTTCCTATTATAATAAATCTGTAGAAGTGATAATTCTGTAGGTACATTGAAAATATCAAAAAATAAATGGCAGGGGGTGTTACTAGATCGACACCGAACCCAAAAATGTGATTAAAGAAATTTTTGAGTGATAACTCTGTAGGTACATTGAAAATATCAAAAAATAAATGGCAAGGGGTGTTACTAGATCCACACCGAACCCAAAAATGTGATTAAAGAAATTTTTGAGTGATAACTCTGTAGGTACATTGAAAATATCAAAAAATAAATGGCAGGGGGTGTTACTAGACCGACACCGAACCCAAAAATGTGATTAAAGAAATTTTTGTCTGTCTTCACGCAATACCAAAATAAAACTCAGCATAGACTCAGGCAGCCGTATTCTGATTTTGACGTCGACTAAGTTATGCTCCAAATAAACACCGCTATAAACGCAATCTCAACCTGAACTAGATCAAAAACATGTACATCATGTTGTCAAACGATCATAAAAAGTTAGCTTACTCACCCACGGTGTGAAAGAACAACGGGACTAGACATTACATGTTCTAACGGGGTACAGCATTTTCTATTCAAGTAGGTATACTATAGATATAGGTACTTAATGTAATCAATCATTTAAATGTGTAACAAATGATTTGTCTGGCATTGTTTACAGCACACAGAATGATTAAGTATAGAATGTTACAATTATAGATAGAGAATCTATCTTAATATATATAAATCTCGTGTCACAATGTTTGTCCTCAATGGACTCCTAAACCACTTAACCGATTATAATAAAATTCGCACACCATGTGCAGTTCGATCCAACTTGAGAGATAGGATAGTTTTTGAAACGGATTTCGACATCCACGCGGGCGGAGCCGCGGGCAACAGCTAGTAGTTAATATTATAAAGTTACAGAGTTTGATTGGTTGAACGCGCTTATCTCAGGAACCACAAGTTAGAATTGAAATATTATTTTTGTGTTGGATAGCCTATTTATAGAGAAAGGTTATATAGGTTATATATTATTACGCCATTACACAGAGGAGCGGCACTTCTATTTCTACTAATCGGGCAATTTTTCATACAATTTCATACAACCTTGATTCAGGTTTTGATTTATGGTCCTGGGGCACCTAGATGCGGTAGAGAGCGTCCATAATACGCCATCGAATAACTATATACGTAAGTAATTGAGATCCGAGACAGTGTTCGCAGTGTGCGATTTTAGTCGGCCTGAGCCTGACATAACCACCTCAGGTTTGTTTAATCACAAAGGTCTTGGTTTTATTTTCTGGTGGAAATCCCCAGAGATACTACCCCCGTTGGCAGCGGGGGGGCATGTCGGAATCGAACCGATTAAACACTAGGCCCTATAAGATACGAGACCGGTGCGGAGCGCCATCTCGTGTGTCTTCTAGCGCCGGGATGTAAGGTGGCCTAACCAAAAAGCATTCCTCTCGCACCCCGGTGTCTCGATGAACTCCCAACCATCTTCTTTCTAATGTTACGAATGTCGTAATTACTACAGATGTTAAGCAACAGTCAACAGTCTTCAACAATTAAAAGACCGCAAAAGTAATTTATGATCTCACGTCGGAGTGAGAAAAAAAAACGTTTTGTTTTAATTAGTGAGAAATAAATTTCTTCGCTAGCGTGCCGGAATGCTTGGCGTTTCATTCTTGATACTGCAGATTTAGTCGGCGGCTGCTACGCTGAATGGTTTTGATCATTGATAGCGAGATATTATGAGATTGTTAATTAGTTGTGTCTGGACATTGGAGATATTTTAAAAAAATACTTGGGTCATGTTAAATGTACGATACTGAACATAAAAATATTTGTATAAAATTCATGTCTGTTTGTCTGTTTATTCACAATGCGATGGACGCAAACTACTCAAATTATTACGATGTGGTTTTTTACTGTTACGAGGAACTCGGCTGGCATTAAAATCTTCCGTATTTTTATTGCAACGGATTATGCAGAACCGGAGATATGACCGAAAGAGCCGCGGGTATTAGCTAGTAGCAAATGAATGCTATGACGTTATGATAAATAATAAGTATCCCACGTAATTTTGCTTTAAGGTTAAAAAACAAAATCTTCAAAAAGGGCATTAGGTGGTTTTTAAAGGGTCAACACTACGACCGTTTCTCATCAGGTGGACCGTGTGCTTGTCTGCCACCTAAATGGTATACAAAATTCAAAACTTCAATACACTGTAATAGTACAACACTATTCAACATAGTTCGGGTATGCTTGCAAAATGTACAAAAATTCGCACATAAATTTTGCAAAAGTAAAAGTATACTGTGTACCCATGAAGCTATAGATAAACATGGAGGCCTCACTTCCAATACCTACTTGATGCTCAGTCTGTGTTTACTATCTTGCTCTCTGTGGGCCGACTTCTCTTTCTAAGTATGATAACCTTCTAAGCAAGAAATCACCATTTAAACAAGTTTAAACACTTACGCGTGGAATTTTATATCACATCCTTGACGCCACGTACTACCGCAACCACGCACTATACAATTTTGCACCATTTTTTGAGTTTATACTTATAATTAACTTTAAATATGTTAAAAACCAAAACAATAATAAACAACCGCCATATTGTTTATTGATAGTTGACATGTAGTACTAATGTTGCCACATTACGTACTGAATCCATAGACAATGGGAATTTAATTCACTGATTTCCTGATTCAACAACCCAATCATGCATATTATACCTGCGGCACGATATAATGGCCGGTTTGACGTTTGTCCGCTCATGAAGTTTCGTATTAATTATTGTGACATTTTGAAAGAGCAAATTGCTGTTCTTTATTGTCAATAGTGACGTACAGTAAGTCATAAAATTTTATCGAATGTAGGTATAATTTTAGGACACAATATTTATTTATTACATTGATTTCTGAATTATATAATGTATATTAGTGTCCCACGATCATTTATTTTTTATTTTTATAACATTATAATTACCTATTGGTGTACTTATTTCACACAACTCGGTATTTGTTTTTCGAAATTCAATTTTTTTAAATAAAATCTATATAATCGACACTAGGACCACTGGCAAGCCCAATAATACCTCCGGTAAACTTACGTCAAAACAAAGCATTTTCGACTTGACGTTGCTTCGGAAAGTACAAACTAGGAGTGCAGTGCGATTGCGATATAGTTTAGACCTCCTCGCCTGATGGTAAGCTAAATGGTAAATCTCGCCTGATGGTAAAGTCTCAGGAAGGGGTCCCCATTACATACACTAACAGTGATAATTTATAATGGTAGCCCTCAACTTACTCTGTTTACGCCTTTTGTTGTGGATTTCGTCGATATGGCCGAACATACGCAGAGCTGAGTTCTAAACAGTCAGGCACGTGTGTTCGTTATAGGTACGCCTTCGTAACATTACTGTTAGACGAATAGATAACTAAAGAAAAATCTGGCGAGACTGGCACAGAAGAAAATAAACTTCACACACACAGAAAAAAACGAGCAAAACCAGTCGAAGACATGTGTGTAGCTACTATTTACGGAAGGAGTATCCAACAAGAAAAAAGCTAGTGCAATCACTGAAGGAAGCTGGATTAAATACTCATTTTCATTCCTAATTCCAATATTCAGTTCGTTCAAATGTATTAAGTAGGTAAAAATTTATATTTTTTTACTAAAGTTTTTGAATCAGGTACCTAGGTAAGTACTGCTTGCAATAAAAACTTATTAGATTTGATTATATTTTTATCGAGAGTAAATTGACATTTCCATCACTATTGTAATATGTCAAACCGGCCATCATATCGTGCTGCTACTGTAATGGCATATAATTTTTCAATTTCCACATTAATAATCGTAGTCGAACTATAGAGTTATTTATAAATCATTTTACTTGCATTTTTGGTTAGTATGGTCTATTTCTATAATTTACTAGGAGATACTAATAAGAAGATAGCAACATTGTACAAATACACGAAAGAGAAGTCGGCCCACAGAGAGTGAGATACAGACATGTAGGTATTGGGATCAAGCTGTTCTTCCCGGTTTGGCCTCCATGTTTATCTATAGCTTCATGTGTGTACCTACGAAAATAAAAAAAGAATAAATGCCAGATCTGTTTAATGCTATCACGGTATTGAACACGATAGATCGTTCAAGGAATGAAAAAAAAATGAATGTATGGAATTCATTTGTCCAATTATAGTCATTCCACTCCTTATTTTTGCGTTTGACAGCCGTTTTAGAATGTAACTGTTGCATTAATCCTACAAGTAAACTTGGAAATGCGTGACTAAGAAATTATATAAACTGGCGTATCATATGTATCTACCCTATTTATAACTCATTACCAAAATTAAAATGCTTGAATTGTTTTGGTTGATTTAAAATTTACGATTATTTGCTCACACAATGAAAACGGCTACACTCTACCATGTCTAGTGTTGGGATCGAATGAAATCGCTGCAAATTACGAATCTAAAATAATCGTTCAAACTTACTTACATTTACGTCAACACAAAAGTTGTTGTAACATGTAAGCTTTGTTTTTATAGCGTATTATGGATTCTTGTACGTGTTTTCAATGGCTAATCATCTCATCAAAATATTTAAGTTGTGTTATGTAGGGTAGGTAATAGTTTTCATTAATATTATACGTAGGTACGAAAAGCACTGAACCCACTCGTCTTCGACGGCCTTTTGAAACGCAGCCACAGCTTCTTCGGCATCCATAAAACGTTTATCTCGGTATTTTCTTCCTTTTTCGGAAATAAATAAAAATCGCAAGGTGTGAGGTCAGGGCTATTATACGGCGGGTGACCCAGTAATTCCGCAAATTGTTTTTACCATGACAAAACAATGGAGCCTAAACTCTATAGGCTTATCTTATTGGCGTAAACCCATGACAGATGAACGGTGTTTGATTTTTTTATTAGAAAGGTCTTGGTTAGACTCAAAATCTTACGCATATTTGATCACAATCGGCTCATTAGAACATGCGATATAGTAAAAAAACGCGCAAATCGACGTCCACGCGGGCGGAGCCGCGGGCAACAGCTAGTACAGAATATAAATGATTTTTGACTTTGATTTTGACTTTGACATTGTACACGAAAAAAGAATGTTTATTACAAAACATAAAATTTTGTAGGAAGATCCAATAATAGCCATTATTTAATATTATCATTATTATAAAAATAAAAATATTTTTAACAGATTTTATTGCGAATTATTTTATTCAATTATACGCCTGGCACGCAAAAGAAGTATAAAAATTTGAATATCGAGCAGAAATAAAATAAATTGAAGTTTGAAATCGATTGCAACTTCTTCAGAGACTAAGTCGATTATTGTTTGAAATCGGTCAGGTTACGCATTTGGACATAACTATTTGACAGAAAATTGAAATGTCAAACGCAAAATAAAGGAGTGGATTGACTATAATGTGTTTATTTTTTTTTTGTTAGGTAGGTAGGTACATTTTTTTCGTACAATGTATATTGACAGCACGCGTCACGAGTATGCCAATCATAAAATAGGAAATAATATTACCAGTATTAAATTAAAAAAGAAACTAATGATACAAGTAGGTTATCATTAAAAAAATCACACAAAAGAGCAGGAAAGTACGTTAAAAAAGGGTATTAGGAGGTTTTACAAAGGTGACAACGCGATTGTGACGCCCTTGGTGTTGCAAACGTCCATCGACCACGCTGACCGCTTCCCAGGCGGGCCGGAGATGCTCCGAGGCTGTCCATGTATCCCTCTGACTAGCAGAAGGCACAGTGAGGAGCGGGCGGGGGGTTGACTGGTTCTCTGCGCTGTCAGCGAAGCGGCGCGATGCTCGCCCCATCCCGTCCCGAGGTAGGCTGGGGTGCGAGGGATATGCCTACTTGGCAACCTTACACCCCGGTAATTAAGACCCGAGATGGCTTGCGGTTTTAGTCGGTTCGATTTCGACATAACCACCTCCGATAGCTGACGGGGGTGATATCCGTGAGGATTCCCGCACGATTAAAAAAGGGTGAAAAAGATTTTTTCTTTGTGTTCTGTAGCGGTGAACAACTAGATTTGCCATAATATATAGAATAATATATAGAACTAGCAGCCCGTCCCGGCTTCGCACGGGGTTTTAAAATGAAAAAAGTTGTTGTAGTGACATAACTACAATAGTTGGACATATGCTACCGCGGAGTTTTTTGTAGACATTATGATGTTCTTCAATATTGTTGTACAGTATTTTGTTCTATCGCTAATAGTTTCGGCAGCGCATTCGACGAAAGACATTTTAAGACTCATTTTTCTACACCTTCGGTTACATTGTTCAAATTTTACCAAGGATCCCTAATTTTTTTCAAAATGAAATGTAGCCTATGTCAAATTGGAAGAATGTAGCATTCTATTGGTGAAAAAATTTTTTAAATCGGCCCAGTACTTTTTGAGCCTATTCATTACAAACATACAAACATACAAAAATAGGTACAAATCTTTCCTCTTTATAATATTAGTATAGATATAGAAGAAGAAATTTCATTTTGCCTAAATACTCCAAAATTTCAATTATATACACAGTTTTAACTCTAGTTATTAATATTACAGTACCTTGGCTATTCTACCTGTAGCAAATATTTAATTACGCGCAATAATAATGTATACAAATCAACTATCATTACTATGTAATAAACGATCACAAACAGAGCTCAAATATGATCGGCACGCGGACTGCCTTGGGCTCGCTAAGAATACCCATTGCGAAGAGATTAAATATACAAGATAGTTATATGAATAACGGCATCTAATCAGCAACGGTAGTACAGTCAGCGGCAAAAGTAGATGATGATTGCACAGATTTCAAAGGAGATGTTTCAACTACTCAACTAACAAATGTATGGACCTTGGGCCCGATAATTTTATTGTACACTACTTAGAAAAATAGCTAGGTAATGTAGTTTTGATTTTTTACTATTCCATTCTTATAATATATTATTGCTTCGTATTATGGGCGGAATTTAAATAAATAAACACTTTCTTGCAACACAACAAACATGGTGGCCAATGGTGGCGGACTAAAACCACAGATTATACCTAAAACTATAAAAATGTACTCATATTTTATTAATTTATACCCTTGAATTTCGGAGGCGAATAAATATAATTGTATTTTTGCCAATAACCGGTATTATTTCTCCTTTTTTCTGTATTGTGTACAATTAGGGGGCCCAAAATGAAACATCTCCTTTAAATATTCGAATGAACAGTGTTCATTTATCAACAGCAAACTTTTATAAACAATGCTTCTCAAACCCGAGGGGGCCAACTCGAAGCCGAAGATGGCCTAGGTCAATCATGGTGCTGGTGTAATGCCTGCCATTTAGGTCACCCAACACCCTGCAATCGGAGGCCCGTGACGGCGTTTATTCAACTCTGACGTAACTACTCCCGCAGGTTCAGAGGGGACGGATACCAATCCGTAGGGATTTTGACACGAAAAAAGGCCTTAAGTACCTATACATAATTATGTCATTCATTACACAATATTATTAGCGTACTAGCCTAAATCACGAGTTTTCTTCCTCCTACAGTACCGGGTCCTTAAAGCGGGGCGTGAAAAAGTATTTGATAAGGCCGTCAAGTTGGAAACTACCATTATGGCACTGCAGTATAGGCCCCCCTGAGACTTTACCTTTAGCTTACCATCAGGTGAGGTGAAGTCATATTAACGTGACCGGTTTAAAAAATGTCATCTGTATTAGACACTAGTTTTGAATTATATGCACATGTTATACAATCGGGCGTATTGATTTTCAACAAATAAAATATGATACTTACCATTTGCTGACGTAATGATTGCTAAGTGAGCTCCCACACTGACCAGCGTACATAGCGTACTTGACCGTAGAGACAAATGGTTCTTTATTGATGAAGTCATAAGTGATAATAAAATATCGAAGTGAGAGATTGATATTGATGATTTGGAATAAGGAGTATTTTTTAAGGAAATACCTTTCGATATGGATATTAAGACGTTGATAGCTTACCGATTAAGGAGTTGACCTAACGATCGATAAGACTTGGGTTCTAATTCTGGTCGTTAAACTACCGATGCGAACCCACTCATAATGTTATTAAGCTGGAGGGGTTGGTAGAAATAATTTCGCTAATAAAATTTGCGTTTCTATTTTTTAATCCTTTTTTTACATTATGTAGGACGGTTATATTAAAAGTAGCTCATCAACCCTCTCCCCGCCTTCCCGCTAACCATTTTTAACCGACTTCAAAAAAGGAGGTGGTTTTCAATTCGACTGTATTTTTTTATGTTACCTCAGAACTTTCGACTGGGTGAACCAATTTTGATGATTCCTTTTTTATTTGATAGCTAGCGTTTTCCGGTTGGTATGATTTTAATTTGGTTCGTTGCAGTCGGTTTTCTTCTTTGAAAACTTACTTTTTACATGAATTTTTGACGACATAAACGTAAATTATATTACAATCATAATAAATGTATTATGATTCGGTGTTTGACCAAACACGTTTGTTTGCACATCTACAATATCGCGTTTGGTATCAATAATATTGACCGGATAGACTGTCTCCGGTCTATAGTTACGAATACGATACGCTTACTATTTGTAAGAAATTTCGTGCTTGGCCTACTGATAAGTAATAACTTATTAGGAATGCCATGATCCAGTAAGTACGAACCTTGCTATTATTTAAATTAGTTACGTTATTTATATACAAGTGTTAGTCAGTGACTTGTAGATTACTTTTCAAATATTAATGTAAATTTCTAGAAGGCTTTGTGACTTGTATACATTAATTTTATAATTAATTATTAATATACATTTTTCAATAATAATTAAACAGTTAATTACATAATTATTAATTTATTAAGTAATTAAATATGAAAGTAGAAAGAAAAAGGAAGAAATAATAACTTTATTCGTATACACACTTTTGATATACATAAACAAAAAACCTTGACTAAGGTGAGATAGGTACTGTACTACAGCACATCCATCAGTTACCTTCAAGGCGTGCCGAATGGGACCTGGTTCAGCATGTATTGTGCCAGACCTACCTAGACCTGATTTCAAACCAAGCCCCTTGTAACCAACAAATAAAACACTTATTGTTTCTTAAAAAATGTCCATGCCTTTATAGATTCTCATCTTTTCATTTACTGGTAGACACCACTTTCAAATCACTTTTAATAGGAATCAAATTAATGATTTTAAAATCAATTTACGATTTGCCGTGTTAGACGTTACTTTTTTAATTACTTTAAAATTATTTATTCTTTATAAATGGAAATTTAGTTTTATTAAATGTAGGATATTAAGAGATGATGCCAGTAGCACACCTTTGCTATAAAAACAAAACGGTGAAATTTTTGATTCCCACTCTATCGTACAAAACTTATTAAGTCACAGTAAATGTCTAAGTTAAATCAGTATGAAAACTAGACCTAATTGTTGAAACAAGGACACACGCGCTCTATAATTGAAGCGTTAGGTTCGACAACATAATTTATGTCTTGCTATAGTTGCGAAATACACGTGCGGCGCAAGAGATTAAATGAAGTGACCACCGCAACCGCGACAACGCGATGAGATTCTATAAGGTTCATGGAGATTCGTGCGTCTGTGTGATTGTGTCTTATTTACTGCTTTCGCTATATTTACTGTGAGATGGTGCTGCCTCTTTCTAACACGATTTCGCCCTCTCAAACGAGGCACCTTTTTAAAAAAATGTAATTTCACATAAAAACAGTACACAACTTAGGTTATACATATAGCACATACAAACCACTAAGGTGCCTAAAATGGTTTGCCTCGTGCTACACAATCCGTCAGCACATAATATAATAAAGTAGGTACCTACAGTACTTAAATAATTCTGGCAATTGTATACATAAAAAAACATGAAGAAAATCCACCTTTCCTTCAAATATAAAAATTCCAAAAAGAAATGCTACCGGTACCTGTTACATCTCCACCTATATTTCTGTACAGCAACGAACAGTTTCGCAGTTTTGGACACGCAGCGGAGGTGTGCTACTGGCATTAATGCTTCATTCGAACAGAAGCGTAGATAAACATCGGAAATGCAATCTTTTTCCTATTTATTCAAATTTTACATGTTTATTATAACATTTTGGTGAAAGTGTGTTTCGATAGACTCCTTTCATTTATTTAATTGCATGTTGTTAATAAATGTGTCGTTAAAAAAAGTTTTTTAATGATTGCTTTTCTAGAAATAGGAGTCTGTGTTTCCGGAAACCTATAACCTGGAAATCTATAAGTCAAGAGTGAACAGGTTGCTTCTAAGCTAGCGTTCTCCATCTACGACCACATCATTATTAAGTGAGATAGTGGTCAAATGCAAGCCTTTCACCTACCATATTACCCACCAATAAAATCCATTCAACTATACTACATTCTCACATTTTATTTAATGAAATTAAGTCATTAAAAACGTAGTTTGGACTTTGGTGTTAATGAATCTCGATCCCAATCATTGCTGAAATTCGCTCTTAAACTGTACTCTATAGTTTTTTTGTACCACTTAGATACTTTAATAGTAAACTTAATAGAACCCATAACACAAGCTAGTTAAACTAAGCTTACTTTGGGTCTAGGGAGCGATGTGTAGAATGTCGTAGAATATTTATTTATTTAACTTTACCTACATTATTACAATAAAATTCAAAATACCAAATACCAAGTTACTGTGGTACCTTCAATAAACCAGAAACCAGTGATTACCCGTTTGCCTTATCTATAAATTTATTAGCTCTGTGTCTGAACAGGTGTCCGAGAGATATGATGTAATGAAATTCCTATGGAATAGAGCGATGTACGATCTGTGGTGTACCTGTTTGTACCGTAATGTAATATGTATAACGGACTTTTTATATTGTATAATTCACATTTAAATTGGAACGAATCCCACACATATTTATCTCACACGCAACTCCTGATCTAACTCAGGAAGTGTCAATGGGTAATTGTTTTTTTCTTGTTAATTGCTCTAAATAGTGTACAATGTGTTACACACGTCAAGAGGCCACGGTGACCACTTTCCACCAGGACCGTGTGCTTATCTGCCACTTAACTTAAGTGGTCTAAAAAAATAGCAAAAAGTACTTAGCGTCAAAAATAAATGATGCTTGCCCCCGTAGACAAATGGAAAAAGTCTAAATCGCAAACGATCGCTTAGAAAACGAACGATTAGGTCGACCAATCACATCCCAGCTCGTCGCCGGTGTACGATGCGCGCGCCGCGGCGGAATCACGAGCTGGAGTGTGATTGGTCGACCTAAACGTTTCTATTCGATACGATTCGATCGAATAGAATAATTTTGCCACTTGGCTACGGGCAGGAGTGTGATTGGTCGACCTAATCTATACGTTTCCTTAGCGATCGTTTGCGATTTAGACTTTTGCCACTTGGCTACGGGCCCTGATCGATCTTTTCTTATGATGCATCCACACTTCGCTATTCGCCTATATTGTATTCGAGGAAATTCTTATAAATGACTAAATCAATACACGAATAAGCCCTCCGCACTTCGATTTATACACGTGAATTTGAATAATGGCGAATAGCGAATAGCGAAGTGTGGTTCCACCATTAGACCTACCTCTGCACCTATCTAAAATACATTGTGACCATATTGTGACCACGAAAATGTTATAACAAAATTAAAAGTGTACGTTTTCTTAGCGTTTCTATGTTACCCAACCGCATTGAAATAGAGAAATCATAGGACTGCGAGATCCGTTATCTGGCAATCTGCGTAGGCAATCTTTGTTCGATATTTGTTCTATGCTATGGTTGCCAATGCAAACAGTAATTTAATGTTATTGCATCATTTTAATAGAAACTGACCATTGACCATTACTTTGTTTCTATTGTAGTAATAACATAATAGAATAAATATTATAAAAAATCGTCTTATTCGTCATTCGCCTACGTGGAACACGCTCTTTTGAGCGAGTTGGCACATTGTAATTATTTAATTTTATTCTGTCGTCAAGTCACTCGATTGACAATTAGTAGTACTTATTACAAAAATAAATTTTTTATTTATTGTCCGTCTATTTGTTTCGGGTAATTTCCGAATTAATAATATCGAAACAGCTGATATTTTGAGCTGCAACTCAAAATTTTTAGAAAAGCTGTCAGGAGGCCACGTCAAAAAAACAATTATTCAAATTCAAAACGAACATTATGCAAAATTTAGTTTGGTTCAATGGTTTGCAAATTTTGACGGTAACTTACTTAAAGCAAGTTGAATAAAAGCTTCTAAAAATTGCAATTTAAGCAAGGTATCGATGTTGTATTTTCAAACCTACTGCATCAGAAGTGTCTCACTAGTGTTCCAGTTTTAATTTATTCCATGGAACTAATGAGATTTTTTTATCACAATTTGACGAGTACCACTCTGTCTTACAGCTACCACGAGTAATTTAAATATTAGTGACATGTGAACACTACACTAGTAGCCTTAAAAAATACTTGTGCCACCACGCAATGCTAAGCAGTCTAGCACAGAATTTTTTATTCTAATTAATGTATTTACCCACAAATCACAAGTGCATTGTATTATGAGTCGAATCACTACATACTAGAGTTTAATTTGCTCTGACGGCTTCTGTTTTTACTTACGGAATAAGGATGTCTATTGATGTCTGTGAGTACGTGTGCATGTTATAATACGGTAATTAAATAATTTATATTTATGACAAAGAACGCGAAGTGTATTAATCACACGGACTTAGAACAACAATATCAACTAGATAATAGTCAAATATAATATGCTACACTATCTGTTCACACTATCGCATTATAATATAAACCCTGTAAATTATAGTTGTAAGGCGAAATAAATGAATAAGAAAAAAAATTTCTCCGTACCTCGGAGAGTCGTCAGTCCCGGTTGCCATACGAATATCTATGGCAGCTCGTTACAAGTAGTTGGAGACCTCAAAAGTCCATCAACTGGTGTAATTACAGAACTTCGATATCGCCAATGGAAATACACCACTTCGTAGTTAGACTGAAAAGTTGATCCCAACTGAGTTGAGAAAGGACTCGGAGGATGATGATAGCGGATTTTTATAAATCTTTTTTATCTGAGCACCAATCTCGTTTGCATCGAAAGCTTGTGCTTTTGATCCTACATTTTCATTATTTACCATGCATGGGTTATGTTACGAGAGTAGGTAATTGCCTCGTCAACTGGCGTGTTATGCCTTTTGCCCTTTTGGGCTAGTGTCAAACTTAGCGATTATGCTACTTAGATACCATATTAGCCACGAGCTTCTTTAAAAATCCGCTTGAAGTATTATAACATAACATAAAGTATATTCATCATTTTTGGCACAAGAATCGCACCTGACACCGATACCAACAGAGATCTTCTCACCGACAATAGATTGCTATAATATAAGTGCTTTAATAATGCTTCGTATAGTGGACTACTTGACCTATTGACATTCCATTAGAAGATAATAGTAAAGCATTGTTGATGAAGTTGATGGATGGTTACTAACGTAGACTCTACCTGTATTTATATCTGAATATTATAATCGCAGCACATGCAGTTGTGTAAAAGGATAGGCCTAATGATGGTTTTATAAACCTGCGTCTTCAATATAACCGGCATTTTGGGGTCATAAATGACATCAGTCATTTTATGCCCCCATAAAATGACTGAAGTCATTTATATGATTTAGGGTAACCGCGGTAGCCTAGTGGTCTGGGTAATGGACTGCTGAGACGAGGTCTCGGGTTCGATCCCAGGTTCACCATGACACACACCAATGACTTTTCGATGCTTTTCAAAGTTATGTGTGTATTTATCGCAGGTTTATAAGTGCCCGGTTAATGGCAATAGGCTCACCACCTATTACATTGGGACCTAAACATAAACTGGCGAAATGTGGGTGCTAGCACCTCTGCCTACCCCTTCGGGGATATAGGCGTGAGTTTATGTATGTTATTCCACTTGGTCCTTGCAGCGGCAATGCGTTCCTTAACGTCGCAATCGATCCCTTGAATGATTCACCAGGCCCGTAAAGTTCATTATCCCAAGTACTTGGTCCGTGCGCTCGGCTAAGCAATCGCCTATACGGATAAGCTTACTTTTGTGTTACTACACTTTTAGACAGAAGATGCGGTTATATAACACTAATACGTAAAGACTGACACGTGCCCGTTACTGCCGATTAACATTTTAAATAAGGACTTGAGACGTATTCCTAAACAATGACTATATACTCGCACAATCCCACATAACGATGTCAGGCGCTTACTTTAGTTTTTCAACAATTGAAACTATTTGCTCATAGTGAAGATTACGAAAAAAAATTAAGAATAATGGCTTAAGCGCTGTTTTAGTGCTAGACTATGGCTGACCTCAACCACCAATATGAACGTCATCATAAGTGAAGTACCAAAAAATAAGTTTTTAAATGAAGCTAAATTAAATTATCAGCTAAAATTTATTTGTGAAAAGTTTAAAAATGCACTGTATTTATGAATATGAATTATTCTAGATTCATACCAACTAAACGACACTATGTAATAAATCTTGCAAGGTCATTACTAAAAGAAATATTATGTTTAGACTACCACTTTCAAGTAGCATACTATGAGCAAATGCTACAAACTAAAAATAAAAAATTTGTAGATAAATGTACTCAGGTCAATTTAGATCTTGAACAAGACCTGACAGACAATAATGCAAATAATAATGATAGCATAAATGAACCCAGTAATGATCACGACGATATTCCTAACCTTAGGACTCATCGTTACCATCATAGCGTTGGTCTCGGTCCTATGAAGCTGGTACTTTGAAGCCAGATTTGGCGTATCTTGGCTTTTGCAAGAGTGACTAACCTCAATAGGAAAGCCTGCGCTAGAATCTCGTCGGCCAATCAGCAGGTACAGGTTGCCGGTGGGATTGGCTATGCAACCTAAAAATGACATTTTAACTCTTAGGTCATTGCCAGAATCTACAGTGTGGACATAGAGATAACAGACTTTTTGATTTTACATAATACTGTTTACACTCGAATCTACCCGCAAGGAAGTTGCTATTTACAGATACAATAATGTATTATAGTCCTTCCAAAATTATTATGTTCATTGGTAGGTTAGGTTAGGTTAGGTTAGGTTAGGTTAGCCATAATCAGCGGGGGTCGGTGACGTTCCGCATGGCGCAGGTCCTTTCGGGGCATGGATGCTTCGGAAGTTACCTGTGCCGGGTGGGACGAGAGCCGACCAGTGGGTGTCACCACTGTGGCGGCGTTGATGACACGGCGCAGCACACCCTAGAGGAGTGCCCCGCGTGGGCTGGGGAGCGCCGTGCTCTCATCGCCGAAGTGGGGACGGACCTCTCGCTGCCGGCCGTAGTTCTGTCTATGGTCGACGGCGGCGATGAGGCGTGGGCAGCGGTTCAGACCTTCTGCGAGACAGTTATCTCGCAGAAGGAGGCGGCGGAGAGGGAGAGGGAATGTGACCCCCTTTCCCTCCCACAGCGCCGCAAGAGAACCGGGGCTCGGAGGAGGCGGTACCACCAACTCCTCCCCCCCTAACCGGGCCGGGCAGTAGACGCGGGGGCGTCTGCTGCCCTTACATAGGCCTCGAGGTTGAAGGCGCACGTCGTCTCGCGTGTGCCTTGCCTAGGCGGGTGGCAGAAGGACTCCTCTTCTGCCGCACCAGAGACGGGCCTGCCGTCGATCAGCGGCGGGCGACCCACACGACGATGGCGGAAGATGTTGTTCCCGCCATCGTCGATATGTGGTGACGACGGACACCGTGGTGGTTTAGTGGGTAGTCTGGCTTCCCTCAGAGGCTAGGAGTCCCACACGAAGCCCACCCTCTGCCCCCGTGGGGGGTGAGCGAAGTGCGTAAATGCATTCCACCACGAAAAAAAAAAAAAAAAAGGTTAGCCATAATCAGTGTTAAAATTCAACTAGAAGGCCAGTTCTGGTAATAAAAAGAGGTTTGAAATTCAGTCTCAGTCTTGTTTCAACTTCATGAGGTATTCTTTTGGTTACAAGAAAGGAAATTTGGTAGATCGAAATTTTCTTTGTTCTGTAATCGAAATGAATGAATGAATTTTGAATATATTTTTATACAAATATTGGACATCAAATCAGTATTGCATTTATATATTATTGACATAAAATTGCATGAAATAAAATAAATATTTGAATTGTTTGCCAACCCTGTCAAAAAAAGTAGAGAATGAATTTCTAACCACAGCCACCGATAGCTTCAATCATAAAACGTTCGAGAACCTGTCTATTCTACTAACATACTTTTGACTTGCCGTTTAGAAATATTTTAACGTTATAAAATTTTATTTGGTGAAAGTAATTCGTTTTGGAGTTTGTAATAACGTTATTTATTTTCTAAATAACATAATTATTGGATATTATAGTACAGGCCATAATTATTAATAACCCTTATTATTAATTTCTAATAAATTAATAATTTCTAAATAACCAAAAACCGCTGCTCGATAACCGACAACCGGTTACAACCGTGATCACGAACAAATGAAGTTGCGATCGCAAACTGTGATGCGCAAGAGCACACTGACAGCCACATGTAATCAATTCTTCCCATGACATTTGCAAAAACATATAATGCGCGCGCATATATACTTGATTAGATTACACGCTATGCGCATAGCATGTAATAAGGTGTAATAAAAAGATGAATTTTCATCCGCGTTCGCATCTGTTTAATTTTAGATGAATCATTCATGTTGATATATTTGTTGTCACAAACTATTAGCTATTATAAAATTGAAATTTATTTGTATCTGTACGTTAGAAATATTTAAAAAAAAACTTGGAATATGTAAATGAAAGATTCTGAACACAAAAGCATCTTTTTAAAAATTCTTGTTTGCTTTATGGACTTTAAGCGACTTTTTCTATTAGGAAGTTCTTTATAAAAAAAATATTCTATACTCCCAAATGGTGGCTCGTATCTTTTGGATTTGACCTCCAGCTTCTTACCACCCACTGGGGTTTAATCAATTAACAGAATTGTGGGCCGTGTGCTTGTCTGCCACCTAAGTGATATAAAAAAAAATTCCCCGTGAGCCAGTTGACGAATGAGTCGAACGATCGCATTGCAGAAAAGGAATGGTATCAATTATTTTATCATTTGCACCGAAAGCCTTTGCTTCCCCTTCAAGTTCTGATTTACTCTGTTAAGCACACTAAGCGTTGTTGGTAAGTAGTTATGTCAGAGTCACTAGAGCGCTCAATAGCCACAGACTCTTGTTTTTCTTTGAAATGTGGAATAGTATTAGTAACCGAAATTACTAGCATTCTCCCTTCCTTCAACCTAGCGTTAATCCCAGTCACATCCAAAGCTTTCACCTCGGAGCCTGAAGTCCGCTTTAACAGTCTTAACTGCGGATTTGGCTGGACCTCGATATATTCCGTGAAGCGACCACTTACCCTTTCCCCAATTCCAAGGTGCGAGGGTATAAATTTCTTATGCGCCACCATCTTACGCTCTGGCATCTGAAGACTCTAGACATAACCATCCTTTTCCAAACGAAAAAAAATGAACTGAATTTCTTTTATCGTATAAAAATGATAGAATAGAATGGAAATTTTTATTTGCATCAAATACAGTGTCAAAAAATATGTTACAGTTATTTCTGACAAGAGCTGTGTGTTTCGCCGATTTATCAGCATGCGAAAATTGTTTTAAAATGTGTTTTATTTTTTTTTTAATTCTGTGATTTGCTATTTGCTAAACATCATGTAAGTCCATTAAAAACTGTACCGAGCCTAATTAGGTATGTCGACGCGACGCTATTATAAATTAAACCATCATTACTCACTCTATGGTCTATTTCTGATGTAAAATAATTACTATAGTGAGATGCTTCGATGGCTAAGCATCACTTTCTTCTATGCATTGGTCTTGACATGTATAATTATGCACGTTACTGTTTGTAGTTTATTTATTTTAACTTGCTCTGTTGTTCGTTAGTTTGTTTGCATGTTTGTTTGTTAGTATTGGTCAAATCTTGGAAGCGCAATTAGAACTACTTCCTGACGTCAGATTGAACTCATTTTATAATACTTGCGTATCTTCGGTGAGAATACGATAATATTGGTACTATGAAGCTGTTCTGATGATGTTGTCGAAAGGGGTTCATAGGAACTTCTGAAGTAAGCACTCATACGCACAAAGCGCTTTGCTGACACGTTTATCGAGCTAAGGAGTGGAATTCCTTGCCTGAGTCTGTGTTTCCAGAAAGCTATAACCTGGGAGTTTTCAAGTCACGAGTGAATAGGTTCCTTCTAGGCAAGCGTGATTCATCGTAGACCACATCGTCACTTACCATCAGGTGAGATTGAGGTCAAACGTAAGCCTATCACGAATAAAAAAAAAAAACAAAAAGCAAGCCATTGAGTTTAGGCTTAATACCCTATTAAGTCCAACATAACCACCCTAGTTGACTGAATGCATGGGAGGGGATATCCGGGGGGTTTTTCGCACGAAAAAAAAATACTACCTGACCAACTGTAAAAATTTCATCGCCCTTGAACTCAAAACTAGTAACCCACATTTGTTAATAACTAACCTAGTTTCATATATACATTTTAAGACGTCACACTGTGTGGTTAACTACAGGGGCCTTACTCTGAAAATCGAACATGAACGTTTCGGATCGAACGAAAACGGACCATTTGTTAAACAACGACAGCGAAAACGTCAAATGTATTTTGAGAGTAGGAGGTATACTGATAACGATCGACAACCTCAATGTCAAACGATCGAAGACGGATCCGAAATCCGAAACGAAACACTTTCGGGGTTGCTAAATGGTCAAAACGTCAACGGATACGAATATTTTCGTTTTTCGGAGTAAGGCCCCAGGTCTTGCCTTATACAAAAAGCTACATTTGTTACTTGTAGGCGAGCAAGCATGAAGCAATGTAAATGTAAATCAAATTTTTATTGGCGCTTACAAACGAAAGTTAATAAAATTCAAGGTTTCTACGACAATAACAGTATTAATTTACTTCGATTTAATTGTAGAGTAAATATGCTATAGAGATGAAATGTATCTATTCTGTGTGATAAGGTCAAAATGCGCATGCGAAAACCTTCTGGAGCTTGACATCATCGAAACTAATGATTAAGTGGATATGTCGAATTTAAACTAACTACCTAAAACCGAGTAGGTACGGTTTTAGTCAGTTAAAGGAGGTAGGACACGACGGTTTCTGCCGTCCGAAATGAGCAGTCCGTGTGCAATAGTACCTTCACCTTACAGAACACCGCGGCCATAAAAAACCATCGTGTTGTGTTCCCGCCGCGCCGGTAAGTAGGGTAGCCAGAGCTCACTGTACCCCTTCCTACCCTTCCTCCCTTCCCTTCAAGGTAGACAGCGCGTGTGTGACACCCTTAGTGTTGCACACGTCTATAGGCCACGGTAGCCGCTTCCCATCAGGTGGGCCGTGTGCTTATCTGCCACCTACCTACGTTGTATAAAAAAAAAGTTTAAGTTTAGACAGTGGTCAGGCATCAGGCATTAGCTTCCAGCCTATAAGATACAGGAACTCACTTGTCACAGGTCCGGTTTGTGCTAATTGCACATGAGAATAGAAGTAAAATACTCCATTTTTCTCTTTCAGATGAACTGAATTATTCTTGAATTGCTATAAGACCGTATGGGATTAGACCGCTCGCTGCTCATAGAAAAGATATCAAATGTTAGATACACACCAACCATACCATTACATACAAACCGGCCATAATAACTGTCGTGTTGTGTTCCCGGCGGTAAGTAGGATAGCCAGAGCTCACTGGAGGGGTTCTGTGCTCTCAGTAGAGAGACCAGTCTCCTGCGTTGTCAGCGCAGATACTCTCTCAATCCCTCCTCTCAACCCTCTCCCCTTCAGAGTGTGTGACGACCCTGGTGTTGCATACATCCATAGGCCACGTTGACCGCTTCTCATTAGGTGAGATGTGTGTGTAAGTAGTATAAAAAAATACAGACGCAGAAATAAACTACCGCGCAGAATAAACTCGTACCGCGGTAGCCTAGTGGTCTGGGTAATGGACTGCTGAGATGAGGTCTCGGGTTCGATCCCAGGTTCACTATGGCACACCAATGACTTTTCGATGCTTTTCGAAGTTATGTGTGTATTTATCGCAGGTTTATAAGTGCCCGGTTAATGGCAATATGCTCGCCACCTATTACATTGGGACCTAAACATAAACTGGCAAAATGTAGGTGCTAGCACCTCTGCCTACCCCTTCGGGGATATAGGCGTGAGTTTATGTTATATATGGGTTTATGTAGAATAAACTAATAGAATTCGTCTATTTTATCACACTCACTTGCTCATTCGTGACGCCTACATTACCTCATTCCCGTTCCTTCACTAGCCGTTGATAACTTAGTGTACACACAGCTTTAGGTTAGCCGCGTCATCGTTCTAATCTAAAATCGATTACGCGATTATCGCAAGTTCACGCAAATATTACTAGTGCAATTTAGCGATCAAATATTTTGATGTCGAATACCTAAGTGTCTTCATTCACATTTTCACAATCATCGTCCGTTTGCAATCATTTAGTTACGCGATGCGATTGCAATCAATGTTTATATTATGACGATTGCATTGCAGATTCACGACCGTCAGGTCGGAGGTCGGTTATCACCTTTTGGTCATATCTTTGGTTCTATTAGCTAAAGAGTTTGTTTACTTGGTTGGACGCACTCAGGAATTACTGGTTTGAATTAAAAAAAATATTTTTTTGTAGTAGATAGCCTATTTATCGAGGAAGGATAAACGTTATATTATTATATCATTACGATACTACCAAAATCCTGTGCCAGAGCCTTGTCCATCTATAAAGAATGCCATGCTTCAGAGAGTAGGTACGTTAAGCCATTGGTCCCGGCATCAACATCTATGGCAGTCGTTACGAGTAATTTTAACTGTATAAAATTCAACAACTTGTCTAACTGCAGAACTTCGATATCGCCAATTGGTTGTGGAGGTCGAATGGCAGTCGCTTCTCACTGTATCGACTGACGTTCAGCCGTTTCGTAGTTTTTTTGTTTTCCATCTGGTATTAGCGGATTTGGATTTGGATCAACTTTGTGCTATTAACGGATGTGGTGTAGGTTTTCGTTTTTATAGAGTGTGTCTTCCAGTAAAGACATCGACTACTTATTTAATTCAAGAGATAACATCTTTCCTCTTAAGACGCTTGTTGTAGCTGGGTCTAAGCCAGGCTTTATAGCCAGTAAGTTGCGGGGGTTTTTGAGTATATCCTGGTATTGCTCTCCTGTCTTTGAGATATCTTATTTTACACTTTTCATTATGTCGTTTTTCGATATATTAAGGAACATTGGCTATTGTGCGAAATATTATGTTATGCATGTGTTTCGTAGTTAGATCGAATACTACCCTTTTGAGTTATGAAAAGGCTCAGAGAATGAGTATCAAAACATGGTCTTAATGACTGTTATATAAATAGATATGTTTACAACTACAATATTCTATATGTATTTAATTAATTAAACATACGACTAATGAGACAGATAAAACAGGAATTCTTTAATAGCGATTTCTTTTTAGATTTGTGTGATGTAATATCCTCTTTGGTCATCAATTTCTACATATAGGAAGTGTTGATGTCGCCTAACGGTGTAAATGAATAAAGAACCTAATCTACTATCTTAAGACTTAATATACGACTTTCGAAATTCAGTTTTTTTGAATAAAAAGCTACTGGTAACGTGGGCTGTAACTACTATTATTGCCATTAGTATTTATTTATTTATTTTCCATCCTATGCCCGCGGTCCGGCCTGTATTGACGTAACTTTTCGCGTTTTTTCACTACATCTACAGCGGGTCAACCGATTGTGATCAAACATGCGTAAGATTTACCTCTGAAAAACAATTGCATCAAAATCCCTTCAGTAGATAGTTTTTGCGTCCATCACGAACAAACAAAAAGCATATTTTTGTGTTCAGATTTATATAACATTATCTAACCCAAGTATTTTTTTCTATATCTCCAATGTACAGACACGGCTATTTTATTGAATTTATTAACTTTTTACCACCATTACAGGTTGAATCCTAATGCGACAGTGTATCTACATTAAACACGATTTTCTATATCTTATCTTAATATATATAAATCTCGTGTCACAATGTTTGTCCTCAATGGACTCCTAAACCACTTAACCGATTATAATAAAATTCGCACACCATGTGCAGTTCGATCCAACTTGAGAGATAGGATAGTTTTTGAAACGGATTTCGACATCCACGCGGGCGGAGCCGCGGGCAACAGCTAGTATTTTCTATTTAATTTTCTGATGGAAAGAGATTTACCATATTGATAAGTTGACAATATATACACATTGAATGTCTGACATAGGATAAAAACACGTAATGATGATTCAAAAACAACGGATTTAATAAACTAAGCCAAACAAAACTAAATACTTGACTCAGCATACAGAATCATGCGTTATATCTAATTACAAAACAAGTGAATGAAACAATTAATAGCCAACCTGTTTAATGAAGCAAGTGAATGTAAACATGCAAGGTTAATAACTAAAGCATACGGAAGGCGGTATGAGGAAGTTCTTTGAGTTTGAAAAAACAGTAGCATTGGACTAGTTCTGAATACTGACTTAAGTTTGAGGTCAGGTCTAGGCACTATGCGACACACTGGGTCTTGATTCTATTAAAGCAATTCCACTGACACTTAAAAAAGATGTCAGTTAATTTTAGACTTTATTTTAATGTGTTTAAAGTAAGAAATTAAATGGTAGGTATTTTATATAGTGAATAAAATAGTGTAAAGAACTCTTTTCGTTTAATTTTAGACTTAATCATCCAGATTATAAAGTCTAAAATTAAATGGCTAGAGCGTCAGTGGCATGATAGTGGTTTGCTTTAGCAAAATCGAGGCCCTGATTCTTTGCACTGCGTTGGCACGTTTTGTTTGTTTGTTTATTTTGAATTGTGAAGTTTGTTATTATTGTGCAAGTGTTTGAATTGCTTACCTTGGAGAAATATTTCTGAAGAAACCTAAAGGCCTGGTAAACGATGATATAAGTGGTCAAGTGTGTAATTATATTGTTACATTATATGCCTATTATATGTATCAATATAGGTAGGTATATCAGCATTCTAGAAACCATAACACAAGTTAGTTTTATTAAGCTAAGCTTACGGAGGGCCGGCCCTACCCCCGGAAGTCGGGCCCGCCGCCGGGCAAAAAACGCCGGTCAGATTGCAGTGAGCATACTATTGCCTATCCTGCGATGTGACTAAAGCGACCAGGTGGATATAGTGAGGTTTAGTGGGTATGCCCTTTAGGGAGAGTCCCACATAGGTCTACGGGTTTTCCCCAAACTCGGAGATATCATGCATAAGCACGCATTCCTCACTTAAAAAAAATATATTGTGTAGTATATAGTTAGATTTTTTTAATGCTTTACATATTATATAAATTTAATATTTAGCTTGGCTAGTTTTTTTCATTACAGAGCTACGTACATATATTCTTAATAATTTATTTTATGACTTTCGCAAAACATTTACAGTTACGACTATATTTCATGCGAAGAAATTATTAAAGTCATTCATTATAATTAAATACAACAAACATTTTTTGTATTAAAAGTAGAAATGGGTTTACTTTGAGAATTTTGATAGGTATCTACATAGATAAGCGTCTTTACATATTTATGTTGGTACCTAGGACATACACCTGTATGAAGGCCTTACCAAGATAGTCTACCTTGCCTGTTATCCGGTTTACCTGCTGACTCAGGCGCAGCCTTTCCTCTCGGATCAGACTAATCGCTCCAGCAAAAGCCAAGATCAATATAATCGGAATAAAAAAATAAGACAGCGAACCGGTGACTACGTTCTAAGTATATTTTTCGCTTGCAAGTTTTCTAATAACTATAGTTGTTTTATTGAACAACAATCGGTAGCATCAAACATTTTTTTCTATACTTTCTAGAAGTTTCTACAGCAATAGAATCTGTTAGAAAACTTGAAGATATTTCCGATAGACGTACCAACGTGGGATATTACTATCGTAGGAAGCAAACAGTTAACTTTTTTAACTAGCGTGGAAAACGGAAGGTGTTTGTAGCTACTATAGTTGTAAAAAATCAATGCAAAACATTGTGAAGTAGAGCAATTGTGTTAATTGTAGCACACATTTAACAGATAACACGTTGTTTATAATTTTACATCAATGCATAACGGTAGTAAGTACCTTTACTTTGCATTAAATCTTAGGTTTGATACCTGGTTTGAGTTACATGTAGAGATTTTTGTTCGAAAAATATCTATGCACATACTCAGAAAAGATGTTCGATTCTATGCATCCTCTCCCTATTAAATTGCGGGTGAAAAGTGAGTGTAACGTTTTCCTCTGCCTATACTTTTTTACATTATAAACACGCATAGTTCGATCGCACAGTTCGATCAATCGAACAAACAATATTTTTAAATCTTCATTTTTCGATAGATTAGTCGAAAACACGTCTGTATAGACAGATAGAAATGACATATCGAGTTTATAAACAATGACATCTATTTTTTTTTATTGCTTATAGGCTTACGTTTGACCACTATCCCACCAGTTGGGAGGTGATGATGTGGTCGACGGTTGAATATGCTTGTCTAGAAGTAACCTGTTCATTTTAGACCTAAAGTTGCCCATGTGAGGGATATGCCTATTAGATAACCTTGCACCGGTAATTAAGAGCCAAGACGGCGTGTGTATCCATGGGGATTTCCGCATGAAAAAAAATTGGTTATAGCTTTATAGAAACCAAGACTCAGGAAGGACATTACACTCTTTATGACTGGTCAAAAGGGGACGTAATCAACAAATACTACGATGTTTTTAAAGAAAGACTATGATTGTTTCCAAATTGGACAAACTATTAAGTATCAACATACGTTTTCTAATAGTTACATCACACTTCGCCTTTACAATGACAATTGTTGTAAAACAAAGCCTTTAACTCAAGACTTTGCAACGTCCGTTCATAATTCTAAATGGTAATTAAAATTCAATTGTTTATACATTAGTATGTACTTGTGTCTAGTAATTGTTCGCGACAATCTCCCATGAAGGTTCAATATCGAATATTTTCACGGTTGCCATTTAAAAAAATAAGTATTTTAATAAACTAGAATACGTGCTCGCGTGTGGCACTTTCGAAAACATTTACAGCGACCTCTAAAATCAGTACGCGTAGAACGAGATAGTAATTGACATAAAATGGATAGCGCAAAATTAAAAAAGTAAGACAAACATAAAAAAATACCTTTGTCGTGTTCTGTATTTGCAAGAACGTCGCGATGCCAGCCCTGACGCGGTTCTTCACGCCTCTTATAGTTCCTTTCGAACTTTTGATAGTAGACGGCATTTCTTCATTTTTATAATCCTTTATGCCTGCAAAATATTCCACTTCAGACACTTCACATTCACTCTTAGCACCAACACTAACACTCTGCACATCATCAAACTGTTTTTCATTTAGATGAAAGTCATAAAACTTGTCCGTGTCAAAATAATGGCTGCTATAGAACATTTGCTCTTGTTTTATCTTGTCCTGCTGCTTTCGCTCCTCGTAAGTGCTCTCACTAATCAGGGGCGTTTTAGAACATAAACTTGCAGGCAGTGATTCTGCTGTGGTTTTTGATTCACTATTAACTTGAGAAACTAGACGGAACGAAGTGAGCTGTGCGCTTTCTTTCGGAATATTAGCATCCTCATTAATATTCTGGTTCGCTTCCTTGTGTGACTCGGGCTGCAACTCGCTTTCAGTTTCGACCGTGTTTAGTTTAACTGAACGGTCTCTTATGTCTTGCAGCAGACCCTGAGGTAGAAAGCTACTGTCTTTATTGTTCACTTTACTGTACGTCACTGGCGCGCTCGGTGATTCCGTACTTTGTTTCTTTTCTTTTTTACTATATTCGGTATGACTTTCATCGGCGTGCACGCTTATATTTAGTTCACTACTATTCAGCGAATCGCATGATATATTTGATTCGTTGTCTTCAAAATCCACTTCGCTTTGACTGCATTCGTTCGTTGAGCTGATTAACGTTACAGATATAGCTTTCTTTATTGAACTAGATTTGGATGTCTTCTTTTTCGGTAATGGGGGTGGAGTTCCATCAAGGTCACTACAGGTTCCAGAATCCAATGTATCACTAGGAGAGCACTGACCGCTGGACATCACCATGTTGGTCATGGAATTCACGAAGGAGTTGCAGTATATGTATGGCGCTTTATCCGTCTTCAGCGATTCCTCGTTGTCAAAAATCTTCGGTCGACTTTCATCAACGTTGATTCTGACTAAACTATTATTTTTCTTGCAAATATCGTTGATCTTATATGTATCGAAGTCGACGTCGCTCTTGAGATGCACGCTCGAAATTTTAGGTGCTTTCGGTTTTTCTGAGTCTGTGTTTATTTTAATAGTGACCACGTGTGGGCCGTTAAGAGCGTCCGTGCTAGGCGTACTCGCGGGTCGTTCTGACTGGGTCGCCGCTACGAATACCGTTGCAGATGGAGTCTTAGAATTAAGGACGAGAGAGTGCATCGAACTTAGCGAGTCCATCCGTAGATTAGTGGCGGTGAACCCGTTTGTGTTTATATCACCTTCATCGCTTGTAATTTGTGTGTAAGTTGTCGAACCTCTCTGCTTTCCTTTAGGTGGTAAAGGAGGGATGTACTCGACACTGGGGCGCGTCGTGATTTCTTCCATCATTGTGGCGGCTATTAAATTGGCATAATTAACGGTGTTTCTCGTTTGTAATGCTGGTCAGGTCCGTTCAGATAGTGGTAGATATATAAGGCATAATGGTTCCGGTGACCGATCGTGACTGGGTCAATAATCCGCTCAAGTGTCCTGTTTTTTTTTCCAGTGTTGTTTACATCTGTAAAAGAAGAAAAAGTAAACGTTACTAAAGTGTTATGTGTAATGCTTGATTTCTTGAAATCAATCATATATTTCTTAGGTTTATTACTAGTAACCTACATGTTCAACAGTCTGTGTCAGCTCTGAAAAGTCACGTATAGTCGCTCAATGCAATGCAATACAATTAAGTAACAAAAGGTTTTCAAGAATACATATTTTTCAATACCACGGGTTGTGTGAAATTAGTGTTACATAACTAATACTTGCAAATGCAAAGTAATCTGAAGTAATATGTCACAATTGTTTTTAAAACACACGTGCGTGTCTTTATATATACGGATAAGTCACAAATACCGTAAATCGACGCAATGTGGTCGATTTTCGAGTAATGATAGTTTAATAGGAAATTTTCTTTTACTTTCAAGCCTTTTCACCCAAATTAGGGGTCGGTTTTTGATCTAACCAGGAGCCGGTTGAAATTCGATATATTTCATGAAGCGACTGCCATTTGACTTCCACAATCCATTGTCGATATCGGAGTTCTATAGTTTAGTTTTCGGACTTTTTGGGTTTCTAAATACCCGTAACGACTGCCATAGATTTTCGTATGACAACCGGGACGGACGGTATAGCATTCTCTCCGAAGCACAGAACCTCAATGTGTTGAATGGTCACCCATCTTAAAATTGACTGGCTAGAATTGCTTAACCTTGCAAAGCGTATAGTCACGAGCTTGAATTGTAACAAAAAGACTCTTGGGTAGCATCTCAGTGTATTCATAATCGCATAACGTTTGATAGTGTGAAAGTGTTGGCTAATTTTATACCTTTACGGTGTATCCATGATTACGTCCTTATCTTCTGAACTTCTTATAATATACCTATTATCATTTAGAAAGTAGTAGCGAACGAAGAAACGACTATTTTCAGTTATATATTTAAAGATGTTGCTAATATTCTCACTAACGCAGCTAAAATAAATTGCTGTTGTCAGAAATAGGTTTACGTCGAAAGTGAGGATGAAAATCCAAGCGACTGTCATACCACTGACACTTCATTAAAACCATTTAATTTTGGACTTTACAGTTATCAGGTTAAAGTCTAAAATTAAATAATATTTTTAAAGCGAATGAAAAAGTTTAATGAATTCTTTTCATTTGATTTTATACTTTAACTGAATAACGATGAAGTCGACAATTTTAGAATGTCAGTGATATGACAGTGGTTTGCCTTTAGTAGAATCGACCCCTGATAAGATGCAGTTACAGTGTGGCCTGTGGACGTAGGTGCGTCACATTCGCGCTGTCGACCATGCAAAAACCTTTTAATACTGTCTTTATGTTTTAGCTTTTGCTTATCCGGCCTTTATGGGTGCAACTACAGTCTGATTTCCCAACCCCGCGACGGAAGCCTGTATCAGAGTCTCTTACGTTAGTCAGCAGGTGTAAAAGCTTGCAGACGTGGTAAACAATTTTATTGTTATTATTTAATTATTAAATAAAATTATATAAATAGTGTAAGAAGTATTCGCTAGTTCAATATATGGGGTTCTAAGTTGTGACCTTTCGATTGCAAGACCGATGACTTAGCCACTGAACTGCCGCCACTTCCGAAACAAATTTTAAACATACATTTATAACATTACTAACAGAAAAGTTGTCGTTGCTCACAACACTCCAACCGCGAATCAACATTCATTTACATAATCATTTGCTTATATTATTAACTAGCAGATGCCCGCAGCTCCACCTGGGTGGAGGTCGATTTTTTTAATACCATTTAGGTGGCTGGCCGACAAGCTCACGGCCCACCTAATGGGCAGCGGTCAACGTAGTCTGTCGACGTGTACACCACCAAGGACGTCACACTCGCGCTGCGGCTATCGCTTTTTGGTAATGTCTCCGCTTCTCTTTAATCAATTGCAATCAAATGTATGGCAGGCTTTTAGTCTGACCAAGACCTTTCTAAGAAAAAATACCATATCAAAATCCGTTCAGTAGTTTTTGCGTCCATCGCGAACAAACAGATAAAGAATTTTACAAAAATATTTTTGTGTTCTGAATCGTTTATCTAACATAACCTAAGGTAAGGTTTTTTTTGATATTTTCAATGTACAGACACGAATAATTTACAATTTATTATATAGATATAGAAATCTAGACTAAAGTGAAAGCATGCCTAGATGTTTATTATGGTCTATAATATTTTATTTATGTTAAATAGCTAGACTTTTATTGAATTTAAATAAGAAGAAATTTTTTTAAGTAACATTATTAGATAACCGACTAGATTGATTATTAAACAGTAATTTATTATGGCCACCATAACATGATGTTGTGATGGGAAATACTAACGTGAAGTATTTAGCTTAATTTAGGTACGCAATGTTTCGATATCGTCTAATGTCACCATTGGGTTGTGAAGGTCAGATGGCCGTAAAAAAGCCGTTGCCTGTGACGGTAAGAAGTGTAGCCAGAGCTCACAGCACTTCCCCCCTATCCCCTCCCCAACCTCTCCCTCCTCCAGAGTTGGCAGTGCGAGTGTGAAGCTTACCATTAGTTGGGCCGTCTGCTTGTCTGCCACCTAAATAGTTTTGAAAAAAGAAGTTGTGAACTTAACCGTGAACCACAGAACAAAGAAAAATTCTTACGTGAACTAATAAGAGTCAGTGCACTTTGCAATCTTAAGTCGCCTCACATGTACATTTTTGCACGTAAAGATACGGTAAATCTAGATTATCAGACGGACAGACAGGATTTGAATATACAAATCTTGGCTTCGCCGAAGAGGGAGACCGAATTTTGTGATTTTATTGCACTCATTGGCAAAATTCTTTCATTACAAAGGCTTATATTCTATGCATTCCATGGTATTTTTGGAGGTGTACGCAAATATATTTTTTTTAAACTACATAGGTGGTAGACAAGCACACGGCCCACCTGATGGGAAGCGGTCACCGTGGCCTATAAACGTGTGCTACAGTAAGGGTGTTGAAGGGAAAGGGGGTGGGCTGGGAAGGGGTGTGGAGGCTAGGAATGGGTGGGGGGAGGAGGGGTACAGTGAGCTCTAGGTACCCTACTTACCGGCGGGAACACAACACGATGGTTATTATGGCCGCGGTGTTCTGTAGGGCGGAGGTACTACCCCAGTCGGACAGACATTTCGGACGGGAGATACCGTCGTGTCCTACCTCCTTACAATTTTATTACTTAATGGCTTATACTTTATGGCTTACATTTACCCTCTATCTCACCTCATGGTAAGTGACGATAAAAGGAACCTATTCAGTCGTGACTTGAGGACTCCAGACTGACTTTTAGGGTTGGCAGCGAGGGTGTGATGCCCCTGGTGTTGCACACGTCCATAGGCCACGGTAACAGCTTCCCATCAGGTGGGCCGTGTGCTTATCTGCCACCTAAGTGATATCAAAAAAAACTGCTTCTCTTAGCAGAAGGCTTGCAGTTTTGCATTGATTTATTGGTATGGAATCCGTTACGAATAGTTTTATTTCATTCAATTGTGGTTAACTAATTGTTTATGGTTGTACAAATTATGTTAACCGTTTACCTTAAAGTTACTTAATATATTTACGAAAGATTGATTATGCGACAAAATGTAGGCTGACTGCAATAAAATTACAACCTCGGCATCAGCTTGGAGATGATTAATTCATCCATGAACCAATAAAACCTATGGATGGAACGCGTTGAAGAGTACTGCTGATGACACTAGAGTCGGCATCCTTGCGTATACGTACAAATCGGTACGCACATTCTCATACACTAGTCAGCCACTACTCGGTAAACGTCATTCGATTCAGTCAGTTTAAGTAGCAATAAAAAAAAAAGTACAAAATTTCTGTCTCTTGTGTAGTATAAAAACCGTAGTGATTGTCGTACGATGAAGAAGTGGAATGATTTACCCTCGCACACGTCTCCCGGGTTCTTGGATGATAAAGAGGCTTGGAAATGAACTGTTCACTCAACTATGTTACTCGAACTAATACTGTATCTAGACTAAGGCAATTGTTGTAAATAGACCAAAAAAAACAAACAGCCCGCTGAATTTCTTGCCGGAGTCTTCTCAGGTCTGGGCCGCGTTCCGAACCGGCGCGGTGGTCCATTTGCTTCTAGTTTTAAATAACTTTGATTTTGACGGTTTGTAAGTGCCGTTTAAAATGGTCTATACAGAATAAACGATTTTTTACTTTGACTTTGACTTTGACTTTGACTTGAAGCGGGACGTGAAAAAGCATCTGTCAAGGTCGTCTGGGTAAAGGTCAACGTTCTAAGAGCATCGCTTGGGAATGGTGACCACTACTTTTGGACTCCACCTCAAATTACCATCAGGCGAGGTGTAGTCAATCCGACGGACTAAATATAAAAAAAGAAAAAATATCCAGGAAGCACATTTAATTTTGAATCAAAGGGTAACAAATTACAACCCAAAATTCACTCACACATGGTTAGCCACCGCCATTTTTGTGGCAGCCTCGTCTTCAACGCTATCCGTCCGCAGATTTTATAGGTGAATGATTCCATCATCATTTCGCTATTACAAAATTGTTGGGATCATTTGTCAAAGCGTTACTTCAAAATAACTTTCCCCTCGTTTAAATATCTGTACGGATTGCGATTTTCTAATGAATTTTTCATGCTTTAAACGATTTGCCGCAGATTTTGAACGGTAGCTTATAGAATTATGAGTGTAACTTGTATTCTTGTAATGTTGTTAATTTTTTTGTATTTATATTTTTTATATTATAAAATGTTAAAGTAGCTGTGTCTGAACACTGGAGATATTAGAAAAAAAAATGAGTTATGTTTTTTTATTTTTTTTTTCTTATTTCACTTCACAGAATACAGTGGATTTTCAACAGCATTTTTTTTCACAGCTTCTATTTGAAACACATAGACTGCTGTCTCTCAAACTAGGCCATGGCCTGTATCTTGGGAGACAGTATAACAATAACAGTAATATTCGAGCAATTAGAGCCAATGGAAAAAAAAATGTAACAATAGGAGAAAAATTTAAAAATTTGATTGTGAAAACGAGTTGCCCATTAAATTGAAAAATGATTATCTATCCCGTTTTATGAACGATTCTAGATATTTTTTGTATGTTCGCGATGGACGCCAAAACTACTGAACGGATTTTGATGCGGTTTTTTCGTTTGAAAGGTTTTAGTCCGACTTAAAATCTTAAGCATGTTTGATCACAATCGGTTGAGTAGAACTGGAGATACAGTCAAAATATGCAAAAGCCGACGTCCGCGCAGGCAGAACCGCGTACATAGTAGTAGACCATTCAATGTGATAATACTGTCAGACCTCTGAGTACGTTTATATTAACGTACTCATACATACATATGCTCACGCTTTTTTTCCTCCGCGGTAGGCAGAGACAACAGCCCGCCATCTGTTTTTGTCCATACATAGGGGAGAGGGGGGCATAGTGGGGTAGCGGGGCATAGCGGGGTAGCGCTAAAACTCCATGAAGAAATGAACATATGCCGAATCAAATGACGCGCTGTGATTGGTGCTTAGCCATCGTATGACCAGCGCTATTGTCATTCGCAGTCGCGACGCCAGTCGCTTCGCTTGGAGTAAAAGTTTTAAAACTGCATATTTCTTAATATTTTTGTTGTTTTTCGTTTTATGTATAGTATACATTATGTTAGTGTCAAGTTTGTGATTGAGAACTACAGGTTAGGACAAACTAAACAAGATCCAAGTTCAAAAGAAAAAAATGCATTCAAATCAACGGTAAGAAATCTCTGTTGTATTTTATCTAGCCAAATAGGAAGGGGCAAAGTGGGGTACTCTATGGGAGGCATAGTGGGGTAGTCAATTATCAAGGTGGTTCAATATTTTTTTCTTGTATTCAATCATAATTAAGGGGTATATTAATTATATAAATAATTGTTGATTTCAGCCATTGTTCGAACATATAAGAAAACTACTCCGCATTATTCTTGGTCGACGTAATACATGGAAAAGGTCGTTCATACTTCATAGTGTGATGTCCGGTGAAGCTGGATACAAAAAAGCTGCACAGATTCACGGTATTCCATAGCCTACGCTTGAACGGTACTTAAACTGCTCGTTTGCAGGAGAAAATGAAGAAGATGATGATACCACACATGTGTGTGCAATGTGTGTCACTGATTAACCTTTTTTGCCAGATTTTGGTGTTAATTTGTTTCATTTTATCTTCATTGGAGTAAAAATGTTTAATTTCGTATTAAAAACCATTAAAAGATTATATTATGATTATAAAACTTGTTGAATTCATTTCTATAAAAATACCCCACAATGCCCCACCTGGTACCCCACTTTACCCCTATATGCGGGGCAAAGTGGGGCAAAACTCATTCTGAACGAATTTCGCTCCAGTTTTCAACCTGTTACTACTACAATAGAAAATAGTATGCTAAATAATGGTGAATAGACTGTATCTTGGAAAAAAGTCTTAATAGTCAGTCTAACATTGTTATTAATTGAGAAATCACACAAAATACCTTAGATACCCCACTATGCCCCCCTCTCCCCTACTTCTCGTGCTTCCTCTATCTACAGTCATTAAACCTTTATTTTATTTAAATTTTTATTCTTTATTGTACACAAACTTGTATAAATACACTAAATTACAACACAAAAATGATGTAAAAAGGCGAGCTTAACTCAAAATGAGTTCTCTCTCAGCAAACCTTTGAGTAATAGAGAAAGAGAATTGAAAAAATCAGGTGAGGTGGAGTCATTTTGACGTGTCCTATATAAAAAAAAAAAAAAAGAAAGGCAATGCTAATTCTAAAAGATAATATTAAATTAACATTCTGATTTTGAATAACTTTCCTAATAACAGAATGACGTAACGAGATCAACACTATCGAATGTATAAATATCAAATTATGACATAAGTGTAATAAATTTCTTATACCATAAGTGAAAGCATTTAATTGGTATTCGTTTTATGGTTAAACAATATAATTGTAATATTGCCAATTTTCGTAGTTGCATCTCGATTGTTTTCTAACATATTAAGATTAGATTATTCTAGAAATTAGCTTTGAAGTTTGCAGAATATTGTTTATCTGTTATAGATGTTCTATTGCACGAATTTGGGTGAACAATTAAATAGTACTACGTGTGTCTTGTAAATACGCGTAAATGTGTGTGCAAAAGTTCATATATCACGTCAAAAGAAATTCATGTAGCAGTTAGTAGAACAGTAATTGCATTGCAAGTAATTCATTTTTAAAAGCAATGTGTATATTATGTTTTACTACAATAACAGCTAAACCGCCTTCGTGAAATAGAACATCTATAATTTTATTAACAAAGTTATTGAAATACTTAGTAACTATTGTTTTAATTAACAAAGAACAATTTTATTTCTCCGTGGATAGGTTTTGATAGAAAAGAGTCTTGGGTGGTGGTTAATTAGCGTCGAGACAGGAGAGGGCCTGTATTATAGTTGTAGGGCTGCTTGGAGGCTATCTGCTGACCAGCAGAGGGCACAGTGGAGAGAGCATGCTAGGGGAAGGCTGGTTCTCCAAGTGCAAGGGAGGGCAGTGACAAGACAACTCCTAATGATTTTTGATCGGAAAAACTATACATACACTTGAATCCGCCACCTTACCCTTACAGAGGGAATGCTCTGACCATGCTCTGACCAACTGAGCTAACTTGACCCGTTCTAGATGTTCGAATTTTTTCGTTCCGATCCGATCAAAATCATTAGGAATAGTTAGCATCCTCAAATTTGACACAATATTTTATAGTAATTGTTCAATTTCATCCTGGCTTTATGAATTTACTTTCATATCGAGTAGCGAAAACTTTCAGTCATCAATCATAATCTTCACAATTTCTAGAGAACTCGAACGATCTGCATGATCTGCATCGTATACTTCTAAGAGTCCACTTGTTTAAGGTATTGAACGTATAAAACCAATGGACAGAACGCGCTGAAGAATACAACTGACGACACTAGAGCCACTACGTGGCAAACATCAGTCGACTAAATCAGTTTAAGTGGCAAAAAAAATACAGAATGCTTCGTTTAGTCAAATGGTATTAAAACTGACAGCAAGAAGACCACGGTAATGGGTCAATGTCAAGCACATTGACCCATCACACCAGTTACCACCTTACTCCCACCTTAATAAAAAAAAATTCAAATTTGGGTGCACATTGCTAAATAAAATTCACTCCCACATGGTTAGTCGCCGCCATTTTTATCACAGTTTCGTCTCCAACGCCTTCTGTCCATAGGGTTTATATATTCATGTTTGAGGTACTTACAGGTCGGTGGAAACTCGGACATCTGGTAGTGAAAGTGCAAGGTACGGTGCTTTGTCAACTGTTGATCGTTAGTTATATAACATCAACCTTAAATATAATTCGGTCAATTATAATATTATGGTTGGTAGAATTTGGTGTCATTACCTCTAAACTACTGAGGTGGCAAAGAAAGCGTACAGCTTACTTAACCGTTATTTGGGTCCACGGGGCCCAAACGTTAATATATTCGAGTCCCAGTGAGGCCTTTTATTAATTACAAGTCTTAGTTTTGAAATTATGTACTCGTATAGTCTTTTTTTTTATACTACGCAGATGGCAGACAAGCACACGGCCCATCTGATGGGAAGCGGTCACCGTGGCCTATGAACGTGTGCAACACTAAGGGTGTTATACACGCGCGGCCTACCCTGGAGGGAAGGGGCGGGGAGGCTAGGAAGGGGTGGGAGAGGAGGGGTACAGTGAGCTCTGGCTACCCTACTTACCGGCGGGAACACAACACGATGGTTATTATGGCCGCGGTGTTCTGTAGGGCGGAGGTACTACCCCAGTCTTACTCTATTCAATAAAAAATTTCCATTCTAAGACATTGCCCTCATACTAAACGTTTCGTTACTAGCTCACCTCTCATAGGAAATACAGTTTCTGAGTAACAATCCACATTCGAAGAAATACAAGTTCACTTCCACCAGAATACAATGTGATTCCACGCTCTTATGCATGTTGAATGTTAAGTGTCATAGAGGTTTAAGAAAGTTAACATCAGAAAAATACAGATATTATGAGAACAGATAGTTTTGCCGCTGTTACTGTAAGCATTTCCCTCTTTCATTGATTACTAGTATAATGACTTCCTAAATAGTTATCTAGATAATATTAAGTGAAAGGTATATTGCTGTCTTTTGCGTTAACTTGACTGTAAGGGACGTTACTTTCTTCATAATATACTAGCTGACCCACCCCGGCTTCGCCCGTGACGTATTTCGAACCCCGATGCACCCTTTTTAACTCACATAATAATAAATTATTATGCTCATAATTTATAAGTTTTCCTAAAATGTATGGGAATCTACTGGAATTGTTCACATTAATTTATGATTATTGCTCCGCTCCCTTGGGCAGTAGCGTGATGATATGTAGCCTATGACATTCACGGATAATGTGGCTTTCTATTGGTGAAAGAATTTTTTAAATCGGTTCAGTAGATTCCGAGATTACCTCTTACAATTTAACAAATATACAAACACACAAACTTTACTTCTTTATAATATTAGTTTAGATTATTCGTCTCAGTGTATGAGAACTTTAGCGCGGTTAACTGTGTGCGAGATTTTGTATTCAATTTCTGGGTGGAGTACAGTATATGGTTAGTATGCAGTTTGGGAAAATTCTGTAGATTCATTATCTTCTTCAACATTAATCCCAGTCGCATCCAAAGCTTTCACTTCGAAGTCTGGGGTCCGCTTTACCAGTCTTAACTGCGGATTTGGCTGGACCTCGATATTTTCCGTGAAGCGACTGCCATCTGACCTTTACAACCTAATGGTGACATTAGGCGATATCGAAGCATTGCAGTTTGACCGTTGTTGTTGGACTTTTTAGGGCTCTAACTACCCGTAACGACTGCCATAGATATTTGTATGGCAACCGGGACCGACGACGGCTTAACGTGCTCTCCGAGGCACGACTATAATGGGACTGAAAATAGTGTTGGAGAAAATATTTGATCCAATAATGCCCAACTTAAGGAATGTGCCCTTCCACATTCCATAATATATAATATAATAAATATTTATTTACCTTCTAATTAATATAATATATGTGTGTCTTTTCTCATTATAATATTATGACATTACAAACAAACATTTTCATTTTTATTTAAGTATTTACATTTTTCACAAAAGAACTGACTTTAACCGACTAAATAACAAATATAAAAAGCAGTCGAATTGAGAATCTTCTCCTTTTGTGAAGTCGGTTAAAAAAGTGGTTATGAGATTTTCTCAAGATTATTAAACGCTAAATGGAATATATTACCTAAAGTATGCATGTCGTCATTTTTGCGTTACTTATATTAGAAAAGTATACAATACAGGTTCTCATCGAAGTTTCTCATACAAATTATTGTTATTAAATGGATTACAGCGAAAAGTAACGCTATAATGGGTATCATACGTTCCATTTTGGTATTTATGTGAAGATAGAGTCTAATTCAATTTATGATGGTCAGTTAGCATTAACTAATTTTTTTATTATAACTGTAACAAGGTCTGTTTCCTGATGGTAAGCTAAAAGTGAAGTCCCAGGACCGCCGGTCACCACTACATACCTACACCAATAAGTGCTAAAATGGTGGGCCTCAGCTTGACGGCCTCATCAAAGCTTTTTCACGTCCCGCTTAAAGGACCCGAGACTCGACGGAATAAGACGAAGAGTGTGATGAAATATTTTAATTGAAAGATGTACAATTAAGTAACACACCTGCAGAAATAGAATTATCAATTCATTTTTTTTATACCACTTAGGTGGCAGACAAGCGCACACGGCCCACCTTCCATATTATTAATTCACTTAGAACTAGAACGCAAGAACGCAAAATAAGACAGTGAAGTTTTTATTATCTGAAAAGAAAAGATTATTCAATCGAATTACTTCGGCTTTTTCGCAATATTTACTAAATTAAACTTTATCAATTTTACCTCACGGCATTCTCAAAGGTTTTTTTATAAAAGACAGTTACTAAGCATAGTGGACAGTATGTTTATTTTAACGAAACTTTTGCAAAACCGGTCAGGTTTATTTTAATAAATTTAATGTTGTCAAGAAGTATAAGTTTGAATTAAATTATTAGATGTAATTCAAGAGGTGTAGCAAGTTTCACAAAGTGTCTTCAATAAACAATATGAAAAAAAAAAAACCTAAATCAACTTATCTAAGTATAATAAGTACATAGAGCCAAAATACGAAGCCTAGTTTACAAAACAATTTTAGGCTCACCGTAGCCATAGTAGTTACTCCAACTTGAGCTAGACCTAAAGCCTTCACATAGATTGGTTCCTGCAAATTCATTAAAAATATGGCTACGAATCTCCTGTTCTTGACGTCCATATACTCCCAAGGAACGTTATACACAGCATCTTTTAACTGCTGACTCTGAAATGGTCGAATTTCTTAAAGGCGTGAAACTGTTGAATGTATAGAACCAAAACTTTGAGGGGACCTAATTCAGTATGGCTGCGGCTAATTGCGGCCGAAGGGGTAGTGACCCTGTATAGGGCTGCTCTGAAGCTGTCCGTGTGTTCCTTTGACTAGAGAGACAATGGGCGAGCTGGACAGGACAGTCACCTCTGTCACCCAACAGACCAACCCTGTGCAGCGGCGCGATGCTTGTCCCTCCACAAACAGTACCTTACCGTGGTTCAAATGCCTCTTGGGTCACCTTAAGCCCCTGGGTCTGTAGACCCGAGTCTTTGAAGGTCCGAATTCGATATAATCATAACCCGTATTCAAATGAGCAGTTAATTTTTTCCATACCTTTGTGCCTATTAGCTCAACAATCATTGACAGTTGAATTACTTGTTGAAAATGTACAAAAGTAAGGGGTCCATAAGATGTCAATGCTTCTGCAGTCTGAAAATATAATAATAATGAATTTCCTTTTAACATTACAGCTAGAAACGGAATTTATAAAAAAAATGTGTGACACTCGGCGACTGCCGCGGTAAAATTTAAATTAATTTTATTAGCAATACCTTAATTTTTATTCTAAGTATGCAAATACTAAATACCTAGTTATTTGTAAAGTTGTACACGTGTTCGATAGATGGCGTTGTACCAATTTCCTACATAAAGTTGTGTTTTCGTTACGCCAGTTACTATACTTGAAATAAGGTTGAAACTTGTGCGGAGTTGTGCGACAATGGGGGGTAGGTGTTAGGTTTTTTATTTTCGTTACGGAATTTCTTGACTCGCCCCCTCAAAGCCCGCGATTAAAGCTATATAGGTAATAACTTAAAAACACAAATATTACTAACCATTTGAGAACACTCCAGCAACAGTAAACAAAGAACTACTTGATAATACGTATAATAACAAAATATCATCGGTCCAAATGTACTTGATACTTGTTTAGTGAAGCTATAAAAATAAGTAATTAATTTATTATCTACTTTCAAAGTTCTTATCATTCATATTTTAGGTGCACCTTGAAGTTTGGCGAATTAACACCAAAATTAACACGGAATTTAACACATTATTTGAATTCTTAAGAATCTCCATAGTTGTGGACGAAAGGGGAATAAACCGCATACACCAAATTTCAAGATTCACCCTTTTGCATTTAGTAAAATACAAAATCAATTATATCTATGGCTTAGTGATAGATTCGCTTCAAAATGTAACCAATCGTGCGAAAAGACTATTTTTAAAATTAATAGTACGTTTTCGTTGGTGGTTGTTTCGCACATCTTTTTTATTTTTTTATACCACTTAGGTGGCAAATAAGCACATAGCCCGCCTGATAGGAACGATCACCGTGGCCTATGGATGTGTGCGTTGCGTATGGAACTCATGAAAAATGTATACATTACAACTCACGTAATAATTAAACGATGATAATTAACACATTCCTTCAACTTTTTCGATACTGCCTTTAATTCTTCTTGAGAATACATTTCAACATGTATTGAACTTTGAGGCAATAAAGATTTCTGTATAGCTGGTAGTGGAAACGAATTCAGATCATGAATAAGTATCTTAAAGTGTCCCCAGATATTGAAAACTATAAGCGATAGTACTAAATCTATCATACAAAACCATATCCCCATAAAATACGACTCAAAGCTGAAAACAAAAATGTAAGTTTAAAAAACCTTACGCCATTTTATTATTCTAAAACTATTGTCCACTTTTAAACTACTGATAACTAAATACTTTACATCAATCAATCGATAATATGGGTCGTCCTGTCAAAAGTGCATTTGTTTATCAGACACTTAGGGCTATCACGCATTAGAGACAAGACAGTCTTTAGTCAGTTATGTCTCGACGCGACTTGTAGGTAATTTTGATAACTTTATTCTGGCCTAAGTGCGTGTACTTTCATATTTCTGTAGAGCAATAAATTTTTCTGTAGACCATCTTGTCTATAACGTGATGTAGTCAGATAAGACAGTCTTAAGACAGAAACAGTATGTAGAGTAATAGATACGGTTTTCGGTTTGGTTTAATAAATAAATATTTTGAGACATTTTACACTGGGTTATCTAGACCCAAAAGCATATTCTTAACTGGTTTGTGTTCTAGAATGCGGATAAAAATACATAGAGACACTTTTTAATGAATAAATACATAAAAATATCCAGAACATGCAACTATTCAAATATTCACACTTAGCGGAAATCACCCCCGCGATCTTTGACTTAACATTCGTACACTTTACTGCTACATCACAGAGATCGTCAAAGAGTTGTCTGAATAAATAAATAAATAATAATATTTTTTCGCAATAAATATTATATAAAAAATTTAAATAATTTACTTGACTCACCAATTCAAAATACAAGCAAAAATATATCCGGGTAATGTAGTAGTTGTTGAGTACGGGAAAGAATAATAAAAAGGTAATTCATAAGTTACATTTTCAGAAATTTTTTCATTGTACTTTCCCGAAAAATAGTTTTTGCACATAGGAACAACTTGAAAAAACATACCGACACACATCATTTGCACCGTGATATATATAGTAAAGATGTGTGAAATGTAATGTACACGTTTATGTGTCTGAAATCAAAAGAAATTCTTTGAAACCAATATTTGTTTAGATCACAAGTCTCTATGCTACTTATCTCCTCAGACCCTACATATCACTTAGCATCAGAGTATTTGCAAATATAAAACAAATGAGTCTAAACTCGATTGACTAATCTTGTTAAGTTCAGAAGTTCAAGACACCTGACGAATTCATTATCAGACCATGTTTATCATCACCCGTAGACAATACATATTATCGTATTATCACAATACACAAGTATGCCAAATTTAAGCCCGATCTGACGTCAGGAAGTGGTATTAACTTGGCTTCCAAAATTTGTACCATACTAACAAACTAATTAACAACAGCTAGTTGAAAAAAGCTTGTAAAATATGATTTTAAACTAACCTTCATTGCGTAACTTGATAAGTTTTTGTAGTAAAATAGGTGCATTTTTGTTAGCAACACTGAGAATACGTCCTTAAACTTCGATGATAAAGACAACATAATTATCCTGGACTAAAAATAGAAACTTTATTAGTAAAACTATTCTAAAAATTCACAGTAGCGCAGGTAGTTATATAGATCATAAAATATTTAGACACATAATAAACTACCACTATACGTAGTACTATTAGGTATTCTGTGCCACTACTATGAAAGAGCTAAATATGTAACTTTAATTTATTTTAATGATGAAAATGATGAAAGGGCTTTTACGAGAAAGAAAAAGGGAGAGACTTAGAGAGAGTGAAAAATAGAGATAGAGACAGAGATAGAAAAGGGATAGAGAGAGCGAAAGAGTGAAAGAGACAGAGTAGTATAATTTGTCTTGTTTTTGTTATTCTATTTTATAGTTATAGTACGGGCAATCTGTTCTAACAACTTTCAATAGGTATTTGTAAGAATGGTAATAAACTTACCGATGTTACTACTAATAATAAGATTGGTAGTAACACGGGCTACAAATGTGAAATTGGAAGCCAATGAATTTGGCAAGTAGTTATTAAACTAGATCAAAAAATTATGTAAGTAGTAGCTTACCGTGATGATAACCATCATGAAGTTTACTACATAAAATTTCACCAATTCGTTGAAATCTAAACGCGTCGATTTCATATACATGAAACCCCCAATTAAAAGTAGAGCATGTAAAAGGAAATGGCCAATACTTATAAGTATACGATATTTTGATAAGTTTTCACCAATTTCCTTGGACGGCCATGCGTTCACTACTAACAATTTCAAACGAATAAGCCTAAAATAGGTATACTCCTGTGGATTTTTCATGTTTCTGAAAGATTATAAAGATTTTTTATTATAGTCATGTCAATATTATGATTTCTCTTATATATAAGCTAGTCTCAGAAATTGGGGGTTCACCATTGAAGGCATTTAAATTCAGATTTTGCTGTGGGTTACCAATGTAGTATAGTCGGTGTCTATGCTACAATGGGGGTCCACAGCAAAATATAGAATTAAATGACTATTTTACACTGACGCTAGTATGACTGTAACATAAGCTTAATTTGCAAAAAATCGCGCCTTTTAAAATTATTCGATTATGTACGCGCGTAGAAAATTTTGCTCACACTTTATAAGCAGCCTGAAATGTACCTATTATGTGCAAATTAATTTATTTTGTCAATTATTATAATAAAACACTCATGCTTTATTTTTAAATAGAAAACAATTCTTTTATGAAAAAAATTGGTAGCAAGCAGCCTGAAATGTACCTGTTATGTGCAAATTAATTTATTTTGTCAATTATTATAATAAAACTCATGCTTTATTTTCATAATAGAAAACAATTCTATTATGAAAAAAATTAGTAGCAATCAAGGGACAATCAAAATAAATAGTCGTCATAGTTAAATTGTTTCTTCTTTAACAGAATCAAGGTCCGGGACGGTGACTATGCTTGCTTGATATTAAAAAAAAGTCAGTTACTACTTAGTAAGTATGATCAACAATAACACGTCTTTTTTGTTGTTATAGGTATATTGTTTGATTAAATCTATTTAAACTTACTTCATTGCTTCATCTTCCAAACTAAAATTTTTAAATCTTTTCATTTTAATATGATTCGTGCTCATGTCTTGAGCAGAATATAGCAATACCAAAGTAAATGAATCGGTGATAGTTTTTCATCGTTTTATACCAAAGTGGTTAAATTATGATTAATTAGTAAGTATATGAATTTTAGGGTTCCTGGGGGCTAACTACGATACATTAATAACCACTATTATTTATTCTAAGATGGAACTATACACGGTTTATACCGTCTTTATGGACGCAATTTTTCTTTCCAACCTCAAAAAAGGAGGTTCTCAATTCGACTGTATTTTTTTAAGAATGTTACTGACTGAACCGATTTTGATGTTTTCTTTTTTATTTGAAAGCTGATGCTTCTCGTGTGATCGCATTTCAATTCGATCCAGTTGAAGTCGGTTTTCGGTTTTCTTGAGATTTTTTTACGTACAGAACCTCTAAAATAAACTAAGATTAATTAAGTTCAGTCGTGTCTTTAATTCTAGAAAAAAGTAGGTATATGAAAACCGTGAGTAAAAAGTGTCATGTGCAGCTTGGGGTAGATTGAAATGGCTGGGTAGGTAATTTATTTAATTAATAAATGAGAAACATCAAGGAATTGACACCTTTCTAACCGCCTTAAATGTACATCTAGCCGCGATGAGCAATTAAGAAAATTATTTACTGGTACTAATATAAACAATAATGCAGTTTAAATACAACATAATTATACCTACTTTGTACGTTCTGTTTATTAATTATTTCATTTCACTTTAATTTCAAATGCTAAGACGAGTTTGCTTTCGGGGTTGGGTAAAAAGTGATTATGATGGGTTTTTATTGAATGGTTCGATAATTACTTCGAATTTTAATACTGACTTATACTATAATGGTGATTGAAAATTTATTTTCGGTCAAGTGTTTATAAAATTATCATCTTTTTACCCGACTGCCGAAGAAAGGAGAGTAATGTTTATTCTTTGAATATTCGATGTCGATCTATATAAACTAATCATTTAATTAATTTATAAAAAAAATACAAAACAATAAATAAATTAAATCAACATTCCAAATTTAAATAAGTTTCGCTAATATCACCATGATGTAACAAGTGCAATACTATCAAATATATAAATATCAAATTATGACATAATTCTAATAAATTTTACCGCAAGTGAAAGTATTTAATTGATATTTGTTTTATGGTTAAACAATATAAAAATAAACAAAGTATTGCCAATTTTCGCTTTTGTTACACTATTAAGGTATAAAATTTTTATATTACTTAGGTGGCAGATAAGCACACAGCCCACCATTATGAAAATTATATTATGTTAACATTATTGCAAGTGTCATTATGATAAGTTTTACACGTTCATTTTTATGTTATTATATTTTGTAAAGTAGTTAGCTACAACCGCTTGTACCTACTTAGGTACATTTTCGTTTACAGATTGCCAAAGTAGTGAAGAGTAAATAAAAAAGTTTGGCTAACCACTTACAGGTTGGATAATTAATTTAATGGCTAAGTGAAAAATATAAAGAAATTGCACCTATCCAACAACCTTGAACCTACATTAATGCAACTTATAACCACGCTATCGCAATTAAGTACTTATTTATTAAGATATGAACATGATAACGCAATATTAGTAATTGTATTCTGTGTAATATTGTTTGTTAATTTGTGAACAAGTACAGACAGCAAAATGAATACACAATAACTAAAGCCTTATTTGTAACTAACTGTACGGCGGGTACTACTTCCACGTGGATAGATATGTAAGTTTATTTTCTTTAATAGTAGGTAAGTTATAACTGCGGTAGCCTAGTGGCTTGGGTAATAAACGAGGTCTCGGGTTCGATCCCAGGTTCACCATGGCACACACCTATGACTTTTCGATGCTTTTCGAAGTTATTATAATATTACCTACCTATCAGTAAAAATCTCATCAAAATTGAGCCAACCGTTCCAGAGCTATCTGCCCGTTTGAATCAGGTTAAAAGTTAAAAACAAAATATAATTGTTTTGTTCTAAGTACAGCATACATTACTATAGTTTCCAGAGACTAGTTAGCAGAAACACAGACAAAAGTTTTTTTTATACAACTTAGGTGGCAGACAAGCTTGTAATTACTGTGTATTAAGATACTCGTATATGCATTAAAAAACTGTTATTCAACGTTACAAACATACACTTTATTTTATTTATTTTTCATAATATATTAAGTCATAACCTTAGTTACCTTAATAGTTGTTAGGTAACATTGGATGGATGAGACCTTGAGATAAATGGATAGACATTCTTCACTGGTACAGTCAGCGCCAAAGGTTGGTTAACAAATTCTAATTTATTGATCAATTTCAATTTCTTTATTTTTCAAAATAGTGCTACGTAATTACGTCTTTTTGACGTCAAAAACTACTTAATACTAAGTTTACCACCGCTTCCTAGGCGCTAGTGGAGAAGAAACGGCGCAGCAAACTCCACTGCTGCATTTTCAGACGTCAGCTTGCATAGATATCTTAAGACTAAATATGGACGAATGTACATTTTTGTCTCGTGTCAATATTCACCTTAGCTCTAAGACCTTTAATATAACAATAAACAAGACATATAAAACATAAGCTTTGTCCTCTGGAGATTATAAAACTAAATATAAATTAATGACTGACCTATGTATTCCAATGTAAAAAGGATTTGTAAATATTTTAGTGTTAATCGACTTTTGTCGCTGACTGTACGTGTCTGTGGCCGCTTTATGGGGACGACTGTTAGTTGGTAATTACTGCACGGATTAACTAGACTTGTTACTGTGTATAAATTATGGAATCTTTTAATATATTGTTACCCATTATCCATACCAGTTTAATTAAGAAACAAGCGTAATATAGTTACCTATTTTTCTAAAATATAATAAAAAAAAAATATGAAACTTATATAGCTAAGGTGTGGAATTCTCTGCCTGAGTCTATGTTCCTCGAAAGCTATAACCTGGAAATATTCAAGTCACGAGTGAATAGGTTCCTTCTAGGCAAGCGTGATCGTAGACCACAATCATCACTTACCATCGTCAGATAGTGGTCAAACGTAAGCCTATCTAGAATAAAAAAAACGCTTATACGTCAAAACATGTTTACACACTTTCAAATTTATAATATTAGTACGATAGTCGGACACTTGTCCTAATAATATCGTTTTGGGTACCGAAGATCTCAGTGTGTGCCCCATATTCCCCATTCCCCCTATATTCTGTTGCATTACATAAAAAAATAAAAAATAACTTTTTAGTATAGTATAATTCTATTTTTTTGCTTCTAGTACTGTTCATCTGTGATTAAAAAATCAAATAATTGTAAGTACCTATAATTTAAATAATTGTCCTTTGCATTGCATTATACAGATACTAGAGCTACCTACTTATTAAGTAACTTAAGGCCGACCACTAATTTATTCATTGTATGTTTTAAACTATAATTTGCCCACAATGGCGACTACCTAAGTATCGATTGAATCTTCATTTATTTGGTTGTCCATTTAATTTAGATATTTATGAGACGTATTATTAGTAATACGAGATTATAATAGATTTGACCTTTGTTATTACTGATCTCGACATTTAGTTGCGTCGCAAAAGTCAAGCTGTCAAGGCCGTTTCAGATGCGCACGCGACCATCTAAGTTACACGCTTTATAAAGGTGCTATACTTTATTATTTTCTGTGTTATGTACAATCGACATCGGTATTAGCGTAACACGTCGCAAGTTACCGACCACCGTAACTTTAAAACTTTATATATATATATTTTTTTTTTTATACCACTTAGGTGGCAGACAAGCACACGGCCCACCTGATGGGAAGCGGTTACCGTGGCCTAGGGACGCGTGCAACACCAGGCAATAAAATATTAAAAAAAAAAATGTTAAATTTGATTGACATTGACCACACAGCCTATAATGGGTCGACAGCCTGAGTGTGACGCCCCTGTACGCTGGTGTTGCACACATCCATAGGCCACGGTAACCGCTTCCTATCAGGTGGGCAGTGCCTTGTCTGCCATCTAAATAGTATAAAAAAATGGCAAAGATATTTCTATGTAGGTATATCGTAATCTTACTCTAATTGTTTTTGAAATGGTTTACCTCCCTCATTGCCGCCACTGTACATGATGATCACCAGTAGTAACCCAAGTAATGACATTCAGGAACTCTCAGATAAAGTAAACCTGTCTTGGATTCCGCATTGCAATTACTCAGAATAAAATTAGAGGAATAATAATAAACCCACTTAAAGATCTTACCTATAGTAACAAACAGTTTATATAACTCTTAATTTCTATTTTCCTTAATAAACTTTAAGAGCAAAAACTCGTGAAGAGGTTTTAATCCGCGCCCCGTGAGGTCTCGGTTCCGGGCCTCCATAAAACAAAGATTATGTGCGTAAAATTAATTGGCACATTTTACGACGCATTTTACGCCCGTGGATGGCCATAGATTCTAGCAGCAAACTAATAAAATTGAGACACAGAATTCAATATAAATTCAAGTGGAAGTAACCTGGAATTCCTTACCAGCTCACGTGTTTCCTTCCTCATATAGTCTCGGGTCCTTTAAGCGGGGCGTGAAAAAGCATTTGATGAGGCCATCAAGCTGAGAGCCACCATTGTGGCACTATCGGTGTTTGCAATGGTGACTCCCATTCCAGAGACTTTGCCTTTAGCTTATCATCAGCCGAGGTGAAGTCATGTTGACGTCTTCGACATAAAAAAAAATAACTCAATTTGTGAGCCACAATGCTGTGAAGATCTACTAATCTCAGTGTGGTTCCTGGTTGAATCTAAGGCTTTCATTGTAGCTCGGGTGTCCTTTCTCTTCCTTTAGATTTATGAAGGTACTAGCTGTTGCCCGCGGCTCCGCCCGCGTGGATGTCGAAATCCGTTTCAAAAACTATCCTATCTCTCAAGTTGGATCGAACTGCACATGGTGTGCGAATTTTATTATAATCGGTTAAGTGGTTTAGGAGTCCATTGAGGACAAACATTGTGACACGAGATTTATATATATTAAGATTATGGAAGCGATTACCCCTGACCTTCCAACTCCGAGAGGAAAACTTGCACCAGAGGCTCATTTAGATAGGAGGAAGTAGGATAGATATCTTTTTACCCGACAGCGCTAGCGAAGGTAATGTGTTTCGCGCGTATGTATGTATGTATGTACTATGTATGTATGTAGTTTTCTTTGTTCCCCTCTATAGGCCTAACAGCTGGACGGATTTAAATACGTGGGGTCTCAAATGAAAGGTATACATCTCCCGAGTGTCATACCGACTCTAAAACTTTCGTAATATAAAACTTAAACCGCTTCCAACTTCTATTATTTCAGCATCAATAATAATGTAATTTGTATGTATCCAAATATGGTTATCTTATATTTGTAAGTGTGAAAATTATAGTCTCTATAATTTAGCAGTTTTTTTTTGTAATGAGCTCTATAAATATTTAACAATCGTGTTTAAATTTATATTCATTTATTTCTTGTCAATAAAAAATCTAAGTAAGTATATTTTTACATCAGTCACTGGTCTCATTAATATTTATGCCGTGTTTTTCCCATTTGATCATTTCAATAACCATTTGTGGTTTTTTATTATATATTATATATAAGATTGTGGTACAAGCTTACGTGTTTTGTATATTTTAGTTATTGGCGCAACTATCTCCTGAGTTGCCATTGCATCGGTTATTTTGGATTCGAAGCAGTCATGGGATAATTACATAGTTCAAATACATTCTCTGAATGAAGGTCAATTTGTGTACATGAATTCTGTTTTTAAATCTTCCTAGTCTTTTAAAATGTCTATGAGCTCTTTCTTGCGATAACTGTTCTATCGCTATTTGTTTAGTATTTCTTTTGCATTGCAATATCCAATTATAATTATTAGCACTAAGTTAAATAGAAAATTTACTCTTGTGTCAGAAACTATCAAGCTTCCTAAGTTTTAAACATTCTTTTATAATGTCTGTCAATATTCAAACAATTTCAAGAATTTTCTAACAAAAACAATCTCAAAAACTTGCTGTTTTTCAAATATCGAACTCGTTTTACAACCTTCGAGTTAGAAGAGCTCTCGAAAGCGCTCAATGATATCCGTTAGCAGGCGACTCACGCGCCGCTTTCATCAACATTGACCGTGCACTGCGCACGCACACATAACTCATCTACACCTACATTTTAATATGGAAGAAGAAAATATAAATCCTCAACAATAATTTTGAAAATTACTGACATCAAAAATATTAACATCTGGTTGTAAGCTAGACAAGATAGAATCGCATGATTCTGAACTTAGGTGTGCTTGACACCAATTATTTCTAAAATATTATTTTTGTGAATAATCTAACACTGGAATAGATCCTAGAATACTATTGATATTTCATAATGATTCTAATTCCAAATAAACAGAAAAAATTGTAGGCACAGAGCGTGAAAAAGCATCTGATGAGGCCGTCAAAATAAGGGCCACCATTATACTCGTAGCATTATCGGTGTCTGTAATCGTGACCTCCAGTTTACCTTTAACCTACGAGGTAAAGTCGTATTAAAGTGGCTATAAGGTAAAAAAAAAAACAGAAACAAACTTTATCTTGCAATAATCATTACAGTGACCATAACTTTTAGACTGCTAAGAAAGAAAACATTCGCCAAAAATGTTTGGTGAATGAATCACCCGTAGAATCCGGATACTATTATGATATCAATCGCTAAATGGAAAACGACATTCGAAACTGACATTTTAGATACTAAGAAAAAAAAACTCACAGACAGTAAATAAAAAGAAAGATGAAACCAGATTACTCAATAAAAGATCTAATATGATTAAAGTAGGTGATATTACATAAGATGTATACATCCTTCTAACGTAAGTAGATAAAGTACGACATGATATAATTAATCTAAATAAATTGATAGTGCCAATATACGTAATATTACCTGTACCTTACGAGAATCATTAGAAACTATTTGCCAACCTAATAACCGTGTATAATTGTTTAGAAAATTATTTAACCTGTCAATAACTAACGCGATAAAGATTATTCAAATTCAAAGACAAAACAAAAATATTTCTATGAGGGTTATAAAAACGATATCTTTATGATTAGTATACAGCTAATTTAGAATGTGTCCGCAGCTACCACAATGTAAGGTGTATCATTTTTTTTCCGGCTCTGTGTGTGAGTAATAGACCGGAAACACTGGCTACCTGCGCCTAAGCATGTCAAGTAACCTTTCTTAGCCAGCTGTGCGTAAAAAAATGACAAGATGATTCTAATTATTTATAACTTGAATGACGGTTGGTGCTCAAGTTTGATATTGAATGAAATAAACGAAATTGTGGCATAATATTGAGTTGAGCAACTATTTTTGATGCATTAAGTTTGAGTATATTATTACGCACTACAATGAATGGATATTGTGTAACCTTTCTTGTCCATTCATAATATACCCACATTTAGAAACAGTTAAAATTATATTCTTGGTATCTCTAAAATCTATGTAGCTAATTTATCCTCTATAATATTTAATATGAGAAATATGAATAAGGAAAAAGGAACGTAAATCTTAACAAGATAAATCGGTTGTTTATTGGCCTAGATCAAAATTCGTGTCAGCATTCTTTTACCAGTTTGACATTATTATTTTTCCCTTCAAACTAAATGTTATATTGACAAGTAATCTAATAGAATTTAGTCAGAATGTCAAGTGACCCACTTTAGATTGAGATACCTATTGCGTGTCATACACAAATGAATCGATCCGACAGATCGCGTAACACCTGTGCCAGTACTTTCACCTTAAAAATCGGGTTTGGGTGCACGCCGAAACAAGAAATCGGTTATACAACTCACTTGGGCGTAAAGATGCTGATTATTTTCGTTTCGACATTCCTAACCGATACGACAATAATACGTTGTAAAATAAAATAAATATGGAAGTTCTTCTTATATTACTGACTTAATTAACATGATTTTATTAACTTAATGTGTATGTTTGTATGTAACAGACTCTTTGAATTCAATTTTTAAATACCTCAAAATATTGGATTAATTTGAAATTATGCACAGTTATCAAGTATTAGTATATAACATTATTGAATTAACTACACTATAAAAAATAAATAATAAGTATTATTTATGTGGAAAATGTAAATATGAGATTCAAAGTCAATAATAAATTATTTCTAACTTTTTAATTTAGTTTGCTCTTTGCTGCTTTTTTTAAACTATTATTTACATTTTGATAAAATAAACAAGCAGTAATGCTATCAAACTTGAAGCTTGTAGGTTTGATTCTAGTTTTGAGTAAAATATTATTAAGTTGTTCTGTTAGAAAATTCACAGTAGCCATATCACGAGTTTCACAGGGTGTGGAAAATGTTATCGTGGACAGAAGATATAGCTAAAATACATCACTATCTGTTCAAAGATATACAGATCTGATTTATAGAACAGTAACAATCGAAATTATATCTGAAGTAAGTAAAGTCTCAGGAATGAGGGTCACATTGAATGATTTAGAATATTTTGGAGGTCGTACGGGTACCAAAAAAGAGGTCGTAAGGGCACTTTTGAAAAAGGGTCCAAACTTTGAGGTCCTACGGGTACGTCGTCACCATATTATTTTGTGTAAAATTTTGTCATTAGAATAATTAGTGATATAAGATAGGGTAAGCATTTTAGCTGCGGTCATTTTATAGGAATTTAATGACAAAAGTAAATAAGACACTGATACTATGACAGATAATAATGATTTCAACCACATTATTAAACTTAAACCTATGTAATATGATCAGCTAATAATAAGTTTGATTGTCAGTAACTGGGACTCACGATTAAGCAAGGCCAATTCCAATAGCGAATGGCTGAGTACTCTAATATATTCTGAATTTAAAAATATATTTGGTAACTACATCGTAGATAGACTTATTGCACCGCAATCAAATATTTAAGCAAACTTAGAATGTAATATTACTTCATTTTGAACCCCAAGTGTGGGAAACATTTGAAAAAGATACAAAAATGTTTGGAAATCAAGTAAAAGTAAATGGTTTTAATTATTGGTAATAATTAATAACTCAAGGTTCTAAAACGTCTGCTTCTAAAGTTGCATCTAAGCAATTGCTGTTGATTATTGATTCGGCAATAATACTTAAAATCTTCAGTAATTTAACAATAATTTAAAAATGTAATACGATATTTCAATATTTCGTTAGTATTCCTATGAAGCTTTATGCAGTTAATGCTTCATGTATTTCAATAATATTTTAAGAAGATACATTACCAATAGTTAGAAAAATACTTCTGTACCTAGTTTTCACTGAAATACTTTCCTACATATTCAACAGATGACCTTCAGTAAATAGCAAATCATTTTATACCTACTCTTGGTCCAAGACAGCATCTGATATTTAACCGACAGAAATACAATAGGTAAAAATACAAAAAGTGAAATAGTAAAATATACTTTTAAAATTTTATTCAAAAATTGTCTGCTGAGACATTAGAAAATGACAAAACTATTGTTTAAATAAATAAATTGTTACTAAATGAAAGGTCAAACATTGTAATGAGAAGATTTAACAATATCTACTGTAAAGATTACGAAAATGAGGTGATAATTTGAAAAAATAAAATCAAGTACCTACTTAAATGATAAATTATAATTCGACCATTCTATAATTGGCAGTAAAGACTAATTGATATTTATATCAAAAAAATAATTCGTAATTCACAAGGTTATTCGCAAGATGGTAGTCGAGAAGAAAGTTAACAGCACTATATATGAAACGACATTAAATATTAAGTGAATGGATACGACCATTCGGTCATCGAGGTCATTCACATACCTTTCGGAGAATCATCTGTGCAAAGTTTGTACGGACATGGTACTATAAAAAAGAAATATTTATTACAAATGAGGAAAGGGACATTTAATACAATGTTTAAAATCAAAAAGTGTTTTAAAGTCATGACGAATACTTACATCATTGGAAAATTTAAGAATTATTTTGTTCAAATCGTCAACACGGAATTTTATGCAATACATGATAAAAATGCTGAAAATATCGATTCCTTACTTATCTCCTTATATTAGATGAAATAATATGAATTCAATTAATTGATTGATTGCCTTGTGAAAGTAATAAGTAAGGAAGCAATGACCTTCCAATTCTTTTGTTGACATACTTTATCAAATGATGATACTGCAAAAGTTAATATAATAGTTTCGTTAATACAGGATTTTATTTTAAATTGCGAACCCGGTAGTTTTTACAGGGTTCGCAATTATAGAATACTTGTACAGGAAGACGGAAATAAAGTTTTTATCTTTGATCTTCTATTGGGTGAGGATACTTCCGAGTAGGAATCGATTAAATAGAAATTCCATAGTGCCCACACAAATATTTGATTTTATTGATTAAAAAGGAAATGTGCATAAAAACACGTTTTACTGTTTAAATTGCTTCATAAAAATTACTGATAGTAGATAATCTCTAACGAACCACTTCATTAAAGCCATCATCGTCGTCACCACTCCCTGTAGCGGACCACAAACGTACAATCATTATGGAAAATGTCAGTGATTGCTTTGTTTTAGCCATATATGTATTTCCAGGATTAGTTCCAATTAAAGATAATTGCATTAGATCGTCATAGATTGGAAAGTTAAATTCTTCAATAATTATTTCCTTCCTGAAAAAATTTAAACCAGTTCACTAACCTGACCGATTCTGATTATGGGTACCTACCTACCAAAAACTTCTGTTAGTTTATAAATCTTGCAGAAATAATTCTTCCTGGTAATGAGGAAATTATGGTGACAAAAACGTAGTTGGTACAGGTACGAATAAATGTAAATGTTAAACACTTTCACTTAAGAACGAATATTTAGTCCATCGGTGCGTAACGCCACAAGTTCGTTGCAAATGGACAGACGACCAATAAAAATGCAAATTAGCGGAAGTTTTTTATGGTGTATGAGAAATTATTGGAGCATCAGCTGTTTATTTGTTAGTACTTATATCGATATGTCAATGTCTGTTTAAGTATACATAATGGTCGGGGTGCGAGGGTAATGCCTTTTGGGTTACCTTAAACCCTGGCGCTCGAAGACCGGATTATGTTTAGTCGGTCGGTTCGGTTCAAGTCTGATATAATCACCTCCGCTGACTCAGTGGGGTTGGCATCCGAGGGGATTTCCGCACGAAAAAAGCATACATGATTAAAAGAATCGTTTAAATATGTATTATTAAAATGTTACATTTTAAAAATATAACTAACTCTCCTATATTTATGATAATTAAAACCATTTGTGATGTTACACTTGTTAACTGTCCTACTGACTTCCATATTGTTGTATTCTTTACAATTTTTAGATTAGATGTTACTTTAAATTGAGGTTCATCCACCTGTGTCCACGCATTGTTATATTAGTACAACAGATGTTAATTTAGCGATAAAGAGGATCTTCAATCTTTATAGTGTATTAACTTATATGGCTATATACAATTTGAGTTTCACCTTTAAAATTTTATTTATGCCGATTGACTTTCTATTTGATATAATCTCTGTTGATGTTTTATTTCGCAGATTCTCTTAATATGCTTGCTTCATACGTACATCATATTTATTTTCTTAGTTGAATATCAACTACATAAAATATTTTGCGTCATTCATGTAATTCAGATTAACTGCTTGAATATTCTTGCAGAATACTACAGAATCTCGCCAGTCACGGTAGATCGTTAAGCGGCATTGAACTTTGGGAGTCGCAAAAATAATCAACTTCTTTTTAGTAATGTCTGCCTCTTTATTTTGTATTCCAAAGATTATGCTAACAATGTTCCGAGTTTGATTGTATTTTTTGTTTGGTAATTTTTTTCATTATTTTATAAATTATGTAGGTATGCGAATTATTTTCATTCTAAAATTATTATACACTTCTTTTTCTGTTTATAGTTATGATAAAAAAGTAGGAAGTTGATCTTATTAGATAGGTATAGGAAACTAAAACTCGTGATTAATATAAACGTAATTTTCATGATATTATCCTTTTATTTCTTGTTAAATCTATTTATTGAAGTAACTGTTTTGTAAAAAGATTTTGACCGCAACCATAAATGTTTTTTTAAAACAACAATTTATTGACACAAAAATTGGTTTAAATATTCATAAGGTTGTAATAATATTTTGGACTCTGGTCTTATTACACAAAAGCAGAATAATATTATAGGTTATCGTTATTATTTATAGAAATTAACGATTACACAGTTATTCTTTACTCTGACTACCTACAATCTTAGAAAACTATTATAACAAGTATGAGAACTAATTGCCCCTCAACTTACACATGCATAAATTGCTTATTTTCAAAACTCAAAACTTTCACCGTTGAAAAATTAGTTTTCAAATATTTTGCGCTTTGATTTACTTTCACGTCTCGAATTTTTGCTAGTGTGTCCTAATGTATCTTTGTTTAGTGAACGGTCATTGCTGCTAATGATTAGTAACTGAAAATGATGACTGCGCATGCGCATATGATAATATCTGAAGAGGTAAGGCGTCGTTCATGAGAATTACTTATAGCCGTATTGCCAATTCGAATTTCAAGAAACATGATTCTTTTAGGGCATATAAAAGAGTCAGGAGCACTAAATCTCACGTCATTGCTTGAGTTAAGTTTGCTTCAAGTATCTATCTTGATCTTCAAATAAATCTATAATGGTAAAATCTTCAATTAAACTCTTAGAGCTTCATGTCTTGGTACGTTCGGTTTTATGGTTAGATTAAATAAGTCTAAGTTTAATATAAGTGTTTACAATTCAATCACAGAATGTAATACAATTTCAGATTTCTTCTCTCATTTGACAGTCATTACGCGCATGTTCGTTTCTAATACAACTTCTATCTTATAATCCAATCGCAGCTATACTTTCCATCAAAGCGAATACAAACAATATAAACTTAACACCATTGTTACGAGCTACCGGCCAGGAACAGGTCCCGGGTCATTCACCTCTACCTTCAGGATCTGCTTCGTCCTGCTACCGAATTGCTGCCGGTTTTTGCATTAACGAGTCATTAACTCTTTTGATGGAATGATATACGATCGAGAATATTAAGGAGTTTTAGGGTTCATTGAATCTTGGATTTTTGAATGCATACTTTTTATGTATTCACATGGCAAGATCATTACTTATATAGAAGAAAGTGTATGTAAGTATGTTTATCTGCATCCTAGAACTTACGTTACAATCTAGTAAAGCTATGCTTCTGGACCTAGATAATATTTAGGATGTCTTAAAATATTATACGTATTAGAATTGTACGTAACATTGAGCTTTATTCAAGACAATGTAACACTAAAATAGTAAGATCATATTGACATTGTAAAAAAGGATACTGAAGAATTAATATTTTTCAATTGTCCACATTTTTCGTAGGACATTTTTTTTAAATGGCGTATCTTGTTAATGAACTCACAAAACTCAAAAGACATTATAAGGCAATTAACACAGTAAATCTATAGGTAACTGTTCAATTTATCACTTTTAATATTGCAAACTATACATACGCTTATAATATGTACAACGAATAATTGAAAGTTATTTGCAAAAACTAATATGGGCATAAGTACGTTACAAGTAGTAATATATTCTAAACAAACAAATCACTCAAAAAAGCGTTACCACGACAAATAAATTATCATTCCATAGCTAAAAAAGGTGTGGCCTTAGACATGATGGTAGGGTACATTCATTCGTTGTTGCTTAACACAAACTTTTCGAAATCACGTACAATACTGGGTGGAGTCAATGTTTAAAAATTTCAACAATCGTATACCCAATGAACTGGAACCAGAGACATTCTGCATCAACAACACCATTGTAAAATATTTCCGCATTTTTTGATACGTCTGATTAAGATAAAGTGCAGAAAAATTGAATATTCAGAGTACTTAATAAGGTTATAGAAAATTTGTTATGGGCACGTAATACTGTTGAAAATGAGCAAAATTGGATTTCTTAACCGGATCTGATGTGGAGAATTTGTATAACTTGAAAGGTTTGCTGTTCTAAATTAAATATTACATGAGAAAAAGTATACATAACGTGTTATTGACAGAAACAACGTCCATAATAAGTTTAGATAAACATTACGTAAATTTTGAGCTTAGTTTGGGATCTTTTGATAAGCAGGTATATTTTTGCAAGTAATAATGTACGAAATATACAATAAACATGGGCGTTGACGTAACGTGCGGTGGTAACCTAAAATGGCAAGTGCCACTACTTTTATGGCATCAAAGCTATTATCTTGATAATGAAAACAGTCCCATTATTTAGATTTGAATTTAGAAGCATAACAATATTCATAACAACTAACAAAATAATAAATTAATAGACGTAAAAGAATACATCAAAATTGGTTGGCTTGCTGCTTTCAGCCATAAGGTGAGATAGTAGTCAAACGTAAGCCTTGAATAAAAAAATATCAAGAACAATGAACTTACTAAAATATCGAACACTCGCATTTATTGCAACTCCTAAATATACAATTTCGTTTCGAATCCAAAAACAAAAGCAAAGAGTTAAAATATTCTCTACATCGTCGTTCTAAAGCCGCAGTACAAAGAACTGATAAATAATACAGGTGGAATGGATGCGGCTTACGATAATAAGTATCATGTAGATTCACATACGGATTTTGAAATCTATAAAGATTATAAAATAATAAAATGTTCAAATTAATATTAATCATATTCTATAAGAGAAAGGAGAATACATTTTAACTAACGAGTTTTAGATTCTAACTAGATAATTCATTACATTGGCATACTATTTGCTAAATAACATTTACTATTCTCATCTCAGCAAATTGGATATTTCAATAAATTTAATGTTGAAATGGAATTACATTCTGTTTTTTTTTTCGTCTTACTTCATTGATTTCATGGTTAGTTATAATTTTATGAGGCAATCAATCTTCTAGTTCTTTTCCTGTTTTTAAAAGCAGTTTACTTATTTATCGGATGAGTTCTTTATCATGTACCTATTTTGAATTTATTATTAAAGTTTACATTTGGCTTTACCCTCTTTCAGTGAAAATAATTTTACATTTGTCTTACCAAGATAAAGGCTGGGATTAATTTTGTTTTGTTTGTACTTCATTTTATTAATTTAACAAAGTAGAGGCTTTTTAGTCATAGACTTTATTATAAAATGCCTTGTAATATCTTCGAATTATGTATGTTTATCATCAAGTTTAACTGCCTCATTAGGTTTATACACTTTAAGTTCGTCAGTCTCGAATCCAACTATCACCTTGACATCTTGAAACTAAAGAATTTATACATCGACGGAGCCAGTCTTGAAGTTATTGCTTTTCAGAACCAGTTTGTGGTCGCGCACTCTCGAGCATAAAAGGACTCGGGGTAAAGGACAATATCAAGGACAAAAACTTGCTGCGACGAAGGACCAATTTGTATTCATTATACCAACCTGATATTTTTAATATTAAAATATCTGTATTATAAGTACCTATTAATTTAAGTATAAAATTCAGGAATCCTTTTCACCAATTTTTCATCGATTTAATTGGCTCGTTATAAGCTTAAGCAATACTGGCAAGTCAGTCTTATGATAGGGGGCCATTCTTAACACACGTTAAGTCGTCGGTCCCGATTGCCATGCGAACATCTATAACAGTTGTTACGGGTAATTAGAGCCTTAAAAAGTCCAATAACTGGAATAATACTACAGAACTTTGATATTACGAATGGGTTGTGGAGGGCAGATACTGGTCGCTTCGCAGAAAATATCGAAGTACACCACTTCGCAGTTAGATTAGAAAACGCTCTATGATGTTGTAATATAACGAACCTAAAATAAAAATAGGAATAAAAAATATTTTTGAATTCCAGAAGAAACTATGCGTGAAGTAAATGAGTTGATTAGTTGAAAATTCGTGTCAAATACTTATTCATTACCGTGGTTCTACACCATATATGGCATTGGAATACAGTGTATAAACTAGTAATAAAACCGTTTTTATGATAACGTTATTCAAATCACTGTCGTTACACTACTTTCCATGCGTGAGAGTTTATCCATAGTTTTATCACTATTACTATGTTCATACATACATGATGAGTATATATATTATGCTCACGCCTTTTTCCCTTTGAATTAGGCAGAGACAATAGCCCGACATGTCCATATTATGCTATAAATAATACTAGAGTGGTTCTATTTTCTACAAGCTAATGCCCTCGGCTCCACTCGCGCTGTTGCATGTTTGTGTTTACAATAAGTTAAAATGTGTGCTAAGACTTCTCAGGTCTTATGCCGACATGTGACTTTTGCAACATAGTGCCAGACTGTACCACTTTGGTGTTGAACTAACACAATAACAGCCCTGACGTAACGGTTAATTGTTGTTTTTTTTTGCTAACGGTGACAAATCTAGTCTGTGATGCATATTATAAAATGCGAAATTTTGCGAATATGGATGGATGTATGGATGTTTGCTACTCTTTCTCGCGAAAACGGCTAAACAGATTTGAATACAATTTGGCACAGAGATCTATAATAGTCTGGAATAACACATAGGCTACTTTTTATCACAGGAATACGTTCCCATTGGGACACAGGAACAGGATCAGAATTTTACGTGGCTGTAGCCACAGGTAACAGAATATAATAGTTTCTTTTTATTTTTTTATATTGGACACATCAACACGACTTCACCTCACCTGATGGAAAGCTAAAGGCAAAGTCTCAGTCACTTATTAAAAAATATCTAATGTCAATCGTTTATCATAATTATAGCAACATACTTTACTTAAATTAAAATTAAAATTAAAATTACTTTACTCCGCTCAGTCTTATTGAAGTATATAAACACAAGTCATCTCATATTATCAAAAATGAGATTATTTTCTTGAATACTACCTACACGCTCAGATTACACAAATGAGATTCACACAACCGAGATACGTAATAAGCTAGATTTAAGTATCTAAATCCACACATTCGAGTCCAAAGTCTGTGAATGTGGATGACACAATTCTTCGACTCGATTAAAATCTTAAAGACAATTTTAATGGATTTATGTTGAATATAAATGGCTACCATTTAAAATCGTACGTGTATAATTACGCAGGTACTTTAACCTATATAATTAGACGCACGTTCATTGCAAATAAGATTGTCGGCATAACCGTAAAGGTAAATGCAAAAATAAAAGAAAACGCTAAAGCGTTAGCGAAGAAAGTCTTCACTAACAGCATCTGTCATCAGCTTGATGGAAAATGCCGTAACTATGTCTGACTACGGTCGGCGCGCTCAACAGTCGACATAAAGACCTAATCATTCACACACGATGCTACATTTTCTAAGAGAAAATCATTTACTCCGGAAACGATGGCAGATTACTTGCAAGAGAAATATATTTTTTTATAATGAGGTAACCTAATAGCACATGTACACTATGTACAGAAAGAATATAATATCGTAACCCAGAGAATCAACTCTCGTAATAAAAATATTTAACATTCAGTTCTCATAAATGTCAAAAATTTATTCTTGTAACAAGTTTGCAATTATCCAATGTGTAGATATTATAACGTGATTTTGACTGAATCGTGACTGAAAGTTGAGAAAAAGGGCAAAATAGGGTATTCTGATAGGATTAGACTTTGTAATTATTGATAGTTAATTGTAATGCACATGAAACGTAATTCGTAATTTCTCTCCTCTTTAGGTATGCCTCAAGTTTGACAGTTGGGAGATCGGGATGAGATCGGGACTGAATTTTGAACATAAATTATGTTAAGCGAATTGACCTGTGAGTTGATAATACGTATTAGATGAGAGGATGTAATGATGTAACTACTAATTATCTAAACTTGAATTTTAATTATAGATACCTACTAACACGTAGTACAAAACAGGAAGACATTAGCCGATAATACCTAAGAGGTATTTAATATCAGAGGTAGATTACATAGATTAAATAGGTATGCAAATTTGAATTCATTATGGTATAGCCTAATCACAAACTTATTGAAATGTAATAGTGTGTACCTATTTATGGCTGGCATATTGACTTGACCGACATAAAAATGAGTTATTTCAGTTTTAAAGATCGCTTGACTTGCTTGTTTTTAGTACCTACTACCGCTCTGCATGAGAATTCATAATTGTTTGATACCCAGATAGGGCAATATATTAGCAGATTTTTCTGTAAAATCGCTACAGATATTAAGAATTTTAATCTTAAAGTTTAATGTATCTTTTTGTCGGTCACGTGAGTCGTGAGCAACAGTTATTTTCTAGCCCGTTGCTCAATGGTGACATGGTAACTCATATTTAAGCTAGCCTTATCTTGTACAAATAAAACAGTTGGATGTTTCTAGTCTGATTATTCGCAAATATATTGAGGTTAACTTTTATTTTTTGATGGCTAGGGTAGACTGGGGCCAGACAAATAAATGATTTGATGTGTTCTGAAATTGAAAACTAAATAATGGGGAGGTCGCGCTAGTTGGGTGCGGGCCGGAACCTCCACGTGGTGCACCTGGGCAACGGAGGCGAGCAGCGCCTCCCACTCGCCACGGGAGACGCTGCTGCCTGCGGCCAATCCGGCCGGGGTGGGAGTGGCCCTATAGAGGGCTGCTCCGAGGCTCTCCACGTGTCCCTCTGAATAGCAGATGGCACAGTGGGGAGCGAGCGGGGGGCGAGCTGATTGTCTGCGCGCCGACGGTTGGGTGACAGGACGGCCTCCTGTCACCCTACACCCCACCGTCAGCGAAGTGGCGCGATGCTCGCCCCACCCCCCCTTTCGGGGGGTCGAGGGGGCCATCTTAAAACCGTAGATGGCCCGGGGTCAGCTGGGGTGCGAGGGATATGCCCATTGGGTAACCTTACACCCCGGTTACTAAGGCCCGAGACGGCGTGCGGTTTTAGTCGGTTCGATCCCGACATAACCACCCCCGATGGCCGACGGGGGTGGTATCCATGGGGATTTCCGCACGATAAAAAAAAAAAAAAAAAGGTCGCGCTAGTTTTCATAATATTAATTTCAAACAAATTGTATTCGCGACTATACATAATGTATCGCAATATTTGCCATCAGGCCCAGTTGACCTAATTGATCGCGGACCAACGTTGAGCGATACAAATTGACTAATGAGGTTCAAAACAGGTATATTCTATGTTCATGAAATGTTATGTTATGTACATGAAATAACCTAGGTGAACATAGTGTCCTCATTTCACCTCGGAATCATTTCACCTACGCTTTATCTCCCTTAATGTGGCATAACGCAACCTCACGAAATTTTTTAATACCAGGAAAGCCCAAGACTGTGTGAACTACTATGTGACTATGTGTACTCTTGAAGGCCTCAGATGCTATTGGGACACAACACTGTTAAGATGATGACAAAAGAAAAACATCTTCTACAGTTTTTTTTCGTGTTAAGTGAACCAGTCAACGTCCTAATAAATCACATAACAAGTCTAATTGCAAGACAACATGCAATATTTGACACAAAAACGACATTAACAGGACAGTGCGAAAATTAGCTTTGAATTTAAATAATTTATCATGTTGTAGTTACTATAGTCATGTTTTAATTGAAAATTAAACGAAGTTATATGCGTGTTTGTATTCTATCATAAAATATCAGAACATTATTAAATTGTTACGTCATTCTTATTAATTAGTTGCTTTACTAATTGAAATTTAGATCCAATCAAGAGTGTAAGAAAGTTTCTGTTTCTTTGTCTACTGATTGGGGAAATTATTCATTTGACTTTTGCAAATCGCGTTCCAACTCAATTATGAATTAAGTAATGGAAATAATATGAATGTTTTTACGCATATGATAATTTTGATATAAAAGCGGTCAATTTTGTGAAATGGACTCGCACTTGAAGGATTCCTTAGGACGAAAAATACGACGCCTACGCGGGCGGAGCCACAGGCGTATGCTATTTATCGTTAATGGAAACCAGAAACAGTTACAAGACGTATTAACTAGGCTACCGCTTAAAGTATGTTTTCAGAATAAGTACAAATATAAACCTGAATGTACTAGCATCATTTATATTGTTTATATAAGTGGATATTAAAAGATTAATGTTAGTGACATATACTTCATAATTAATCATAATAATTATAATTATTTTATATAATAAAGATGTTTATAGGTGCTTTTGTAGGGTAACTTAATAGTAGAACGAACAATAATTATCTATCTATACTATTATAAAGTAGCTATGTCTGTACGTTGAAGATATAAAAAATAATAATTGGGTTATGTTATATTATTATTATTATCTTTCTGAACACAAAAATATTTAGAATCCTTATCTGTTTAGTCGCGATAGACACAAAAACTACTGTACGAATTAGTTGCGGTTTTTTGTTTAAAAGATCTTAATCACTTATAGTGCACGGCATCTAACTAGGCAAGATTTTGGAGTAGTGTGGGCCCCACTACTCCAAAACCTTGCCAAGTTAGATGCCGTGCACTATACTTGTTTCTATGCTACGCATTTTGCCGCAAACAATTATAGTGCACGGCATTTAATTTGGCAAGGTTTTGGAGTAGTGGGGCCCACACTACTCCAAAACCTTGCTAAGCTAGATGCCGTGCACTATACGCAAGTTTCAGAAGGCGTTGGAAGGTGTTCATAGGAATTCTTGAACTAAATTAGATAACCTACTCATGTTTGGGCTCATTTGTTTTATCTTGGTAAATTCTTTGATGCTATGATATCCAGGTTCTGAAGGTGGTGACGATGGTATAAGATAAACCCTTCCTGTTTGGGCTCATTTGATTTGTATTGTCAATCGTTTATTAGAGAGCTTATTTTTAAAGTAGCGTTTTTAAATGACATATTTTTAGAATATGCAACGGACTTCGGCTTCTGATAAATTTTTTTAAAATTCAACAGACCGGCTTGTGATAATTTTTTAGCCACTATACTATTCGCGCAAACGCATCCGTCCGTCAATGTAAACGTACTATTACGTCACTTATATGCCGGAAACATCAAATAAACTAAAAATGTATGTAATTGTATTATGTAAAGTTGTATTTATTTTGTAAACATAATGTTTGCGTGACTTAATTGCGTTTCGGAAATGTGAAGGAGTAAATTAGTAGTTAATATGATATGACAAAAACCGGTCAAGTGCGAGTCGAACTTGTGCACGAAGGGTTCCGTATCGGTCGGTCAGAGATGTCCTGGGTCAGCTGGGGTGAGAGTCAAATGCCTTATTGTACCAACCCTTGCACCCCGGAGCTAGAAGACCCGAAATAGCGTGCAGTTTTAATCGGTACGAATCCGTAACCACCCCCGATGGCCGACGGTGGTGGTATCCTTGGGGATTACCGCACGAATAAAGCGTCGTTAGTCGTTGTCACTAAGAAACGAACTTCGATATTTTACATGAAGCGACTGCCATCAGACCTCCAGACTAATGAACTAATATTACTCAATGAGAATGACTCAACCGCTAACAGTCAAAACTGGATGAAATATGAACATTCAATGCATTCGTTCAAATGTCAGCGGAATATACATTATTGTGCAAATGTTGCCTCTGTTTCAAGCGACTGATGTGTTGGTGATAATTTGGACACTGTACAGTCGCGAACGGTATTAATTAGCTTAATATGTTTCAAGTTACCTTAGCTTTAAAAAACTTTAGACAGTTTAGGCTATTATTCTTGGCATAGGGACCCAATTCCAATGCCGACGATAATATAATCTATTCCAGCTACCATCTCTTCAATGGATAAGGACGTGACCTTCAGAGGTATCGAGTTTGAACCTGGCCGGAACCAGTACCAATGTGAATTCCACTTTGTGAAATTTATATGTGCTAATCACATAATTTACCATCTGTTGACGGTGAAGGAAAAACTTCTCGAGGAAACCTACAAGTCCTAGAAGAAATTCTAAAGACGATTCCGATCCACCAATCCGCATTAGGCCAGCGTGTGTGGATTAAGGTCTAAACCCTCTCAGCCCTCTAGTTAGGGGAGAGGAGACCCGTGCTATCAATCTATTCCTGTACTAAATTTCACCGAAATTGGTTCAGCTGATAGAGCGTGATTGAGTAATCAACGTCCAAATATCTTCACGAAGTAGGATTACTAAATTGATTTATTTCTATAAGTATAAGAATCCTTTGTAATTTTTTTAGTGTTCAGCAACTTTTGAGAGCGACTGTATTACTATATGTTTTGATACTAGCAACTTTTGTTACCTATACAAATAAAGGCAACATTACAACATTGGTTCCACTATAACAATTCATTTCATCGAGTTAACTTAGTTCATCATTATCAGTTTGTTCCAGTTCCATCCGCTTTCCATTAGGTGGGCCGCGTGCTTGTCTGTCACCTAAGTAGTAAGTATATAAAAAAGCTTACATCTTGGAACCCATGAACCGATCTCCAACCCTTTTTTTCAATGCAGTCAGACAACAGTCACTCCCACAAAAGCCAAATGCGCCAAATCAAAGGGTTTTAGATTGGATCGGAATTAACGCGTCATGATGATGATACAGTCAGTCACAGATGAAATTAATAAAGTACTAGGGATGATAATAAGGTGTCCATTATTTATTTATTTATATTTGGGAAACCAACAGCCAAATTACAACTAAAAACATATACAAAAATAAGTGACAGAGAGCCAATTAAATAGGTCTCCACGAATAGAAATAAATTAATATGAGATGTCTGAGAAAGCAAGCAGAAAAAGCAAGATGCAATAAGACGTAAGGGCGTGTATCTTGCCTTGTTTGTATAATTTATGCCTAATGTAGCATGTAGCGAACAAGGATACCGAGTATTTCATAGTATGCGATTACTAATCTATAGCCAGTCAAAACTTGTAGCTGGCGTGGGAAACAGCCTGATTCTATCACCTTAGAAATCGATAAAATATATAATAATTATAAGAACTCTTCAAATGCAATTTAAAATTTATATTCACGACTTTTTATAGTTAGTCCGAGACCTCCCCAAAAGCACTAAAGATGCAAATTCCAATCTAAATTCTAGCTGATACATCCAAAGAGCTTGTTCAACTTTCTAGGTTAACAACGAACCTATATTCAAATGTTACAGGCGGATAACAGCTTTACTAAGAGTTCATAGTACACAAGTTTAGCAAGTTGCAAAGTTAAGCAACATTGGCCAGGACGGTTTTAGGATGGGTGACCATTTGTAATATTCGGATAGCACGCTTAGCCGTCGGGCCTGGTTACAATACTATCAGCCATGGCGGTCGTTACAGGTGGTTGGTGCCCTAAAAAGTTCGACAACTGTGGACGAGTCGATCTTCCAAATGTCAAAAAAAGTAATTGTTGTAACCACCAAAAGAATAACTTTTTCTGACATTTGTGAGATCGATATGAGATCGAAACAAGACTGAGACTGAATTTTAGACATATTCTTTTTCGAGAATTGGCCCTTTGGCCTAACTACAGATTTTTTTTTATATCGGTCACATCAATATGACTTCACCTCGCCTGATGGGTGGATGAATGGGTTTTGGAGGTCAGATAGCAGTCGCTTCACAGAAAAATATCGAAATATCGTCACTTCGTAGGTTGAAAAACTGAGTTGTCCAACTGAATTAGGAAAAAAAGGCTCAATGGATGATGACAAAGAGTTCGCTAGTAAGCGTAGTACCTACTTCAAATGACCTCCAGGATGGGAACTGTGGTGGTAATAGCCATGATTATGGTAATACCTACTGTATAATTAGTTCTGTAGTTGTTCTATTGGTAATGTTGTTATTACTGTCAAAGGTGAAGGCTGTTTAAATGGTGTGATGGTGTACCTGAGAGATATAAACAAAAGTGTTAAGATCTGTTTATTATAAAATTGTAAAGTAACTGTGCCTTATTTATTTATTTTTTGAAAAAATAAAGAAACATTTTTTTGAAAATTTCATGTTTGTCTGTTTGTTTGCGATGGACCCAAAAATTACGGATCGGTTTTAGATGCATTTTTTTTAATGTCTTGATCAGATTTAAATCTTACGCATGTTTGATCAGAATCGGTTAAGTGGAAATTATAGTCAAAAAAGCAAATACTGACGTACATGCGGGCAGAATTGCCTGTATAGGCTAGTTATAAATATAAATTATTATATAATATAATAAAAAATATAACAACAAAATGCAAATGCTTTCGACCGTGTAAATACGACAGAAATAATTAAATATTTACAACAATATTTTTATAAAAAATAATGTTGCATAACATGAAATATGTTTAACAAATATTATGTATCTCTATTATTATAATCATTATTTTTAAAGTTATTAAATAAATGCAAAATATTTACACGGTACACTTACAACCATTACTGACTCATTTTATCGCAATTTATATTATTGTCTTATTTTATTTAGCATGTAGAATCTGTAGTGCCTATCTCCTCATCAGTTAGCAGTAATAAACCGCTAAATGATGAGGAGATTGAACTTTTTTTAGTACCTACTTCCAACCTAGCAGACGATTTCTTATCTAAATTATTTTATGTAGTAGGTATTTTTATATAGAAACTTGACCACTATTACTGATCCTCATAAGCCAATATATGTGTTTTTTAGAACCTAAACAATATGTACCTATTCTAAATTTGAAAACATTCACACACACTTTTGCGTTTATAATAATTATAATTATAAATAGTTAATATTATATTTTATACATCATTCGATTTTGGATATTTTATGTCATTGAAAGTATTACAATATAAGCACCATTGCTGCATACGACTGTACCGATCAATCCTATTGTTTTTGTCAGTATATTTTTATGCTATGGTTATTAAGAGAAACAAGAATTCCCGCCAATGTTTTTATTGTTTGTAAATATGGCATTGTAGATTGACTTGAGAATAAAAATATACAATCTATGGAGAATACAAAGAGAATACAAATTATGCTAGCTCATTTGTAATGAGACGGAGACAAGAGACGGGTAAAAGAAGGTTAAAATTTAATAAAATAAAATACATTTTGTATGTTTATTAAATGTACCTAAATACTAATGCATGAAAGAGGATGGGGCAAGGAAGAGAATGACTGAGGAGAAAACTCTAAGGAGGTAGGACACGACGGTATCTCCGGTCCAAACTGAGCAGTCCATCTGGGGTAGTACCTTCGCCCTACAGAAGACCGCGGCTATAATAACCATCGTGTTGTATTCCCGCCGCTATGTATGGTAGCCAATGCTCACAACCCCCTCTCCTCATCTCCCCGAACCCCCCCTCTATCCCCCCTCCTCCAAACTCCTCAACACTAAACTCCCCTCCAGGGTTGGCAGCGCGAGTGTGACACCTGATGTTGCACACGTCTATAGGCCACGGTGACCGCTTCCCATGCCGTGTGCTTGTCTGCCCCCTAAGTCGTAAAAAAAATATCTGACTCCTGTGTATTCCTATTTATGAAGGAGAATGACATGTTGCCCAAATAATTGTGACAAGGACAGGTAGATGATTATACCATTCCATCATTTCACTCATCGCGAGTCGCTTTCTGTATTCAGTATTTGGAATTATTTTCCTTTGACAATCAGATGTCGCTTAAACCCTATTGCCTTTCAACCGTCGACATGATATCATATTAATTTTAATTGATCACAGTGTTCCTATCTTTGGAGAAATCCGTTTTAAGTTTCATGGTGACACTGATCGTAGATTGAATACACAGTTGATTATCAGTGATTCCAAATTTGAAAAGAGAATCGTTTGAGACATACATATCAGAAAGCGGAATCAGAAAGTTGGAATAGTCCTCGAATAAGAATGGAATTAAAAAAGAATGGTTTCTTCTGAAGTATAGATTACATGCGATTTGCAATTTACGATTATAGTATAAAAGTTTGGTCTAATGGTAGCGAAAGTGTTTTTTGTGCATAAGATCTAGGATGCTAGGTCAGGGAGTGTCATTAGAATTTTCGTTAACAGAATGAAGCAAGGTCTTGGGCCTCTAAACAAAATCACATACCATCTCAGTGGAATCACTTCGAAAAGTGTGTGAATAGTCAAAAGTCCGAAATGTGGCACTATTTATCTGCTTATTACTTGTAACAAAATAATATCACTTCCATACATTTGGGACGTTTGACATTTCCCAAATATATGGATGTGTAGACAAAGAATACCAAGGCCAAAGCCCGCACCTCTTTTTCTTTACTGTGCCATGTAGACTTGGATTTCTTTGCCAACACACGACAACTTTCTTTCTACAATTCCAGGTCCTTAGACAGGACATTTACAGGCAGATAACTAACATAGACTACTTTTATTTTTGCAAAACAATTAGATACCTAGTTCCGCGCAAAGCAGATAAAGCCAGGGGTACAGCTAGTTTTATCATGAAATAACCGTTATACTACATTTACTTACATTTAGTAATATTATGAGTAGGTACTGTAACTACAGATCTTAATTTGCCTCAGGTCTCTCGAGTTGCCTGTTATTTCAAAAGATCCATAAGCTTTGATGGAGATGCGGTTTATAACCGCTTATAACAATAATGACTCGACTTGATACATTGCAAAATTGTGTGAGAGTACAACTGTCCGGTTGCATTTCGTTGTCAACAAATACTAAGCACAATATTAGGTACTAGCGTATACACGCGGCTTCACCTACGTGGACGTTGGTTTTCACGTTTTTGACTATATCTCCGGTTCTACTCAACCGATTGTGATCACACATATAAAATTTTAAGTCTAACCAAGAATTCGTTCGTCGCATCAAAATCCGCTCTGCCCCCGTAGACAAGTGTCACAGCGTAAATTGCTAAGGAATCGAATAGATTAGGTAGACCAATCACATCCAAGCTCGTCGCCGGTGTACGATGCGCGCGCCGCGGCAGAATCACGAGCTGGAGTGTGATTGGTCGATCTAATCTTTTCTATTCCTTAGCGATTTAGACTTGTGACAGTTGTCTACGGGTCCAGTCGTTTTTGCGTACATCGTAAACAAAGAGAAACGAATTAAGTAATAAAAAAAAAGGTTTTGTGTTAAGAATTGTTCATACAACATAACCCAAGTATTGAATGAAATTATAAAGCAATTACATGCTAACTATTCCCAATGATTTTCTGATCGGAATCGGACCGGATCGGTGATCAGGGGTTCAAGTCCCGTCTTGGATGATCACTTTTTCCGATCAGAAAATCATAACCCTACTATTTTTTTAAATATCTCCAATGTACAGACGTAGCTACTTTACAATTTTATAATAGTAAAGATATGAAGAGAGTAGCCATAGGCATCGATGACGGACCAATAACTGCGATATTCATCGGTCAAGAATATCCGAATTAATTGAACGAGTAGCGAAAGCGAATTTCACATTTTCTGTCTACACATTAATTGTATTAAGTTTATGTAATACCAGTCTTTATTTGCAGTACTGTTTGTGCCACTCTATACACCTGCCAGAGTAGTAGTATCCTATTTCATCCTTGAACCGATGACCTGTCTACATGTAAAAAATCCTAATGAGTCATTACTCCATCGTCGCATAAATAATCATAAATCAACAAAGCAACTAAGGTTTTAAGTCGTTTAACCCCACAAGTTATAGGAACCACGGTGTCAATCGACCTGAGACATTTTTGCATTAGTTTTTTGACACCATCTTGTGGTTCAATATTTGCAGCAAGTTCCATACTTGTTACGCATATTGAATTAAATCACTTATGCTTTTCTATTTTTTTTTATTGGTAATAAGCTCGCGTTTGACCATGATCTCACCTGTTGGTAATGGTTCTACAATAATTATTCAATTAAAATCTGATCGACAGTTCCTCAGTATAGTTTGGCTATGTTTAACTTTCATTCAAAACTTTGATGATCTCGTGAGGTGAAACCGATCAGTGCCCCGATTCTGTTAAAACACGCCACTGTCATGCCACTGACACTGAGACTTTAAAAAACGTATGGAAAAGTTTAGGTAATGATTTCTTTGTATTTGATTTTAGACTTTAACTGTACAATGGTAAAGTTTACAATTAAATAGCATTTTTTAGGGTGTCAGTGGCATGCCAGTGGTTTGTCAGTAGCAGAATCGAGGCCCAGGTTGAATAAATATTATGTTAAATTACATGTGAATAAATATAATTTTAACTTTAAAAAACTTTAAACCCATCATAAAAAGTAATAGATACTATTAAAAATTAATAAGATGTTTGTAAATAACTTAATAGGAAATCACGTCTTGGTAATTATAATATTAACGGAGATGACGAAACAGCAACGGAAACTGTTGGAGTCGTAACTAGTCGTAAGGTATTGTGCTGTGACTTGTTGAGAACAGCGTGCATTGTATACCGAACAGGTTGTCATTTAGTCGAAATCATCCGGATTATGAATATGTATTTATTCATGAGTGAAATAATAAATACAATGCTCTAAAAAGTTAACAGAAGAAAAGTTAAAGGCGTACTGAGCGAACTGAGAATTGTACCAACACCGAATTAGATTTATCGCGAATTAAACCATTGGAGGTTCGGTTCGATGCCTCTTTTATTTGCCGCACCTAAAGACTTGAAATTCTTTATCAGCACATGTTTCCTTCCTCCTATAGTCCCAGTTCCTTTAAGCGGGGCGTGAAAAAGCATTTGATGACGCCGTCAAACTGAGGCCACTGTAGCACTACCGGTGTATGTAGTGGTGACCCCAGTCCTGAAGCTTTACGTTTAGCTTACCATCAGGCGAGGTGAAGTCATTTTGACGTGTGAAATCTACGATTGGACAATATTTTTGAAGTATTGGACAAGCTACCACAAGACTAAACCACACAGTTTTTGCCTGAATCAAGTCTTTGCTGCCAATTTTGGATAACCGTTGATGGTAGGTATGTATCTACATTTTTAAAAAAATCATACCCATTGGAGTTTTTCCATGCACCAATCAATGTCATTGACATTCAATAGTAAGTTAGTAGGTACATTATAAAAAAATACAATACCTACCATAATATCTATAGATGTCATTGTGTTAATTGTATTATATTAAATTCTATTGTAATACTCAAATTCAACAAGTTGTTGGTTGTTGGATTTTCATAATTTCTTACCGTTATATTTTTTGTAAAGGTACGTACCTAACTTCGTAATGAGCTGTAGGTTATATTTATAGTCAAATCGTAAATACAACAAGCATAATCTAAAGTAGCATCAACTCAGCTATGTCCCCGAACATCACCTATACGAATAACATCGTCATTATATCAATAATCCGCTATTTCTAGCAGGCGCACCCTTTACTGTCCTACCAAACTGGAATCACCTAACTGGTTTCGATGTAGGCTTTTTAATATTCATGCAAAGTACAATCGACGGAAGACTTACCAATGTTTTTTTTCTTAAACAGTTTCAAGATATTTTTAGGCACAAGTGCTGAAACTGATAGTCTAGTTATAGAGGTTTTTAAAATGTTTATTTTGGAGATAGTAAAATATTGCATTAGGCAAGGATAAAACAGTCAATATAATATTGCAATTTCCCGTTTCCAGTCAATCATTATAAAATGTATGCCGTGGTTCCATCCTCGTGGGGTTCTGACTCCGTTCCCGCTTCTGATGGGTGTTTCAGGAATAAAGAGCACAGAACAAAGAAAAATCCTTAGGACATAAAGAGCCTATGTGTTATTCCTGGATCAAATTTCAGCCAGAACCGTTAACCCGTTAAAGTAGTAACATTCAAACATCTTCACAAACTTTCACATTTGTAATATTAGTAGGAAGTAGGATTATTGATGTCTAATATAATTCATACCTATATTGATAACTGATTACGATATTGGACGGCGAAATTTATTTACTGTCTATAAACAAATTTGTTATTTTTAAGGCTGTTTGCCCACTGCCGTTGTCTTCATCACGGCACCGAGAAACGAGATTATTTCGAGTTGGTTTTGTATTGGCGGCACATCGGCTCGTCATCGGTGCCTTTTTTTTATATAGGACACGTCAAAATGACTTTACCTCGCCTGATGGTAAGCTAAAGGCAAAGTCTCAGGACTGGGGTCACCACCACATACACCGATAGTGCTACAGTGGCGGCCCTCAGCTTGACGGCCTCATCAAATGCTTTTTCACGCCCCGCTTAAAGGCCCCGGGACTATAGGAGGAAGGAAACGGGCGTTGAGGGTGCCTCGACCCATATAAATGTATGTATCACTAAATCGGCGCCGTCATCACGTTCGCGGTGCCCTTTTTTTTTCGTGCGAAAATCCCCATGGATACCACCCCCGTCGGCCATCATGGGGGGGGGTTATGTCGGGATCGAACCGACTAAAACCGCAAGCCGTCTCGGGTCTTAATTACCGGGGTGTAAGGCTACCCAATAGGCATATACCTCGCACCCCAGCTGACCCTGGGCCATCTACGGTTTTAAGATGGGCCCCTCGACCCCCCGAAAGGGTGGGTGGGGCGAGCATCGCGCCACTTTACCGACGGTGGGGTGTAGGGTGACAGGCGGCCGTCCAGTCATCCAACTGTCGGCGCGCAGACAATCAGCTCACCCCCCACTCGCTCCCCACTGTGCTATCTGCTAGTCAGAGGGACACGTGGAGAGCTTCAGAGCAGCCCTCTAGAGGGCCACTCCCACCTCGGCCGGATTGGCCGCAGGCAGCAGCGTCTCTCGTGGCGACTGGGAGGAGCTGCCCGCCTTCGTTGCCCAGGTGCACCACGTGGAGGTACATTCTCGGTGCCCTGACGCTGACGGCGGGGCAGTGGACAAACAGCCTTAGTCTGTCAGTAATCTCCTAAATAAACTAACTAGTAATGAGTAGGTCAAACAGATGTTGTTTACAAAATGTAAACAACAACATACCTCGAGACGGACCTCAGAGGGAAAGTATGCCATAATTACCACACTTGGCAAGCGGAGACATCAGGCTACCTAACGGGAAGTGTAACAGGTGAGATGGTTAGTACACCTATCGACCTGATCGCTTAGATTATCGTCTGTCTAGTAATAGGTTTAACATCAAGGAAATACCTACCTATGTTTCATACTTTTGAGTTTAGTAGTTTAGTACACGACAAGTCCCACAAAAATAACTCGCTACTGTTAGGGTAAGGAATTGCTACGGGCGAACGGATGAGTACCTACGTTCCTTATTCCGTGCCATCAATTTTTTGCCTATCTCCTTACAAGATGTTATTACAATGAGGATTATAAGTTGAGATCCAATTTTATGACAGAATTATAGGTTCACCTTAGATGAGAAAAACAATGTGTTCCTTCTGTTTAAGTATGTTTACAACTTCTAGTCTGAGGTTTACAATGACAATGTTTCGTTGCAATTGTCTTAATACTTAGAAGAACTGAGAATCGCATTGTTCCGCACACAAGCTCCAGTAGCAATTGGTAGGTAGGTACATATTTGGTTGAGGTTTAACTTGCATTTATGTAGATTATAATAAAATAATGTATAAAATAAATTTAAATAAATTGAAGGTCTAAAAGATTTTATTTCAATAGCTAAAAAGGCTGTGTACGTGTTCATCACTTGAATCACAAATTAACGCAGACCGGTAGGTAGGTACTTGAGCTTAAAACGCAATTTAAAATAATATTCTTATTGCAGTGTTTAAACATTAACTTTGAAGATTGGATACAGCCTTTGACTCATCGCTGCCGACTACCTTGATTCCAGGAGCAGGTACCTCGCATAATTATTACAGTGTATTTAGAAGTCTATGTACGTACCTACTTCTAGAATAGTACTATTATCTGTGTAGTATATCTCTTAAAAATCTATGTTCTTCTTGTAAACGACAATACAGTATGATGTAAATAAAAAAATAAAATTATATTTACTAATCATTACGTGTAGGGCTACAGATGATCCAATACATTAGGTAGCGTAATGATATACAGCCTCAATAAATGGGCTATCCAACACAAAAATATTTTTTAATTCAAACCTAGTTCCTGAGATTAGCACGTTGAAACAAACTCTTTAGTTTTAAAATGTTGGTATAAATACATTAACTATGTTAGGTACTAAGTACTTAAATGTGAGATGTAGATGTCTATAACTGACCGCATTGAATCATCTGTTGATCTATATCCCCATAGGCATTGATTAGTAAATATAATTGTAATTATTCATCTACAACATAAACAACATGTTATGTCTGTTATGTTCAACATACATGTCATTTACAAAAAGTAAATAGGTATAATTGTAATTATCCATTTACAACATACCTACATGTCATTTACAAAAAGTAAATATTATTGTAATTATCCACCTACAACATACCATGTCATTTACAAGAAGTTGCATATTTATGATCATAAAATGTGTGATGTATTTATTTTAATAGCAGTAGAGATTGATAACCACGTTCAATATTCATGACACGTTAGAGATTTCAACCCAATGCATAAATTTATACCACGGTCTGCTGAAGTAGTTAAACATGCATTCGATAAACGAACGTATTAGGCTAATATAGATGGCCATATTACAATGCCATGGTTTCCTTGATCATGAGAAATACATCAAAAGAAACCTTAAGCTTGCAAGATGATTACTTTTTATCAATAACAGGTTAGCTGACGTCAAACAGGTCTTAAAAATTTTGGAGATGACATCAGCCAACCTGCTTTTGAGGCACCGAAACCTTTCACACTTTTTCTTTGGAGACAACATTGAGTCAGATTTAACTGGTGGTAGTTATAATAACTTGAATTGTATAAAAATCTGAATAGGTATAGATGATCTTAATATTATCATAATAAACATGAATTGAAGGCTCTCTTGAGGTCATCAAATTTTGTAGGTATCCAAAGATCACGTTCAGAGCGATTGGTGATCTCACTCTAGCTTATTTGCGTAAACAAGTTATTCCAATGAGTATCCACAGCGTAGAAGCTACGTGGGTATTTAAAAAAAAACCACATTAGTTTATATACCTACATCAGAAAAATTCCAACCATGACAATGAATTGTCGTAACAATTTCAAAAGTTTTAAGTAAAATTCGCAATTTTTACAGGCAATAGCCGTGCGAACTCTGATAAAAGCCAGCAACTAGACGAATGATACAATTAACAGTAATGATAATCTTAAATAACTTACCAGAAAACGTGAGAAAATATCCGACCTTCTGCCGTTGAACAATTAGCCGTTGTCAATGCACTGTCTTCGAATGTCACAAGCACAGGTCACAATAACGGAACACACCGTATATGCAAAAAACTGGACGCGAAAAAAAATCAAACGATCGAACGCGATTGGCCGGTCGTTCAAAACGTTCGGATTCGAAATTCAAATTGGCCAATAACCGGGGCTCGCGCATGCGTTTGGCGTCGACGAATGCTTGACGCAGACTGAGGTAGTTTCTCAAACGAGTGGTAGTTGACGAGCCTTCTCCATTCACACTGTTAAGTTAATTGTTTAATCAACAAACAAATATCATCGTTATCTTGTGGATGATAAGTTATATTTTACCTTGCTTGGACTTGTGATTAAAGACCTTTTATGATAAACAGATACACATTGCCACCTCGATCGCCTTCACATGCGCAGGAGTACACTTTTTGCAATGTCTCGTTTTGATTTTCTTGGTATATTTTTAAATTAATGAGATGAAAAAGCTTAATGATATTGCGCATTACACAACATAACCTTTATTAAAAATGTTTGCGTAAAACTTGAAAAGAAGTAGAACTTGATCCACTTTTGTATTTTTTTTATTTTTTCTATGTAATGGGTATACTTTTTACAACCTTTTCATCCCAACTGATATAATATACAAAAGTAAATTGTTTGTTTGTTTCATAACGCAAAATAGGCTGGATGGATTTAATTTAAATATAATTATGCATAGGTAAACTTCGACTAAAATCTTTGCATGAGACTAAGTATTATTTCAGAAAGAGGTTTCTGAGGGTGATGTGGGGGTGTATGAGGCTCCACCAGGACCTTTGAGAGCTAGCTAACTTCACCTGCAAGCCGGTATGGTCGAGGCTCAGGACCGGCATTTCGAGATTAGGCGATTAGAAGGTAGTACCAGAAAAGCCAAGAAGGTGCAGGTGTAAGTGGAAAAGTTAGCTATCAGAAACTCCAGGTTTTTCGGAGAAAAAAGGGGAAGCCTCGGAAACAACTGAGAACAACGCTAAGATGATGTTGTGCTTTCCGGGACTCCTGGGCAAGCCAACAGTATATGCCAAGTAAGCAAATTCGTGGCCATAAAAAATAAATACAGTAAAACCCGCTTAAGTCGATTTCTCAGGGACCCTACCAAAAACGCGTCTTAAGCGAGAAAGCGTATTATGCGGGATAGGGAAAATACGATTTTTAAAACGATCTATCCCGTTAAACTCAGTGATCTGTAAGCTTTCAGCAATCTTACGTGCTTTCTCGCATATTATGGGGCCACTTATGGGCAGTTTTAAAGCTCGTGCTTGATGAAGCCATTCCACTAAAAAAAATTCCAATTTATCCAACTTTCCTACCTTTTGATTTTTTCTCTGCACACCTCCCAATCTGTATTTTTCTTTAATTTCTTCTCTATTCTTCTAAATGGTAGGTACATACTTTCAATATCTCAATTTTTTCTTGAAGTGACAATGCCTTTCGCTTAATTGTAGTCATATTGTCATATTGTAACAAGGGCTCGCGGGCGTATTAAACGGGATGCGAATCGTATTAAGCATTAAGAAATGTATGAAATATGTCTCCAAGTTACAGGGACTAGCGTAAAGTGGCGTATTATGCGTGAAATCGTATTAAGCGTGATCGTCTTAAGCGGGTTCTACTGTATTCTGGAAAATATTACACAGCGCCATTTAAACCTAAACAAAACATAATTTGTAATATGGGTTCTAGATAACTGATAAGCTTTTATACATTGAAATACCCAGTGTAATGCAAATATGTAAACATAATCCATAATCATTTGCACTGAACGGGAATCAAACCCGTGACCTCAGTCGTAACCATCAAATACTCTACCCTCTACCCAGGCGCCAAAAATAGACACTTAATACATAAAATTTCACACTTTTGTACACATTTTCTAACATTGTTTTTGATGTCTTTACTAGCATCAAATAAATATGCCATTCAATTTAAAACCCTATTTCTTTCTTCATAAAGTTGTTTTTACTCAATAAGCAGACTGCATAATAAATAACAATACCTACAAGAAAAAAAAATTAATGAGAGAAGGAATCGGAATTTTAAAAAAATGTTACGCGTGCGAAAACCTTACATCATATGACTCACATACGTTACTTAATCATGTTTATGGGGTTAAACACTCGAATGTAATTCATAACAATAAGTACATTATAATTTTTAACCAACTGAATGTATAAATAAGTACTATACAACAAAACGGACATAAAACAAAGTACTTTTTTTTTAATTCACACCGGTCTGTTTTGCAAGAGATACGATCTAATACAGGTTGGACATTCATTAAAGTATACCTATCTACTGTTAATATTTCAACGACAGATTATGGCAGAATAATTATACATTGATATTTTAATTATCTGGTAAAAATATCCCTTTTTATATCAAAACAGCAATGGATTTGTATATCCCTATATTGAACAATACAGGCTAGATATAACATTCAAATCCTTTGAGTGCAATTTTAGTACGTGCTATAATAACTATGAGTGACGTCATCTATTGGTGATTTATTTTTTGCTGACTGGCACGGCTAGTGGAATGTTAAACATGATGGTTTGCCTTTAAAAGGTCATCTAGGGGCCCGATTTTGAGTTACGTCGATTAGCAGGAAAACGTTAAAAACTTTGGGTATTTCATCAGATCACTGTCAAAAAAAACGTACCTACGATTATAGTGAGGTATTGTACCTTCAGAATTATAGTTAGTTTACAATTCGATTTTGATAAGGAAAAAAATTTTTTACGATATTTTTTTTTTACTTTTTTTATCTATGATTTCAAACCTTACGAAAACTTGTAGATTTTTTCAAATTTCGATAGATAACGAATCAAGCTATGAGTGATTTTAAAGGTTGATAAATAATCAAAATACGTCTAGCAGCATTCTCACAATTTATTTATGTAAATATAATCTTCAACTACGGTCATAGAAACATATTTATGTGCCTAATGGAGGCAAGAAAAAACGCTTAGGTCCTAATCAAGTCATGAACTGCAAATGATACTTGTTCTGGGTCAAGAATACTTAATGATGGCATTTAGCATGATTATCTAACGTTAACGACCATTTTTTTATGTTTAGAAGCCATTCGAAGCATGCTTATTATTTTATTTAAAAAAAGTTAGTCTTTACATTGACTTATCTTTTTTTTGAGCATTTTTCCATAGAAGTTTATCTCCTTATACTGAAATTGTGTCCTCCTTATAGCACATCGGAAGATCCATAAAGCCATTATGGAACAGTTAATTGTGTGTCGTTACATTGGAGATATTAAAAAAATGATTTGGGTTATGTTATGTGAATGATTCTGAACATAAAAATATTTTTTTTTTGGAATTCTTGTCTGTTTATTCGTAATAGACACAAAAACTACTTATCGGCTTATGATGCGGTTTTTTTGTTTCAAAGGTTCTGGTCGGTTCGGTCCACAACTTAAGAAATCGCGCAATGGACAATGGGGCGAGCTATGCTTGGAGTTTCTATGATGGATAAAATTCGAAATGAGGTCAATGGGCTGGTCACATCTGCCAAAGGACTGATAGCCGGTGGAGCAAACGAGTCCTAGAGTGGAGACCGTGAATTGGCAAACGGAAAGTTGGACGCCCCCCAGCACGATGGACGGACGACCTAAAGAAGGTGGCTGGGATAGACTGGATGCGCAAGGCGGAGGATCAGGTGCTATGGCGTACATTGAGAGAGGCCTATGTCCAGCAGTGGACTCAATAGGCTAATTAATGACCGGTTCAGATCAGTTTGATCATAATTGGAGAAAGAATACTGGATATATAGTCTAAAACGCCAAAATCGACATCCAGGCAAGCGGGCGTAGCCGCGGGCATAAGCTAGTTTGTTTATTATTATCGTAATCTTGAATTAGACTTCAAAGCCATTCAAAATCATAAACAGTTGATTATATCACCGACAAAATTAAGTTTCTATAATTTGAAGCCATTTATGAGTCGAGTGAGGGCCAAACAGGTACGACCAGTCTTGGCAGGTTCTGCTTGCTTAAGTAATACAGTTAAAACGTTGACGTTTTGGGATTTACCAAGTCAGTCAGCGAGAAAACTCCTAAGGGTCAATTTTCGTAATGAAATGTGATCAAAATTCAGTTCCGATCTTATTTAGATCTCACAAAAATGTCAAACTTGACGTATGCATACCTAAAGAGGAAAGAGAAATTCTATGAATTATACACAGTGTAGGTCTAGCATAATGCCTCACTTGCCCTTTTTTAACTTTCGGTAACGATTCAGTTACAATCACGTTATAATTTTGGGTGTTGAAAACTTTGTTACAATACTTCTTTTCTTCTATAAAAAATATTTTTAGAAATTTGTGAGAACGGGATTAGATCTAAACTTAATTTTGAACATAATTATTTTATTACGAGAATAATTGGCCCTTTATTATTTCCATTTTACTTACAACCAGTACGAGTTATAGGGCTCCGTTGATTAGCGTCAGTAGCTTAGTCGTTAAGGAGTCAGTCTTACCATCAAGAGGTCCGGATTCGAAACTAGTCCATTACGCTACCGATTTTGTGCGTCAGTCCCCATCAAGATACACGGAGCTCAGGTCAAATTTCACTAGGAACTGTGCGAGCTGGTACACAGTTTATTTAACATAATAGTTAACGGCTCTGGTACAACCTTTCCTCTTTAGAGTCAGATGGCAGACGCTCCCGTGAAAGCCTAAATAAAGAGAAAACCGTGTAAATCAGAAATATAACACCATATAAAGGTACCACCATTGATCTTGAAATACTCGCATCTAATAATTTAGTACCATAAAAACAAATCTCATAGCCGAATAACCTTAATAGTTGGAGCAAGGAGCAAGCAACTCGGATTAATTTCTCTGTATCATTCAAATAACCGTTAACGGTATAATTGTGTTTTATGTATCTTAACAGCCACTATTAACATTGTTATGGAGAGGTTCATAATATCTATAGGAATTTTGTTTGTAAGCCCAAATTAAATTTCCGTCATCGACATTCCTTTCCAACTATTAAGAATTTTGAATTGCACGTAGATAGCTTGTTTGACCGGAATTTCACCGCCGCGGAACACCGGAGGTCGCTCAACGACCTCCGTCCTCCATGAGCGCAGGCACAGGAAGGTAAGGCCGTCTGTCACCTCAGCAGAAGCAGGTCGGGGCGATGAAGGTGCGATCCCTTTTCTCTTTTCGGGGCAGAATGGGGACACCGTGGTCCCCACACCCGAGGAGGCCCTCTTGTGAGATGGACCCTTCGGGTGTGGTTTTCGGTACACGAACGAAACACTAGTCATCGGTAGTGTAAAAGGTCATATTAGATAAGTGAGGAGTAAGGAAGACCTATCAAAGGCGGTGCACTTGTGACCGGTTAATATATCACCAGTTTGCCTTATTGTCCTTAGAAGACCAACTTGATAACTTAAGCAGATGACTATTCTCTCTGAAATCTAAGTGAGTTAAATATTAAAATAAAATTTAGGTAATATCGACACAGGGGCATTATTCTGTTTGACATTGATTTCTAATCACAGTCGAAACGTGAGAAGTCAGTCGATTTCAATAGGTTAACATAGAATAAAGAACCGGTGTAAAACTAAACCAACCTAAATGTGTCGGCTAATACGAACGTGGATGGTTACGGTACGATTTGTCAAACAGAATAAGGGCCCTGCATACAAAATAGTAATAGGTCACTTATTAACTTAAGTAATATGATGTTATGAATCAACAAATTGCGCAGAACGTGGAAACAAATGCGGAAAATACTGTACAAAAACTATTGCGAAGATCACATAAAGACAGCCAAATTGATTTGATCTTTAAAACGTGTTTTGATTTCAACCTAAGTATAAAATAATACTTTATTTTCTACTTAGATTACCATACCTTTACATTAATAAATATTTTATGTTGAAACTAGCTATAATATGACAACTAGTATGAGATATAAAATAAGTAATATATTATGCGGTGTATTATGAACCTTAAGGTTAACAGTCCCTACGTATAAACCCCTTATTACAAAAAGCTTTTCAGGAGAGCGTTTTAAAGTTTTAAATCGCTTGTCTTAAATTTTATAATGCTTGTGTTCTACTTAACGCAAGGTCATGAAAGTTTGTATAACAATTTATACAATATGTGATACATTTAAAAATAAAAACAGACTGTAAAAATAATATTTAGTACAGTATTTATCACTTATTTAGTTACATACATACATACATATGCTCACGCCTTTTTCCCTCCGGGGTAGGTAGAGACAACAGCCCGCCACTGGCTTCTCTCCTTACAAACTTAACTCGGTTCCTCTACTGTCAATAAACCTTTCATGCAAGCCCGTCGGTTTCGAGTGCTTTCGTCAATATCTCATTGTTTAATTAACTTAGTTAGTTATGCATTGAAATTATTCCTAAAGCAAGTAGCTGCAAATCCCGTATCTGCCACTTAGGCGATTATACATAGGGACTGTCAAGATATCCTTAAAATTAGTTATGCATTGGAATTATTCCTAACGAAAGTAGCTGAAGTTTATTGACTTTGACAATGTTTCCTAACACGATAAGTTACGGTATCCTGAAGGTTATGATAACAAAACCGGCAAATCCCGTATCTACCACTTAGGTCATTGTACTTAGGGACTTTTTTATATCGGTCACGTCAAAATGACTTCACCTCGCCTGATGGTAAGCTAAAGGTAAAGTCTCAGGAAGGAGTCCCCCATTACATACACCGACAGTGACATAATGGTGGCCCTCAACTTGACGGTCTCATGAAAGAAGAGATGATTGTCGTCGCAGCACTGCGTGACAAAGAGCAGATATTGGTTTAGACTACGCCAATACCCACTGGTCCCACAAGTGCTGCGACAATCATCATCTCAAGCTCCGGCTATGCACCGGCTGAACCCTGAACGTAATCCAACCGGGGTTAGATTACTATGGAGGGTTTTTTTGCAAAGTGCACGGTTGTACCTACCCGGCCCAATTTGAGGCAAATTTGTGCCATCCAATTGTACCACTGTAAAGATAACCCTAAAAGTAAGGTGAGATTAAGTTTAGTAAACTTGTTTCGATGTTGCCGTAGTCAAGTTCGAATGAACGGATGATGGAGGTCGTGGAACGGCATTCCAACTCAATGATTATTTTTAGGCATTCGCTAACTTATTCTGTCGAATGTATTATGTTGTGGTTTGTGTATAAAATAATGTTAAGTTATTGATTGAGAATTGGTACTAGCTGGTATAAAACGTTTAAAATATAACCGTTAACGGCTATAATAGTTAAAAAAATAGATTATAATGAGACATACGGATAAGTACCAAAATAAAAAATCATTCCCACGGATAACGCTTTTACTTGAAAATTTTTAAGTTTATGAAGTAATAGCGTTATCTATCTAATAGTATTATGTTATACTACTAGTACTATTATACAATATAATACACACTATACATACTCCGGGGTAGGCAGAGACAGTAGTCTACTAGCTACATTTGTTTTCCTTTACGGTCACAAACCCATCCATTCAAGGCCGTCAGCTTCGAGTACCTTGGACTTTCTTTTTATGTGCGGAGATCCCTTTAGGCTTCGGACTGCGGTAGCCTAGTGGTTTGGGTAATGGACTGCTGAGACGAGGTCTCAGGTTCGATCCCAGGTTCGCCATGGCACACACCAATGACTTTTCGATGCTTTTTGAAGTTATGTGTGTATTTATCGCAGGTTTATTAGTGCCTCGGAGAGCACGTTAAGCCGTCGGTCCCGGTTGCTATACAAACATCTATGGCAGTCGTTACGGGTAGTTGGAGTCCACAAAAGTCCAACCAGTCTAACTTGGAACTACGATATCGCCATTGGTCATAATGACCATTGGTTGTGGAGGTCAGATGGCAGTCGCTCCACGGAAAATATCGAAGCTAAGCCGCATCACAGTTAGACTGGAAAGCCGACCCCAACTGAGTGGGAAAAAGGTTCAGAGAATGATGAGATACCTTTAGGCTTCATCTACTACGTACTCAGTGACAGCAATGTCCAACATTACGTAAGAGGAATAGGAGGGCCAAGATAAGGGATAAGCATAGGTTTGTAAGACGAAGGAAACCAAATTGATTTTATTTGATTGTTATCCGTTATAATAGCAAAATATGGAACTATTATTATTGTTAACTGTTAGCCCCATAACCTCTTTAGTATTAGTGGCTTCTTCGTTAATAGAGCAATTAATATCTTTATTACATCTATTAGGATCCCGTACACAAGATTTCTTAAAGACATCATCTATCATTCCAGTCGTAGACAGGTCACCGAACTCATATTATATTAGAATAATTGTTGCGTGCTGAAAAATACGTAACACTATCTATAACACCGTTATCTTAACAGTTATTGCTAGTATTGAGGAATATTTTTGTATTTAACTATAACAACTTCAACATTTAATAGCTCTCTCATCTTTTCGTTGAATTTTGTCTAAAATTGTGCTAGAATATTTAAATCACTAGGACATGTATTCGTATTATTAATCCTATAAAGAACATAGTCATCAATATTTTTTTAACTTTTTAGTTTTTTTATACTACTTAGGTGGCAGACGAGCATACGGCTCGCCTGATGGGAAGCGGTCACCGTGGCCTATGGACGTGTGCAACACTAAGGGTATCACACACGCGCTGCCTACCCTGAAGGGAAGGGGGGAGGGCTAGGAAGGGATGGGGAGGCTAAGGAGGGATGGGGGGAGGAGGGTTACAGTGAGCTCTGGCTACCCTACTTACCGGTGGGAACACAACACGATGGTTGTTAAGGCCGCGGTCTTCTGTAGGGCGGAGGTACTACCCCAGTCAGACAGCTCATTTCGGACGGGAGATACCGTCGCTCGTGTCCTACCTCCTATGAACCTTCCTTCCTCCTATTTATTGATAAGATGATGAATTAACGAGCTGTTTAGTCTTTTCTTTAATTAAGTAAGAAACATCCAAACACCATTAAAAAACTTTTAATATTAGTACCTACGATAGGATATTCTATTAAATAAAGGATATTCTAATGAGTACAGTTTACAATAAAACTAGTTACAAGATGACGGAAATATAGAGAATATCTTTATTGTTTCTATAAAACTTGACATGGATAGTTATCACATTAATAGGAAATAATATTAAGTATATAACACATTCAATAATTATAAAACAGTTATTTTATTTCACTAAAACATTGAATAACAGAGCAACGACACATTGACTAGATATAAACTTTTTATTTTATATACTTAGCTAAATTTATGCCGGTAACATACCTCCGGTGCAAAACCAAAACTGCGAAACCGCTACCAGTAGTTTCACTATGTAATAGTACTATTATACTAGCTACTATATCGAAGCAGGGATTCCTCCCAGGGAGATGAGTAGCATGACATGATTTTGCTCGCTCAGGCGCGGTACATACCGCGGTATGTACCGCGCCTGAGCGAGCAAAATCATGTCAGAAAAATACAACATCATAGTCAGTACTGTACGTTAGAGGAGGGACCAAAAAATTTATATCTCAAGGTGAAACCATGACGGTTTTGCGATTTTGGTTTTGCAGCAGTGGTGTGCTACTGGCATTAATATCTATGAACCTATAAAATCTGCGGATGGAACTATTTGAATATGAGGCACAAAAATGGAGGCGGTTAACCAATGTGGGAGTGAATATTGGACTGCTTAGCCAAATTTGATTGAAATGTGATCCCTGGATATTTTTTCTTACTATCACTACGATTTTTACACAATTTCACTACACAAGACATGCACTGTTGCTACACTTTTGTGTGTTTTTTTTATGTCGGTCACGTCAATATGATTTCACCTTGCCTGATGGTAAGCTAAAAGTAAAGTCTCTGGAATGGGAGCCAAAATTTTAAACACCGATAGTGGTGCCCTCAGCTTGACGGCCTCATCAAATGCTTTTACACGCCCCGCTTAAAGGACCTGGGACTGTAGGAGGAACGAAACACGTGAGCTGGTAACGAATTCCAGGTTTTGATGGCGCGGCAAAGAAAAGAGGCACCGAATCGCTTGGTTCTTGATGGAATTGTCTGCATCATATAAGGGTGATAATGTCAGCCTTGCACGTGTTGTTCTTTACAGGAAATGAGAGGTGGGACTAGTAATTGGCAGAGCTCATCGGAACACTCGTGTGTGTGCGTTCTGATTTGTACGTATAAGCAAGTGTTCCGACTCTTGTGTTATTAGATGTATTGTTCACCGCATTCCGTTCATGAATTTTATAGGTTCATGGCAATATCAAACATAAAGTTTTACACTTAACCTATAAAATTATTAATAGTGCATAACATACTTTTATATTTTAACTATTTTACCATAGATAATGTGAATCTTGCAGCTCCTACAGTATTCATATGGAATGTAGACACTGGTAAGGCTATTTTTAAAACTGTAAAATAAGCTAATTAAACAGTTTAATTTAGATAGATTTAATTCAACAAAAAATAGTTAGGAGTTTTGCTAGATACCTAGTACAGGTAAAAATTTCCCACAAGGTTATTATTTATAGCTTTATTATTCTAAAATAATATTTTATATAATTATGTTATTAGCTATTAGATAATAATCGGCATGAAATTTATTCATTTGCCATTTAATTCATTGCCAGCTTATAAGGTGTAATTTTTTTTTGAAAACGTTAATTTAATCAGTTAACTAAACCACTTCCTTCTTTTGATCAATCAAACTTATCATTTTAAAGACATTTAAGTACTTACCTACTTTATGTTCTTCATAATTTTTAATTTTTTTTGCACTATGTTAAGGAACTTAAGTAAAATTAGTTAAATGTTGTGTAAATGCAATATTAGGTAGGGTTTCGTTGGTTTCTTTTAAATCAAAATTAATTGACATGAAAATAATACTATTAGGTTTATAAATTATTAATTTCTAATAACACCATCTATAATAGTTGTTGTTTAATCTATAGTTAAGAGTTTAAGAGTTGTTTATGGAAAAAAAATTTCGGTTTCTAAAATCTTGACAATTGCGTAATTCGTATTTCCTGGTCTCTTTGGTAGTTAGCGCAGGGCGCAACGTATGCAGGCACGATAGACCACATCAAAATCGCTCAAAAAAACCTGCATCACTAGTTAATCAGTGCTTTTATTGGTTTTTGATTCCGATTTCAAAAGTTTTTGATTCAGATTTTTGGAACTTACTATAAATAAATTCCATATAAATTGGAGAAAAACAATAACAAATTCGACCTACGACTAAATGTTCTAGAAATCATTTCGCTACAAAGAAAAACTATTCAAATGTGGACCTAATACATTGAGAAAATATTTATTGTGGTATAAGACCATAAAACCTCAGGTAATATAGTATGTATAGGTGGTAATAATCTAAGCTTTATATTTTCTTCCTGGTCAAAAACCATGTCTGCATGGGTTCAGCTTTGCCTTTCATGGAAACATGTCCGCGGTAAGTTAGTTCAAACCGTTCATCATAATTATCTTCACGCATCAGGTACCTGAGAACAAAATCGATATTGTGAATAATTTCAATCATATTTTGCTTTATTTTTACTGCATTATTTATTTCTAGACCAGCAATTTGGGGCTTCGCGTATTGGTCGGTATTGTGTACGTGCCGTAGGACTTCCTATGGGAATATATTCCAAGGATAAAATGTTTAGAAATAATAATAACTTTTCCTAATGATTTAAATTGGCAAAAAAGACTTGAACCTGCGCCCACTCCTTGAATATTTTGACCAGTTGATCTATTTGGATGTGTCCTAGATGTTCGAAGTTCTTCCATAATTTTTTTTTTTACTGTCCCGTTCAAGACTGATGTTAGATGTTCGCTTATTCGTTCGTCTAAATCATTACTAATTATGAACAAAAACGAACAAAATCCACTTCCTCACGTGTCAAATCGATTTTAACTATAAAAGTAGGAAACCGTAGGGCTTCTCAGCACAAAGGCAAAGTGGATTAAACTGCACTTGGAAGTCTTCTACGTAAAACTAAAGTTGAAAGTGATTTTGTCATTCATTCTGCTATAACAGTAGCCGTGTAAGGTAGTTTACCAAATGAAAAAGAAAAACGAGAAAAATATCGCAAGCTTTAAAAACTTGTAAAAGTATCAATACAAAATATGAACATTTAATTCCTGGCCAAATAAAATAAACTAAAAGTCAAAATGATGTTTCACACAAAATAAGTTTTCAAAATTGTTTATTTTTATGATTGATAAATTATTGTGTACATAATGGATACGTTCATGGAATGTTATTTCGAAGAGGTGTTTGCTAATATGGATCGCGACTGTTTAAATCAGAGGATGAAAAGGCGGGATCTCGTTCAATACTTCAATACTGTTATTACTGGATGTGCAAGAGGTTAACTATCTAATTGGTTATTTTTCTTATAAATAAATGTTCAACTTGAATCGAAGTATCATTTACTTATTTTAATATTTAGTGAATCTTTATTGCTTGAGCTAGCAGCCAGTAAATAATAGTGCTTAATCTGTTAATGTTGAAACTAAATAAATTCAATGACTGTTTAGGTATATTTCAATGTTAAAGATTCTTATGTAACATTGAAACTAAGGACCAAGTAATGTTTTACAGTGAATATACGTAGTTGTAGTGTATCTAGATGATTGTCTAAACTTCTTTTTCTTCTTCGCAATATAATATGTATATTTTTATCTTATCAAAAATGCACAAGCTAGGTAATGTGTTTCAAAGAACTTATAAAATAAAGGTTTCTTTTAGAGTTTCTTTAAAAGTCTAATCAATGATGACTTCTGAAGAGTACCTATTAAACATTATCTCAACCATTAATTTGGTTTTAGTAGTAAATAGTTCTCAACCATTAGAAATTATTTTAATAAGAAAAGCGTGTTGATAATTCCTGAACCAACAATTTATTATATTTTTTAATTCATTTCAGGTGAAAACCATTCGGACAACACGTCGTGCAAAAATTTTGTGATATCAGCATTAAGATATCACAATACCTCCAAATCACGTAATGGCGATGTGTGTCTTATGGGCAAGTACCATAACTTGCTGTATATAGCTGTGAAGCTAGCCTTTGATTGGAGCCTGCAAGATAATGGGGTCGTCGCAGCATTGTTAGATGAGTTGTATGCCTGCGAGGGAACTTTTGAGCGCATATTTTTGGGTGAGTGGAATATTATTATCTTACAAGTAATTTTGGAACCACCTGCATAAAATTTTGTTCCCGTTCCCGCTTCCCATGGGAACCTATTCTATGGATAAAAAGCCTATGTTTATTCCAGACTATAATCTATCTCTGTACTAAATTTCAGTCAGGTTTGTTCAGGTCTTAGAGCATGATTGAGTAAGAAACATCCAAATATCCAAACATTCGAAATCTTTAAATTATTTTACATTTGTAATATTAGTATGAAGTCGGATAAGATTAGTAGGATGACAATTTGTAATTATTATTATGTATCTTTCAGGAGCAATATTCGGCACGTCAGCCCCATATTTCTTAGCTGGTTGGAAATCAGACTTCACGGACAAAGAAGAAAATATTCACGCTCTAGTGTTCTTTTTAGACCATGCTACTAATGCAAATCTTGAATATAAAGAAAACGGTACTTCTTTTCGTTTTATAGATGTGCCTTTAGAAAGTTGCGGTCGAGCTTCACCAGTAAGAGTTGTAATACAAACAGGAGCATCAGAAATGCTCATGATATTACTAAGATTTGGAGCAAGAATAACATCAGACAAGGTTTCCACGAATCCTATAGAATCTATTCTTGATAGATTAAATGAATACAATGGAGTCTATCCATATGAACTGGTTACTTGCCTGAAATTAGTTATAAGAGCCGTACCAAGCATTGTTTTAACAGTTAACAAAGAAGAGTTTCGGTATTTGGAACTACCAGAAGACTACAACTATCAAAGGAAGCTGATGTTGGAAAAATATAGTGACATATTAAAAGATCACTTGGTGCCTACATCGAGATGTGGTTTAAAACCAGTGGAATTGAAACATTTGTCCAGGTGTATTATAAGACAAATGCTATGGAAAAATTTCGAATTACCTCTAGGCATCCAAAAATTACCCATTCCAATGAACCTTAAGAGATATTTGGATCTGTGTGAAGATTAAAAATTGTCTGTAAATTATAGTTTTCTTTTGTAGTTAGAAAATTATAAGTGAGTGTATCCTAATACATACCCATAAGTATCCTCACTGACGTTGATAGTACCAGGAACACCTGTGGTTTCGCAGCGACTAGTCAAGTTAACGGTGTTGCCGAATAGACAGTAGCGTGGCATGCGGTGACCAATGACACCAGTTACTACTTCACCAGTATGTATGCCGATAGTGATACCCTAGAAAATACATTAAAATCTTGAATAATACAATTACTTTTTTTATTTTTATTGATTTAAAAGATTGTGATACTAATTTTTCACTCGGGATTATGACATCAATATGGCAGGTGTAGATAAAATTTATATTATCATAATTTCGTTTTGAAAGGGGTACAGATTTTTTGATGCAAGGTACAATTTTTATCAGTTTACTTTGACTTGTATGGTACGATTGGATTTGTTAAATTACACTCGCCATCATGACATTCACTCTTTCTTGGTACGTGTCTAATGAGTTTGTTACGAATGTATATTCTACAACAAGTTTACTTACAACGGGCTCTCCATCAACAGTGACAGTCTGTGATAGATCCATCATATCGAGGGCTAGCAGTGAAATATGCTTAGCGTGACCCACTTCGTATTCTGGTAGTCCAGATACTGCCATATATTTGTCACCCACCGTTTCCACCTGTAAACAACAGTAGAACAGATAATGGAATTAATCATTCCAGAGAATACAAAAGTTAATAAGAACGGATTTTTTCGGCAATTGTAGAATCTAATCTTAATGTCCAAAGATGTTAATGCAACAAATTGAACAGCCATTTTGTTAATGCCACTGAAGAGACAAAATAGGACCGTTGCAAAGGTTTTGCATCATTTTAGATGAAGCTTATATCCCTGTAGAATCTGTACACAAATCGGTTACTATTAAGACAAGGAAGTATTAAAACGTCTTTCTTACTGCTAAAATACATTAAAATATCCATCGTTGGATGCAGGTTACGTATAAGAAACTTTGAACTACTAGACATAATTGCTAAAATTTATTTTAACATTTACCTTATAAACATTAGCGTTTCGTTTTGGATCAGTAAGTACATCAAATGCTGTGTATAGGTCATTGAGCATCCTGACGATCTTCATTGCTCCCTTATGATCAGTGTGCCTGGCGCAATAGTTAGCAAAGCCCACGATCCCACTGAATAAAAGGGTGACAGTATCGTAGCGACGGGCTGGGACTGGACGGCAGTGACGGAGTTCCGTTGCTACACTTATTGGTAGGACCGAGTAGAGGAGCCTGAAAGAAGAAAATAAATGTATTACTTCTCACACATTGCACATCTTTTGAAATTTATTTCCTTGGCATAGTTTGCATTTTAAATCAGTGGTAAGTATATTTATTTAAATTAAAATAGTTCTTCAATGGTTTTTCCAATTATGTTACGCGCATAACATAATTAAATGCATGAGGAAAGTTTTTTAAATATTTAAAGTCATTTCGTTTTAGCAGACAGGTTTTTGAATTTCAAAAATCCCAATGTCACTAATATACAAAACATCACATTTTGTGAATATTTTTTACTCTAGTCAATGTAATTTAAATATAAAGCTTTGTCCATCGATGATGATATAAATATACTTTTCAAATGGTGAAAGAACGTTTCTAATACGTGTAGTGTTGCCGAAGATTACCTCAAACATGAAAACTAACTCATGAAATTCAGCTTCTTTGTTATTGATATTAATAGGCGTAGGTAAAGATTAAAGATAAGTTACCTGTCTGTCTTATGTTTCTCTGAATCCAACTCCCTGAAAGTCTGCTGTAATTTGTCAGTAAGAACCTCCAGGCTCTGAGTCAATTTATAATCAGCCTCAAACTGCTCTGACATGAGCACCAGGTCGCGAGTCGCATCATGAAGTGGAATATCAGAGATGCAGAGTCCTCGTCTGTAAATTATACAAAGTTTTTTTATATAAGACTCACCTCAAAATGCTTTTTAGATTGAAGAGTGGGCTTTTCAATATAAATAAGAAACGATTGAACTATCACCGTCCCCAGAGAATAAAACGATAACTGCAAAAACACAACTTTTCAGGAAAAATAAAAAAACATGTTTTCAACGATTACTCCGGAAATACTAGACATAGATGCGTGATTGTTAGGTTTTTAAAAACGTAATTTTTTCTTCATTTGAATCGTTTTAGTCAAATTTGCCTAACACCTTTTACAATTGAGATATTTAAAGAATAAAAAGTTAGTGTAAATGAATCATCATTAAAGTTGTATAACGTCAATTATCATTTTCTTCTCCGTTCAGAAAGAAATATGATACTTGTTACTTTTCATTTTTTTCTACGAGTTTTTGTTTTTGTTCATAATAACAAAGTGAGGATAAAATCTTCGAATACTATTGTAATTTTTTTGTAACTCTGTAAATAACTGTAAAAAAAATACGAAAAATTTATATAGGATGTATTAACACTCAAAAATCTCAAAAATGACATAACATTAAAATCAAGATAATGGTGGTTATCATTTTATTCCCCGGGGACGGCGCTATGATATTTTGGATATATGATGGTTGACCCCAATTGAGTTGGAAAAAGGCTCGGGTAATGAGTATGCATAGTTACCGTGTCAAATCATCCAAATTAGTGACGCTGGGGTAGCATTGGAAGACGACGACATCTGTTTCCGGAATGTACAACATTTGACCCTGGAATTTCAGATAAGTAGATAAGGATTATTGTTGGAATCAGAAATTAAATCATAATAATACAATGTAGTGATTTGAATTTGCACATCATTCACAAAGAAGATTGAACTACTTTTAGTCATCAAAAATTCATGTAAAGAAGAACGATATAGAAGTGGAATCCTTCTTCTTATAGTCCCGGGTTCTTTAAGCGGGGCGTGAAAAGGCATCTGTCAAGTCAAGCCGTCTGGGTAGAGGTTACCATTGGGCATCCCTTGGGAATGGTGACCACTACTTTTTGGACTCCACCTCAGCTTACCATCAGACTGGGTGCAGTCAATCCGTCGGACTAGGACAGAATAGCTTCAATTTTATACACACCTTGTGAATTTGATTGCAAACTTAGCATATTACTGCCCATACCGTCAAGTATGGCTAGTACTGTTTTATATAGTCTATAAAATGTATTTACCTTCAAACGGAGAGATGCAATATCCTCATGGATGTCAGTGGCGGTCATCATCTCTTCAGGTTTAGTCTTCAGCACGTATACTGTGTTGATGTGAGCTAACACATTGGCGAATGTCATTTCTAGGTGAGGGCGTACCTATAACATATTTTTATTTTTATTATGTTACTTATTAGACCAGTGCCGATAGACTTTGAGACAAAATAAATTTATAGTAGGATGAAACCTGTTGGAAAAGGATCAGAATGTAACAAAAATTAAAGGAAAAATAAATTACGGGCGATCTGAGGTCGGGAAGGGGGGAGGGGGGTGAGTTTTAAGGGTAAAAACGGTTTATCTCGATTTCCGGCAAAACTACAAGTCCTATGGAAAAAAGTTAAATGACAAAGTTGTAGGTAATAAAGAGACCTACAACTTTTCTATTTACACTTTTTTCACATAACCTCAAAATATATGTGAAAAATTCAAATAATCAAGTTTTTGGTTTTTTATTTTTATCTTAAGCAAAACAAATTTGTTTTTCACGAAATTTGGTAAAAAGTTAGCTTTTAATGTCCCAAAGACACTGTAATTTTTTTGATTTGAAATATTCTTTTTTTCAGCTTCTTTTGACTAAATATCGAAAAACCACCCTAATTTTCAATCGAAAATTCTCACGTCAAAATATCAGCTTTTTAAAAAAAGTCAAAGAGTTTTTTGTTCTTTGAAATCTCTTCTTTCTGATGATGTAAAAATATATATATATTGCTATGGTAAATGTTCTCAGAAAATGCAAAGAAGAAAAACTCGAATTCGAAATTAATATTTTTGTATTTAGTCATTTCCTCGCTGAGGTGGGATGAAAAGTTACATGTTGCACTATAACTTCATGATTGCACTCGAGTGCAAAGATTTTTCACCTTGTGCACTTTTGATTCCCTCGCTAAAGCTCAGGGTTCTATTTTGTGATTATTGTATTTAGTCATTTCCTCGCTGAGGTGGGATGAAAAGTTACGTGTTGCACTATAGCTTCATAGTTACACTCGAGTGCAAAGATTTTTCACCTTGCGCACTTTTGATTCCCTCGTTAAAGATCTGGGTTCAATTTTTAGAACCCTTCGCGTGCTCAGTTTTGATGACCGAGCTACCGAAGGGTTCATAATTTGAATCACGAGTGCAGCGAGCGATTCACAAAATAGAACCCTGAGCTTTAGCGAGGGAATCAAAAGAGCACGAGGTGAAAAATCTTTGCACTCGAGTGCAACCATGAAGTTATAGTGCAACATGTAACTTTTCATCCCACCTCAGCGAGGAAATGACTAAATACAAAAATGTTAATTTCGAATTCGAGTTTTTCTTCTTTGCATTTTCTGAGAACATTTACCATAGCAATGTGTATATATTTTTACATTATCAGAAAGAAGAGATTTCAAAGAACAAAAAACTCTTTGACTTTTTTTAAAAAGCTGATATTTTGACGTGAGATTTTTCGATTGAAAATTGGGGTGGTTTTTCGAAATTTAGTCAAAATAAGCTGAAAAAAAGAGTATTTCAAATCAAAAAAATTACAGTGTCTTTGGGACATTAAAAGCTAAGTTTTCACCAAATTTCGTGGAAAACAAATTTGTTTTGCTTAAGATAAAAATAAAAAACCAAAAACTTGATTATTTGAATTTTTCACATACTTTTTGAGGTTATGTGAAAAAAGTGTAAATAGAAAAGTTGTAGGTCTCTTTATTACCTACAACTTTGTCATTTAACTTTTTTCCATAGGACTTGTAGTTTTGCCGGAAATCGAGATAAACCGTTTTTATCCTTAAAACTCACCCCCCTCCCCCTTCCCGAGCTCAGATCGCCCGTAATTTATTTTTCCTATCATTTTTATTATATTCTCTTCCTTTTACAACAGGTTTCATCCTACTATAAATTTCTTTTACTTTTTACCATTTTCATAGCTATCGGCACTGGTCTATATAATGTTCACTCCATCATTATTTTTAGCACGTTGTAAGAAAATAAAATATTGACAATTATGGTGCAAGTTTTGTAACTCCGTGCTCCTAATAAGAATCACATTATAGAAAAACTCAATGACACTTAATCAACGAACAACGAGCTCATACAGCACATCTATTTATTTGCTCCTTTATTGGCTTATTAAAGACATCCAAAACAACTTTATTATATCGTACCGTATCTAAAACATCAGTGATCTTGCATCCGGGTCTTGTGACCCTCGGGAGCAGTCGGGATACAGTGCGTCCAGCTTGAACGATATTCAGCTCGCGATCAAACATCAGGTGGAAAGGAAACACCCTGCAGAATGTAGCTGGGCTCACTTTTGGCTCTGAAAAGAGTTTGAAAACTGTTAAGTGTAGGTCATTTCAGTAAAGCTAAGCTAAACATGATGGGTTTGTCTCGTTTAGTTCAGAAGTTCATATTACCACTTATCGCCTCCATCTATAGACCCGAGAAATCATGTTGCATCAGAGTATTTACCAAGACACAACTAATGATCCTAAACTCGATTATCTTTTCTTCCTTCCGACTTCATCATCACAAAATTAGCTTCAGAGCATCATATTGTCGCCAAAGTATATTAAAGTATAATTGAAGAAGATAATGGCAAGATCTAAGTATAAAGGTCACACAACCCATTACATAAGTGTAATTCAATTAATATATTACCAAGTGACAAAGTTTCAATTTCAGTCATCTCAGGAACGCACGCGCGACGAGACGTCGAAGTTTCGGTGATAAGAAACTGAACGTGGTCGCATTCTTCTTTAGTTTTCAGTATTTCTACTTTCACTTCGGTATCATGGAGTTTGCTTGCTACTGTCTGAAAAAGTTAAAGTCCGATTACAGCAGCGGTCAAAAACTTATTTTCGTTTGATCATAGATCAAATTTTATTAGAAGTTAATTTGCATAGGTCAGTTCGTATAGGTCAGTTCAATCACAGTTGCGAAATAAATGATAGTGAAATAAAATTTCAGTAATATTAGGTAGACCCTTTTTTTCGTGCGGAAATTCCCACGGATACCACCTCTACAGCCAGCGGGGGCGGTTATGTCGGACTTAATTCAAAATGCAACAATATTAGACCCTAATGGTAAAATGTTTTGCGTTAAAAGTTTGAGATTGGATTCGAGTCCGTACTATTTTACAAGTTTATATCATTGCCGTATATTTAGCATCACAATGATGGTCGATTGCCATGATGGTAATGCTCTCTATTTCAGATGCTCTAGCTATTTCAGTTCAGGCCTATTAGAAAAAGAAAATCACCTTAACAATCCCAATGACGATATGCTCCAATCCAGGTCTATCGGAATAATAGTGAAGCACTAGAGCTCCGTCTTCAGGTCTCTCTGTACAACGGAAAGAAGGCGATCGCATTCCAGGGTATAAAGTACCAAGATGATCGTGGAGACCGTCTAGATTCTGAAAAAATATAATTTATATTAGGTATCTTGTTTTATTTAATTTCATAAGCTGTATAAGGGCATGAGGCTTTCATTTTAGGGATGGGTGGTGGACGACATTCGGTATTACTAAAGTCGAGATAAATCAAATAAACCATACCTAGAGGAGGTTGAGAAAGCGTAGAAGAGTTGTCTCTGGAGGAGAAAGTATAAGCTTAGGATGAAACTAAAATTGACATTGGGGTAAAAAATCAATTCTGGACTTAAAAGAAGTCTTTGATCTAAAAAGGACTTGTAACTAGAAAACTCAAACAAAAACTTACTTGTAGAAAATCTCGTGGTGTGGCTCCCAGCACTTGCAAAATTTTATCATACCCAGAATCTTGGCAGAATTCGAAGAATGTTTTTCCAAATAGCTCCAAAATAGCGTCAGCAGGTATTTCTGTAATCATAAAATTATCAAAAAATAATTTCTATGACGTGCATTTTATTTGCGATAACACGAACACAATAAATCGGGTCTGTGTCATCGCAAATGAAGAGCAGGAGAGTCGCCTCCACTAATGCCGTCAAGTTTTGCAGCTATATGGGTAACAAATGTTTGACCATGCTACCTCCATCGGGTCCCGGTAGTAGAGTGAGTGATTCAAGAAGTACTGGTTTGACGTTATAAATGAATGCCCAAGATCTTGTGAAATGGAACAGGAAAAGCGTAATAAAATTGGTGTTGCTAAAATTTTCCCCTGCGTATGGCTAGAATACGGCTGAAATATAGCATTAATTTAGTTTTGTTTTGAGCATAAGATTCTGTGGCCCCTATGGGTGGCAACAATGGCATCAGTATTCATCACAAATGATACCAAAAGCACAGGCAAGTTAATTACACAGTTACTAATTTCGCAAAAGGAATCATCACACTTGCGAGGCAATGTAACTCATTTTTAATGTCTCATTGTGTTAAAATAACGTAATATTCATTCATCAAGACGTGACTATATACACGTTGCTATCTAGATGATGTTCTATGATCTATAAAGGCTTGAGATATTGATGATGATCTAGGATAATAATATATTATTTGACTCACGCAGAACCTCTACTGCAGCAGTAATCAGGTGGTATGTTATCTCGTCTTCATATATCTGCCTCACCAAGAAGCTCCCCTCCATAGTTACATCCGCCTTCTTCCTGTATATCAATGATTTTTTTTGAAATTTAATTTTGTAATTACGTTTTTTCATTTCTTTTTTTCCACGCAGAATTCCAGAATTCCACGCGGGCAAAGTTGCGATGAATACCTAGCTAGTGAAATCAGAAAGTAATGAGTCCAAACATTTAGATTTTAAATAGACTGTTTATTTGTCTGTTTATTTACCTAATCCTTTAATTAGAAATATGTTAACAAAAATCCCCTATTTGAGAACCAGTATACTTTTACAGTAAATTTGATAAGGTACCGAAAGGTAAAATTAAATTATAATAAATATGTGGTTTAAAATAATCTCAGTCATTTTAGGCTATATTTCAGTACCAGTAACTGTAAGAATTTCAGTGCGAAGACACTGAAATACACTCGAGAGCAATGAATCCGGGTCACTTAAAGAATCCTAAAAATCTCGGAAACTAAAAATGCTAGGTTAATGCAATAAATTGTATTTAATAGACAATGTAATACTCCTTAAATGAAGGTATTAAAACTTCTTAGTTATTGTAAAGTTATATCATAAAAAAATCAAATTTGAAAAAGGGCCACTTTCGAAGATGGAACTACGAAATTACAGCATTTGGTTTTGCTTTTGTTTGTAATCTGTCATTTATGTGGGTACATAAACCATGTTGATAGTGCTCTATATTCATTATTCAAGCTGAAATTATGTCGCTTACGCCTGAAGAATGCACCAGAATACTTACAATGCTGGAAACCGGCCGGAGTCAGCGCGATACAGCCAGGACTGTCGGTGTGTCGCTGTCAACAGTACAAAGAGTTCTCCGACGTTACGAAGAAACTGGTTCTAACCTACGCAGACCAGGAACGGGCAGAACCAGGTGTACCACAGCACGAGAAGACCGATACTTGGTGAACACCATGCTTCGAAATCGCTTTCTCACAGGAACTGAACTCACCAATCAGTTTCGACGCCTCGGAGGAAGTAACCCAAGTGCATGGACAGTAAGACGTCGGCTTGCTGAATCTAACTTAAAACCCCTTAGACCTGCAAACGGCCCTAAACTGGAGCGTGGGCATCGTATTTCGAGACTAAGATATGCCCAGAGCCACGTAAATTGGAGTATTGAAGATTGGTCAAAAGTTATGTTCTCCGACGAATCAAAATTTATGCTCTACAAGCACGATGGAAGACACAGAGTGTATCGAAGACCAGGGGAAAGATTCAAGCAAGCATGCATCGAAGAAAAAGTAGCCTACGGTGGTGGGTCTGTACTTGTGTGGGCCGGAATTTCTTCTGAAAGTCGCACAGAGCTGGTGATCATAGAAAACGGCTCTTTAACTAGCGTAAGATATGTGGAAGAAATCCTCAATGATCACGTTGGTCCATTTATGGTCAATTTAGGTGAGGATGCTATATTTATGCATGACAATGCCCGACCTCATACAGGTAGGATTGTGAATGACTACCTTCAAGAGATGAACATTACTCGTATGGAGTGGCCAGCGCGCAGCCCGGATATCAACCCGATCGAGCATGCTTGGGACGAGCTAGGCAGATGCGTAAAACAACGAAACCCTCCCCCAATCACGCTTCGTGAGCTCAAAATTGCTCTCACAGAGGAATGGGAGAATATTCCCCAAAATCGTATAAGGAACTTGGTGTACAGCATGCCAAACCGCGTAAACGCAGTAATGGAAGCACGAGGAGGCAATACGAAGTATTAAAATTCAAGAAAATCGTAATAAAGTTCAAAACTTTCATGTTTCCTATTTTTGTTTTAAGGAGAGATCAGCAGTTTTTTTCTTTATGTAATTTTGTGTTAATAAAATGTATGGTGACTCATATTTTTTTTACTTTCATTTAAGGAGTATTACATTGTCTATTAAATACAATTTATTGCATTAACCTATCATTTTTAGTTTCCGAGATTTTTAACATTCTTTAAGTGACCCGGATTCATTGCTCTCGAGTGTATAAGACTCAAGGTGTGATATAAATATTTCAAATGTCAGTGCTTTCAATATAATTTTTCAGAGTGCAAAGCAATCTTCCAGAGCAGCTCAGTTAATATAAAAAATGTATTTCTTTGAAGTATAGCACCGCCTTCAAATAAATTGAATATACATTTTTTTTTCTTTTTACTTTGTTGTGATTTAAGCATCAAAGTGAATTTTTTGAAGACTGCGATAAATCTGTAAAAGTTGTTAAGTTACAACACGTCATATTCTTTACAAGCTTTATTTCAACTTGCTGTACAGTTTATTTATATGTTGGTTTGTTAGTATGGGACAAATCTTGGGAGTTCCAATCCATCCGGAAGCACATAATATTATGAATAATAAGTTTATTCAACATTTGTTTGGTGTGTTAATGTACAGGGTTAAATGTCAAGTAGAAGGCAATAAGTGTGGATGCATAGGTAAGAATTTTTTTATTTTTTATTTTATTTTATTTGGGATAACAGTCGTTTACAAGTTGGTATACCAGTATAAACAGTGTAAGAATGTGTCAATCATTGTGTGAAAGATATTATAAGTTTGAAGAATGTTGAACGGTGTATCTGATTTATTTCAGAAGGCCTATAGACAGCTTCTGACCCCATCATCGGAGCAGCTAATCGCATTATCAGCGATGACACGCAAGTATGTATATCAAATTTGAGTTTAATCTTAAGACAGGGAGAGATCTAATTGGGTTTCTGAGACATATACTAACAAACTCACAAATAACAGAGCACATTTAATAAAAGCATGTAAAAAAGGAATATATTAGACTGTAATCTGCACAAAGCCTCACACTCAATTTAATTTCCGTTGTACGAGCAAAAACCACACCCACAGAGGTTTGCTGAGGACAGGGCCGGATTTAGAGCTTGGGGTAACAATATAGTGGCGGCCTCCTGGGCCCCTATTTTCCCAATGTATTGAACATTTTTTTTTTCAATAAATAGTTTATTGTGAAACCAAGTAGATTCTATAGTATTTTAACAATATGGATGAAATACCATCGTCGTCATTTATCTACCTGCCCATGTCTCAATTATTAGGGGTCGGCGCAACATAATCATTATCTTTCATACATCACTGTCAGATGCCGTCTCCTCATCCACTCCCTTCCTTTCCATATAAATTATCGTCCTTCAGTCAAAAAATCTAAATTCTCTAATGTGGGGGATCTTTTTGTGGAGGCCCCAGGGCTGTAACCAGAGATCTCCTTCCCTAAATCCGGCCCTGGCTGGGGATAATGAAATGTCAGACTTACTTGATCGTCTCCCATGTTTCTTCGTTAAAAGTTTTGATTACCAGCAACTCAAGAGCGTAATTCACGAAGCCGTACTGGAATTAAAGGCTCGTTAGTTGATAAATTGTTTCTTTGACAACATTAAATCATAACTAAATTAAATATCTCACCATGATAGCGGCTTATGAGTTTATCTGAAAGAAAGAAAATGTTATAAGTCAATGTTTATTTTGTTAGTATTTTATATGCTTTTTTAAACCATACCATTTGGTATTGATTTAAAACTACTACTTAACTAGCAACAATACGCCACTTTTTGTTGCTTTCAGAGATGACTTCACAAAAAGGCGCGCTTATGCTTATACAGATGGTCTCAAAATTAATTTACTTATAAGGGATACCCTACCCAAGTAGGGATTTGGAAAACTCCAAATTTAGTTAACAACGCCATCGTGCTTGCTTTCAAGCAAGTCCAAAAAAAGAATAAAGAACAGTAGGTTATTAATGAACAAAAATTAGCTACTCCATATAAATATTCATTACAAATCTACCAAAGAATCCCTTTGAAACAAATCGTAGGAACAATAAAGAAAAAAAATCTAATATTAAGGAAAATAGCTAAGGGTTTCTTTGCCCCTCATCGAGCAGAATATTCATTTTTCTTTGCGCAAAGATTCACGGGTGCTTTGTAGACAAAGCGAATGGTTTTATTTTAATTTTCTCCGCTTCACGCCCCAGCGCAATTGAAAAACTGAAATGTATTCTTACTGACTGTTGCCTGAGCGGCTTTACTAGCATGGAATTCTGTTCCACGACCTATGGGAAATTATTCCAGAGGTTTCTAAATAAAAATAATCATCAAAATAAATTCACCCCTTCGAAAGTTCTGAGGTAAAAAAGAAAAAACAACACAATCGAATTTAGAACCTCTTTTTATTTTAACTCGGTTTTTGGACTCACAAAATTCGAACTTTCTCTATGATATTATTAAGTAAAAATTAAATATTGAAAACAGAACAGTAGAGACGAACATAGAGCCTCTTTCTTGTACCACTTTGGTGCCTGACAAGCACACGGCCCACCTGATTGGAAGCGGTCATCGTGGCCTATGAACGTGTGCAGCACTAGCGGCGTCATACTCGCGTTGTCAACTTTATAAAAATCTTCTAATGCCCTTCTTAAAAATAGTTTTGAAGTTAATTAAAAAGGTATGTGGTCGCACCAAGATGCTATATTCAAAAGCAACAAAATATGACTATCAAAACGACTAAAATGCTTCGTTTATCGGTGATTTGTAGTCAAAGCGTGTGTGCCATTTGTCCATAAACAATTTTATCCGTTCTTAATATAGCCCTTGTCCTTAAAATGAAATAACCAGGCCGCCCTGCCCATATTGCAGTAACTGGCCTGGATTTCCCTATTAATGACAGATGTGAAGGTACTTATACTTCTCAGTTCTCTTTTCATTTTTTCCAAACTTCCGGACCCGAGTCTGCGTACGCCAACATTGTAAAAAGACAAAAATAATTGTTTCTCCTGGCACCAACACTACCTACTTTGAAGTTTTTTGTTTATGTTTTGTCCGCCGGATTTACTACATCCCGCCTGATGGTTAACTGAGGTGGAGTCCAAAAAGTAGTAGTCCCCATTCTCTTAAGCCCTTAGCTTAGAATTTTTAACAAATAAGAATAGGTAGGTACATAAATGTGGTAAATTGTGTGGTAATTTATGTATAATCAACTGAATACGCCTAAGATTCACCCTTAACTGTTAACTTATTTTTTAATTACACCTGTATTCTTAATTTGTTGATATATCTACAATAGTATTGTTATTCTATCTATGTTCAAGTCACATCGAAAGTGGTTAAATCTGCCAAGGGCACCGAGGACTTTCAATTCTGACAAGCGCTCGCCGCATCATGCCGTTCCCCTTTTTCAGAGAGAATTAGGTCTAACTAATGATAACGAAGCCATTATACAAGAGTGTGACGTGAGGTGTGAAGTGCTTACTTAATATGTTTCATGCTATCCACCACTAGAGCGCAGCAGTATACAAAAATATTTTTGTTAGCATAAATTGTTGATCTATTGGTTACTAGATGGCGCCACTGCGTATGTAACAAGTGCATCTTTGATAAATTTATAAAGGACATAATTTTGAAGTCAGTTAATCATTTTAAACTTAATAATATTCCTAGAAGTGAACTTAAATATGTAGCTAGTTTAAAAAAAATATAACAAAAATTATAATAACATGTTTTTTTTTCATAAAGGAATTTAAATTTCAGAAACAATAGCTGAAAGGTATAAAGATGAAGAAGAAGATTTAGTTACATTATAAAAGTAAATTACCAAGTTTTGTGTGAGTAAGGTTTAAATAAAATATAATAATAGTAAAATCCTTACATACATGAAAATTAATCCCTAACAATTGATCAAATCAAAGACACTTACCCGTAACAAGTATTCCTCTTTAATTTATAGGCTTTTTAGCAGTAGGTTTCGAAGCCATATAAATTTATACGTAGTGTTTGTTTTTAATACAGAACGACGCGACATTCACCCACATTACTGCACGCGCCGCGAGTTCAGCGCTAACTGACGTACTGTTGCGATTGGCTAAGGCTTTGACGCGTAATTACATTCAATTACATCAAAACAGTCATGAAAATCACTTTATATTCCATAAAATATTATTGAAATAACAATTAAGCAGTCCAATATCATCCAAATGTGTGTTCATTGCGAAATTGTATTATTTTGCTGTATGTTAAGTAGTGACATCTTTGACCATTTTATGAAACTAACAGTTGATTTCTCTTCGACGCTAGATGGCATTGACTGTTCGTTACTACAAATTGAAACAACATTTTGGTGAAGTTGATTACTTTTATGGTGCTATAGAGTGTTTTATGATACATTGATGGTGGTAAATCTACGTGGATTATCATTTTGAAGCTACATACCAGTGAGTTTGTAATCAGAATTTTAGATAGTCAGCAATCTATGTTACGAGTGTTCATTTACAAATGACAAATTTTTTTTACTATCTCCCATGTAGCTAGGTATAGATTTGCAATACCTACTTAGTACATAATAGATATTTTCATCCAATGTCAAAAATCTACTTACAAAGTCTTACAATTCGATACGACAGTATTAGTACCTAGTTAGTTAAACTTCAGTAACTTCCAAGCCCTTTTTACGTGCAAATTTAGTCAGTAGGTCGATTGGTTAGTTAGTTAGTTAGGGTTAAAACTAATAAAACAACTTAACAGAGTAAACAGTGCAAACCATCCAGTTCTTTTTTGCTTTTTCTGCCGTATCGATGGCATTATTTTGACTCTCAACTTTCTTACTGTTGTGATATGATTATGTCATGGTTGTGACACGTTTTTGGCATGGTTGTGACACGTTTTTGGCATGGTTGTGACATGTACTGTCAAAAGTTTTACTGGTGGCTTTGTAACCCCAGCGGCTTACATTTCACGTTGATTAATCAGTCAGTCGGTACAAGTCGGTAAGTAATTAAATAATTGTGTGAATTGTTATATACCTAGTATTTTAATTATTGAATTCTTTCGTAAATAATATTGTTGAATTTCGTATCATTTAAAGAAGCTAAGCTATTTTATAATTATGTCTGTATTATCCAATAGCAGCTTTATTAATTGCAATTCCAAATTCCTTCGTATCTCATATCTTTATTGACACAGAACACGTGGGAAAATGAAATAAACCCGGCATTTTCATTCACTGAAGCGAATCTCGGCGAGTAGTTTTTGCTTGCGAAAAAGAAACCCATTCGATTTCTGTCCTGCCGTGATTGCTTGATGCGGTAGATTTGTGACAATTTATCTGATTTCGTAATAGATAGTGTTATGGCTAATTAGTAAAAAACTTCTTTAACAAGATCTGCAAATAGATTCAACTAGCTAATAGCTCGCAGCTCCGTCCAAGTGTAATTCTGATTTCTTTTCTGTGCCCATAGACAAGTGTCAAAAGTCTAAATCTCTAAGGAATAGAAACGATTAGGTCGACCAATCACACTCCAGCTCGTCATCGGCGTACGATGCGCGCACAGCCGCGAAATCACGAGCAGTGCCCGTAGCCAAGTGGAAAAATTATTCTATTCGATCGAATCGTATCGAATAGAATAGTTTAGGTCGACCAATCATCGTATCGCGGCGCGCGCATCGTACGCCGGCGACGAGCTTGGATGTGATTGGTCGACCTAAGCGTTTCTATTCGATTGCGATTTACGCTACGGAATACACTGACATTTGTCTACGGGCCCTGGAGTGTGATTGGTCGACCTAATAGTTTCTATTCCTTAGCGATTTAGACTTTTGACACTTGTCTACGGGCCGTGCTATCCTTGGGAACTTATTACAGGAAAGGAAACTTTCACATTTATATCCTACTGCTTATTATTCTACTAATATTATAAACGCAATATTATATTGTGACTATGAATTAAATTTGGTACAGGGTTAGATTATAGCAGGATACGTGGGTCGGAACCTCCACGCGGTACACCCTGGATAGCGGAGACGACAGCGCCTCCCACTCCTAGCGGAGACATCGCCACTTGGGTGTGAGTGGCCCTGTGCCTAGCTAAAGGCTGTTGGTGTGTCTCTCTGACTAGCAGAGGGCACAGTAGAAAAACAGCGTGCGGTTTTAGTCGTGCCAGGTCTGATATAACCATTCGATGGCAAACGGGGATGGAATCCGTAAGGATTTCATTCGAAAACGGAAACAAGTTTAGATTATAGTCTGAATATAGTATAGGAATGGCACATAGGCTACTGCCTATTGCTGGAATCCCATGAGGCAAGAACATTCCACGCGACCAAAGTCGTGAGCAACTAGTGGCTAGTTAAACAATAAATGGTTCAATGAGGATCAGTCACATAACAGAACTTTTAATTTTTAATTAATGAAACGTATGCGCTACAAATTTCTAAGCATTTTGTTTTTTAAATGATTAAAATCCAACCAGAAATGACGAAGTTATCGAAGATTTAAAATCGGCTATTTTAAAACGCACACTCTCGCTGGATTTTTGTCGATGACGTCATGGCTCACATCGTGTGCGATGCCCTTTGATAAACAGGCCGATACATCAACGAAGAGCCTAAACCGCTGGACCTACAAACTTGAAATTTTGACAGTAGATGCTTTTTATGTTGTAGGAATCCACTAAGAACGGATTTTTAGAATTTTTACTCCTAAGGTGGCAAAATAAGGCATAAACATTTATATGAAAGTTCTTCATTTTCAATGATAGACGCATTAAATTTCATATACCTACTTCTGATTAGAAATAAATATACATGTATACCAGCGTTTTCAAAATTTCACTACTAAAGGCGTAAAATAGGCGATGGCTGGTTGCATGAAAGTCCGTTATTTTGAAAGTAAGAAGCACGAAATTTGATACAGCTGCTTCTGGTTAAAAATAAACGTACCTCGTGTAGAGTGGTTGTATACCTAGACATCCGTTTTTTGGGAAAGTGTTCAAGTTTTGATGAAATGATGTCCATTACTTTTAGGACTGCACCTCAGCTTACCATCAGGCGGGGTGCAGTCAATTCGGCGGACTGACAAAAATAAAAACACCCCCAACCGGGGCGTTTTATGTTTGAATCGAACTGATTAAAACCGCATGCTGTCTCGGGTTTTCTAGCGCCGAGGTTACATAAGGTTGCCCAAAAGGTATGTCCCTCGCACCCCGGCTGACCCGTACCCTCTCCGGCTTCAAGATGTCCCCTTCGGGTTTACGAGCCACGGTGTCCTTTATCTTTATCTTTATCTTTATCTTTGTCTTTGTCTTTGTCTTTGTCTTTGTCTTTGTCTTTGTCTTTGTCTTTGTCTTTAATCTTTATCTCCGATGGCCGACAGGGGTGATATCCGTGGGGATTTCCGCACGGGTTATATAAGTACTTGATTTCCAGCATGCCTTAAAATGCTATCGAACCACTACAAATGAAAGAAATATTTCATATATTCTTAATACATCTAATAATAGGTGGGACCCGACGGTACCGTATCTCCCGTCCGAACTGAACAGTCCGACTGACTGAGGTAGTACCTCCGCCCTACAGAACACCGCAGCTATAATAACCATAGTGTTGTGTTCCCTAAGGTAAGTAGGGTAGCCAGAGCTCACTGTACCCCTCCTCCCCCCCTCTTCCTAGCCTCTCTACCCCTTCCTAGTCGCCCCCCCCCCTTCCCTTCAGGGTAGACAGAACCCCTGGTGACACCACGTGTGACACCCCTAGTGTTGCACACGTCCATAGGCCACGATGACAGCTTCCCATCAGGTGGGCCGTGTGCTTGTCTGCCACCTACGTAGTATAAAAAAAAGAAAAAATACTTAATTCTATAATTTAAAAAAAAATCATAAAATATTTTATCCGAATAGCCCTATATTCTCCATAGCGGCGCGGGGCGGCGGGCGGCGACACGCGACGAGGTGAGCCATGACGTCACAGGGTATTTCTACGCGGTGGCGAGCGTTTTTGAGATTACCGCACTTAAATGGCTATAACTTCGTTATTTTTGATCCGATTCAAATAATTTTTTTACAGAATTTATTGTTGTTTTTAGGTCTATAAAACTGCATACTCAGCTAAAAAAGTGACTGATCCTCATTCAAAGATGCGATGCCCTGTCACCTTCAAGTACCGACTTCATCCAATTTGAACTCCACTCTTAAGTGTGCCTCTCTATCTTGTCCCTTAAGAATTGTTGTTCATTTAATTCAAAAATAAGAACTTTTGTTACAGAAATATATATTTATTTCTCTAGAGGCCTCTCCACTTACGTAGCTAGACATTAAAACAGAAATAAAGGATTGTAAAACCATTCTAAGCAAATAAATGTAGAGTCATAGAGTCATCCTACACAATTTGTTACGTCTAGAAACAGACAACATCAATTTTCTTTTATTCCACTTAGGTGGCATACAAGCACACGACCCACCTGATGGGAAACGGTTACCCCGGCCGGCCTATAATACACATGTGCAACACCAAAGGCGTCATAATAGCGCTGCTCATCCTGTAAAAACCTTCAAATGCCCTTCTTGAAGAACCCGATATTTTAGTAGCTTGGGGAAACCAAAATTATCCTATATCATTTTTTTATACTACATAGGTGGCAAGCACAAGGCCCACCTGATGGGAAGTGGTCACCGTAGAATATGAACGTGTGCAACACCAATTGTGTCAGACACGCGCTGCCTGCCCTGAAGAGAAGGAGGACAGGGGCTACGAAAGCAATCAAAAAAGTCAAATCGTGAACCTCTTTTTGAAGTCAGTTTAATAATATACCCAATTAACCACATCTTCAAAAAGTTCCCATAAAAACGTAAAAATAATAATTTTTTAACTTTTAAACTTTCGCGTTCCATGATTAATATTATACGTGATTATACATGATCGCGTTAATTCCCGTTTACGTATAATAAAAATAATACTTATTTACAGTAATAAGTATAGTGGAGCCACCCTATTACATCACAATCAGAAGTAATCTCCAAATAGAGTGTGGCCATATTAATCCATTTATGTAATTACTGCCACACCCAGTATCATGTCAGTCAAATCACTGAACAATGGGCAAGGCTCGCGTGTTTTACTACACCAGTGCCTACTTTGTACTTATTAACCTGCGGAATTAAATTCCCGTTACCTTGGTGTGTTGAATAAATCACACATTAGATGGCATAACTTCTTTATTTAATAGATTAAGAATTCGCCCTCGCTTCGGTTTGTTGCGCCGTTTCTTTTCCACTAGCGCCTAGGAAGCGGTGGTAAACTTATAGTAGTTTTTGACGTCAAAAAGATGTAATTACGTTGCACTATTTTGAGAAATAAAGAAATTGAAATTGAAATTACATGAGTGTTTTGGATATAAATTAAGAAAACTTTTTTAAGTTTAACGGTTTTAAATTGTATTGTCATCAGAATTACAGATTTCTGCCAAATACTAGACCAATCCGACAACTCAAAGGGGGTCTAATTTCAATTTCTAGAATTGACCCAAACAAACAGGTCAAGTTAAATAAAACCGTTTAAAAAAAGAAAATTTTCCGACGAATGAATCGACGAAAGCGCTATGATCATCGTTTTTGATTTTTAGTTAATTTATTACTCTCTATTTACAGTGATCTCTCTCCGTGCTATTTACAGTGATCTAAGGCAATGAGAATTAATACTGAAAACTAGAGTCAAAATTAACAACTAAGTGGTCGATTCGCACATATTCTTACGCACACGTTGTGCGAAAAGACCCTTTTTAAAATAGTCCCCATCTTAGTTTTTTACTACAAGTAAGTATTATTGAAGACTAAATTCGGCCCAAAAACTGTTTAAAGTGACGTCCCTAACCAAATAATTCCATAAAAACTTTTAGGACGTGCCAGATAGAGACGTTTATCTTTTCCAAATGAGCTAAAAGTTGGTTTATTTATTTACAATACGATCACAGGACTGTAGGCATAGCACAGTGTTGCCCTAATTTGTATTCAGAGCTCCTAGTTCGTGGGAGTTTTTCGCAAAGTAGATCAATGGTCGTTTAAGATACGAGTCTAGTATACGCTATGTAAATAAAAGTAGTGTAATGTCTTTGATCTTAAAGAAATTGTAAATGGGAAAGTTCGTGATGATGAGGTTAAACGGATTTGGTTGAAATTTAGCATAGAGATAAATTTTATTATAATCACGATTACTTTGCTGCAAAAAGTTCCCATGGGAAGCCAGAAAGGGAACAGAATTTCACACCGTGAAGCCATGGGTACCTAACAGCTAGTAGGTACTACAACTGTAGTAGTAGGTACTACAACGCGGACAGCATTAAGCTGAGAGGCGGCCTTTATTCTGCTTAGGTATTTTTGATACATTGCCATAGTTAATATGCACAATGTTGTAATTTCTTGATTTGATAAGCTGTGTATATTTTTGTATAGTTAAGCTGGGCTGAATAAAAATATTTTCTTTCTTTCTTTTCTTTTTCTTTCTAGTAGATTATGTAATTGTCTAGTTGTGTCTGTGTTGACTTAAATTTGAGTTGTAATTATTTTAGGGACAGCATGTACTATCTGATAAAGATATTATTTTTACACAGACTCGTAAAAGTTTTCTAAATAAAAATAGGAAGATACCATAGAATCACATTACCCTCCCTGGCACAGTCGGGTAAAAGTGGGTCTAAGTGAAATGCATGTCAGATTGTGTTAGCCTAGACGACAACGATGGCCCAATTTCGATTCTTGCCTATTTTGTTGTAACGATGAGTCACGAACTTTATAGCTTGTCAAAACATCGTAAGGACGGCCAGGGACCCATGCTCTTTGAAAGTCGGTCAATATCGAAGCGCTAACGTTTTCTAATCAATTTCTATTCTATATTTAGAACAATCTTAATATATATAAATCTCGTGTCACAATGTTTGTCCTCAATGGACTCCTAAACCACTTAACCGATTATAATAAAATTCGCACACCATGTGCAGTTCGATCCAACTTGAGAGATAGGATAGTTTTTGAAACGGATTTCGACATCCACGCGGGCGGAGCCGCGGGCAACAGCTAGTTTTATTTATAGTTTTATAACTTACGATGACGATGACTTTAACGATGACATAATATATATACTTATGGTATAAATAACCGTATTACGCATACGAATTATGTAGGTAGTACCTATTTTTAGCAGGATCAGGTATTTTAAACTTACTTATTTAAATCTGACCTGTTTTACTGATAGTGTATTCAGGATGTACAGTGAAACCTGGTTAAGTGAGACATCAAGGGACCTGCAATGTCGTTTCACTTATAGAGGTATTCCACTTACCCAGTGTCCAGTTTTCCTTGTCCTTCAGAACATTGTGATTCAATTTTATGTTTACTCTGAATTATTCTACAAAGAGTAGATTTTGGCACATTAAATTCGGCACAAACTTCTTCGCGTGTCTTCCCACTTTCATAAACGGATATTCACTTCAGTTTTTCACGTAATGATAACGATTGTAGCTTTCGTTTTGACATTTTTCAAATAAACATCTGTATGATAGTAAAGCGAAACTAAAACTGAAGGTAATTGAAGTTCAAAATTTGCTTACGTACTTGGAATTACGTGTGGAATTTGTGGGTAGAATAAGAATGAGTAAACAAACAATGTTATCTATGATGATAAATCGAAAGAACAAATCCCAGATACAGAGGTTTACCTCGTCCCACTAACAGAGGTAATTCAGTGCCAAAGTGTTGGGACCTCAGCATGAGTTCCAGTTATGGAGGTTTCTCACTTATCCAGGTCCCACTTAACCAAGTTTCACTGTATAGGGTACCAAGATCTTAGGAATCAAAGTCAATCTTGCCTACAATCAAGAACAACAAAATAAAAAAAAATCTTTTCGATTCTTGTGTGGTGCTTGCAATGGATTGTCTTGGTCAGATATACCATCTACTGTATGTTTGATTGCATTTGGTTAAGTAGAACCGGAGACCTAACCAAAAGTAACGATAACCTACATGCACACAGTAGAGCTGTAGGATGATGATGTAGGAACAGATAATCAAATAGGCATTGCCGAATATCTAACTAAATTAGCTTGCCGCCTGCGATGTCCAAGGGATTAACAAATTATTTTTTTATTTCCGTCCTAGTTTGAGTCGTTTCAGCTTCCATTACCACATTTAATATTTTACTGCGCCCCTTTCAACTGAAAACTTTTATCTTTTTGCTTATCTTGTACGTGCTAAGTGCAGATTTTATTTTTGTTATTCTTGCTCTCGGACTAATGCTTACTCTGAGGAGGTGAATAAAAGAAGTAAAAATTATTTTTATGAAAACCTTCAGGATATTTAGTTCCATTGTCTCTTGCCTGCCTGTTTTTGAAAAACATAATATAAACTTGTATATTTGAAAAAACAATTGTCTTGAAATTTTTTCATTGACTTATAGTTGTCTGGCTGAACTCCAATTTTTTATTCCTATATAAGGATGAACAGATCGATTATCGAATAATGATCCATTTATACACTGTAACTACTTAAGACTACCATTTCAGACTTTTCTACCGTAAACTCATGAACAACACAAAGTTTTTAGAACGGTAAAACTAATTTTACTACAGTTAAAATAATGACCCCATTATCATAGGTATTGCTTCGCGGACGTAAACGTTAGCGTGACCATAAACTACTAGTTTTACACTTAATGTCATGCAGTAACGTACACCTTTAATTGGATTCCTTACCTGTTCTTAAGTAGTTTGTAAGAAACAGTTTTATGGCGGAAGATAATGAATATTTAAATCCTCCAATCCCCCTCAAACTCCCCTCCAAGGTTGGCAGCGCGAGTGTGACGCCCCTGGTGTTGCACACGTCCATAGACCACGGTGACCGCTTCCCATCAGGTGGTGCTTTCCTGCCACCTAATTTGTATAAAAAAGCAAATGCGGATAAATAAAATTAGTTATATTTTTTTTCGTAAAAAAATACGTCACCATCATCATTCTCTGAACCTTTTTCCCAACTCAGTTTGGGTCGGCTTTCCAGTCTAACTGTGATGCGGCTGAACTTTGATATTTTCCATGGAGTGACTGCCATGTAACCTCCACAACCAATGGCGATATCGAAGTTCCAAGTTAGACTGGTTGGACTTTTGTGGGCTCCAACTACCCGTAACGACTGCCATAGATGTTTGTATGGCAACCGGGACCGACGGCTTAGCGTGCTCTCCGAGGCACTAATAAACCTGCGATATAAAATAATAGAAACACATAAAAAAATGCAAATTGACATAATATATTCATGCATACAAATATTTGCACTGAGCGGGCACCGAATCTGCGACTTCTGACTTAGCAGTTGAACGCTTACCCACAACACCACTTAAGTCGTCAAAATATAATTTACACAGAAAGCTACATTACCCTAAATTCCAATATTTATAGGCAACCATCAAAATTAACCATTAGGCATTTCGAGTGCTTGTTTGTTTTCTAAGTAACACAAACAAACAACACAAAAGAATAATTAACTATTTTATTATTGTAGTGTTTATTACCTACTGAAACTTTGATCCTTTACGGTTACACTGTAACAGTTAACGAAATAACTATTTATGACCCAGTTACAGAAATACGACTGAAAATTATGCCCTTTATAATTTCCTTCTAACTGGGTTATTAAATCCTAATAATATTATACGTATAAAAGTTTTTAAGTATGGATGTATACTTTATCTACATGGATGTATATAAGTTTGTTACTCTTTCACGCAAAAACGGCTGAACGAATCTGGCTGAAATTTAGTACACGGATAGATTATAGTCACGATTATAAACATATTTTATTTAAATTCTTGTCTGTTTGTCTGTTTGTCTGTTTGTGCACGATGGACGCAAAAAGTACTGAACGGATGCAGTTTTTTGTTTTGATAGGTTTTGTTCAGACTTAGAATTTTACGTATGTTTGATCACAATCCGTTAAAAGGAACCGGAGATAAATTAAAAAAAAAACGCGAAAATCGACATCTACGCGGGCAAAGCCACGGGCATAGACTATCTGATATAAACATAGTTACTCGTAACTATGCCGGTTTATCCGAGCTCAATCCCTCGACGTATAAGATTGACTCATCAATATTTCATACAGTTTGATCGGCTGATTCAGGGAGTTCTGGCGGAAACTGAGAGTCTACGGACTTATTATTCTTATGGGCACTTTATAAATGATTCATTGTGCAATATTTGTCATCTTTATCGTTATACTTTAGTGAATGGCAGACTTTATATGGATATCTTATTAATAAGGAATTTCCTTATGCTTATGCTAAATTTCTTGCTATGGTTTTTTCCTAGTGGCTTTCTACTATAGATAGATGATTCTTCTAAAACTGCATTAGATGCTTTTATCAAAGTGCACGTTTAACCTAGGCATTGTAAAAGAATATGAGAGCTATTTGACCACTTTCCAACAGGAAGTTCACGGTCTGCTGGTAAAAATTTCTTATAGAAATAAGCGGTACCTTGTACTACTCTCGCCATCATTTTTATTCATATTTTTATATTGTGCATAAATGTTAAATAAATAAATAAAACAAAGAGAGCTAAATGCTTGTGGAAATCCTCACGGATAGCACCGCCGCGGTCAGCAGAGCTTATATTTAAAACCGTTTAGGGCGGAGTGGGCAAGAGCCCGGTTTCTGTTCGGGTTTTCTTTAAGGTTGCCACAGGCCAGCCCGTGGTGGGCCCGGGCAGGCTAAGGCCCTCCCGGCAAATGTCGACCAGTCCAACGGTGAAATCGCACGCTGTTCCAGGTCTTCAAACCTAGCAAACAACCTTGACGTTCTCGCTATAGCGTTAGTAAATTAATAAACAAAATAATAACTGCTATAATAAATTGACGCCTATCAATTTTGTAGCATAATAAGACGTCTGATTTCTTAAAGATTAAAGGCAACAAAATATTTAAATGAAAGTATGGCGTAGTCCATTCTCTTTAATTCACTCCTACTCTTTAATTAACGTGACCTGCAATCTTTGTTAAATTAATAAAGAAAATACTTCAAAACTAAAATGAAGACAGAAGGTTTCTTCTTTATTCTCGTAACAAAATATATTCAAAAATCAATTTCGATAATCACAGTTGTCATAAAAGATATTCTCAATAAAGTTTACAACACCCAATACTGACGGTAAACTGTAATATGATTATAAAGAAATATGATCAATAGCTGAAAAAAGTGCAAATCGGTATTCCGCTTTGTAATTGATATTTTAATATGAACGAGACGTAATTTTAGTATTCTCTTTCTTCTGTCATGTTTGACATTTTTAAGCGATAATCGAATCGACAATCGCATAAAAATGTCAAACATGACAGAAGAAAGAGAATACGAACTAAAGTCAAGAAAAATATTTTTTTCACTTGTATAATTATTTCAGTGACTTCAAAATCCAATCTCAATTCCATCACTTTTCGATTCATTATGGTTGAAGATTACGAGAATTGGCCGTCTGATTTAAATAAAGGCAATAAAATACAAAAAGAGAATGATTGCCTCAAAGCGAAAAGCGATGCGGGCTTTTTTGTGATGCCTCATTAGACGCTGTCGCATTGCACTGTTATCGGGGAAAACCCGTAACGACGCCCTATTGTATACTCGTATCTTCTCACCCTCATGCCGATTCCCAAATAGTAAGTAATCACTCAGTACTGTTACTATGGTAATTGATTGGGTGTTGTTATGGATAATTATTTCGGAGAATGTAAAAAAAATCCCATAGGTGATTATGTCATTGTCATCACGGAAACTCTCCTAGCAAACCCCCCCTCCTCCTACCGTACCTTCAGAGTACGCCACAGTGACCGCTTCCTATCAGGGCCCGTAGACAAGTGTCAAAAGTCTAAATCGCTAAGGAAACGAATAGATTAAGTCGACCAATCACACTCCAGCTCGTGATTCCGGCCTGATTGGTCGACCTAATCTTTTCGTTTCCTTAGCGATCGTTAGCGATTTAGATTTTTGACACTTGTCTACAGGGGCTGATGGGTCGCGTGCATCTGTCACCTAAGCTGTATATAAATAGCTCAACCTATTGATAAGCAGTGATATGGTCTACAATGAAACACGTTATTCTAGAAGTAACTTATTCTATTGAGACTTCAAGATCCCAGGTATAGCTCCGGGGTGCGGTAGATCCACTCTTTAGCCGTTTTCGATCAAAACGCACAATACTTAGTAAACCAACAACAGTTCAACAACAACTTGTTCATAAAGGGTGAAAATTAAATTCCCAAGACTACGCGGGAATATTGCAAGCGTTCCTCAAACTGGTTATTATATTTTATTGCTTAGCATTGAGGAAAATATTTGTATGAAAAATAAGTATATACGATGTTTTGACAAAAGCAAGTGGGGCGACGCTAATCAGTTTATTGACAGTGTGTATGTAGTATATAAGTATGTAGGTACGTACGTCTTCCTAGAAAGTTGTGGTACTGTTCTAACTTTGACTTTTATATTTTTGTCGTAAATAGCAAAAATGGGCGAAAAAGTATTAGTAATAAAATATCGTTTTATCCAGTTATAACATTTGCTAGTATTCGTATTAAATGTAAAATCTTTTAAAAGAAAATGATGAATATTCTAGGAATCTAGGACATTCTACACAGCGCTCTCTAGACTCAAAGTAAGTGTAGTTTAACTAGCTTGCGTTATGGGTTCTTTTTTTATATTTAGTCCACCGGATTGACTGCACCCAGCCTGATGGTAAGCTGAGGTTTCAGGGTTTTTTGAAATACATACATGGAAACACGCAGACCAATGCAAATACACATATTCATGCATACAACCATTTGCACAAACATGCATCAAACCCGGGCTCCCTGTCGTAGCAGCCGTGCACCACCGCTACGCCACAGAGGCCGCTGATAAAGCTGATAAATTAATAAGGTCAACCATTATTAGGCCTGCCCTTTTACACGGCTGCGTAAGATTGTTGTAAGAGTTACACGAGCATGTTACGGAGATGAACATGTTGCGGTGGATGTGTGGAGTCACGCGTAGGATCGCGTGACGTAGGCCCGCATCCGCGGCAACTTTGATGTCCGAAACATTGTACATAAAGTGTTTACGTAAATTTCCGAATGAACCATTTTTTTAACTAGCGGGTTGCCCCCGGCCCCACCCGTTTGTATATTTTATTTTAAATTCCTTACCTACCTGTCTAAGGCGTGGCTGAAGTCTTAAACAGCTAGGTAAGGAATTTAAAATAAAAGTTCTAAAACTAAATATGTTCTGGTCTGTCCTTCACGAAACCTTATCTATAAATAACCTTAAACGTTATTAAACTCATCTATAACAACATATAAAGTTATGTATATTTTAATTACTAAACGTTCATAAGATAATCGCAACACCGTACGATAAATCAAATGATTGACACCATGGTGTCAAACGACGAATGCATAAAGTATCTTGGGGCGATTGGAACCGCGGTTCCAATAACTCGTGGTGTCAAATGACTAAACACCCATTTTATTACTCCATAAAACCCCTAACGCTGCACGAAAGTATTGAAAAAAAGCGTTATGCTGTATTATGTATCGTAAAACGAATGTTATGACCGTAGTGTACTTTGATAGTAACTTTACTATCGAAGCACATACTATTTTACAACAAGAGTTCGATAACTTTTCTAGAGATATGACTCTATTAGAAAGGATCATAGTAATACTAGTTATTACCTGCGACTACACCTGCAAAGATGTCGTATACCGCTACTAAAAATAGGTTTTTTATCATTATGCCTATAATAATCTAAAAACTTCATGGTGTGATCTTCCAAAATGTCCAACTTTTATCCTCTATTTGAACCCTTTTAAATCCTTTTTTTACGATAAGAAATAGCTTATAATTTTTTTTTCTAGGCTCTAGTCCACCTCTGTATCAAATTTCATCAAAATCGGTTGAGCGGTTTAGTAATGAAAGCGTAACAGACAGATCAAGCAACTTTCGCATTTATAATATTAGTAGGGATAAGCTTTATAGGAATGTAATAGCCTAAATGAACGATCGATGCGGCATTTGACGTCACCGTCCTCTAGAGACATCACAACAAGCTCTTGATTTTGTATTTAATCACATAATCCAATTAATCAATTAACCTATCTCTTTGTCCGTTGCTGAATATAGATGTCTATATTTAATCATCTGTTCAATATTAGATAATAGGTAATTAATTATAACTTAAATGTATATTAATATTAGATTGATATTTTTGCACTAAAATATAGATTTTTTATATCAATTACGTGGCAGACAAGCACACAGCCCACCTGATGGGAAGCGGGTACTGTGGCCTATAGACATTTGTAACACCAAAGGCGTCACACTCGCACTACGGATGTCTTTTTTGTTTCTTAAAGTAGCCTATGTTACGTCTTATAATATTACCTATCTGCTTATGAAATCTTATTAAAAGCGGCCAAGGCATTTCAGAGATTACCTAATTTAAACAGATAGAAAGAAAACAGACAAACAGACTGACAGACGAACGGATAGACAGACAGACGGACAAACAGATAGATACAGATAATTATGTGCACTCATTTCTACATTTATTCAAAACCTGATATTTTAATATTACGAACAGACACTTCAATTGTATTTATTTCTATATAGAGTAAGCATAGGCAACAAAGTGTAAAGAATAAATTGCGACATAAAACTTTAACAACGTTTCAATGTTTTCATTTCGTTACCTGAACTTTTTCTTTCAATCAGAAATGTAATAGCTTTGGAAGAAATATGTTTTTACCTTGTTACAAGAAACCTTAAAAAGTTTGAAGTTGATCGCTTCTTTACTACAAAACTAAAGAGCAAACCGGTAGTTAAGAATGAGCTAGGAAACCTGCATTACGTAGCTGCTGAGGTACAGTTGCCTTGAAAAGTTGCATAATATTTTTTTTTTTATTATTATAAATGGTTTTTATATACCCATTAATACCTTTTTCTTTTAATTTCTGTGTGGGTAGGTGGAGATTTATAATATTTTGTTGATTGTTGTCTAAGTAGGTACATAGATATATCTGAGCTACTGTTATTGTCAGACATAGCACAGGTATAAAACTTGGTGGTAATGTTTTGTTTTTAATAACAAAAAGAAACCTTCGGGGTCAGGTCAACCTTCTCATCTACAATGCTGCCTACTGATTGATGATAGATGTAGCTCTGGAGCAGGCTTATTTTTGGGGTTAGGTAATCAGACAGCATTGAATTAGCTCCTATAAAAACTGCAAAGAGATGTGAGGTGTCATTTCAGACTATAATCTATCCTTGTATCAAATTTCAGTCAGATTATTTTTTTTCTTTTTTTGTGTAAAGGAATAATCTACACATCAAACACTAGTGTAATACAAAAAAATATTTTTAGATAAGTACTTTTTCTAAGTTAATTAATAAATAAATTAGTAAACCTAGTCCTGTCTATTCCGATTGGCAGGAGCACTGCTGAAGAGTCCCAATAGAATATAAAATGCTAATGGGACTTCCTATAAAAACATATAACATATATAACATAAACTCACGCCTATATCCCTGAAGAGGTAGGCAGAGGTGCTAGCACGGCACATTTCGCCAGTTTATGTTTATTTGGACCTACAAAAAAGTATTTTTTGCAATATTTACAGGATGAGTAATATTCCAAGTTTTGTTATTATTATATGAAAGATTTTAATCTATTGAGCTACTTCTGCAGACGACTGTACATCTACCGATATTGAAAAATTCTCACGTAGATCCAGGTTAGATGTTCGCTTCTTAATTAAATTCCTACGTCGACGTCGGATTGCGAGCGGCAAGCATACGGTAATTATATGCAAGCTTAAACTCAGTAGTGTAGAGAATAGTAATAAGTGTTTAGAATGTTGCCGGGTAATGGCTGGTAAGATATACGAACTGATAAAATGCATTTTTTTTTATGTCGGTCACGTCAACATGACTTCACCTCGCCTGATGGTAAGCTGAGGCAAAGTCTCTAGAATGGAAGTCACCATTGCAAACACCGATAGTGCCAAAATCGTGGCTCTCAGCTTGACGGCCTCATCAAATGCCTTTTCACGCCCCGCTCAACGGATCCGGGACTGTATGAGGAAGGAAACACGTGAGCTGGTAAAGATAAATAAATACAATAAAGATAAATAAATACAATAACATAAATACTTACCTGCTACCTTACGGACTCTACGAGCGACGGAGGGTTTGCACGGCTGAGCCAGTCAGCCTGTGACCACGGCCGTTGTAACCTGGGCCTCGATTCTGTTAAAATAAGCCATGCACTGACACTTCAAAAAAATGCCATTTAATTTTAAACTTTATTGTTATCAACTTAAAGTCCAAAATTAAATGATATTTTTTAGAACGAATGAAAAGTTTAATGAATTCTTTTCCTTTGATTTTAGACTTTAATTGTACAGCGGTAAAGTCTACAATTGAATAGCATTTTTTAGAGTGTCAGTGGCATGACAGTGGTTTGCTTTTAGCAGAATCGAGGCTCAGGTCGAAACTTCAGGCAATCCAAAGGTACCTACTTATTATACCATGATCGCGTTAATTCCCGTTAACATTTTAATCTGTATATCATGGAACGCGTAAGTTTAAAAAGTATGTTTCATTATTCTCAGCATTCCCTGAACCTTTTTCCCAACTCAGTTGGGGTCGGCTTTCCAGTCTAACTATAATGCGGCTGAACTTCGATATTTTCCGTGGAGCGACTGCCATCTGACCTCCACAACCAATGGTCATTATGACCAATGGCGATATCGAAGTTCCAAGTTAGACTGGTTGGACTTTTGTGGGCTCCAACTACCCGTAACGACTGCCATAGATGTTTGTATGACAACCGGGACCGACGGCTTAACGTGCTCTCCGAGGCACTAATAAACCTGCGATAAATACACACATAACTTCGAAAAGAATCGATAAGTCATTGGTGTGTGCCATGGTGAACCTGGGATCGAACTCGAGACCTCATCTCAGCACAACCCAAACCACTAGGCTACCGCGGTTTTTTGTTATGTTTCATTATTCTCATACCTACCTAATAGGACAAGAATAGGTTAATGTAGTCTATACAATGCACCTATTCAATGTATCTACCTATTTGGTATCAAAAAAATCAAACCTATTTTCAAATAGCATATAGGTATGTATAATGAAACGTTATGATACTTATCTAATGGTGGAACCACACTTATAGATGACTAACCTCTCTACAATTATCTTTGAGTTTGGCTTGGCCCTAAAGATTTTGCTGCGGCCCGCAATACACTGCAATTATAATACACATTTACTCACATAAAATATAATCACCATATTAGTTTCGGTCATAATGAGTGTCCTTATGCACCAGAATGGTTTGACCTGATTTTTCTTCATCACTCCATTCTAACGGTAAACTGATATTGACCGATATTCTCAATTATTATACGTATTTCTACTACCTAAAACGTATCAGCATATCTAATGGTGGAACCACACTTCGCTATTCGCCTTTATTCACGTGTATTATTTATTACGTGGCTTATTTGAATATATTTGCTTTATTCGCAAGAATATTCGTTTTTGTCGTTCTTATATGACAAATTCTGGAGGGTTTGGTCGTCTATAAAATTTCGAATAGAATAGCAAAGTGGGGTGCCACCATTAGAAAGAGGTACAAAACATAATTGAAATGTTATGACATTTGTCTGTTTTCGGATTAACAAACAAAATAGCCCATACCCTTCTACGGAATGCGTGTTCGAGCAAAAACCTTTTCCTCTAATTGCTCTCCATTCCATACTTCCCAAATGTGACCCATATCATACTATATTAAAGAAAATAACTCCCACAAATATATAAAGCTATCCCGGATAATATGCTCAACGAGCTCTGTGTTAACCGGCCGCATAGTTACTCCGGATATCCAGTCTAACACGATTAATTCGGGTAAGGTTTTGGACAGCTTAGTGCATTGTATACCTTTAATTTACGTTAATAAAGACCCTTAGTGCTAGATATGGTAATTAAGTAAGCTTTTATATATTAACTGACTGTTACAGTTACTAGGGCCTCAGCCGCGTGAAATTCAGAATTTCTGTTTGTTTTTGGAAAATACAGAGTGAATCCATCGTAAGATTTTGATTTGATTCGGGATATTGGCATTATTCCCCAGTTGCGATTTTCCCCGAATAATAATAGTACAGTACAGTATGATAGTAATTAATAGTATGGTGTACTTAAAAACTATTACTTGAGATTCTCCAAAAACATCTCACAGGTCACGGTAACCGTTTCCCACCAGGTAAGTCGTTTGCTTGTTTGCCACCTTAGTAGTATAAAAAAAGACAAATAAATAAACGAACGCAACAATGTGCAAATAAGTACGACGGCACAACAAAGATAAGTGTTTATTTTTCGTTAGCATTGTGTACCCAATTGTGTATTGAATCACTGTACACAAGAGGTCTACACTAGCGAAGTAAGGTTGTCATTTCATTGTTAGAAAGTTATGTATTTACTGATACCGCAGCTTCACCACCTATTTCCTATTTCACATAAAAAATGTACCTAAGTATAATTATTATTTAAACCAATTTGCATTAAAATACACTCGAGAGCAATGAATCCGGGTCACTTAAAGAATGTTAAAAATCTCGCGGTCTTCTCGTGCTGTGGTACACCTGGTTCTGCCCGTTCCTGGTCTGCGTAGGTTAGAACCAGTTTCTTCGTTTAAGTGACCCGGATTCATTGCTCTCGAGTGTATGTTTGCATTATTTTTCACTCATTGGGTATTAAGTCGTTTGACCCCATTAGTTATTGGAACCACGGTCAATACCGAAGATACTTTTGCTTTTGTCGTTTGACACCATGGTGTCAATCGCTAAATTAACTTGTTGGACTGTGGCGATTGACACACCAACACATAAAATGTACTATACATGCCTGTTTTTAAATAATCCCTGGGGCCTATCAACTACGCAGAATAAAGTCGTTCTGCGTTTGTGTGTATTGGTGTTAATCGCTTGTTTTCAAAAAGTTTATTTGGTAATTGACACCATGGTTTCAATAATTCGTGGGTTGAAACGACAAAGAATCCAAAAAAAATTCCTGAATAGTGTTTCCTGAATAAGGTAGGTCACCTTATTTTATACACTATTATTTTTGTACAATACATAACAAAATTCTAATTCATTTACCTGTATTAAACTGATGGCTAAAAGCCTATATTGTTAATATGTTCTTTCCCCGTGGGTTCCATAAAGAGTGGTTACGTCGGGCTCGAAGTAATTAGGTCTGGAAATTAATAACCGATCTGATAGAGTTTCCAATTATGGTGTTTTCAGCTAATTTGCAATGAATTTTAAAATTTGAATAGTGATTTTAGAGGCTATACCTATGGGTGTTACGTGGGAGTATATCAATAAAAGATAGCGTACACTTTGAACGTTTATTTGTAATTACACATATGTCTCACTGTATGTACGACTTATATTAGAATTACTATAACACTTGATATTAACTTAGAACATCTATAAGTGAAGCGAGTTATATGCGGCTGACTATGGCAAGCCTGCAGTATGAACTAGTGTTCCGGGCGCGGGCGCCCCGTCGCTCTACAGTGGGGACTTTTGCTGACATCGCGTATGCGACGCGGTGCCGGCACAGTATTCCCCCCTTATTTTTAAAAATTTTTATATAAAAATTTTAGAGAAAAAATCACATCTATAACTAAAGAAAAGTTTCATCAAAAACAGTACATCATTACATTGTTCTTAAACTATACATCGCTTATGGTCTCCGTGCGATTCTTGCTGACTTGCACACTCGGGCGCTGCTACTGTGTTTACGTAACACATCCGGTGTCGCAACACTGTGCCCTGTTGTAAAGATTATTACATATAAAGTATTGTGCATGCCCATGTGGTCAGCAGAGACCTTCTATACTACTTATTCTATACACATTCATGCCTATTTAATGGTAGCTGCCGTGATGACCCGCTCTGCTATATTTAATTACATCCCTTGGGATCCTCAGCGTCCATCACGACAGCGCCTGCAACTTCTTCCATTCATCACTACTCATCATACCTCCCGCTGGCATTCCTGTGGTTTTTACTTACATAGTATGTTCTAGGTGACAACTACTTTGGAGAGTGGAATTGTTCTGGGCCCTTCGGGGTTTCGACCGGAATTAACTGCTGCTGCTGTCATCTGTTTACCTATCCAATTTTTTGTTCTTTTGTTACATTTCTTGAAAGCCAAATAAGCTATTAATACACTTATTATTGTTAGCATTGCGAACAGTATTATATTGAACTTTGATATCCAAAACTACTTTGATATCCAAAGATACTGTATGTCTGAATTATTTGGTCCTTCTTGGGCAATGATTACTTGTTCGCTACCTTGATTATTACCCATTATTATAAAGCTCTATCTTTTAACAGTGACAAACTGTGAATGAGTGCCTTTTGAACAAAGGTATCAGTATATTGTGCAATTCCACTATCCAATTACAACTTATTATTTCGTAATAGCTGTGTTGAGTTACATTTGCGCACATGTTATATGTTAAACCTTACTGGCCGCCTGATGGTACGACCGCTGCGCGAGGTACGAGTGTTAGCGTTTTCATAAGCGGATTCTTTGACTAAGATACCTTTCTGTGTGGTTTCTCTCTCCGATTCTGACTCTGATTGTGTGTTAGGACTGTTTGGTAGGGGGCTGATGGCTTTGCTGTTTTCCTGACTATCCGTATTTAATAAGAATGCTGGTTTGACTCTGTCAATGGATACGTTACTAATTCTATCTGGCAACTGAATTGTGAGGGTTTTGTCTGTACGGGTAATTACTCTGTATGGACCTTCATACGGGGGTTGCAGTGCCTGTTTTTTTATTTCTTTTCTAATAAACACATGAGTACATTTTTTTAGTTCTGGATGGACAAAAATAGGTCTGGATGATCTATGAGACGCCGGTTTTGGTTTTAATTTACTAATTACTTCTTTTAGATGTTGTACGTACTCTTGTGAGTCGTAAAACTTTCTGTCTGTGCTGTCATAGAATTCCCCGGGTAGTCTAATGGTGCAGCCGTACACTAGCTGCGCTGCGCTTACGTTAGTGTCGCACCTCGGTGCTGCTCGCAATCCCAATAATACCGTCGGTAATTCCCCTAACCAATTTTCGTTGTCTAATTTAGCTTTTAGTGCGGCCTTTAACGATCTATGCATTCTTTCGCACGCGCCGTTTGCTTGTGGGTGGTAGGCGGTAGTGCGAATCTTTTCTATGCCTAAAAATTTCATAAGGTGCCTAAATATTTCGCTTTCAAACTGCCTCCCCTGGTCACTCGTTAACCTTAAGGGACAACCGAAACGTGTGATCCAGTGTTCGAAAACTGCCCGGGCTACTGATTTAGCTGAAATGTCTGTGAGTGGAATGCATTCAGGCCAGGCGGTGGCCCTGTCTATCATAGTTAATAAGAATCTGTGACCTTCCCTTGAGCTGGGGAGCGGTCCAACAAGATCGATGTTGATTTGCTCGAAGCGATCGCACTCGGGAAATTCTCCCAGAGCCGATGTCGTGTGGCGGTGGACTTTGGCCTTTTGGCACCTAACACATGACCGTGCCCACTTACCGATATCCTTGTTCATGCCTGGCCAGAAAAATCTATCGGTAACCATACGCCTAGACGTTCTAATACCAGGGTGGCTAAGGTTATGTATTGATTCGTATGCTGCCTTGCGAAATTCTACAGGTAGGTACGGGCGTGCCTTATCGGTTGAGGTCTCACAGAGGATGTTGTTCTGTGGCCCGGTACCGCTTAGTTGTACCTTTTTGAAACGCAAGCTGCTATTGTTATGGTTAACTAAAATTTCTGAGAGTTCCTTATCTGTTTCCTGTGCCTGGGCGAGTTCTGTGAAATTGATGCCTGTTGGGCATGTTATTGTTTCGATACGCGATAGCGTATCCGCTACGACATTTTCTTTGCCTTGAACGTGTACTATTTTGTTCGTGAATTCACTAATGAACATAATTTGTCTTGTTCTCCTAGGAGTTTCTTTTTCACTGCCTACTTTGCTAAATAAGTACTCTAGTGGTTTATGGTCGGTATAGACCACAAACTCTCGTCCCTCGACGAGTTTCCTAAAGTGAATAATTGCTAGATAAATGCCTAATAATTCCCTGTCATAGGTACTATACTTCCTTTGCGCTTCAGTCAGACGTTTGGAGAAAAAACCTAAGGGTTGCCATCTGTTACTTACCCGTTGTTGCAGAACCGCTCCCACGCTGCTGTCTGATGCGTCAGTCATCAAGGCTAACGGGGAGTCTGGTAATGGGTGTGCCAGTAACGTCGCGTTCTGTAGACTTACCTTGCTTTCTTCGAATTCATGTGTCGCTGCTTCTGTCCATTGTATGACCGTCTTGTCCTTACGCTTTGAGTTGTGGAGGTATTTGTTCATTTCAGCCTGCCCTTGCGCTGCTTTTGGGATGTGTGCCCTATAGAAGTTTAGCATGCCTAAATACCTACGCAGGTCCTCTACTGTTTTAGGCCTTGGGTAGTTTTTTATAGCCTCAACCTTATCATGCAGAGGTTTTATGCCTTCTGCTGATACTTCGTAGCCTAGGAATTTAAGTCTTTGTCGGCCCAGACAACACTTTGATATGTTGATGGTGATGCCGAATTCGTTAAAACGCTTAAAGACTTCCTCTAGGTGATGTTTGTGGGACTCTTCGTCGGCACTGGCTACAATTATGTCGTCGGCGAAGCAAAACAAAAAATCCAGCCCTTGCAAGACGCTGTGATCCATGAATCTCTGGAACGTTTGGCTGGCCCCCTTTAACCCGTACGGCATTGCTGGGAATTCGTACAAACCCATTGGGGTGATTACCGCGGTTTTCTCGATGTCATCCTCGTGCACCGGTATGCAGTTGTAAGCCCTGTTGATGTCCAAGCTCGAAAAAATTTTTTTATCTGCTAATAAGTAAGTGAAGTCTTGTAGTCGCGGTACCGGGTACCTGTCTGGTTTTGTTATCGAATTTAACTTCCTATAATCCCCGCAGGGTCTAATATTACCATCTTTTTTGGGCACTACATGTAATGGACTGGCCCACGCACTTTTACTGGGTCTACATATACCTAGGTCCATCATAAGTTGAAATTCAGCTTTAACCTTTTTGTACCTGTCTGGAGGCAGCGGGCGTGCACGAGCATGCACCGGTGCCCCAGTAGTTTCTATGTGGTGGCGCACACTATGTTTAGGGATGCCTTTGAAAGAGAAGGGTTTTGTTATGTCTGGATACTTTGATAAAATGTTTATGAAGGGATGATCATCGGGTGTGGTTTTAATTGTGGATTGGTCAGAATCGGAGAATGAACCAATCGCCATTATGCTTGTTTCTGTATCTATTAATTTTCGGCCACTAAGGTCTATTAACAGTTTGTGCTTAGCTAAAAAATCTGCGCCTATTATTGGTTGCTTAACATCGGCTATGACAAATATCCACCTATAATTTCGTCTTAACTTAAAGTCTAATTCTTTTGTTATTAGTCCATAGCTCTTAATTTTAGTGCCGTTTGCCGCGAACAAGTTGTAATTACTATTTTCACTATGCTTTGATATGTGTTTATCACTCACAAGATTACGCGGATAGACCGATATATTTGCGCCACTGTCTATAAGATAAGAGGTACCTGTGTACTGGTCCATGATGCTGAGGCGATGATTCACTTGCGGCCTGCACGACTCGCCCATTTCGTGCACCGCTGTTAGTTTTCCGGCTTGCTCTTGTTCCAGTTGCATGGTTCCACGCACTTGTTCGCCCGATGCCGGAACCGGAAGTGATATTCGCATAGCCAGTCACGGTCTGCTGGTGTTCGCCAAAGATCCAAAGCGTCCGGACATGCCTCTACCTCTGCCGGTGAACCTGGGTCTGGGCTGCCTGCTTTCAAGTCCTCTTATCCTCTCTGTCAGGTTCTTGATTTCTGCTATCAAATTCGCCGATTCGCCTCCTGTAGCTGCATCTACTTTGCTGACTGTCTCTCTATGTGATACGGATTCTATGACCTTGTCCGCTATGTTTCCTAAGGTACTAAGGTCGTTCGTCTCCGTAGCTGCCAAAATCCCTCTCACTGTGCTTGGTAGCTGGTTGAGCCACAGTATGAGGAGGGTTTCGTCTTCTATCTTGCCACGTGCAATGTCACGCATTTTTCTCAATAATTGCGACGGCCTTTGGTCTCCTAATTCCATTTCGTTCATGAGTCTGTGTACCTGTTGCTCCTTGGTCCTCGCATAGATTTCGCACAATCGCTTTTTTAGCGTAGAGTACTTGTCTGTTTGCGGGGGGTCTCTGAGTATGTCCGTGACCTGCGTCAGAACATCTTTGCCTAATTTCGATACAATTATTTGGTACCTTGATTCGTCCGACGCCTTTTGCGGGTTTAATACTGCTTCAGCCTGGATAAACCACAGCTCGGGCTCGTCGCACCAGAAGTCTGGAATACGCGTCGTAACCGCGATGCTTGTGATCACCTGCTCTTCTGATTTTACACTAACCGCACTTCCGTCGTTTGCCATTGTTACGCTAATGTTCACAAAGTTCGATAATTTTCACAAAAGTTCACACACGAGGTTATAGGTTATATAACCTATAAACCTACGACTCCCACGTTCACGTTCGGGGTCACCACTTTAGAGGCTATACCTATGGGTGTTACGTGGGAGTATATCAATAAAAGATAGCGTACACTTTGAACGTTTATTTGTAATTACACATATGTCTCACTGTATGTACGACTTATATTAGAATTACTATAACACTTGATATTAACTTAGAACATCTATAAGTGAAGCGAGTTATATGCGGCTGACTATGGCAAGCCTGCAGTATGAACTAGTGTTCCGGGCGCGGGCGCCCCGTCGCTCTACAGTGGGGACTTTTGCTGACATCGCGTATGCGACGCGGTGCCGGCACAGTGATATAGAAATAGAGGTGAAACATAAACTTATCATTAATAATAAAAAAAATATCACGAAAACTTAATTTTTTTTATTCGGCAATTCCCATTAATACCCCCCTGCAGTGCCGGCTGGAGCAGTGGTCGAACCAACTAAAATCGCACGAGATTTCGGGTCTCTAAGAAGTGTAAAGTGGCACAACCCTCGCACCCTGACTAACCAGATTTTACGATTAGTATTTTTAAAACGGTACGAAGGTGGTGAGGTTTTTTGGCTGTCCAAATATAGTTTTATTTAGATACTAAGTTTTAATATTATACAGTCGAGATGTACCTATTTTCCTTTAAATACACCACTATACACAAAGAGAATAGCGCTCGTAAATCAAACGCCTGAGAAAACAAAACGTTTCCACAATATCGCTTAAGAACCGCAAAGGAAAAGGTCATTTGTAACGCATCAACTTCTTCATAAAAACGACACTAACTCAAAAGGCAGACCGAATGCTTTATCTCAGAATTTTTTTCAGCGTTCACTAAAAATATGCAAGATTTCTTTATTGCGTGTAGTCAAAGAAAAGTATGGTGGATCGTTATGACGCTAAATTCGGTGGAGATAAAAAATAGGCATCGTTGTGTTCGCAAATTGCTGTCGTAAAGGAGTACACTCAAAATATTTTTGATATTTTGAGCTGTTTGTTATGAGTGAAGAATGGGTGTAAGGCATATCGGTATCAAACAATAGAACAATATCAATTATAAAAGGAGAATCAGAAATTTTATTCAAAACTACAGGTTTTTAAATAATGTGTGATGAGTGTATGAAAATGATTGGACCACAGGATTGGACCCATGGTGTCAAACGAAGAGCGAAAAAGTATTAATTAGTTTTTATTAAGTGTATTTTTTGGATGTAAAAACGGTATATAAATATACCAAAAACATTTATATTTATTTTTGTTGGTCTGTCTGTCTGTTTGTGCCGGCTAATCTCTGTAATAGCTGATGTACTACCCGTTCGTGCTAAGTTTGCCACTGTCAAATGACGTCAGTATAGCGTAGTCTCACTAGAACTAGAACTGAGTGAGTGAGACAACGCTAAACGCGAGACAGTTGACAGCGGCAAACTTAGCGCGAACAAGTAGTAACAAGGATTGACTTAGGCTACTTTTTATTTTAGGTGGCAGACAAGCACACAGCCCAGCTGATGGAAAGCTAGGATGCGATGTCTGCTTATTCCCCCAAGCTTCGAAGTCAAAGCCTTAGATGAAACCGGGAATCAATTTCATATTACAGACACACGGAGTCCACGAAGAGAACCTGGCAGAAGAGCATCTGTGTAAATAATACCTAGCCTCTTTGTTTATTTTTAATACTAGAACTTTGATAAACAAACTGTGAGGTATATCAAAATGAAACCTAGTAAATTATTCATCATATAAAAACAAATAATTGAAGATGTTTTCAACTTTGAAATATCTCTTGAAGTCTGAGTATCAAATTAATTACATCTCTTGTATATATTTCAATTTCAGTAGGTGCTTTTATTTCGTACTGGTCTGCGTGAAGACACATTCCTGGCATAAAACATTGTAGCCCATGTACTGAGCATACTAGTGAAACCATACTAGGTATTCAATGAAATTTTAAAGCAATTAGTATGCTAACAATTCCTAATGTATTTTGACGGAAGCGGGTTCAAGTCCCGTCCTGGATGTTCACTTTTTCCGAGCAGAAATCATACTAGGCATGTTTACCTATTTATTTAGTCTATTTCTACGTAATTGGGCATTAAACAATCCAATCAGAGTAGAGACCGAAGTCTCTTTCTACGTTGTCATCACAGAAACTCTCACTTTACCTCTCCCATTTTCCCGCTCTAATCTCTGCCAACCCCTTCCCCCTCCAGGGTCGGCAGTGCAAGTTTGGTGTCACACACGTCGATAGGCCACGGTAACCACTTCCCCCATCAGATGGTCCTTATTTGCTACGGAAGTGGTTTAAAAAATTAAACAAACAAATAAATTAACATAGACACAAATAAACAAACAAAAATAAAAAATATTTTTTTCGCATTTACGATGTTAGTTCACTCGGACTAAAAATAATTTCACTAATGTAGGTACTCGTAAGAAATGTTTGAAAAAAATATTTGAATTTTCTTTTGAAATCCATCGAATCTCTCGCGGTTTGATGACGATATGAATCAACAAGGCATAAAAGTGACATCAATGTATGTAAGAAAAATAAAAATATTCTAATAATAACGACGTCTTGAGAAATAAATTATTTATACATGACGCACCGGTTAATATAACAACTAAAAGCAAAACTCCCACAAACAACTTTGACAATAATTAAAACAAAACACAACCAAGCCTTAAGAAATTCATCAAAGAGTGGCCTACCAAGCAAACAAAATAATTAGAATTAATCTAAAAACAATTAGCGCTAATAAAATGACGCTAATTAAACAATACAAAGGTACTTGTAGAAAGACAAAACCGCAATTTCCATCTCAGAACTGAAATAAAACCCTTAACAGGGCAATTAAACACACGCAACGGTATTCCTAGCACTTACACGTCGTAAAGTGTACCCTTAAATTAACCCAAGTACGCATAGCGAACACTGGGTAATATTGCGAACATATTGTTTGAGAGCCAAAAATTATCTCAGAGGCTATCAACAGGGAGGCACGTTCAGGCCACAGTGTGGACCTAGCTTAACGGTACTTTGAGCCCGAGTCTTATGATCTTGAGGAGATAATTAAGGTAGAACTATATATTATATAATTTCCTTTGTACAGTCACTTTCAGAAGTTGCAGAACACGAACAAAGTTATAAACAATCTTAACACTGAAATCCATACTTAATATTATAAATGCGAAACTAACTCTGTCTGTCTGTCTGTTACGCTTTCACCCCTGAACCGCTGAACCGATTTTGATGAAATTTGGTATAGGGGTAGATTAGATTAGACCTCGAGACATAGGCTATATTTGGTCGCGATAACCGACATCCACGCGCGCGGAGCCGCGGGCAACAGCCAGTAATAAATAATTTTCATTTTTTGCATAATAGAATGAGCTTTCGCCCGCGGCTTCACCCGCGTGGAATTCGGTATCGTCATCAATAAAACGACTCTCCACTCCACTCTCCACTTCCCTCTCCACTCCACTTTACCCTCTACTCCTCTCCACTCCAATCTTCACTCAACTCTCTAATAATAGGTGGGCCGTATGCTTATCTGCCACCTTAGTGGTATAAAAAGGATAAAAGTATCCTATGTCCGTCAACTGATTCTTAGCTACCTCCCTACTAATTTTCAGCTAAATCAGTTCAGCCGTTCTTGAGTTATAAATAGTGTAACTAACACGACTTTCTTTTATAATAATATAGGTATATACAATGATTTTATATACAAGATTATGTTACGTTCAAAGTAACTGACACCTCAAATCTGATCCACATTGACAATTGTTGACAATTAGCGTTAAAGTAGAATGAAAGATGGGATAAGCACATAAGTGAGAGAAAAAAAAAGAGTAAAAAAGATAGCTATAAACATTATCCGTCAAAAAACGTCCCAATTGGGACGTTTTCGAGTCTTCACCTGGCGCGCTCTAGTAACATATCTGCCTCTTTTTACATGTATAATATCATTGGGTATATATATAGATAGATATATGAGTCACCCTTTTTGTAGAGTCGCACAAGACAATTAAGGTACCTATACGACTGTCCTATATTCGACAGTAAATATATAGCACATCAAAATGAATTGGGGTCGCCGTACAAGGGTCTGAAAAACATAGTTGGCGGAATGAAACTTTTGCCTACCCCGTTGCAGATTTCAAGATGTGAGTACCTATGTACTCGTATATGTAACTAGCTGTTGACCGCTGCTCCGCCCGCGTAGAATTGTGATAAGAGATCCCACAGCCCATGGAAACCTATTTCAGGGATATAAGATAAGATAAAGATGAAGGTAAATTTATTCGTAGAAACATGTTGTGTACAATATGATGTTACAAAATATATATAAAGCATGGCGAGTTTCAACATGTTCTGTCAATGTAGACGTACAATACAAATATTAATATTCATGAACATATGATCATTGATTCGCTGATCATTGAGACATTATAATATTATTAAATTCCACTTAATAACTAAGAAAATAATTAGATTAATGTCAGTATACACAGATTTTGAGTTTAGATTAATTATCATCAGAATCCGATGAGATAAGCTTGTGACATTCTAGACAATGAAATCTCTGTACCAAATTACAACCAGATCCGTCTTTTTCCAGATACCTATAATAGTCAAGGGGTCTTCAAATCTAAAGTAATATTAGTTTTTTTAGGCAAGCGTGTCTATCGTCGACCCCATCATCACTTACCAAAAGGTGAGAGAGTGGTCAAACACAAGCCTATCAACTATAAAAAATTGAGAACAAACATACAAACAGCTTTACAAATTTTCATATTTATAATATTACTGGGATATTTGGTTTTGAAAGATGTAAAAGTTGATGTGAACATTATTACGAATAAATGAGTTATGAGTTACAAATACTTAAGCAACCCATTTATGTCCCACTGCTGGGCACGGGTCTCCTCTCCTCTAACGAGAGAGCTGAGAGGGTTTAGGCTTTAATCCACACACGCTGGCCTAATGCGGGTTGGTGGATCGGATATGTCCTTAGAATTTCTTCTAGGACATGTGGGTTTCCTCACGAAGTTTTTCTTCACCGTCAGCAGATGGTAAATCATGTGATTAGCACATATTTATATGAATTCCACAAAGTGAAATTTACATTGGTGTTCGGCCGTTATGAGTTACAACACAATACATTATTCTCAAAATCAACAACTAGGTAAACATAATCGTCTACAATTTTATTCTAGATAGATGGACGAATCCTATAAGCCGATCCACAATACTACCCAATGTTCGGAAATTATCCCACTGTGACACTCGCGATAACTGATGTGGTCAATTAAATCCCTCTCATTAATAATGTGGTATTGCTAATGAGATATCAGCCTCTAGGGATATATTATTTACAGTAATATTTTTCTACAATACTATAAAGAGTGGGATCAATTAACGAACAGTCGGAATTTTTTAAATCTCGAAACAAAAGTCTCGACCTACCGTCAATAATTGGATGTGCACTAAATACCAGACTATATAAAAAAAAACAATGAGAGGACATCCACTCTCCACTCTCCACTCTCCGCTCTACTCTCCACTCCGCTCTCCACTCTACTCTACATTCCACTCTTCACTCCACTCTCCATTCCACTCTTCACTCCACTCGTCTAACCAAAACCTTTATCAACCGTATGAATATTAATGTTATATAGTTATATAGTTATAAGTGTTATCTATCTATCTATCAACCGAGCCCTTTAAGCCTGTGATATAATATTTCTATATTTGGTTGATTACCGCGCCTCCGACCGTCGCGCCCTGCGGTTTCCACCAAAGAGACTTATAATCCCGTAACTGTACATCTAGAGTCCTTTTCCCCTATTCCTGAGACTTTACCTTTAGCTTACCGTTGGGTGAGGTGGAGTCATATTGAAGTGACCAGTAATAAAAGAGTACATTGTCAAGATTTTTGTATCTACCTTGAAATATTGAGGGAAGATTCGTGATGTTTTGCGGATCGCCGCGCTGGCCGTCCGTTGCCTTTGATTAACTATAAACTTTAAATTACGTAGATAACATTTAAAATGGTTTGTAACATTTTACTCAAAAAGCCGCTGTCGGCCGCTACTTTTGACCCTAAAGCGTGCAAGGACGATAGATAATAATCTTTAGAAGTGTTTATTTTTAGCTTTTCAAGTAGGGTAATTTCTAATCTCTTGGAGATTATGGATTGTTAAAAATAGCGCTATAAAAACAAATACTAATGGTATATATTTAAGAGAAGCTCCCATACAACAAATGTGATTGGATTTTGCCGTTTTGTGATAAACGGTACGTTTTTTTTTTAGGTCGGTCACGTCAACATGACTTCACCTCGCCTGATGGTAAGCTTCTAGTAAGTAAGTAACTATTCTTGCGCGAGTCCGTCTCACACTTGCCCAGTTTTATCAATTTATTCACAGTAGCTACAAAAATTAAACAGAATAAATTATTCTTTAGTATCAGTATTTAGCGGTGCTCAGAGTTGAAAAGGTAAAATTTGGGTACCGACCTCTTACATAAGCTAAAAATAAACTGTGTAATTTATATTCCGTTGAGAAAGCAAAATATAGGCCCAACCTCAAAAACCAAGACTAAAAGCATAATATAATATATTTTAGTTTGCCTCCATAATTAATGCTGCAAAGAGAAAATGCCACAAAGCAGAAGGTTGCTTAGTTCCTCAGTGTGCATTTCAAATGAGTGTTAAATATTATGACGCTGTTTTCCAGCTTCATTCATTTCACCACCTTCCACGTTCATTCAAATAATAAAAGTCCATATATTTTGCCTCTGTGTGTATCACAGTATTCCGAGTGTGTTAGGAAAATGGTTTGGCAAAGTAATTAGGAGTCCAAAGTGCAAATCGAGTGTGAAATATGAATAGACCTTTGTAAAATTTGAAAGCGCTTTGTTAAGGAACGAGCAAATGTTTTTCATATTAAGCTTTTGATAAACGTTTATACAGGTTATGAAACAGCCTAATAAAGTTAGATACGTTATGTTTCGTATTGTACTCGTACTCGCACATGGTGTGAATTATTAGCTAGTATAATTTTACATAAACATAAACTCACGCCTATATCCCCGAAGGGGTAGGCAGAGGTGCTAGCACCCACATTTCACCAGTTTATGTTTAAGTCCCAAAGTAATAGGTGGTGAGCCTATTGCCATTAACCGGGCACTTATAAACCCGCGATAAATACACACATAACTTCGAAAAGCATCGAAAAATCATTGGTGTGTGCCATGGTGAACCTTTTTTTTTTTTTTTTTTTTTTATACCACTTACCTTACCTGGGATCGAACCCGAGACCTCGTCTCAGCAGTCCATTATCCAGACCATTAATTAGGCTACCGCGGTTTAGTATAATTTCAAGGAACAAAAAACGTTTGCTCACAAGGTTTAATGACAGTATAAAGAACTTCTGAAGCAATCCTAATTCTCTTAGACCGATGAGTATTTATTTTATCACTAGCTGTCGCCTGCGTGGGATTCTGATTTTGTTCCCGCTGCTCATAGGAACCTATTTCAGTTATGAAAACTCTTTGTTAAGCCAAAACATAAGCTTAACATAGAATTTTCATCCCTGATACGTTGAGCAGATGTCACCACCAGTCATTTCACCTTTTGAGGTTAGAAGAGTAAAAATAACCGTTTTAACCTGAAATTTCAGACTATAATCTATCCCTGTAACAAATATCTGGTTCAGCCGTTAAAGCGTGATTAAGTAACAAACATCTAAACATACTCACAATTTTTTTGGATTCATGTTGTTATTAGGAATTAGGATAGTACACTTAGCTTTTTCCCATGGCCTATGTCCTTTACCAAACTCTAATCCATGTCTATATACCAAATTTCATCAAAAATGGTTTCCAAATATTATAATCTATTAGCAAAACCCAATGGAAAAGCCATAAAAAAGTGGTACTGAATACGTTTCCTCATTGACTATCAAGTAAGCCATAGATTCATTTCTCTTCAAAGGTAGTAGGCTCGTAGTAAGCTTATTTTTTGTGGCGAACGCCTTCGACCGTTCCATTTTCCTTCAAACCCTTTGGGGAAATAAACAATCAATTCCGTCACGGTGATCATCGAATTGTTTACCCTACACTTAACATAAAAATCTCCATGGAATGCTTTCATCATCATCCTCATAGCGATTTCTCTGTTGCGTCCAAAGTTTTGCACTTCGGAGCCTAAGGTCCGGTTTTTGCAGGTGCAGTCTGACTGACTGAGCATGATATCATCAAGGTTGACTCAGACACTAAGGATATGTTGAAGATCCTTTAACGACTCCTGCGTAGTTAGCACAGAAACTTTCTCAAACCCCCTCCAGGGTCGGAAGCGCGAGTGTGACGCCCCTAGTGTTGCACACGTCTTAGACAACGGTAACTGCTTACCATCAGGTGGGGTATGTGCTTGTCTGCCATCTAAGTGTGATAAAAAATGGCCTGCAATTCACACAGCCTACCATATGTAGAGGCTATGGTGGCAGACGTGATTAAAAAAAATAATCCAAAAAAAAATTTTTTTTTTTTTCTCATAGCCAACAACAACCCTAGGTTATGTTAACATTTATTTTTATTGCCAATATTCACTTTCCATTATACAAATACAATGATATTGCGTAAGATATTTTTAGAGGAAGGGTCGCATGTCCAGGGAAAGACATAAGAAGTTAACACGCAGTTTCGTGCGAGGGTGGTGACGTTATATAGGATACAATGCAGAAGGTAAACTTACGATGGTCTTTTAAATAGAAGTCTAGTCGAGATTCATAACTGAGTATCATTCTGGCATACGGGCCGTAGACTCCGATTACTTCTATCAATCAATTAGCCTATCGCAGTCCAGTACTGGAGGATTGGGAGAGGCTTAGATTACTCAATCAAATTAAAATGAGTTTTCCAAAAAAAAATAACTAAATTATTTATAAAATATCAACCTAGCTAAAACACTTTCTACTTCCAGACAAAAAATAAACAAATCGGTTTATCCGTTCGACTGCTACGATGCAGACCTGCAGATAGACATACACACATACACGACTACGACTACCCGTCGCGATTTTGCGGCGGGCGTCAAAAACAGAACGTAATATAATTATGGTAGAAACTTCATTAAAGAAATAAATAAACTTATCGTTAAAAGTATTTATACTTAATCTATTAATTCTTTCAAATGCAAAAATTCGTCTGGTGCAATGGTTGCCACTTCCTTTACACAGGCCTTATTTTTCACTGCCAACTTGGTGTAGAGTAAAAAGATAATATTAATATATACTTACCTCAATATTTTCATCTCTGTGAGCATAGTATGAAGTCTAGAAGAATGTCTAGAGAAAGAATTTCACCAGGTCATTCATAAAAGTTTGGTAATGTAATAGATGTAAAATAGCTGCCACTTGATGCAGCGAATAAATTGTGAAAGTTTTTATATGAGGCGATTTGTCACCTTCTTACGAAACAAAAGTTTCAACACAATTTTTCTTCACTTTTTCCACGAAGGCTGTATTTTGCCAGCATATTTTTTGTGTTGGATAGCCCATTTATTGAGGTAGGTCATAAGCTTTATACACCGCGCTACTACCTAGGAGAGCGGAATCATAAAGTAATGGCAACATACCTATTACTTTCAATTTTCATATATTATATTATTGTAAAACAAAAAATTATGGGCATATGATGAATGTGATAAATGGGTACCTCAAAAACGAAGTGTGTTACGGAGGAAGTCGTGGAACACAGCTAGCAATAAATACACTTCGTTTCAACAGTGACTGATAAACACTAATTTTAATTCATCCATAAAGTGAAACATTGTTTGAGCGAGTTAATTTCTATTTATGTACTTACCATTATCTCCCATAAAATTTATTTATCTTTCTTCTATCTTTTATTTTAGCTGAGAATGGGTGGCAAATAAAACGCCTAGTTTAATATACAAAGCAAACGATCTAGTTTATAACCTTAATAGTGAACAGTAACAGATTGCCACTTAACAAGATTACTTGACGGAGTGCAACTTCGCAAGATTCGTGTGTCTAGAGCTAGACAAATAAATAAAATTGAAGTAGGTATCTGCTAGTGACATTACAATAATAGGTAAATAAACGCATTCAAGTGTATGTACGATAGGTATATAACATTAAAAAAATTTAAAAAAATATATCAACTCGTCTGTCTGTTTGAATAAGATAATCTCAGGAACGGCTGGGCTGACTTTAATATAACTTTCTTTTCCAGATAGGTTAATATTAGACGTAACATAAACTTTCCAATAAACCAAAATTTCCGATCTTCCACTCACATCATCAATCATCAAGTTTTCCACTCACACCTGTGTTCTCTCTCTGTTGCTTTGAGTCATGTAGGCCGTTGGTTTACTGAATATTTTCTTTATTGTACTAAGCCAATACAAGGTCTGCCTCGAGCCACGTCGACACATATGGGCCCAATCGTTACCTTCGTCTTATAGAAACGTCGGGCACATCCCTCCTATTGTTTTCGCAATAAATATAATAATGATTTCCTGCGGACAAAAGGATAATTTTATACTATTCGAGTTGGTATTCGACTGAAAATTCTTTTAGTGAAAAGATTTACTGCAATTTGTATTTCTGATTCATCTATAATTTCATCGCCGTTTCGTGACCGCTTCCCATCAGGTAGACGGTGTGCTTGTCTGCCACCTACGTAGTATAAAAAAAAGAAAAAATATATGTCATAGCTATCTGGTTCAATTAGCTTGTTAAGAAACGGTTAGCATGCAGTCAAATTATTAGGCCGAACGTTAATTGCTGTATTGTAAGCCAGCCCGTAGAAGATGGCTGACCAAGAATTTGTCAAGTCAGCATATCTCCTGTAAGACATCTAAAAAGTTTCGATATTTTCTTAGAAGTGACTACCATCTGACCTCCACAACCCATTCAAAGTTCTACAGTTAGACCAGCTGTCGAACTTTTTAAGACCATAACTACCCGTAACAACTGGCATAGATGTTCGTATGGCAACTGGGACCGACGGCTTAACGTGCTCTCCGAGGCACTTATTAAGCAGATAAAGTTCGTTTTAAATCGCACTATTCAAAGAATAATGAGTTCCGCTCCCATTAGTAAGGAAGATTTCATTGTTGAAGCGACACCTAGTCGGTTGAGTTAAATCTTCACAATGCCATTTCATTCATTCATTCACTCCCTATTGTGTGGAGACCATCTATTTCATCGAATAGAGAAAATTGGTGCGTGAACACGTTGGGACGTAAGTCTATTTGAACTGCTTGATTTTCGTATACATCAATTTTGATTATTGTTATATTGTGTTTAGTTTTCGCAGGTTTATAAGTGCCCGGTTAATGGCAATAGGCTCGCCACCTAAATTGCCCAACACATTTTTACACAATTACATTAGTACCTTTTTTTTTTTTTATCGTGCGGAAATCCCCATGGATACCACCCCCGTCGGCCATCAGGGGTGGTTATGTCGGGATCGAACCGACTAAAACCGCACGTCGTCTCGGGCCTTAGTAACCGGGTGTAAGGTTACCCAATGGGCATATCCCTCGCACCCCAGCTGACCCCGGGCCATCTACGGTTTTAAGATGGCCCCCTCGACCCCCCGAAAGGGGGGGTGGGGCAAGCATCGTGCCACTTCACCGACGGTGGGGTGTAGGGTGACAGGAGGCCGTCCTGTCACCCAACCATCGGCGCGCAGACAATCAGCTCGCCCCCCGCTCGCTCCCCCCTGTGCCATCTGCTAGTCAGAGGGACACGTGGAGAGCCTCGGAGCAGCCCTCTAGAAGGCCACTCCCACCCCGGCCGGATTGGCCGCAGGCAGCAGCGTCTCCCGTGGCGAGTGGGAGGCGCTGCTCGCCTCCGTTGCCCAGGTGCACCACGTGGAGGTTCCGGCCCGCACCCAATTACATTAGTACCTAAACATAAACTGGCGAAATGTGGGTGCTAGCATCTCTGCCTACCCCTTTGGGGATATAGGTGTGAGTTTATGTTATATGTTACCTTTTTTATGTGTTTAGTTTTTTTTATATAGTTACAATGTTTACATATATCGGTTCGCGAAACTGTTTACATAGTTTTTCTAGAGGATCTCGAGTGTCTCATGGTACATTTTTGTTCATAGCCAAGTAGTTAGTTACTGCTTCTTCTTATATCGCGTCAACGGTTCACCATGCTAAATTAATCGAATATAAAATTCTCCGCGCTATCAGTGGCCTCTTTACTTACTTTGAACCATTACTATAACTATGAGGTAAGTATAATAATAGTCTGGAATAACACGTAGGCTAATTTTTACCCCTCGAAATACCCTCCTCGAAATACCTTCCTCGAAATACCCTCTTCGACAAAGGAATAAAAATAGCCCCCTTTTTTTCATAAAAACTGGTTTACTCCCAACATTTTGATACTGAAAGAACATTCCACTGGTTACTGAACTAAGAACTTAACTGAAAGTTTAAACAATATAACGAATCTAAAACAGCTACCTGAAGTTGATTCTTAACAAAAGGACAAACCCACAACTTGGAAGGTACCTACTTATGAAGATGAAGTTTGATAAGAAGTAGACTAGACCATTGAATACCTATTTATTTAATTGTTTCTTTTTTTATTCAGTTTTCTAACCAACTTTGTATTTGAATCTCTCAAACTAGATATTTGTACCATTTTGTACTATTCATTCGTAGCTTTTATTTCCTACATTTCATCGGCGTAGTTCATCTGGGTCAAGCAATTATTACAGCCGAAATTGGTGACAACACACTACACTGGGGTTGTTCAGCATTTTGCAACTAAAAGTAATTCTATTCATATTCTATTATACTATCCGTACTCATTCGATTTGAAAAATATTATTATTATTCTTCGCTTATACCAATATCCATTATTAATTCATCACAACGCAAATTTGTACAAAACAGAATCTATGATCATTCGATCGTATTTAGTTAAAAAATGAGCTATACTTTGTGACTACATCACCATCAGATAGAAAATAAGATATATCTCTTTCTATATCACGTTTAAATGCCTCAATAGAATCCATTAAAGTTAATAACTAGAATGTTAAGATAAGATTCAATGGTGAAAAGCACAAGTTGTAGTTAACTAATTATTATAATTAGCTAATCCGGGCAAAATCTTTAGCTTATCCATTTGAGGATTAAATTAATGAATTACTTAATGTTTTGTATTAGAAGGAGATTTAAGATAATCAACTATTAATTTAGTTTGCAATTACCAAGACTAGGCCGAGGGGAGATGCCCCACTTCTTTCCAGGGCAAGATCCAGTAGTTCCACATCCGATGGGTCATCTCAAAATCGCTAATAGTCCCAGATCAGCCATGGTACGAGGAACCTTAGAAAAAAATGTTCAAGGTACACGTTTACAGCTTTTGTCTCCTTTACAGTGAAAGTGGAAAGACCAGTAAAATTGTAGCGTTTTAGTTAGAAATTGTAACACTGTTAAAAATTGGGCTCTGTAATGTTGAGCAAAACGTCTACTTTGCAGATCATAAAATTTCATTTTCTCTAGAAGTTTCTTTTGCATAATGTCTCATTTCTTGATTCAAAATTTTGCAATCATCTTTTATAAATCTCGGTATTAAATACTGTGATGATTTAGCAATACTGAGAAAATACATCCCAATTTTTAATTACTTTCGTCAGCGTCCTTTCAATAAGATGGTTTATTACTCTTGAGTTTAATATTAAACCATTGTCTTAAAATTAATAGATATTACTCATCGAGAAATTAATTGCTCGATAGAGTGTAAATAATTTTCTCAATCAATCAATTATTGATAACGACCCGTTTATTTTGAAATACAATCATTTAACACTGATTGACATCAATAATAATTGTTTGACTAGCAATGTTTATTGAATTGTTTATTCGTATTTTATTATACTTACTTCCTTTACTATATCCATCCCTCTCCTCCTATGCTAATACTATAAAGGGAGAGACCGAATTTTGGGAATTTTCTTATATACCTATTGGAACTAATTTTCAGAATCACTGCACTTATCGGGATAAAATCTTTCGTCATTTCAAAGAACACTATACCCGATTGACAGGGTGAAACCACAACACATCGCAAAAACGACGTCGCACAGTCATACATTGAATGATTGTATTTACATTTGTGCAGTGTTGTGGATTCGCCCATAGTGTAGATGACTGTTGCCCCTATAATAGCCAATACGCCAAATCAAAATGATAAAAAGGAATAACGACCTGTGTCTGTTTCTTTTGAATATTTCATTAAAAACTTCTGATAGTCATTCCTTTGATTCAATCGATAGTATATTATATCTAGGTTGATTGTGGATTGATTGACACTGCATGCAGCTGGAAAACGCCACCCGTGCTCAGTCTACGTCACGGTCATCACGGTACTCACCCTTTGTTGCGATGTTTGTGTTAAGCCACCAGTAAATAAATTGCTTTGTATCGACGTTTCATCGTTTGTTTAACGAACTCAAAACTAATACAACTATTCGGTATGTGTAAATAATATTGAAATGGTTCCACTAATATATCCGATATGCCTAACTATTGGTTTAATGACCAGACGTTTCACACAATCAGCGAAATGTGCGTACGTTTAGTTGTGAATTTTATATTAGTATGCAGTTTTTAACGCCCTTTATTTTTAGGAACACATGGAAAACAAGACATGTAATATTTGCTCTACTATTATAAACGTGCAAACAACCCTTGTTGGCTTGGCCAATTAGGTGGTCGTTAACTACATCGTTGATTAGATTGCGGCCCTTTGCATGGAGGGATTACCTTTTAAACAAAAAATGGTCGTCATAAGTATCGCATGACCGTCCTTTTCCTTATTCAGTTAGGGCCAACGTTAATTCTTACTACGAAATGGCTGAACGTGAACGTGCTATCTGACCATGGTATCTGACCTTCGTGACATGGTGTCATCCTAGTTCCTACTGATATTTAAAATGTGAAATTTTATCTGAAGTTTGGTATTTGTTACTTAATCACGTTTTAACGGCTGAACGAATCCGGCTGAAATTGTCCAGGACATCGCGTAGATTTCTGTTTCCGTTCCTGTTTCCAATATCAACCTATTCCAAGGATAAAAATTAGCCTATGCTTCAGACTATAGTTATAATCTATTCATATACCAAATTTCAGCCAGATCGGTTCAGTCGTTTTTGCGTGCAAGAGTGCGGAATCTGGATTGCGAGCTTAAAGTTTCAGATGCAACTAGGTAATAACGCTAAGATGAATACAATGACTTATTATGAGAAGAAAATGATTTGATAGTAGGTATCATCGCCTATACATCTGTTCTTGGAGTAGGTATGAAGATGTGTTTTGCAAAAACATTGCCATTAATTCCACATTATAATATTAACAAAATGCCTGCCTAGAAATCACAATAACAACAAGCATGAAGAAATTCAGCCCAAATTATGTAGGGAACCTTTGATTAAGCTAACATAAACACACCTGAGAATTAACTACAACAGACGATTTAATACCGAGAACAAAACTCGGTACAATTTGATTAAATTATTACAAAGTTATTGCAAGTCGACAAGCTAATAGTTAAATAAATCGTTACATAGTCGGAACGTTCACCGTTATGACTGTAATCGAGCAAGTTAACGATCTGGGCGGTAATTGGTGAGATTACTCCGCGGTGCTAACGTTGGCTTGGTAAGTACAGGTATCGTTTAAACCTATACATAGAATTTGTACGTACATTATAATATATAAACATACGAATATGTGACGTATTGTATTAATGAAATGTCGAAGGAGTGAAGTAATAAGCTTTTTACGTAGTAGCATCTATTAATGTTCGAAATACCTTGGTCGATTTTTCAGTATCACCCTCACACAGTACAATCAATTTCAAAAAATTCAAAGCGGTTCAGTGCCTCTTTTATTTGCCGCACCATAAAGACTTGGAATTCTTTACCAGTGCATGTGTTCCCTTCTTCCTTAATCCCGGGGCCTTTAAGCGGGGCGTGAAAAAGCATTTGATGAAGCAGAGAGCTGTCACTGTAGCACTACCAGTGTATGTAGTGGTGACCCCAGTCATGAGACTTTACCTTTAGCTTAGCATCGGCTGTCATTAAAATGAAGTAGGTAGTCTATGAACTGACGTATGTGACGTTTGACACCTGTCAAATTCTAAGTTCTAAGGTAAGACTAGTGTATTAACGACACATTAAAGTCGATGATATCGATATAAGGTAGTTTGCTTCTCCAAAAAAATTAATTGTACTACACGTTACATTTGACATTCGGAGCTCGAACGCGCCGGGTGTGCGGGTGTTACAGCCATGAGCCATGTTATGCTTTACACGACTGAATTGACCGTCTTGCACTCTGCACCTAGGTACTTACATTGTTTAGCAGCCAATGTACAGTTAAATTAGTAGCATGAAATAAAATGGCAACATTGAGTAAGTGAAATATCTTCATAATCAAAATCTTAAGACCACTTCAAGACGATTAATGAATCAAACCCTTGAATTTAATGAGAAAGAGCGAAAGGTTGTCGCAAAAATATTCCTACGCACCGTAGTAAAAGATTAATTGTTTCTTTGAAAGTTAAGTAAGTACTCAGTTTTTTGGTAATTACGAAACTCTGATTAATGATTTGAGTCTCGTTAGGATGCCAGTTATTTAATGTTCTCTTTCGGTTTCAATTTCGTGTAAAATGAATGTTTTGAGGTTTGGAGACATATATTATTTTTCTAAATGAAAGTTTGTTGACCATCAAGTTTTTTGTACTGCTAACATTGTGTATTACTTGATAACAATGTATCTGGTCGCAAGAATGTTCTGCCATATTCTCCTTCTTCTTTCTCATATCTTCCATATCTCCTTTTTCTTATTCGGGCATAAAATTATATTAAAATGATATTGAGTAACTGAATCATTTCGTATAATGCAAGTTTAGATCTAAATGATAATGTGTAATAATTATCTAGATCAATGTATAAAATACTAGAGTCTTCACTTATTTATTGGTAACTCCATCATTTGGTAGTACAATTTTTAGTTTAGATCCATAGGCCACGATGACCGCTTCCCGTCAGGTGGGCCGTGTGCTTGTCTGCCACCTACGTGGTATAAAAAAGATCTAAATGATAGTTATGTAATAATTAATTAGATCAATGTATAAAATACTAGAGTCTTCGCTTTGGTTGAAGCCACTTAAGAGACTATTTCATCGGAGATAATGCAGCTTTCAAGTGGTATTTTTTATTTCAATAAGTTCAGTAGTTCCGAAAATAACCCGTAACATAAATTTATATAAAAGTACTTCCAAACATCAGTCTCCAAAATTTATTTTCCAAAAAAATATTATTATTTCGATATTTTGTCCATGTAGCAACGTTCATGATATTATATAAAGACTAACCGAAAAGTATCTCACTATTCTTCTTCTTTCATTCAAACCACGTAGGGATTTTATTGTCTGCACTAAAGATAGTAAAATTCTACACTAGTGAGCTCATGACAGGCGTCGGCACTTAGGTGCTTTTGATAACTTACATTAAGTGGAATAAATCGGTCTAAAGTGAAAAGTATATACGTCATAAAAGTAAAAACTTTCCACTTTCAATTATTAAAGGTTTAACCACTTACGGTTATATAAAACTTGCTGTTGCCTGCTGCTATGCCCACGTGAAATACTAATGTACCTTCGTTATCTACACACATACATATTCAATATATAATATTCAATACATATCACTACATAGTATAAAACAAAGTCGCCTTTTCTGTCCCTATATCCCTATGTGCGCTTAAATCTTTAAAACTACGCAACGGATTTTGATGCGGTTTTTTCCAATAGATAGAGTGATTCAAGAGGAAGGTTTATATGTATAATACATGCATACTAAGGCTAATTTAGTATCAACATTGCACCCGTGCGAAGCCGGGGCGGGTCGCTAGTAGGTAATAAACATATTCTCCAGATAAAAATAGTACGAGTATTATAGTCTATTACTAGAATTTGCCCGCGGCTCCAAAGAAAGACATACACACAAGAATTAAAAAAAGACACACACACACACACACACACACACACACATATTAACTTAAATTGTACCTAATAGCTGACAAGTTACATCTCTATATCTCTATTGAGACGCTAAAATACTGTGTAAAAGAAATTTGAATGACGAAAATGTTAGTTAACTAAGTGTAAATATTTATAAATGGTTGGAAATGTAAGCTATATGTTTAAAAGAGTAGCATTTCACCACCGCCACACTCTATTTAAATTAGATACACTCGGGTCCGATGGGTGAAATTACAATAGCATATTCTAGGGAATTTCCAACCCACTGGTTTCAAATAATGGATATTTGAAACTAGAGGACGGGAAATTCTCTGCACAGTGATACGAATAAAAAGACATATTGAACTTGAAATTTAAAGTAGGTCGTGCCGCTACCATGCTCACATAAGTTTATATGCTAATATTACAAAGCTGAAAAGTATGTAAGTTTGTTAATTAAAAGCGTTCATCTCAGGAATTATTGGTTCTGTTGGATAACCCATTTTATCGAGGAAGGTTATAGGTTATTATACATTACAACCCAGGAGAGTAAAGCACATAGCTAATTGAATGAATGAAGGAATATAAAATAGCATATAGACAGGCAGTGCAGCGGGAAATACCTAGCTCTATAATTATGCTTAATTAATGAGGCATTACGTAATGTATTGTGATAAGTTTTCGAATATTATTATCGAATAGCACTTTGAGTTTGCTGAATTATAATTTAGTAATTGTCATAATTACAGTTGATATTTTTATTAAATTTAATAAAATTAAAACAAATAATGTATTGAATGAAATAAGCTGAAATACAATAATACAAATTTACCGTTAGTCAAAACCATTAATTTGAAGATTTTGAATACAGTATTATGCAATAAAATCTTAGAAGTGTCAAAACCAGTCATGTTTTACAAACCACAAAGTTTTATTAGGAAAGTTAGTTAACTAATCTGACTAGTTAATGTTTCATTACCGTAAGAAAAATAATAGAGTAAAATATTTTACCGCTTGACATTATTCTAAAGGAATTTTAATTAATTTTCCTAGCGTCGAATACAATCTGTTGTTTCAGAATATAGTGCCTCTTGAAAGTACAGAATATAAAATAAAGAAGTAAAGAAAATTGTTGTGTGTATGGGCTAAGCCTTCACCTGCAAGCCGGTATAGCTGCTGAGCGATTTTAGTCCTTCCAACATTTATTTTTGTTTCTTGCAGAAATCTCCATGCATACTCCCACCACTGGGCAGCGGGCGCGGCTGGAGTCGAACAGACTAAAAGCGTACGATGTCTCGTCATATCAGCCTGCGTCGCCAGGGAACCTGGTGCACCATAGAAAGGGTATCCCAGAGACCCCGACCTACTAGTCTTTCTAATCCTTCTAACTCCGACAGACAAACCGCTGTTCTTCAGCAGGTGTACCACCTTCGGCTTCAAACCTGAAGATTTTGGTGAGAATTCATACACATCATCTAGGATCCTAGCGACTTTCAGTTGCGTCCTAAATTTGCACTTTGAATCCTGAGGTTCTTTTATTTTTAAATACAAATGTCAGTTTTTCGAGCGTTTCTGCCTTCTGACCTCCAGGTAGGGAAGCCTGCATCAAAACTTCGTCCACTTTTTAGCAATTGAGGTTGATTTGGGCCTTAAAATTAGGAATTTACATCCATACACCCTAATATTTTTTTTTTTACAGACATAATATATTTTTTTATTCTATGAAAAACGAATCTGAAAAGCGTCAATCAAGATAATGTCACATTAATAATATCTTATGTTTTTTTTTTTAATGTTCAGTACCTACGTCAATTGACTTTACCCCGCTGGATGGTAGGAAGCTAGGGTAAAGTCCAAAGGGTACCTACGGGCCGCCATTATAGACACCATTCATCCCAAAACGGCGGTCCCTACCTTGACGGCCTAGACAGGTTTACAGGCGCTTCAGGAATTAGAATTCACCCTGTATACTAAATGCGGTTACTGCACGCTTGATCGAAATGCTCTGCTAGCGATGTTGACACACGTTGTGAGTTCTCCAGTTCGCTGATTTCGCTTGATATTTGACTTTGCCACGATTTGGTACTTACATTAGAAATTGTTAGATGTTTGTTTATTACAAATTTAATTATACCATCAGTGGCAAACGATTCTTACGGCCTTTTCGGTATCACTTTTTGGTCAAAATTCAACCACAAACTGGAATTCATCCATCCATTTTTTAATATTTTTATGTATATGCATAAATGTTAAAACAATGAAAGTTTAAGCAAGTTATCATGTAGCTTCAGAATATTTGCTAAGGCAAAATAAATGAGCCCAAACTCAATTAGTTCAGAAGATCCTACAGACACCTTCCATCATCAAAAGAATTTCATGGCCGGTACCATAAAATTATCGTATTGTCGCAAAAGATACTCATATATACGTATACCAAATTTGAGTCCAATTTCAGGTCAGGAAGTAGTAGTAGACTAATGGATTTCTAAGATTGGTCTCATACTAATAAACTAACATACTAATACAAACCAACAAACAATAGAGCAAGTTAAATGAAAGCTTGTAAAAATAAACAAAAATGGTTATAAGATCATAACATTGAAATTTGTCTGTTATAATGTTATGAACAGTTAGGCCTCCTGTTTATGCTCCAAGTCACGACCGCACTCTGTATATGACGGCTATTCAAGCGTTTTAGGGTGATGTTAAAAATGATAGTCTCAATAACATGGTGATATTATTAGCCTTTATGATAAAATTATTTTTGTATGCCCTCGTTTACGATGATAGCCCCTAATCTTTGAAATGACTGTATTACTTTTATATTTGCGAATACAATTTTATTTAGCTCGGAAAAAGTTACCATTTAGGACGGGATTTGAACATAATCTAGAACCAAGCGGTTCGGTGCCTCTTTTATTTGCCGCACCATAAAGGCTTGGAATTCTTTACCAGCGCATGTGTTTCCTTCCTCCTATAGTCCCGGGGCCTTTAAGCGGGGCGTGAAAAAGCATTTGATGAGGCCGTCAAGCTGAGGGCCGTCACTGTAGTACTACCGGTGTATGTGGTGGTGGCCCCAGTCCTGAGACTTTGCCTTTCGCTTACCATCAGGCGAGGTGGAGTCATTTTGACGTGTCCTATATATAAAAAAAAAAATCAATCCTTTATCGAATTTTTTTTTGTATCACTTAGGTGGTAGACAAGCACACGGCCCAGCTGATGAGAAGCGGACACTGCGGCCTATTTGGAAGTGTGCAACACTAGGGGCGTCACACTCGCGCTGCCGACCCTAAATTTAGGACGTGTCCAGCTAGCTCAGTTGATCAGAGTACCTATTGAGTTGATCACAAGTTGAAGTCTTGTCCTAGATATTTAGTATGTTAGTATTATCCGCATTCTAGAACCCATAACACAAGCCAGTCAAAACTATGCTTACTTTGGGTCTAGAGACCATTGTGTAGAAAGTTATAATTTATTTATTTACTAGCTTCCGCCCGCGGCTCCGCCCGCGTGGAAATCGGTATCGCCACCAAGTCTATTTAATAAAACGACTCGTCACTCGACTTACCACTCCACTCCATACCACTTTCCTCTCCACTCGCCACTCCACTGGTCTCCACTCGTCTAACCAAAACCTTTCTAATAAAACAAACCGCATCAAAATCCGGACGGATTTTGATGCGGTTTGTTTTATTAGAAAGGTCTTGCTTAGACTTAATATTTGAGATATGTTTGGTTGCATTTGGTTGAGTAGAACCGGAGATATGACCAAAAAACGATAACCTACTTAAAAACGACGCGCAGGCGGAGCCGCGGGTATCAGCTTGTATAAAAAGTAGCCTATATGTTGCCCAGAAGTATGAACTATAATCCTACCAAGTTTCATCAAAATCCCTTCAGTAGTTTTTGATCCATGCGTGCACATACAGACAGACAGACAGACAGACAGACAGACAGAAAGACAAAAAATTTACTGATTGCATTTTTTGCATTAGTATCGATCACCAATCATCCTCCAATAGTTATTTTGTAAATATATTCAATGTACAGAATTGACCTCTCTACAGTTTTATTATAAGTATAGATAATGTGGCCCTCACTACTTGCAACTTTTTGGTAGATAAAAAATGAGGCTAAAGAGTCTTATGAAAATTTTTATTAAACTTATTTTTTGTCACTAAAATTCTTCATAGGACTCTTAGAAACATACGTGTACTCGTATATACAATAGACAACTCTTGTATACACGAATGCTTTTGTAAACACCATTGATAAAAAAAAACGTACCATAGAATTAATAGAAAAAGGGTCACTCACTGCGTTATGTTCTCTTAGACTTAGCTTATATCAAGGGTGAAAGCTCGTAGGTAAATACGAAAATATTACCAGATGCGCCTTTTCCTGATACCGGGTACACATACAGTTTAATATCGCAAATATCAGTAGGTATGCGCGACCCTTTTCTGTAGAGAGAAAAAATATATATAGCTAGGTATGTTATAACATCTAGACAGAACCCATTTGTGATACAATATTTTTAACCGACTTCAAAAAAGGAGGAGGTTCTCAATTCTTACGTTATTTTTATTTTTTTGTATGTATGTTACGCGATAGCGGCGCCAATTATGCAATTTTGATTTTTTTTTGTTTAAAAGAGGCTCCTTATGAGGTGGTCCCATATCCAGGGTATCAAGATCTGATGCTGGGATCTTGGGGAAATCGAGGGGAAATCATCAAATTTACGGCAAAAATTCTGTTTTTGATGCCGTTGTACATAATAAACCTCATAAATAGGTACTTTTCTATTTCTGTACACTAAAAAGTAAATAATATTAGTTTCTATAAGTCGGTTTTTTAAACTTAGTTATAATTATGTAGGTTAGTTTTATTGGTATTACTGAAAACCATGGTGACTGCGTCCCATCAGGTGGGCCATGTGCTTGTCTGCCACCTAAGTGATAAAAAAAATAATGAGCAAATACATCTTAATTATTTTATCCAATCTTATTTTAAAATTTATATTAAACCAGATACCTAAATGTCTACCTCCGAATTCCTCCCTCGATTTAAATATTAAATTACAAAAATAAAACAAAGGAACTTTAATAAAATAGAAAGCTTTCTCGTATACCAATATTTGACCAGCGTAGGGTCTGCCAATTCAGGGATGCCACAATTTTACGGTTAAACTTTATTATCTTCGAAAAATCTTGAAGCAGTAAGCGGTTCATTAGCAACCCTACAGTGGTAAACATTGTCGAAGTGCCATTGGAATCTCTAATAATCTTACTTTGTGTATTTTAATTAATAACCTCAGAGTTGTTTATTGAGGTTGAATATTCCAGAAGAATGTTTATTCCAGCGGTTATTTATACTTCTCCGTAACCTTCGAGGTGGAATCCTTTGCAGGAAAGGAAAGCAGGCTAAACTCACCTGATGCCCGCGGCTCCGCTCGCGCCTCGGTCGGTTATCGTTTTTTTTTAAATCATCATTATACCTCTGGTTCTACCTAAGTGAATCCCTTTCTCCAATCCAGTTAGGATGGGCTTTTTCAGTCTAACTACGAAGCAACGTGCTTCGATATTTTTCGTGAAGCAACAAAAACAAAATGAGGCAATATCGAAGTTCTGTAGCTAGACCAGTTGTCGGACTTTTAGGACTCCAACTACCCGTAATGACTGCCATAGATGTTCGTATGGCTACAAGGACCGATGACTTAACGTGCCCTCTGAGGCACCTAAATACTCAGATCGATGCAAATAGGCATATTTACATTTGCACTGAGCGGCAATCTAACACGCGACCTCCGACGTAACAGTCAAATGCTCTACCGACCAACTTAGTCTAAAACTTTAATTAATTTAATTTATTTATTAATTAATTATAAATAGGTATAGTTAATTAACTGATAAACTTAAAAGGCTATTATGTGGAATGCTTTTATGTTTGTTATGTAAAATAAAATTATACATGGTAGACGTTTGTTAGCCAAAAAACAAAAATGGCAACTTTCTTTCTCATTAAAACAAATTAAACAACACTTCACGTAAAACATAACATACAATAATTATACATCAAATTGTTCGCATTTAAAAACACAGCTTCATTAAGTTATCTTTATGAAGTCCTTTTAAAAATTCAGGGCTGCGCGTAAACAAACTCGAGTCACTTGTGAATTATTCATATGTTTGTGCCAACCCTGAGGTTTTTATGAAAAAATGCTCTGAAAGTCATTTCGCGAGCCCTGCGTAATTAAAATGTTTTGAGGTAGGTACTATTAAACATGAACATGATTATTTTTTGACTTTATGTTCATGTTTCCATAATCTTCATAAGTCACTTGCATTTTAAATACTTGGTATGTTTTGAGTTGACATTACAATTTTTATTTAACAGACGTTTCTTGTATCAAAATATATTTTATCCTATTATTGCAGGTCATCATAATTACCGAGGTGATGGCGCGCGAAGGCATGCCCTCCCCCTTTCTGGGGTTAAGACAGGGATACCATGGTTCAAAAATCAAAGGGGGAGTGGGGATCTCAAAGCCGAATATGGCCTTAATGAGAATGGAATACGAGAGAAATACCCTGTGGGTCACCTCACATCCTGGCGTTTAATGACCCGAGATGGCGAGCGGTTTAAGTCGGTACGAGTCCGACATAACCACATAACCACCCCTGCTGGCAGCGGGGTTGGTAGCCGTGGGGATTTCCGCACGAAAAAAAGGTCTTCATCATCATCTTAACATTGTTCCCAAATGCATCAGAGATACCTGACCTTGTTGCCCTAAACCATTGGTGCATTAAAAGCAAATGGGGTCAATTATGTTCACGATTTACTTGTTATTTATGAAATGAACGCAATTTAATATCATAATCACACTTACACTTCAAATGGAAACAGTAATAAAAAGTATACAGTCCTGGCCTAAAATAAGATTGGACAGTCATTTTTTACGTCATAATGGTTGTTGGCGGCTGATGACCTCGACAATCTTACCCGGTCGAACTGTGAGCGTAGAAGGCTCTTAACCGCGTTGCTCTTAAGGCTACTGCCCACGGTGGTGTATCTTCGTAGAGGCCAAAATACGCCGTGTTGCTTATGCAGTCCAGCCCCCGTAGACAAGTGTCAAAAGTCTAAATCGCTAACGATCGCTAAGGAAACGAATAGATTAGGTCGATCAATCACCATCTAAGCTCTTCGCCGGCGTACGACGCGCGCGGCGGGGCGGAATCACGAGCTGGTGTGTGATTGGTCGACCTAAGCTATTCGTTTCCTTAGCAATTTAGACTTTTGACACTACGGGCCCAGGCGTACTGAACACTGTCTACGAGGCGTATTGCACGTGTATGTTTTCTCGTTTTTGGCAATACCGTCTGACGACGAAGATAATATTTTATTTTTGAATTTGTTATTTGTTACCGAAATGGCGCCACCCGAAAACCAACACTGCGCATATTTAACGGCATGGAAAGTAATTATACTGAGGTGGCCACCATTTTCTTATAACTCAATGGGCATGTATTAGAATTTAAGTGTAATTTTATTGTAAGTTGATCATTCTGTTGTGGGTGACCTTATACGAAGTTTGATTCGAGTTTTATTACTTGGGCGTTCACTCGATGTACGCCTACGCGTATTGTAGGTAGACGTCATGCAGCGATGCGTACGCTCATAGTTACATTGTTTTGTATGCAAGCTACAAGCAAGCGTACACGAAGCGTATAGTGACGAATATGTATAGGTATATGAAGCTACGCCGCCGTGGACAGTTAGCCTTAGAAGTTCGAACCCCAATTTGCGGTGTTCCTGGCAAACTGAGGCGACCTAGACCCACATTTGGAAAGTTAATGCGACGCATATTCTGACCTTGGCGTAGGGGTGGAACCGTGTAAGATTTTGTAGACTATCGCGATCTCTAGTTATCTAAGAGTAAAATTTGAATAACAGATGTAGGTAAGTAATAAAATGGAACTTGTAAAATTAGTTATCGTTTTGGGTTACGGACTCACTGTCAGTCTATTTTGAAACTATAACATTGTAATGTAATCAAAATTAGTTAAATTTTCGAGTATCTAAGTCCATAAAACTGCTAAAAGACGATATTATGAAGTAAAATTTGTTTACAATATGAGTAGGTACGTTACGAATAATTATAACCACACCAGGTAAAAGTAATGAGTAGTTAGTATCTACGCCTCTTCAAAAATAAAGATTGATCGATTATAAGAATATATGAATTAGCAATATTTTCTTTCCAGGAACACCTGTTGGCTTAAGGGATATTTGCTCATAATATAAAGAAAGATTTTACGTTTACATAAAAACACAGCAAAATTTTCACAAGTCAAAAAATCATTAAGAAAAGTTAGCACATACTCGTAATTGCATAAAAAATTCATTTAATTAATCAGGCGGAGAAACCAAAAAAAAATATTTAAAATTTATTGTAACATCATTTTGTTGTTTTAGTAGATGGCTCCAACGGTGCCTTAAGCCGTGAAATGTATTATAGAATTTCGAATATTTATGAAGTGTCCAGGTAACTCAGTTAGTCCCAGTATTCCCTCTGTAACATACTGGTCGCAGGTTCAAATCCCGTCCAGAGTGTTCTCTTTTTCCATTCATTAGGAAAAGTTAAAATATTAATTGCTTAAAAATTTCATTAAACCAAAATGTTTGAAGACTGAATTCAAAACCTGCTATTCTGAAGTAGCGAAAAAACCTATTAAATCGTAAGTACAGTACGCACCTTCATATTTATTCATCCAAACAATAGCGTATATCAAGCAAGCTAGCCTACGGTAAGCCGAAATTCATTTTCACTGGTTCACACACGCTGTGGAACGTTTAATATGCAATCAGAGCGAAATGGGAAATACTCCCTGACCTATGAGAGATCATATTTTCATTATTCATTTTGTGTTTACTGTTTTCACAAGGCAGTAAGCGAATTTTAGGCGTTGGTGTGTAGCTTCCGTTTACCTAATGAATGAGTATTTTTTACCATTTTAACTTCCGTTGACTTAGAGCTGGGTTTTAATTTTTGTACATGGAATACTAATTTAAAAACAAATTAAAAGTAGCTACATTTACGCCTTTTTTATAAATTTTCTTAGAGAAATCATTATTTTGATAGTCAATAAGTTTCCATATAATAGATATTTTACTAAAAAAAAACACAAGTTATAAAAGTTTTAAAATTTCTGAGCATTGAGGTATATACACTACAGGTCAAACGAACAGCTTATAACTAGTAGTTGCCCACGGTTTCACCCTTGTGAAATTCTGATCCTGATCCTGAAACCCCTGGCAACCTATTCCAGGAAAAACTACCTATGTGTTAGTTCAGACTATAATCTATCCCTGTACCAAATTTCAGCCAGATTCGATCAGCTGTTTGAGCATCATTGAATACTTAACTAACACCAAAATATAAGAACAAATTTTCATATTTATAATATTAGTAAGATATTAGAATAGTAGAAGTAGGAAGTAGGATTAGTAGGATAATAAGTTAGTAGGCGTAGGAAGTAGGATTAGTTAGAACAATTTCAATGAGGGAAGTTCTCATAACATCCAACCTCTTTAAAAATTTAAAGAGCGGGGCAAAGTGTATCACTCTTAAGTTTTACGATTATTGCAGTGTTTACTATAACGTTTCGGGTAAGATTTTGTAACATTTATGAGGGTGCACAATAAACACTGAGAGGCTTTCGTTTTCAAGGGTTCAAGGAATTTTATATTTTGTTACACCATAAAATTGAGGTCATGGAACCGACAATAATTATGGCTACTATAAAAATGTCAACATTTGAGTTTTACATATGTTTCCGAAAAGCTATAATCTGGGAATCTTCAAGTCATTCCACTGGACTCCATTTCAGTTTACCATCAAGTGGGGTGCAGTCAATCAGACGAACGATAATATAAAAAAGTCACGATTGAATAGGTTCCTTCGATCAAACATGATCAAACACGAAAAAACTATCAAACATGATCGAAGGAATCTATTCAATCGTGATCAAAAGAGAAAATATTTTGTTACCTGTTGACCAATTTTCGATCGTATCTACTCTGCTTGCTTAAATGCAAAATTTCAGCCATATCTATCCAGCCGTATTTGCGTGATTAAGTAACAAATAAAGAAAAAATAAATCCACCCAACTCACTTTCACATATTTTCTTATATTAGCTAGAATTTATTGCTGATCAGATACTGAAATAAACTTACTTTCTCTTTATAAGTCACTAGTAATACGCCCTGGCTTCGCTTTGTCTGTTTTTTCTCAAGACATCGTAATTTACACATAACATTATAGCTCATTTTCATCAGGGATAACATACAGTCATCGTCAAAAGTGGATAATGATTACACAGATTACAAAGTAAAAATCTGAATATATATGATTAATTATTATATTTTTAATGAAAACTTTAAAACATTTGAATAGATCTCACTAAGTAGTTGACTTTGTAAATTGTAAATTACTTTGCAGATGAGATGATCATTTTTAGATTCTTAAATTTTGAAACTTGAAAATCGAAAAATGATCACCTAATTTTGACACTAACGCCTTTTAAATGGTGAATTAATTTGAACGGTTCTTAATAAAATCACAATGTGATTCGGCAATATAGTACAACGCCATCTATCGATGTTTCACAAAGCTTTCTTAAATTATCTTATATAGAACAGTACCGACTACCGCCAAAATTATAAACAAACTCACAAAATTCACCCTGTCTCTTTACAATATTAGGCAGGACTTATCCCAAGTAAAAGCCTTAATACGCATAATTGTGGGACCAAAATAACTTACAAAAACGTAAGACACCATACATATTTATGGAGCAAACAAATAAATCACTGTTCCGAGACATGTTCGTGCGCCTATACCTACCTGTTTGCACTGAATACTGTTTCACGCACAATAACACGTTTTGTGAACACTGTTATATAAATTGGTGCGAGTTCTCTTTCTGGCATTTTTATTATCGTTATAATATTGGCTGTCAAATGTTAGATAAAGATAATGACATTGTAGTTCTTCTCTGTACTCGAAATATATGGGTACAATCGCATTCGGAAGTTACTGAACATTAACGAATTTACAAACGATTTTTACATGAAAATGCTAAGAACCTATCCTACTACCTACTATAGGGGAGACCTATGAAAGTAACAATTTTAACATTTTTCGCCTAAACTCTCAGACCTCTTGAAATTTACAAATTTAAGTAAGTGCATAATATGATAGATTGGTTTTTCAACTTTATTTTAACACAAGTTTCAATGCTACTGGTGTCACAGATTTTGGCCAATACTAACATACAAAAAATATGGAATCTGTTACAAACAACCCAACCCCTAGAGCTGGTTGTAACTGTGCAAGATGATAGTTGTAACATTGTAAATACATATAACAACAAAGATACGTTAATAATCAACAATGTATTAAAAATATATTGGGGATCCAATTCTATTTCATGGATCTCCTTTTCTACTTCCAACAATCATACCCTACGTCATACTATCCTTTCCTACTTCTTTTTCTATACTACGTAGGCGGCAGACAAGCACACGGCCCACCTGATGGGAAGCGGTGACCGTGGCCTATAGATTTGTGCGACACCAGGGGCGTCACACTCACGCTGCCGACCCTGGAAAGTAGATAATCCTCCCATTTAGGAAGGATATGGGATATCCGGCAATCACGGTGTTCCGTCAACCTTGAAAAATCTTACTATCCGTTCCACCTTCAGAGAAAACTATCCGTAATAATAGCTTCTAAGAACTTTGTCTTTCAATTAGTCCAGAATTGCGGTCAAGGTTAGAGGGAGACCATAAAATTGTACGCTCAACAAAAACACAATTATAAAACTGTTGGTTTATGTGTCAACTCTAAAAAGATGTTACTCTATAACATGGTATTTTATGTTACTTTTGTTACAGCCATTTGCTTGCCACAACAATTTTTACAGAACATTTGTTACGGATAGGGTTGCCATCGTATAAAGGTCAACTTTTATTTTTTCCTTGTCAGTTATATTTTGCAACCATATCCAGTATATCCGTATAGTACAAAATTCTTTCATCGTTATAACAACTGCAATTATCGTTACGAGTTTTGTATAACTTTGGCTTGTTTCTAGATTTTTAATTTTCAACGAAAGGTTTTACGGTTACTGGCCCATTTATGGTAACAAAATAATGGACAATTTCTGTAATTGCCCTTTATATTGTTAAGCGGCCAAATGACTTTTGTTATTACTTTATTCATATTGCTTTTGCTTTCTGGTTCAAACTTATGATATACCAACTATGCCGCGACTTTTTTTCCCGCAATTTAGATTTTTAAGGTTTTAATTTTTTACTCGAAACCTTAAAGTAAAGTTAAAGTAGCCCATGTTACTCCTTGTTACATAGGTTATCTGCCAGTGAACATCCCGTCTAAATTAGTCTATCCATTTCAGAGATTAGTCGGCAGAAACAGCTAGACATACCGACAAAAATTGTGAAAAATGTTGTTTTGGTATATTATGTATACATTCTAATTCAGACACTAAAACAGACACTTCAATTTTACTTATTTGTATAAATTGCTTTTGTGAGAAAATTTTCAAAGATTTTGACGTTTTGAATCTCACTTTACTTTCTTGCTTTGCTTCTCGTATTTATATAAGATTTGAGAATGAGTACATTTGTCATAATGTTGCGAAACTCTTTGAATAATTCATTGTATAATATTTACGAGGTATCAAAATACATTGTAGCATGTTCGCTTCAGAGATAATTTGATGAATTCATGAATTTCTTACTCTTCCGCGGTAACAAGCGGTATTGAAGATATAAAATAGGGTGAATCGTGACGTGTCGAATTACATTCTACAAAGAAAACTTTCTAATTTGAGGAACTAGAAACAATTAAATACAAAACTTATAAATTCTAATCTCTGTCTTTGTCCAAAAAGTTCTTTAAATTATTTCAAGTCAAGATGAAACCAGATCAAAGCAACACAATATCTTACATTCTGAAATTGAATTAACAATTTCTCTGAGCGCTTTACTTAAATCTTTCGCCTGTTAAAGCTCCATTCAAACTTTGACAATAGTAGAAATAGCTGAAGACTTATGAATCCATGTTAATCGTGTTACACGAATGAATATGAATGATTTATTATAGTCAAGATTCAATTAAACCAAGCTGTACCCAAGAATCGACCTTGGTATATATTCTATAGGACCATTCAAAACTCAGTCATAAATTTTAAATAGGTGTGTTTATCATCATAATAGCTATTGCCCAGTTACGTCCAAAGTTTATCAGTTTTAAGCCCAAGGTCTGCTTATTGATATGTCGGGTTTACAGGAACAACGGCCGTCGTACCTTCCAACCTTGAGAGAAAAGCCTGTGCTAGAGCCTCGATTGTTGTTTAGCAGATTAGCAGGTGCATCGAATTGCGTGTGAGGGAAATGCTCTATGGGCCACCTTACACCCTGGCGTCAGAAGACCTTAGACGGCGTGCGGTTTTAGTCGATAAGAGTCCAACATAACCTGCCCCGCTGGCCGCGGGGTGGGTATCCATGAGAATTTTCGCACGGAAAAAAAAGGTGCATCGACTTGCAAGCGAGATTGCCTAACGCTTCAAGGATACAGGGTCCTGTAGACTCTGTTTTTAGTTTAGTAACTGCAATTAAAATTATATGAATAATATTAAATTCAACTTCATAACGTGATACTTTAGCTACGTTTATGAATAAGTTGGGTTATAATCTAACCAGCTTTCACGCTAAACTATTAAATTCTTAATGGAGCTACGTCATAACTAGTGAATGCATACCTAACGACCCTAGATGCAGCACTTAGTTGTGGATATAAAGACAATTGCAAGTCCCTTATTTATATTTTATAATCTTAGGCCTTTTTATAGACCAGTCACGCATTCCTTAATTGTTTCCTTAATATGACTTAAGTTAACGTCAGACAAGTCGTGATTTATTTTCGTTACAATTTTATTTCTATAAAGCCACTGTAATTGTTTCATAATTGTTAATGATGTTATTGTGTGTAGAAACTACACCTGTATATCCTGAAGTAATAGGTAGTTACAGTCCTATTACTAATAGTAAATGTAATTAAAAAAAATAGCAGGGCTTTCTATGAATTTAATCAGACCGACTCTATATTGTATAATCAATTACCTACATAATATTATCATGTAATGAATACTAATAGATAATCATTGAATTCCTTAAATGTATTGACAATACGCAACTTGACAATATCAATAATCAGATAATAAGTCAGTAATGACTCTGAGACTTGTCTGTATGAAAATTTATTTAGCGTAGGCTATAAGTAAACATTATTTGCTACCCTTCCAGTGCTATCCATACATCTATGTTATAACAAGTCTCATTTCAACAATACCGCGGCTTGATGTGACGCAATATACTCGAAATTGTAATAATATATATAAAAGACATATTCTTGACAAATTCGAGTAAATCCACAATGGTGATTAATTTTATTTAAGTTTACATCAAGGCCATTTTGTCAGAGCTCTTGATTTAGACTGTAGATGGTTATTGCGACGTTAACCAATGAGTTCAAAGGACCAGCCCGCCCAACGCCTGCTCACCACTGTGGCCTTTGCTGATCAACGAGAGCATGGGACCAGTCCGCCCATTACTTGCTCTCCACGGTGCTCTTTGCCAGTCAAAGGGTTAGTGTAGAATCTTCGCGCAGTCCTCTATAGCTGTAAGCGGTAGCGTTTCCCCTGCGAGTGACAGGCACTGCCTTCTCGATTGCACAGGAGGTTCTGAACCACGCACCTTATTGGATGATCCCTTCCAAGGACAAGATAATTATTATGATTATGATACAGCTAAAATAGTCAAACGTTTAAATAATATCGAATTTAAGACCGTCATAAAGACTTCTACACCACATTTAAATACAATAGGAGCACCCACATACGAAAGGGTTATATGATGAAAATTGGTCCAAGTTAAAAAATGTAAGCTGTTGCAATTAGGGTCCGTTCACACAGACCGGCTCGGAGAGGAGAGCAGATTCTTAATCACGTTGAAAACAGAGTTTTTAGTATTTGTAGTAAGTAAGGTTCATTTTTGCATCTGCACTGCTTTTGTCATTATGAAAATCATTTGTCAGTGTGAAAAGAAAAATGCGCGCCGATGCTCTCCGAGCCGGTCTGTGTGAACGGACCCTCAGGGTGGGAAATACATTATATTACCATTCTGTAGGTATATTAATCTGAATGCCAGTGCTCTTTCCTGTATACATTACTTCCTACGAGAAAAATTAATCAAAAACCTGACTAAAATTATGATCAATCGATGGTGATTCGTAGTTTTAGCGTCCATCGTGCACAAACAGACAAGAACTTAAAAAAAAAAATTGTTTTTTAGAATCGTTCTTAAAACCCATTTTTTTTTAATATTTCCAATGTAAAGACATAGCTACTGTACAATTTTATAATAGTAATAGACACATCGCATTATCTCATGCATTATACCGCGTCATTGGCCAGTCACGTTGGGGATTGCATCACGAACACCAGATGTTCATATCAGGCGCTCGCTGGCACTAGAATAATATTCGTTAGAGCCTTTATAGAACCTTATTTATTTTTTGTACAAAAATAATCAGCTTTATGCTGGCTAGATAAATAGGGAAACAGTAATTTTTAGCGCGTATTTTTTTAGCCTTCTTTAGCATATTAATTTTTTATACATTTTAATAATATATTTATTCTTGGCATATTTTGACATAAAATGTAGGTAGATCTTAGTCCTCTTACATTTTTTTTCTCCCTAACGTATCTTTTTTTTCGTGCAGCATTCCCCGCAGATACCACTATTACAGTTGTCCTCCGGTGGTGGTTATGTTGGCTTGAAACCGACTATAACCGCACGCCGCGCCGTCCCGTCTTACTTTTGCAAAAAGGTGGGCGCACATGGCCCAGTCCATTCAGCCAGTTCTTAAGTTTTACTTTTAGCAGTTCCTAAAAATGAATGTCATTTATCCAAACTATCTACGTAAGATACAAAAAAGCCAAGATTATATATTTTATCCCGGGTCCAAGGGAAATGCTCTTTGGGCCACCTTACGCCAGGGTGGTGTCAGAAGACCCAAGACGGCGTGCGGTTTTAGTCGGTAAGAGTCCGACATAACCTGCCCCGCTGGCCGCGGGGTGGGTAGCCAAGAGGATTTTCGCACGGAAAAGAAAAAAAAAGGCTATAATGGCACAAAGTATACTTAGATATATATAACATAATTATAATGCGTCGAAACTCTTTAAACAAAAAACTTCCTAACACTATTTTTGTATAAAAGCGTCAAATAAACAACTTTTATTTGTGAGGCGTCAATGTTTACAGCAGTTCGACGCCTCACAAATAAAAGTTGTTTATTTGACGCTTATGTCACGCGACATGGTCATCAACCGTGTTTAATCAAAACAAATCAAATTGTTCTACAGTCAAATTGCAGTAGCTGTGGACGTTTTAAAGTAAAAGCCACATTTATAGCGGTAAGTGCTGTGAGCGATAAACTTCATCTGTATAATTTATAAACTTAAAATCTTTTTTTAAAACAAGCTTCCTATACGAAGCAAAACATATTCTCAAATAAGCCCAAACTGTAGGTTTTGTTTTAAACAAGAAGAGTCAAGAAGTTCCAATACTAATAATACTTATTATTATATAACACTAGAATTAATAAACCGAAGCTGTTTTATTTCTTGTTAAGAAGCCGCGATAGCCTAGTGGTCTGGGTAATGGACTGCTGAGACGAGGTCTCGGGTTTGATCCCAGGTTCACCATGGCACACACCAATGACTTTTCGATGCTTTTCGAAGTTATGTGTGTATTTATCGCAGGTTTATAAGTACCCGGTTAATGGCAATGGGCTCGCCACCTATTACATTGGGACCTAAACATAAACTGGCGAAATGTGGGTGCTAACACCTCTGCCTACCCCTTCGGGGATATAGGCGTGAGTTTATGTTATAATTATGTTATGTTATGTTTTATTTCTCAGTTTTCACAGTTAACATCCGATGCAAGTATAGAGTAACTGGATTTATAAAAATAAAACAGTAAGAAGAAAACGTTATTACACTCACAGATAATGGTTTTGTTGTATTTATTAGTTTATGGGAAAATTTTATGTCGAAGCAACCTAAAACAACAACGAGTTTCTATCTAGGGAAGGGTTAGATACAGTATTGCTTCGGAAAAATATTCGATTTTTAGTCGTAAGTATATTTGCTTGGACCGTATGTTTATCATGTCTTGTATAGTGAAGGGAGTAAAAAAACTATAATTTTGTGATAAAACTAGAGTGATGAGGTAAAATCAGCCGTAATCAAGTTGTCAGAAATCTCGTTAGGTCACCTGGGTGAAGAAACGAGATTTTTGATAATTTGATTTCAGCAAAAATTGACACATAATGTAGGTTAGGTTAGGTTAGGTTAGGTGTCAAATTGTTTCACCTAGATGAAATGAATCCCAGGTGGAATGAGGATACCTAATACAACAAGGTCCACTTTGTTCACCTGGGTGAATTGGTTTGTAAGAGTACCTTCTAATATATTTAGAAGCAAATTTAAGGACCTTTAGCGACTTTAAAATTAACAAAATATATTTTATTATTATTGTCAAAAAGTCGCCTTCCATTCTGTTTCTAAAAAACTGTGACGTCATCGTACCCATATTGCCTGAACTAATATTACAATCATTCAATTATTCTGAAAAGTTAAGGATAAAACAACAAACGCGAGATTTGGCGAAATTGCGAGATCAGTGTAAAAGCCAATCTCCGCATTGTTTATAACCAAATAAAAGCCTATTCAAACCTGAGCGGTATTCGCCGCCACTGTGGATAGAAAATGCATATCGCATTAGTTTCGCTCAGGTATTTAGCTTAAAGTTCCACGGCAATAGTTGGTACCGTAGTGCCGCACGGTATTTTACTCACAAGAATACTGAAACCGCTTTGGTGTGAACTGTAGTATTACCGCAAACCCTCTAGGTTTTTTCTATTGCAGACGGAAGCGAATACCGCTTAGGTTTGAATAGACCTTAAAACGAATATCTTTATTATACATATAGACTACAATGGTGTATAAGGTCAACAAAAAAATCCGCTAAGGACAATAAAGAGTAGGAAAATAAATGCCATGAGAAGGAAAAAGGGATGGGAACAGTACTTTGAAACTTTTTGGTAACTAAACAAGCGAACCTCAATCCAAAATAGACATTCTTAGTTCGGTATTTTTTGTTGAAGAATTTTTTTTTTATACTAAGTACGTAGGTGGCAGACAAGCATACGGCCCACCTGATGGAAAGCGGTCACCGTGGCCTATGAACGTGTGTAGCAGAAATTGTTTAAAGTCTATATTTTCCACTGCAACTTCATTTTTGTTCTTTTTACCTATTCCTATTTGCAACGATTCATAAAACGGAACAGAAAAGGGAACAAGGAACGTAGGTACTTTACATTTATTTTGGTTTTTAACGTTAACGGTTTTTTGGTTACCAAGTAATAGCTTTTTCTTTTACATTTATTTTGCATAAAGTACTTTGTTGCCTTAGATTTTTATTTAAGATTACGTCTTTCAAACATTGGTTGTTTTATTTTTCTTACAACTGAGGTAGTTTCTTTGCAATGCAAGAGTCTGGAGTTGTTTGAATTTAGATAATTATCACGATGTAAATAGTGACATTTTGTATCTTTTAAGGTACATGGGATTGAAAGTATTCCACGGAGGTAAAGCCTTGAGTAAAACTAGTATAATCATAAAAAACAAAAAAAAAAAATTTCAAACATAATGAAAAACTTTCAATTATATTTTATTAACAAAAAAAACATTCAAAACAATTATCACGTTTTGCATTTCAATAAACTAAGTATAATGATTTATTTCATTATTGAAAAGTCCAACCAGCACTAAGGGCTTCCGCATATTAGAGACAAAACAGTCTTTAGACAGCAGCTGTGCCTCGACATGACTTGTAGGTAATTAGACAGCTTTGTTTTATTCTAAGTGTACGCACTTTCATATGTTTCTGTAGAGTATTAGCCTGCCTGTTGTATAATATGCGCTCAGCCCACATAAATATTTCATGGATATCCTTCAGTCATCAACCCACGATAAGCCTTAGAGTATACATATACATAGAGCGGGGATATTACACAGACGTTGCGCCGATTTTAAGCAGATTTTATTTTGACACTTATCGATCGGCTACCCTAAATCAAAACCTAATAAGTGACGTTTTTTTCTGAAATAACTTTTAAACGATTTCAGAAAAAATGACACTAACTGGGTTTTGATTTGGAGCAGCCGTGTTCAAAAATTGTGTTTACAGTTCACACTTTTTAAAGCGTGTTCTATACCTTGATAATCTAAGAGATAATTAAATATTTCAAAATAGTCACTTCACTGTACTACTTACCTACATTTATTACTTATATTAAAATGTACTGACTACTACTAATAGTCACAATATTTCGATAACGACCTTAGATGTCACGTCATTACTCAGGTAGTTGCTTCACCGCACTTCTGTCGGTCTCAGTAATTTCCCATATAAGCACCATTGAAATATGGCACTCAATCAATTTCACGCAGCTCCCACTCATACATTAAATTGTTATATACAGAATTTCATATACGTAGGTAATAACCATTGCAATGTATCCTACATCCTACTAATATAATATGAAGGCCACCACTGTAGTACGAGTAGGTATTATCGGTGTATGTAGTGGTGACCCCCGGTCCTGAGACTTTACCTATCGCTTACCATCAGGCGAGGTAAAGTCATTTTGACGTGTTCAATATATTTAATATAAAAAAAATATTATAAATGTGAAAATTTGTGAGGAAGAGTGTGTGAATATGTTTATGTACGTAAAATTATACTTAAATATTTATGTAGGTACTTATGTTAGTTATTATGGGCACCTGAAGGCCAATAATTCACATAAAAAAATATGTTCAAAATTCTGTCTCAGTCTAGTATCTCTCAAATCTCAGTCGAATCTCATGTCGAACTCCCAAATACCAAAAAAAAAGAACTCTTAACCAACAGAACCTTATTTTTTATGAGAATTGGCCGTATAGTTGTACTTTATACCTACTTAACATTAATTGTTCCTATTGACGTCCGTCGGTCGTTTAATTTCCATAAAAAATTAAAACGATTTCATGTCTTCGGAATTCTCAATCGTACTTCACCTTCGTCAAAATGAAGTCCAGGATCTTGTAGCTAAAATAGCCTTTTCAAAGCAAAATAAAGGTAAATTGATACTACATTGTCGTAGAATGAGGGTTACTTGAATTACAGAATTGCCAAGATGAGCGAATCATGACCTGAATTGGGACTTTCAACAACGTCTCTTATTTAAATTTAATATTTTTTGCTTCATTTATCCATGCAAATAAATATAATTGAAGTGTCTTTTTGTAACTTTCTTAGTTGTGTAGTTTATGTAGTTTAAATAACTGCATATGAGTATAATATGCGTCACAACAAATTTTATTTCTCTGTTTCAATTAGAAAATCTCTGGAATAGCTGAGCGAATTTCGACGGCAGATAGGTAATGTTATAAAGCGTATTATAGCCTACTTTTATATTATGTAAAGAATCAAGATTCCGTGCAAAAAAATAAAAATTTATATCTACGCGGACGAGTTCGCGGACCGCAACTTCTTTTCGTTACAAGAATACCTTCTTTTTGACGTAGTATTCCACCTAGGCCTCGATTCTGCTAAACGCAAACCACTGTCATGCCACGGACACTATAAAAATACTATTTAATTGTAGACTTTACCGTTATACGGGTAAAGTATCGAAAATCAAATGAAAAGAATTCATTAAACTTTTTCATTCGCTCTACAATATCATGTAATTTTAGACTTTAACCGGATAGTAAAGTCCAAAATTAAAGAGTATTTTTTTGAATACTCAGTGGCATGACAGTGGCTTGTTTTAACAGAATCTAGGACCTAGAGCACCCATAAAAAGGTATTCTTTTGGTTACAAGAATACCTTTTTTGGTATTTAGGATCGACATTATGATAGAAAGCAAATTACAGACTGAATTTTAAACATATTTTTATGAAAATTGACCCCCTGGTACGTTCCATCTTCACCCATTTACCTACGTGCTGGTCAATACCAAAGAGCAATCAATAACAGTTAAATAAATATTCTTCAAACAATGAGTTTCATATAATTTCTTTTGGATATGTCAGCGTTCGATTTAATTAATATAAAGTACGGCTGCAATATTTCGCAGCAAAAGATGCATTAAACTCGTCGAGCTCAATTTATTGTGTTGAAAATGAATTGTAAAATTATGCAAACGACTTTGAGTTGGACTTAACCGATTTAATTAAAAATGCTATTGATTGATTTCAGCATTGTTAAGCAATTATAGATTTTGGTTCTAAAGTTTCTTAAAACGGATTGTTTCCATAATAATCAATATTGTTGACACAATTATTTTCTTTAGAGAGACTGTAGATAATTGGCTGCTTGTAAATAAATGCTCAAAAGTGATTTAGTAGTAGATTAGATTTGAACTGAGTGCCTTAATTAGATACTTAGTTCATGAACACACACAATAAGAGTTTTACACGTTTTCACTAAGTTTCGATGAACCAGATATTCGCGACCCACTTTATCATGTTTTACAATCCATAAAAGAATAAAGAATCCAACGATATGACAATTACACGCAAATATGTATTTTACTGCACCTCGCCTGATGGTAAGTTGAGGTGAAGTCAAAAAAATAGTGGCCACATTTGATGGTTCCTATCTGGACGATCTTGAGATTATGCTTTTTCACGTTCCGCTTATATATAACCCACAATTATAAGAAGAAGGGAATACGTGTGGCAAGACCTTTCACTTCTTTATCGTATGACAAAGAACAGAATCCTCAAACCACTTGGTTCGCGATGGTATTGATTGCGCCGTATGTGGATGACACCTAAATCCTGTACGAGCTGTTCGGAACAGGAAGGGAGAGATGCAATCAATTGGTCGACTTGGCATATATAGATCAACGAGTCAGTCTGTTATCTATCTATACATATAATAAAATGGTAGGAAAGTCAAAACCGTACATTAAATATTTTAAAAGAATACTTGGGGTGTGATCTACAATCGATACCGAAGCCAAAAATATAGTTTTTAGAATTTTTGTCTGTTTGTCTGTATGTACGAGTATGTCCGGGATAAACTCAAAAGTACTGCATAGCTTTACTTCATATTTGGCACGAATATTATTAAGAAGTCGGGTCAACATATTAGACTACATTATCACGCTATCACTTACGGGGAACGAGCAGTGAACCTTTTTTTTCAACGCATTCTGTAACAACGTGTAATCTAACGACGCATATTTGAATGTTGTTAATATGTTAAAACCATGCTATAAGCTAGCTTCATACTATAAGTAAACTTGGTGGCGATACCGACCTCCACGCGGGTGAAGCCGCGGTTGGAAGCTAGTATATTAATAGATTTGTCGAGAGGATACGAAGCTATGGTTTCATTCATTGTTTCGTATTATCATAAATATTATCATAATAATGTATTCGCAGCTTCGTAAGCAGATAAACAGCAGAAAATCTAATATGTAGTTCAGTGAACCTTCAATATACAAACCGTCTGATATTCAATTCGATTCTCTTCCTACGATCTCATAAGTTTAGCGATGTTAAATTCATTATAATTTTTATTCGTGGTGTGGATAAGATCTTATTCCACTTATTATTATAAACGCAAGAAAGTTTGTAACTATGGATAATGTATAGATATTTGTGTGAAAACCGCTAAACAGAACTGGCTGAAATTTGCCACAGAGATAGATTGTAATCTGAAATGGTCACCATATCAATCAAAAACAATAAACGCACTTTTGGCATCAACGTTCCTGGAACTTATGGAAACCTATTCCATGGATAAAATGTCTAATAGCCATGGATTTTTCGATACTAGAATCTATTTTCACAAACTTTAATATTAACATTTAAAAGTATCTCTTTGAGTACATATACAAAAATAGACATACCTAACTGGTTTCATTTTACTTTAAAATAACAGTTACAGTCTATCGCGTATACATACTGTACCATTTGAAAAATGGCTTTAACATAGCAGTGTTCCCAAAGGACCCTATCCATTTTGACTCACGCTAGTAGAAAATTAAAAATGTAGTTACAATATAGTATAGCTAGCACTTTATCATATTTTATCAAAACTTAGTAAGATTGTCTGCGAAAACGTAAAAAAAAAATATTTTATGAATAATATGAAATTATAAAGCAATAGGTGGAAGATGTAGATAGTTATCTCACAGACTGCTTTGCACCATATTATATATGCATAGAGCTGAATAATGTATTCATTCAGCCATTCATAATGATAGGCATATTGCCAACAAGGGATTACATAGTTCCGTCTGTTCAGGTATCGCAGAGTAATTTATTGTATGGAGTATATCCAAATATTTCTACATATATAACCGAACTGGCTGTTGTGTGGAACAAAAAAACTTTATCTTTTTGGAAAATCTAATCAATACTAGGGTACCCGAGGGGAGCATCTGAAAAAGGTCTATTCAACAGTTTACGTGGAACAGTAACCAGAAACAACACTTCATCCATATATTCTCATAAACATTCATATCAAGCTTGCCGGAAATGGGTTCCTGGTATTGCGGGCATTCAGGTTTTCATGCGACATACTGATCCTATGCATATTTTTATATTGTACGTTGGTTATTGTCTGTTTTCATGCCAGTCCCAGTATTACTTCAATTAAATTCATTGGTAATTGAAGTAATACTGGGACTGACATGATAACATTCGTAATGAGGTCCTATGACAAAGAACTAAGTTACCGACAAAGCTCGCAGAATAAGCAAGCTGAAATGGCAATGGGCTGGCCACATCTTTCGAAGGACCGATCGAGGAGCAAACGAGTCCTAGAGTGGAGACCTGAAAAAGGTAGCTGGCATAGACTGGATGCGGAAGGCGGAGAATTGGATGGTTTGGCGCACATTGGAAGAGGCATATGTCCAGCAGTGGACGTCGGCAGGCTAATTGATTGATTGAAATTCTATTTCAGTTTTATTTTTCATTTAAATCGGCCTCAAGACTCCTTTGCATTTTTCGCTATTTTTCATAGTTTCAGGTTGAGCCATTCAAGCGCAGTTGAAAGATTCAACCTGTATAGACATAGAGCTAAGAATATTCACGAATTTCCAATCAGTCACTAACTAGGTCAGCGAGCCTAACCAACTCATTAAGTTAATTAATCAAAACCATTATGTCGTGCTTCTACCGCTGCAAGTATCCCCTTGTGATGTTCGGGATTAAAAAGGAAAATAATTTTGTGTTAAAATTGTACAAAGGCTTGTAAGTAACGGCTGGACGACGAATATTTTACTTAGGTAAGTGCGAAATGAATGAGTCATGTTTTAACAGTATAAGGGTGACTTCAAGATTAAAAGTTCTCTAATACTAATGATAGCTATTATAGCAGTTTAAATGCGGACTTTAATAAGGAATTACGACAATTTCTAATTATGACTACGAAAGCCTTTATAAATCGATCTATGGATCGTCTTTATTAATTAATCATGCTTAAAACGGCTGAATGAATGGTTGTGAGTTGAATTTTACACAGATATAGGTTGGCGGGAATAGCATTTACCTACGTTTCGTGGTTATCATAACCTATGGACCCATGAGAGCTAACAATTCCTGTGTTCTTTGCACGTTGCCACCAACAAAAGGAAAGGAAATTCGAGAAGAAGGAAGAATAGGCTGGCGTTGGTAATAAATGATATTATAAAATACAGTATATTGCCACTGTTCTATACGCATGAAATGCTGACCTCGTCCCCGTGAGCCATATAAACCCATTACCGGTATATAAGTGGGTTATGTCTATTCCAGACAATAATCTATTTTAGTGTTAAATTTCATCCAGATCCGTTCAGTCGTTTTACATAAAAGAGTAACAAACCTCGATCATTTTCTACTATCATATTTATAATATCATTAAGATTATATTTCACATTTTTATTGCTATATGCAAAAAACACGCATAAATTTACTGTTATAAAAAGTAATGTATTTAGCAATCATCATTAATATCTTTCGCGTGAAAACTTTCAGCAATCATACCGCCGTAAAATAGAGTTATTAAAAGTTTCACAGCGCAGCACAAATTTTTGAATTAATTTAAAAAGTGTTTTCTTGCAATAATACCTTTTTTTTTTTCAGGGACTGACGAGGTGAAATTTAAAGTCAAAATACAAGTTAGATTATGACTTTTTGTCTTGAGTTAACTATTACATTTTTTTACTAGCTGATGCCTGCAGTTCTGCCCTTTTAAAAGTCGGTTAACGTTTTTGTCATATCTATAGTTCTACTTAACCAATTACAATCTATTTAGCGGCAGATTTTAAGTCTGACATTTCTCATAGAAAAACCGCATCAAGATCCGTTCAGTAGTTTTAATGTTCATTTAACATAACCCAAGTTTTTTTAAATAATTCTCAATTTTATAACAGAAAATAGATTTGGTACATTACTAAAACAACACACGTTAACCCATCAGTTTCAATTACCATACTAACATCTATGGCGTGACGTTACGGGTAGTTGCATCCCTAAAAAGTTCGACAAATAATAGTCTAACTACAGAACAAAGATTTCACCCTTAGGTGTGGAGGTCACATGGCAGTAACTTCACGAAAAATATCGAAGTTCGGCCACTTTGTAGTAAGATCAAAAAACCGACCTGTTTCGCTGCTTGTCTCACTCTAACATTGTCCACAATGTCTACGTGTCACAGCCATAATAGCTAAATGGACAGGTTAACTTATAGTTTTATAGACCTGCCCTTTTAACTCAACTCCAGTACAATATGGTATGTATTCTGCGGCACAGTTACTTTGTAAAGCAAATGGCAACTATAAACTGATTATTGCTAGTCGCTTTAGAACTTGGATGGCTGCTACCATAGCACACCATTCACCTGAGTATTAACTACATTATCATTTTGAACGTTGCATTTATGCTGTAAAGGAAATGAAAGGAAGGTGATTTTTTTTTTTTTATTTATTTATCAGGTCTACCAACAATGTTTTACATCAAAGCATGCAATAAAACATCACTTAAAGGTATACAAAAAATTACAAAGAGAAACTTTACTAAGTTAAAATAATGTAAAAGAAACTTAAAACTAATCAATTTACTTATAAATGTCTATATAACTAACTAAATAACATTAATACTTAAAATACGTTTTTGTTTAGGCTGGGCATCAAAGTGAGAGTCAATCCTATCACTAAGACTGTTCACAACTCTTGACAGTCTCGCGCATGGAGAATTCTTGTAATAAGCTGTTATCTCATGTTAAATAAGTATTCTAGTGACAAAGTTTTCAACATCCGATATCGTATTTGTGACTGAATTGAGAATGAAAGTTGTAAAAAAGGTAACTTACCACCAGGTGGCATAAAGGTCAAACGTAATTACTCATAAACAAAAAGCTAGAAGTACATAACTAGCTTTTTTCGTGTCTGCTTCCTATGGGAACCTATAACCTATTCCAGGGATAAAAAACCTATGTGTTAATAATCTATAATAGAATATAACCAGAATATAATCTATCCCTGTACTAAATTCCCGCTATATCAGATGAGCCGTTTTTGTGTGAAAAGATGGAACATTCATACATACTCGCAAACTTTTGCGCTTATAATATTAGTAGAAAGAATATACACTTTAAATATGTAGATACGTTAAAAATGTCTAATCAAAATTAATAATTCAATGTTTACCCACAGTTCACAATCATTAATTCCAAATGAATGTAGGTTACACTCATTTTTCTTCCTTTCCTTACAATAGTTAATTGAGATTAATAAACCTATGAACCGAATTCAATCATTTCAGCCATATTCAAACTAACAATGATTAATTACAGTTTATTAAAACAGTTCCATCCATTTTACATTTTGATATCAAACAAACGAACTTCACATTCAAGACTAGAATATTTATTTTATGTAAATGAAATTGTAAAGGAAAGAAAGAACTTTTGTTACTCTTTCATGCGAAACGGCTGAACGAATCTGTGTGAAATTTGGCACAGACATAGATTATATTCTGGAATTATATACAAATATACAAGTCCCGGATTCGGCGTAAAAAAGCATCTGTAAAGGCCGTTTGGGTAGAGGTCATCATTCTAAGGGCATCCCTTGGGAATGGTGACCACTACTTTTTGCACTCCACCTCAGCTTATCATCAGGCGGAGTGCAGTCAATCCGGCGGAGTAAATATAAAAAAATATTGAAAAAGTAAATCTAATTGGTAATTCCAAAGGGCTGTAATCATTTACTGGTACTGGCCGGGAAATAGGCCTGATTAATGGATTAAATATATGAATCCGCGTTTAATAAGGTTAATCTCTTAGATTTAAGGGTAGAGCTACCAACTTTTTACATCCCTTTACGGCCAATGCTCCTTTCAGCATTGAAATTCGGTCAGGGGGGGGGGGGGGGGCAGGGAAATTCGGTCGTTGTATCAAAATTATGTAACTTATTATCGACTAGTACACATGGAAGGTACGGGGGTAGGACACGACGGTATCTCCCGTCCGAACTGAGTAGGACCACTGAGCAGAGCAGTCCGAAAAGACTCTAATAATCATAGTATAATTTATTATACATAGGCTATAATATTATCACGCTACTACTCAGAGGAGCGGAGCAGTAAATATGTCAACAAATCGGGCAAATTTCCAAATATTTTTGCAAAATAAATTACAGACATCCTAATATGGATTAAATAGGTGCTACAGGGACGAAACATGTCACGAATGAAGCCATAGGGGACAGCTAGTTTAATTAATAACGCAGGAAGTAAGATTTAACCTGACTTGTTTCTATAACTTTATTATAAAATCTAAACCAACTAAACAGGTTTGTACAAAGGTGTACATCCACAAAGACATAGAGGGTCCGGTCCAGCCACGACATAAATGGCACTAATGGACAGCTGATTGTACAAAGGCTTTATCTAAACTCATACTTTATGTTTGTATGAAACCCTACTCGTGCCTGAGGGAAACATCGCGGTTCTGTTCTGATATGTATTTAGTTGGGAACATTAAATGGGTTGAATTATAAGGTTACTGAAATCATTCGCGTTGCTTAGGTTCCTTCAAAACGAATTCGGTTCGGTGCCTCAAGACCTGGAATTTTTTACCAGGTGTCCTATGTGTGTCCAGGTGACCCCTATTCCTGAGACCTTACCTTTAGCTTACAATTAGGCGAGGTGAAGTCATACTGACGTGACCGACATAAAAAGTCTTGTCAGAACGGAAAAACACCTTTATTTTTTGAAAAAAAAAATTAAAACAATTTTGAATGGTATATAGAAAGTCTTATCCTTTTTTTTCGTGCCACCTCCATTGACCATCAGAGTTAGTTATTTCGGACTCTGACTGACCAAAACCGCCTTCTCAGGTTCAGACCCTGGGGTGTAGTGTAAGTGAATCAAGAGGCATTTCCCTCGCACTCCAGCTGACGCAGAGTCAATCTCGGGCTTCAAGATGGTCCCCTCGGAGAGAGGAAGTGAGCATCGCATCGCTGCGCAGTGATTTGGCTCATCGTTAACCGTCCTGTAACCCCCTCTGCTTATATTACCTACTTCAACCAATCAATAAATTAGCCTACTGACGTCAACTACACTGGACATAGTACTCTTCCAATGTGCGCCATACCTACTGCCTAATGTTAAAATCAACACATACATGACCTCACCCTGTTTTCAAAATAAAAGTAGACAAAAATAAAGTGCCATTATAACAGATCGGCCACGTATTGCTTTTCTTTTCATTCCTTTCAGACCTTGACATTTCCCAGACCGTATACTATTTGCTCTGAGAACGTTCTTTAGAGCATCCAGTTCGTACACATCTTTTATTATTCGCTTCATACATTCTTTCTTTGCTTTGACTCATTCATACGTTTTAGGGAACTACATTTTATTAGATGTCGGTTTTCACGTTTTTTGACTATATTATTATATTCCATTAGACCATTCTCTGGTTCTACTCAACCGATTGTGATCAAACTTATGTAAGATTTTACGTCTAGCCGGAATAACTTTTAAACCAAAATACGTTTTCTTTTATAATACATTACCTCTCCTCCCTTTCACTGTACACTAGCCTAGCCTCCCCGCACCTTCCCAGCCCACCCCCTTCCCTTCAGGGTAGGCAGCGCGTGTGCTTTCCATTTGGTGGGCCGTGTGCTTGTCTGCCACCTACGTAGTATAAAAAAAAACCTATACCGGTGGCTCTGCCCGCGTGGTCGCTGGTTTGACATTTTTTGACTATATCTCCAGTTCTACTTAACCGATTGTGATCAAACTTACGTAAGATTTTAAGTCTAGCCAAGAACTTTCAAACATAAAAAAACCGCATCATAATCCGTTCAGTTGTTTTTTGCATCCATAGCGAACAAGGATTCCAAAAGATTTTTTTTCTGTTTAGAATCGTTCATATAACATAACCCAAGTATTCTTCAAATATCTTCAATATACAGACACAGCTACTTTAAACTTTTATATTAGTATAGATAGATGCTTTTAGTATCACTTTTGAACTTAGTTTCACGAAGTTGGAAGAACTAGATTGAAACTGCAGTGAAACTGAGTTAGAAAGTGATACTAAAAACATCTATCTATCCTATTAATACTATTTTAAGTGTGTGTGTGACCTTTATAACGAATTCTAGCTTTTGCCCGCGGCTTGGCCCGCGTGGATATCGGTCATCGCGACCAAACATAGCCATGTCTCGAGGTCTAATCTAATCTACCCCTATACAAAATTTCATCAAAATCGGTTCAGCGGTTCAGGCGTAAAAGCGTAACAGACGTACAGGCAGAGTTACTTTTGCATTTATAATATTAGTAAGTATGGATAATTTTACAGTTCTTAAAGAAAGCATTTGGATAAACTCGCAAAGAAAAACTTAATACTTCAAACAATTTATTTTGATTTAAAACTAGTATTATAAAATTATTCAATCAGCTGTTTTCTTTGTTCAGCAAACTGCGTTATAAATAGTTCAGTATAAGTAATTAATTATCTCAAAACACTGAGAAATAACATAAGAGGGTCATTAGACGTGTGACCACGGTGTCAATCGCATTAAATGTTGACACGGTGGTTCCTTAAATCTTAGGGTCAAACCCCTAACAACCCGCATAAAGTCACCTATTTAGTATTCTATCACAAACACAAAAAGTGATATGAAATAATTCAATTCGAAATAATTGTCATGTTTTTGGCTTCGTTCTGAAATAAAAATGAACTTCTAAACATAGTTTATTTTCTCCAAGTTCCGCATCACAAGTTCCGCAGTTGTTTCGTTACCTCAACGGTTCCGCAGACTCACTGTCGCATTGAACCGTAGGTGTACTAGTGTACTAGCGTATTAACGACCTACTTAGGCGACAGAGTATTCGACTACTAAATCAAAGATCGTGGGTTCAATTACAGCTCAGTGTAATATTTATAGGCATGAATATGTCTATTTACATTGGTTCAGACCAGACCTATAATTTATGTATATTATACAATACATGTATGTATTTACAAAAAAATATCCAAGCATGATTATTCGTATTTGTATCCTTAGTTTGTCTAGATTGCGCTGTGTAGAATGCTCTAGAATATTAATATGTATGGTGATAGTAAACTAAGGTTACATACTAGTAGCTGTAGTTGATATACCGAACAGAGTTAAATGATATAAAGGTGCTGATAGACTAGAGCATTCACTTGTAACATCGCGCATACGTCGTTTTTGAATTTGTGGATCTGGACAATGAAGTCAAACATAGAGCTAAACATAGCTAGTATCAGTAGAGCGACCGCTCAATCGATGCTCTTCAAAAAATATTCGTTACCAATATGTCAGACTTGAAGCTACGGGAAAGGACGGTGTGGCGGTAGAAAATGACAGAAGCTGTGCTCGACAAAATGCTCGAAGCAAATTCGCGATCCTATCGCTATAATTCTCGCTAGAACGCTCAATATTCTGTAATGTAACTTTCGCGAGAGTGCTCATTACAAGCGAATACTCAAGTCTATCATCACCTTAAGAATCAATACGTAGGAATAACAAAAGCTGACTCGACGTGTTGTGAATAACGTGAGCGTTTCATGCCGATGAAGATAGTGAAACCTAATCTAAGTTTGCTGCCTTTTTACGAAAATCGGTAAAGCTAAACCACATGATCATAAGTTTTTATCTTTCTTGGCACAAATGTTATAGTTTGCTGTATTTTTAGGCGATAAGTAGACGGCGGGGTGGGGTGCTCAAAATGTCCGCGACGCACTCTTATTTGTGCGATTATAAGGTTGCATTTGTTCGCGCAATAGCTCATGTCGGCTTGTCAGACATAAGCGGGCTAAATGCGATTTAATGACAGTAATAATAAGAGTGCATCGCGGACATTTTGACTACCTCGCGCCTCCGTCTGCTTATCGCCTACTTCTCATTACTATTTGATATATTATTAAATAGTAGATACGGATATGGTTCGCTCCCTCTATTCCAGGGGTATGATGTGGATACCGTAGTTCCCAAACCAAGAGGTCATCTCGAAGCCGGCATGGGTCAGCCATAGGGTGTGAGGCAAATACCTTATGGACCACCTTACACCCCAGCGATAGAAGACCCGAGACGGCGTGTGGTTTTAGTCAGTTTGATTCCGACATAACCATCTTACTTATCCGATTTATTTTAAATTTAAATCGGGACACTCGGATAGGACACTTGAGTGCGAAGGCCGTATTATCGAAATAGGTATGTTTTTTTCTAATACCATCTTACTTATCCGATTTATTTTAAATTTAAATCGGGACACTCGGATAGGACACTTGAGTGCGAAGGCCGTATTATCGAAATAGGTATGTTTTTTTCTAATACCATCTTACTTATCCGATTCATTTTAAATTTAAATCGGGACACTCGGATAGGACACTTGAGTGCGAAGGCCGTATTATCGAAATAGGTATGTTTTTTTCTAATACCATCTTACTTATCCGATTTATTTTAAATTTAAATCGGGACACTCGGATAGGACACTTAAGTGCGAAAGCCGTATTATCGAAATAGGTATGTTTTTTTCTAATACCATCTTACTTATCCGATTTATTTTAAATTTAAATCGGGACACTCGGATAGGACACTTAAGTGCGAAAGCCGTATTATCGAAATAGGTATGTTTTTTTCTAATACTACACATCTTTTTTCTAGTACATTTTTTCTAATACATTGACTTCACTTTACTGCGACGCATTGTTAAATCGATATTTTGTTGAAATGACAAATCATATTGAAAAATTGTAGACTCGTTTCTACTAACAAAACAAGTCATTCTGAGAAGCCTCATGCCATCTAAACTTCGAATCTCTGCAAAGTCTATTACCCTAACAATTTAAAAAGTAATACAAAGTTTGAATTGTAAGCTGAAATATTTTATTTCGTTCCAAAGTATAAGACATTTGATGGATCACGAGGTCAGAACAATGTTTTACACTTACAGGGTTCCATTGCGACATTTATTTTCAGTTAGACGTCCCTAAAAATACTTTTCGTGGAGGCGAAATTATTATTAACATCAATTCTACTTGTTGACCATATCATAACTTTTCAAGTAGGACTGTGGTCAAACGTGAGCCTATTACTAGACAATAATATAGGGCAATTTACACAGCACCATCTAAACATTCTAGTTGCTAAGCTTTTATTATGGGTTCTAGAATGTGTATATATAATTATGTACATTGTCTTGCTGTAGATTATATACTTATCTTAATAATATATAAATCTCGTGTCACAATGTTTGTCCTCAATGGACTCCTAAACCACTTAACCGATTATAATAAAATTCGCACACCATGTGCAGTTCGATCCAACTTGAGAGATAGGATAGTTTTTGAAACGGATTTCGACATCCACGCGGGCGGAGCCGCGGGCAACAGCTAGTTATACATAGGAACACTAAGGAAAAAGCAAATGTCAAATAACTTTAAGAATGAATTCTTTCTCAATTTTAGAAGGGTTGGCGTAAGTAATTTCGCTAAAATTTACTTTACTACTCCAAATTGTATGATAATCTACAGTTGCCTAAAGTTTATTTATTTTGTCTAGCGCCCGTATTGTTCTACGCAACCTAATTTGACCGAAATTTCTAATTACCCGGTGTAATAGTAAAATAGAGTATTTATTTTATATTATAGGCCAAATTTCGGTTTAAACTAATTAGGACACAGCCTCACATATATACATAGTAGCAGATGTTAACATTGAGCCTAACATATTTGCCGTCTATTTCGTTTGGTTAGGCCTTTCGCGTACATTGGAATGCTCCGTTTCTACAGTACGCGTACACAATTTGAGCATTTATACGTGTCGAATCCCACCCTGCGGTACTAGTTTACTATATGACAGATACCAGCTGGCCGACTCTTAAGCAGGCACACGTTCATATACACCTGTACGCATATTCAACATAGGTACCTAAATTACGCATACAAACTTTCCAATGTTTAGTCCGTACAAGGCATTAGACTGCCAACACACTACTGTTACCCCTTTATCAAATAGGTATCTAGATTCTGGTAAGTATTTTTGAAAGAATAAAATTGGACGCAAGAATTCTTGCCAGAACGAATTCCATTAGACTTTTACTATCCTACGGTTTTGATGTTCGCTTAATTTACTGATAATAGCTCTGATTCGTACAAATATACTGTGTTAGCTAATTGATGTCTATATTACGAGTACTAAGACGGGTCCCTGGGGAGATAAACATGAATTTTGAATTTCCAATAACTGTGCGATTAGTCTGATAAATATATATTACGCTGAATCGAAAAAAAAATATATAGGTACACGCATAAACAAGTTACTTCAAATAATGCCTGATAAAATCTTCTTATGTTCAAAGTAACACCGATATTTTAGATTTCCCCGGAGACACTCACCTCGAAGACGAAGGTCCTTGTAAACACATAGTAGCTTAGATATCGAATAATATAAATATGTTAATAGCTGTATTTTGGTATTTAAATTATGTCAAACAAGGAAACTATTACTGTAAATTTATTCAGAACAATTATTCATCGTTCAGACTGCGAATCGAAAGGAGTCGCAGGTTCGGAGCATATTAATCAAATATATATTAGGTACCCTGGTTTAATTCCCCCTCCTTCTCTGGCTCTTCCCAACACTATTGGGGACGGCTTTCAGTCCACTAAGCGCACACTGGGCGACACGCGACAGCGACAGCTCGGCGTCTAGACGCGACGACAGGCTGCGGCCGAGAACTTCATATATTTTGTTCTAAGCTTCGCACACTTGGCGACAGGCAATAGCGACAGCTTGGCGTCTAGACGACGAACTGTCGCTGTCACCTGTCGCCAAGTGTGCGCCTAGAGTATAAACACGAAACAACAGCCGCCGTAGACAAGTGTCACGTAAATCGCTAAGGAAACGAATAGATTAGTTCAACCAATCACATCCAAGCTCGTCGCCGGCGGCGTACGATGCGCGCGTGATTGACGATATTGAAGTTCTATTAGTTCAGGCTATCAGACTGACTGACTTAGAAGTTCTTATGGCAACCAAGACCGATGACTTAAACTATTCTTTGAGATACTGTGTTAACTGTGGTCTATCCTAAGAATGACCTGGCTGGTATTGTCATATTCTTGTAATGTGCTCTCTGTTACCACTTAGTCACGAACCCCTCACATTACTTCTTATCAAATAGAAATACTGTCTTATGACAACGGATGGCGAGGGGCGCATTTGTGGAATGTTTTAAGGAAAATGAAAAATGAGGAAGTGACACCGAGATTGTCGTAACGATGGAAATGTTTCCAGTTTCGGCCTTAATAAAGTAAATTGGACTCAAAAAAAAAAGATTGTGGCAACAGAAGTGAGAATTATGGTGGCTACATTGTTACAACGTAATATTACTTTATTCTATAAGTTAGTAAACAAACCATCTGTATAATGGGGTATTGTTAACTCTTATTAAAGTGTACTGAAATAATATTATTCCTACACGTATTGTGTATTAGTTACAGCATCTTACTTATTACAATTTGTAAAAAAAATAATGTAATAACTGACAATTTAAAAGTTTCTAGCTGCAATGCTTCGATATCGCCTAATGTCATCATTGGGTTGTGAAGTTCAGATGGCAGTCGTTTCACGGAAAATATCGAGGTCCAGTCAAATCCGCAGTTAAGATTGGTAAAGCGGACCCCAGACTCCGTGGTGAAAGCTTTGGATGCGACTGGGATTAACGCTAGGTTGAAGACTAGCAATACATTTAAATGTACGTAACTGCTCTAAGAACTTCGATAACGTCAATGGCAGTCGCTTCACGGAAAATATCGAAGTTTGACTGCTTCGTAGTTCTAGAAAAGGCTCAGTGGATGACGAATATCGAAACTCATAATTAAAATAATATAAAATTCATATCCTCAGATTATATATGATATATTACCATTAATAATAGTATGAAGGGTAAGTTTTATCCATTTTTACATAATAAATACTAATGACCAACATTAGGCTGCAATTTGAATGCTATATCGACTCAAAATAGTCTTTGTCATTGAGTTATACACATTATACGAGCACAGTGGAACTAAGTAAAGTCAATAATAAAAGTAGCTTGACAAATTTGAATTTAAAAATTAATTCTTAAACCTTTTTTAAAATAATAAACACTTTCTCTGAGGACTATTAAAACTGCTTATACAACATGTTTTTTCTTTTAAAAACTTTGTAAGTATTTAGTGTTAACCTTTTTTTGTTGTTGACTGTACGTTCGACTATGATAACGAGCCTAGCTATATCAAACATTACAATAATGACACGCCGTAATAATATATACAGGCTGACTGAAGCAGGGCCTGGGAGCGTTTTCCGTTATCACAGATACCATAAATCTGATTCATCATTATCTTGGTAGATTTATACCTCGAAAACGATACGATGTTTCTTATCTATTACTATTATAGTAAAACTCTAACAGATTCTCTGTTTGTCAGTTTGGGTTTCATAAGAAAAGTATTGAACCGATTTTGATTTACCTTGCTGCAATAAGGGAGGTAAGAAGTATGTAGGTGGTGACCCTAGTCCTGAGACTTTGCCTTTAGCTTAACATCAGGCGAGGTAAAGTCATTTTGACGTGTCCTATATAAAAAAAGGTAGATTTTAATGATTAAACCTAAGATTATTTGATGAATTAATCTACTGCCGACCCTGAAGGAAAAGGTTGGGGAGGCTAGGAAGCGGCGGGCGGGAGGAGGGGTACAGTGACCTCTGGCTACCCTACTTACCGCCGGGAACACAACACGGTGGTTATTATGGCCGCAGTCTTCTGCAGGGCGGAGGTACTACCCCAGTCAGACTGCTCAATTCGGACGTGAGATACCGTCGTGTCCTACCTCTACTAAATAATATTCCATAATCTTAGTCCCTCTTTAAGTAACTACAATTTGACCAGAGGACTGACATCGATATCTCATAATTACATCTAAAATCACACCTCACAGGAATGGAAGGCGCCGAATTTTATTCTGACTATAAAATATTATACAGATACTTTTACGGCTTAACTGTTGGCTGAATACGCAGCAGAAGACTTCTCCAACAAACATTAAACAAACAAACTCACGTGAAGAGCACGCTCTTTTGTACTTATCAATCGGTTCCAAAGTAAAGGAGCTCTTAAAGTATCATTTGTATAACAGTTTCGGTTTCTTTGGACTTTGAAAACCGCGGGTTGTTTTTAAGAAGATTTAGTTAGTGTCACAATTTTGTTGTGTTTCAAGTTATGGATGAAATGACACAAAACGTGGAAATTTAAAGGAGGTAGGACACGGCGGTAGGTATCTTCCGTCCGAAATGAGCAGTCTGTCTGGGGTAGTACCTCCACCCTATAGAAGACCACGGCCATAATAACCATAGTGTTGTGTTCCCGCCGGTAAGTAGGGTAGCCAGAGCTCACTGTACCCCTCTTCCCCCACCCCTTCCTAGCCTCCCCGCCCCTTTCCGGCCCTCCCCCCTTCCCTTCAGGGTAGGCAGCGCGTGTGTGACTACCTTAGTTTTATACACGTTCATAGGCCACGGTGACCGCTTTTCATCAGGTGGGCCATGTGATTGTCTGCCACCTGCGTAGTGTAAAAATTTTTAAAAATAACCGTCTATTTAGCAATGGGGCTACGACGTGCTTTAAAGATTCAGTTCTATTCAGCAGCACCGGCAGAGGTAGAGAGATAGAGCTAGAGACAGTATATAGTTCCATCTTTCTTCATCAGCTCGGATGGTCAAAAATGAAGCGTTTTAAATAAATGCGTTCCTAGGTTATATTAACCTAAGAAACATTAATTCTTATTAATTGCAGTCCTACGTTTTTGAACCTCTTAACTGCTCTAGTTTAAACCACTTTTTCAGAAGATTATTATCATGACCCTTGAGAACACAATTAAATAATTTATGAAATTGAAAACCAATATGAACTAGTCATATTTTCAATTAACTCATATTTCGAGTCTTTTCCCAACTCAGTCGACGTCGACCCGAAGTCGACGTTTTCAGTCACATTACGAAGCGTCTGAACTGACATTATTTTCCGTGAAGTGACTGCCATATTATGAAGTTGGACCAGCTGTCAGACTTTTTAAGGCTCCAACTACCCGTAACAACTGCTATAGATGTACGTACGGCAACCGGGGTCAACGCCGAATGATTTAACGTGTTCTCAGAGCATATTAATTTTGAATTAACTAAATACCTCCGTTACAAACGTCTGTGAATCTCATTCATCTCCTTTATCTCAATAGACCTATTATAATGATACTACTATTGTCGATTTCGTAGAACTTAAACTGACTCAGTTATATCAAAAGCTTTAAATGTAATTTTACCAAAGTCCTACTTACAGTGGCATTCATAAATATCAGATATGTATGTGCGGTACTCCCTTTGAGCAAGGTTTAATGAACGCGTAGCTGAATCGGATTCCAACTAGGAATTTAATATCAGTGAAATCCTGACATGAATAGAAATAAAGCTGAGTTGTACAAAATTAATTAACACCAGACATGGTTGAACGGTGAATGGCGATAACCTAATGAAATGGTTATTATTTTGATACCACTATTGCTCCTTTGATGGTAAACTGCCGAAATCGAATCATGCTTATTAAATTGATTAAGATTTTGTTTAGTTTCTTATAACTGTATTAAATTATCAAATTTGTTGTATGTATGCATTTATCAATACTTTTTGTGTTAGAATGAATTAGGATGAGTTAAGAACAATAAATCAAGTAAGGAATATATATGTCGATTTGCACCCATGCAAATAGACATATTTATGCATATAAATATTTACACTGAGCGGAAATGAACGCACGCCTCCTTTCGTAGCAGTCGGATGCACTACCGCTACTCCATAGAGGCCGTTAAATTAAACAGTCATAATGTAACCAATATAACAATCTATAAATACGAACCAAACCGCTTAAAATTAAAATTTACCCTGTTAATGAAACTGATATTCGATTTCCAGATTTGATTCAACATTTTCCATTCAGTAATTCAGCTGTAATTATTTATTTACTGACAGAAAACACGGTTCAGGCACGATTACAGAACAATAAGGGAATTAAACATTTCCATCACACAATCTACTCGCACAATATTATAAATCTGAAGAGTTTGTTAGTCTGAACACGTTAATCTCAGGAACAACCAGTATAAATTGAAAATTCTTTATATTATGTGATGGATAATTGTGGGCATTGGCGTAGTCACCAATTTCTGTGCTTTGTCACGAAGTGCTGCGACGAAAATCGCCTCTTCTTTCATAAGGCCGTCAAGTTGAGAGCCCCCATTATGTCACTGTCGGTGTATGTAATGGGGACCCCCTTCCTGAGTTTTTACCTTTAGCTTACCATCAGGCGAGGTGAAGTCATATTGACGTGAACGATATAAAAAAAATCTCATACGAAATTTACCTAATTCATATTTACTTCTTTTTCAGTTAAATTATAAATAACTTGGCTAGCTCCCTATCTCTATTACAGAGTTTCCAATAACGGCCTGTTACTGGAATCGAAGTTCCGACCACTGCCGGATATCCGCACTGTACCAGTTGCTATAACAGACTGTAACCTCGTTTAATTAATGATGTATCGTGTAATAGAATAACAAGGTTTGCTTCAGATTCATATGAGGGATGGGACTGTAGAGTAAACTCAGACTAAGAAAGAGTGAACATGAAATACCTCTCGAATAGTTAGCGTATCGTATTGGTAACGAGAGACTGGAGACAGTCAACTTTTGTTTGCAAGTTTGATTCTCAATGCGCTCTGATGACTGAAAGGACCTGGCTAAATTTGGTATACTTTTGAATATCATATAGGCTTCATGACCTAGAAAAGGTCCTCATGGGTATATAATTTATAAAAAACACTAGCTGTTGCCCGCGACTCCGCTCGCGTGATATTCTTTTCCCGCTAGCGTGACCCACGGGAACCAGTGCCCGGAATAAAAGGAGTGTTTGAGTGAGAAATGTTTAAGTCTATAAATTTATCTCTGTAGTAAATTTTATCCAGATCCATACAGCCGATTTATCGTGCAAGAGCAACAACATACATCCAGGCATACATTCTTACAAACTTTCGCGTTTATAATATGAGTAGGATTAAAAACAAACGCGTTATATCCCATCTCATTGCAACTTTATTGCATGGGTAAAGTATTAAATACACAATCTCCGACATTTTATTTGATACTTAATCTTCAATAAAAACGGGTCAATCAGAATGTCTGGAACTGATTTATTGAATCTCTCCCCTTACCTTATTTCATCTTCACGGGGTTTCGATAAAAGAATATATTATTAAAACACATTTAATTAAACTTTCAAAAATTGTCAGATCATGCAATCATAATCGAAAAACACTTCAATCAATTTCTTTTATTTGTGTCTAAAATTGTAATTAATGGCAATAACTATTAGTAGTGATAAAGTGTACCTTATCCTAGGATAAAATGTCTGTAAAAAATAGTCAATTAATTTTTCCATTCATATTTACATACCTAGACTGTAACCATGTTAAAGTTCGTGAATATTAATTCATTGGCATAAGTGGATTACAGACTGCGTTAATTTGACCGCTAATGAAAAGTGGTGTATTTGTTGTTTTGTTTGTATTGTACATACATCACACCATAATTCGTGGTGTGATGTATGTACAATGTGTACATACTACAATGAATATTTTTATAAAATAGGATTTTTTTGCAAAGAATTATGTCAAGAGTTCAATAAGAAGGGTATGTAAATATTGAACCTTGAATGATCGTAGACCTGATTTCTTATCAATTTCAACTCAATCGGTAACATCCCCACGCAATACTAAGAAAAATATTCGTGACAAGTAAACAAACAGATAGACGGTTATACAGACAACGGACAACGAATTAATTGCACAATTATGGTTGATAACTAATTTGTATCTATTGATAAAAATGGTTTTTTTTTATCGTGGAAGCGTTGGTGGCTTAGTGTTTTAAAGGGGCCGGCATTACCACCGAGATGTCTCGGGTTTGAATCCTGGCCATTACACTATCGACACGAAATCCTCCTAACATTAGTGCTCCTTGCAAAGCCTGACTAATTATTGAGAATACAAGTCATTTCATTCAATAAACCTTAAATTTAAAAACATCCATCTATTTTTCTAATAAAATAACTGTAAACACACAATATTTACTCAATCTTTTCGATGGATACATAGCTATTTGTTATCGAACTTACATGTGCCACGTGCTACTCTACCTTCATTAATCCTAGCATGGTGCGCCCTAGTTTTGATCGCATCCGACACTTTGGCAGCATCGATCGCTCGCACAGGACACCGTGACTGTACTCGTACATTTGCTATAAATGTATTCATTTTCCAACCTCAGAGAAATGTTTTTTTAAAGTCTCACTTGTTGGTAAGCGATGATGTGGTCAAAGATGGAGCACGCTTGCCTAAAAGCAACTTATTCACTCTAGACTTGAAAACTCCCAGGGTCACTTTCCCGAAACAGTTTCTTTACAATACTAGTATAGACTGAGGCAAGATGTCTATACTAGTATTGTAAAGAAACTGATCGAATTCTGTGAGTTTTGTTTATGTAATTATGGTAATCAACGGAGCCACATCACTTATTGAAAAAAAAAATTGACGATGGACAGTAAAATAATTTATAGATTTACAAATGATAAACTACATTAAAATATTGAGAAAAATTTAAACAATAATATAATTATTTGTTTGTAAAATGCGGTGGTAGCAGAATGGATAAGGACGCGGCCTCTACTTAGAGGTATCGAGTTCAAATCCGGCCGAACAGTTACCAATTTGAATTTCACTTTGTGGAATTTATAATATATATTGTGCTAAGCACATGATTTACCATCTGCTGACGGTGAAGGAAAAACATCGTGAGGAAACCCACATGCCCTAGAAGAAATTCTAAGCACATGTCCGATTCACCAACCCGCATTAGGTCAGCGTGTGTGGATTAAGGTCTAAACCCTCTCAGCTCTCTCATTATAAATGGGTCACTATCAATTGTTTGTTTATTATTTTATGAAAGTTTTATAGCTAAAACGGTTGGTAACTTGGATTGTGTTAAGATAATACTTATGGCACTGTACCAAATTACGAGAGATTTTTCCACAATGTTATAGATTTCAAACTGTCATACCAATCCTGCGATAACAAATCTGGTATAAGCAAATAAGAACATGCAAATGTTGATACTTTTCCTCTTAATACAGTAAATATCGACTCCATGAATATTTAAGCAACGTTTTGAGTGAGTAAACATTGAAAGTGGAGTCAAATAGACTCAGAGTGTGATTTCCTACTTTAATATGTACACGTAAAAGTTTTTTTTACAACGAAAGTGTATTTACTTTTGCGGAGTATTAATGTAATTGAAGGTTTAGAGAACATTTGCGGTAGGTAACTACTTGACGAAATATTATTACGAAGTCTCTAAAACTTAATATGCCAGTAGAACATTATTCTAGCTCTTCTGAAATATCCGACCAACGTAATCGGTAAATCACTTATTTTAGTCTAGAAGATGGTTATTAAAAACTCATTATGTGGGTAGTTGACACTAAGGCCGGTGAAGCCAAAAACCTGGGCTCGCCTGTGGCGGTTAAATTCATCTTGTAATTAATTTCTCTATAGATTTTGAAATGTGAATCTGTCGAAAAAAAATTATTAGCTAGAGATAAAGATCAAATAAATAAAGGAAATTGAGATTCTAGTCTAGGGCATGGGCAATATTATACGAATTTTTAATCTAATAGATTGTTTATATAGAAATCGTTGAATTAAACGTTTCTTATCACGGGTTTAATCAATTTGCTGCTGTTTTAGATATGAGTATATTGATTTGAGTAATGGTCAGTATTTTCATAGCACTTTGTTTTTTATAGAATTAACTTGTTTTTGCTTATTTATTCATGGTTTCATGGTTGATTGGTTACACGAAATAAAATTTTAAATTTAAAGTAGTTGTTACGGTAAGTTATAGTCGGTTTAAGTACCTCTTATATACTTGTAGGTAAAATGATTTATACCTACTGACAAATAACTTAATCAATCACTTCAGCATTTTAATTTTTTTCTTTACCTTAAAATGTAATTTCATTTTTCATATTACTCTAACCACGCTCCTTATTTTACATCACTTTTACATCATACACATTACGTGACAAAAAAGGTTTATTCCAACTAGTCCTGTTCGATGATCGGACAGTTTGAACAAAAATATTCCAAGTCGTTAGATTGTGTTTGATAATCGAACTACTTAGACAAAAATATTCCTAGTAGTTCGATTGTGTTTGATAACACAACACTTAGGTACACTAAAATTTTCCAATTTTGCTCTTGTAACCCTTGATGCCTCTAAGGCCCACGGAGACTGTCCAACTTATAGTCTTGACAGCGTATCCCTAGAGGATAAAAAACAAAATTCTTACAAAGTTATCTTTATATCATAAAAGCTATGTCAATCTGTGCCTAATTTACACGCCACTTCGGCTGTCAATTATGCTTATAAAATGCAAAATGACATGATCGTATATTAAGTCAAAATATTGAAATTTTTGTTAGAACCGAAATAATATTTTCATACGACGTATTTTAAATGAAATTTTTATATAATGTTGTTCTTTCAAATGTCAATATTTCAATTTATATTCTCGTTTATATTCCGTTCCATTATCTTGGTTTTTACAGGAATTGGAATTCCTATCTGTTTGCGAGTTTGTCTTTTGCTTGCGATGGGCGCAAAAACTACTAAATGGATTTTTTTTATCAGAAATTTCTTGGTTAATAGACTTAAAATCTGCCGTATGTTTGATTGCAATCGGTGCAGTAGAGCCGGAAAGAAACCCAAAAGTTGCGATAACCAACTTTCATCCGGGCGGAGCCGCGGGCACCGGCTAATTATTATAAATGCTCACTGTCATAGCGTCAGGTCAATTCAAAATAAACCTTGAAATAAATAAATATAACTCAGAAATGGTAAACTTCGGAACAAATGCATGACGACCCCTTTTCCCGCTGCGTCCCAAAATATCGCTATTGATTTTCGCAAACCGACACTCGACGCCCGTCTGCTGAAGACCGTGAAAGTATAAAAAGACTTTCTTGAAGAGGTCGTATTTTATTCAAATATTCTGTTCTACAAGCATTCTATAGGAGACATTTACATGGAGTGTTTTGATACGGAAAGGAATAAATTTTACACAGTTATAGTCTAAATAACTACTTATGAACTTAAAATTGTGTGAAAATTACATTTTTTCAGTAATCACACACACAGTGGTAGAGTTCACCATTCTAAGGGCATCCCTTGGGAATGGTGACCACTACTTTTTGGACTCCACCTCAGCTTACCATCAGACTGGGTGCAGTCAATCCGGCGGACAATATAAAAAAAATACTCAAAATACAAGATACTCGTTCCTGTGACTCACGGGAACCTATTCCCGGGACAAATCCAAATTCAATAAATTTTTTCGTCAACTTGCGCGCACAATAAAGTACCTACAGTCATTTTAACTGATTAAGGTCTTGACAGATTTAACTCGCTAACAAAAGTTGAGTCTCTTCTGCCAGTCAGCTAAAGAACTTTTTACTGAGCTGATGGTTATGCCTATCTCATAAATATTATTCCGCACCGAAACGTGGCATTCGCTCTATGAAGGCTTATCTACACATTTTCACTTATCTAAGGCTGTTGTCTGTTATTGACAACACTTTGACACGATAACCTGCCGTTTTCCATTTACAAGTTTTAACCTAATTCGAAAATAGAGGTGGTTTTCAGTTCGAATGTTAAATTTTTTATGTATGTTCGGGCATAAATAATTTTTTTATCAGACAAATTATTCCGAAATGGTCCTATTTCAATTTCATAAAGATCTGTTGACAAGTTTCTGGGAAATACAACGAAACTCTGCATTAAATGCCAGCAAATCATCCACAATTAGCATTAGTTATGCAATTTCATGATATAACATCACGCCTGTATGCACTAAACGGGCTTGCAGACGTATGCAGTTCCAAAGTATATAACATTTTTTTTTTATTTGTTATGCACCGATATGCTTTTAAAGTCGTTTATTTATCACAAAGTATTTATTACAAGAAGTCATTCCATCAATGCTAGCTACTTTGTAGTTCGCACATTTTTATTTGTGTGTGTTATACAATGCCATAACAAATTTATTCGCGATACCTGTTCAGACAAGGAAAAACAAGCGTGAAAGTAAATTAATTCCATGTGAACTCAGCTTTTTGATGGATGTTATAGAATACTCGTTTGAAGATGCCGCATGGTTCCCAGCGAAGTATAAAATTATAAGAGTCATACCATCCCTTCCTATGGGTCATATCATCCCTGCCTTTTATGATTATGAATTGTTGCATACGTAGCCTAGTGGTCACCATAAAACTAGAGATATTATACTTAACTTCTTTTTTACTTTATGAATATCTTTGTATAAATTACTTAATATATTTATAAACTGATCAAATTAATAAGTTATTGAAGAAAGGGCAGGTCAAAAGCATTCGAAACTGGCGGGCTTGCATGAAAGGTTTAATGACTGTAGAGGAAGCGCGTGGAGTATGTAAGGACTGAAGCAATTGGCGAGCTGTTGTCTCTGCCTACCCCGGAGGGAAAAAGGCTTGAGCATAATGTATGTATGTATATGCATGTATGTAAATAACTTAATAAATATACCTACCTATTAACACTAGTAATACATGTTATTATAGTAATACGCGAATTGATATGTACCTAATTATCGTCACGGGGTGCAACATTTTGGGTGCGGGCCGGAACCTCCACGTGGTGCACCTGGGCAACGGAGGCGAGCAGCGCCTCCCACTCGCCACGGGAGACGCTGCTGCCTGCGGCCAATCCGGCCGGGGTGGAAGTGGCCCTCTAGAGGGCTGCTCCGGGGCTCTCCACGTGTCCCTCTGACTAGCAGATGGCACAGTGGGGAGCGAGCGGGGGGCGAGCTGATTGTCTGCGCGCCGACGGTTGGGTGACAGGACGGCCTCCTGTCACCCTACACCCCACCGTCAGCGAAGTGGCGCGATGCTCGCCCCACCCTCCCTTGGGGGGTCGAGGGGGCCATCTTAAAACCGTAGATGGCCCGGGGTCAGCTGGGGTGCGAGGGATATGCCCATTGGGTAACCTTACACCCCGGTTACTAAGGCCCGAGACGGCGTGCGGTTTTAGTCGGTTCGATCCCGACATAACCACCCCCGATGGCCGACGGGGGTGGTATCCATGGGGATTTCCGCACGATAAAAAAAAAAAAAAGGGTGCAACATTTTAAAATAAATGACTATAAACATACCCGTTTCAAGAGGATTTGGTTTGGATCCATTGTTTATCTTGACCCATGCAAATTTGCTGAACCAGTAAAGTTATCTGTCACCCGAACAACTCAAATATTTGTTTGGCCATCCTTTATTTCATTTCTGTATTTATTTATTTCGGTGATTAACTGTGTAGGTACCAGGTTTGGGCACCGTTATATAATATTTCTATTCCAACTTTTATATGTCGACTATTCTTTTCTAGACCACCGCGCTAGGGTGTATTTGAGGCCCTACCAAGATCTTCATTTTTATGCTATCTGCTCTTAACATTAACACTGTTAATTTAGATTTCTATACTTACTACATATTATAAAATATCAAATACTTACCGAAATTAGTAAGCCAGATCCGTTTAGTTACTAAGGCACGTTTGACTAACAAACATTCAAACATTTTCATAAACTTTCACGTTTGTAATATTAGTAGGATAGTAGGATCAGTAGGAAGCAGGATTACTAGGAAATAGAATGCTAGAAAGTAGTATGAACGATTCTGAAAGTTAAAATATTTTATTTGGAATTTTTGTCGTTTTGTTTGCGATGGACGCAAAAACTACTAAACGGATTTTGATGCGTTTTTTCTATAAGATAAGGCCTGGTTAAGCAGAACTGGATGTAGGTATGGCAAGAAAATGATGAGCTAGCACATGCATAGCATATTATCAAAAGTTATTATCTTAATATATATAAATCTCGTGTCACAATGTTTATCCTCAATGGACTCCTAAACCACTTAACCGATTATAATAAAATTCGCACACCATGTCCAGTTCGATCCAACTTGAGAGATAGGATAGTTTTTGAAACGGATTTCGACATCCACGCGGGCGGAGCCGCGGGCAACAGCTAGTATCTAATAAATTTGAAAGTCAAATCCTGTTTATTTCACAAATACGTTTAAACTGAACCCTCTAAATATTGCTCTTCTACATGGTAGGCAAGTGCAATTGTTTTACTCGTGGCCCCGCCAACTATCAAACAATAGAGTATTATGGATTCTATCGATTTTATTGGTGTAGTTTACAATTAACTGTTCGCAGTCTGGGTGCACTTTGTATTGAAACAATATTGTATGTTTGCGCAGTTGCCGCAACACAATAAAATTCCGGTGCACAAATGGAGCGGGAAATTATTCTAGGGTTTCGTACCTGAAATAGAAAAGCCTTTAGTCTAGGTGGCAGACAAGCACACGGCCCACCTGATGGGAAGCGGTCACGGATACGGAGGCCAGTTTCGTGCAAATAATGCTGAGCTTATTTCATTTATTTTATGTTGCAGTCTTAGTCAGATTTCAAACCTGCCGTATGTTAGATTGCAATTGTGTAAATGGGGCCGGATAGGTACACATGTACCTATCCGGCCCTATTTACATACATATACATACATAGCATACATATTTACATACTTACATAGCGGAGGTTTTTTTTGGACATCCAAAAAAAACCTCCGATCAGGCGGAGCTACAGGTAATAGCTAGCTTTCAAATAAAATGAAAGTAAACAACAGAATGTAAAAAAGATTATTTTTACAAAATGCACTGTTATTCCGTGGTCTAAAGCGGTGTATTTCTCTTTACAATGTTAAGGAAATCATAAATTTCAAATAAAGACGTTGTTACTTGCCTCGCGTGACTTACAAAGTAGTTCCAGGAAGACGTTATTACAATTTGCGGAGACAGTGTGTTGGCAACTTTGAGCAATTTATGTTATAGAAGATGTTTTAAGCTTAACAATGATGTCTGGGTTTAACTTAAGAGCACTTTTAGACTATAAAGCAGTGTAGCCAAGAAGTTATTATTGCAGTTTTTTTATGTCGGTCACGTCAACATGACTTCACCTCGCCTGATGGTAAGCTGAGGCAAAGTCTCTGGAAGTTATGAAATTACTAGCTGTTGCCCGCGACTTTACCCGCATGGAATTGAGGTCCCATGCCCGATCTCTATGGGAACATATTCCAAGGATAAACAGTTATTTAGTCAAATAAATCTGACCGGTTTCGTCTTACTGCATTCGCTTGACATTCATTTGACTTCACCTTGCTTGATGGTAAGCTAAATGTATAGCCCACGAAATGAGACACCATTACAGACACCGATGATGCTAAAATGGTTTTTTTTTATATAGGACACGTCAAAATGACTTTACCTCGCCAGATGGTACCTAACTTCTTATGCCAATAATAGAATTATATAATGTATCTAAATCTAAATGTAATAAAATGTAATACTTACCTACATTGCATGCAGAGAATTTATCTGCGAAACATGCTGAACTAATATTTAATTGACACCCCATTGTAACTTACCGTGTTTCAAGCAATAAATGATATTATTATTCTCTTTATTTTAATTCTATATATATATTAATTACATTTTTAAATATATCTAAAAGAAAAAAAAATACATTTAAAAATATAAAAATAGTGCTCCACCGGCGTCGGGTACAGGGACCAAGCCACCGGTGGTTAGGGCTCCAGGGAGAGGAACTTCCTCACAATGCGTGCCGTGTCGAGGAGTACCGCCTTATATTATTATTATTATTAAGCTAAATGCAAAGTCTCAGGACTGGGGTCACCACCACGTACACCGGTAGTGCTACAGTGGTGACCCACAGCTTGACGACCACTTAAAGGAACTCGGACTGTAGTATTGAAAATGTATTAAAACTAATTCTGTACATAAAAAACACATTTTCATAACCAATTAATAATGATAATAATACACTATAATAAATGTCAAGGATAACTGAACGCACTGGCTATTTGGTACAAACACAAAATCGCCAACATAATAACGGCTTCGTACAAATAAATTAATAACCCACTACCCCAGGGGACATTTCGAACTCGTGTTTGATCTTTGTTCATAAACCGGCTGTATAAACAGGCAAATTACAAATTTAGGTTAGACTATTAAGATAGTATTTCGTTAAGATACACAAAAGGCTTAGAGTGTTCGCCTGTTGGCCCCATTGCGATTGTGTTTTCTGCAATGCTGAAAAGACAAACATTGGAGAAAATGTCTTTCTGCATAAACTAATTCAAGTTTGCCAAGAGACTATGTACTGGTAATTGAGTTGAGAAACTTTCGTTGCAAAAATTTTAATTTTTCACATTTCTTTGTTTATCAAAACATTTTAAACATTTGATCAACAGCAAATGTTTTGATACTCCGTTGACATGTCGTATCAAACTTTGTTTCTTTTTAATTTACCATACACACATAGATATTATTAACCCCATATTAGTTATATATTAAACCACAGCAGGAAGGTCATTCCACAGCCTAAGCGTGCGTGGAATAAAATTCCTCTCGTACCTCACAGTGCGCACCGATGACGGATGCAACGTGTGAGAATGGATTCCCTGCCTGTGACTTTCTGACCCAAGGCCATCTCCAGCTTCGAGGTCACCCTCTCGAGTTTGGTAACCCTCCTCATATCCTCGACTCCACCTCTTCACCCCCAGGCCTGGGCTCTGAGAGGATAAAGGTCGTTAAGTGACCTTTAATGCCTGAGTTACCTGCACCTGTTAAAGTCTCGATGGACCAGGAGAGTGTTATGTGTGCTGAGCGGGTCCAGCAGAGCCCGCTTAGCCGCATTATATGCAGAATGAGGTGGTATCAGACCACGCGGTCTTGCTCCATACCATCGCTGTGAAAAGTGTCATATATGTAAAAAACAATATTACTGCATTTACGACTCATGCATACAAATATTTGCACTAAGCGGGAATCGAACCGTCACTTCCTTTCGTAGCAGTCGAATCCACTACCGCTACGCCACAGAGGCCGTTGAATAATTGTGTACTATCATGACCGGTATACTTACTATGTTTATATTTGTTTCCAGTTTCTGATTACAACCCCAATCTACGGGCATTGAGAAATTTGTGGGCGGATGTTTATGTGCAGATAAAACGGTCTACCCTTTTCGGTAAAAGTTTTAGCGCTCGAGTCCCAACCCTTGTAACTTAAGACACTCACAACTCTATTGGACATCCGACACACGAAAATCATTCTGTCCACTCGTGAACTCATTCTAACACTTTTGTGGTCTATGTGCACTTATATCTCTGGTTTCTGAGTTATGAGAATTAAAAACTAAGTCCAAAGGTGTAGTAATATCTTCAGCCTATTATAGAATTGTGAATTAGCTATATCTGTACATTGAAAATATTAAAAATAAATAGATACCTACTTAGCTTTTGTTAAATGAACGATGTTGAAACCACTATTTTTTAATTCTTATCTGTTAGTCGGTTTATTCGCGATAGACGCAAAAGTTATTGAATGTATTTTGATGCGATTTCTATTATAAAGGTCTTGGTATGTTTAATTGCAATTGGTTAAGTAGAATCGGAGACATGACCAAAATAATTGCTGCGGCGTTAGCTAGTTTATAATAATTATTATTCAAAACTAAAATCTACCTTAATTGGTAGGCCATGTCGAAAGGCTGTTTTTACCCGACTGCCAAGAAGGGTTATGTTTTTTTATTGACTAATATCATAACATCATAACTGCTACACAAAAATATATTACAACACATGCTTGATGTATTTTCACATAATAATGCGGATGTAACTTTTTATTAACAATATGCTTAGCTTACCCTTTTTGTGAGCTTTATTCTTACGAAAATGTTCACCAAGTTGACGGCTTTAAGCCCGAAAATGCGAGTAGAACTGAATTTTTCATAGCTAACGCTCCATCTCCGCTCACAGAATATTTTAAATGACGTGAAGATGATTAAATCCGCTTTTGTGAGAAACACAGCTGAAATTTCGTTTTCAAATTCAGTTTGTAAAGTTTTGAATTTTGTCCTGATGTCGCCTACAAAGTATTTAAAAAAACATTTTGTTGCTTAATTAATTTGAATGAAGAAACAAGCTGCTCTTTTCAAAAAAATCCTTCATAAGTATAGTTCACGGCATATAACTAGGCAAGATTTTGGAGTGGTGTGGGCCCCAATACTCCAAAACCTTGCCAAGTTAAATGCTGTATACTAGGTATACTTGTTTATATGCAACGCATTTTGCCACAAACAAGTGTAGTGTACAGCATTTGCCAAATTTCAACTCAATCCACAAGTGGATAACCAAAAGTGGTCGAAAAATGGCTTGCAAGATTTGATTACAGACAACGTGACAGGTGAAACTATATAAAAGCATGTAATGAGTTTTAAACAACAATACGTTCAATAGGCGTACTGCTAAGGAGTGTAATACCCTGCCTAAGTCTGTGTTTCCGGAAAGTTATTACCTTTTTTTTTTTTTTTTTTATCGTGCGGAAATCCCCATGGATACCACCCCCGTCGGCCATCGAGGGTGGTTATGTCGGGATCGAACCGACTAAAACCGCACGCCGTCTCGGGCCTTAGTAACCGGGGTGTAAGGTTACCCAATGGGCATATCCCTCGCACCCCAGCTGACCCCGGGCCATCTACGGTTTTAAGATGGCCCCCTCGACCCCCCGAAAGGGGGGGTGGGGCGAGCATCGCGCCACTTCGCTGACGGTGGGGTGTAGGGTGACAGGAGGCCGTCCTGTCACCCAACCGTCGGCGCGCAGACAATCAGCTCGCCCCCCGCTCGCTCCCCACTGTGCCATCTGCTAGTCAGAGGGACACGTGGAGAGCCTCGGAGCAGCCCTCTATAGGGCTACTCCCACCCCGGCCGGATTGGCCGCAGGCAGCAGCGTCTCCCGTGGCGAGTGCGGAAAGCTATTACCTAGGCATTTTTAAGTCAAGAGTGAATAGGTTGCTCCTAGGCAAGCGTGCTTTATCGTCGACCACATCATCACTGTCCATCAGATGAGATATTTTATAGTCTATAGGCTTTTTTTATATGTCGGTCAAGTCATCGTGACTCCACCTCGCCTGATGGTAAGCTAAAGGCAAAGTCTTTGGAATGGGAGTCACCATTGTAAACACCGATAGTGGTACTCAGCTTGACAGCCTCATCAAATGCTTTTTCACGCCCCGCTTAAAGGACCCGGGACTGTATGAGGAAAGAAACATGTGAGCTGGTAAAGAATTCCAGGTTTTGATGGTGCGGCAAAGAAAAGAGGCACCGAACCACTTGGTTCTTGATGGAATTGTTTGCACCATATGTGGGTGATATCTCAGCCTTGCACGTGTTGTTCCTCGTCGCGTTTGACCACATCAAACGCGAGCCTATCGACTTTAAAAAATTACCCTCCTTTCTTCGGCAGTCGAGTAAAAATTTGAATATTTTCTTTCTATTTGAGGTTCCAATGGGTTGCGAGAACGGGATAAGATTAGATACGCGTACGGAGCTGCAGTCAACAGCTAGTATTTTAGTACATTCACGTACACAAACTTTGGCATCCATAGGTACTACGAGTATTATTAAATTTTGAAGTAGCTATGTCTGTACATTAGATAAATATAAGTGAGGACCTTATAATAATTGGCTGCATGTTTCAATATTACATTTTCATATTTTTGTTCATGGTTTTTGGTTCTCTGAATAGATAAATATTAAAAAAAATACGTTACCTACATGAACGATTTTGAACACATTTTTTTTTTAATCCTGTTTTTTTATTCGCAATGGACGCACAAACTATTAAACGGATTTTGATGCGACATTTCAATCGGTTGAGTAGAACCGGAGATAAACAGGGTGAATTTTTCAAAAGGGATTGGATGGCCAAATCCGAAACTATAAGGAATAGCAAAAAATGTTCAAAGGAGTCACGAGCCCGATTTTGATGAAACTTAAAACCTCATCATTAGATTTTTGAAAAACCAATAATCCTAGCTAGGAATCTAACCTGTTGATTTTGAAAAAAAAAAAACACTATATTATTACACAATACGATAGTGTTGCTATTAAGGATCTTATTCTGGGAAGTAATGATATGCGGCAAATTTAAGGAAAATGGCCATGTGGGCGGAGCCGCGGGCTTGGTTAGTAAATAATATGAGTAGGATTTACGTAATTGGCAATTTAATTTTAAACTGAGTCAGGAAATGGTATAATATTTATGTTACAAACATTGGCCGATAGAAACCATATGTTTTTATTGATATTATACGAACGGACATAAACATTATTTATATTTAAAAGTAATATAAATCATTGCCTATGGCAAGTTTATATATAAACAGTTTTTATTATCTTAAACGATAATTTTTGAAGTAGGAGTTCAGCACGGTCAGTCTAAAAATAAATAAACGAAATACATATTCTAATGGTGGAAATACACTTCACTATTCGCTTCGCATTTGCCTATATCGTATTCGAGGAAATTCTTATAGATGACTTAACCCTCCACACTTCGTCATAGAAGACGTAGGGTGACAGGCGGCAGACGAATATTCGCCTTAGGCACGCGAATATTCGTCTACTGCCTGTCACCCTACATCCACCATCCGTGAGGCGGCGCGATCTTCCCCCCCCCCCCCCCTCCCCTTGCGTGAGGTTGAGGAGGCCATCTTAAAACCGTAGATAGCCCAGGGTGAGCATGGGTGCAAGAGATATGCCTATTGTGTAACCTTACACGCTGGTAATTGTAACCCAAGACGGCGTGCGGCTTTAGTCAGTTCGATTCCGATATAATAACCCTCGATGGCCAAAGAGGGTGGTATTTCCACTATAAAAAATATGGTTTTAACCCAACCAAAGCATTGCTTGCAATAATAAGGTTTCAATAACCCACTTAACCCGTATTCGTAGCATAGAATCAGATTTGATATGACTATTATTACAAAAACTTTCTGCAGAAGTGGCTATAACTTTTTCAGTAGTTTTGAATAGTCCTAATTTATATCAACCGCGATGAAACTTTATCACTTTGGGGAATAACACTTTGAGTGGATGACGTCAACATCAATATTAGGTCAAGTTAGAATGAACTAGACCCCAATTAGTAGGAAATCAAGAATGCATTTAAGGGTTAAAGTAGTTCATTCCATCGTGGCATTTATAATTGTGGCTGTGTCTGTACATTGGATATTATTTGAAACAAAAAAATATTGGGTTGTGTTAATTGAACGGTTCTTGTGTTTGTTTGTTTGTGTGAGTGTTTGTGTGTTCGCGAAAGGCAAAAACTACTGAGCGGATTCTGAAGCGTTCTTAGTCAGCCTTAAAATGTTTTGAATGTTTGATCACAGTCGGTTGAGTACATCCGGAAATAAATATGGTCAAAAACGCGAAACGCGGGCATGGACTTGTTAAATATTCCTACTTGATTACAATTTCTTTCTTTTTTTTATACTACTTAGGTGGCAGATAAGCACACGGCCCACCTGATGGGAAGCGGTCACCGTGGCCTATGAACGTGTGCAACACTAAGGGTGTCACACACGCGCTGCCTACCCTGAAGGGAAGGGGGAGGGCTGGGAAGGGGTTCTTTATAATTATAATATTTTATAGCAGTCTACACAGAAAAATCTAGGTGCCAAATATTATTGGTATTTTATCATTTGGAGCAAAAACAGAGCGCTTAACTGCACGAAAATTCTCAAAGCAGGCCCACGCTAACGCCACACCAGTGATAAATTACTTCGCCCACACCCACCTACTATACTATATACTATACTATAGCGGGAACTCGACTATGAATTACTGTCAAACTCGGTGACTGTTCTATACTTATAAAACTAGTAGCCTTCGACCTGCTAACACTAGGCGCACACTGGGCGACTCGCGACAGCTCGGCGAATAGACGTGACGACAGGCTGCGGCCGAGAATTTCATATTTATGTTCTATAGTATGCTTCACACACTTGGTGTCAGAGACACGGAGTCGCCACGATAAGCTAGGGGAGTCGCCACGTCTAGTCCGACATCCAGGCGGTCATCCTAGTATTTCATATAACCTCATAAAGATATAAACCGCACATTTGAAACTAGTACCTATCGCAGATTACCGTATCGTAAATATTTATACTCGTATATATGGTAAAGCGTAAAATTTACGATATTAAACCTCGGTTGCGAGTTATTGCAGCCACTGCCTGCATCGGTTGATAAACCAGTAGCTTTAGAGACTAACAAAAATATTTGAAATATATATACTTGTAACAGTTATTGAAGGCATCAGCAGCATGGATTTTAGGAGGTAGGACACGACAGTATCTCCCGTCCGAAATGAGCTGTCCGACTGGGGTAGTACCTCCGCTCTACAGAACACCGCGGCCATAATAACCATCGAGTTGTGTTCCCGCCGGTAAGTAGGGTAGCCAGAGCTCACTGTACCCTCCTCTCCCACCCCTTACAAGCCCTACCCCCTTCCCTTCAGGGTAGGCAGCGCATGTGTGATACCCTTAGTGTTGCACACGTCCATAGGCCACGGTGACCGCTTTCCATCAGGTGGGCCGTGTGCTTGTCTGCCACCTACGTAGTATAAAAAAAAATTCTTTCGCTGAAATGCTTTGAAAAGCCTTTGCCCGAAAAAACTTCCTGCAAAGGGATCAGCAGTCTCCTCTTTTAAACGCCTGTTGAGTTCCATGAAAAACCCCTACACCTACATTTATGTCCCACTGCTGGGTACGGGTCTCCTCTCCTATAACGAGTGAGCTGAGAGGGTTTAGACCTTAATCCACACACGCTGGTCTAATGTGGGTTGGTGTATCGGACATGTCCTTAGAATTTCTTCTAGGACATGTGGGTTACCTCACGATGTTTTTCCTTCACTGCCAGCACATGGTAAATCATCTGATCAGCACTTATAAATTTCACAAAGTGAAGTTCACATTGGTACTGTCCGGCTGGATTCAAACTCGATACCTCTGAGAGAGACCGCGTCCTTATCCATTCATAGTTAAATGACTTTTTATTATATCACTATGTAATAACTGTCTATCTCTGTGTTCTTAAGTAGAAGAAGTCAAGTGTCGTAGTAACACAAAGGTAGTCCCCAGTGAATGCCCAATCGTGTTTTCGATTAAACATTTTCGGAGCTTCTGTCACTTGAATTCGTCTGCCCAAAGGACAAATAAAAGGAAAAATAAATTAAAACTCAATAATAGAACTAATCAAATAGCAATCCAAGTTTTCAGATTTAAAGCTTTGGTACTTCTTGCGAATCTTAGTGGAATATGAACCGAACTTTTAATAAGTCGATTTGAATTCATGCCGTTGCTTTAACATTATTGCAGAACAATCTGTCAGCTTAAAGGAACAGTCATTATGAACTCCTACAGTTATTAGGTATTTTAATTCATTACTTACCAAATTATTCTTCAATTGTTACACCAAAATAACGCTCGCAACACCAGATGTTTTGAAGGAGGTAGGACACGACGGTATCTCCACCCTACAGAAGACCGCGGCCATAAAACCATCGTGTTGTGTTCCCGCCGCGCCAGTAAGTAGGGTAGCCAGAACTCAATGTACCTCTCCTCCCCCACCCCTTCCTAGCCCTCCCCCCTTTCGTTCAGTAGGCAGCACGTGTATGACATACTTAGTGTTGCACACGTCCATAGGCCACGGTTACCGCTTCCCATCAGGTGGGCCGTGTGCTTGTCTGTCACCTACATTGTATGAAAAAAGATGTATCACTGTCCAGCCTTCTCAAACAGGTATAGAGTAGGTATTAGGCAAGTCAAAGTAAGTAGTTTAGAAATGGTTTTCACAAGGATAGTTCTAAATTCCTTTGAGTTTCCTTCGAGGGAAACTCCGTTCATAAGGCCCGTAAAAACACAGTCAAAAGTTAAAAATAGTAATCTGAAAAGTCTTTTAGAGTATACTTTTTAGTATAAACTATTGTTTAAATATGACTTAGGTAGTAACTTTTTTTACGACTCCACTTACATGATTCATTTCTTTTAGATTTTGTTGTGCTCCTCCTGCCCTATCCGCTCAAACATCCAAGGGAGTGTAGTTCTAAGGGAGTAAATTCTTACTTTCAAGTTATCTATTTCAACTTTTCCTTCCTTCCTTTTAGGCACAAGTGATCGTAGACCACATTCATCGTTACTTACCACCAGGTGAGATAAAAGAATTGAATACAAAAATAACACTTTTACAGGCAATTTAAATGAAACCATTGTGTACGAAAGAAACATTTTATTTTTTTGAAGTTTTCCACTAACAGTGCATTCACAGTTAAAGTTTCTTACGGCAAGAAACTGTTGTAAAAGTAAAACAAAAGGAATTATATTATAGAAACAGCGTGAGATACAAATAGCTTACATCAATAGTGAAATATATATTTTTCTCTAATTTTTAGACTTAGACTCGTGATTATTTATTAATTTCTACAGAAGGCCGTGTTTTAGGCATTTATAAATAGATTATTTTTATAAAATAATGAAATTTAAGTTTAACTTATCCATGCACAGAAAAAATATTTTACTACTACATAGATATACATTATGAGGACAGATTGAAACTTTAAATGTTCACGTCCATATATATTATAGTAGAATAAATTTTATATAATAGTTACTTAATATACCTACTTGTACATCGAAATATGAAATATATTTTATATATATACACTACATGAATAATGTTATCGTATTCTTGTGACAGAATATGATGAAATGATACCACAGCTATACGTCTTGCCACGAAAGGATGTAAGGAATCGCCTACTAAACATCTATATTCGACCTAATAGTTAATGAATCATACATTTTTATAGTCGACGTCGTTGATATTAAATGCAAAAAAATACATAACATTTATATCATTTCATACATACACAGATCAAAAATCTATAAAACGGTTATACGGCCATACATACATTATTATACTCCGAAGTTATCTGACTACATTATGGTTAATACAATAACATAACATAACATAAACTCACGCCTATATCCCCGAGGGGGTAGGCAGAGGTGCTAGCACCCAAATTTCGCCAGTTTATGTTAAGGTCCCAATGTAATAGGTGGCGAGCCTATTGCCATTAACCGGGCACTTATAAACCTGCGATAAATACACACATAACTTCGAAAAGCATCGAAAAGTCATTGGTGTGTGCCATGGTGAACCTGGGATCGAACCCGAGACCTCGTCTCAGCAGTCCATTACCCAGACCACTAGGCTACCGCGGTCTTATTACTTTAATATTTATTACGTTAATACAATATCCAATATGTATTCACTCAGTAGATGAAAGCATGAATAGCCATTCACCAATGGTTATTCATTTAACTAAACTGAATTTCGAGTTTTACTCAGCGCTATTCAAATAAATACGCTGATGCAGTGTAAATTGAATTAAAAGTGTTTACTTCATCGGTGAAATCCAATCTAAGTTTATCAATTACAAGTTGAAAAAACTACAGTTTTGATACATGATAGGTGATGTTGCATTTTGTAATGCGTGATTGAATTCATTTTGCATCTTAACTTTGTCAATTTTCATTTACACAGATTGTTTTCTCGTAAATTACGTAATAGTGTACTTAAATGTTATTGTCTATTAAAGTATTAAATTACATTACTTAATGTTATACATCTTTACTAAATCCTAATTAAATGAATGACTAGTTAAAATTATTATCCATTTTAACGATAAAACTCTGTTATTGCAGTACAAAATATACACAACGTAACTTATAAAAATAGAAACTCAATAGGCAAACTCATTGTTATTAATGAGATTGCAAACATTGGAGCCAACATTAATAGTCAAATATTTTCAACCTTAAAAACAATTAAATTCTATTTAATTTGATGAAAGATTTAAAAAGAATTTCCAATCATAGACCTACTAAATCTAGCGAAGTCAAACTATCGTGGAACCAGCATCGAAATTAACTAGAAGTCAATTGGAGGAGAATAAAAATCCACTTCGCGCCTTACAAACGTGAGATAATAGACACAAATAGGCAAACTACCTATAAAAGAGATTAAGCAGCATAGACTCAAATATTATGGGTCCAAGTGAAAATTTTATTCCAATAATATGCATGAAAAAACGTCTACCCCAGAAAATAAGAAAAATACCTATAGATACTATGTAAAGTATTAAGATCAGAGAATCACAAAACACCCCCGCCAGTAGACTAATTAAAATACTAGATGTTCTCCGTGGTTTCGCCCGTGACATACTTCATCCCCGGTGGCACCTACTGAACTGAATGCATAATATGCCCGTAATTTATTAGTTGTGCAATAATGTGTGGAAATTTACCCGATTATGTTAATAGATTATATATGATTACTGCTTCACTTTCCTAAGTAGTAACATGATGCCTTTAAAGCCTATAACTTTCCTCAATAAACAGAAAGAAATATAAAGTTCCTGAGATAAATTCTTTCAACCAAATAAACAAACAAATATAGATAAAACTTCAGAGTTTTATCGCAGAATAGAATACTTATTTACTTAAACGTATTGACTAGATGAAAGTTATTAATAAGTAATCTAAGCGATATGTTACGTGAACGCTTTAAAGCATACCACAATGAAGCTTATACTATATTCTGTTTATAAATTACCAAATTCTAGTACACTAAATCACAACACTGCATAATTTAAATATAATATAAGCCATGAACCTAAAAACTTATGGATGGACGTTAACGTTGAATAAACTGATGACACTAGAGTCGGCACACTTGATTATACTTACGTACAAGTTGGCGTGCACACACTAAGACGATAAGAGATGGAAGCGCATGGCGGTCAAAATGACCGCGACGCACTATTATTATTACTATCATTAGGTCGCATTTAGCCTGCGTATCTGACAAGTGACATGAGCTATTATTGCATGGACAAATGCAACCTTATAATCGTACAAATAAGAGTGCGTCGCGGTCATTTTGACCGCCCCGCCCAGCCGTCTGCTTATCATCTTAGTCAACTACTATGCGGCAAACATCATTCGAGTCAGTTTAGGAAGCAAAAAAAATACAGCATGTCTGAAAAATTGTAGTGAAAGCAAGAAAAAATATCCATGAATCACATTTCAACCAAATTTAGGTAACAAATTGCAACCCAAAATTCACTTACTCGTTGATTTTTGATCGGAAAAGTGAAAATCCAGGAAGGTCAGCCACATCCAGCTCAGTTGGTCAGAGCATTCCCCCTGTAAGGGACTGGTCATAGGTTCAAATCCCGTCATGGATGTTCACTTTTTCCGATCAAAAATCATTAGGAATAGTTAGCATACTAATTGCTATAAAATTTCATAGAATCACTCACTCATTGTTGGCCGCCGTCATTTTTGTGACAGAACCTCATCTTCAATGCTTTCCATCCGCATGTTTTATAGGTTCATTGTTTACGCATGGAATGTGTTAAGGCTACTAACCATTACTCATAGCATATAAAATAAATTAATGAGTATTTACAAAGGGAGAGCAAAATCCGTCGAAGTTATCGGAAACTAAAATATTCTTTCTATACCACTTAGGTGGCCGACAAGCACATGGCCTACAAAGTTCAAAGTTCAAAGTTCAAAGTTCTTTATTTGTTGAACATGGTACAAAAGTGATGTTTACATTATAGGGTAGGACCACATATTCTGCCGGTTCTGGCATACAAAATTAAATACATGCAATACAATTTAAAAATAATTCATGTCAGTGTTAAATTGTCATTCAAAAATTCGTCAATATTATAATAACATTTCTCAAACAGCATATCCTTTAAATTCCTTTTAAACATGTCAATACTTGAATTTTTCCAATTATTAGGTATCTTATTGTATATTTTTGGAGCTAAGCAAAATATACTACTCCACATAAGACTTGTCTTAGCTCTTCGAATACATAGTGCATCTCTACGTCTATTGCGGTTTACTAAATCAGACAGCTGTGGAAATAGATGAGTGTTACATTTAACAAAGACAGCTGTTTCAAAAATATATATAGACGGAAGTGTCATAACTCTGTATCTTTTAAAATATGGTGCACAACTATCCGTTACCCGGAGACCAAACATAGCTCTGATACATCGCTTCTGAGATTTAAAGGCTATTTCTTTATTAGTTGAATTTCCCCAGAATATCACACCATATCTCAACACTGATGCAACCAGACCATGATACGCAGTTAGAATAGCATCTGTATTAACTATCTTTGAAAGTTTGTGTAGTGCATAATTATGAAGAACTATTAAGTCTGCTCACGAGGCTTTCAATATGACTTTTCCAATTTAGTTTTTTGTCAATTAATAATCCTAAAAATTTAGCGTTGTCTGTGTCAAGAATTTCATTATTTTTATAGTTTATGTCCATTATATTTGAGGGATATCTTTTTAATGTTACTACCTACCTGTTGGGAAGCGGTCACCATGGCTTGAAGACCTTCTAATGCCCTTCTTGAAGAACCCCATATTGTAAACGTGAGAAAACTACTCAGCAGGGAGATCATTCCACAGTCTAGGCGTGTGCGGAATAAAATTCCTCTCATACTTCACAGTGCACACCGTTGAAAGAGGCAATGTGTGAGGATGAGTTCCCTGCCTGTGGCGAGTGGTGCGATATTGAAGCACTGGTTGGTAATGTAGGTAGGAATTTATAATACTCAGTAATATCAATAGGAACCGTTATTGGTTTACAAATATGTACATAGCCTTAAAATAATATACAACTTAACATATAAAACTTTGGAGGGAAAGATATACCCGAAATATTTTTGGTCTTGGTTTATAAAATTGAGGTATAGATACCCGTTATACTTAGCTTATTAAAATGCAACTCAGAATATCTAATAAGTAGTTATTATTATTATTAATTACAATATCTAAAAGTATTCAAGGTACGCAGTAAGCACATTAACTATTTTAGAACATACGCTTTTCTGTAAGTATGTATACTGTTCAGAAGTCTTAATATATACAATGCTTACGACTAACAAATTAAAAATAGTATAACAAAATCTTGGTTTTACAAATTCGCTTCGTGTTATGTACAGTCAACGACAAAAGTGGATTCAATACTCATATTAGCTATTAAAACTTTAACAAAATAATATTATATAAACTTTGTCCTCTGGGGATTATAAAATTGTTTTTTATATTGGACACATTAACATGACTACACCTCGTCTGATGGGAAGCTAAAGGTCACCATTACAAACACTGATAGTGCTACAATAGTGGCCCTCAGTTTGACGGCCTCATCAAATGCTTTTACACGCCCTGTCATACTATAAGATATAGGAAAGAACTACTTACAGAATATAAACTAATGTACCTATTCCAATGTTAAAAGGCTGTATAAAAGGCTTTGTAATCGGCGTACAATAAAGCATATAATAAATAAATAAATAAATATAAATATTTTAGTTGTAATCAACTATTATCGCTGACTGTACTACAAGTTTGTTATTATCTACAAACTAATTTTCAAACGTGATAAGACTTTAATAATGAACAAAATCTGAGTAGAATACTACCCAATCTATAATCTAAAATCGTTGTAGATCTTTTATTCCTCGTAAAAAAAGATAAGACAATAAATTGCATGAAGCACACAGTTATTATAAAAAGATTGAAACTGCAGAAGGAAATTTAATTACTAATGTTCAAAATCAATTTCTACGTATACCTAATGCAGCTATGCTTAGTATATCAGAATAAAACATTATAACCTAACAATCTGACTAAACTTAACTACCTAGAAGCAAAACACATTTGCTTTATACACCTAGAGCGCGTTATTCCTATGTAAGTCGTAATTATCCCAGGTTCAACTTTATATACATAATCCTTATGTATTACATAGTAAAGCTTCACACAGATCACTATAAATTATTACACTTACAAGAAAATGTGTTAATAAGAACACGCCAAGAGTAATAGTAACTATACTAGATATAATTTCACACTAAGTTCCTCTGGGATCTGAGCGATTTAGATCTTGGCATCTAGCTCTGGAGACTAACCTCTACAGTCTTATAGCAATTCTATATCAATTCAGTTCATCTGAAGGAAAGAGATAGAGTTATACACGTTATATTATAGCTCCATCTCTCTCCCTCAACTGAAATGAATCGCTCTTGAATTGTTATAAAAGCTCTGTTCAACCAGCTGTATACATTAATAGCTAAAGGTTTTAGAGATCGCAGTCTACGTTAAGACTACTCGCTACATGTGCAATTTCGTTATCCAAGGTTTTATATTTCTTGTGTACAATATTAAGTACTATAGTTTATTCAATATATTTGACTGCAGCATTATAAGAACGAATTTAAAAGTATTCAGTATAAACAATGATAATAACCACAGAATTCTTAGCATCTAAATATATTCAACATAAAATCTCTCACGATAAACTATCAAGAGTATTAAAGTTTCAAGTGACATCTATGCACAAGTCATCGTTTTTAGATTAACAAATTATTTAAATAAACTTTGATAAAGTAATCAGAAGAAGTATTTACAGTATTACCAGTTTGTTTAGATTTAAAAGTAGTTTTTCATTGTATAATATTCAGGATCTAAGTAGGTCCACTCGATTCCTCACTGTCAATTTCACCAGGTTTCGTTTGTCCGATGTTAAAATCTTTCAAAGCGTCTTGTATGTGTTTTACCTGCCATACAAAAGCACATTACATAACTTTTCCATTTAGAACTTTTGAGGAGTTGGAGCAAAAATGTTGCTACGAACTGGTGAGAAAATCCCAATAGATTTCAATCCCATCAAATATTCGTATCAAATCATAGACTTTATCTAATACATTTAAAGAAACTGTTGTAAATATAGAGTTGATTTTGTTGCTTGTTGCGGCTGTTGAAACAGAGCACTTGAGAGCTAAAAGACCCGAAATTAGAAAAAGAAGGAGACACGTGTGTTGCCAAAAAATTCCAAGTTTTTATGGCACGGCTTTAAAGTAAAAAGCTTGGTCCTTATAATATATTTCATAATTTTTATGAACACTTTAAAATTTACTACACCTCAAAAGTCGATTAATTTTTCAAAGCAACCTACAAACCAGTCCAGAATTAAATACAAACACACTATCACACTTCAGAAACTTAATATTTACCTACCTCATCGCAATGTCTACTTGAAACGAAAAACTCACCTGAGAAGCTGAGGGTTCTGTACCCGGATGCTCGTATTTGTGAAGGAAATAACATGTCCCGGGAATGTCCTTGGGGAATGAGCCCGGTAGACACGACCGATCCCGAGGCTCCATTTCAAAACCCGGAAATTTTATTAGCCACCTGAGCAAAAAAGTTAGGTTAATAAAATGGTCGACTTTTGTGTTCTCCAGTAATTTACTGCTCACTCTGTCTGGTTGAAGTACGTCTAGAGGTTTATTTGAGACTGTATGAAGAGGGTTCAGTCTAAAATTACCAGCTTTTAATTTTATTTTTGAGGTAGGAAAGTCTCTCAATGCGTGTGTCTCTCAAAGGATGTTAGTTAAATATGTAAAACTACAAAGTTATTACGTAAACAATTTTGATATGTATAAGCTTTTAAAAATGTGAGCCTAAGAGACCATAAACGTGAAACCCTTTTCACACCAGAAACTAAAGGATCCTAACACTCTGAATTTTATGGATCGAGTGCCATTTTTGTGAATATTAAATTCAACCTTCGTACAATGTGGGTTTCTAAAATTACAAATTTTGGCTGTAGTAGTGTTGGAAATAGACTATCAAGCCCGAAGTAGGGTTGTTCTTAATTTAGCTTGTGAAAATGAAAATATTTGTACGAGTTTACGTAACGTATATACACAAAGATCACATAATTTTATGACGTCCTTGTTTTAAACTGTCAAACCTAAAGTTAAATGTAAATTGCGTAATTAAAATTTTGTGCTAGTTCAAGCAATATTTGTTGACCTAAAAGACAAATGATAATTTGAAACCAATATATTTGCACCGTAAATTCGAATTGACACTTTTCTCTGATTGACTTAATAAATAATCTTTTTATGTTAAATTATACTGCGCAGAATGTATTTGATGTTTAAACAGAGCATTCAAATCCGTAATGAATTAGAAATTCCCAAAGTAATTTGCCCGAGGAACCAAGTGGTACTTAGTTCCTCGGTCAAATCATTTCAGGGGCTACGAACCAATAGTCATTACGAAATACTAGGAATACTGCGCAACTGAAATTCTAAGATGACAATCTCTCAAGGACCCATTGATTATTAATCTGCGCTTAATAGAAACTAAGGCTTTGGGATTTCAGAAATTTAGAACACTATTTAGTAGTAAAAGATGATTTAGATTCAGATTTGTATCTGTATTTAATTAAACTCTTGACACCTTCTGAAACTGGAAGGATGGATTGTTTTACAATGATTTGCACTTAGTTTCAGTATTTTTATTATATAGTTTAGTTTCTTTTTATTGAAGATCAAAACTACAAGTAGAAAAGTAACCAATATTGAACCGGTGTGGCGCTTAAATTGGACCAGTCTTGAAAAGTCTCTCGGGAAAAAGTAGTCCAATTTAAGCACTTGTTCAATATCAGTTACCGTCTCATATACCATGGAGACTTGTATGGAATAATGCAGTATGACGTCACATTTGATTATTGTCAATATTAGAAGCTTATGTCCATATTATGATAATCAATTTGATATGAGCAGATACTTAAAGTATATAAGTATACAGTGTCTAACAAAAAACTTACTCATAGGTAGTAGGACTGACGTTAATCTTCAATGGTTCTGATCCGGACTCAAACTTGTTAGCAAGCGTAACATTGTGTCCAAACAGGCAGTACTTTAGCATTGTCTTACCGACGACCCCGGCGAGTACGGTGCCGGTGTGTAGGCCTATACGCATCTAAGAACAAAACATATTTATCAAATAGAGGTAATCAATTTATCTTTAATTTCCTGAAATCAATTTTATTATCAACAAATCATTTGAAATATTTAGCAATCTACGGTATTTATTCTAGGATAATACTAAGTCATGGCCATTGATTTGAAACTAGTTTTAATTGCAGATTGTATTCAAAACTGAATCAAGGACCTGATTCAGTAAAAAACGATTATACAACATGATTGTGATTTCGAACGCCAATTTAGAACAAAACAAAGCTGTCTAATTAAATTCAAATCATGTTGAGATAACTGTCTTCACACTGTCTTGTGTCTAATGTGCGGTAGCCCTTAGATATTATGATACCATCCACCTTACAGATATAGGCACGTAACTTGGCCAGGTTTGGGGTAAGTTCGCGCATCGTGCACTTTGAGCCAACCAAAGGATTCAAAGTACGAACGAACGGAACGTTGATTCGCTACAAGACGTCTCTCGGAGACATCTGATTGGTGCAACCGCGTCTCCCACGACACGCTCATACCTAAAAATCGACCTTTGCGCATATGACGCGTCTGGCCAATTTACATGCCGGTATCTGTACAAACATTGTTTCAACTATGCACGCTGAACAAACTCAGCTGACTTCGTGCAAGAACAATGTAATCAATGGCGCACATTGTGAACCTACTCAGTTTTCCAGTTATCTTGCGTTGTTATGTATTTGTATTTTTGTGTCTGTAGGGTTATTTTTTACACTTTAATACTTTTCGACATTATGTATAAAATTCTGGAATTCGTTCGATGCTGCTCGTTCACTTATAAATTTTACTTTCCTATACGGAGAATTTTGTAGACTGTTAAACTAGGCTCGACCGCCGAACAAACTAGGTCATTCTTAATTAAATTGACACAGAGTAATGCCCCTAAGCTTAAATGTTGATAGACCCATTTTCAGAGACTTCCCAAATACGTGATACGATTTCTCAGATATTCAATTCCTTGTTTAATTAGTATTTTGTACAAGATGAATTCAAGTTGACCTATCGCACTGAAGTAACTTAAGAGATAAGGGATCTTAAACATTTTCTCGTAGAATAAGATTGTGCTAAGGTTGTTGCTTGTAAAAAATGCCTGAAGTCACGTAAGTTTTGGGCCTTTTTATTTTAAGAGATAATTCGATCTTCAAAAAAAACATTTTTTTTCTATCTAAATTTTTAAATGTACCTAATAAGTACACAGTCCATTTCAACACACAACATAAACCAAAATACTAAATGAAACTATGCAAAAAGTGGTAAAACTTCGACGAATTTTATTTGCTTAATGCCTATTTATAAAGTTTTCCATTGAACTTTGAAACTCTAACCACAACTTTCGTATAATTATTTCAAAAGTATTCTTAGCTGTGAATCAGTTCAGTTAAATATAATATGTTAGTTTGATGTGCATGTGTGTGTGTTTGTGAATATTTAAACAGTACCTTTATGGGATTTCCTTCATGTGTCAGATGTTGGGCGCAAGTTTCAACCATGCGCAGTGCCATCCACGCGATCTGTGGTGCATGCGTCTCGATCTTACGGTGCAAGCCACTTGCCACACAATATGCGTCGCCTATAGTCTCCACCTAAATTAAAATAATATTCATAGTTTTTGTATTTTTATCCGTATTTTTATATTAATAAGGTCCTGCACTGCCTCGTGCACCCAGGCAACTTTTTCGTGCTTGAAATTGAAGGTACGTAAAGTGTTTTATGCTGTTTAAAATCCGTATCAATAACATTGAAATGTATATAATAACTAGGGTTAATGGCTCACTAAGTAAATGATTACAATCAAAGATGATTCAGCCTCTATTTGCTCTGTTTAATTATAATTTGCTATTTGCGTTTGGAAACAAACCCCTTGTGCGTTGTCTTTGAAATTATTATCCACTATTGTTGATTGTTACTCAATCATTGTAATGTTTAATTAATTTTAACGTTAACAACGAACACCGAATTCGAAATAAAATTTTGAAGTAGAATAATAGTATTGGAACCAGCAAGCCAATCACCAGTTGTGCAGGTCCGATTGGCCTAGCCCAAAACATCTTGCAGGTCTGTTTTTGCCATACTGTCAAGACTAAGAATTTTTTACCATCTGATGAGGTCTTCAAACTGAGGACCACTATTGTAGCATTATTGGGGTCTATAAAGTTGACCCTCAGTCCTAAGTATATTTAGTTTAGCATCAGGCGATGTGAAGTTATATATTGACGTGGCCATAATAAAGAAATCATTTGATTTTTTTTTATATAGGACACGTCAAAATGAAGTCACCTCGCCTGATGGTAAGTTAAAGGTAAAGTGGCGGCCCTCAGCTTGACGGCTTTACCAAATGTTTTTTACGCCCCGATTAAAGGCCCATAACACAACAATGTAAAAAACCAGACAAGATTATATTTCATCAGTCGTTTTTAAGTATTTGTCTTTCAGCACAAGAACCTTGTTAGAAGATCTCGTTTAACACGTCAAATCATAATATTTATTTTGTCAATAAAGAGATTCATTATAATTTCGTACGTAGGTGATTGTGTTGCTTTGTAATGTTAATTTAAACATCAAAAAAAATATCCTGTGATTCAAAATTAATTGCTGTCAATACCTTTTTTTCAGAAGGTTTTATTTCCTTACTCTATTGTTTTTTATTTTTTTAGTAAGGATCAAAATATTGCTCTCCCTAATGTTAGACTGTAGTCAAATTTCGGTGATAATGCGATAATATGGTACTATGAAGCTAGTCTGATGGTGGAGTCGGAAGGTGTCCATAGGAACTCCTGAACTAAACAAGATAAAACAATTGAGTTTGGACTCATTTGTTTTGCCTTGAAAAAATACTCTGATGCTACATGATAGTTATAGGAACTTATAAACTAAACTAAATAAACGCGCCATGTTTGAGCTCATTTGATTTGTCTGCGTACGTATTTACTGGAAAGCTTGTTTTAAAAAGTTTTTTTTTTTTATTCTACGGCAGACAAGCACACGGCCCACCTGATGGGAAGTGGTCACCGTGGCTTGGACGTGTGCAACATTAAGGGTGTCAGACGCGCTGCCTACCCTGAAGGGAAGAAAATGAATAATGCATCATCCTTGTCCCAATTATTTAGGGTCAGCTCAACATAATCATTCTCCTCTATAAATTCTATGGCACGTACCTGACAATACATTCCTATCAGATACCATCTCATCAGTCACTCCCTTCTTTTCCATAATCCTCTTTCAGATAATTCAACCGTCTTTTCTTAGGCCTTTGCACATAAAGCCATACATACATTCATACTTTGGACCTTTTTAACAACATTACTTTTATGTCTTCTCATTATGTCCATACCAAACAGTGATTTCAAAATTTATAACTACTTACCTTATAAACATCCAGTTCTTCGCAGAAGATATCGAACACGCTGTACAAGTCCTCAAGCATGGCGATTACCATCATCGGTGTGGCTGTGGCACATATTGACGTGAATCCAACGATGTCGCTGAACAACATTGTGACGTCATCGTGACTTTTTGCCTCGATCTTTTCACCTAGTAACAAAAAATAATTGTTTTCTCTTAATAAGGGAATCTAAAAAAGTAGCATTTTAACACAGTTATTAACCACTTCAAAAGAATGTGCACTGTATTTTTTTTCGTGATTATAACGTGTTTGGTGAAAATGCGGTTTTCAGAAAAGTATTTTTAACGTTCTTAAGAAGTTTTTAATTGGTTTAAAAAGGAGGTATATCGGTTCCGTTTTTGTATTCAAATTGTATTATCTTAACATAGCTTTTATAGCCGTCAACTGATTCACTAATTACTTGACTCTGTTACCGAAAATTTTATGAGTTACTTAATTGCAACAAATGCACTCGCTACCGAAAAAGTTGAAAGATTTCAGAGCTACGATGAGCGATATTTTGAAATATTATTTTTTGTTGCCGATTGTACAAAGATTGTACCAATGACAAAAGTTGATTTATGCTAAAATATTTTTGTTACGTTCTTACGTCGGGCTACAGATATCAATAAATTGATGTATAAATAGTTTTATAATCGCCAGAAGACAAACTCAATGTGTTTATTATTTTGTTTATTATTTCACGAAAGATTTAAGAGCTAAGATACTTAATGAATGAGAATTTTAAAGTTACTTCTGTCGCTGATTGTACCTAAATTCGAAATTCGAATACCTAACATTGACCGAAAATTTGTAAAGATTCGTATACTTAATCTGATATGAGGTAGGCCAGGAATGCGAAGTCTCACCCAGAGGAGAAACTTCGCTACTTTTACGAGATTGAACCGAGCCGATTTTAATTCCAATTTTTATCCCGAATACAAAAGACGGCCGTAATCACCGACCATAAATTTCGAAAGTAAACCTTTTCAGGTATTATATAAAACCTATTTATTAAACCCAAACGCCTACTAAACGCCCATAGTGAGCAACTAAGTCTATAATCCTGCGAAATTATTCATCCACAATGCTTAAACGTGACGGAATTATAAAATTGAGGTTTGCCTGTCTGAACAAATTGAACAGTTAGTTGATGAATGAACTAGCTATTCCTGTGAATTGGTCTGCATGGGTTTAGACTTCAAAGGTTTTTGGGATGTTTTTTGAATGATTTTTGAATGTTTTACACAGAACCCCTAATTATTTCTCTAAAATCAAAGTAGCTTTTATTTTGCCTTGTAATAATCGCTAACTGTTTGCGAAAATCACATGTAAATTCATCCGGCCGTTTCAAGAGATAAAGTACCTAATTCAAATAAATGGTAAAACAGAAAGATAGACATTTTTTTTTGTTATAAAATCACTATCGTACCTATATTACATACACTCATTTTTTGCGTGGAACCCGTTAATTATTTTTCCAAAATTGAAGTAGCATTTTACGCCTTATACTATCCATCTGCCAGTAAAAGTTTCATCAATATAAGCCCAATAGTTCCAGAGATTACCTAATTTAAACAGACCGACGGTAAACAATATCTAAAAAAGTTATACCTACATACATTTATTTAAAACCTGTTATTTTAATATTACAAACAGACACATCTATTTGATTCATTTTGTGTATATATATATAGATACAGATGTATACAACAAATGTACGCACCTCAGTTTGCACCCCATTGTGATGTGGAAGGGTGTGACGGCACAAAAGCGGTATTAAACCGCTGGCAGATGAAAAGTTGACGTTGGCTTTCAGGATTTGAATTGATATTTTGTTTGATGTTACACGTATATTTGCACACTTTTATATCACCTTCAAGGTGCTAATAAAATTGAGCATTCACTTGTAATGTTACATTACAGAAAAATTTACGACAGCGTTTCAGCAAGCATTTAATTGAGCGTTCTGGCGAGCATTATTTACGGCGTTCTGGTGAGCATTCTATTCAGCGTTCTGGCGAGCATTTTAGTAAAAAGACAGTGAATTTGCTTCAAGTATTTGTCGAACCGACCGTCAAGTCTGACTTTTTTTTTTATTCATTCAGAAACAAACGGTCACACATATGAGTATTAAGTATAAAAGTTAACCTTAAACTATAGACTTACAGTTTCCTTAATTTACATATAAGACTATACTTTTTACTACACTAATACAACAAATTTTTATACAATCAAAAGTACGACCATACGACTATACCTGCTCAGCGAGTCCCCCGGGCACCCCTAGAGCCCAGCTCTGGACTCTTCGTTATGAACATCGACTAGACTGGTAAGCACCAAGCATTTAAAAAATGCCATTATAATGATTTGCGTTGGCATTACTAACATGGAAATATAATGTTTTATTTTATTTATTAAATTGTTGTTCGAATGTTTGTTACTTAATCACACCATACCGACTAAATTAATCTGAATGAAAATTTGTGCACAGATAGATTCTTATTACAATTCCGATTCACCCAGTTTCACCACCCGGGAATCGATTTCTGTGGGTCGTGGGAACGGTATCAGTATTGAACGCGGGCAGAATTGTGGGCTACATAAATAAATATGGTAAATTTTTAATAGCGGTTAACAGTAAACGAAAGGAAATAACCACCTTTTCATAAATTATTCACCTGAAAGACCCTGGTTCCAGAAATACACACAATATCGACCATAAAAGGGATTATTCTGAAAAAAAAAGCTCCTAGTGTTTGATATACTTTATTCTAGAAACTTGTTGATGGGTTCAATAAAGCGGCGTAGTTAGGAAGAAGATTTTGAAGGTCCAACCCCTCTCCGAATATACAAAATAGTATCCTCTTCACAACATGAATAATAATGGCATTTTTAGGGTTCCGTATCCAAAGAGTCAAAACGGGACCCTATTACTAAGACTCACCAGGGCCTCGATTCTGTTAAAACAAGCCACTGCCATTCCACCAAAACTGAAAAAAATACCATTTAATTTTAGACTTTATTGCTATTAAGTTGAAGTCTGAAATTAAATGATATTTTGTAGAGCGAATGAAAAAGTTTGATGAATCCTTTTCATTTGATTTTAGACTGTATAACGGTCAAATCTACAATTAAATATAATTTTTTTAGAGTGTCAGTGGCATGACAGTGGTTTGCCTTTAGCAGAATCGAGGCCCAGGCTGTATCTCATGACAACTTACACCCTGGCGTCAGAAGACCCTAGACGGCGTGCGGTTTTAGTCGGTAAGAGTTCGACATAACCTGCCCCGCTGGCCGTGGGGTGGGTATCCATGAGGATTTCCGCACGAAAAAAAAGGCTGTCTCTCATGAACCGTGAACTGAAGATGAAATTAGTGAGTTAATAAGTTGAAATTTTCACAGATGATGTATTTCTGTTGCCGCTAAAACAACAAATAAAAACATACGAATTGATAACCTCTTCTTTTATCGAAGTCAGTTAATAACAAAATAAAAAGATTGTTACGACTACGGTGAAACGTCAACAAGCGTATTTTTCCGTATGCTGTACAGAACCCTTTTTGCGCGAGTTCGACTCGCACATGACCGTTTTTTGTTGTTTTCATAAACCCTCGATACTAAAGCCTGACTATACCCATAAAATATAACCTTACATTTTGCTATAAGTTATACAAGTGATATTGTTTACATGGAGTGTTGTACTCACGCGAGAAAACAATGTAAGCAATTATAATAATTAACTTGTGTGTTGTGAACCCTATATTTTAGCTGTAAATAAATTACACTTATATATTGTAATTGAATGTTTATCATAACAAGGGCATAAAGGATCACGTTAAGGCCAAGTTCAAATGTAACTACTAGGTAATACCCGCGGTTCTGCTCGCACATAGGTCGGTAGCTAATGCCCGCGGCACTATCCACGCGAAAGTTATCGTTTTTTGGTCATAATTCCTTAAATTATTTAAGTTGTATAATTGCTTACGGTAGATTTTAGGTCTTTTTTAAGACTTTTCTGACAAAAAAAAACCCGCATAAAAATCCGTTTAGTAATCCTATGTCCATATCCAGTAGGTAGGTAGTTTGTGTACATTGCGAACAAAAAGACAAACATACAAAAATTCCAAATAAATACCTATTCTTGTATTCAGGATCGATTAAACACAACTATTTTTTTTGTGTCTCCAATGTACAAATACAGCTACTTAACAATTCTGTAACGTTAATTGCTCGTGGTTCACCTGCGTAACTCATCTAGGTGGTCCAATGGAACCACAGACGTGACGAGGCACGCACGGGGCGGGACGTGCAAAACAATGTCGGCGACGATGTATTTCCCGCCCCGCACGTGAAACGTGCCCGACCCGTCCGTGTTTCCGTGACATATGCACTATGCACAGTCGCATACATTTTACATGAAACGATATTTCCAAAACTTCACGTCCCGGCCCGTCCGTGTCAAATCCTGTCACGTATATTACGCTTAAAAAGTGAACGTCGAGACCGAGATTCAAACCCGTGACTATTCCCTTACAGGAACAATAACTCTATAGGTTAAAGTTAGCTCACTAATTACTTCAAAATTTCATTTAACTCCATAGTTAAACCGCACTGTTCCATTCTGCTCAGATTACGCGTGTAACACTCAAAATTTCACCACTCAATTAACAAACGCAAGTTTCAAACTCCGAACCATATTACGTACTCAAATTAAACTATTCATAAATCAATTTCCCATGTAATTGACTTGGAAACTTACCTAACCACAGTCTCTTGGCGATGTGAGGTGGGAATATTAAGTGGAGTAAACTGACGTTCTTCTGTCGCTCCTTGTCGACGGCTTTACTTGCTTCTTCTATCGAGTTTTTGAGTTTATCCATGCGTCTTCGAAGGCCATCCTGATGAAAAAAAAAAGTTATAAAAGAAAATCAAACGAATCTGGAATATCGTATGAGATTATACAACAGTGCGCACCGTGAGGTGTGAGAGAAATTTTATTTTATTCCGCGCATGCTTAGGTTGTGGAATGATTTCCCTGCTGTGGTTATCACTAGCGTTTAAAATATGGGGTTCTTCAAGAAGAGCATTAGCCGTTCATAGGTGGTAACTACTTTCCATCATGTGAGCCGTTTGCTAATCTGCCAGTCTACCAACAAGTGGTTTAAAAAAACTATGCTCGTGTTCTGAAAATTTTTCAATCCAATCCAATTTTGCTTGCAATAGATTTTTTTTTGGCTCTGAAAATGTTAAACTTCTAATCTAATTTTCAACGTTAAAAATACAGTTTTCGAATAAACTAATCTACTTTTTAGAACACATAATTCACTTGGATGTGATGTGCAGAAAATGGTAGGTATAGTTAATTCATGAATCAATTCCATATTTTTACGTATTAAAAAAAGTGTCGAAAATTTATTACGAACAGAAGAAGGCTAACTTTTCTGTTTTATTTTTGTATTTAAATATTAACCTAATTAAATCAATATAAATACGTAAATAAAAAATACATGTAATATTATAGTATAAATATGCCAGTGTAGATTATGTATTACCTAATTACACATGCGTATATCGCCATTATTAGTGTTGTTCTAAGCCTAATACAATTGATCTAACTATATCCACTAAACTAAACAATAATACAAACACTATTATGCTAATATATCAAATGCGTGGTAAACATAGCTACATACGTCAAACATCTTAACATTTAGAACTATTTGCCAAGTGCGTTGATTGTTGTTGCCAAGCTGATCCAAATTAACTACGTACTAATATTGCGGTAATGGTACCATACAGCAATAAACGTTTAATTCTATGACAAAATATTGCATTATAGTAGAATTTATAGTGGCAAGGGATTTAATTACACGATTCCTATCGAAACTTCAACCTTTCGAAATTTCAGTAGTAGATATTATCGCGATGAAAATTAATCCTTAATTTTTTTTTATGCTACGTAGATAGGACAAGCCCACCTGATGGGAAGCGGTCAACGTGGCCTATGAACGTGTGCAACACTAAGGGTGTCACACACGCGCTGCCTACCCTGAAGGGAAGGGGGAGGGCTTATTATATTATAAGCTATACAACAGGTGAAAGTGAATAAACTCTTTCGTCTGTTCATTGTCTGTAATCAAATCTTGCAAGTAAAATTTGACACACTTCCCGGTTTCTAATAGAGCTGACATTTTGGAGACTGTAATATGTATGTCGCATGATATTGCAATATTGTGTTTTTATAAAAGCTTATTACTATTGTTTTAATAGGCAACTTTTTGTTCCATTTCAATTTATAGGAAAAGTTAACATAGGTAATTAATTATTTGATATTTTAGGAAGTTACCACGAATTTTACACCTTGAAACAGAGTTACGCATTTTCAAAGAATTCTATCGTGATTATCTTCTATCTACCTATGGTTTTTTATATTTTATACTGACCTCGACGTTTCAATTGCGTGGAAAAAAATTGTAAAAAGTAGTTCATTTCAATACCTACTAATTGTTTCAAATTTTCATAGAAATATAAAAAGGCCTTTAACCAAGCTTGTATTCAATTGCCATCCAAACTGAATGCGTATTCAAAATTTTAGCTCAATTGGATGCCAAAAACAATAGTAAAAAAATGGTACAAACAAGTTGAGGTTCAAGAAAAGCTTGTAGTAATAAATAAAACCTTAACTACTTCCCTTTTTATCCAGTGGTTTAGGATAGTGGCACCGTCAACCGATTATTCTGCCAGCTTACTGTGGTTGCATAGAATTATTTTTGGCGCGAATCCAAAAACAGATTACAGCACAGCCTTGTGCTATCTGCCAGAAATTGTGGGCCATGTAGGCATGCAGGCTCTTCGTTGTTGTTTTATGCATTTTTATTTTTATCAAGATGTATTAACACGTAGAGCGAATGAATACTGAGCGAATGAATACTGAGCAAATGAATACTGAGCGAATGAATACTTAGCGAATACATACTGATCGAATGAAATACCAAATATTTAAGGCACATGTAAGTGGGCAATGGACACTGATCAAATCAATAAATTATTGCAAAAACGGCAGGTCAAAAGCATTCGAAACCGGCGGAATTGCATGAAAGGCTTAAATTGTAGTAGGGGATTTATATACTTGGGACTATAAGAGGAATTAATAGGTAGTTTACTTAAACCTTAACATACCTGAGCTCTAGCTTGTTCTCCAACTAAGATGACATCTCTCGTTGCGTCGTGTAGCGGAATGTCAGATATGAACAGTCCTCTGCCAGTGAGACCTTCAAGTCCGTCCAGGAAAGGAGACCCGACGAACAGAAGAGAATCGGACTCTGAGCAGAACACCATCTGACCTTTGATCTCCAAGCCCTGGTACAAAGAAACATATTGAATAATTGAATTGTAGGTTTTTAGACTACTACTAAGTAGGACGCTGTTTTCTGTTTCTTTTTCTCTTTTACCTGTTTTCATTAAGTTCTCATTAAATGTGTTTTGTTACTTTTTTTCTTTCACCTTCCTTCTAGGTATTACGCTAATATTCTTAACAAAATTATAATATATAGTGTTTAATATTCTTTTTTTTAATCCTACCACCGCTTTGGAAGAGGTGCCTGTGTTTGCTCCTGTAATAATAATAACCTAATCTAAGACCTCTCTCGCATTCCAGTTCTCTTTGTCATTATAGTTCTATCGTTTACGCCCCTCGTACTTTGACGTTAAAAGTGTTTAATCGTTTCACACCATGAGTAACTTGGACCGTGATTCGACATATATGTATGTCAAGACAACGCGATTCTTATGATTTTCGCGATAACATTTTTGAATTGGGTTAATTCATACCGTGATATGAAACGCCGAATTACTTTTTACGTAGTTGATTTGTACCAGCCACGTTGAATGTTCAGATGTTTCATATAATGTTAGGGAATCTGCGCCGCTCCCGTGGAAAGTAAAGTGAAGCTATATAGCCTGTGATACTCACAAATAATGTAGCTTTCTTTTAATAAAATAATTTTCAAAATCCGTTCAGTAGATTCAGAGATAATAACCTCACAACTTTATCTCTTTATATAGATAAACGATGCTATAGAATAAAACATAAAACCGAAGACTGTTTATCTGATTCCCTTGTAATATAAATGTCTATTCACGCATTCTGATAGAATACTTTATGTTCATCTAATAAACAAAGTCGTAACTACTTATAACAACAATAAAAACTTAGAAAGTAATTAAGTACCGATAACTACGACTATATAAACAAACATCGCAGTCTTATCTCAAACTGTTTTGCCTCTCGTTGAAAGCTCAAACTTTGCTTTTTTCTACACGTATGAATAAAACAAAAGTTTGTATGTGGTTTCGAGTAGATAGAAAAGGATTTGCAAGCGCAAAGGCGACTTCTAAGCTTACATTATTTTTCTAAATCCACAATCTTCTGCTTAGGTACTATTTTTAGGCATTGTATTTTTATTTGGGAGTATACATTTCAAAACTAGAGGGACTCGTGGTAAAATGCTAGAAACCGATTAGGTTCATAAATTGCAAAATTACACAGTGATACCCAAGGCAATCTTAGGATGTCTGATCTTTTTTCTAACACATTGAGAGCCCTCCGTACAGAGGACGGAGGCGCGGGGCGGTCAAAATGACCGCGACGCATTCTTGTTATATAATAACATTAGATCACATTTGGCACGCGTATGTCTCACAAGCAACATAAGCTATTGCGCGGACAAATACAACCTTATAACCGTACAAATAAGAGTGCGTCGCGGTCATTTTGACCGCCCCGCCCCTCCATCGGCTTATCGCCTAAGCGTTAAGCTATGGTCCCCAGTTGCCATACTTGGCATACACACTTCTATCGTAGCGTTATGGGTAGTTGAAGCCTTAAAAAGTCCAACAACTAGTCTTAATACAGAACTTCGATAACGCCAATGAGCTGTGGAAGACAAATGGCAGTCGCTTCACTAAAAATATCGAAGTTTTACCGCTTCGTGAAAATAACCATTACGTAAAACTTTGTGACTGTACTGTGCTCCACATTTGAAAACTAACGTGCTAATACCAAAAAAAGTATATTGTAATCTGAACCTTATGTCGATGGTCTTAAAGATTTTTATCATACTAAATGATTTTTTTTCAATTAGCATGTTTGTCTTCCAGATAAAATATAATGTGAGTCAAAGAGCCTCTTAGTTTTACGCCGGTCACTTTCGACGAAAAAGGCTCCGAAAAGTTTGAAGTATGATGTGTTAATCTTCTTTTCATATTACTAAGAACAACTTGAAGACTTTGTGAGTAAGTTTAACTTCCCGGTTATTTTTACACAGTGTCAGTTTTAGGTAGCGGACTGGAATATCTCGAAATAAGGTTTGAAATTATCGGAAGTTTACCCATAATAATACATACCTATTATTTTATTTTATTTATTTATTTATTTCTATACGCAAATTTCTTTATCTATTTGTCTGTTTATACGCGACGGACGCAAAAACTACTGGACGGATTTTGATACGGTTTTTTAAATAGAAAATTCAAGGGTCGGATTTGAAATCTGCTGTATGTTTGATTGCAATTAGTTAAGTAGAACCAGCGATATGTTCAAAAAACCACAACCGCGTGCGGAGCCGCGAACATAGCTAGTTAATATAAATTTCCATAAAATATTGCTACCCGTCGGTATCGATGTCGATTTTTCATTAATTTACTTCATTACCATAATATAAAAGTTCACGAACGATATTTAAAACGCGGTTTGATTTTCTGAGCACGTCGTAGCATAACCCCCGGTAGTTTGTTTTACAGTTTAAACGACATTTTCAAATGGTCGTCTCGGGAGTAAAATGATCGAGAGATTTTTAAAAATCTACTTGGAACACACTAAAATAATATGGTCTAGATTTATAGCTTCATTAGCTGTTGCCCGCGGCTTCGTCCGCGTGGAATTCTAATCTCGGTACCGCAATCCATGGCAACGTTTTCAAAGAATAAATATCTATTGATGATAGCAACCCATTTATGTCCCACTGCTGGGCACCGGTCTCCTCTCCTCTAACGAGAGAGCTGAGAGGATTTAGACCTTAATCGACACACGCTGGCCTAATGCAGGTTGGTGGATCGGACATGTCCTTAGAATTTCTTCTAGAACATGTGGTTTCCTGACGATATTTTTCCTTCACCGACAGCAGATGGTAAATCATGTGATTAGCATTTATAAATTCCACAAAGTGAAATTCACATTGGCTCTGTCCGGCCGGATTCGAACTCGGTAGCACTAAGAGGCCGCGTCTTTATCTATTCAGCCACCATCGCCTTTATTTATATACTAGTAGGTACTTAGTTTGTTACAAATTTTACGATCATACAATTTATTTGGTCCCACAGTAGGACCAAATAAGACCTAAAATATTTTGATTACTTGTATATGCAGAAACTTTGTAACATACTTTAGTAAACTTGTTGAAGTCAACGGTAAACATCTGTGTTACTTTTCGCCGCAAACAGAGGCCTTTTCTGAACTGGGGACAAGAATTCAATGGTACAAATAAAATATGCAACGCCGAACATTATCCTCGGTTAGCTTGATTTCTAGGCATGCATTATTGAGCTCTGTTGTTTTACAATGTGGCTTTTTAAGGAAATTTATGAGTAACAAGGCAAGTTATGTCACAACAAATCGAGTAAATAATTGGTTTGTAATATAGTCATTTTCTTTACTTCAACATATTTACTTTGGAGCAGACGCGCTGGGTATTGATTGGAAAGACCCACTGCTGGACAGCAATAGGCTGAGATGATGATGATGATTTACTTTTGAGTTATGATTAAGAACTCGCGTCTCCACGGTAGCTATCATGTCCAAGAAATCGCAAATAAAATGCAGGAGTATCGCCTTCATTGGTGTGACCACGTTTTGCAGCAACCGCCAGGTTACGTGGGTAACGAATGTCTGAGCTCCTAAGCTCCCAGGCTCAAATGTTATCAGAAGATCTCTGGTGCAGATTTTTCTCTCGAAATTAGAAGGTAAGACGGCAGTCAGCAAAAGTCAAAATTAGCATCATCAAGAGAAAGAGTGGAAGAACGGACCTTAGGTTTTTATTTGTGATATTTTTTTTGTAAATAAATACATAATATACATAGAAATATCCAGACCAGTGCAAATATTCATAGACATTAAATGGAAACTCTCCAGTACTCCGTGAATGGAAGTTATAAAACTTTGGATTACAGACAGAAAACATTAAAATACTTATCTGCTTCAGTAAGGATTATTTCATATCGGGATAAAGTTATTATAATAACAAACAACGAAAACAAAACTATTTCAACATTTGACCTCAGTTCTGAAACTGTATTCTATTTCACCATAGCTTATAAGTATTTGTTTCCCTAGCCACATTTATAACTGTAAGTCTGAATACAAATACTGGCAATTTGACTATGACTCAGTAAGTTCTATTTCCTAACAGTACGCCGTAAGTAGGGTAGCCAGAGCTAACAACCGCCTCCCCATCCACCCAATCTCCCCCCTAAATTCCTTAACCTTCCCCTCTAGCCCCTGATGTTGCACACGTCCGTTGGCCACGGTGACCGCTTCTCATTAGGTGGGCCGTGTGCTTGTCTGCCACATAGGTAAGTAGTATATATATGAAAGTACAGTATGTTTATTGTCAGCTACAATAAATCTCGTATCAAACTCGGAGAAACACATTCGTAATGTTAGAAATTCTCAGACGGTGCTCCGTTCCTGTCCAGATTTCTTTGTTGCAATATATTGAAAATAAAATTCTGTTCACACGGCTGGACATCCTCAAAAGAATATGTAAAGGCGTGTATATTTTATTCGAATATTTTGTTATCGAAGTGAATGAAGATATTTTTTGAATAATGGATGCTCACCTGAGCGGCTCAACTAGTTTGGATAAGGTTTTGCGCATGTGTTTGTAAAAACAGCGTGATAAGAGAACGTTGCAGTATAGTAAGAGATGTAAACCAAAATAGAGAAAGGAATGAAGAGAGAATGGATGAAAGAATTATTGATGAAAGAGATTTATAACCGGGTAATGGTCGACCTAAGCAATTATTATTATGTATTTCAATCAAATTGGAGAAATTTTAAAGATTATCAAGAGTACAGCTGATGACCATGTATGAAAACGTTTATGAAAGTTGAAAAAGTGAAAGGTGTGTACCAGGATCGTAGCAATTGGAAACATGTAGTCTCTGTCTACCCCATCGGGCAAGAAGCGTGACTGTGAATATGTATGAATGTTTTTTTAATAACAGGTCCCAGGATGGTTTAGATTCACGATTAAACCCGCAGATTGAGTTCTGTCATATTTTTTACGAGTTTTCCCGAGCGAAATTGGGACAGGCCGCTGGTTATTTTATTTTTTAGTTTGGTCAGTGTTGTGTAGTCTGACAATGTTTTAAATTGGACAAGACAAAGTTTGTTCAGTTTGCTGGTAACATACAAAATAATAACATATTTTATTTCCCTCTAAAGGGGATAACAATAGGAAATATTTTTTTAAATATCAATTAGATGGCAGACAAGCGCACGGCCCACCTGATGGGAAGCTGTCACCGTAGCCAGGGGCATCACACTCAAGATGTTGCCCCTGTAAAAACCTTCTTGAAGAACCCCATATTTTTTCAAGTGCAGTAGAAAATCAACAACTGAACAATAATGACATCCTTAGTCATTAAGTAAGAAGTGTCTCTCGAGGTCCCGATTGTTCTTTCCAAGCTGTAAATCTGTGACTAATTTCCACCAAACACTGGCATGAAATTACTTACCACTTTAAGCACACAATGAAACACAATAAAAGTAGCTTTCAAATATTACTTGAAATATAAAGATTATTAAAGAAACTCACGTAATTATACTTACGTAATTATACGTTTCTTTCTTCATTGTTTCAAGTAGCAAAATAAAATTGGACATTTGATATAAGATTGCTATGATGGCAATCGCGGCAGTGTGCTCCACTTCATAAATTCAACGTTAATTTATTTTGACATCTCACAGTATCGGTGATAATATTGTTAAAGTTAAAATAGATTTCACCTCGATCGATCTTTATTACATTCAGTATTATTCTCCGAGCCATTTTTCCAACTCAGTTGAAGTCGGCTTTTTCAGTCCAATTATGAAGCAGCCGAACTTTGATATTTGCCGTGAAGCAACTGCCATCTGACTTTCACAATCCTTTTTCTTCTTCGTTGACTACAGCAGAATCACCGCAATTTCGCCAATGTCAAGTACAATATAGCAAATGTTTATAAAATTGTTAATAGCGGAGAAGCCAATGTCAAGTTTTCCATGTCTTTTTTCCTTTGGTCCACCATCGTAATTGATCTTTCGTAAACATCGACCTTCACAATCCAATCGTGATAATATCACCATTGGATTTCGCCAATGTCAAGTACAATATAGCAAATGTTTATAAAATTATTAATGGCGGAGAAGCCAATGTCAAGTTTTCCATGTCTTTTTTCCTTTGGTCCACCATCGTAACTGATCTTTCGTAACCATGGACCTTCACAATCCATTGGCGATATCGAAAATGTGTAATTTGTCAGTCAGTGGTCAAACTTTTTAGGAGTTCAACTACCCGTAACGACTGTCGGACCAACGGCTTAACTTGTTTCAGTATCAATAAATTTTAATAATTCAACTTTTTCACTCGATTCTTTAATATTTAAGCCTATTGAAGAACTTCGACGTTAAGCATGAATTTGTAAGGGATTAATCCGATATTTCGCAAGAAGCTAATCTCTGAGGGCAAATCTTTATCTTAATTGTGCTATATAAGTTTCTTTATATAAAAAGTTAAATTTTTAATTTCGTGCACGGCGCAAAACTTAAAAAAGGTTATGTCCGTAGTATGGTTAAGTGTTTAGGAGATAAGTGTATTTAGGTATTTTCCAAGGTAGCTCTTAAGATACTGAACTGATTGTAATGAATGAGATATGAATCGATTCAGTATAATACTTCAGATGTAAAAGACTATATTTTATTCAAATAATATCAACATAACCAATGTAAAACTAAAAATGCGGGGGCCCAAAAATTTTTTTTTAGCCATTGTGTCAAGTATGGTATCAAATAAAAGTGAAAAATCCTGAGTTTAAAAACATAAATATAGTATAATAATTAGGAATATACCTAACAAACGATAAAAAAAATTATAGTAGGTGTATTCTAGCGATTTAAAATACTACTAGCGTCATCTATCGATGGTCTATATGTTTAATCTTTCCATGTCTACAATTTTTTAAACTTCATTTGTTGCTTAATATTTTTTAACCTTATAATATAACCATAAAATGAAATAAAATAAATTATAGCCACCAAAATTCAGGAAGCCACATAATTTTGACAACGTACACTGAAGTAGCGGGTGTATTAAGTAGATTTATTTTTAGATACTTTGTCAACAATCAAGGAGTTTCAGATTATCCCACTTTTCTATAACAAGCTTAAGGATTAAAACTGGCGAGAGTTAATGCGTCTCCGTGAGTAATTTTGGAGCTTAATCGCGATCGCAAAGTTAACCCTTTCTTTTGGTGAGAAAAAATATTTTGTTCTCTTAAGAAACATTCGAAAAATGGGATGTTGGACTATTTTTTGTGCCCTGCCAAGATCTTTGGCAACCCAAATCAATTTCACTTCCCTGATTGACGCACAATGCTGTGACGCAGATATTCCTCTCAGGGTGGCGAGGTCAGACAGCTGCTGTCGCTTTCGCTTAGATACAAATCAAGACACAAGATTTTTGTTAGATTAGCTAGATGTTGGTTACCCAATCACGCTCAACGGCTGATTGAAATTAGGCTGAAATTTGATGATAAATTATAGTGTGGAATAACACTAGGCTTTTTTATTCCAAGTCGGAGTGCGAGAGAAATGCTCTATGGGCTACCTTACACCCTGGCGTCAGAAGACCCTAGACGGCGTACGGTTTAAGTCGTTAAGATTCCGACATAACCTGCCCCGCTGGCAACAGGGTGGGTATCCATGAGGATTTCCGCACGAAATTTTAAAAAAAGGCTTTTTATACCTAGAATTTGTTCCCATGAAAATGGGATCAGAATTCCACGCCAGCAAAACCGCAGCAATAGCTAGTGCAAAATAAAAAGCAAATTAATTTTAGAGGCTCAAGGGGTGAGATGCAAAATTCCGGGTCAGTACTTTTTTCCTCCATAAAGAATCCCACTGAGCCCTGCTATGGGGGTAAGAATTTATTGCCCTGAAAAATATTTAGGGATGAACATTATGACGATAGGCATGTACTTTAATGATGACGGTAGGTTCCGGGTTGATTTATGTATGGTTTCCTTATAGATATTGTTATTATAAAATATAGTTATCTATTGTATAATAAATACCTGTTATATGTTACGGCGGATCCACATTTCGCTATCCGCTATTCCTTATTCGCTTTTATTCACGTGTATAAATCGAAGTGAGGAGGGCTTATTCGTGTTTGCTTTATTTACACAAATATTCGCCTTAGTCACTCTTCTATGACAAATTGTGGATGGTTTAGTCATCTATACGAATTTCCTCGAATACAATATAGGCGAATAACGAATAGCAAAGTGTGGATCCACCATTACAAAAATGTTTGAAAAATAAATAGAATATTTTGGAGAATATGAAGAAGAAAAAGACGACTTTAGTCCCACGCATACACATACGTAAGGTAGGGAAGCCATAGAATTATCGTTAACTGTTGCTAAGGACTACAAACGTGTAATAATATTTGCTTTTATAAATAAGAATAAAACGTGCTTTTAGGATATTACAAGAATTGCTATAATGAAAAGAATATACAACATATTCATTTAAATGTCAGTGTTGTATTTACGAAAGGATCAAAGCAATGAAAAGCTTTTCTTTCCTCTGAAATATTTTCTTGATATGCGTCAAACCATATCACGTGGAAAATATCATATCAAGTTGTCATACGAATGCTGGAAATATTTTGACTTTTGTAAGTTTGTCATGTTTTGTAAGAAATGGAATAATTTTTAAACGGTTTTTATAACTATGTTACCCGCAGCTCTGCCCGCGTGGCATTTTTATCCTGGTTTTGCTTAGTACTCGTCGTATACTAACCCGTTCCGTGGATAGTTGTAATTTAAAACTAACTAAAATTTCGGTCAAATTCGTTCAACCATTTTCGCGTGTAACAAACATCCATACTTAGGTATAAACTTTCCCATTTTTTTATACCTCTTAGGTGGCAGACAAGCACACGGCCCACCTGATGGGAAGCGGTCGCCGTGGCCTATGGACGTGTGCAACACCAAGGGCGTTACCCACGCGCTGCCGACCCTGAAGGGAAAGGGCGGGAGTAGGAAAGGGTTTTATCCCATTTCCATTGATAATATTAGTAATATCTACTGATTTACATTCGCCAATCCCAGTCTAAGTCAAAGTTAAATACAGGTTTGAATAAAATAAATAATGTTCAAAGATACACTTACAGCGACTACCTAATGGTAAATTTCACTTCATAGAAACGTAACTTAAAAGAATCACTAAGTTCATGAAAAAAGTTAAAAAGCTGTACAAACTTGATTAATTTTAATTCAATCATACGGTTGAAACTTCGTTTAGAAGTATTTTATCTCAAAATTAAGCAAAACACTAACCAGAGGGAGCGAGCAGTAAATGGATTTTTGACTATCAAAGAGAAAATTAAGGAAGAAAATGAAATTGAAAGTAAATATAAGAGAATCTGAAGATATTTCAATGACAAATTGTGCTCTTAATTTCTTTACTTATTATTTTGAACTGTTCTACTGCTAGGGTTGGACATATGCGTGATACTAGCTCTTACCTACGGCTCGACAATTAGATTCTCGAGCCCTTCGAGAACATTTTCATCGAGAGAATAATAATATGAGTAGAATTTCTCAATTGCAGTAAAAAGCAAAAATATAATTTCAGTTATCAAATTATTTAGGTGTAATAAAGCTAAACCGCTGGAGTCAACTTATTCTCTTAGCATTCTCAATCGATATTTGGATCAGTCTTTTTTTATTGATAGCAATTCCAAATTACCAATACAATAAAATACACAATAAAATTATACAATAAAATTATACAATTAAATTGCTTTAATATACATAATATTATGATAACTGTGCGGTTAAAAAATCTTTTTACATCTGATAACTGGAACTGCTTCCTGAAGATTTTTAATATTGCGCTGCAACCCTTAGAAGCTAAGCAATAAAGTAAATATAAAAAGGTGACAGACGTGGGGGGAGGGAAGAGCGGCCTAACAGAACCGCCCTCTGCCGACATTGGCGTGGTTAATATACTGTAGTTTGCGATCGTAGCGTTCAAAAGTTAGCGTCTACAACTGACCTAAACAATTGTATTAGGACTAAGTGCATGTCGTTGGTAGTATTCTGAAAAGCCTTAACATTTTACCACCGCTTATCAATCTAACATCAGTTATTAAGATTCAAACCACATTCTTTGAAACCAACATTATTGAAAATTTGAATTATTTATAGACATATAGATTATGTCAATGAAATTAAAGTATAAGTATCAACCCGATTGATTCTTATTTATGTATTTTTTTTTACAACTGAAGTGGCAGACAAGCACATGGCCTAACTGATGGGAAGGGGTCTCCGCGGCCCACGAACGTGTGCCATACCAGGGGCTTTACACTCGCGCTGCCGACCTTGGAGAGGACTTTGGGGGCGAAAATGGAAGAAAGGTAGGTTGCAGGGTGGTTGAGAGAGTTTCTGTGCTGACAGCACAGGAGACTGGTCTTTGCGCTAACACCGGAGAATCCATGCAGTGAGCTCTAGCTACCCTACTTCCCGCCGCGAACACAACTTAATGGTTACTATAGCCGCGGTCTTCTCTAGGGCCGAAGTACCACCCCAGTCGCATAGCTCAGTTCGGATGGGAGATACCGTGGTGTCCTAAGTCAGTAGGTAAGCACGTTACAAGATTTTTGATATGCTAATAGAATTTATAACAGTTGCTATATAATAGTACCCTAATTTAAGCGGAAAACAAGTATTATTGAAAATACTTTTGCCCTTACACAAGGTATAATGTTTAAAAATATTCTAAATTATGACTGAAGATTTAGAGTTACTGAAACTTTTTAGCATAATTGGCTGAAGATTTTTCAGTGATTGATAATCATCCTACGCAAAAAAGAAAATTTTCAAATTCATGGCAGACATCAAAATGTTTCAAATGGGCTTAAATATTAAAGAGGATTTAACAAAAAAGTTGATTCATTAAAAATGTTGGAACAATATTATGAAGATTGATAAAGGATACAATGAGATGTCAAAATAAATTAACATGGATTTTATCGTGACAAAAAACGGGCTATCATACATTTAAAACATTTTTCCTCAAATTGGTGCTCCAAATAAGAGGGTAAGATATAAGAGCGAGAGTTTTCTTCAGAAAGTAATTTTGATTTCAAGTGATTTTTTATTGCTGCTACTTTTATTTCATTGTGTACGTTAAGTAGACTTTTTGTAGCTTTATCAACATGATATATTTGGATATATTAACTGTAGACCACGGTTTCGTGCGTGTGAAATCCTATTCTCGTCCATGCGTCCCATGGGAACCTGTTCTAGGTATATACGGTGATCAGACTATAACCTACTTCTGTACAAAATTTCATCCAGTTCCGTTCAACCGTTTGAGCGTGATCGAGTAACAAACAAATAAATATCCAAATATCTTGACAAATTTTCACATTATACCTACTACGTAAATGTAAAGTTTTCATCAGCATAATCAAATGTATCAAGTTAAGATTTTATATTTGACGCTTTAACTTCCCCTGAGTACGTAGGTAATAAGTGGTGCTAGACATGTGTCATATTAATGTATTTTGTATCACTTAATGTGATAAGCAAGCATTTTATTTAGTGAGGAGCAAAATTTCCAAAATTAAGAATAAATTTACCGCATTGCGTAAAAGAACGCTATCTCTCAACGAAAGTCTCAACTATATTAAATTTCTTTTTGCGCACTTGGACTTAATTGTTCCCCGGATTGCAAAAGTAGGGGTACCTATGCAATGTTGCCTTTTAAAATTGAAATTGCTTGTTTCGAACAGAAACTGAAATTGCAACAGCCTCATATAACGCAACCTGGATTTGGTAAAATTTTCGTTATTCAGGCGACTGAAACACTCATAAATATCATATCTCTTAAATATATTATTATAATACATTGTATTTAAAATTCAAAGCTGAATTTTGAAAAGGAAAAAGAAAAAAAGCTATGCTTTAAATTACGAAACGAAAAACACACCATGTTGATTATCGATCGCGGGCACGATTTGAACATTGATGACTTTTTGCTTTGCTTTTGCTTGTTCTACACATTTGCTTGTTCTACACAGTGAACTGAATTTATTACTCCACACATTCATTAGTTACACCATCATTACTTATTATCATAATATACCATGCGCATTAGGGGTTATCCATAAATCACGTAATGTTTATAGCAACTTTAAGCCCTTCTTCCTGGTGATTGTTGTAGACTACCCCTCCTTCCCAATCCAAAATCACGGGTATTTCTTTCGTACACAAAATTCAGATATCTTTAAATACACACAACAACAAACTAATTTTATTCTGGGAAGTCAAGCACAGTGAGAAAATATTTCAGGCAGACATTAAGGTTGCTGGGGTGGTTTATGTCAAGTCATGTTCATGTATCGCTTTTCGGTTTATAAATCGTACGTTCAAATAAAAAAATAAATACACAACACATATTATTTCATTGCCTGCCTTCCCTCGCTCCTCATGAATTTTGCTGATTTGTTACCCCTACCCTCCTTTCGAACCTCACCTCACGTGATTAATGGACAACCCTTTAATAACATAATAGACATAATAAATAGTGTATCATACTATCTAATACCAAATAACATGTCTTTAAATAGAGAGTTATAAGTAATCTTGATTTTACAAATAGAATTCGATCCCTTTCAGCCTTTTGAAAACTTAAAGGCTTCATTGACAGACAGTATAAAACGCTGGTGAATACTCCCTCAAGTAATAAGTATTGAACCTCAAAACCTTTAGGTTATACTCACAACATGTAAAGAGCTATTGAACAAAATGACTGTATACTGCGTAAAACCATCAAAGAAACATTTTCGTGACATTTCATTGGCCTGATTGACAGGTTCTTGCGATGTATAATATGCGTATAGATAGAATTTATATAAGTACAGGGAAATATTTTGACTAGATATGACAAAACTTGTACTGCCTGCTCTACTTGCTTGCTTACTGCTTGTTGCCTATACTTTAATGTAACTTTTAGTCACATTAGAGTAGGCAAAGTGTTTATTACATTAAATGTAAAAAAAAATTCTTTTAAACAAGTTCTTTTTTATTCTAGATAATCAGTTTTAGCATCTTTAAATTTGTGAAACGATAGAACTAATGTGGGTTGAATGAATGTAAGGTAGATCAGAAGTTTGTTTGGTCCTTAATATCGTAATCAACAGGTTGATCCCAAAAACAGACGAACAAAAAATATAGACAGTAAAATGATGGTATGATAAAATAAAACTCAAACATAAATAAATTAAAATGTTAAATTTTTGAAAAAGTAAATACCTAACTCAAAATACAAAACAACGTTTCCCACAAACGTTAAATTAAACCTCAACAATTCTTCATCATTGATCTCAACAATAATAAAATAAAACAAAATAATAATTGTGTTAAACCAAGTGCGAAATTAGAATTGTGTTCTGTTCACCGAAATTAGGAAAATGTAATTTATTCGGCCTCTACAATTGAAAATAACAAGCGAATGTTTCAAAACAGTTCTTTAGAATTTTCAAACATTTTGTGAATTCATTTACATAAATAATTGTGTTTGTAAATGCTTATAGTTCGCTTTTTATACCACTGAAGAGTTAATTGAACGTGTATGCTTCAATTGTGAAGCAGTATTGATACTTTTTAACCTAGAAACCTTCAAAATGGCAATATTATTAGGACCAGGATAAAAATCTCTGTCTTACTCAGCGTACAATACTGAATTTAAGCTGGGATCGCCGCCTATAACATTCGAATGTTTCCGCATTATTCTAAATAGACTTATATTTTGTGAAGATTGTAAAATTATGAAAAGAAAAGTATGTTGGAAAAAGAATATGCTAGGTTTCTCAATACCTAAGGACGCTCTTAGTCTGTACTTGTGATTTCAATGTACTTCTTGTGCTAGAGTAAAGAAATTGATTGATTGATTCTTAGGCTACATGATATCCAGGGTCTGAAGATAGAGACGTCAAAGGTAGGAGAAATTTCTGAACTAAACAATATAAACCCATAATTTTTGGACTCATTTGATTTATCTGGTTATGCACTAACTAGAAAGCTCGTTTATAACACGTTTATGACATTTTGAAATTCATAATTTATTTCTATTCTTCTTCTTCTTCATTCTAGCGTTAATCCCAGTCGCATCCGTTCTGAACTGAACTGAACTGTTCACTCAACTATGTTACTCGAAATAACATTGTATCTAGACTAAGGCAATTGTTGTAAATAGACCAAAAAAAAACAGCCCGCTGAGTTTCTTGCCGGAGTCTTCTCAGGTCTGGGCCGCGTTTCGAACCGGTGGTCCATTTACTTCTAGTTTTAAATATTTATAATTTGACGTTTTGTAAGTGCCGCTTAAAATGGTCTATACAGAATAAATGATTTTTGACTTTTGACTTTTGACTTTGATCCAAAGCTTTCACCTCGGAGTCTGGGGTCCACTTTTCCAGTTTTAACTGCGGATTTGGCTGGACCTCGATATTTTTTCATATTTTCTAATTGATTTCTATTCAATAAAGATAAATTAGAAAAGAAAACGATAGAAAAAGTTAACCGGATTCTAAAAGGATTTCAATTCAGATGCTCATAATTGTAATTATAGCAATACCACATTCAGTCTCTCTAAATCCATGTAACAATCTTTTGGACGACCAGCCAGATTCCTTACCCAAACATAGTTAAGTGTGTACAAACAGACGGGTCATGTATTTACATTACCTAATAAATCCAAAGCTACAACATCCGATACGGGTCCTTGTAAAGATTCATCGAACGCTTAAATAAATTGCTATATTGTGAAAGGACCCTTATACATATAAATTGCTAGCAATTACCTGCGGTTTGGTTCACGTAAATTTCAGTAACAACTGATTATGTTATGTTGTTTATACTACTACTGAATACTGAAAATATTATATTGTGTATGGAGTCCATAATTTAACCTCACTTATAGATAAGAAGAGTTCGCTTGTATTGCGATTGTTGAGCCGATTCTTTATTTACTAATAACTATTATAATAGCAGTAAAGTCCGGTCTTGCTGTGGTTTTCCCACTGTGCCATCTGCTAGTCAAAGGGACACGTGGAGAGCCTCGGAGCAGCCCTCTAGAGGGCCACTCCCACCCCGAGTGTGACGCCCCTGGTGATGCGCACGTCCATAGGCCACGGTAATCGCTTTCCATTAGGTGAGCCGTGTGCTTGTCTGCCACCTAAGTGGTATAAAAAAGTAAAAGTAAAAACCTGACTCCAGCAATTTACCTCTAATACGTATACATAAACATACTTAACTTTCACAAACTTTACATTTATAACGGGGTAGGAAGTAGTGATTCTCAATCTAGCTTGCAGCCCTTTGTCCAGTGTTGAATGTGAAGCCCTTTGTTCCCTATCCGCCTAGTTAGACACACATTCTTTTGATATTATTGTTACAAAGGTTCAAGGTAGGACACTAGAAAAAGTGTTATAGCTGGCTTCGTCAGGAACTACGTAAGTAAATAGATTCTTCGAAACATCAAACACTGATGAAAAAAATTCAAAAGACTTAAAAACAAGCATAGTAACTTTTCGCCAAACTGCATTAAACTTATAAATCAAAACATATATCCATAATAAGTCACTAGTCAATAATTCTTGCTCTATCATAATCCTAATCATTTTAATACCTTCAAACACCAATATTGGGACAGTCCTTAATCACAACCGAGTGTATTTATATTGATCTTACCCCAAAACACCTAAACAAATTTGCTTAGAAAGCAAATAATTCGGCGGTGTCCATTCTAACCCTAATATAGTGTGCAAACAAATTGAAGTGGTGCCATACAAAGCGCCTCTTGGAATGGAGTGTTTTGAACACGAAGGGTGACCGGTCAAAGATACACAAAACTGTATAGGATTTCTGATAACTACATGTATTGTAAGCTATTGTGTAGGGTGTAAGTAAATCAACTGATGGATTATGCCCTTGTAAACATTGAGGCGTTAAGCAGATGGCGGGTCGGGCAGGTCTTTTTGACCGCGAAGTAATTAACGACCGCGTCTGCACGTCGATGCCTGCGACTGCCCTCACCGCGAAAACCAAAGCGCCATGCCGCGCCGCCAGTACTGTACCCGCCGGGCATAAGCGGCGAGGTCTTTTTGCCCTTCGTGTGCGTTGGTAGTATAGGATTTCTTTTGCGCTAGGTATCGTTTGCGTTGAAATTGACCGGCCCTGCCGCGGCTCCGTGTGATCGATGCCTTAATGTAGATTATTATCATTCGACAATTCAATCAATGAATTTAGTATAGGCCTCTCCTAATATACCTACACCATAGCACCCGATCCTCCGCCTTGCTCATCCAGTCTATCCCACCTTTTTCAGATCACCCGTCCATCGTGCTGGAAAGCGTCCTACTATCCGTTTATTGATTCGCAGTCTTCACTCTAGGAATCATTAGCTTCACCGGCCATCAGTCCTTCGGTAGATGTGCCAACCCATTGACACTTCATTCGACATACACTATAATCTTGTAACTGTTAGGCGCTAAGCAGACGGAGGCGCGGGCAGTTAAAATGACCGCGACGCACTCTTATTAAACAGTTTTATTTAACCCGACCTGTTTGTTTGGGTCAAATCTAGTAATTGAAATTTGCACCCCTTACAGTTGTCTGATTTGTCTGATATTTGGCAGAAGTCTTTAGTTTAATTTAAATGCAATTTAAAACTGTTTAATTTAAAAAATATTTTTTCATAATTTATTATTACTAACATTGGATCGCATTTAGCCCGCGTATGTCTGACAAGCGACATGAGATATTGCGCGGACAAATGCCACCTCATAATCGTACAAATAAGAGTGTGTCGCGGTCATTTTGACCACCCCGCCCCGTCATCGGCTTACCGCCGCAAAATTCTGTTCATATAATATCCCAAAATGACTGCTGCATGCGTTTTCACCAGTGTGGAACTCCCGTTCCCGTTTCTACTTCCCATGAGAACCTATTACAGGGACAAACCGTTCTGTTCCGTGTGTTACTCAAGTTGAATAGATCGCGCTGCAATTTGGTACAGGGGTGCAATTTGGGATAGCACATGGACTTTTATCCTTGAAATATGTTCTGCAGAAATGAACAACAGCTGGTGGTATATAAACAAAAAAATAATTATAACAAATATCATTTCAAGCGACAAACTTCTAAAATAACTGCTTCAATTCCTCAAGTATCAAATTAAGGTCTAATACCTACTGGGTCGCCCTCTGAAGTACTTTATGAAGGTGATGTATTTGACGTTTGACTTTCATTTAATTTACCTTTCATTTCATTAAATTGCTTTTAATTTTCAATTGAAATCAATTTGATAATGGAATTGAAAGATTGAATCGCTGTCCGAATGTGGAAACCATTTCTTTACGATTCAAATTATCATTAAAAAGTTTTATTGACTTAACTTAGTAAAACGCTTATTTATCAAGTTTTTACTCTGTGCATATAATTTTTTATCTATTTTGACCGACTTCAAAAGGAGGTTCACTGTTTGACCTGAATGTATGTATGTATGATTGTACGCGATTATCTCGCGTTTCGTTGAACCGTTATTAACGTGATGTTTTATGATTATGATTAAAAGACTATCAAATTATTCATTAAAATACTCTAAAATTTTAATACACAAATATACAAAACGTAATAATTTAACTTATTACATTCATTATTTATTAGGTTACTTATTTCAATTTTCTCTAAATGTATCATCAAATTTAATAAAATATTCAACTTTGACCCATCTATCTTTGAGCTTAGTGATTTGAAAATGAAGAATTACTTCCGACAAGGGATTGTATTTGGGAACAGATGATAAATCATTTATATCTATACATATAATAAAATGGTAGAAAAGTCAAAACTGTACATTGAATATTTTTTTAAAAGAATACTTGGGGTGTGATCTACAATCGATACCGAAGCCAAAAATATAGTTTTTAGAATTTTTGTCTGTTTGTCTGTTTGTCTGTATGTATGTCCGGGATAAACTCAAAAAGTACTGCATGGATTTACTTCAAATTTGGCAAGAATATTATTAGGAAGTCGGGTCAACACATAGGCTACTTATTATCACGCTCTCACCTACGGGGAACGAGCAGTGAACGTTTATATCTTCAACGCATTCTGTAACAACGTGTAATCTAAACATGCATATTAGAATGGTGTTATTATGTTAAACATGCTATAAGCTAGCTTTACACTATAAGTAACTTGACCGATAAATTATACAATAAAAAACAAACTTAATTTTGCGGTTCAATCCGTAGACCCGATTACTGCACCAACCGCAAATAATAAGTTTGTCGTAGGTTACGTCAATAAAACTGTAGAGAGGTAAATTCTGTACATTGAAATATTTACAAAATAACTATTCGGGGATGATTGGTGATCAATATCAATGGTAAAAATGCAATCAGTAATTTTTTTGTCTTTCTGTTTGTCTGTCTATCTGTGCACACATGGATAAAAAACTACTGGAGGGATTTTGATGAAACTTGGTACGATTTATTATAGTTCATACTTCTGAACAACATAATAATATCAACCCATTTATGTCCTACTGCTGGGCACGGGTCTCCTCTCCTATAACGACAGAGCTGAGAGGGTTTAGACCTTAATCCACACACGCTGGCCTAATGGGGTTTGGTGGATCGAACATGTCCTTAGAATTTCTTCTAGGACATGTAGGTTTCCTCACGATGTTTTTGTTTCACCGTCAGCAGATGGTAAATCATGTGATTAGCACTTATTAGCACATATAAATTCCACAAAGTGAAATTCACATTGGTACTATCCGGCCGGATTCAAACTCGATACCTCTGAGCAGAGGCCGCGTCCTTATCCATTCAGTTACCATCACTTACAGGACAACATATAGACTACTTTTTATACAAAGCCACCTATTTTTCCGTGCGGAAATCCTCATGGATACCCACCCCGGCCAGCGGGGCAGGTTATGTCGGACTTTTAACCGACTAAAACCGCACGCCATCTAGGGTCTTCTGACGCCAGGGTTTAAGATGGCCCATAGAGCATTTCCCTCGCACCCCGACGTTCGGGAGAGCTCTGTGCAGCCTCTCCCGAACCCTTTCCGCCGCCTCCTACTAGAGCAACACTTGCTCGCAGAAGGAGGCGGCGGCCGAATACGCGTCCGCACTTTGCACCATCGCTGCGATCAACACCGGCAGTGTGAGGACTGCCACCCCGAGGGCTGCCAGGAGGGCCTGTGTCTGCACCTCCCACGCCAGACACTTGACCAGCGTGTGCGTCGGCTCCTTCCGAATCAGACACAAGTGAACCCCGAAGCACTTACCAGAGATCACCTGCGTCAGCCGGTACCTCATCAAAATACATTTAGTAGTTTTTACGTCCATCGCGATTATCGGCTTTTGATGGGGTCTTTTTAATAGGAAGGTATTGTTTAGACGAGTGGAGTGAAGAGTAGAGTGGAGAGTGGAGAGTGGAGGAGTGAGTGGCGTGGAGAGTTGTTTTATTAAAATATACTTGGTGGCGATACCGACCTCCACGCGGGCGAAGCCGCGGGCGGAAGCTAGTAAACAAAATATTTTAGTAGATCTGACGTATTCAATATTCATTTATGATGTTAAAATCACAACTGTTTACAGTATAATACAATAATGTATTTCCTTATACAGTGAAACCTGGTTAAGTGAGACATCAAGGGACCTGCAATGTCGTTTCACTTATAGAGGTATTCCACTTACCCAGTGTCTCAGATATACAGGTATAAATAAATATCTATCTCATTTACAGAGGGTTCCAGAGGGAGAGTAGATTTTGGCACATTAAATTCGGCACAAACTTCTTCGCGTGTCTTCCCACTTTCATAAACGGATATTAACTTCAGTTTTTCACGTAATGATAACGATTGTAGCTTTCGTTTTGACATTTTTCAAATAAACATCTGTATGATAGTAAAGCGAAACTAAAACTGAAGGCTTACGTACTTGGAATTACGTGTGGAATTTGTGGGTAGAATAAGAATGAGTAAACAAACAATATTATATCATAGATAACTATGATGATAAATCGAAAGAACAAATCCCAGATATAGAGGTTCACCTCGTCCCACTAACAGAGGTAATTCAGTGCCAAAGTATTGGGACCTCAGCATGAGTTCCAGTTATGGAGGTTTCTCACTTATCCAGGTCCCACTTAACCAAGTTTCACTGTAATTACAACTATTGGCATAATATGTTTTAGTTTAACGTTACTACTACCATATATAACTTTACTAACACCATATTTCGAACCCATGTATATCAAAATAAATGATTGAAGAGATTTGATTGAGATATATTTTAATAGTTGGTACAGATGACGCACCGACTAGTCCGACTGTCTTTCTGTTTGTTTTAAAGACGTAGGTATCTTTGGAACGGTTAGGCCAATTCGGACAGGACTTTCGCTGATAATAGGTGATATTACAAGGCGTACATAGGTTATTTTTTTAAGTATTACGGTTGCACGCAAAAAACTTAAAATCTTAAAAACCAAAGTGAAGCCGGGAGCACAGCTATTTACTAATAATTATAGAAAATTATACTAAATACGAGAGTTTAAAAGTTAGTATAGAAAATTATACTGAAAATTCAATAAAAATAGAAATAGAAAATGCTGGTTAGATTGTGCTAGTAATAGTGTGATCCCTAGCTTACAACAGTATGTGTCATATAACACCAGCCAACACTTAAATAAAAACGATGGTGTTGTCGTTTTTGTGAAGTCTTGCCTGACATCCACCTTTGAGGAACCGGACTTCAATGGTTCAGCATCTGGCATGATTGTCAAAGTGGATGATGACACGGCGATACTTTGCATATATCGCTCACCCTCAAATCAAGATATCCAACCATTTCTCTCCTCACTTGGTAGCATACTCAAATCACTCACCCATTACAAAACAGTAATAATATCGGGAGACATTAACATCGATATTAAACCCAAAACAATAGACAAACGATGTGATGAATATCTTAATACCCTTGCTTCTCACGGTTTCTTACCAGCACATACGCATCCTACTAGGGATAATAATTGTTTGGATCATATCTTGCTTCGCACCAAGTTATCAGCCCTGACTCTGGTGTACAACACCACCCTCACAGATCACTGCTCGTTTTTACTATGCATTAAGAGAAATGTTTCAAATTCGAACTGTACAAAAACTGTTAATAAGACGGACTTTGTGGCCCTCGACTCAGTTATGAATAAACTCGACTATGTTCCCATTTTAAATATGTCTGACCCGAACTGTGCGATAGACTATTTCATTAGAATAACTAAAGACGCTATAGATAAATGTACCACAACTATAAATGTACCTGCAAACAAGAGAACAATTAAACCCTGGATGACACCTGGCCTGCTCCGATGTATCAGAAATCGTGATTATCTACATAAAAAATCAAAACAATCACCAGACAACATCATTGCTCTTGCTACCTATAGGAGGTATAGAAAATTCTGTTCAAATATTTTAAAAAAAGTAAAAAGACAATACGACTCCCAAGAACTAAATAAGGCTTCAAATAACCCAAAAAAACTCTGGGAAACCATAAAAAATGTCACAAATACAACAAAACCTAAACACTCCAATAGTCAACTATTAGCAATCTCAGTAAATCCAAGTCAGTCTTGTAATGATGTTAATCAGTATTTTGTGAATATAGGGAAGAAACTTGCAGATAATATAATCAATAAAAGTCTGCACCCATTATCGCAAGTCTCACTAACTCCACGGCTTAGGAACTCCTTTGCATTGGAAGAAACTGACCAGGACGAAATTCTGTTGTGCATAAAAACTCTGAGAATAAACGCAGCTACTGGCTGGGACGGAATCTCATCTGTATTTCTAAAACGATACTCCCGGATCTTAGCACCTACTTTGAGCCATATATTCAATCTTTGCTTTCAATTAGGCATATTTCCTTCTTCTCTTAAAAAGGCAACCATCTACCCTATTTTCAAGAGTGGTGACACACTTTTGGTAAATAACTACCGCCCTATTGCTGTACTCAGTGCGTTATCAAAAATCCTTGAGCGCCTCATTAACAATAGACTGACTGGCTTCCTTGAGCATTACAACATTCTGTCGCAACAGCAATTTGGATTTCGCAAGAATAGGTCCACCAATGACGCAGTCCATAAGTTAGTAGACCATATAGCTGGTAATCTGGACAATGGTAACAGGGTGCTGACTATATTTTTAGATCTTACTAAAGCTTTTGATACCGTCCCAATTCCAACCCTCTTATCCAAATTAGAATGTGTAGGCGTCAGAGGTATGCCACTTGAATTGCTTAGAAGCTATCTTTCAGATCGTTCTCAAACTGTCACTATTAATAACTTCAGCAGCGAGGTACTTCCAATTGAGTACGGCGTGCCTCAGGGCAGCATTCTGGGTCCTACACTATTCTTAGTATTTATCAATGACTTGTGTGATATAAACATACCGAACGCCCAAATTGTGTCTTATGCAGATGATACTGCAATAACATTCTGCGCAAAATCATGGCCTGAATTAGAAACTGCTTCACAGAACGGCTTCAATACTGTACAGCAATGGCTATCATCTCACACCTTAACATTGAATACGACAAAAACTAACTTTATAACCTTTTCTATAACCTCAATCTCGCAACCATCCAAACCCATTTTGCTAAAAGCCCATCTTTGTTCTCCGTCACCTTATCTTAATTGCCAGTGTCCAGTTTTAAGCTCAGTTGATCACACCAAATATCTTGGCATAGTCATAGACAAGAACCTGAACTTTAAGACTCACTGTGGAATTCTCAAGGGCCGTATACGAAAACTAATATATGTTTTCAAAACTCTGCGTCATATAGCAAACCAATCTGTCATAAAAAATGTATACTCTGCACTTTGCCAATCTCTGATAACCTATTGTATTTGTTGCTGGGGTGGTGTTTCTAAGAGTGCAGTACATTTAGTGGAGGTTGCCCATCGAGCCATTCTAAAAGTGGCTACCTTTAGGCCTATCTTGTTCCCAACCACCGAACTTTATAGAAGCTGTAACGTGTTGTCTGTTCGACAGCTGTATATTCTGCATATAGTCCTATTCCAACACTCTAGAACTCCATACCGTCACATAACCTACCGGCGAAAAGACAGAATTTGCTCAATTCCACTGTCACGTACTTCTTTCATAAAAAGGCTACCAACATATTTAGCACCATCACTCTATAATAAAATTAACTTGAGATGCCCAATATTTGGGCTCACACGCATTGGCGCCAAAAAAGCTCTTCGTGACTTTCTTCAGAGGTTAGGCCACGATGCTACCGAGAGTTACTTTCACTAATGGTCAGGCAATAGTACACACACACACACACACACACACACACACACACACACGTGCGCGCGGCGCACATCCACTCACACGCACATGCACTCACACGTACATACACTTACATGCGCATTTTGTTTTGTTACTTTTATTTTATTTTCATTTTTTTTTAATGCTAACTAGCTAACATTTGAAATTTAAATATGTCAACCACACTAAGGGAAGGGCACTGTTTCTTCTTATCACAGGCTACCTATAGCTTATCTAGGGAAACAGCTGGTCACCCACTTTGTTGTAAATTAGATTTAGATAAGTACCTACACTATATTATGTTTATTTAAAAATTAACTGTCAAACCATGAACCATATTCACTGTAACATTGTAATCCTTGTGTGTCAAATAAATTATTATTATTATTATTATTATTATTATAATATCATTACCGAGAACGAGGACAGAGTAAAACTTGTTTATAAAATGTATATTCGCATAAAATTTCTTATTAGTCTTTTCATACTTTTCCAAGGTTAATAAGGTCCAATGCAGACGTGCTACGATCTCTTTTAGCCGGTAATTTAATCAAAAACTAATATCTGCCAGAGTTTGAGCGCCTTGCTAATTAAATTATGTTACCTACCGCCTACCTAAGATGATCAAATTAGAAGAAAACGAAGCTCGGTATAATCATCATTACATCAACGTCAACATTGTTTCATCACTTTAAGAAGAAAAATATTTTTATGCAAAAGCCGAGGACGCTGAAACTTAATTTCGAGAATTTTTAATTAAAATTTTCTTTGTCAAAAGAAAAATATAACAAAGCTAATGAAAAATATGATGACGGGACTACCTGTGCATTATACTATATTAAAAACGTTGTTTGTCTCAATTTGGTCGAAACAAAATTACGATTCGAGAAAGTAAAAGTAACTGGGTAAGTGTAGAAAACTATTAAAATTGGATATTTGAAATAATTATTTTAAAAAATCCTATTATAGAATATGATTTTTAGGAATGAATGCCATCATGACTTAAGCTAAGAATACCTAATCTTCGTAATATACGAAAGTACGGTCAGCGTTGAAAGTTGATGATCATTTTCAGAATTTAAAAATTAGTTTTTAAGTATAAATTCATATTTCTTGGTCAAAATGCGGTTTAAATATTCAGTGGTCCTTCAGCGACTCACTTCTCGTCAAGTGTTGAATAACAAAACACAAAATAATTTCGACTTATGGTGACGTCATAACGTACATGAAAATGAAAATTTATTTTCATGTGCATTGGTTTTTGAAGTAATAATGTCTAAAAAAATAAGTGTAAAAAACTAACCTCAGCTGGAGACGCGGACCCTGGAACTTTCAAGCAGAACATGAACGGTGTGTTGACTCTCTTCAAGATCTCGCGGAAGTCCAGACTAACACCCCTCGGACGCAGAAGTCGGAAGTACGTGCCCAGTGATGAACCTTGAGACGCAAGATGAGTTCCAACAAGACGCATGAAGCCAGCACCTTTGAATAGAAATGAGAATTAGAATATAGCGTTAAATACTGGCCATGTTTAATGGGTGTTTGGGACACACCAAGAACTTTGGAGTCAAGTCAACTTCATCTCAAAGCTGGTACACCTACTGATTAACGGACAAGGCTAACTCGGAGTTGCAGGGTCAAACGTTAGTCGCTCCCATGAAAGCCGTATAAGCCAAAAAAGGAGAAGGATTACAGCAGAGCAAAGCGACAGGATGACGATGATGAATTCCTTTGTATTTCACGGTCAAGGTCACTCGGCACGCGAAAGAAATGTCTTTCTCGTTATAACCTTATGACCCGGTAATAAAGACCCGAAACGGAGTGTGATTTTAGTCGGTCCAAATCCAACATAACTACCCGCGAAATAAAAAAATATGTTTAGAAAATCATTACAAAATCGTTTACAATAAATCGTGTGCAAAGAAATAAACTTCATTTAATTTCTACTGTAATACTCGAACTCCCCATCAATTTCAAAACGAAACTGAAAACTACCAACAATCATACTAAAACACGTCTACCCTCGTTAAGTGTTATGAGCAACAATAAAAGGTTCGAAAATAAGTCTACCATAGAAAAAGATCTTTCGTCGATAATCACCCAAGATGCCGTAAACTTGACGACTTTATTTGAATCCTGATCCCTATAAGGAAATGGTAAATAGAAGATTGAAACGCAACTAAAATACAATAATTATATTGAAAACAATGAGAACGAAAAGAAATTAATTTAAGAATGTGTATGCTTATTCTGTCGCAAAAGAAGACTTTGAGTAAAGAATCAATTCAATTATATAAAGGTATTAGAAATATTAAAAGGTGACTAAAATAATGATAATCATACTGTAAACAATGAGAAAGAAAAGTAATAAGTTTAAAAATATGCATGCTTATTCTGTTGCAAAAGTAACTAAAATACGATAATTATACGAAAAATAATGAGAACCAAAAGCAACAAGCCTACAGACTCAGACCAATAAAAAAGTATAGACGGAGCCATTGTGAACAATAGCGATGAAATAAGTGAAACTTCTTATGCATAAGTCAAAACACGTCACACGCTGACAATAGCTCTTCGGCCGACTACCTAAAGACTACCAAACCGAGCGTCTGTCAAATTCCGTCATAAGATTATCAAATCGTCTTATGTTGGTTGGCTTCAAAAAAAATGCGCAATACTCCGTCTATACTTTTTTATTGGTCTGAGCCTACAGATAAAATAAGTAGAAACCTTGAGTATAGAATCGATCAATTTTTTATAAAATAAATGCAGTAGAAAAGAAAATTGATTTATTAATTTAAAATTAAGTTGAAGAAGACGCCATAAGATTTAAAAGCTACTAAAACTGTAATTACTTATGATAAATGAATTGTTTGGGTGAATTTAATTTCCTGTCAAAGTAATTAAACGGAGCAATTTATGAATTCTCAGTGTCTCAAATTAGATTGAATAATGACAAGAAGACGCTTTGTTAAAATATTTTCTTACAAAGGAACGATAGAGGAGATTGGTAACTTCAATTAAATTTTTATATTTTTCGACACCTAAACTTTCTATTTGGTACCTACCTAGATACTTTCTCCCGTTATTGCTAAGATGTAAATATTTTAGTTTATATAAATTTTGTTTTTAATTAAGTAATAAGTTTTTGTTAGGTCATCCAATAAAAAAAATATTTTTTATTTTAAAAATACATTATTGAAGTAACTTTTTACTTGTGAGTGGTTACATAGTTACAACCACAGAACAAAGAAAAATCCTTAGTTACAACATTTTTATCAAATATATTAACTATGATAATCAAGGTCATTATAAGATGTAACTATTATTTTAAATACCTAACAAGCAAGCTAATGAATTGAAAGCAAAGAAAGCCAAGAGTTTTATAAATAATAAGTGGTAAAATATGTATTGATTTCAATAATAATGAGTGGAACCAGGTGATGCCAACCATGAATTTTACTTGAAATTCTTGTAACGGGTTCATTAAACTGCGAACCATGGTAATGATGGTGACTTAATTTTTAATCAATAAACTAAATTAAGATATTGTCAAGATGATCAGAAAATCTACGCAAGCCGGAATCAGTACCATATTATGAAGGGGAAAATAGTTCCAGTTTGAAGCTAGTCTATTTTAATCATATCTCATTTTTAAATTTACAACCTAACTGCGGTACATTTATAACCGCGACCATGGACCATAAATCAAATGTATGTAAATAATATTTCCCTCTCTAGGCCAAGCGGAGATATTTTGAGATATTATAACGTTTTAGAGAGCAATTCATAGCCAAAGTTTATAATAAAATTGTTTCATTCATGGGTTTCTTTGTGTTTATTCTATGCTATAAATCAGACAAGTTTTATTTGAGTAGATACCTATAATGATAAAATAATAATGAAACACTTAAGATTTCTTACGATTCGAAAAAATTGCGCCTAGCAAAAGACTACCAATTGTAAAGTCAGCAGCAAAAATAGATGATGATTGTATAGATTTTAAACTTAAAAATGTGGCTGAAAAATTATCCATTATACATCAATTTATTGGTCAATGTACACCTAAGTAAAAAGGTTTGTAAATATTTTAGTGTCTATAACCTATATTAACTTCTGTCGTTGACTGTATCTTGGCTTTTTACAATAATTTTCAAAAAAACCTATTCTGGAAAGGCCCAATGAAGTTAACCGTCTGGAGTATTCATTTATGACCCAAAAATATCGAGTACTCTTAACCATTCCAAATTTATTTATACGTTACTAAAACGTTACTTACGAATATAATGTTTCTTATTTTATGATAGATAATTTTATAAAACGTTTCAGCATTTTCAGTACTTTACGTAAGTAAATGTTTATATGTTTACACCACTTGGCACTAACAGCTTTCAAGTAGTATAACCTCTAAATAGTAGAAAAGTAAATTGCTATTCAAAATTCGTATAGGTATCTGTTGGGTTCTCGGGTTTCATTGGGTTACAGTGGGTTACAGTAATGAAACGGACTTCCAGGTGGTTATTTTTACTATAATCAGAAGAAGTGTTCTAATCTCACTACTCAATAATTATTTCTAGTTCATTTAAATCTATTATTATTTATCATCCTAGTCGATCAACTTTTTTTTATATCGGACACGTCAATATGACTTCACCTCGCCTGATGGTAAGCTAAAAGTATAGTCTCAGAAATGGAATTATAATTAAAACAGTCAATCATCATCGTCATCATCCATCTGCCCTTGTCCAAATCATTTGAGGATCAGTTCAACATATCATTCTCCACCATACAGTCCTGTCAGATGTCATCTCCTTAGTCACTCGCTTCTTTTCCATATATCCTCTTTCTTTCACGCATTAATATACAACACTTATCCTACCCAAGCATCTTCTTAAGTGGAAAACGCCCTAAGACCCTTAATTAGAAGACTTGACGAAGTGATTCAGTGCCCAATATAAGAAAATATAGAGCAAATAATATCAATATCTTAGTTTCATTAATATAACCATGACGACTTTATTGCTTGCAAGATATTCCCTTTCATATAATTTCACCTAAATGGAATGAATCCAGAAGAGCACTTATTCGTGGAAAACATTATTAGACTTTTGTTTATTGAGATAAGTATTAGGTAGGTACTATGCTCAGAGGTTTTAAATGGAATTATATCAGTCTAGCTTTGTTACAGCTTATTGGCAACTAAATGAGGATTGGGCCTGCCAAATCGTATAAAGCCAATGTTCCTTATAAATTCTTTTAATTGGAAGAAAAACAAATCAAGATTATAACGACAGTTATTTGAATCAAACGTAAACAATTTGGTGACAATATAAAGCCAATATAAATATATTGCGCTTGCATTATAGTTCTACATCGTAAGAAAATATTATATATTTTTATGAAAAGTAATAAAAATACTTATACTACACCCACCACTTACATAGGTAGTATGTAATTACAACAGGAAATGAAAATATGAGATAAGACAGATAAATTGTGCGAAAAGACATGATAAAAGATTGAAATTACTGCAAGCAGAGATGAAAAAAAAAAAACAAAAAATACGGAATAAAGACAGAAAAAATATGAGTTGAAATGACTTACCCAGTTGTACCAACTCCAATCGTCTATCAGTGACGAAATGCCAAGGAAATGCTTTACAAAAACTGGCGACTCCAATTCTTAAATCTGTAACTTTTGTTGATGTTGCTATGGGTGTCGTCTCCGCCTGTTCGCTGTTTTCATCTTTGGATTTTTCACGTAGTGACACTGCATTTATTTCGTACCTAAAAAGTTAAAATTTGTTATAAAACAAGCTTTACGTCATAGGTTTTTCAAATTCACTGCTAAATTGATAAAATTTTGTCACATACGAATAATATACCTACACATGACACGAAAATTTTAAAAATTATTAATTCTATGTAACAATTTAAATATTAATTTCAACTTATGGTATAATTTGGTCTTTACAAGATACCTTTGAATGTTAATAACCGTATAAAACGTGGAAAACCGCGCTGGTAATAATACGTTATCCAATAAAATTAATAATTTATACGACTTATAACACCATAATATATATTGAAAAGTAATAATTATTGAAAACGAGGATCTGAAATATATAGATTCAAACAAATACATAAGAAACAACGAAACATTATTATATCACACCAGCTGCGCAATGACTACAGAAATAGTGCAAATACGCCATATGGAACCAATTTAAATTTCAATGGAACGTACAGCCGTTCACGTTGAGTAATTTATTCAATAGCAAAAAACCGAAACGCGCTTTATAATTTTTGATATCAGAATAAGCTGTTAAAATGTAACCAATTTTAATTGCAAGAATAGTAAAAACGCAGTATTCACGTAATTTGACATGATATTGCAATCAACCAATTAGCGAATAGCAGTTCTCAAGTTGGAACACGTTTTTGAACATTTAATTTACGCTTCCGTTAGCTTATCCACCACTATCTAATTGATAAGAAATTTTTTTGCATCTGAGTTGATAAAGGTTGAGGATCAGGTGCTATGGCGTACATTAGGAGAGGCCTATGTCCAGCAATGAACTGTAATAGGCTAATTGATTGAGTGGATACAAAAATATATTTTAAAGAATAACTAATGCTCACGGCTTTGCCCATGTAGATGTCGGTTTTACGATCAATTTCAATCAAACAAGATTTTAAATCTGACCACAACCTTTCCAATAAAAAAAATCGCACTGAAATCTTTTTTTAATATTGCGTAGGTGGCAGACAAGCACACGGCCCACCTGATGGAAAGCACTCACCGTGGCCTATGGACGTGTGCAACACCAAGGATGTCACACACGGGTTTATGTAAATTATTATATCCATCACGAACAAATAGACAAGAATCATTCATTTAACACAACCCAAGTTTTTTTTAATACCTTCTCCAATGCGCAGCTACTTTACAATTTTTACCCGACTGCCGAAAAAAGGAGGGTAATGTTTTATAATAGTATAGATATCACTTACTTAAATCTTCTAGGATCGTTGGTATAACTTGTCAGTCTTATGTCTGTCTGTGTATCGTATAAGAGCTTTGCTATTGCCTTCAAGCTCCCCACAAGAAGGTATGCTACGGGTTCACTTTCTGTTGTAAGGTGTAACTGAATTTTTCCATCTTGTGATGTCGTACAGACAAAATTTGCTTCATACTCCATTGTTTCGTCTTTGAGGGCATCATCCTGTATAAATAAAAGATAATTATTATTGCCTAAACTTCCTTCTAATATTGTAGGTAACAATAATCTTTTTTATCATTTGTTAAGTATATTGATCTGTGATACGAATATTGGAAGATACTGTTACATAAATAATGAATCTAAAGTCAATATTATGTACATCATGGTTAGAAAAATATTTTCGATTTCGAAATTTTTAAAAACTTTTGCTGTAATTTATTTCTTGCTTAATTCTACCTACGTCATAAAACCTTTGCTCACCTGATCATGTAATACGTCATGAACGCTGTCTAAGGTAGTCAAAAATTCAGTCAAATTGGTGCCTAAACATTTAAAAGCTCTTTCAAGTCGACAGTTGTGTGAAAACGCCGTTAAAATTAAATATTCCCCTAATTTTGCCATAAAGTCCTTAGTGCTAACACCTGCAACAAGAAATGAAGTTTCAGTATATTAAAATTACGACACTTATGTGTAATAAAATAGGCTTTCTAGTAGCAAAAGAGGATTCAATTTAAAATAACTTGATCAATTTTGTTTGGAATTATATCGTTATTTACTTTTTGCGTAGACTCGTAACGATATCGATATCGATAACGAATCGTTACGTAACTCTAAAGGTACGTAACGATTACTACTTTTGTATTTATTGTCCTTATAAGCACTATATTTTGATGGACAACTAATGGTATTAGATATAATAATACTCTTGGAAAGGCTCGTCCCAAATCACTGAATCGTACATAATCTAAATGAACTTTTTCTGTTCCTCCACAAAAATGTTTTTAAAGGGAAACAGGAAATTACTATCGTTCAACTTACAGCAAATTTATAATATCTATTTTATGTCAGTACCTTTCTAAATTTAGATATAGTAAGTATATTTGATATCATAATAAGGGGTAAGTTTTCACAAATCAATAATATTTTAAGGATGTTATCTATTATTAAACTTTTAAGATACTTCCGAGATCAAAATAATGCGCAAATAGATCGTTGGACTATTCATCCAATAATTCACAAGTTACAAAAATTATGCCTATTTTTTCCAATATTGAGATTGCAAAGACCGCTGTTCAAAATTTAAAACTTCCCTTGATCCAAAAAAAGTCAGAATAGTAGTAGCAGTCATAATATATCTTTTTATTGTAAACCAAGAATAGAATGAGTTTAACATCAACAATTTGATTGAGTGCCTGAATACAATTGGCGGCCTATTTGCATTGTGATTTAACAAATTACAACTCCTTCAAACACATAAATATTTACGTTTTATAACAAGTGTTTATTTTTTAATCGTTAAAAAATATTTTTTCTTTTATATCGTTCACTTTGTCTTGTAACTGTTATTTCTCTGTGGTTATTGCTATTCTACTGTAAGTAATTTAGGACGCTATAAATCACGCATTATATTAAATTTCATTACATTCAGTATTACATTATCCATTAAATAGGTTGAGAGAAAGAATAATCTTTCTCCTAACCTATTTAAAAGAAGAAATAAATTACTTATTATCTGACAGGAAAAATCATCTAAGATAATTTATTCTCCTCGTGATCGCGCCTCGTCAAAGTTTTTAAACAGTGAATTGAATCCAGATGCGGGCAATTAGTCGTATTTATCATGGACCGCCAGTTCTTGATGTAGTCAAATTGAGTGTGTGATGTAGTCAAATTGAGAATGTGATATAGTCAAAATAAGTATTTCATGTAGGTACGACTTGACAAACGTGTTTTATGAAATAGGCTGTTAGTTATAAAGCGTTCGACTGTTAATTAAGTAAGCAAATACTTATATGCATTAATGATAAAATTGTGCATGTATATTATGTACCATTTTTATTATATACATTATATCATGCATTGGTCTATGCATGATATTATGTATGTGTTATTATGTATAATGTATATAACATGATTATTATTCCTTTTATTTATCGATCATGTATTGTGATGATTTTTGATGTTAATTTTCAAGAAGAAATAATGGTTACCTTCCCAGATGAAATGCTTGTATTTCAAATGTGAACATTTTTGACTGTAGTAATTTTCAAATACATGCAAACTGCCGAATTCAGATTAAACTTTAGCAATACATCTCAGTAATGGCAGTTCAAAACTCTGTACTGCTGTTTAGAATTTTCTAATGGAAAAAGCTAACAACATTCGCCAAGCTGCAAACATATTAGTCACTAGTAGTGTGCCCGAATATTGACTGATATAAATCTATGCAATATGAATTAAGATGTTTACAGATGCAATACTAAGAAAAAATAAATACTAACTAATGCCGGTTTGATTCTGAACAGTTTCAATACCTATTCTGGTTTATTTCTGTGTACGAATATGTGTGTATTTATGTGTACGAATTAGATCATTTAAATTTATTCTTAGGAGTGAAACAAAGAAAAATATCATGGCGATACCACACTTACCCAGGCGTCAAGAATTGAATGAGATTGCTCTTAAAAGTTGAAGCGATAAGAAAGCTATCGATGGGTCCTACGTATAAAGGCGAAACTGCCGTTTACGCCTTTTTCCAATTATTTGAGCAATGAGTTCACTTTGCTCTATTCTATAATATTAGTAAATAAAAAAAAAATTTTTTCTATTAAATCCAAAATAAAATTTTAGGCAAATAGGCGTATGTGTAAAAACTACCGCACGTATAAAGCCCGATCGCACGATTCGCCCATTTACAGCGCTGAGTTGTCAGGTAGGGACGCGGCGCGACATTGTAAAAAGGCGTAGACGTCGTTTACGCCTGTTTACGTAGTTTGATTTTAAACAAATCACTTACGACTTTAATTTTAAAATGATATTTTTGCCAGCAAATAAAATGCAACTTAGTTTTTTTTTGTTTATTTAAAGCATTAATTATCACCTGAAATATATACCTAGTTAAATTATTACCTGATTATTAATCGTGATGAAATAACATACTGTGGCGTAAGTAAGTATATACAGGCGAGTTGTTTACTAACAACACGCCTGTACATAGATACTTAGATAAATTAATGTTTACCAAGTAATAATTGTTTTATCTATGACGATCTGTTTACCGTAAGAGCTTTACTTTTATTGAGACGTCGCGTCGGGTAGCATCAGTTCAATGCTGTTAATTAGCTAAGTTTTTCACAACATTTATATCTATTCATGCCTGATTATTGACATCGGTGCAGATAAATCATAATAGTTTATTATTAAGTGATGTTTCAAAATATATAAATTTAGTAGTAAAGTATCTTTGGTTCCAGTAACAGTATCTCCTCTTCCTTATGGTGCGGAATATACAGTTGAAGATTTGTATTTTGATCTTCTCACTCATACAGATTCTTTTTCTATATTCGATAGGCCCGCGTTTGGCCACTATCTCACCTGATGTTAAGTGACGATGTAGTCGACGATAGAGCACGCTTGCTTGCTTGCCTAGAAGCAGCCTGTTCACTCTAGACTTAAAGACATTCAGGTTATAGCTTTATAGACTCAGGCAGGGCATTTCACTCCTTAGCTATAGGTACGTATAATGAACGTATTGCTGAAGCGATTCGTGTGTATTAGCGGAATGTCCACCATATAACGATGGCTCATCGCCGTCCTTCTGGTCGGTCATTCGGTGATGAAAAGGGCTTGGAGGAATCAGGTTATGCAACCCCAGTGCACATTCTCCGAAGTGCAACGAATAAAAAATCGAAAGGCTAGCAACTCTGCGCCGATGCTCCAGACTTTGAAGCCTAGCTTCGACCAGCGCATTGTTGTTGATGAGCCTCTTGGCTCGTCTCTCAATCGACTCAAGCGCTTCCAGGTGGTATTTTGCTGAGCCATCACAGAGGTGCGAACAGTACTCCATGCACGACCAGACTTGCGCTTGATATAAATTGAGGAGCTGTTCCGGCGTGAAGTATTGTCGCACCTACATGAGCCTTCGCCTCATAGTATGGGTCAAAATTGAGGGTAGAATTAAGGTTCACGCCAAGAAGCTCAAGGTGGTCGGTTATCGGTAGGAATATACCCCGAAAGGTAGGGCTCGGTTGGAATTCGCTCCATTTAGTATAGAAGAGACACGCTTGAGTCTTAGTTGCGTTGAAGTTGACCAAGTTGGCTTCACCCCAGTCGGAGACCGCCTCCAAGGACAAGTTCAAACGCTCGAACATACCCTCTCGAAGAGACCGGATCTGTACCATACTGTTTCGTGGGCTGGAATTGTAACTCTCAACTACTGTGCAGTCGCCTGCATACCCAATGGTACCGGGCTTGAGCAGATCGTTGATGTGCAGCAGGAATAGCGTAGCAGAGAGTACCGACCCCTGAGGGAGCCAACATTAATCGGCAGTTTGTCCGACGAGCAACCATCGATGATGTATATTCTATAAACTAAGATTTTTCACTTGCTTCAAAAAATAGGATCAGATCATTGAACCTACTTATTATATTGCCATTTATGTACGACTATACGAGCAGTTGCTTACATTATATTGCATTTTGTATAATAAAATAAAACCTTGAAAATGTTTAGCGAATTGTTTTATTTATAAATAAGGACACATTATGCTAAAGACCTAACTAAATTTGAGCACAGTATAAGGGCGTATTTGCATTAAAACGAATACAATATATTATATATTATATATATTATACAATAAGCAACATTCTGTAACTGATCTTTATTAAAAGTAATACGTGATAGCAATATAAAATAATTACATGCATAAATAAAGACAGTATTCGCTTAAAACATTATTTACATTAAGCCTAGTAAAAGGGCGAAAGACCACTTAAGTTTCTATACGTTGAACAATATATACTTGAAATCACAGAAATATGACGATGTAAAAGGGCCAATGTGTAAAATCTCAAAAAGTACTAATAATGCATGAAAATTGCTAACAACCCTAGAAATAGTATCACATGTTAAAGCTAAATGCGAAATTTCATTAAATTCGGTTAAGTAGGTCAGAAGATATGACCCAAAAATATGGTTCTGGCAACTAAAATCGCTCTCCTGTAAAATCTATTTTTTTCACTTACGCCAGTATACGTAGGACCCATCGCTATTGGGTATTCAGAAGGCGTGAATAAAGGATATAAAATACTCACTGTCTGTAGCCCTTACGGCATCGTAAATTTCTTGTAAATACGCGTAATTTCTACAAGTTTTGACTTCGTCTGGTAATCTACGTCTGTGAACAAAAATATATATATAACAAGCGTACTATATTTGTTTCTTAACCCTTAATTTACCCGTTAGGTCCATTGGACTCCGCACCAAGTTTCAATAAAGCTTAAAAACTTAATTACCGCGAATTATACTTTGCGCGCCCGTGTACCTTCATACGGTAGCGGGCCGGCAGCAGGGTGAGGAGGACGTCCGCCTGCGCAGCGTATAGAGGTAAGTAGCCACTTGTCATGCGTCCATTGGACTCAAACAGGGTATTTGTGTAACAAAATTTTTAAAATCACTGTTTTGTTATTTGTCGTGTTTTCATGTATTATTTTATTTTAGGTTAACAATATGAGGTCAAATAGGAGATCAGTTAATATAATGCAACAGGATGGTGAATCGATAATAAACGACTGGCTCCAGGACGATAATGAGGATTACAACAATTTTGTCGAAGATCCGAAACTAAGATCCCCTTAGCTAACATGGAACTGGAAACTGAAAATAAATTGCCCCGAGACCAAAGAAAATATTGCCATATATTATGTCCTAGCCGTCTAAGATGGAAGACTGTGCATCTGTGTCATAGTTTTCTGAGGCCAGTTGCACTAAAAAGCTTTGCGTGCGATGTTTAGAAAAAGACAAAGATTAGGCGTTGCAGGTTTTTTTTTTTACTATGAACATGAACCAATTTTATTTTTGTTAACGATTGTTTAAGATATTATTGTGTTAATTTAGTAGAAAAAAACTATTTTTTGGTTGGATTTTGTTTTAGTTCGAAGCCAGAAGTTGGCATTTACTTTTTTATAGATATTTTCTAGTGATTGAGTATGTACAAGAAAAATATAAGATTGATACATGACTGATTAAAATGTGATACGTAAAATGATGAGGAATATGTTGTTAAACACATTAAATTACTTTATAATACAAGTTTTTCTTTTATTTTGAGTAAAATCGATGATTTGTATGGAGGAGTCCAATGGACTCAATGAGGTTAATTGTGGTATATAATGTCACCGGGTAAACTGAGGGTTAAAATATTATTTTCTTTAAAAAAACTGACTTCAATTGAACCATATTGAAATGGGGTCACATAGGAAGCACCATCTTTCAAATAAAAAAATCATCAAATTTGATTCACCCATTTGAAACAAAAATAAAGTCGAATTGATAACCTCCTCCTATTTTAAAGTCGGGTAAAAATAAAAGTGTCCAATGAATCCGCAGCTAGTTGTTTACCTATATTTTTTACTAATTGACAAACAAACTAAATTAAATTCAAAATAAGAATACAAAAATCACTCGACATTGAGACGAAAAAAGTACTAATCTAATTAATGCTTCCTAAACAGTACAACAAACATTAATTTATTTTACATCTCCTAAGCGTTACACGACCAATTTAAAGAGCTTGCGTAATTAAGTATAATCCTGCCAGTTTGAGTTAATTAGTAAAGACGGTTGTTCGTAGTCGGGGCTCAAGTAAACCGCTTTACACTTAAGTACTCTTGAGATTCTTTACATGACATTAGTTAAAGAACAGTTATTTAGTTACAAACAATTTGGTTAAAAATGGAGTTAGATGTTTCAGCAAATAATAAACACATGAAAATCTTGTTATTATATTTGGTCTTTTTGTCCAGAAGACCCATGAGACTTGAGCATTAGATTATTTTTTCCATAGATACCATCCCGAGTAGAAGTTTTGGATTCAACCGATATTTCTTTAAAATACATTTTAATGTTGTATTGTAATTATATATTTTTTGTTCTGGTTTTGAGTGTTGTTTCGGATTTCGTTTATTTATACGTGTGCATGTTGTGTCATCCGCAATAAAAAAAAAATCTTTCTTTCTTTCTAATTATAATGTTACTTACAAACAGCTGTATTTGTCGTAATGTTCCGCTTGGTTCTTTGTTAAAGCTGATACTGCTGCGTGTAGATATTCATTCTGAAACAAACACATTAATATTATCATTTTACCGACTTCAAAGAGAAGAGTCCCGGGGCCTTTAAACGGGGCGTGAAAAAGCATTTGATGGGTCAAGCTGAGGGCCGCCACTGTAGCACTACCGGTGTATGTGGTGGTGACCCCAGTCCTGAGACTGCCTTTAGCTTACCATCAGGCGAGGTAAAGTCATTTTGACGTGTCCTATATAAAAAAGAGTGTAATCGATTCAGATGTTTCTTTTTTATGACAGTATGTTCAACTCTATCAATTGATGGATTTATAAGATGGGTACTAGCTTACCACCAGGCGGGTAGTATGGTGTTATGTCAGCTTAGCGGCATAAGAGACTCTATCTTTGAAGGCCGTTTAAGTTGTTTTTAAAATCAAAAGGAAGTCTTCTTTCAGTAAAATTTACCATCTACATTATTTAAGATACTTTCCTTCACAGAGCATCGCCGTGGGACACCCCATATAGATTAGGAATTGATTTTTTTTTATACTACGTAGGTGGCAGACAAGCACACGGCCCACCTGATGGGAAGCGGTCACCGTGGCCTATGAACGTGTGCAAAACTAAGGGTGTCACACACGCGCTGCCTACCCTGAAGGAAAAGGGGGAGAGCTGGGAAGGGGTAGGGAGTGAAATTAAGTTGACCGCATAATTTCATGATTATTAGTGTTCAAGGTTGTATAAATAATACGTCATCACTTAATTATTGATACAGCACTAGCGGTCGTTGACCTGTTAATAAGATCATTTGAATCTGCTTAAATAATGGCCTATAACAAAGAAAAACTAATAAATGTCTAATCTATGAGTAACAATATAAGCCATACGGTTTCTGGCAAATAGGTATTCAACGTAATAGGATTTGTTAGAAAATAATGTATCAATAAAACAGCACTAACAAATTGTATTATTACATTGCGCCTCCACCAATAGGCGATTGTTAAAAGCTATTATGTTTCAATATCTTCTTCTTCTTCAACCTAGCGTTTATCTCAGTCGTATCCAAAGCTTTCACCTTGGAGTCTGGGGTCCGCTTTACCAGTTTTAACTGCGGATTTGGCTAGACCTCGATATTTTCCGTGAAGCGACTGCCATCTGGACTACACAATTTCGATTATGTTTCAATATATTAAATCAAATTTATTTAGCTCCTAACGTGTAGTAACAGAATCTATTTATCTTAATTTTTTTTTAATTACCGTTATCTAGAAAAAAAGAAACTTAATAACTGTTTATCTAACAAACTCGGCATGGCAAATTAATGGCATATCTATAAAAACATGCCATGAATTTTGCACTATTCTTTTTATTGGATTTTTAGGCAGGACTACCATCTGACCTCCCTTATTGAGCAGTTAAATGTCACCCGATAGACCTCCCAAAAGAAAACCTCCCAAAGAAAACCTTCCGAGAGGAAAGCCAGAGCGAAGTCCGTTGTCAGTATGTATACCTACCGTCTGGCAGGTGAGGTTGGTTGGCTCTGAAGATCTTGGTGAGAACCTAATTAATTATTATCAGCCTCTGAGTCTTTGCCCAACTCAGTAGCAATCGGCTTACTTGGGCTTACTACACATAATGACTTCTCAGATATTGATATGGCAACCGAGAGCAACAGCTTGACGTGCTCGCCGAGGCATGATAATAATAATAAATAATAACAATAAATATTTTACAACATTCTACACATCGCTCCCTAGACCCAAAGTAAGCTTAGTTTATCTAGCTTGTGTGGGTTCTAGAATGCTGATAAACATACTTATATACTGTTTTTTGTAAATACATACTTATCTATATAAATAAAAGAAAGTCGTGTTAGTTACACTATTTATAACTCAAGAACGGCTGAACTGATTTGGCTGAAAGTTGGTGGGGAGGTAGCTTAGAACCAGGAGACGGACATAGTTTATTTTTTATAAGTTTTTTTTTAGAGTGGAGTGGAAAGTGGAGTGAAGAGTGGAGAGTAGAGTGAAGTGGAGTGGAGTAGAGAATAGAGTATAGAGTCCAGTGGAGAGTCATTTTATTAAAATAGACTTGGTGGCGATACCGACTTCCACGCAGGTGAAGCCGCGGGCGACATAGAAACACCCAGACCAATCAAATGCAAATAGACATATTCATGCATACAAAATATATACGATAAACCTTAATAAACTAACTATAATACAGACAGAACTATGCCTATCAATAGAACCTCTACAGTGCCGTAGATTGTATGATTATTGTAAACATTATTAACCATTTCTTTTATCAAATAAGCTAGAAAATAAATCAAACAAATACCGTCCTTCATTTCCATAGTGTTACGAAGCGTGAAAGGATCGGCTTCCCAACATTTTTTCTACGAAATACCGCTATTATGCGAAACCTTGGTGTATTATTTTGAAATAATCAGGGTACTATATAATAGAGGATATATTTTTTCTTGTATCAATGTTAGCCGATGTTTTATTAGTCGCTGTCTGCAAAACCATAAACCACTCCAAAGTTATGTTTGGAAGTAACTGGGCAATCGCTATAAAGATGGTTAGTTGGGTGGAAGACCTGAATATAACCCCGGGATCTAATTCCAGCCTTTAAACCATTTTTTTCTGATAATAAGGAATCATTTTGATGGATTGCCTTAAATCTCTCCCCCCCCCCATCCCCTTTCTCCACAATCCCCCCGATCCCTATCCAGGGTTGGTAGAGCAAGTGTGACGCCTCTGGTGTTTCACACATCCATAGGCCACGGTGACCACTTCTCATCAGGTGGGTCGTATGCTTGTCTACCGCCTAATTTGAATCAGATCAGATCTCTGTATTTTAAACTTATCGACGATTAAAGCTGAATTTAGGAGGCTAAGAAGGAAATTACAATTGCTTGAATAACTCACATAAACTAAAGCGAAGCGAGGATAGATTGCTAGTTAATTATGAAGTACCTATATAAGGGCACTTTAATATAGTGTGCTCCCGTACTTAACATATTCAAAGATGGCGTCGTTTTATGAAAATACGCTTAAGTTATAACCCTTTCCAATTACTTAGTGCTCTTCAAATATCCGTCATTAATTCTTCATTATTTTGTTTAAATATGTAAGTGGGCAGGCAGGCCGGGGTCGATATCGCAGACTGACCAAATTGAAGTTATTGAAAAAAGGGCAGGTCAAAAGTGCTCGAAACCGGCGGGCTTGCATGAAAGGATTAATGACCGTAGAGGATGAGGAAGCGCGTGAAGTATGTCAGGACAGAGGCAGATGGCGGTCTGTTGTCTCTGCCTACCCCGAAAGGAAAAAGGCGTGAGCATTATGTATGTATGTATGTAATTTGTATAACAATTTTTTTTTTCTAATAAAGTAATATTCAATACTTTATATATATTACATTTTATTAAAAGCCTATGAACTAATCCTATCCAATTGCCTACTATCCTACTTCTGACTAATGTGAAAGTTTGAGAAGATGTTTGTATGTTTGTTACTCAATCACGCTCTAACTGCTGAACGGATCGGGCTGAAATTTGGTACAGAGATAGAATATAGGATATTTAACATTACGCCAATTTTTAGGAGCTAAGATAAGCGGGTGGAACAGCAGAGTGCAGTCATCCAATATAATAGAAATCAAAGTTTATTGGTTCATATCATATTTTATACACTACTCCGCAGCTGTGCATTGGATGCCATAACATTTTATTAACTAGTGCACCTGCACGAAGGTTATAGGCATAATAAAATTATTGGAATGGTAGGTAGCGCTGCATTCAGGCTATAGGTTCTAATAAATGAAATTTTCTCGTGCGAAGACGTAACACTGGTAACGGGTTGATATCTCCCTCGGTGGATAGTTTTAAATACAATGTGCCAGTTTCTGAAAATTCCTGTCTCCAAGTATCAACTTTTAAACGGATTGGTGAAAAAACATTCTAAACTTTTCTTTTTCATTTACGTTTTTGACATTGAGTAAATATAAGAAGGTATTCGTTTCCATGATATTCAAGATAAGCCAAGTCAAACCGAGAACAACGCTAAAATAATGATGATCAGAATATTTTATAGCAAATTTGTCTTCTTAACTATCGATATAGAGTTCATAATTGAATGTCATATATTCTGCACTTAGCACGTTTCTCTTTTAAACCATCGATATGCACTAGAACATGCGAACACTATAACTTGTAATATCTATCTATTATAGCTTAACTCCACTACGGCTTACTTATACGGCTTCCTGGCCTCTCTCTAGTCGGCTTACGATTCTTGGTTTATCAGGTTAACATCTAAAGTAATACAGAGAACTGAAAGTATATTTAGGAATCAAAAATTATGTGGTTTTTTTTTATACTGACACGGCCCACCTGTTGGGAAGCGATCACTGTGGTCTATGGAACACCAGGGGCGTCACACTCATGCTGCCAACCCTGGAGAGGGGGGGGGGGTTAGAGGGGTCGGAAGTGGATTAGAGGAGGGGGCGGGGGTTGTGAGCTCTAGCTACCAAAACGTAACCTAAACCTCACATCCCTACTTTTCTGCGATTTAATTGGTTGAGAGGAAAGGAGACATGTCTACGGATGCAATGCTGAGGGAGTAGGACTTGCTTCTGGAACTATCAGCCCATCAACAGACGTGGCCAATCCATACTTATCAAAACAATAGGGCGACCCTGGGGTCCAAAATGCAACCTGACTTTATAACTAGTCCAAATGAAATTAGATAAGGTTCAATCTTGATCGGCAAGAACTATTTTCAACTGTAATATTTCTCATGAACCTGACAGCTACTGATTTGCTCCGATATCCGTTTTCTTTCCTGATAAAACCAATACTTCCGACCAGCTTAATAAATTGTAATGTTGAGAGAAGGTTAGAAAGTAAGCCCTTTTAAGACATTAACTAAGTATTTTAAGATTTCAGCTTATGATATTTTTTAGTTTAGTTGAAGGGTTGTTAAGAATAAGTTAGTTTTTGCCAGAGAATTTCTGGCATGGAAACTTGTACCCTTTTCTACTTCCCATAGGATTATATTTCAGGAATAAAACATACGCTCGTGTTTCAGACTATAATCTAGCCTTTTACCTAATTTCAACCAGAATATACCATTCATTCGGCCATTTTGAGCGTGATTGAGCAACAGGCATCCAAACATCTAATCTTATAAACACCTCCAAAGACTTACATGTTTATATTATTAATAGGAAGTAGGATATGGAATGGAGTGTCTGCAGCTGTTTGGTATCATGCAAACTCATTACCTATTATTGTTCAATAGGCTATCGGAAGTTTCCGAACGAATTTTTTTATTACCATTCGTTCATATTTTCAGTACCTATCTAGTAACTTCAGCCACTCAATAAATAGAAGAAAACATCTATCACTCACAAGAATTAAACTTTCTTGATGTTCGGGTATCAAATTTCGAAACCATAAAAGCTTCTGCCATGCCCCAATAATCGATACCATTTTTTGCGAAGACTGCTTCATAACTGACCTCGATATTACAACAGTTTACGGGAATATTTTTGTAAGATATCTTTGAATTTCTTTTTCCATGTCCTTGTATTAATGAAAATATGAATGATATCCTCTATGTGCTATATGGTAGCAATGTGATAGTGTGTTTCTTAGAATTCTTAATAGATTATCTGTTATATTCTTATTCATTTTAAATTCCACTTTTTCATTGGCTATTGTAAAAACATCACAGAATAATTTATCAATCCACTTATTTATTTCGCTGGCAACAACTGTCCTACTGTGTAAAAATTTAAATACATTTTTACCCCGTTTTAACTCCTTTAAAGGTTAAACTTCTCAAAATCATTTCATATTACTTGCCTAGTTATGATGGCATCTAATATCTTAGCCATACTCTTATAAAATCAAATACAAAATTGACAAAGAAATCTAAAATATAACAATAATCAAATGAGTTGGGGTGTGGACAGCAGAAGGAAAATCATCTTGATTCATTTCCAACTTCGCATTGATGAGGTCTCGGGTGAGTTAGTTTTGAAATATTGTCAACCAAGTGTCTTGAATATACCATCAGAATGCGAGATTTTTCTATTACCAACTATCCTCCATGATACTCACGCTCATATTTCCTAAGCTATTGGTAGAACTATACAATAACCTCGTATTTTTTAAACTAGGTATATTCTTATGTACCTAACACAGGGCAAGTCTACAAACGTCATCGGTTAGTTTGTGCAGCGTAAATCACTCATTGTTCTAGATTTTGCTGCAACGACAGTTTTTTTCAACATGGTGGCTTCATTCTGACTCTTAATGAGCAGTCGCGTATAAATACTGCAGTAATACTTTATTGGGAATGCTAAAAACATTGCTAGTACCTATTTTGAAAAGCAATTTTTAGCGTAATGTTTAACATTGCGTGTTCAATTTGGCCTGCTTCCAAAAGCGTAGCCTAATAATCTCGATGATGCGATGCAATTGTTATTTTACTAGTAGATATGATGTAAGAGAAAATTGATTTTAAATGTTTTATACCGTAACTTCGGAATAAAACGTTTAGAAACATTAACTAAAATATTGAAAGTCACGTTTCATCTTCATCACCACAGATAACCCTCCCCCTATTGGCCAGGGGGATGGTTATGTCAGATTTGAACCGACAAAAACTGCACGTCGTCTCAGCTTTTCAAGTGCCAGGGTATAAGGTGGCGAGCAGCGCCTCCCACTCGCCACGAGAGACGCTGCTGCCTGCGGCCAATCCGGCCGGGGTGGGAGTGACCCTCTAGAGGGCTGATCCGAGGCTCTCCACGTGTCCCTCTGACTAGCAGATGGCACAGTGGGGAGCGAGCGGGGGGCGAGCTGATTGTCTGCGCGCCGACGGTTGGGTGACAGGACGGCCTCCTGTCACCCTACACCCCACCGCCAGCGAAGTGGCGCGATGCTCGCCCCACCCCCCCTTTCGGGGGGTCGAGGGGGCCATCTTAAAACCGTAGATGGCCCGGGGTCAGCTGGGGTGCGAGGGATATGCCCATTGGGTAACCTTACACCCCGGTTACTAAGGCCCGAGACGGCGTGCGGTTTTAGTCGGTTCGATCCCGACATAACCACCCCCGATGGCCGACGGGGGTGGTATCCATGGGGATTTCCGCACGATAAAAAAAAAAGGGTATAAGGTGGCATTTTTCTCGCAACCCGAAATATCCAAAAAAATTATTTCATACAAACTTGTAACATTTAATAATAACAGAAGGAACTTTACCATTAGGTACGGAACACATTCCTTCTGTTAATTTAAAATTAGAAGAAGTATAAAATTCTCTATTCGAAACATAATTTTTATTAAATTTCGAATAAAACCTTTTTAATGGGCAGAGAAATAAAAGCGATACTTTATTAAATTTTTTACGCAGCTTTTTATTTGCAAGAGCGCCACGCTCACATTTTCATGTTTTTGGCATGAAATACAACATTTACACTCTGACAGACGTTAGGACGTTGAGGTTAATCGTCTTCATATTTCATCTTCATGATTAAATTGTAAGCGTTATCCATCAACTTGATGATACCTGAAAGTGGCCAGTAACAGAAGACAAGCAAATAAAGAATAAAAAGACTGATTTTTCTTTCGTGCAGAAATCCCCACGGATCCCCCGCCGGTCGGTGGGAGTTGTTAATTGAGTATCTTCTTCTTCTTCAACCTAGCGTTAATCCCAGTCGTATCCAAAGCTTTCACCTCGGAGTCTGGGGTCCGCTTTACCAGTCTTAACTGCGGATATATATATACCAGATAATATACCAGTGTGTAAAGTGACCCAATAAAGCAATTCCTTCGCACCCCAGTTGGCCCTGGGCCATCTACGGCCTTGAGATGGCCCTTCTAATCATTTTAAAATTCATCTTATTAACTGTTTTCCGCAACTTTGACTGTATAAAACTTATGAGAATAAATTCTAGAAACAAACAGGAATAAAATGTATACCAGACTATAAATCTTTGTTGTTTGTACCATATTTCAGCCAGATCCGTTTAGTCGTTAGAGCGTAATTAAAAAATCCAAACAACAAACAAACAGATAACATTAGGATTTAGAATTAAAAATTTAATGCATTCTTCATTCGATCATCGAACCAAAAACATGAGAAGTAAAACAAACATGAAATGGGTACATATCAGGTGCAAGTTGGAAGATTCCAGCGGTATCTGGTGCTATAAAAATTAGAAGTTTATTGTCAATCTCATACTCAACTTGGTAAATTTTGTAGGTAATTATATAAAGAAACTATGAGATTAGTTATTGTTTATTGGTCATATACTGCGGTTCTACTTAACCAATTGCTATCAAATATACGGCAGATTTTAAGGTTGATAAATATCTTTCTAATAGAAAATAACTATATCAAATTTCGTTCAGTTGTTTTTACGTCCCGATGGACGAAATGAAGAGAAAAACAGCCAAGAATTAAAAAATAAATATTTTTGTGTTCCGATTCGTTCATTTAATTTAACCCAAATCCAACTTACAGATACTAATACCATTAAGTTATACTATTATTAACTCACTATAGTAAATAACAAAAAGCAAATTTTGCATCTGAGTCGTAGATAGTATACTATAATCACAGTAATATTATGTTCGACACGATAAAAAACGGAAATCAGAGGAAAACCCATGTTCAAAGGATTCCAGCAAATTTAAAAGTCCAAGGCTGTTATAACACGGAAGCTCTAATAACGTCAAAGCAAAATTCGTATAGAGGACGAGCGTTAATTACGTATCATTTTTAACCGACTTTAAAGTACCGCGATATTTTCATAGATCATATATATTAATATATCATGACCCTTTTTTTGATATTTCATGCGGGTATACCCTCAGATACCGCACCTTTGACCATAGAGGGTGGTTACATTGGAATAGGACCGACTATATCCAAAAGTCCCCGGCTGACCCATGGCTAGGTCCGGCTTCAACCAACCAGAGGCTTAGGAATCTCCGTCTCTATCCCCAGAAAAGGAGGCGGGGAGACACATCATGATCCTAAGCTGCGTTTTATGGAGTCGAATTCAACCCGATAATGGACGTTTCAATTTGACGCGCCCTGCGCTTTTAATTTTTTTTTATACCACTTAGGTGATAGATAAGCTGATGTGAAGCGGTCACCGTGGCCTACGGATGTGTGCAACACCAGGGTCATCACACTCGCGCTGCCGGCCCTGTAAAAACCTTCTTATGTCCTTCTTGAATGATATTTAATATCACACATCTATACCTACCATTATTTTTGTTTTATATATAAAACATGAAGCTGCCTATTTTTTGATCACTTAGACCAAAGGCTAGTTGTAACCGTACACCTTAAGTGAACCTCTCAAGAGCCTTTATGATGACACGAGCTATCGATGAATGGTAGAAAATCAAAGTAAAATCTGCCACGTATCGGGTGTCTAATGGATAGGGTGCTGTTTATATTTGTTTCTCTCATGAATGTGTCCTGTAATTATCGAAGATTTTCACACTGTAAAATTAAGTGCTTCACGTTTACCAACAAACAGACTGATGTACAAACTTTTTGAGTGTTATTAAACTGTATTAATATAAATTGCCATTCTTGTGTAACTAGATCGTTGTTCGGTTTTAATCGCCACGTTATGATTTTTGGTATAGTTGTTATAATTACAGACGCCATTTTGCTTTAGAAATTATTTTTTAAATTGAAGAGATAATTCGATATTTTGTGAAAAAATTACGTATTATGTGACTTTTTATAATGTCTATGCCTGTAATTCCGGCCGCGTGGATGGCGGTTTTTCCTTATTTTTTCTTTCAAAAAAAAATGGCGCATCAAAATTCGTGCGGAAGTTTTTGCGTCCATCGCGCACAAACAGACAAGAATCGTTCATATTACGAAGTACTTTTTTAAATGTCGACAATGTATCTAAACAGCAGGCTACTTTACAATTTTTGTAATAATATATAGACAAGGACTTATATTTTATAAAAGTCACATACCTACCTAATACCTACATTATGTATGAATTTAATATAGTATTTAGTAATTTGTTCAAGCTTTTTAGATAGATATATAAAGACAATTTACATTTCAAAAATCCTAAATGTTTTCAACTAAAAATGTAGCTGACTCATATGTAAATTTGTACGGTTCATCCTTGACCCTGAAGGGTCGAGGCCAACCCTTAACCCGACAGGTGCTCCGTAATATGAAGTTTTGTCCAATTTCAGCACGTCTGCAATATTTGTGATTATTTTGTTAGAGTATAGTGTTATTCTTATCGAATTTATTTTACCGTTTGTGTTTTGATCATTTATATGGAGTGTTATTATGTCTCAATAAATAATAATTTGTGACTTGTTACATAGGTTAAATGTCATTTATGTACCACCACTTTCATGATGTAAGTACATTTAAGAATAATTTGTCTTATCTCACTGCAGTAACAAATATTCTTTGAATTTATATAATCTAGCTCAACCACATCATATACAACTTATCTGACTTCTATATACCTATAAACAGATTCTCTTTTCGATCTTTTTTTTCCTACGGTCATTCCTCCGGTACCACCCACGATTATATCGGACTTGAACTGACTAAAACCGCATGTTGTCTTAGCTCTTCAAACACTGATGAGTAAGGTGACATTAAAAGGCATTTTTTTCGCACCCCGGCTGACCCAGGACCATTTCCAGCTTTAAAATGGCCCCCTCGGGTTTAGCAACCATGGAGCTCCCCGGAAAAAGGAGGGGGCACGCAACTGCCCAGCGAGGTAGTCATCCTCATTGAAGATTGCTTGCACTACTAAAGTAACAATCCTACCTTTTGTCTATGATATTTTACCCAAGAATCAGTCGCGTTATTGACTTTGGGATCTAGGCTTGACTTAAGTTATTATTTGTGCCAAGTCACTGAATAAGCAATTACGCAACCGAGTCAAAAGTTTGAGGTCTCAGAGGTGCCAGAAGGTGGTCTCAGAAGTCGAACTTATAACTAAAAGGTACTTAAATATAAATATAACCTCTGCTCCATAGTAAAAGCAGTAATTTAAACTTAATACTATAAAACTGTAGAGTTTGTTTGTTTGTTTGTTTGGTTGAATGCGATTATCTCAGGCACTACTAACTCGAAAAATGTTTTTGTGTTTAATAGCCCATTTATTGAGAGATGTCGAAATATACCATACGAGTAATATCATCATCACACAGGGGAGTGGAGCAGCAATCAAATATGTCAACAAATCGGGCAAATTGCGATCTAAAAATATTGAATGAAATTTTTAAACAATTGCATGCTAACTATTTCCAATGATTTTCTGATCGGAAAAAATGATCATCCAGGACGGGACTTGAACCCGTGAACAGTTCCTTACAGGGGGAATGCTCTGACCAACTGAACTACCTGGACCCATCTTAGATGCTTGAAGTTTTCCGATATATTCTACGGCTTAGGGCACCTTAATATTAATATTGGTTAAATGGGTGCAACGGAAACGAACTGTGCTACGGGCGAAGCCGCGGGGGACAGCTATGTAATTATAGGTACGCTTATTTTCAAGAACCTTTTTTACTTTTTTCTCTGTAATGTTAACTTATTTTATTCATGAAACGTCAGGTTCTAATGTATAAATAATAATTTGATTTATTATGTCTTACACCCACGAAATAAGGGTCAAGCACTCGTTTATATGTTTGAATAGTGAAGTGGTCATTCCATCAAAACGACAAAGAAATATGAATATAATTATGAATTACATTTTTTTAATACTTCACAATGTTATGGATCAAAGAATCAAAGGAAAAGGAAAAAAAATGACAAAAGAAAGAAAATATTTTGTTTTAAATAACATTTTGTGTGAGTAGTTCAAAAGAATTCCTTTTACGTAGGCTTCAAAAGAAATAAATTATGGCGGAAATTTGAACTTCAAAAGTATTCTTAAGTGCTATTACTCTCGAGTTATTAAACATTTTAAGAGTTTTTGCAAATTATCCGGAATTTAAAAATTAAAACTTCCTCGCTTGAGCGGATGAAACTAATTTTTACATATTTTATACATGATGTGTTTCATACACTATTACAGAAATTATTAAAGATTCGTTTAAGTACGAGTTGGACTCATACACTAAAGGTTCCGTACAAAACTGAATTGACGGGCAACTTACCAGCTATAAATAGTTTCCTATCCTGTGTATCCTGCTTGTTACGATTTATGGTGCTAAAACGTGAATAGCGTTTCTAGTACACAAACTGAAAGACGCACAACTTCCCAATTGGATATTTTATCCTTCGTTATGCTCCATACGAATATTCTTTGATATTCTTTAACACCAAAAAACTACTTTTAAAATGTAACTTAATCTTCTTTGGTCCAATTGTAATAATAAGATAATAAGTTATTATATTTGTGTAATCCAAAATTCGGCGACATTGACTAGATGAGTAGTAGTGATAAAACTTATAAGAGAATAGAAGTGTAGCATTAACCGACTTCAAAAAAGGAGGTGTACCGATTTTGACGATTCTTTTTTATTTGATAGCTGGCACTTTTTGTGTGGTTCCACTTCAATTTGGACCATTTTGTTGGGTTCTTTTTGTAAGAATTATTTTCATATCTACTCTCTCTCGTATATGGAAGTAATAAAATCGTAATTTCTTATCTAGCTTCAGCTATTCCCCATGAAATATCTTCTGTGGAAACTTTTCTCCAACAATTCCAATCAAAGCTTTTCTTCTCTAATATTCGAACTAAAAGTTCAAAGGGGCAAATTCCCATTAATCAAAGTCGTTATTACTAAGTGCACCTGCGAGATATAAATGAGGCTATTAATCGTGTGAAATTGGTCCAAGATGGGGACGCGTGTGAAGAAATTCGATAATGAAAGTCTTATATCATGTGAATATATCTTGCTTGTCAATTAAGGGAATGGCTTTCTTAGAAATATACGAGGAATTCATTGTAATCGCTTACAATACTTATTGATTGATGACGAAGAGGAAAATGTTAGTATAAATTGAGATAAGCGACTTGCTTCAACACTTTGACACGGAAAAAAAATTTGGGAAACGCTGACTCTAACTGAGCTGGGAAAAAGCTTGGAGAATTAAGTGGTGTAACTGCATTAACAATGTAATGTGGTGAATTTAAACTTGAAACTGAGAGATTTAAAAACCGGCCAAGTGCGAGTCGGACTCGCCCATGAGGGGTTCATATAGGCTTGTGATATCTAAACAAACCTAATATATATATACCAGTTTCACAAGAAATATTTAAACCAAAAATATTGTCAATTAATTGCGGTTTATGACGTATTAAAAAACTAATTAGTAGATCTGGTCCAAACCAATTTTCGGTGGTAGTTTGCATGGCAATGTACATTATATAATTATTTTTTAGATTCATGATTCTCTTATTTTAGAAGTTAGAGAGGGGGGACACACATTTTTCCACTCTGGAAGTGTCTCTCGCGCAAACTGTTCTGTTTAAAAAGAAATGATGTTGGTAACCTCAATAGCATTTTTGAAGACAGACGGACAGACAGACAGACAGACATGATGAATCTATAAGGGTTCCGTTTTTTGCCATTTGGCTACGGAACCCTAATAAGGTTACTTAAAAAGTAGCGCTATTAAAATGTCCACATGATTAAACAACTATGTGACCATTAAGTGTTGTAGAATTATTTATTTGATGACAATACGAAAAATTAATCACTCAACCATATTCACGTCTCTATAAAATTGAAATAATCAGCTCCAACAACTAATTCCAGTCGGCTGTAACACAAAATATCAATTACAGGGATCAAAGAGACCTACTAATATTATGTTATATTACATTATCACAGATCTCTTTAGAAATAAGGGCGTTCAATATACTGATATCTATTTAATAAGATAAAAGAAAATTCCTTTTGCCGTCGGAGACGTCGCAACGAACCACTAATTATTTTCCAGGCATCTCGGAAGTTCATTTATACGACTTAACCTCGATTGAAATATTTCATTTTTTATTTTGCTTGATAATAATCTATGGTATCTATACCAATAAAAGAGAGAAGCGAATTTTGTAAGTTTGTTTAAAAACTGCAAAGCATCTGGTCGACGCTTCACGTGACCAAAGGGCCTGGCTTCTTTTATTATTTTTGTACATACTCCTTCTTTTAATGTAAATAATTTATTTTTTTATTATTACTTAAGATAATATTGTATGTAATTTTTCGATTACTAGATAGTATTCATTAGTTTGTTTATAAGTCTAGGGTAATTTTTAGAACCACTGCACTTAAAACCACAAGCCGTCTAGGGTTTTCTGGCGCCGGGACGTAAGGTGGCCAAGACTAGAGGGCTCTTCCCTCCATCCCGGCACCTACGTCAGAGCCTCGTCCGTTAATCAGCTGGTACACTGGCTTGCAGGTGAAGGTATTGATGGGGCCCCCATAAATCAATTATAGTATGTATATTGAACAATAATATACCTATTTGTTAAAAATCTTTTCATTAAAGATAACTGCCACAGGATTATACTTCGTAATTTAATATGCATACAACAGCTGACTGGAAATTAAATTAAAGGCACGAAACCGACATAAATTGAAAAATAAAAGCACGTTTTTAATATACAAACGTCGCTAAGAAACGGCGGATTTAAGATGCAATAAGCGCGATATTGCATTCCTTGCAAAATAATAAAATATTACAGCACCAGATGCAAAAACGAAAATTAAATTACTCATCATTCGTCCCAACCTTTTCTCAACTCAGTTCGGATCGACTTTTTCAGTCTAATTACGAAGTGGACTTCGATATTTGCTGTAAAGTAATGGATATCTGACCTCCACAACGAGTTATGTTGTCAAATCAGTTATTGGACTTTTTAGAGCTCCAACTACCCGTAGCGACTGCCATAGATGTTCACTGTGAATTCAACCGAGACCAGCCTGCAGCCATATGTTAAGAATGGTCACTTATCTGAACACTAACCTGAAGAGTATTGCTTAACCTTCCAACGTGTTATACTAGATATCTTCATTCATTTTTTTTTTCACTAAAATAGAACCCGCGACCTCTAACATAGCTGTTAAACGCACTACCGCCATGCCACAGAGATTTTTTTTCTGTATCGGGCACGCCAATATGACTTCACCTCGCTTGATGGTAAGCTAAAGGTAAAGTCTCAGGCAAGGGGTCCGCATTACATTGACGGCCTCATGAAAGAAGAGGTCGTCAAAGATATGAACTGGTGATATAAAATTATTGGTTTAGTCCGACTTTCAATACTTACTTGACATTTACTAAGTAATTACTTATTTATCTAAAAACTAGATTCCGTTTTTCATTCTCTATTCCACTATAAAACTTTCTAGTTGAAAGCAATTTCCTTAAAAGGTTTCACACGTGTTTGTTTGTCAAGAAAAATACGGCTGTTGACATTGTTGAGCTTTTCATATCTCGTATAACGATGCAGAAGTTAGATTTAGTCTTCAAAGGATTTTTATTATGACTCCGTCTGTCCTTTTCAAGGCACGGAGATAAACGTTCTCTATAGACATTCTTCTAACTTAGATTAGATTCCATTCGAAACTACTCATAACTTTTATAATGAGCTCTTTCACGATGGATCTATCATGTTGTATTCCTTTGTTTATTCGGTGTGATACATAACTTGGAGAGTGTAACCAAGAATATTGTGTACCCGTAATTTGTTAACACACTTAACAACGAATGTACGCCATCACGACACACTTAATGCCGTAGCTATGCGCTATCGAATAACCAAACCTTTCGATTTTAGAATACGGATAAACATTATTAAATAATTATAAAAAACGTATATAAGTATATAAGTTTTTTATAATTACATATTCAATTCAATTCAATTTATTTACTTCATAACAAACATAATTCGTGTAGAAATTATAATAATTTAAATAAATACATACATACAATCAATAAAATGTCAAAAATTATGCAAATCAATAACAATGTCAAAAATAGTGAAAACGTAAAATGTCAACGGTTACATTATATTATGTCATGTTAAAATATACATAACACCCAGACCGCATTGGTCTGGGTGTTATGTATGTTTTTTTTTCGAATGCACTACTGCTATGCCTCATAGGCTGCCTAAAATAATAACCTCATATGGTGCAAACAATTCCATCAAGAACCAAGCAGTTCGGCGCCTCTTTTCTTTACCGCACCATCAAAACCTGGAATTCTTTACCAGCTCACTTCTTTTCTTCCTCATACAGTCCCGGGTCCTTTAAGCGGGGCATGAAAAAGCATTTGATGAGGCCGTCAAGCTGAACGCCACCATTATGGCAATATCGGTGTTTGCAATGGTGACTCCCATTCTAGAGACTTTGCCTTTAGCTTACCATCAGGCGAGGTGAAGTCCTGTTGACGTGACCGAGATAAAAAAAAACATATCTAACATTTGATAATAACTTAAGTTATTATTGTAAATGTGAAAGAGCTAAGTTATCCGCCATGCTATGTACATTGTGGTCATGTCAAGCTATGTGTAATATGTTACACAGAATATAATAAATTTTCTCGTTTGAATACCACACCAAGCTGAATACTACATAATATAATGCTATGTTGCGAGTTTACCCTCGGTCCCAGTGGGGCGCCCTATAATATTCACGGGTCCGTGGATAATTTTATTTATTCGCAAACCAGTGACACCAGAGACTATAATTCGAGACAGAAAAAATAAATACTGAGTTATAGTTTACATAATTATTATGCTCAATGGCCTGTATGGTGTGACGGTAGAAAGGTCGACTGCAACATCAGAGGTTGAGAGTTTGATATCCGCTCAATAAAAATGTTAAAAGAAAAAAAAGAAACACTGCAACGCAACAATATAATGTTCATAGGAATATATACATAGTAAGGCTTTCCAAATATGTAGGTATAATAATAAGCTGTTGACAGTGTCTCCGCTCTATTAGAATTTTGATCCTGTCCTCGCTTGCTACGGGAACCTATTCCAGTACTTTCCCTGTACACGGAATATACACTTCTCATCAAAAAAAAATCGAAACACCTTGCAAGTTTATGTTTATTATCAGAAAAAAATGTATATTTAGGAATACTTATGTCAAATGTCATTTAATAGTGAATAATATGAGTTTTTCAAATTCTAATGTTATTGTTCTAAATTAAAAACCATAAAATTAATAATTTGTGTATTGTTTTCAGATTATCATGAAAATCGAAACACTTTTCAATTTTTCGGATGAGATGTATACTTATTATAATTTTCAATTTTGACTTATACCTTGCCTTTTGGAGTCTCAACTTCTCTCGAGATTTTGAAAAGTAAGCTTTAGGCTCCTTTAGCTTTAGGTTCCTACAAAGGCTATGTAGCCTTTATAGGAAAGAAGAAGAAAATTATTAGGGATTAAAAGTAAATACAGAGCTATACAACGAATTTTGTTACTTTGTTTTCAAGATTTACGAGGGTTATTATCAAAAGTTAGATATACATGGGCAATCAAAACTTTTGATGCTGCCACCATTTTGGTTTAAACTTAATATTTGAGTAATGGTTTCTGAACGTGGGATTTATATTATTACTGAAAGTAATACAAGAGGCTCTTTGCCATGATTAATGATGCTTGTTTAGTTTCAAACTTCAGTAATTATTAAACAAAATATTTTTACCACAATTCTCTACATCGGTTTGGTTGCTTTATTTCTTCTTCTTCTTCAATCTAGCGTTAGTCCCAGTCGTATCCAAAGCTTTCACCTCGGAGTCTGGGGTCCGCTTTACCAGTCTTAACTGCGGATTTGGCTGGACCTCGATATTTTCCGTGAAGTGACTGCCATCTGACCTTCACAACCCAATGGTGACATTAGGCGATATCGAAGGTTTGGTTGCTATATTTATGGATAATAATTAAAGGCGATGGTATATACGACTCCATGAAGACCCTTCGAAGTCAAACCAACCTCTCCGGGAAGCCGATACACCTGCCGATTTTTTTTCCCTTGCAAACAAATATTTACACAGCGAGAATCGAACCCGCCACCTTTGACTTAACAGTAGAACGCTCTATCGCTACGCCGCGCGCCATCGCAGAGGTTGTGGATTACTAAATTCTTCCTGTAACCTTAGTTTAAACATGTCACGTCGCTACCTTAGTGTAGCATGCCACAGTGTACGGCGGAATATTCTGTAAGGAATGTCTACGCGACGCTCCGCTTCCGTTTCGAGGATCCAAAGAATTTAAGGTAAGAATTTCACTAATAATGTCATAAGAAAATATAATAAGCAAGCCACGACCAATGAATAGTACAGACTGGGCACTAATATTATAAATGTGAAAGTTTGTGAAGAGATTTGAATATTTTAATGTTAGTTATTAAATCACGATCTAACAACTGGACAGCTCTGGCTGAAATATGGAACAGTGATAAATTATAATCCGGAATAACATTTTTTTTATACGTCTTAGGTGGCAGACAAGCACACGGCCCACCTGATGGAAAGCGGTTACCGTGGCCTTAGACGTGTGCAACATCAGGTGTCACACTCGCGCTGCTTACCCTGGAGGGGAGTGGTGTTGAGGAGTTTGGAGAGGGGTGGGGAGGTTAGAGAAGGGGATTGAGGACATGGGGAGGGGTGGGGCGGGTTGTGAGCTCTGGCTACTCTAGTTACCGGCGAGAACACAACCCGATGGTTATTATGGCCGCGGTCTTCTTTAGGGCGGAGGTACCACCCCTGTCGTACTAACTGCTCACATATAACATATATAGGCTACCCTAGAATAGGTTCATATGGGAAGCGGGAACGGGAACATAATAACACATGGGTGAAGCCGCAGACAATAACTAGTTATTGATACAGATAATCACGCGGCAGTTTATATAATAAAAATGAATGTTTCTTTGTTCGTTTGTTCTCTATGCCATTTGTGAAACTTTGGTAACTTATTGTGAGACCACACGCAGAGGCCATACAACTGTACATCCGTTCTAGTTTAGTACCTTCCTGATTCATGCTCGCACGCCTTTTCAAATACCGTGTTTAGCCCAGTTAGACCGACCGACCCATACATGGGTTTCAAGAAGCAAATTCCACACTAATTATACTTTTTTATTAAAACAATATAATTAATTTAACAGGTGTTCAATAAAATAAATGATCTGTCCTTTTCTATCTGATAATGAAAGAAACAGATGCAATTAGAAAATTTTAGAGAATTTTAAGTTTAGAGATATAACAACAGAATTAGCAGCAATATCACATAATAATAGTTTCAGGTTTATCTGGGTTAGATTATGTTTCATTATTTCATTTCTATCATCTTAATTCCTTCCTACTTTCTATTAATATTACACATGTGAAAATGTTTCGATATTTAGATGTTTATTCTAACCAAAGACGATCTTATCGTCTTTGATTCTAATGGTTGAGTCGACTGAAGTTTTGTGCAAAAATAGATTGTTTTTATATTGGATACGTCAACATGACTTCACCTCGTTTGATGGAAAGCTAAAGGCAAAGTCTGTGGATCGGGGGTCACCACTACATATATTATACTACATAGAGAGATAGAGATAAATAGAGAGAGTCAGATTTATTGTCTACCAATCACAATTCACTTTCACGCCAATCATTCTTCCTCTTTGGTTCTGGGTTGTTTTCAAGACTCTCCCACTCTGTTTAGTTCCCTTTTATTGGATATTATATTATACTACAGACTGTGATGGTTTCCGATCGCCTAGCTCCTCGTGAACCAAAAGTTGCTTCTTCTTTTTCTCTGGTGACGCTGATAGACGCTTAATAAACTCAGCTTTGAGTTTGTCGTACTAACCGGAGGCGGGAGGCGAAGTGATAATATCTTCGACTTTAAGGAATTTAGGGGAGGCCATTGCTTAGCAGTGAAACAATATTGGCTAAATAAAAAAAAATGTGTTATCCCCAATATATTACTGTAACTAATTTAAACCAGATCTATTCAGCCATTAGGACGTGATTAAGAAACAAACACCCAAACATACAAATATCTTCACAGATTTTCACATTTATAATATTAGAAGGATAGTACCTACCTACGACAAAGCTTGCAAATAAATGTCTTATTAGACCGGAAACAACACATAAATCTATGTGCGCGGACATCGGACGCAATAAAATAACAGACGCCCACTGTATCTATCCATTGATATATCTACCGCCTGTATCTATCGAACCATGAATGTATAAAGCCTATGGACAGAACATGCTGAAGAATTGGAGGTAGGACACGACTGTATCTGCCGTCCGAACTGAGCAGTCCGACTGGGGTAGTACCTCCGCCCTACAGAAGACCGCGGCCATAATAACCATCGTGTTCCCGCCGCCGGGTAAGTTAGAGCTCACATCACCCTCCCCCCGCCCCCCATCTCCCCAATCCCCCCAACTACATCCAAGCTCTTGAATCCCCTCCTCCTCCAAAGTCGATAGCGCGAGTGTGACACTTCTGATGTTGTACACGTCAATAGACTACGGTGACCGCTTCCCATCAGGTGGACCGTGCGCTTGTTTGCCACCTAAGTAGTATAAGAAAAGAAAAAAATAAGACAAGACTATGTGACAAAAGTGGCGGCGGCTAACCATGACATGTGTGAGTGAATTTTGGGTTGCAAAGTGTTACCCAAATTTGATTGAAATGTGATCCCTAGATATTTTTTCTTGCTGTCACTATAATTTTCACACCACTACACATTTTACTACACAAGACATGCTGTATATTTTCTCGCTACTCAAATCGAATCGAATGACGTTTGACGCGTAGTGTGTGCGCGTGCCGACTTGTACGTATAAGCAACTGAACTGAAACTAGTGTCGCTTGTGGTATTTTTCATCGCGTTCTGCCCACAGGGTTCATACGTCCATGCATCTAACTATATTTTAAGCCAAATGGATAGAGTACAAAGGAATTGATTGTAACTGTGATGTGTGATTGGAAATCAAAGAGGTGACTGATTGATGGTGAAATAAGAAATCACGCATTGATTTCTTTTTTGTCTTGTTCTTCTGTCTTAACTTTTTTTGCTCTTTTTTGTAGAATTAATAAAATAGAGAGAGTCAGATTTATTGTCTACTAATCACAATTCACTTTCACGCCAATCATTCTTCCTCTTTAGTTCTAGGTTGTTTTCAAGACTCTTCCACTCTGTTTAGTACCCTTTCATTGGATATTATCTCTGTCCACCTTATTCCCTCCATCCTTCTCCAGCACCACATTTCAAATGCCTCCAACCTCTCTCTGTCAACTTGCGTCATAGTCCAAGTTTCACATCCATAGAGGGCAATACTCCAAACATATACTTCAGCTTATTTATTTCCATCTAATGCTCTTACTTGTGTTTTGGTAATGTTCAGCAACTTCTGAAGGTGACTGTACTAGCGCTAACGATCCTGAAAAACCTTTTTTTTCTGATCAATAAATTGAATTGACGTCGTATCGCGCTCTCCTCACAAATTACATCAAAACTTGACGTAACTTCCCAAGGGTGTTTACTTGGAAAGTTGTGCGCGACTGTACCTACTGCACCACTCCAGGCATTCGATCACGTTTTCGTATGATGGATTAATATAAACGTACACGCAACGACGATTAATTTCGCATTTATCTTCGTACCGATAGCAAATTCCATTTACAACGTTAATATACACTCGAGAGCAATGAATCCGGGTCACTTAAAGAATGTTAAAAATCTCGGAAACTAAAAATGATAGGTTAATGCAATAAATTGTATTTAATAGACAATGTAATACTCCTTAAATGAAAGAAAAAAAAATATGAGTCACCATACATTTTATTAACACAAAATTACATAAAGAAAAAAACTGCTGATCTCTCCTTAAAACAAAAATAGGAAACATGAAATTTTTGAACTTTATTACGATTTTCTTGAATTTTAATACTTCTTATTGCCTCCTCGTGCTTCCATTACTGCGTTTACGCGGTTTGGCATGCTGTACACCAAGTTCCTTATACGATTTTGGGGAATATTCTCCCATTCCTCTGTGAGAGCAATTTTGAGCTCACGAAGCGTGATTGGGGGAGGGTTTCGTTGTTTTACGCATCTGCCTAGCTCGTCCCAAGCATGCTCGATCGGGTTGATATCCGGGCTGCGCGCTGGCCACTCCATACGAGTAATGTTCATCTCTTGAAGGTAGTCATTCACAATCCTACCTGTATGAGGTCGGGCATTGTCATGCATAAATATAGCATCCTCACCTAAATTGACCATAAATGGACCAACGTGATCATTGAGGATTTCTTCCACATATCTTACGCTAGTTAAAGAGCCGTTTTCTATGATCACCAGCTCTGTGCGACTTTCAGAAGAAATTCCGGCCCACACAAGTACAGACCCACCACCGTAGGCTACTTTTTCTTCGATGCATGCTTGCTTGAATCTTTCCCCTGGTCTTCGATACACTCTGTGTCTTCCATCGTGCTTGTAGAGCATAAATTTTGATTCGTCGGAGAACATAACTTTTGACCAATCTTCAATACTCCAATTTACGTGGCTCTGGGCATATCTTAGTCTCGAAATACGATGCCCACGCTCCAGTTTAGGGCCGTTTGCAGGTCTAAGGGGTTTTAAGTTAGATTCAGCAAGCCGACGTCTTACTGTCCATGCACTTGGGTTACTTCCTCCGAGGCGTCGAAACTGATTGGTGAGTTCAGTTCCTGTGAGAAAGCGATTTCGAAGCATGGTGTTCACCAAGTATCGGTCTTCTCGTGCTGTGGTACACCTGGTTCTGCCCGTTCCTGGTCTGCGTAGGTTAGAACCAGTTTCTTCGTAACGTCGGAGAACTCTTTGTACTGTTGACAGCGACACACCGACAGTCCTGGCTGTATCGCGCTGACTCCGGCCGGTTTCCAGCATTGTAAGTATTCTGGTGCATTCTTCAGGCGTAAGCGACATAATTTCAGCTTGAATAATGAATATAGAGCACTATCAACATGGTTTATGTACCCACATAAATGACAGATTACAAACAAAAGCAAAACCAAATGCTGTAATTTCGTAGTTCCATCTTCGAAAGTGGCCCTTTTTCAAATTTGATTTTTTTATGATATAACTTTACAATAACTAAGAAGTTTTAATACCTTCATTTAAGGAGTATTACATTGTCTATTAAATACAATTTATTGCATTAACCTAGCATTTTTAGTTTCCGAGATTTTTAGGATTCTTTAAGTGACCCGGATTCATTGCTCTCGAGTGTATTTTGAATTTGATAAAAATGGTATTGACGTATGTGATTTGATTTTTTTACTTAATATTAATATAACAACGAGATATAAAATACTGTTGATATGGAAAGGGATCAAAAAATCATTATCTTATATAAATTATAAAGCTACAAGTACCTACTTTTATATTATTAATTGTAAATTAGTTTTATCTACATAGGTATTGGAGATATATTTAAAAAAATCGATGTTAAATAAACGATTCTTGGCTGTTTGCTCGGGATGGAGAAAAAAACTACTAAACGAATTTTGATGCGGATTTTTCTATTAGAAATGTCATGTCAAACTTAAAATCGGACTTTTTAAATACAATTGGTTAATTAGAACTGGTATCAAAAACACCTGTTTTCCGAGTCGCGGGCATCAGCCAGTTGAAGAATATTATAATAGAATAATTGATAGTACAATTAATTGATGGATTAATTTTCCTTTTGCAAGTAAAGCCTTAGTTCTGTAAATCCTCGAGAATTCCCAGGTGTTTTCCTGTAGGTCAAAGGTCTAAGGTCACCGTAACTGTTTACCGTAAGCTACATAAATGATTGCCCCACTCAAAGACTGTCAACGCTAAGAAGCTTCAATTCGTCACGATTATACACATACATCAACTACCCTAAAATTATCGAACAAAACGCTCCAAAGAAATGAGAATACTTATATTTCCCCACGTAAAAATAGGGTATATATTTTTTATTTACGGCCGTAGTTATATTATTTAGGGTAGGTACCGTTTAAAATCTCGTCAAAAATATATATAGAGCAACATTCTACGATAAATAATACGAGCTCTGTGATACGTGACGGCTGCTTGTCACTCTACTGGGCCTCGATTCTGCTAAAGGCAAACCACTGTAATACCACTGACACTCTAAAAATGCTATTTAATTGTAGACTTTACCGTTATACAGTTTAAGTCTAAAATCAAATGTAGGTGTGTAGGTATATCAGTGGTTTGTCTTTAGCAGAATCGAGGCCCTGGTTAACTGCGTGCGGTAGCGCATAGCCGGAGGTCGCGGTCGATGGGACTATCGCAAAATCGTATAATTATGGCCCAAAATCAGCCGGAGTGCAAGAGAAATGCCTTGATGGGTAATCTTACACCGTTCTTAGCAGGACTCTCACTCTACTTCCCGTCGTTCTTTCGATAGTCTAGAATACTCTAGAAAACAGGCATGCTAAAAACAAAAAACTCATTTAGCAAGTTTGTCTTCTGGACCATAGATATAAGGTTCATATTTGAACGTGAAAAAAATTTGCACTTAGCACATTTTTGTTTCTAGACCATCGCTATATCAAAAGCCGAGTCCAGTGCTTAGATAACCTACATCAAAATATTATCTCACTAACTTAAAAAGCTGTTTGTATTTAAATGAGCCCTTAAAATACAAAAAAGCTTAGTGCCAGGGCCCTTTGATAAATTAACAAAAGAGTTCTGAAGTTGTAATTTCATTATGAAAGTTTGATTTTAAATGGTTTGTACGTGTATCTTATGTGTTAACATTATCCCTGAGGGTACGACAAGGTCGTTATGTCAGACCCAATCTAACTTAAACTTACATGGGTTAACGCCGCAGGCTTCCATGAACCGGCCGAGGAATTTATTTATCCAGCTCCCAACAAATTTGGATGAGTTCATAATATCGGTGACATTAATTTTAAAGTACTTATTCGTGTTATGAAGGTCAATTATATCCATACTAATTTATAAATGCGGAAGTAACTCTGTCTGTCTGTGCGTTCACGCAAATGAATCGATTTTAATGAAATTTGGTGGACAAAAGCTACTTTTTTTTGTTCTATGTACCTATGTGTGTGTAGGCATAGGTAGGTATATAAAGTGACCACCAAATAGCGCTGAAAATCTCGATGGACGGAGATCATAAAATTAAAATAAATTAAATTAAAACAACAGAAAACTTCAATATAAACATCTCAAATATTCATGTATATGGATAGGTATAAATAAGACAAAAACACGGAAAACCATTAACCGCACCGACATAAATGCAAATGCAAAGGCACTAATACACGAGATTAGAAATGCAATCTGCACCTGACTAATATTTCCATTAACCGGAGACTCAATCAAAAGCATTAACTCATTTCCATTACCACGTTTGCTAGTGAACAGAGAATTAAATTGAAACGTCAAATGTCCTTGGATTTTACAAATCAAACCATTTCAATTTTTTTTTTATAATTTTTAAATATGAGGGGTGTATGGCGCAGCCGGGATGCGGGAAATGCCTTTTGGGTCACTTTACAATCCGGTGTTTGAAGGCCTGAGACCGCAGCGGCTTGCCTTTAGTCGTTTCAAGTCCGACATAATCACCCCACTGCCTGCGGAGGTGTTATCCTTGGGGATTTCCGCACGAAAAAAAAAGGTTTAAACTATTATTGTGACAGGACATTGAAAAAACGAATACCTTATCTTCTTAACAGGCTGCCGGAGGACATTAGGGATGAACCAAACAAATTAGTATTTAAGAATAAACTCCTAGACCTACTATAATAATGGTTACCTTCTGTTCTCATAACGATGGTAGAATGTAGTTAATATTAAGTTTTACGTAATAAGTTAGTAATACTTTTGTAGATAATTGTACGGAGACTAGAACCCCCAGTCAAACCATCTACTCGGTTTTGGGGGACAAAGAATGTACCTTTATGTATAATTAATAAAGAAATACTAAATAAAAAATAATAATAATAAATAACTCGTATTTATGACGCTTAAACACCCGAATAGTCAGACTGTTATTTTATATAATTCTGTCTGTGGATCGGTACTAACTGGTACCTGTGATAGAGTAGAGAGGTTAAAAAGTTTAAACTTTCGAATTTCGAATTTGAATATTACTAGGGAATATTTAATGCAAACACTTCCAGTTTATAACTTAGTTCTATGATATCAACTGAGATCGCTACATAATTCATCCGGCAACTTCCGTATGCTCAGCTGTGTCGTCAACTATGGCACTAACGATTCATTGTTACCTCGCTTTCAATCACAGTATTGTGTGAAGTGGAATCATTGAAGTTTTTTTACGATTGATATACATTTACAAGACGATTGTTATTTGTTATGAGTCAATTAAGGCCGATGATATCTAACCTTGCTATTAATGTGACAATTATATTGGAATGATGTAGTAGTAATTGTTTAGAATTGCCATTAAATTGACATTTATTATGTACCCGGAGATTAAATTCGGAGGGCCTACTTATTCGATGACTTAATTAAAGTCAACATGTCTATAGATTATACGAATCACAGGACTTAATAGTATCATTAGTTCTGTAAGAGGTAGTCCACAAAGAGCAACGGCCAAAAATATGGATCTGTACCTCTTCGTGGACTATGTTTTTTATCACCAATGCCATATAGGTAGTAAGTAATGTTATTACGAAAATTCAAATTTTATTTTACTTTGGAATGTTCTAGGTCCTTTTGAATAAAAAAAACGAACGACGTGTATTATTACAGACACTAAGGCCACGTTCACACGGCGATTGTTTTCCCGTATACCGTATACGAGATTTTATCGAATAGAGTAGTGACAACAGAATATATTATGAAAACTTAAAAATTGTTTACACGGCGTTCATACGGGAAAATCCCGTGTTCAAGAAATATATATATGGTAAAAGTATACGGTAAAACCGTATACGTGAAAAAATCGAATCGAATGGTCGCCGTGTGAACGTGGCCTAACCGTCCAGTTGTTAAAATCTCGCATGTTATATCCTAGTGTATGTTCTGTTTAGTGAACCTATTGAAAAAATATGTTCGTTCAATATAACCCAAGTATTTTCCTCTTTCAGATATTTTGAATGTACAGGTCCTACAATTTTACATACACAAAAGGTGCTACAACATCAGTCTAAACTTCAATTTATTCGTTACCAGAATATTTTGTCATATTTACACCACAAATCTTCAATTTTAATTACCTACTCTCCGAAAAGTGACTGAGTTTCATTGGATTTTGAACTCCTTAATTCGGGCAATTAAATGAATTATCCCCTAGACGCTGTGGCGTTATGAAGATTAGCATTTCTTATTATTTTCAATACTGTTCTCTTATACCCTTTATTGGAATATAATTGGAAATTCTCGCATCGCAGATTTTGAAGAAGCACTAATTAATAGTCTTAAATTAATCTATACTAATATTATAAATGCAAACGTAAATCTATCTGTTTGTTACGCTTTCACGCCTAAACTACTGTACAGATTTAGATAAACTTTGGTAGAGGGATGGACTAGAACTTGGGAAAGGACTTGGGCTTACTTTTAAAACGTAAAATAGATTTGAAGGTGTTCAAATAGGTGATGAAAGTTTCTAGATAAATTCGTAATTTTCAAAAATACATGAAACATTGTTTCATTATAGATATTTGATTATAAACAAACAGTAAATCGCGGCCATAATAACCATCGTGTTGTGTTCCCGCCGGTAAGTAGGGTAGCTAGAGCTCACTGTACCCCTCCTCCCCCTCCCCTTCCTAGCCTCCCCTTCCTAGCCTCCCCTTCCTAGCCTCCCCACCCCTTCCCAGCTCTCCTCCTTTCCCTTCAGGGTAGGCAGCGCGTGTGTGACACCTTAGTGTTGCACACGTTCATAAGCCAAGGTGACCGCTTCCCATCAGGTGGGCCGTGTGCTTGTCTGCCACCTACGTAGTATAAAAAAAAAAAGTCATGCTTGAGATTATTTCAATATTTCGATCTATTTGGGGATGAAATAATTCACGCGGGTGAAGCCACGGGTAATATTATTAAGACGCTTTATTTTACCACAATTACAATTGGTTTGCAAAATAAATGATTTCTCACATTTTATTATCTTACAGATTAAGATAAAGTTTTGTTAAACAACAGTACGGAACATTTATTACATCGGTTTTAAAACCGAAAGTTGTCTAATTAACAACCCTTATAACTTTGAGCATAAATTTTGTAAATTAAATTATCTAAAGCAAATATACTTTCTTAATCGAAATCTTAAGAATGTTTTGATTTTCTCAACTCAAACGCATATTTTAAGGTTAAGTAGGTAATGTTTCTAAGTAAACTAAATGTGCAGTAGAATAAAATTTGTTAAAATATAAAATAAAATTCGTTTAATTTTTTTTTAAACAACTTAGATAGCAGACAAGCATTATGGCCTATGGACGTGTGCAACACCAGAGGCATCACACGCGCTGGCAACCTTGGAAGTGGGGGATTGGGGAGGAGAAATGAGGGGGAGAGAATACTGATCTCGTTCCCGCAATTCATGTAAACCCACACACAATACAATAAAATGGCTAAGTATTATTCTTGACTATAATCTATCTTTGTGCCAAATTCAGTCATTTCCTTTCAGCCGTTTGAGCGTAATTGAATAACAAAAATATACCAAACAAGATTTGTGTTTAAATGCCCTCCAGAAATGCACATATTTAACTACCAATAAAATTTAAAACGAAAAATAAATAAGTGTATTCAATCTATTTTCATACTGTTTGAATAAAACAATATTTAGTGAGCTTCTATCCATTTTGTGAGTATTTAGATTGTTGCCTTATTCAAACTATATAAATGTATAAATTACTAGCCGATGCTCGCGGCTCTACACGCGTGAATGGTGGTTATCGCGACTTTTGGTCATATTTTCGGTTCTACTCAACTAATAAAATTGCAATCAAACATACCTACGGTAATTTTTAAGTCTGACCAATACCTTTCCAACAAAAACCCCGCATCAAAAATTGTTCAGTAATTTTTGCGTCCATCGCAAACAAACACAAGTATTCCAAAAGTTTTGTGTTCAGAATCGTTCACGATAGCCCAAGTTTATATTTTATAATATCTCCAATAGCAACAGTTACTTTAAAAAAAATTAATAGTATTTTAAATAGCTTTTGGTGTATATATAGGTACCATTAATAACTCACCTTCAATAAAGCCCATCTTTTGTTTACCACTTTTATAGTTTCTAAAGAAACCCTTTTATCAATTGAGTCTCGATTGAGCGTGTATTTGTCTCCTCACAACGAATAGAGGTGTGAAAAGACTTACTTTATATAACTACAAGTTATTCATTGCTCCAATGTGCACCATTTCGATATGAATGGAAAGGAATACAAAGGAAAGCTCAGGAATTCATAAGGAGGAGGGGATACTCGTATTTCCCGCACGAATGCCGTGAACGGGTTAAATTGCAGTGGAGATGTGAGAATAAAGTCTTTATTGAAAAATATGAAATTCTTTTGCGACGGTGGAGGGATGTCTTTAGAACGTACGGTTAGAAAGTAAATTTTGTACAGAATGTTGAAGGAAAATTTTATTTGAATATTTGTAAAAGATTTACGCTTGTAATATTACAAAATTTGTTGTAGAAATATAGAAATTGACAGAAATGTAAATAAAAACATCGATCAGTAAATCCGTATTTAGTTCAGATCTTCTGAAATTGATGATTTGTTTCTGAAATTTTCAAGTTAATGAAATATTGTAATGTATACATATATATTTTATGGTAAACTTAATGTAATAAAGTAACTGTTACCCGCGGGTGCACCCGTGTGGATGTCGGTTATCACGATCAAACATAGAGCAATCCTAGCCTAAGCTGAAGACTATCTCTGTATCAAATCTCATCACAATCAGTTCTGTTGTTTAGGCATGAAAGCGTAACAAACAGAAGAGTTTATAACACAAGTATGGATAGCGTTGTAACCGGAAAAATTTCTATTTCTTTGAATTCTCTGAAGGAAATTCGAACCCTTAGTTATAAATAGCACGTCTTGCTCGACTTTAAAGTACAAAAATAGTTTCTGTATCAGCTATTCAGCCCTCCAGCATAATACTGTAGAACATGACGCTATGAAAGTATCAAAATAAATCAGTGTGGTTTCTACATCAGTCAGCTGTCTAACTTTATTGAAAGCAAAAGCCTTTGGGATTCCTGATGTAATTTTATGTCCAAAGTTATTACCGAAAACAGATAATTTACCGAGGCTACGGGTTTTGTTTATTAAAACTGTACTTGTGTGTTATGTTAATGCCTTAATACATACTGTGGTGCGCCTCTGCAAACTATGAACCACCTCCTGTCATGCCCACTGTGCCCATACCTGCACGGTTGAGGATTCGAACGGGGCAACCGGGGCGGCTGTCGGTTTTGCTGAATTTTGGGCAGCACACATTATAATTGAATATCTAACTAAATACTTAATACTACTTTATTACCATCGATTCGAAGAAGAAGAAGAAGAATACATTTTTGTTTAGGAGTTAGGAAGATTGTTACTCTTCCAGGTGTAAGACGAGGATATCGTGGTTCCCGGAACCAGAGGAGGCCTATCGAAACCGGAGATGGTCCTGGGTCAACCGGAGTGCAAAGGAATTGCCTAATGTGCCACCTTACAACCATCTGAAGATGACGTGCTGTTTTGTCGACTTAGTCGAACATAACTACCCCACTGGCCAGCGAGAGGGTATCCTAGATAGATAGATAGATAGATAGATAACTCTTTATTATACACCAACGTCAGTTATTAGGACTATTTTACATGGGTCACAATCATTTCAGTTACGTGTACAATGGGCACTCAGCCTTAAGTGCGATTTCTTCCAACCTTAGGATGAAAAAAGTATGAAAAAAGGCACGTTAAGGTGTTTTAGCTGTCATAAATATATAATAAAAATAAATAGTAAAAATGAAGAGGTATCCTAGGTTATTGCCGCATAAAAAAAGGGGTTACGATACAAGTTTGACCATAGTCTGTGTACTTATCCAGTCATTCATAGACAAAATAGGATGTGAACTGAGAATAGAGTGAGTACATAGAAAAGAAGAATAATAAAAGATACTGTCTACACCATTCGATATTTCGGAGATACTCGAAAAGTTCTTCCTGAAAAGAAATACTTCCTCCAATATTCTCCCAAACACAAATCATTCAACTACTCTACAAAAACAAATGGCCCGTGAAAAATGGCTCATTTGTTCCACATAAGAAAAAAGGCGAAGTTTAAACACGTTGCTTTTACGCGTTCGTATTTGTAAAACGTTTTCGTACGTGCAGTCTTCGGCAGAAAAATCACGTGAAAGAAAAAAAAAAGAAAAAAAAAAGTTTTGCGAACTCCATAAATACGCTGTAGGCATTTGGGCAGCAATCAAAAGTTTTGTTGGCCGCAAGTTGAGAATATATTAGTTCCAAGTTGATTTGGAGTTGAAGATTGAGCAATAGATAGATGTATTTTTACCTATTTAAATGATAAGTTAATTGTAATCTTGGATTATTCAAACTTTCACATTAATATTAGTAAGATGTGACAGTTTGCGAGTTTGGATGTTTGTTACTCAGTCACTCTCTAACAGCTGAACGGATCTAACTGAAATTTGGCACAGAAATTATAGTTTCCGACAGCTATTCTCAGTTGAGCTTGCGATCCTGGGTCCAGGTCCGCTCTTCTACTCCTTCATTATCTGGTTTACTTAGTTTTTACGGGAGTGACTACCAATAGACCTCTCAACCCGAAAAGGAATGCCTTCGCCAGAGCTTCGTCTGTCAATCAATAGGTATACCTGCTTATGTGTGAAGTTGGCTTATCCATTCCTTGAATGGATTACCATTTAAACTGGTACTTCATATTATATGAAAACTAGCTTTTGCCCGCGGCTTCACCCACGTGGATGTCGGTTATCGCGACCAAACATGGCCTATCATGTCTCGAGGTCTAATCTAATTTACCCCTATTCCAAATTTCATTAAAATCGGTTCAGCGGTTCAGCCGTGAAAGCGTAACAGACAGACAGGCAGACAGACAGACAGAGTTACTTTCGCATTTATAATATTAGTATGGATTAATTATCAAATTTCAAAAATACATTAATGTATGCGCACAATTGATCATGCTCGTGATTTTAGTGATTACCTTAAATACAATCCTACCGAAATAAATCTTGGTATCATAAACTTAATGGATATAATTAAACAATAGCACCCTTCCAGGCAGTTAAAATACTCCCAAGGCAGTATTATAACGAGTTTAAACTCGACACGTAGGTACCTACCCTATTTGTTTACTTGAGTCGCAGTCTTTCACTCTTCGCCCAGATTTCCCTTGATAATTTGTTACTCGTACGAGTACGTTACCTATCAGTATGCACAGAAACCAATATCCGATCGCTAAGGATATTGATCACAATATACTAAGCTTTCGGATATTGCTTCCGTAGGAATATAAATTTCAATGTTTTCGTAATTTTATTAAAATTATAATCATCATTCTCTGAACCTTTTTCCCAACTCAGTTGGGGTCGGCTTACCAGTCTAACTGTGATGCGGCTGAACTTCGATATTTTCCGTGGAGCGACTGCGATCTGACCTCCACAACCAATGGTCATTATGACCAATGGCGATATTGAAGTTCCAGGTTAAACTGGTTGGACTTTTGTGGGCCCCAACTACCCGTAACGACTGCCATAGATGTTTGTATGGCAACCGGGACCGACGACGGCTTAACGTGTTCTCCGAGGCACTAATAAACCTGCGATAAATACACACATAACTACGAAAAGCATCGCAAAGTCATTGGTGTGTGCCATGGTGAACCTGGGATCAAACCCGAGACCTCGTCTCAGCAGTCCATTACCCAAACCACTGGGCTACTGCGGTACTAAAAATCGTACCGTTAAAATCATAATATGAACTGTTAATAAAAAACTGTGCTAAACCATTTGGTAAACTGCGAATTAAAAGATTCAGTTTTGGCAGTGGTTCAGAGGAAAAGAAATAGAACTATACAAGGGAGTATGTGTATTGTTGCATCTCTATCCCTCTAAACCACCGCTCAAAACTAAATTGCTTCATGCATATTGTTAGGTACTTAATAAGTCTTTATAACTCGAAAAGTTGTTATCCGTTTTAGGCCGACTTGGAGAAATGGTTAACAGCGATAAGACTCCCGTCTGTATTTCTTAAGTTATAATTATTATCCTTATTATAATTGGTTTTGAATACGGTTTAAATTATTACCAACTGACATACTACGTCAAGTATAAATGGGTTTGATCCCACGTTTGATAAATTACGATTTGTATAATCCTAGTATCCTACTAGCCCTACTTCCTTCTAATATTATAAATGCGAAAGTTTACTACCGAATCATGCTCTAACGGATGAAAGAATTATGCTTAAATTTGATACAGGAATAGATTATAGTCTGAAATAATACATAGGCTTTTTATCCCAGATATAGGTTCGTATGGGCAACGAGAACAGGATCAGAATTTCACGCGGGTAAAGCCGTGGGCGAAAGGTAGTTTGTAAATAATAATTTTTGTGTAAATAAAATAAGTCTTGAGTCCGTTACTTGTTATGTTCCCTCATATAATAAAAGCTTTAAAAATCTCTGAAATTTAAAACATTTATTTCTTTATAGTCGATAAGCCCGCGTTTGACCACTGTCTCGCGTGATGGTTGATGATGATGTGGTCGACAATATACCACGCTTGCCTAGAAGCAACCTATTCACTCTTGACTCCAGCAACTCCGAGGTTATAGCTTTCTACAAACACAGACTGAGGCAGGCCATTCCACTCCTTAGCAGTGAACATAATTATATTCTATTCCCATTTCTGAGCTGATTACCTCATCAGAATGATACATTTGACGCAGTATATATTTAGCTGAAGTTGTGTACGTGAATGGGCATATACGTACACAAAATTAAACGTATATATGTGTATGTGTGCGGCTTGATATCGCCAGAACGCTTGTTGAATTTTAAGAGCACATGAAATACAATGATGACATTAAAGCTACCATTTAGCGTGTGTGTTTTGAGTAACGATCGTTAATATACTTTACGATAGTCGTATTGTCTGCGGTAGATCGCTTGTGGGTAGTGAGGTATTGATTATAGTTATTATTTCATTCAACACAAAGGCACAAAACGTTTTGGCATTACATTCATCATGTGTACTGCTGAAGAGTGGAATGCCCTGCCTGAATCTGTATTTCCGGAAAACTACAACCTGGGAGTCTTCAAGTTTAGAGTGATCAGGTTACTTCTAGGCAAGCGTGCTCCACTGTCGACCACATCATCACTTACCGACCGATGAGATTGTGGTCAAACGTGAGCCTATTACCAATAAATAAAGGAAAGTGAAATATCAAAAAAATAGGTCAATAACCCATTCGCTTTTCCAATAAAATAATTATTTTCAAGATTAATGTATCATCAGTCACATAAGCTCCAAAAAGTAGCGGATATCGTTAGTAAATTTATTCTGTGCCGATAAACAAAACTATCGATAAAAATACAAAATCTTGAAATGTGTTCAGATTCTACACCATTCCTAGAAGACCTTAAGACTTAAAGAATCGCTCCAACAAAGTATATTTTATAAAATAAACTTCAAGAAAATATCTTACACTGATACTTCAACAACGATACAGAACATTCTAAAACAAATCTTGTCACACATAGGTTTAAAGTTGAAAATGTGAAACTTACAGAAGGAGCTGTGAGAAGTTGAAGAGCTTCACTTAAATTCTTCAGTGTCAGAGTATTCCGCTCCCCATCCTCCTCTTCGGGTCCTGTTAGATGTACAGAGGACTGTCGGGAGCGGAACTCGTGCTTCTTGCCACTGGAACCACTGCCATTGGCAAATTGATGCTGCGAGGCTGCGCGGCGGAACGGACACGTCATTTTGAGAATTCAACTCATTGGTTATAAACCTTTGGCAGTGTTCGTTAAGAAAATTGAAGACTGTTATCTGAAACAAGGGAATTGAAATTTGTGAGTTTGATAAGTATATCTGCAGACTGTCGGTCCATAGTTTAAAATTGAGCATTTGAAAAGCAACCTTCCCAGATCTGACATAGGTTCATATTTTTAACCAACTTCTAAAGACGGTTCACTGCTTGACATTGTGTACTGTGTATATTTTGCCGTGATTAACCTGCGTTTTGTTGAACCGATTTTCGTAAATTTTTTAGAAAAGTAGGTTTCTCATTCTGGAGAAGGTATTAGTGAACTTAACCGACTCAGAAAGAAGGTAGGTCGGTTCTATTTCGTATTAAAAATTTTATTCTAACTTATAAATCTCTTCAGTTATGGAAAAGTCTGAGTCTCAAATTTTCAGGAAAAAAAATGCTTAAAAATATTTATATTGTAGCCATGCTAATAGCCATAAAAGGCCATCAATTTAAGTAATATTGAAAGAACCTTATTGTCAGTAAAAAAACTTCGCTATAAATGACCAGAAAATTATTAATTCTCGAACGGACAAACCTTTTATGTTCGCAAACAGTATAATGGACGGCGGGGCTGAAATATTTAAGGCAGGGGTACGTAAGTAAGGGTAAACAATCACAAACGTTTTCACACCCATTTCTTAGTTACTGAAGAAGAAATGTTTAAACATACAAGTATTGTGTTTCGGCAGCAGATCAATCAAACCAAGTATTTAGAATTTTAATTAATTGTTTCAATATAAGTTATTGTAAAATATTTTATTGAAATAAGGTAGCACTAAGAATTAAGAACATGTAAAATTTTGTGAGAGTTTCCTATAAGCAGTGCAATATTTATTATTATTAAACGCTTTTAACTTGACCTGTTTTTTGGGTCAAATTTAGTAATTGTAAATTGGCACATAATCTTTAGTTCTGATGACAATACAAGTTAATCTATTCTGAATCATTTTAAATCCAAGATGGCCGCCGTTACAAAATGGTAGCTTATATAATGTTTCCATAACTACCGCAATATGGATATCAAATGAAATGGCTTGACTTAGTAGAATATAGCTGACAGTGAAAAAAAAATTCCACTATCCAATTTTAATGCGTAAAAGTGTTTAAGTTAAAACATTTTTAATTAAATTATTATTGCTAAGGTAAGAAAGGGTACTAGAACAATCTGCTGGTGAACGGTTACCGTAGGTATAAACGCTTTATATACCAAAAACGTATAACTTCTATTTGACGGCTTGCGAGGCAATTGAACAAATATACTCCAAAAGTTAGTAGGAATAGAGTAAATAATAGAAAGAAACCCACACAAAATAGAAGACCTAGGTCAAACAATACATCAAGTGAGTAAATACCCATCATTAAAGAAAACAAACAAACAGTCCGGAGGCGCACGCGCACCCACACCCTGCCTGTGTCGCTTTGCCGCTGTGTGTATTTCATAATTTATCTTTTTTTAAGCACCTAACTGCCGTACAACTAAATTTGGGTCTCTATAATAAATTTCCAATGTTGCTTCAGTAAACTAGCTTAGATCATTAGCAAAGGCTAGGTTAGTAGTTTATTTCGTTTATTTCCTTCGAAGGCTTGGCTTTAAATATGGCTTCTTGCCAGAAGATAAGGTCACTCGATATTGACGTACTTTAGTGTACACAGCTACTAAAGATATTGTTAATTTATCAAGTAGAATGTTAGGTAACTTTCTAATCCACGGCACCTTATTATTCTGATCGACTGTCCGAATCGTAATACGCGCGTTTGTATTAGCTGACCAACTTGAGTTGGTTTAGTTTTACACCGCTTCCTTCTTCTATGTTAACCAATTTAAATCCACCGATTTTCCATCCATATTTCGACTGTGATTAGTGCTCGGTGACAAATAGAATAATGCCCCTAAATATTTTAAATAGGAAAACTGTAATATTGAAGCTAGCTGTCCCAGCGGGTACTTTATCCCCATAGCATCTAATTTAGCTCATACATGCACGTAATGAGTAAAAATAAACAGGCTATCCCATACACAAATATTTTTTTAATTCGAACCAGTAGTTTGTGATATTAGCGCATTCAATTAAACAAATGAAAAAACTCTACAGGACCCGTAGACAAGTGTCACAAATCTAAATCGCTAAGGAATAGAATAGATACACTACAGCTCGTGATTCCGCCGCAGCGCGCGTAATTGTACGCCAGTGACGAGCTTGGATGTGATTGGTCGACCTAATCTATTCGTTTCCTTAGCGACTTACGCTGTGACACTTGTCTACAGGGGCAGCTTTATAATATTAGTATTGATAATAATAAAAAGAGTTGCATTTGTATGAACTATAAAAAATGAAAGGAAACTGAAACGACATCCGAGTGAAGTAGTAGGGTCGGCAGCGCGAGTGTGACGCCCCTAGTGTTGCACGCGTCCATAGGCCACGGTAACCGCTTTCCATCAGTGTGGGCCACGTGCTTGTCTGCCACCTAAGTGGTATAAAAAATAAGAAAAGTTTGCCTTGCCTTCAAGAAAAATAAATTAAAAACTGGTTTGACATGCATACACTTTTAATGTTCAAACTCATAATAACATAGAAAATAGCCTGCCGTAAATCTTCAAAGTGAATATAAAGTTTTATTCATACTAGAATGAGTTTAATTTGGAGATTACTGCGCCGTTAAATGTATAGGAAAGCCATTAGAGACCGCAGCGCAGTGGAGACACTCCGGAATTTATACGTCTACCCGCTTTTATGAAGTATTGCTTTGTCATTTAAAATCTTTAGAGTTTTCAATTTACAACCAAAATTGACACTTTTGCTCGTGTTTATTTTAGCAGCCTGTAAACTATCGGAATACTTTGCGATTAAGTTTATTTTAACGGTATAAAATAAACTATCATTTAAACCTTCGCGTTCCATGATATACCTACATAAATGTTAACGGGAATTCAAAGGTGTGTATACACCACAGAACAAAGAAAAATCCTAAGTATATATTTAAACCATATTCGCGTTAATTTCCATTAACATTTTGGTATAAAATATGTTATACTTGTACATATTTTATAGTGATATTTTGTAGATATTTAAAAAAAAACACGTAGATATTACAAATATAAAATTGGATTTTATCCTATTGTAATACCAATTATATAAAATTTAATGTAGTGTTCGTACCTAAATTACATTAGTGTAATATTTTGGAACTACTTGAAGATCTAACATGATGAGAAGAATAATATGTCCCAAAAATGTCAAAGGTTCAATCTAAAATTCAAGGGTTCTTAAAAAGGTTTACCTAGATAAATCCTAGTAGGTGTGAAAACATAGCAAAGAAATAATATTTGTACATTTCTACAAGATAATAAATCATAATAAAAAACATTTATTCAAAGAAATTCTCAGTACTGTATCGGAAAATCATAGAATGTTTCATTTCTTAGATGTATTAAAGTTATTTCAAGTCATACGACTACGGTGTATAATAATATCGTGATTTATGTGTTTCGATTAAGAAAGTAATTTGTAATGTTAACCTCAGTATTCAAATTTTTACCATTTATTTTTGCCATTCCATTTAATAAATATGTCACCTTAATAATACACAAAATTAATAATAAACAAAATTTTATATTATGTCAATCAAAACCCGCCCCTGATCGCGCCCGGTGCAAAGGTGCCCATCACACTTGCCGCATTTCCACGTTGGATTGCGACGGCCATCCTCTGCACCAGGAACGACCCGAAGGGAGAGTCACCCGTGGCCTCTATGAGCCTTTGCCTAATCGCCCTTATAAGGCTTTTGGCCTCTTTGCCCCAGCTCCCCAAAGTCTCCACCGCTTCAAATTAGATTTGCTTCAGATAGTTAATTACACTTTAATATTCGGTTACGCGGTAAAATATTTTTATTCAGGCAAAATGTAATTTGACCAATCTATAGTTTGTATTATGGTAGGAGGTAGAACACGACGGTATATCTCCCGTCCGAAATGAGCAGTCCGACTGGCGTAGTACCTCCGCCCTACAGAAGACCGCGGCCATAATAACAATCGTGTTGTGTTCCCGCCGGTCGGGTAAGTAGGGTAGCCAGAGCTCACTGTACCCTTCCTCCCCCCACCCCTTCCTAGCCTCCCCACCCCTTCTTAGCCCTCCTCCCTTCCCTTCAGGGTAGGCAGCGTTTGTGTGACACCTTTAGTGTTGCACACGTCCATAGGCCACGCGGTGACCGCTTCCCATCAGGTGGGCCGTAAGTTTATCTGCCACCTACGTTGTATAAAAAAAAAAATATTTTCGATTTTCATGAAGCTCTCGAATCTTATCTAGGTATTATGTAAACCATTAAACTCATACGTCCACGATGGAATATTGTTATTAGGTATGTATAACACTATTTTGCAGCATTATTATTTTTTATTCGCTTACCAGCTGCTCCTCGCGGCTTTACCAGGAACTTACCTCGATCCCATGGCACCTAGTTAACTAATACACGCCTGTAGTTTATTAGTTTATAAAATTCGCCTAATTCGTTGACATGATTACCGAGCCATACCCCTGGGTAGTAGCGTGATGATGTATATTTCACGCTACACCTAGGGGACCCTATAACTAGCTTTTGACCGCGGCTTCGCCCGCGTGGATGTCGGTTATCGCGACCAAACATAGCCTATGTCTTGAGGTCTAATCTAATCTACCCCTATACCAAATTTCATCAAAATCGGTTCAGCGGTTCAGGCGTGAAAGCGTAACAAACAGACAGACAGAGTTACTTTCGCATTTATTTTTTATTTATTTAGTACAGATAACTAACTAATAGCCTTGATTGACCTTCATTCACAAGCAGGCAATCCAATACACAAAAAAATTTCAGTTCTCAAATCTGGAACCAGCAGTTCCAGAGTTATATCGTTTAACCAAGCAAAACTGAAGAGTTTTTTAAAAAAACTTTTATATAGTTTCACCTGTCCCGTTGTCTGTAATCAAATCTTGCAAGCCATTTTTCGACCACTTCTGGTTATCCGATTGCGCTGAAATTTGGCATACTTATGTAAGTCTCATGACAGTGCAATGTTGTAAATAATAAAAGCTTGTTTTTAAAAAGGTTTTTTTAAACAGCAGCTTGTTATAATGGTACCTAAGTATATTTACAATAGAAGTATAGATAAATGCTCGGCAAGTTAAAAATTAACACATGCATTTCACTGAAATTTCTGGTTGCGTAAATTGGATGGGATGGGCTCAAACAGACATTAGAGTAGGTATTTCAAAGCCGCAATCCAGTTTGTGGTTAGTTCATTTTGTTTGTAATGCATAATAAAATTAATTCCCGTTCATATGGCATAAGTGTTACTGGCGAAAACGATTTTGAACGATACTTAAATGTTGTTTAGTGTGATCATAATTTCTGTGGCCAATATTTAAGTAGGTATGTATATAATTACAAAAAAAAAATTAAGTATGTGTGAAGTATGGTTGGCTGGTAGTAAGAGGAATACTGGGCCCGTAGACAAGTGTCAAAAGTTTAAATCGCTAACGTTCGCTAAGGAAACGAATAGATTAGGTCGACCAATCACACTCCTGGGCCCGTAGCCAAGTGGCAAAATTATTCTATTCGATCGAATCGTATCGAATAGAAACGTTTGGGTCGACCAATCACACTCCAGCTCGTGATTTCGCCGCGGCGCGCGCATCGTACGCCGGCGACGAGCTTGGATGTGATTGGTTGACCTAATCTATTCGAAACGATAGCGATTTACGCTATGACACTTGTCTACGGGGGCAGCTCGTGATTCCGCCACGGCGCGCGCATCGTACGCTAGCGTCGAGCTTGGATGTGATTGGTCGACCTAATCTATTCGTTTCCTTAGCGATCGTTAGCGATTTAGACGTTTGATACTTCTCCACAGGGCCAGATATACGAGAACAATGTGAGAATAAAAGATGACCAATTAATATATTAAGGAACATGTAAGCTAGGATCGATCTCGGAGAACATACACTGATCAAAGAAAAAAGACCAGGTCAAAAGCACTCGAAACCGGCGAGCTTGCATGAAAGGTTTAATAACAGTAAAATCATGAAGTATGTAAGGATAGAAGCAGATGGCGGGCTGTTGTCTTTACCTACCCCGAAGGGAAAAGGTGAAAGGTATTATGTATGTTATTAGACGTGTAATAAAGAGTGTAAGCGATTTGAGTGAGCGCGTTTAGCATCATAATCTACTGATTACAATATCAATGCGGTCAAGGACGAAATTAGCAAATGTAAAACATATCTTATCAATGTCGGTAACAAACATTATGATTAGGTGATAGCGCCTAATAGATTGTAGTTGATGATGGAGTTCAGGCGATTAGTAGCTACCGAAAAAAATAATAACTAAAAACAGATTGCACTTGTTGACGACCACAGGGGTTTAGACAAAGTCACATTCTATTAGCTACAACGCCAGTCTGAATGTCCGAAATGTATGACAGTGATATTATATTTTATCGACATAAATATCACGTGTATATATATTACCAAGGACACTACCATAATATTTCAGACTTTTCAGGGCTCACTTCGTGGCGTTTCCATTAGCAGGATTTCCCACGCGGACGCAAACAGGCATCACAAGTAGAGAGTTTGTCTGCTAAGTCAGAGGTCGTAGGTTCGATACCCTTTCAGTGCCGTTCAGTGCATTGGTCTCGATATTTCTATGCACAAAATGGATTTTTCAAGAAGCTTTTCACAAGGCTGACAGCGCGTGTGAAGCCCTTGATATTGCACACATCCATAGAACAAGGTGCCCGCTTTCCATCAGGTTTGCCGTGTGCTTGTCTGTCATCTAAGTGGTATAAAAATGTATGTGTAAAAATAAAAATACCATTCGCAGCAGTGAAAGATGTATTTGTCTACTCCACGAATTCTTCGCTTATGAAAAATGCAGCTTGATATTGTGTATTCAATATAGTTTTGTCTCTGTATATCACTGACATCCTGAGATTAAAACGCTTGTTGGATTCAGACGACGGAGATGCGGAAATCATATCAGTCCTGTTAATAAGCTGTTAGTCTACCTGGCTGACGACAGCTAATTGACACTCTTCACATACCTACCTTTGAAAACGTCATGACGGTTTCAAATGGTCTGTTACAGATCTTATTTTTTGCCCAGTATTACTATAATAATATACAACAACACTTATTTAAAATTCATTGTAAAGAGAAATTTGTAAATCCATCTACAAACAATGGGGCACTCAAGCCGATGCCGAATATGCATAAAAAATATAACTGAGAACCACCTCTTTTTAACCGACTTCAAAAAAGGAGGAGGTTCTCAATTCGTACGCTATTTTTTTGTATGTATGTTACGCGATAGCGGCGCCAATTATGGATGGATTTTGAAAATTTTTTTTTGTTTGAAAGTAACCACTTCTGAGGTGGTCCCATATCCAGGGTATCAGGATCTGATGCTGGGATCTTAGGAAAATCGAGGGGAAATCATTAAATTTACGGCTGAAATTCTGTTTTTGATGCCTTTGTACATAATGAACCTCATAACTACTTTTCTATTTCTGTACACTCAAAAGTAAAAAATATCAGTTTGTGAAGTCGGTTTTATAAACGTAGTTATAATTATTGCTTTTATTTTAAATCGGTTCAAAACAAGACAAATTCTGATTCTGATTCTTTATTGTACACACAGTAAATCATACATTCCAATAAGCTTCAGAGAAAACGAACCCCCCTTGATAATGATATCATTATCAAGGGGGGTTCGTTTTCTCTGAAGCTTACTGTACAAAGACACAAGTACCTACACACTACATAGAATCTACCAAAGTTTTTAGTTAATGTAATTAATATACTCGTAGAAGCATCCCGTATAAACTTGAACAACGTATCTTTGTAACAAAGTGCAAGCAAATCAAGTTTTAATTGCATACTGCATGAGAAACTTGCACAATTGAAAACACATGTTAATAATTTATCCTTATTTGTATAGTATACTAGCCTATGCAGCTGACTTTGCCCGCCTCCGGTCATCGCGTTTTTTACTATATCTCCGGTTCTACTCCTTTTGTGGAATTTATATGTCCTAGAAGAAATTCTAAGGACATGTCCGATCCACCAACCCGCATTAGGCCAGCGTATATGGATTAAGGTCTAAACCCTCTCAGCACTCTCGTTAGAGGAGAGGAGACCCGTGCCCAACAGTGGGACATAAACGGGTTGCTATCATACAAACAAAAATATCCAACCGTGTACCTACCTCCTTTTGAAGTCAGTTAAAAAAACAAAACGCGTTTTGATAAGCTTAATGATCGCACTTCATTACTTAACGCCCTACAGAAACTGCTTTGAGATGCATCAACCTTAGAAGAACAACCAGACAAGTTGACATTGTATGTTTGCATGACCCACTTCCGAAAATAGGAAGCTCTCTACCGACTAGACTCAACTCAAAACTGGGTCGCATTTTGTCACTAACTGTTACTAATAGATGAAGTAGTACTGCTCGATAGTAATAGTTAGAAAGGTAAGCCGGTTCTATTTTTTAACCGACTTCGAAAAAAGAGGAGGTTCTTAATTCGAATGTGTATATTTTAGGGACGAGTGTTTTTTTATACTCTATAGGTAGCAGACAAGCATTCGGCCCACCTGATGGGAAGCGGTTACCGTGGCCTATTGACGTGTGCAACATCAGGTGTCACACTCGCGCTGCCGACCCTAGTGGGGGGAGGGGTTGAGAAGTTTGGAGAGGGTTGAAGGTGGAATTTGGGGGGGGGGGGGAGGGTGTGGGTTGAGCTCTGGCTACCGGGTAATATGTTCGGGCATAACTCTGTTGTATAGATGGATTTTGCAATTTTTTTTTTGGTAGACGAACATTTATTCCGAAATGGTCTCATTTAAATTTCGTAAAGGTACGTTTGCTACAATCTTGTAGGGTTTTCATATATGCACGCGGGTTGCCGGGTACTCTAATCTTGACCTGGCCTTTCTCTAAAACTTCCTAGATCTGATTAACGCACGTCTAATCCAAGGATCAGTATTTTCAGTTGTTATTAACTAAGAGAAGATAATTTTTGCGATATAATTATCATACAAAATACCACCTTAAAACCAGGTAAGTACTTGATAATAGCATAAAAAATGCCATGATAGAAAGCATGTATAATGTTTTCATAACTTCAGTGGAACCAAACCTTAAGGCGCTGCGCAAACGTGTTGCCGACACGGCACACCGCCACAGGAAACCGTAGTTGCTGTGTCCTGTATCGACAATCGGACACAGTTGCCGGTTCCCTGTCACCGACACGGCACACCACAAGAAACTGTAGCTGTAGTTGCTGTATCTGCTTGTTTTCCGTAGTCTCATGATGGACGTTTGTGAATGATGCTTGTGTCTTCAACTGACGACTTTTAGTTTCCAGTTACCGACACCGAACACTTTTTGATCGTCCTGAATATAGTGTTCAGTGGAAGCAACTGGACTCACGTATGCGCAGGGAGTTGAATGATTTCATACTTGTTCTATAGAATTCAAATATTCATCGGTAGCTTGTGTCGGACACAAGAAACAAAAGTGTCTACGTTTGCGCAGCGCCTAAGAGTAACCCATTACGGTTTGCGTATAAATTACGTGGTGAATGAATATACGTGATTAAATTGTTCGGTACAACACACTAACTGGCTTTAGATCAGGCAAATGGAACGCAAATTACATTGTCAACATCAATTTATTTTATATTCACCTATGCCTGTCAATCCGTTTACTTCGTTTAAAATATATTTTGTACCCAAATTGAATTCAATCGTAAGTCTATACAATAAAGTTGAACTTCGTGGAGCCGAGTTTGAAAAAATAGTATCGAGAGATAAAAGGACAGAATTTCATAGAAATTTTTTCAGACATCGTTTTTTTGCGTAAATTGATGATTTTTTGGGTATTTGAGAGTTAAATTTCAGAATAATTTTCTCGTGAAGTCTGTTATTAAATGAAGCCAGATATTCTAGCGCCAAAATTTTAATGATGAGATTTTTTAAGGATAGATTAATAATGAAGAAATATAAAAAAATTGGTCATACCTACTATGCTGCGAATAATAATTATTAGGTACATACAATACACGATAATCTGATATTAATACCAATCACATTTTTTTTTTATATTCGACACGTCAATACCTATAGCTTCAAATCGCCTGATGGTAAGTTAAAGTCACAGAAAAGGGTGACCTATTACAAACACCGAAAGGTGCCACAATGGTGGGCCTCAGCTTGACGGCCTCATCATAATATGATGATACATTCGCACCTTCGCTTAAAGGAACCGGGACTATAATAGGAGGGAGGAAAATCTTTGTTTACTGGCCTATTTATATCACGAGTAGATTTAAAACTAAGCATCACTCCTACTAGCCTCAGATAAATCAGTAACCGTTTAACTAGCGTACAACTTAATAAAGTAAATAACTTTTTAAAATACGTAGCGGACATAGAATGTAAACACAACTTCAACTTTTATTTTCACAGAAAAATGGGGTGAATTTCATTTGTTTGACTGCCTTTTAACACGTCATGCGTTACCTACAAACAATCCTAAACAAACACGAAGATCAAAGCTATGTTGAACGTATATTCTCAGCCGGACTTAATCAATTGGTATCACAAACGGCTATCACTCACATCGTAAACGTTACCTCATCGCCCATAAAAATATATTAGTCCGTATCGATTGGTCGTCAAATAAAACTCTTGGATTAATAAGGTAGCCTTCAGTAATATATAAACTAAGTTACTACCAAGAAATCTATTTTGACAAGCTTTTATTTGCCAAATATAGTTGTCACCGCGCCCAACACGAACTTGAGCGTTTGGCGTCGAGACTCTCGGTACTTTAGGCGCACACGGGCTGGAACTTGTACTAGCAGATTTCTCGCGCGAAGGCTCCATAGTAATTTAGCACGGGATTGCTGCCTGCATTCCAGGCATCCTGCCAAGGAGACTCGTTTTTAAAACTCTTTTAATAAGTGTATTTAGACTGGTTTAGTTTTATTTAATTTTAATTAATTTATTGTAATTGGTGCTATATATTTTTGTTTAGATTGCAATGCATACAATTTTGAATGTTATGTTAAATTTATTTAAGTTTACAGTGTAACTTAAAAAAATCTTCCAGTGTTCGTGCTCATTTGTAGGTAAAGTTAGGTATCCATCAAAATTGGCTATCCATTTTTCGATCATTTGTTGGCATCCGATTGATCTGAAATTTTGCATACACGTTCTTATTGTATAGCAATTTAATAGAGGGTTTGTTTTAAAAAAGTTTTTTAAGGATTATACAATATGCTTATTACTTATTATAACATTTTTCTTAGCATTTGTAGGGTAAGTATTTTGTAATGTTTTGAGAAATTTAGATCGTCTATCTCTGTTTTTTTTTTATATTTTAAACTACAACGCGAGCAAACAAGCTGGTTCGTCTGGTGATAAATAGCTGGCCTTAATTGAGGTGTCGCAGTACCGTCAAAGGGGAAGGAAAACAGGAAATTAGTTGTCCCTTTGACAGCGAGGCCTTGCTAAAACGCGTTTGTAAACCAAAATCTACTATAAAGAAACAAATGTATCTTATAACTTGGAAATCATTCAATATTTATTTTCATCTTATGAAACCATCCGCACTTGCTATTCGGTGCATCTGTTCAACAACGGACGAGACTCCGACGCTTTCTTTCCTCTCAGGTTGCAAGTTCAGGCGGTTACGGCTTGCCCGCTAGCTTGTGTGTCTGGATTGCAGACTTCCTGAGGAACCGATCCATTCGTGTAGTTATTGATGGCTGCACATCCGATCAACTAGCGATCAATGCTGGGGTTCCTCAGGGATCGGTACTTTCGGCCACACTATTCCTGCTGCATATAAACGACCTGCTCAAACCCGGTACTTTTGGGTATGCAGACGACAGCACTGTGGTCGAGAGATATGTGTCCAGTCCCCGAGCTAGTATGGCGGAGATCCGGTCTCTCCGAGAGGCAATGGTCGGGCGCTTGAACCTGTCCCTGAAGGCTGTTTCCGACTGGGGTGAAGCTAATTTGGTTAGTTTTAATGCTGCTAAGACCCAGGCGTGTCTCTTCTCTGCCAAGCGAAGCCAATTCCAGCCAAATCCATCTTTCCGAGATGTACCCGTGCCGATAACTGACCGCCTCGAGCTTCTTGGCGTAACTCTCACGTCAACGCTTAACTTCGGGCCATACATAGAAGCTAAAGCTCAGCTGGCCGCAAAGAAGCTGGGCATCCTGTCTAAGGTACGACAGTACTTCACACCGGAGCAATTGCTTAATTTGTACCAAGCGCAGGTTCGATCCTGTATGGAGTACTGTTCGTATCTGTGTGATGGCTCAGCTAAATACCACCTTGACGCGCTGGAAACGATTGAAAGACGAGCCAAGAGGCTCATCAACGACGATGCACTAGTCGAGAAAAGGCTTCAGAGCCTTACCCATCGACGCAAAGTTGCTGGTTTATCGGTGTTCTATCGGATACATTTCGGAGAGTGCGCTCTGGAATTGCACAACCTGATACCCCCAAGCCCTTTTCATCAACGAACGACCAGACGAACAGCGACGCGGCACCGCTTTATGGTCGATATTCCACTCATACGCACGAAACGCTTTGCGGATACATTCATCATGCGTACAGCTAAGGAGTGGAATTCCCTGCCCGAGTCTGTGTTTCCGGAAAGCTATAACCTGGGAATATTCAAGTCACGAGTGAATAGGTTCCTTCTAGGCAAGCGTGATTCATCGTAGACCGCATCGTCACTTACCATCAGGTGAGATAGTGGTCAAACGTAAGCCTATCGTGAATAAAAAAAAAAAAAAAAAAAAAAAGTAGTCACTACGTAAATGGAGGTAGGACACGACGGTATCCCCCGTCCGAAATGAGCTGTCTGACTGGGGTAGTACCTCCGCCCTACAAAAGACCGCGGCCATAATAACTATCGTGTTGTGTTCCCGACTGTAAGAAAGGTAGCCAGAGCTTACTAAAGGAATTACGTGCTCTCAGCAGGGAGGCTAAAGTCTCCTGCCTTGACAGCACATACCTAAACAGTCTCAACCTCCCCCAACCCACCCTCCTCACATTTCCCCCCAACCTTCCCTCTAGGGTCAGCAGCGCACACTCGTCCATAAGCCACGGTGACCGCTTCAAGTTGTATAAATGTTACGGCTAATACCCGAAGTGCGGTTGCACCTAGGTTTAGCCGGTTAGAACTAGGTGTAGCCACTTACTCTTGGTTAAACCTAGTATACCCGAAGTGCGGCTGCACCTAGTTTTAGCAGGTTAGAACTAGATGTAGCCACTTACCCTAACCTAACCTAACCTAACCGACTAAAACTAGGTGCAGCCGCACTTCGGGTATTAGCCGTAACATAAACAAACAAAAGGCGATTTTAAAGCGCGTACTTTAATTGCAACAGGAAGACGCAACCTACGAAGTGTCACACAAGAAATAAACAAGTGTCCAGTTTTTATGGTCATCAATAGAACATTTCATTAGTTGCGTGACAATAGATTGAATTAGCTGTTACAATGTAAGTAAGGTTATACAATGAGATCGGTGTGCGTGACACTTAAGTGAATGAGCCATTAGGTGGTACGATTAATGGTGTGAGATTACTGGGCTATGCCGTGAGATATTAGGGGGTTATTAATGATGGATTGATTTAAATCCAAGTAACGTAAGTAAAATAGTAATACATACACTACATACAATTATGTGTAGGTACATGGCCCACACCAACAGGGTGTAAGATGGACACCTCTTTTTTATCGTGCGGATAAATATATCATCGAAGCCGGACGGTGCAATGCTTGCCCTAACCCCTAGTTAGACGTTGGCGTGCGGTTTTATTCGGTTCAAATCTGACATAACGACCCCTAATTTGGCCGACAGCATTCATCAACCCATCACAATGTTTTGCATTCAAAATTCCTACCTCCAATAAACTCAATCGATTTGCTTATAAATTCGTTATCAAGCTGGTTTCAACCATTTTCATATGTGAAATATAATGTCTATATTATATCGATGTGGTTAAATTATGAACGCTATAAGAATCAATAGGAGTTTAAAAGAAAATAACACTTCAGTTAAGTGTTTAGCATGTCGTTTGGGATCATTTTTCTTTGACATTCGATGGCACTTGCAACCTTTCAATCACCGCCGTTAAAATAATACTCGCATTCAAATCTATTCAAAATTCGATTAGTGCGCTCGCTCTCCCAAATACGGTATGTTATGAAAGCATTCATTGTAAATTTATTATTTTAAATCTAGAATCAAACTGTAACTGTCGAATTCTAAAATATTACAGAAATTTGTTTTTTATACCACATAGGTGGTAGACAAGCACACGACCTACCTGATAGGAAGCGGTCACTTTGGCTTATGAACGTGCGTAACACCAGGTGCGTCACACTTTCTCTGCCAAATCTGTAAAAACCTTCAAATCGCTATTTTTGAAGATTGTGTATTTGTGTGTTAATTTTTTACATCATTGTTGTTTCGATTTTTCAATTTGGTGTTCTAAAAACATTTTGATATCATTTCACCTTGTTCACTTAGTGGTTATTCATAAACACGTACAAAATACAGAATACCAAAATGAATGTGACATCATTGGGGTTTCATAATTCACATTCTCTCGGTTTGCGTGAATATGCTGCGGATTATTGCGCAGTCTGAATCGCCATTTCACTGAATGAGAATCGAATAGCTAGCATAAATCGCCAGGAGAATTTAGAGACTGCGCAATACTGTGATTTTGAAAATAGAATTTCGTTGCCACTATAGGATATTGGGAATTAAAGTATCTTTTAAACGTGAATTTAAGAACAGTGCGTGGCATCTAACTTGGCGAGATTTTGGAGTAGTGTGGCAAGTTAGATGCCTTGCACTATACTAGTTTGTGGCAAAATGCGTCGTTTACAAACAAGTACCTATAGTGCACGGTATCTAACTTGGCAAGGTTTTGGAGTAGTGAGGCCCACACTACTCCAAAATCTTGCCAAGTTAGATGCCGCGCACTATACTCAAGTTTATCAGTGATTTAACGATTCGTATAAGAGTAATCCGTAGTTGAACTCATCGTCATCATCTAAGCGTTGTTCCTGGATGCATCTGAGTTTAAAGCATGAGCTGGCGATTACGTTTGCACAATCTTTGCACACTGTCGACTATAAAAAAGGAGTTGAATTGGTTGTTGGGTTTGTTGGAGAAATGCACGCAGGCGGAGCCACAAACATCGAATAGTATTTTTTATAGTCGTTAGGCCCGCGTTTGTCCACTATCTCACCTGATGGTAAGTAATGATGTCGTTGACGATGGAACACGCTTGCCTAGAAGTAACTTGTTCACTCTAGATTTAAAGACTCCCAGGTTATAGCTTTCCGGAAACACAGACTCAGGCAGGGCATTCCACTCCTTATTTGTACGCATAATGAACGTAAATATTGCTGAAGCGATTCGTGCGTATTAATAATGCCGATAAGGCAAGTTTTTACTATACTTTATTTTTACTTACTTAAATATGGCCTTGTGTATTACTCAGCTAATTTAAAAATAAAGTGTTTTGTTGGTAATTAAGCGAGTGTAGACTTTTTTCGTGACTAGCAATAATTAAAATTTGTATATTAACCTACTTACAACCGCGTCAGTAGATTCCTACTTTATGAGGTAACAACGCGCTCGCAATATGTCGCACTTAGTACCTATTCGCTTTGCGAATTAATTATGTTAAATATCTTTACGAGCGGGCTATAGAGCGAGCTATGCTTGGAGTTTCTTTGAAGGATAAAATTCGCAATGAGTCATCTGACAAAGAACTAAAATTACCGACATAGCAGAATAAGCAAGCAACAATGGACTGATTAGATCTTTCAAAAGACCGATGGTTATTAGAGCAAACGAGTCCTAGAATTGAGACCGCGGGTCTGCAAACGGAAAGTAAGACACTTCCCAGAGCAAGATGGATTAACAACCTAAAAAGATAGCTAGAATAGATAGATAAATAGAAATAACTTCTGTTCTAACAAAGCAGAAGACTTTGGTATCCCCGTTGACAGCACAGAATCCCTCCAGTGAGCTCTAGCTAGGGTACCCTGCTTACTGCCGGGAACACAATCCGATGGTTATAATGGCCGCGGTCTATTGTAAGGCGGAGATGCAACCTCAGTCGGACTGCTCATTCGGATGGGAGATACCGTTATTTGGAGCTCCATGAATCCTACCTACATACATACATTTATACAACTAAGAAACTTCTAGAAAATACTAGCCGGTTTACATTTCAAATCCAATAATCGCAATTGGTATTCATGTCTCCAAGGATTCCAATCTCTTTGTGTACCATTTCACCGCGATGGTAATCATTTTGTTTGCTTCTATATTTAATCCCCAGCGAATTTATTATAATGGTATTATTTGATACGAAGTCAGCGTGAGTAGAATAATATTTTAGCTGGCAATTTGCCAAAAATATATAGATAAGTAAATTTTTATGAGGGTAATTTTACACTTTAATTGGGGTAATTTTTTTAACTTGACTGTCCGCTAAGTGATCATTTTGGAATGGAAGCACCTGAAACCAGGCTGTGCGAGAGGCTCACCAAGATCTTCAGTGTCCAGCGCAAGCTTTTCTTTTTCAAATTTGGGGGTCGATACGACAAATGATATTCGCTCACGTAAAGTGAAGATAAAGTATTGAAAGGAGGACTCTCATAATAGTACATCGGTCTCCAAAATGTGAAGCTTTCATTGTGTGAGTATCTGTTGCCTGTGGCTATGCCCGTGTGGAATTCTGATCCAGTTTCCTTGACCCATGGGAACCTATACCAGGGATAAAATAGTCTATGTGTTATTCTATACTATAATCTATCCCTGAACTAAATTTCAACCCGACCCATTCAGCGGTTAGAGCATGATTGAGTAATAAACATCTTCACATTTTATGATATTAGTGGAAAGTAGAATTAGTAGGCTTTTCTTGTAACCCAGACGTAGGCGGTGTTCCTGGAAATTTTCAACAATAAGAAATTCAAGTTAAATCAAATTCTGTTCAAGCAAGTAATCCGATTAATCGTAAGGAGGTTACAAACCTGTGCAATCAATGTCAAATAAGATTTCCTAATTGAGTCGTTTACTGCGTAGTATTTAGTTGTCGAAAATTAGTTAAATTAGTTTGTCGAGTTGAATAATTATCTTTGTTTACATTTTGATCGACTTGTCTGCCATTATGCGATTGTATATGATCAATTTCTTTTTACACAAATTAGTACCTATATCTTAAAAATATTTCCCTATCATTTTTATTTCCATGTGATGTGATAGTATTACCGAATGGACAGCTATAATTTGATCTACAATAATTTCACACAGTAATTTAATGCAGTGACCACGTTTGTATAACTAGCAGTACCCGCGAGTTCACCCACTTGCATTTAAAAAAAAATCCTAAGTTCTTTCCAAAATAAAAGTAACCCATGTTACGCCTTGTAATATTAGCTGTCTGCCAGCAAAAGTTTGCCGTTTCATAGATTACCTCATTCATACAGACAGACGGATAAACATTTTAAAAATTGCTTATTTGTTATGTGTATTGTATGTATGTACATATAATTATATGCAACTAGCAATGCCCGCGAGTTCACCCACTTGCATTAAAAAAAAAATCCTAAGTTCTTTCCAAAATAAAAGTAACTCATGTTAAGCCTTGTAATATTAGCTGTCTGCCAGCGAAAGTTTGCCGTTTCAGAGATTACCTCATTCATACAGACAAAAGGATAAACATTTTAAAAATTGCTTATTTGTTATGTGTATTGTATGTATGTACATATAATTATATGCAATTTACAAATTAAAGATCATCTTATCTGTCAGGTGACATAATTTACATAATAAAATATGTCAAAATATGTCAACTGACGGATATGATGAACACAATATGAAACATCAAATGTGGCCTTTTTAGCCCCCCTGTTCTTACGTATATTATTTACTTATCGAAACTTTAATTTTATAGATTTGTATAAAAAAATAACCTGGTTTAGCTTGAAACCGTTGGTCAATAAACACATTGAACAGCGTTTAAGTGAAAGAAATTCAGATATCGACTTAAGCTGTTTCATTCATTTTTCATTGCCTGAATACTCTTCAGTATTTTATTAGGTATTTTTATAACCATAACACTGCTGGAAGTTTCATAAAGTACACAAATGATTAATGTACCAGAAGCTCTAGCGCAGTATCGGTAAACGATTTATTGATGTACTTCAATACTTTATATGCGTTGAGATTTATTCTTAAGAGGAAACTAAAGATTAAGACTTTATTTTTTTGATATCTTGTAGTTTTTTTATACCAATTATGTGGCAGACAAGGACACGGTCTACCTGATGCGAAGTAGTCACCGTGGCTTATGGACGTGTGCAACACATCAAGGGCGTCACACTCGCGCTGCCGACCATGGAGAGGGGAGGGTTGGGAGGTTTGAGGGATTGGAGATGGGGATTGGGGGATGAGGGGGGATTGTGAGCTCTGGCTACACTACTTACCGCCGGGAACACAACACTATGGTTACTATGGTCAGCTAACCAGGGACAACTACTTTAATACTTAATTATGTAAAATTATAACTGACACGGTCTGTTCTGTTTAATTTCGACAATTTACCGTTTCCGTTGGAATATAATATCTGAAATTATGCCAAAAAGTTATGCCAACTTTTTTTTATAACTGAAATTTAGTACGCACTGTTATCTTCCAAGCGACTGCCATCAGATAACAGTCGCTTCACGGAAAATATTCAAGTAAAAATATCGGCGGCTTCGTAGTACTGAGTTGTGAAAAGGTTAGAATAAGGACAGTCTGTAGGTGATCGATTCTGAACTCCACAACTCATTGATGATTGCGAAGTTTTGTTGCTAAAAAGACTAGGTCATTCGATTTTTAGTTCTCCCTCTTAGTGATATATAAACAACCAAGACCGGTGGCTTAACGTGCTCTCCGAGGCACGGAGGGAATTTTTAAAAACTGTACGCTATCGAAAGATTTTTCCTCTCTCCTGTAAAATTTAGTTTTTTTTAGTTTTAGATACTGGGTTCTGGCGATATCGAAGTTCCAAGTTATACTGGTTGGACTCTTGTGGGCCACAACTACCCGTAACGACTGCCATAGATGTTTGTATGGCAACCGGGAACGGCGGCTTAACGTGCTCTCCGAGGCAATAATAAACCTGCGATAAATACACACATAACTTCGAAAAGCATCGAAAAGTCATTGGTGTGTGCCATGGTGAACCTGGGATCGAACCCGAGACCTCGTCTCAGCAGTCTATTACCCAGACCACTCGGCTACCGCGGAAATGATAGAAGAAGAACCACAAATATGAATCACCAACAATTCTCTTTGTGATAGTTGCAGAGACTCAGAATATTATATAAAAAACTAACATTGTTAGACTAACTTTCGATGCCAACATTGAGTTTCCGCAAAACCTTTTAGTTATAGAGCGAAGCCAATGTTTACGAATACGTGCATTGGATTTCAAAGCTACCTACTAAATCTGGCAACAATCAATAGAATATCTGCAATCGAATAATAAAAATTTGATGTAGCGGATATATATCTAATCGCAGCTAGTGTAGTTATGTTGGACTTGAACCGACTAAAACCGCTTTTTTATACTACGTAGGTGGCAGACAAGCACACGGCCCACCTGATGGGAAGCGGTCACCGTGGCCTATGGACGTGTGCAACACTAAGGGTATCACACGCGCTTACCAGGGTCTTTTAAAACGCCGGGGCCATCTTTGGTTTCGAGATGCCTTCTCGGGCTTGGGAACCAAAATATCGCCCTTACCCTCAGAAAACCAGCCCGCCTGTTACTTGCTCCTTAGGGACTGCCATATGAAGATGTTCGTATGGCAACTGAGCCCGACGGCTTAACTTGCTCTATCATAAAAAAGGTTGCTAAAACACCTCACGAAGATAATAACATTATCTGACATAAGTTTTTCAATAACAAATTCTTCACCGACCCTTAGAATTTTGATGAAACAGGGTAAATTTACTACGTTTGTCTTCACAAATGGCGGATAAAGAATTTGACGACAGGACTGAACGCGTCGTTGAGCCAAGCCTCCAAGGCGAGGGAAAAACTCATTTGGAGGGTCGAATAACAAACTAAACTTATTTTCTTTGTATTATATTTGAATTATAATGTTGCAAGAACAATTTCGTACTGGAATTACATCACCGTTTTAACAGATGAAGTCTTTTTGTTATTTTATTTTGTCACCATTTGTTATTAACTGTTTTATTGTGACAAAGGAAGGCTTTACCCAATAAATGTTGCTTATTTTCAGTTTATACATTTAAAATGAATATCAGAATTGTTACTTACCTCTGTAATTTATTTGGGGGCAAGGCAGTGCTGGGAATGGGTTGACTTGGGTGTCATAGTCTAAAGCGATCTTATGAATAAATCTCTAACACGTACCTAAGCAACTCAGCATTCAACGCCGAGATGAAATCTCACTCTCTCTCACTCTCTCTCTCTCTCTCTCTCTCTTATCGGACTGCCTCAAATCAAGACTTTTCAACTGAATATTATTTTTAAAAATGCTACCTTTATTCATTTTCACTTATTTCTTTGATGAAATATTAAACCAATATTATAATTTGACTTTATTGAATACCCACTCAATTTACATGAGAAGATATATTATAAATATCATATTTCACATAACTAAAGTCAAATATCTAACTAAATTACATCGAGAAACCCACGCACATCCCAAAGTTAAGCATGTGATGCCTTGTGAGGAACATTTATCTTAACTGTTCAAATATTAGATGAGATTAGATTACTTGTTATATCGAACCTAAAATAACATTCGCTGTTATTTATGAATTTCCAACATAATGATTAAAAACATATTGCTTCAAGAGTGGCTCGGAAATATGTACCTCGGAGAGCACGTTAAGCCGTCGGTCCCGGTTGCCATACAAACATCTATTATCATTCTTGCGAGTAGTTTGAGTCCTAAAAACTTCGAAAACTAATCTAACTACAGAACTTCGATATTTCATACGGAGGTAGGACACGATGGTATCTCCCATCCAAACTGAGCAGTCCGACTGGGGTAGTACCTCCACCCTACAGAAGAAGAGTAGCCAGAGCGGGTTCCCGCCGGTAAGTAGGGTAGCCAGAGCTCACAACCCCCTCCCCCAAACTCCTCAACGCCTTCCCCTCCAGTGTCGGAAGCGTGAGTGTGACACACCTGATGTTACACACGTCTATAGACCAAGGTGACCGTTTCCCATCAGGTGTGCCGTGTGCTTATCTACCTCCTAAGTAGTAGAAAGAAAAATGTAATAGATTAGATATCAGATAGCAGTCGTTTCACGTAAAATATCGAAGTTCCCCGCTTCGTAGTTAAACTGAAAAATTGATCCAAACTAAGTGGGAAAAAGGCTCGAAGGATGACAATATTAAGAGTATTCATTATGGTCTGCTAGCTGTTGCCTGTGTGTTCAAACCCATTGGAACCTATTCCCGAAAAAATTAAAAAGTTAGTTAGCCTGTTATGTTAACGGAAATACTCTAACTTCTTTCAACTAAAAAGTTATGTCCGAAAAAATATAAAACAGTTAATATTAAATTACCGAAGTGAGAACCTTTTCAGAAGTCGGTTAAAAATAAGTTGTACACTCATTAATCTGTAATGAAAGCTAAACAAATCGCTCCTGGCTACAAATTTGCGTAATAAAATAAATTTTTCAATATCGGAAGTGTTTGCTGAGTAAAATAAATGTACCTACACAATTCAAAATTTTCCAAACAGAAAACACATCGCTTATTTTATAATTTTTATAAGTCATCATTTTTAACCGATTTAAAAAAGGAGGTAGTTCTATAGAAAAATAATACATACATACGTATATACTCACGCCTGTTTCCCTTCGGGGTAGGCAAAGACAACATCCCTCCACTTGCCTCTCTTCTCACATACTTCACTCGCTCGCTTCATAAAAATAATAACCTTGATAATTGAAAAAATTGAAAAAAAATGGCTTCCAGATAATTTATTTGTATAACGCAAAAGAGACATATAAAAACTGTTTGTTTGTAAATAAAAATAAAATACTTAGTAGCTATTGATAGTAATGATATTTTCAACTACTAAAGTAAAACTTTACCTTGTCTTTATAACATTGTTTGTATTAGAATTTGTTAAAGTTGGAACAAACAAGTGGATTCCAAACAATGCCCCTTTAAAGGCAAACTCGTAATAACATAAAGTAACTACTATTAACCATTCATATCACGGAACTATTGGACAATACAGAATGCAGTTCCTCTCCGAGGTCATTCTCTGTCGCGACACTGGGGCCAAGGCCGGACTCAGTAAGTCTATTAATATTGTAACGTGAACTGTATGTTTTATGATCAACTGTCTTGCCTCTGTTTTACCTACTACAATCAGTGATATATTTTTTCAATCCCTTTTGGGGGGTCGAGGGGGCCATCTTAAAACCGTAGATGGCCCAGGGTCAACTGGGATTCGAGGGTAGACCCGAGATGGCGTACGGTTTTAGTCGGTTCGATCCCGATATAACTACCCCTGATGGCCGACGGGGGTGGTACCTGTCCATGGGGATTTCCGCACGAAAAAAATAGGGTACGCCGTGATCGCGGCGCTAAGACCCAAAGAGAAATAGCTGGAGGGTCATTACGGAAGCCTCTCTTACCAGCTGACCGGTTCTCACCGGGCATAGTTGTTTTGGTGAGCCGGGAGCCAACGCCCGAGTCACCAGATTCCGCACCCACACAGGCTGATAATGACTAAACACCATACGGTTTTAATCGATTCCACTCAGATAAAACCGCCCCGCTGCCTGGCGGAAGGTATACGTGGGGATTTCCACACGAAAAAAGGAGATAAATATATATTTAGAACCTTTTTAATTTTGTAATTGATGTCTTATAAAAACCTTGCCATCGATACTGAGCTTCAGTTATTAAATTGCTAATAGAATATTTCTGAAATGTTAATTTCTTAATCGAAAAACTAATTATAAAAATGAAAAGCAACTAATAGAACATCACCACGGTGATATAAAATGAGAATTATATTTTGATGAAAGTGTTATCAAACCACGGTTCCACTCAGCTAAATTAATAATACTCATTAAAATAGATGAAAGAGAACTGAATGTAACACAAGTCAGACGGTCGAAATGTTACCAATTCTAATGCTTTTGCATAATGACTCTATTAACAATTCAAATTTAGATTTATGACCAAAAATATGAGAATAATGCAGTGGCAGTTTTGGTTCTGAAAGGTGCTTTTAGTTAACCTCAAATTAATGTTTATCAAATCACCACATTTTTAATACAAAGCTGGTATTTAGATGAATGTTTCTCAATCATGCTCTAACGCCTGAACGAATCTGACTGAAACTTGGTACAGAAATTGATTAATTATAGTCTATAATAATACTTACGCTACATTTTATGCCTGGAATAGGTTTCCATGGGCTGTGACAATACCACGCGGACAAAACCGTAACTTAAAATTACATATTATATAATTATAAATTTCACATTGGTATACACATAAAATAAACGATGGTATATCAATTTAATCTAAAATTATTATAGGGCTAACCTAAAAACTAGGACAAACAAAGCCATTTCACGCAATAGCATCAATATAGGCCATTTCTATAGCTTAAGAGTTACGCCTATTTACAGCTCAATCCCGCCACAAACTTTAGTTCATTGCATAAAATTTAGTTATAGTATGTAGGTACATAATATAATCAATTATAGCTTGCATGCACAATGTGTTGATTTGAAATGTGCGGCCAAAATATAATATAAACTAGCTACCATACATTATTATAATGTGAGAATTCACTTGCTCAACAAAAAGAGTTAAATTCTGACCGCATCTAGTGTTGGGATCGAATGTATTCACTGCTATTTATTGAATTGCAAATAATCATTTACACTTATTAAACGCTTTTATTTAACTTGACCTGTTTGTTTGCGTCAAATCTAGTAATTGAAAATTGACCCCCTTCGTGTAGACAGATTGTTCTAATATTTGGCCCTTATCTTTAGTTCTGGTGACAATACAAGAATCTGTAAAAAAAGTCCAACATAGCCGCTTTTAGTAGGTACATAAAAGCGTTTAACTTAAAACACCTTTTTCTTAATTTATTATAGAAATAGTGTCGTGTTTTCCTGCACTTTTTAACCTCTAATCAGTATCCTATATTGTTGATAACAAGTAGTTCCTTACTTAGCACTAGCGTGTAAACTGAACCCCTTATCAAATCTACCCTTAAAATAATAACAATGGCGGGCACGCACGCTATTTGCCACTTCAACGCGTAGAACTTACGGCTAGATACCACCGATGGTATAACGTTATTAGCTGTTGCCCGCAGTTTCGCCGCGGAATTCTGATCCCGTTCTACCAAACCACGGAATGAGAGTAGCCTATGTGTTAATTCAGACAATAGTCTATCCCTGTACCAAATTTCAACCCAATCCGTTCAGCCGCTAAAGCGTAATTGAGTTACAACTATCCAAATTTAAATTGGGTAACTTATTTCCTAAGTAGTATATTTAACTTCTTCACAATATTAGTGGCTAACAGTGGTTTGTATCAGTTTATCCGTTCTAGGTAAACAATTTTTATAACAAAATAACTTTTGAATAACATTTAAAACAAGAATGTTTACGAAAACTGTATAATATTCTACTAAACTACTTTATTGATTTCATAATTTAAATATTACTTTTCTGCGTAGCTGTCACCCGCGGCTTTGCCCGTGTGGTTTTCCGATCTCGTTTCCGCTACCAATGGAAACCTATTTCATGGATAGTCTATGTGTTAATCCAGATTATAATCTATCTCTGTACCAAATTTCAACAAGATACGTTCGATTTTCGATACCGGACGTTATTGAGTACAAACATTCCAAAGATCTTTAAAAACATACGCATTTTATATATTTAAGTAGGAAGTAGAATAATGACCCTTAAAAGTTGGGATGAGGAAATAGATACACAATTCCAATACGACAGGCAAAAACAATATTTCTCAATAAAGAAAACAGCATTAGGCGACTATATCGATCAGGAGGTTTCTATATGAGGTAAAAAGGGACCTCAATACCTACACGTTTCTTTCGGCACACACCAATTTGGGGCACTTCGAATTGAATAAAAAATGCCGAAACTTATTACTGACACAAGAACAAGGTAATTCTCGCAAAAAATGGGCAATTTTTTGTAACATTTCAAGAATTTTGATGAGTTTTTTTTTGCGAAATTTTGTTTTTGTTGTATCTGTATAAAATTATTAAGACGCTTATTCTGTTGTGTGTTCTTGTAAAAGCTAATTTGCTTACTTATTAAGAGAAAGCTTATAGTAGATTAAGGTTAAGTACTTGGTAGAATTTTTTTATTCATTTTTTGCGTTCCATGCCAAGTAAGTATTTAAGTTTGAAGATTTTTATAATTGTATTGAAAGTTGTTGAACACGAAAACAGATAATGAAGTAAGACTAATTTATTCTTCATCGTTTTAAAATTAGATTAAATGCCTAAATATGGGATAAACAATTTAGAACCTATATCAATACTATCATAAAATTATAAAGTAGCTATGTCTGTACATTGGAAATAATTATAAAAAGTACCTACTTGGGTTAAGTTAAACAAACGATTCTAGCCACAATTTTTCTTTAAATTCTAGTCTATTTGTTCAAAGATTGACACAAAGACTACTAAACGGATTTCATGTTGTTTTTTTATTGTTTAAAAGGTCTTTATCAGAATTAAAATCTTATGCTCGTTTGATTAAAATCGGTTGAGTATAACAGGAGATATAATCAAATAAACAGGAAAACGGGCGGGCATAGGCTAGTAATAAATATTCATACTACATTTCACAGATGTGCTTTTTTAATACTTCAAGTTTGTGAAGGTTCAATGAAATTTTAAAGCAATATATAAGTATGCTAACTATTATATCGAGGTCCAGCCAAATCCGCAGTTAAGACTGGTAAATCGAACCTCAGACTCCGAGGTGAAAGCTTTGGATACGACTGGGATTAACGCTAGGTTGAAGAAGAAGAAGAAGTATGCTAACTATTCCTCATGATTTTTGATCAGAAAAAGTGAACATTTGTGAAGATGTTTAGATATTAATGGCCTCTGTGGCGTAGCGATAGTGCATGCGACTGCTACGACAGGAGGACCAGGTGCAGGTCCGATTCCCGCTTAGTGCAAATATTTGTATTCATGAAATGTCTATTGCATTGGTCTGGGTATTACTATGTATAACAAGTTTATTTACAAAAAAAGGTATTATATGTATGTTTATCCGTACTCTAAAACCCATAAAACAAGCTAGTTAAACTATGCTTAAGGCGCGGGCCCACCGCGGTGCACGGAGAGGCTACGCACGTGTATTAAGCTTCGCTTTGTAAGAAAATGTATGTAGTTGTGTCCACTGCAACCCACGGAGAGGCTACGCATGAATTGACGTCATTGATACACGCGTGGCTTGCTCGAATAGGCGGTTACATAGCTCAACGCTGTCAACGTGGGTCTACGTTTCCACTGGAGTACACGAATAAGACCCACGACTATGTACAGCTCGGTTATCGCAGAGCAGTTTTCAGTTATACACGTTGTGGAACGTACGCGTTTCGTGTAGCCTCTCCGTGCGCCGTGCCACGCTAAACATAGTCGTGGGTCTTCGTGTAGGTACTCCAGTGGAAACGTAGACCCACGTTGTCAAACAAATGAATACACGCAGCTAAAATGCGCCGCGTGCCTGTGCACAGCATGCACCGCGGTGGGGCCGCGCCTTTACTTTTAGTCTAGAGAGCGCTGTGTAGAATGTCGTAGAATATTTATTTATTATTTCCCATTGCTGAAAGGAAAGCCTGAGCTAGAATCTCATCCATCACTCCACAGGTATACCATGCTGATGACCTTGACTTGACCTTGAAGATCATGTTAGAGTCCCATGTACCCAAATGGACACATACACAAAATGTAATAAGAATAAATTACACGTAATGTTTCAGAGCAATAACAATTTAGATTCCTTATTTTATTACGTCACATTCGCGTATATTATATATGAAATACAATTTCTCTGTATTATGATAAGACATATGAAGTACTTTCTGTTTGTCATCCCTCTATGACTAAGGGGTGGAACGTGTTGTGGCAATAAATCTGTCACCGACCTAATTCCGAAGGTAAGAATGAGGAAAAAAGTGTACAGTATGTAATAAAACTAGTGTCCGATCAATAAGTGGCACATACGCCACAGAATTTAATAATAAGTAATACGTATAGAAGTTGCACTCCTTGGATCATGAAGAAAGCCGCTGTATAGTCAATATAATTTATATCCATAGAATATGCCGCCAGCTTGAGTTGATTTCAAAAAAATCCATTCAAAATCCACACTGAAACTCTTTAGAGTATTTTTTTGGCTATTTCTCATATTTTCAAATTTGGCCATACACGTCCAATTGATAAATTCATCCTCTATACACCTTTAGCGGTCGGACACCAGTTTTGTTACATATCATATAACAGAAAATGATGTTTATTACAAGCTTTTATTTAGCTTCTCCTGTCCTGTCGTATGAAATCAAATCTTGCAAGCTATTTTTCGACCACTTCTGGTTATCCGATTGAGCTGAAATTTGGCATACTTATGTAAGTCCCATGACAATGCAATATTGTAAATAATATAGGATTGTTTTTAAAAAGGATTTTTTTCTTACGTCATTACCTATGTACAGACTACTTTTAGGAAATTGTAGGATAATTGTAGCCCACTAACAGTGTCTAAGTCATGACTAGAATCTGGGTTATCAAGATAAGCTGAGTTGATTGCACATCGATATCTGTGAGGGCATGACCCTTCACGTGATATATATAAAGCCTCGTACACACTAAGCGTGTCAATTTACACCTAATCCAGGTTTATTGAACACAAGTACAGGTGAGCGTCGAGACGCTTCGTCGTACTGTAGGTATGGACTAACATGCCTCTGTACGCATACATTGGAAAGCTGAGTCCGTATGTGACACCCTTAGTGTTGCACACGTTCATAGGCCACGGTGACCGCTTCCCATCAGGTGGGCCGTGTGCTTGTCTGCCACCTAAGTAGTATAAAAAATAGGGCTTCATAAGTTACTATCTCAAACTTCAAGAATGTAATGTCAAAGTTGGAATTTATTCAGTCTAATGACGCCATCATTGAATTTTAGATTGACATGATCATTTAAAGTAATATTTACCATCATATTCGTTTGTTTTATTGATCGAATATAAATATGATCGGAAATATCGAATACTCAATAAAACAAACAAACGAACATGATAAATATCCCGTTAGCTATAATTATTACCAGCTATCATTGAAGTGCCATAAATTCATTTTTATTATTATTAAACAGTTTTATTTAACTCGACCTGTTTGTTTGGGTCAAATCTAGTAATTGAAATTTGACCCCCTTTCAGTTGTCTGATTGGTCTGATATTTGGCAGAAGCCTTTAGTTCTGATGACAATACAATTTAAAACTGTTTAACTTAAAAAAAGATTTTTTCATAATTTATATTTTTGGGTTGTTAAAAATAAACATGTCATTCATCGTCACACCATCACAACTTTTAGGTTCAACTTTTAGGTATTGTCCGTTTGTATTTTAGCACTTTTGTTGTCCGTTTTACTAAGGGGTAAAATGGAGGTTTTATCAGTTTATCCAATTTACTTCTTATTTAATTAGAGGGGTGTCACGAGACAGTTTTTTTCCCTGGGAATCGTTGAGACGGTTTGAAGTTCACATCAATCACTGTTGTTATCTTGGCGGGTAAGAGTAACTGCAATGAAAATAAGGGTGGAAATACAACGAGCAACGGAGCTGAAGGATAAAGATGGAGCTATACACCGTATATACCTCCATCTCTCTTCTGCAGCGCCGCCTAATTGAGCTGAAAAGTATTTTAACTTTTAAATCACATTTGTGTTTGTGAAGATTTTTGAATGTTTGTTACTCAATCACGTTTAAATGCCTGAACAGTTTTGGCTGAAATTATTACGAGTATAGCTTATAGCATAGGCCAACACAATGTTTATTTTTTATACCTGAAGTAAGTTCCTAATACAGTTACAGATACACGATCAGAACTTGACTCGGATGAAGCTGTGTTAAATAATATCGATTGCCAAAATAAACTTAATTTTTGTAAGAAATATACCATTGTATAATCCGACTGTGAATATAATCACGTGTTGGAAGCTAGTTTATGTATAAAATAATAAAATACATGTATAAAACAATATTCATAAATCTTATCCATAATTTACACGGAGTACCTATTAAAATATCAAAACATGGTGACCAAACTGTATAGATAATGTCGGATTCGTCCCAACAATATCTTGTTGATTACTAAATCAGAACCGGACCTTTTGGCGCTATGAATCCCAAACTTAATGCTTTTAAGGGATATCCGCAATTCCATTTTGGATTAGACACCTTTTGAAATAACCCAAAATCCTAAAATTACATTCCTTAGAATTACGTTGTAGATATAATGATACCGCGGTAGCCTAGTGGTTTGGGTACCATACTACTCTTATTTTTCGTCAGGTAGCTAAATAAGTGCGTATTTAAATAATACTCAAATTGCCATTAAACAATTTATTAGTACCTATTCTGATAGTTTTTTTTTTTTTATGTCGGTCACGTCAACATGACTTCACCTCGCCCGATGGTAAGCTGAGGCAAAGTCTCTAGAATGGGAGTCACCATTGCAAACACCGACAGTGCCAAAATGGTGGCTCTCAGCTTGACGGCCTCATCAAATGCTTTTTCACGCCCCGCTTAAAGGACCCGGGACTGTATGAGGAAGGAAACACGTGAGCTGGCAAAGAATTCCAGGTTTTGATGGTGCGGCAAAGGAAAGAGGCACCGAACCGCTTGGTTCTTGATGGAATTGTTTGCACCATATGAGGGTGGTATCTCAGCCTTGCACGTGTTGTTCTGTATAGGAATGGAGAGGGTGGGACTAGTTGGTAGAGCTCGTCGGAACACTCCCCATGGTATATGCGGTAAAAAGCTGCCAAAGATGCTATATATCTGCGCAATTGCAGGGGCTCGAGAGTATTGGTAACTTCGGGACTCCCAATAATACGGGCCGCGCGTTGCTGCAACCTGTCGAGAGCATCTAACAAGTACTGAGCAGAGCCATCCCAGAGATGAGAACAGAGAGTCCACATAGATGTGTGTTAAAACGTGAATATTGTAACTAAAATTTTAACGAAATAATTAATTTATTGGTGTAAGATTGTCACCTATCCTAAGACTATCGGACCTCCTTCCAGAGACTTTACCTTTAGCCTATATCATCAGGCAAGGTGAAGTCATATTGACGTGACCAATATAAAAGAGACTGATCTGGCTAGAATTGTTAGCCTACTTAGCAACGAGCCCTGTATATCGCATGCATGGACATTTAAAAAATAATGTTTTTTTTTTATTTGAATCCATTTAACAATCCAACGAACCAATCAACGAACGTATTCGCTGATCGACTTACGCAAGAATTTAATTAAATAAATTGGGAAAAGCTGAATGTACGATCATTTTATTCAAAAAAACTTTTGTCCCTATCCTTTTAAAATGACATAAAGTATTGAATATATATTTATATACACGCCTATATATACCCATAGGGGAAGGCCGTGGTGTAATGACATCCGCATTTCGTCAATTGTTATCAGTTACATTATAATAGTGAACGAGGTGATTGCCATGAACCGGGTGCCCTTTTTTTGGCATCATCTATAAATTTCTATTATTCCCAGTAGTCCCCTCAATCGTATCTTCATCCAAACGTAGATCCCAATTGCATCCATAACTCACATTAAGAGCCGGGGGTCGCTTTCCTACTTTCATTCATGATTTGTTTATTAAATTTTCAGCTTTTACCGGAGCTGCTGTTGTCTTATCTCTCAACCTTGATGCAGATTAGTGTTGCACACGTTCATAGGCCACAGTAACCGCTTCCCATCAGGTGGGCTGTGTACTTGTCTGTCACCTAAGTAGTATAAAAAAAAGAGCCTGCGCCAGAGCTTCGTCCACCAATGTACAGGTATATATAGCGCAGCTTGTAAATGAAGTTGACTTGTTCCCAAAAGATCCTGGTGGGACTCCAAATATCCGAATTTCTCAACAGTTATACCCGATGATTCTTTATTCGACCCGATAATCGAACCTTGAACTTCATACACAATAGTCATACTAACTACCGCTAGCCATCAAAGCAAATATTATATTTTGTTCGTTGTTATTAAGGACCTTATACATGACGACCTAAATATTAAATTGAAAATCATTGATTTACGTGTACCATTTGCTTAATAAGGGATATGAACCAGGAAAATCAAATGTTTTATAATAATATCTTATGTTAAACTGTATCACCAAGATCCGCAAGCTATATGTGTCATATAAACTTGAACAAAAATGAAATTATTCTTTTCAACTGCTGTTCTGAATGTCAACTATATATACGGTGTAAAAAGTATTAAGCAAGATCAGAAAAAAAAAAATCGAGCAATGATTTTTAGAATTTCCAAGAGTACGTAATTTTTTTTTCTAATCGATTATGTCCCATAGCTGGGCAAAGGCCTACAAATTTACGTAAAATTAATAATCTTTTTTGTGATTCTAATTGCTAATTTTTTACTGTACCGTGTGTTTTAATATGAAGATTATATCGTGTAAGCATAAGCAACATTATTTCAAAATAATCGTTTAACCTTTTCGATAAAAATAAAATTCCTAAAAAACATATCTACGGAATACAAGGACATCAAATACATTCACATAAGTATAGTAAATATTTTCAACATTCATAACTAGTCAACCTAATAAAAAGTTACTTTTATGAAACCACTTCGAACGAAAGAAAATGATTAATCCAATTTAAAAGTAATACCAACCTGCTCTTCAACTTTGGGAAGCCACACAAATGAAAAGAAATAGTCACCTATAAACACAACACAAGAGTCAAAAACTCAAAATTTTACATTACAACACACATACACGGATACATTTATTTACACAGATTTTAATTTATATGAGTATTTGTGTACGATAGTTATTCGTAGCGGATCGGACGTAGCGTCCGTACTAGAGTCTACGCGGCACTGCTGCTACGGCGAACTACGAATACGAGCGAACGACGAACATACGAAGTGCGCAAGTTTAGGTTCGGTACAGACTGTGCGATTGATACTGTCGGAACATTTTGACGGCGTTTTTGGTGAAACAGCTTAGAAAAGTTTTTTTCCTTAAATTGTTTTTTTAATTATTTTTTCATTGTAATATGAGTGACAAGTTTATCAAAAGGTTAGGTGGTAATTTGTTTTTGATCGTACCAATTTTATATAAAAATTATTTTCTAAATGTAATTTTAAGACCTTATAATTCGTTGTGTTAATTTTAATAACACTTTTATCTAATTTTCTTACGCACGGATGTCACTACTTAAGTACTTCCTTAAATAGTTTTAATATTTTTTTAGCTGAATGCGTTCGATAAACAATAGTAAAAAAGTGAAAATATGTTCGTTCGTTTTTAATAATTTTAGGATCCCATACAACAAAAGTCATATGATCTTTTTACTCGACATTAGTGATGCCATCAGGTAGGCACTTGAAATATTCACACAATAATACGTAGCAGGGTTAAAAAGTGAGCCTGTATGAAAAGGATACGTCACCTTTTGGGTACATACTAAAAGGACAACCGCAGCCTTTCCTAGTTTAGGCACAAAATATTGCACATAGCAAACTCTCAAATGACGGCGGCCTCTTTCCGTCGCGTGGTATGCGGAAAATTAATTTTCCTCAGTGCAATAATTATAAAGATACCCACAACTTGTTATGTATTCTGTGTTGCAACTATTTTATCGTAAGTCTAATGGCGGAACCATACTTCGGTATGTCTTATTTTTTATTCATCAAAGTGTGGAGGGTTAAATTCATCTATATTTGTTTTATTTACATGTATGTGCGAATACCTAATACGTGTTTTACGTCCATTTGTTTTTTGATACGCATTAAATAATACAAACTAAGTACTAAAAATATTATTAAACATGAAAGTGCGTATCGATATTCTTTTTTTATTAAGTAGTAGGTAGTAATGTATTTTGTATATAATATTCTAGTATACGAGTACATACTCAATTTTTTGAAAAGCACCTTACGAGCGTTAAACAGGATGGTAAAGATTCTATCGACATAATTTCTACATTGTTGCAGCTGCGAAAACTCATTATAAAATGTATATTTTTACCTGCACCCTGGAGGTAAAAGAGTCCTAAATTGTATACATGAATTAATATTCTTTGTTTCGATTCACAGAAAACTAGGTACAAAATAAACTATAATATTATCCCAAGAATTTGTTTCTATAGGTCACTGAATCAGTGTCGGTACTCCACGAGGACGAAGACGTGGGCAACAGCTTATGAAATCATTATAATATTGGCGCACCAATTGACCTCCATTTACGCAATACGGGCAATGATGCTTCATTAAAAATTGAAGACTGCAGAATCTGTTTGTTGACGCGCGTTGGCTATAATACAGTTATTTTCATATCTGGAAATCCAATTGAATATTTAATTATACTGGCACCAAAATGACGGCCTCTGTGGCGTAGCAGTAGTGCATTCGACTGCTACGCAGGGGGTACGGGTTCGATTACAGCTCAGTGCAAATATTTGTATGCATGAGTGTGTCTATTTGCATGAGCCTGGAGGTTTCTATGTACTATAATATGAATGTATTTCCAAAAAAAAGCAAATAACTATGTTTATCCGTATTCTAGAACCCATAACACAAGCTAGTTAAACTATGCATACTTTGGGTCTAGAGAGCCCTCCGTAGAATGTCTTAGAATATTATTAAAATTTACGCTAAAGTTCCAAATTGTACGCTTTGAAACAAGAGAGTTATATATTCAAAGTATAAACGATTTCTAGAAAAAGTGATCAATACCATCGCGAATCAAGTGGTTTGGGTGATTTCCTTCTTTCTAGAATTCATGTGTGCTAAACACATGATCTAACATCTGCTGATGGTGAAGGAAAAACATCAGGAGGAAACTTACATGTTCTAGAAGAAATTCAAGACATGTCCGATCCACCAACCCGCATTAGGCCAGCGTGTGTGCATTAAGGTCTTAACCCTCTCAGCTCTCTCGTTACAGGAGAGGAGACCCTTACCCAGTAGTGGGGCATAAAAGGGTTTGTATTATAGTTATGGTTTATATCAACACATATTAGGTAATTGAGTCACAAGTCGACTTTTAGTCGCAACAACTTCAAACGATAAATTCGCTTGGTTACAAGACAGCATATACTATTTTCACCTTGGCCTAAATTCTTGCGGCTACATGAACTACAGTAGCGGCACGATATAATGGCCGGTTTGACGTTTGTCTGCTCATGAAGTTTCTTATTAATTATTGTGACATTTTGAAAGAGCAAATTGCTGTTCTTTATTGTCAATAGTGACGTACAGTAAGTCATAAAATTTGATCGAATGTAGGTATAATTTTAGGACACAATATTTATTTATTACATTGATTTCTGAATTATATAATGTATATTAGTGTCCCACGATCATTTATTTTTTATTTTTATAAGATTATAATTACCTATTGGTGTACTTATTTCACACAACTCGGTATTTGTTTTTCGAAATTCAATTTTTTTTAAATAAAATCTATATAATCGACAAAGCCAAGCCCAATAATACCTCCGGCAAACTTACTTCAAAACAAAGCATTTTCGACTTGACGTTGCTTCGAAAGGTACAAACTAGGAGTGCCCTGCGATTGCGATATAGTTTAGACCTCCTCGCCTGATGGTAAGCTAAATGGTAAATCTCGCCTGATGGTAAAGTCTCAGGAAGGGGTCCCCATTACATACACTAACAGTGATAATTATAATGGTGGCCCTCAACTTACTCTGTTTACGCCTTTTGTTGTGGATTTCGTCGATATGGCCGAACGTACGTACGGTCAGGCATGTGTGTTCGTTTATAGATACGCCTTCGTAACATTTCGATCGTGAATTTCAAAATGGAAGGTCAATTTTACATAAAACTGTTAGACAAATAGATAACTAAAGAAAAATTTGGCGAGACTGGCACAGAAGAAAATAAACTTCACACATTAAAACGGAAAAAAACGAGCAAAACCAGTCGAAGACATGTGTGTAGCTACTATTTACGGAAGGAGTATCCAACAAGATAAAAGTTCGTGCAATCACTGAAGGAAGCTGGATTAATATATAGGTACTCATTTTCATTCCTAATTCCAATATTCAGTTCGTTCAAATGTATTTAGTATGTAAAAATTTATATTTTTTTACTAAAGTTTTTGAATCAGGTAAGTACTGCTTGCAATAAAAACTTATAGATTTGATTATATTTTTATCGAGAGTAAATTGACATTTCACATCACTATTGTAATGTGTCAAACCGGCCATTATATCGTGCCGTAGGTATACTGAATATAAAGTGAACACCCAACTTCTCGGTATTTATCTGTAAGGGCACATTTAAATGTGCGCGCCTGACAGAGAATATTGCGTCACGAAATACGTAATAATCTCTTGGGAATGATGGTGACCATTACTTTTTGGACACCACCTCAGCTTACCATCAGGCGGGGTGCAGTCAATCCGACGGACGGATTATAAAAAAGAACAAGTAACGACGAAAATAGTACCTAACGATTTTGTAGTTACAGCACTCTTTGTAGGTACTGGGCTATAAATCCATAATCCCGGGGTATTCCTTCCTTCGATATACTTACCCCTTTTTTCTTGAAGAAATCCACACGGATCTGTATCCTTATAGACCGACTAAAACCGCACGCCGTCTCCCCTGCGAATGGAAGGCGCTGCTGTTTCCGTTGAGCGAAAACAACATCAAAATCCGTTCAGTAGTTTTAGCGTCCATCGAAGACAAACAGAAAAACAGACAAGATTAAAAAAGCTTTTTTGTGTTCAAAATTGTTAATATTTATAACATAACCCACGTCTTTTTAACAAACTTCAAAGTACAGACACAGCTCATTTAGATGATAGTACTAGAATAATACTATATAATACTATAATATAAATATCTTAATATATATAAATCTCGTGTCACAATGTTTGTCCTCAATGGACTCCTAAACCACTTAACCGATTATAATAAAATTCACACACCATGTGCAGTTCGATCCAACTTGAGAGATAGGATAGTTTTTGAAACGGATTCCGACATCCACGCGGGCGGAGCCGCGGGCAACAGCTAGTAATACTATATAATACTATAATATAAATATTCTACGAAATTCTACACAGCGCCGCCTCCCTAGACCCAAAATAAGCTTAGTTTAACTAGCTTGTGTTATGGATTCTAAAATGCTGATAAACAAACTTACATACTTTTTTTGTAAATATATACTTATTATACATAGAAACACCCAGACCAAAAATTTTTGAGAAGAAAACAATCCTAATAACGTATACGGCAGATAAAACGCAGCCCTATTGTTTCAAAAGCGATGGCTTTACATATTGTCTCTTTCACACGATCACATACTGTCTCCACTGCTTCAATGGTGTTCAATGGTCTCCATACAATTGGACATAAAACGGCGATTCACTGCAATAGCCCGACTCTCGTCACGGTTAGGTACCTCTGGGGGGCTACCACAATCTCTAGCAGTATTATTTCAATCTTACTTTGTGACTTTCATAGTGTGAATCGGACCATCCCGGTATCGGCGTCGATGGATACTATAATGTTATAATATATTATTATGATCAACTTACATTTTATGTTCTATGGTTGGTATAATATTTAATGCTTCTAATTTTTCTTTTTTATATTGATCACGTCGATATAACTTCACCTCGCCTGATGGTAAGTTAAAGTTAAAGTCTCAGGAAGCATTATGTAACCATTAAAACTGGATCAAAAAATGAAAGAAAATAAAAATCACGAATATTTGAGGTCTTGAGTTCAAGTGAACGAAAAATTTTGCTGGCTCTAAATCTTCCAAAACATCTAAGAAAGATATATGGTAAAAATGAAAATATGGCTCCACTGGGACCGAACTGGCACCACTGCATTAGGATTAGGTATTAAGTTCCCCATAGAGCACTCTGTTCTGATCTAGAACTATTACGAAAACAAACCTCTTACAAACTTTTATAAGATTCAGCATCGCGATATATATACAGCTATACAAATAAACAAAATTGAAGTAGAGTGTCTATTTGTAACGTTAAAATAATCACTTTTTACTGAATTCATTTGGCTGTATACACATTTTAAATTTTTTATCTGTCTGTCTGTTTTTTTCCGCTAATCTCTGAAACAGCTGGGCCGATTTGGACGGGACTTTCACTAACAGATAGCTAATGTAAGTAGGATTAACTTAAGCTATTTTAATTTTGGAAAAATAAATAGAATTCCAAGTAAAAAATTAAAACCTTAAAAATTAAAATCACGCTTACGGATACGCGGGCACAGCTAGTTCAACAATAAAATAATAATAATAATAAAATAATAATAACAATGGAATAATATCAATTTATAACACGAATCAGTTAACCCGTATCATGTTTCTATGAAACTATTCTTAATGAAATGATTTAGTACTAACCTAGCTTAGATAATTTTATTAACACAGTACTGTAGTTAGCATCACGCCTAACTCGATGTATGCCTAATTACCAATCTCGCTCGGCCTGACTCGTGTCAGTTCTCCGTAATTATGAATATTTTAACTAATGAAGATGGAAGAAGCTAATTTCAATTTAAATTCAAGGGTTATTTCATGCTCCAAAGTTACAAGAAGTAAAATTGTCTGTCTAACAGTCAAATCAAAGTCAAAAATCGTTTATTATGTACAAAATACATACTTAATAAATTTCATACGTTTCACATACATACATACATATGCTCACGCCTTTTCCCCCAGGGATAGACAGAGACAACAACCCGCCAACTGCTTTGGTCCTTACATACTTCACGCGCTTCCTCTACTATCATTAATAATTTTCAAATGTATTAAATTTGACCTTTGGTCATAAAAAACCTACCCATAAATACAATCTAATGGAGGTAGGACATGACGGTATCTCCCGTCCGAACTGAGCAGTCCGTCTGGGGTATTAACTCCGCCCTACAGAAGACTGCAGCCATAATAACCATCGTTTTGTATGCCCGGCGGTAAGTAGGGTAACCAGAGCTCACAATCCCCCCCCCCCCCCTCCCATAAACCACCCAACCCTCCTCCCTCCAGGGCCGGCAGCGCGAGTGTGACGCCCATGATGTTGCACACGTCCATAGGCCACGGTGACCACTTCATCAGATGGGCCGTGTGCTTGTTTGCCACCTAAGTAGTATAAAAAAAGACAAGATGGACATTATGACCGTAATCGAACCGACTAAAATCAAATGCATCCAGCCTATTGTAGGTGGAGTTAGTTTACCCACGCTATTTAAGCAACTGATTCTACAATGAGAGGTCTGTTATAGGGATACAGAGTAATTTATTGGAACAGAGTAATTTAATTTGGCGACGTTATACGAGAGCGGCGCATTTATCATCGTATGGGCGCGGTACTTCACTTGCAGCGCTAGGCGAGCTGTTCGCATTCAAAATTATTGGCGCATAATTTCGAATGCGAAGTATAATCAAATAAAAAGTGCAACACTTGGTATTAACACAAAAAATTCTACGATATTCTACACAGCGCTATCTAAACCCAAAGTAGGTATAGCATAACTGGTACAAACCAGTTATGCTATACCTACCACCAGTGACACAAGTTAAAGGTTCTTGAATGCGGATAAACATACTTGGATACAATTTTTAATTAAATACATATTATATACAACTAGCTGTGTGCCCGGGTGAATTTAGATTTTTAAGACTTTAATTTTTTGCACGGCTTCTTAATAATTCTTTTTTCAAAATTAAGGTAATTGTAATATTACCTATCTGCCATCCAAAATCCCGTCCAAATCTGCCCAGCCATTCTAGAGATTCCCTCATTTAAATAGTCAGAAAGACAGACAAAATCTATCTTAATTACCTATACATTATACACATATTCATTATACAAATATACATTATTCATTTGTACATTTGCACAAAACGGAAGTCGAATTTAGGTACTTGTTTCAATGCAACAAAAACGATCATACGTCAATATAAATAAAATATTGTGTGCCTCTCAATAATGATTTACGAAGGGTCGTTTCCCTCCACATCCAAAGTGTAATGTGGGTAAAATATACTGCCTTTACATTTAAAAACATATATTCAGTGCCAGGGAGAATACGCAAGTTGCCAATGACATATTGCGTTAGCTATGAAAAGCCGTTATTTGCTTTACAAACTGAGATATTTTGCTATCAAAAGTAAGGTATTAAATGAGTTACTATAGGTATAGCTTGATGGTAGAGGTAGTTTTTTAAAGAATTAAGGTTAGGGACAGCTTGTTTGTATAATTACATAGATACACGTTTTAAAATATTGGCGAATACTGGTAAATGATAATAATGTGTGAGACTTAACCTTTAGCTTACCATCAGGCGAGGTGAAGTCATATTGACGTGACCGACATAAAAAAACTGATTTAGATATTGCTACACAGTCCAGCGTAGGTTCGAATCCCACCCAGTTCAAATATTTGTGTGCTTTATGAATACCTATTTGCATTGGTACCCTCAGTGACGCGAAGTCTAATTTGAACTTAACTTTTTTTGTTGAGCGTATTAACATAATCACCTTGCCTGATGGTAAGGTAAAGGTAGTTTAAGGAATGAAGGCAGAAGCATCTATTGCAGACGTAGGTAGATGCTGCTACCTTCGTTAAACAGAATTACTCAGAGCTATTTTTTTAGAGTGAATTCTTGGCAAATTGCGTCAGGATTTCTCCTCCCCTTTACCGCAATGCCTGAAAACGAAGGTCTTCAATCAGTGCGTCCTACCTGTTATGACCTACGGTGCCGATACGTGGACACTGATGGTAAGACTGGTCCACGACTTAAAAGTCGCGAAGCGGGCTATGGAGCGAGCTATGCTTGGAGTCTTTGATGGATAAAATTCGTAATGAGGTCATCTGCCAAAGAACTAAAGTCACTGCCATAGCTCGCAGAATAAGCAAGCTGAAGTGGCAATGGGCTGGTCACATCTGCCGAAGGTCTGATAGCCGGTGGAGTAAACGAGTCCTAGAGTAGAGACTGTGAACCGGCAAACGTAAAGTAGGACGCCCCCCAACACGATGGACGGACGACCTGAAAAGGGTAGCTGGGATAGACTGGATGCGCAAGGCGGAGGATCGGGTGCTATGGCGTACATTGGGAGAGGCCTATGTCGAGTAGTGGACTGCAATAGGCTAATTGATTGATTGATTGAATCCTTGAAGCACAGTACATCTATATCTATAACAATACTAGCTGTTGCCCGCGGCTCCGCCCGCGTGGATGTCGAAATCCGTTTCAAAAACTATCCTATCTCTCAAGTTGGATCGAACTGCACATGGTGAGCGAATTTTATTATAATCGGTTAAGTGGTTTAGGAGTCCATTGAGGACAAACATTGTGACACGAGATTTATATATATTAAGATAAGATTATAAAGAAGTAAAGTTTGTGTGTTTGTATATTTGTTAAATTGTAAGGGGTAATCTCGGGATCTATTGAACCGATTTTAAAAATTCTTTCACCAATAGAAAGCCACATTATCCGTGAATGTCATAGGCTGAATATCATCGCGCTACTGCCTAAGGGAGCGGAGCAATAATCATTTTAGGGCAACTGATAAATTATGAGCATATTATGTGAATTAAAAAGGGTGCATCGGGGTTCGAAATACGCCACGGGCGAAGCCGGGGTGGGTCAGCTAGTTTCTTCATAAAAGGCTAGTCTAGTATTTTGTTATTTAATACATCAAATTAGGTTACTCCAAATAATTGAGCTCATCGCAGGTTATGAGGCATACCGTCTATTGGCCGATGTTATGATGTCACCGTGCAAACAGCACACGCATTGCGGCAATAATAATATTTGTAAAAGTCTCCAGTTAATTTAGTAATGGCTGAGTATATTCGGTGACAAAGTTGCTTACGTATGCGAATATTTTTATTTCTTGAACTTTGTATTCAAGCTAGAATATGGGTACCAAAGGTGGGAATTCGATATTTGCCACATCTGACCACCACAACCCTTCAGGGTCGGCAGCGCGAGTGTGACACCCCTGGTATTGCACATGTCCATTGGCCACGGTGACCGCTTCCCATCAGGTGGGTTGTAGACTTGTCTGCCACCTAAGTGGTATAAAAAATATTATTGAAAGTTCCTTAATTTAATTTACATTTAAGAGAACTGGTTGTACTAGGCCAGTTTTTTTGTATTTTCCTTTTTTTTAATATGATGTGAGAATAAATCGTGTCAAATAGACAATTTCCGAGATCACCTCTCAATCACCTCATAATCATCAGACCGATCCCTTAGGCACTAATCACTTAGCTTATTTATTTATAAATAACTCCAACAAAAACGTTACTTTTAATAACGAAATTGTTTCAAAATCATAAATAAACTGCCTGTCTTGCCATCCGTGTAAATTTTATACATGCAAACTTTGTATCACAAGGTGAGACTACCAAATTGTTTTTTAATAATGTTTCAAAACAATTTTGTGCTCGCTGTTATCCTTGATACGCATTTTATTAATCAAATTACTTTAGTCGTCGACTGTCCATGTTGTTTCCGATAATATTAACTTGGCATAAACGTTCACTTTCTGCGTAATTAATACATATACCAACTGTTTATTAGTCTGCCTGTATTAATTAGGTAGTGGTGATGTCAGTAATAGGTTTTATACAGTATATTGTTGGCCTATTTAAGGGATATAACTGTAGAATAAGCTTTCAATTAGGAAGGTAGAAATTAATTAGTTTTAAATTTCAGACACGCATCGTGTTTCCTAACAATAATGCTGAAGACTTATTGAGTTTATTTGAATGTGGTAAGTAATTTCTGCGCCTCACATAATAATGAAAGTTCGTGGAGATGTTTAGATGTTTATTACTCAATCACGCAAAAATCGTTGGATAAATTTGAATGAAAATTGCCCCATAGATAAAGCATTTCCTGGATTAACGCGAAGTAGGTAAGTACACTTTTCATTCCAGAACAGGTTCTTGTGGAAAACATGTTCTTATGAGAGCTGCGAGCATCATTTAGTTTTATAAAACCCAACTTTGAACTAATCTATTATTATGAAAGCGCTTACTTTTATATACGGCAATCAACATTTTATTTTTGAACTCATAATCCTATTGTCACGTTTTTAAACGTTAATTTTGGCGTGTCAAATTATATAAACTTGGGACCCGCTCTCTAGGGACGCGAGACAGTAAAAAATGTCAACATAGGGATGAGACAATTTCGTCCACAATAATATTATGCTTAACTGTTTGTCAACCTTTGCTGAATGACTCTTTTATAAAAACATAAAAATAACATCACAAACGTGCAGTGCTTTTAAAATAATTTTACCATTTGTGTATACTTGTGCACTCGTGTGTAACGTCATCGTAAAGGTGCCATCAGAAAATCAGCTCTGCATATCATGTAATTAGCATATAATGAGCCGCATTCATGCTGAGATGGCATGCTTTTGAAGGTTGTACAGCAAATTATCAAAATAAATAAAGGAATTAACTACTTTTTAATACAATCAATTTTTTTTAAAATTAGTATGTTAACTTATGCTATAAGCTTAGATCGGCAAAACAGAACATCCAGTCCTTAATGCGGAAGACACTCTGACTGACCGAGTTACCTAAACACGTTATAGATATACCTATTCGAAATTCTTCGATATATTTTTACGGTTTGGGCGCTAATAGAGCCATCTATTGAAATTGTTGCGAGCTTTTTAGTAAAATATTTATGTGTTTTTTTAACAATTTGTACAATTATAGAGGTATATACTGTGAGCGAGTAACGCTTAACTTTTCCATGTGTTAATCTACTCGGTTATCACTTAGCCACGAGCTAAGAGTTAAGAATATTCCAATAATAATACAATTAATGTCAACCTCTATTCTGCTGAAATTAACTTAGCAATGTTCTCAAAAAAAATCAGTCTCTAGCGACAAGAAAACTGGTGAAAAATGTCAATAACAGGGTTGAAAACATTTTCTCTAAAACAATATTTGGTTTAAATAAACAGAGAGAGAATTTTATTATATTTAATATGAGTAGGTAGGTACGTGTCAAATATTTTAAGTATCTAAATACTCAATCGTTTTCTGAAAGCTTGCTTAGTGAGGGACTTTAAAATATTCTAGGACATTCAACACAGTGCTGTCTAGACTGAAAGCAAGCATGAGCGAATTAACTTATGTTATGCGAATAAACATTCTCATTACACAATTATACATAGAAACCTCCACACGAATGCAAATATACATTATCCATGCATACAAATATTTGTCGTTACGGGTAGTTGGAGCCCTAAACAGTCCAACAACAACGGTCTAGCTGCAATGCTTCGATATCGCCTAATGTCACCATTGGGTTGTGAAGGTCAGATGGCAGTCACTTCATGGTAAACATCCGCAGTTAAGACTGGTAAAGCGGACCCTAGACTGGGAATTAACGCTAGGATGAAGAAGAAGACGACAAATTATAAATGTGAAATTTTTAAGCAATTGCATATTAACTATTTTCAATGATTTTCTGATCGGAAAAAATGATCATCCAGGACGGGACTTGAACGCGTGACCAGTCCCTTACAGGGGGAATGCTCTGACCAACTGAGCTACCTGGACCCATCTTAGATGCTCGAAATTTTCCGATATATTCTACGGCTTAGGGCTAGGCTAGGCTTAGGCAAATTATTTGTACTAAACGAGAATACACATAACCTCTGTGGTTTATTACCAATTATGCTTTGGAAATCACAAATTTGGGAACCAAAACTAGATCATTAATTTAATCCCGATCTATTAATTTAGATAATACAATGAACACGTAAGCGGCTCAATAATATCAAGCTACACGCCTGAAATTGAATTACCGAACGTTAAACTTGGATTAGAAATTAACATCATATTAATGTAAAACCAGAAACCACTTTCACCGTCACACACGTTTAAGGTACCTAAATAGATCATTACAAAAGTATTAAACGTGTTTTTCCTATTTCCAGAACTTATTTGGGATATAAAGTTGCCTATTTTTTTATTGATTTTTGATCAGAAAAATTGAACATCCAGGACGCGACCAGTCCCTTACAGGGAGAATAGGTACTCTGACCAACTGAGCTACCTGGACCTCTCTAAATATTCGAATTTTTTGTATTGAATTTTACTTTTTCTGATCAAAAATCATTAGAAATAGTCAGCATACTAATTGCTTTAAAATTTCATTGATCTATTTGTTATTCTTAAATAAAATAAAATAAAAAACATCTATTCACTTCATCACAAAATTATTTCTTAATTTTCTCAATTTCTTTATGTTCTGCCAAACTGCAGGACAATTTGTTGGCCGAATACAAGCTGTATGTATTAGAATTGATACAATACATAAAAGTAGGTATTAACTAGCTGCGCAGCAGATTTAACACTATGTATAATTATAGGTACCTACCTATTGTTATAGGTAGACTAGTCTAAACTACAATCAATCGCTGTATCTAATTTCAGCCAGATCAAACAAAAGTTTTCAAAGTTAGGGCTTAACACAGATGAACTAGGATACAGTGTCACAAAATGGGTATGTGTATAATAATAGCAATAGGATAAGATTCCAGAAATAAAAATTAGCCTATGTGATATTCTGGATCTAGATTCTAGATATAGATAGTCTAGAAACTAGACTATAATCTATCGCTGTATCTAATTGCAGGCAGATCCATTCAGCGTGATTGAGTAACAAACGTCCAAACAAATATTTTCGTAAACTTTCACATTTACAATACTGTGTGTGTATGTAATAGAGACCCCCTTCCTGAGACTTTACCTTACCATCAATTTAGCTTACCATCAGGCGAGGTAAAGCAATAGTGATGTGACTGACATAAAAAAATACTATTCGGATAGTTAGGAAGTAGGATATCCAATCAATGGTTGTATAATTGAGGAAATCTCTTCACTATCCAAATAAACTTGCAAAACTATATTATGCCTACCATATCGCACAGAATGGCGTAATCCAATCTTTAAGTCGCTGTCGTCACAAACTATCAATCAAGCTGACACAATTTGGCGTGTCAGCGGTGTCAGCGAAACAGGGACTGACACCGTCCCATCTAGTTTTACGGTTTATTTTTATGGGAGAACACGAGATAATCAATGTCGCTGATGGAAAAAAAAAAACATTTTTATAAATATGGCGAACGAAATGGCGTATAGCAAGATAACTTTTGATCTGCAGGGTGCTAAATAGTTTCCACTAGATAGAATATGATGGTGATGCTTTTAAGAAAGATTGTATTTGGACAAAATCAGTGGCGTAGCGGTAGAGCTCGACTACTAAATCAGAGAATGCGGTTCGATTATCGCTCTGTACAAATTATTGTATGTATTGGTCTGAATGTCTTTGTCTTCTTCAACCTAGCGTTAATCCCAGTCGCCTCCAAAGCTATCATCTCGGAGTCGAGTGTCCGCTTTACCAGTCTTAACTGCGGATTTGGCTGGACCTCGATATTTTCCGTGAAGCGACTGCCATCTGACCTTCACAACCTAATGGTGACATTAAGCGATATCGAAACATTGCAACTAGACCGTTTTTGTTGAACATTTTGGGGCTTCAACTACCCTTAACGACTGCCATAGATGTTTGTACTTAATGGCTGTTTTAACTAAGTTTACAGCCATATAATAATATAACATAATCTTCTTTGATAAATGAGCTATCCAACACAAAAATGATTTTGAGATACGAACTAGTAGTTCCTGAGATTAGTGCATTCAAACAAACAAACAAACAAACAAACAAGCTCTTCAACTTTATAATATTAGTATAGGATAGGTATAGTAATTTTATTACTAGTAGGAAAATAATATCTGCAAAACACCTCAGTTTGTGTGCAGGTGGCGGCCACTCATGCCCGGTGTACGATAGGTACTCGAGGGATGAGAGGGTAAGTCCTCCCCATGGACGAAGTTAATATGATGATTGTCTATACATATAAATATAATTGAAGTATTCAATTAGCTGAGTGACAGAACAGTAGAACTGAGACCACAATTTATATCTGTATTCTGTATTATTTTGATAATTGTTTACAAGAAAGAATTAAGAATTGCGATTTTTAATAAATGCATAAATGAGTGTTATTACGATAGGTAGGTACTTATATCAAATTCTTGAGTTTAATCTTAAAACGTTTCAAAATTTAAATATATTAATTTTTCAAAATAGCAACTCAATAAACATTATACATACAAGAGCAAAAAAAAAACATACAACAGAATTTCCGAAAAATTAGGTATGAACTTATAATTTATTTAGCAATAACACCTATGTGCTAAGCTTTTCAAAATGATAAGACCGCATATTGAACTGCCCCCGTAGACAAATGGCAAACGTCTAAATCGCAAACGTTCGCTTAGAAAACGAACGATTAGGTCGACCAATCACATCCCAGCTCGTCGCCGGTGTACGATGCGCGCGCCGCAGCGGAATCACGAGCTGGAGTGTGATTGGTCGACCTAATCTATACGTTTGCTTAGCGATCGTTTGCGATTTAGACTTTTGCCACTTGGCTACGGGCCCTGGTTTAGTAGCGTCTAAGTGATTTTAACTGTATTTATTTACCTAGTGTGCAAAATATTTTGTATTATACATATATTATAACGAAGAAATTCTGAAAAATATTCGTGTTGTACAAAATTCTGGGTTAATCGTTCATATCTTAGCATTAAGTGACGAAATTCCAAAACGCTTTAAAACAAAAAACGAATTCATTCGTTGGTTAACGTACCTATACTTTATGCCAAAGTAAACTTTATTAGTCTAAAAATACAATTCAAATTTCTCTGGCAACTAGTGGTAGTTAAACGGTTTTAACGTCGTCAACCGATTTACTAGTTACAATTTGTATTTTCACATTGAAAGGAAATCTTTTACGGGTGACAATCGAATTTAGACCTTGTTACTTGAATCACTGGGGTGTTTGTAAATTGCCCATAATCGTTTATCAAACAGAGCTTAAAGTAGAAATTGCACCCCGCTATGTGGATTTATGTTTTCAAAAGTCTTTAGTTATTCTTTGTGTTGGGTAGGCAATTTCTGTTTGCCAGCGGACAAGCCCATATTATTTATACTTACATAATATTATCATATTTTTGTTTACATGGGCTCAAAGTGTATGGGAATACTGACATTTCAATTTTATTGAGTTATCACTTGGCGCACACTGGGCGACACGCGACAGCGACAGCTCGGCGTCTAGACGGATGCGACGACAGGCGGCGCGTCCGAGAATTTCATATATTTTGTTCTAAGCTTCGCACACTTGGCATCAGAGATGTGGAGTCGCGACAACACACTAAGGGAGTCGCCACGTATAGTGGCGCTATGAAATTGTTGGGTACAGCCTGTCGTCGCGTCTAGACGCCGAAGCCGAGCTGTCACTGTCACCAGCGTCTAGACGTCGAGCTGTCGCTGTCGCCTAATAGCTCAGCTATTTGAATGTGTCAGAGAATCCATGTCTGGTTCTCGGTATTTGCTAATTTAAATTTTTAAACATCTGTAAATGAGTCTAATAATTAAAAAAAAAAAATTTTTGCACAGACGGGTAAAATTGACGTAAGTTCAAAGTTAATGAGTATAGCCACTGCTAAACTATTCGATGTAATATTCTCCACAAGAAAATTATCACCAAAGCCTACAGACCAAAGTCAAAGCAGAAAGTTGCAGATAATATCATGGTCAGCCATCACTCTAGTAACATCACGGAGAAACTCAATTACCTTAATTCGAAAACTTCGGGCTAGGCTGTTACGTATTAGAAATCTTCTCGGACACAAAGTCCTTATTTGCGATAATATCTATATACTTATCTCTATTAAGATAAGTACTTATTAAGATGTAAGAAAGTAGCAACGGTTGACCAATACGTGTGGTTTCAGCAATGCTAAGAATTTTCTGGAACTATTTTTTGGTTATATAATTTGAAGGACATGTTTGTAGAATGCCTTAGTCACACTCTGGACAGAAAGCCTGGTCGGTCGAGGAAGCGTTGGAGGGACGACATAAACTCTTTTATCCCAGATTGGTGGGATGCAGAAAGAGAGAGAGAGAGGTGGAGGGATTTGGAGGGATCTTCGCCCAGCAGTGGGAAGAGGAATATGAAGGCAACCATTGAAGTTTGGCATTGAGGCCAGTAGAAGAAGACCTTTGGAGCGTGCATTTTTATTGATGAGTAGGGATTTGACCCCTTAACAATATATCACGTTTGCTGCCAAGGCTATTTGGGTTCTCAGGGTTATTCTTTCTAGGGCATATATCTGGTGTCCCAGAGATGTGACGAAACACCGTATAGTTTTAGTTGGTTCAAGTCCAACATAACCATCTCAACGTTAACTCCGATAAGATGAAGGCCCCCAGACATACAAATAAAAGGCTTTGATTGACAAATACTCGCAAACAAACATAATATCTAAGATTGATCAACATCCTAACTTAGGTAGTAACATATTTATCCTACTTCGGACAAAGTTGGATGGACAAACTTTATATTACATTTCTCTATTCGGGTAAAGTCGTATACGATCCAAATGGTATAAATGAGATAGACTTACATAACTCGTTTATGTTCTTCTTAATATAATCCGAGTTCATCGATATTAAACTTAGAGACTAACTAAGACTTTTAGGGTCGGCAGCGCGAGTGTGACGCCCCTTTTTTCCGTGCGGAATTCCTCATGGATACCCACCCCTCGGCCAGCGGGGCAGGTTGTCGGACTCTTACCGACTAAAACCGCAAGCCGTCTAAGCTCTTCTGACGCCAGGGTGTAAGCTTTTGAGCATAACATCAAAAGTTAAAATTTGCTTAAGATTAACTTAAGTAACATTAGTATTTGGTTAAGATTAACTTAACTAACATTAGTTTATAGACCCTATTACCTAAACTAAGCTCAGAGCCTGTATCTTAGGCAAGTGTTCGGTCCACCAGTGACACAATTTATGTACTTACTTATATGAGTACCTACACTGTAATGTTTCGCAATGGTAGTACGCACACGCGAACTCATATAAACCGAAGCAAAGCGAGGGCGGGTTGCTAGTTTTATATATGTGTATGTCTTAGACGCGTAGAATGTTGGAACTGAAGCAATTACCTCAGGTTTATTACACGTCGGTTAACATCAAAGCCTTTTTATGACACCCGTAATTAAGAACCTTCTTTGTATGTAAAGCATATACTCACAGTAGACATTTTTGTCACGATTCCAGACTAGGTGGGTATATCTAAGTTCAAATTTCGATGTTAGTTCATGTAGGAGATGAGATTCGACTCTCAGCATTCCATGGATTCACCGTGCGGTCGCCGGGTCCATGGCGTGGTACAGAGAGGAGCCCCGTAATGTTGTCTGGGACTTGCCACCTTGTAACGCGTCAGCGCTCACTTCAGTAGTATTCCCCCCTCTGATTTGGTACGATGCTATCAATGCCGTTGTGGATATTTGATTAAAAAACTCTGCAACATTGATACATTCATATACTGACGCTTTTATCCCTTCGGAGTAGGCAGGGGCAGCAGGTTTTTATTTAAATATTTTTTTATTAATTATAGTACTAATTATTAAACTTGTATCAATATACATACCGAGCTAATGAAAGCGGTTTAAAAATCTAAATTTATCACTTATATGAAATAATTTTATCAGCATGACCAGTTTTTGAATTGAGAAATCGAAACCAAAAAAAAGAAGTTGAGTCTTTTCAACGCCTACTTTCGCAGTTTCGAACTGCACACTTACGTAGAGCATTGCGTAAAAAAATAGGCGCTGACACAAAAAAAAAAAAATTTAATTCAGAAACTGGCCATAAAGTGTTCTTATTTCAAATTTAGCAATCATGTTATGGCACTATTTCACGCTGAACTGCTTTTGAGCATCGATGAAATTATATTATAATGTTATCTATTTTTCAACATGCAAACTGTTCGTATAAAATTTTGTGCACTCTTTACGATCCTTTTGTACAATGCTGAATCTCTTCATGGGTAGTAATTTTTCTCTCTTAATGTAATAATTTCAAAATTATTTTTATTATTTATCTATTTAATTTTTTCATCAGCAATTCTTACAGCTCGCAGCGTAACAGACATAAAAAAATAACTATTTCATTTCATTTTTCAGATTTTTTAATAAATCTGCTAATTTGTTTAGAGGGTTAACAAAATAATAATTTTCTCAATTTATTATTTATTTGACTGAAAAGATCGTTTGTGATTTTTTTATTGCTCAGCAAATTCTGAGGGTAAACATACAAGAAATTTAGTTCAAGAATAGAATATTTTAGTCTAGAATATTATAACACATATAGGCAATCTTTTTATCGGTTTCCATAGGTTGCGGCGACCAAATTAAAAATCCATACAGTGCTACCGTGCGGGCAACCGCTAGATAAAAATAATATTAAAAAAAATAACCGCACTATAGACGCAAAAAGCACCCACCGTTAGTAACGCGACGTCACAATTCTGGCAGGTATCACAGGCCTGTCTAAATACAAAATTCAATTTTTGAACACGAGAGGCTGCCAAAAATCTGCATGTTATGTTGTACCTATACATTCACAGTCGTTATAGATGGGTCTCTTGGACCCGTGCCAACACGGGGTTGTCTAGGGTTGCTACCTATCAAGATCTAAACGACCCGTATGTTTCTTTCGCTCGTCAGAATGTGAGGCTGATAAGGCGTTGGATATATTGCTGTGTTGACTATGATAAATGTAATGTTACATTTTGTATGACAAATTAAGTTTGTTTTTTGTGTTTTTTTTTTATCTTTATTAGCGTTTTTGTCGTTATTGTTGGCAGCTTCTCATCATCGTCTAATAGGGCGTTGATATCGACCTCGAATTGACTAAAACCGCATGCTCGGTCTTCGGGTGTATGATGGGCACATAGGGCATTTCATTTCATAGGGCATTATTTAAATACGTCGTAGAATACTTTTTATTTTTATTTATTTATTTCTTTTAAAACGACTCCTGTTAGCAAAGAACCGTCTGCTTAACAGTAATGTTGCATTAACAAACATGCAATTAACGTAGACAAAGTGCAGCCAGATTCAGAACAATTATGCAACATACAGTACTCGTGTAGTTACTTGTTAGAGAGGTGACTACTTAAACCGCACAGCCAACCTTATAATTGAATCAACATAACATTTTTTTTTCATTTATTTAATTTTATACACATATACTTTTACATTTAAATTTATCCCATAAACCTAGAATAGGTTCGTGCAGGATAAACTGTTCTCTTTACAATTTAATTTAATATATTTTATATGCTTGTATTTGTTTTTTCTTATTGGACACGGCAACATGACTCGCCTGATAGTAAGCTAAAGGTAAAGTCTCGATGATGGATATTGGGGTATTACCTCCACCCTACAGAAGACCGCGGTCATAATAACCATCGTGTTGTGTTCCCGCCGGTAAGTAGGGTAACTAGAGCTCACAACCCACTCTGCCCTTCTCCCCAATCCTCATCTCCAACCCCACCTGAACCCCCCTACCTCTCGAAGGTCGGCAGCTCGAGTGTGACATCTCTGATGTTGCAAACGTCTATAGGCCACGGTGAGGGCTTCCCATCAGGTGGGCCGTGCGCTTATCTGCCACCTAAGAAGAAATGAAAACCTTTGGGGAACCTAATTCTTTTTTCAAAATTAGCACAAAAAAGAAAACCTTAACAATCTGCCCGAGTGAAACCGCGGGCAAGTATAAAGTTCTACGATCAATATTCTTAACATCATACTCTTCAATGAACATTAACTTCTAAACTTTTATGTATAACGTTACAGCCAAGTTCCAGCAAATTTCCAATTCAGATGTTGGGCGCTGGCGGTTTGTATAAGCTCAGCCTTTTGTGTACCTACATGCATACAGTATGGCCAATTTACATACTCTCTGATTCCTGAACAGTACTGAAAAAGCTGGTTATTTTATTTATTTTTAACTACAAAACTGAAGTCAAGCTCTGTTTTTATACTACTTATAGGTGGCAGACAAGCAAACGGTCCACCTGATGGGAAGTGGTCACCGTGGCCTATGGACGTATGCAACATCAGGGACGTCATACTCGAGGATTGGGAGGTAAGGGGGGTTGTAGATGGGGATTGGGGGATAAGGGGGGGATTGTGAGCTCTGGCTACCCTACTTACCGCCGGGAACACAACACTATGGTCTTCTGTAGGGTGGAGGTACTACCCCAAACGAACTACTCAGTTCCGACAGGAGATATCGTCATGCCCTACCTCCGTACAAATAAAACTTAAAAATGAAATTGAAGTATTTGTTTGCAATAGTATTAAAATAATTGATTTTAAACATGTTCATTAATAACAAAAATCCAAATTCAATATTTGCCAAAACAAAAAAATTTGCCTAAACTCGATTGGCTTAATCTTGTTTAGTTCCTATGGACATCTACCGATTATGGCAATCGGACCAGCTTCATGGTATCATTATAAATTATCGTATTGTTATCGATGCACAAGTGTAGGTACCACATTTTAGCCCAATTTGACATCAGTAAGTCGTTCTAATTAGGCTTCCAAGATTTGACCCATACTAACAAACAAAAGAGCAAATTAAAATAAGGCTTGTAAAATATATACGTCAAGATCAAAAGTGTGTACTGACCTCAAAAGATGAGTCAAGTGTGAACATGATAAATGGTTGGTTTCTGTCGCTTGGCGCAAATTACTAAGGTAAATATTGGTTCCCTCAGATTTATTCCCTTCGATGAATCTCGTGAGGAATTTAAATATATAACACGGATATTTTGAAATTGTACCTATTATATGTGTGACTGTGTCTAACATTTTTATTGAACTTGAGCTGTAAGTTATAACCTGCATTTCCGGGGTTCGATGTGGCCATCTTAAAAACGTAGATGGCCCAAGGTCACTTGGTAACTTTTCACCCATTAATTAAGACGTGAGACGGTGTTCGATTTTAGTCGATCCAAGTTATTATTAATTTGGAACAAAAAACAGTTATGCGTCACAATAAATCGTATAAAAGCTTAAAAATAAAATCGCAAAATCCATACCATTATCCTCGAAGTCACAGTAAAAAAATGAGACAACTAACGGACGCGTAGTAGCCACCCCCAATGGCCGACGGGGGTGGTATCTATGGGGATTTCACACAAAAAAAGACTGTAAATCACGAAGACTTGCTACACCTATTGAGAATCGCAAACATTTACACTTTCATTTTGTATGATATTCAATTTATGTTTGCATTTGTAATTTTGCCTTTGAATTACTTGACATTTCAACCAAATTGCAATGGCTTATCAGACAGACTGAGCCACTGTGACCACGCTCAGTATAATCTGATCAAAACATCAGTTATTTCGAAGGTATATGGACATACCTATACCATAATAGCGATAATCCCTACAATCATACTTTTACAGGAGAATATTCTGTAAAAATTTAAAAAGCTAATTCAATTTTAGCTGAAAAGGGTAAAATTAACAATGTATTACTTACAGCATAGGAAGTATAAAATGGGTTGCGATCCTGTGAGGATTCGATCCAATAACGTGGATTACCCTTAAGTATCTATCGATACGATCACGCCCTTTTACACCATTCTGATTTAACAGTTACCTTTATTCAAATATCCATTATTTATTATCTTCAACACTTTCAACATTTTATATTGAAAAGTCGATCGAATTTTCGGTTCAGCATAACCTTTAGAGACAATAAACTTACCATTTTCAACAATATTTATTGGAGTAATAAAATTCTAGGGTAAACTAATTGGTGATTTTACCCTACATAGCTTTGAATTAATTGTTTGAGTGCTCAAAATGCGTTGAATTTTGTAAATTTCGGTTACATGAATTTCCATAATCACTGTGTTATGTTTTATTAAAGCAATGTGATCTTACTAATTGTGCTGTAGTAGATAACATTTTATTGCATTTCACAAAGGTTAATTTTATCAAAAAACTTGATGTGTGGATGCGTCTAGATCTACATACCACCACCCAGGAAGCTAAAGGAACCTGTAACATTTAGGAAGTATTTATAGTAATAAGTACTCTTAGAGGAGGTGGGACATGATGGCAGAGAGCCGGCAGCGCGAGTGTTGCACACGTCCTTAAGCGACGGCCGTATGCTTATCTGCCACCTAAGCGGTATAAAAAATAGTTACTTTCACGATAAATAATAATGCATTATTTTTATCTTTGTAACTAACACTTGATTTTCTTGACCTGATTATAAAAAACCTTATTATGCAAATACTTACCACAAAATATGTTAATATCAGTTTAACCTTATTTAGGCCGACATTTTCATTCCAATGAAGTTTAGAACATGAAAACATTGAAGATTACATTAAAGATACCTGTTTTGTGTTTGTTTAGGGCTTATATCATGATGATTAATTACTTCTACTACGACATTTTAATCGCACACATACAATCATGATAGCTTGGACAGTTAGAAGCGAGAGTGAATTTTGTCGTGTGTTTCTGCGTTTTTGCTTGATACTTTTTTATGTCGGTTACGTCATTATGACTTCACCTCGCCTGATGGTAATCTAAATGTAAAGAATCTGGAATGGGAGTCACCATTACAAACACCGATAGTGCCACAATGGTGGCCCTCAGCCTGACGGCCTTATCAAATGCTTCTTCACGCCTCGCTTAAAGGACCCGGGACTATTACAGTTATCATGGGTCATTAGTAGTGATTTATTTAAAACTAGCTGTCTCGTGGCTTCACCTGTGGTAGCTGTAGTTAGTTCTAAAGTTTATGATTACTACTCGGCTCTCCTGGGTAGTGGCGTGATGATATATAGCTCCTACCTTCCTCAATAAATAGGCTATTGAACACAAAAAGATTTTTTAATTCGAATTAGTAGTTCCTGATATTAACGCATTCATCCAAACCAACAAAAAAAATTCTTCATAATAATTAGCTTTATAATAATTTAACCACAGTGATAACAGTGCCTACTTTTGTGTCGGTCGCGATTGTACCTTTACTGAGAGTCTGAAAAAGTTTCAATTTTTTTCTTCAATTCATATAAAGAGGAGTACATACAGTAACATGATGTTTTACCCCTTACTTCAGCGTTTATTTAAAGTAAAATTTATTGTTTTATGGTAATGTACAGCCTAAGTGCACCATAAATTTCCTACGCCCATTTAAATGTATTTTTACTATGTCTAAGTACAGACGGTCTCATACGTGTTATAATATTTAACTCTACAGATTCCGCACATTTAATATGTAAGGGTTTTTTAACTTCCCAAACCCGAGGGGGCCATCTCGAATCCGGAGATGGCCCGGGTCAAGCCGGGGTGCGAGGGAAATGCTCTTTGGGCCACCTTACACCCTGGCGTCAGAAGACCCTAGACGGCGTGCGGTTTTAGTCGGTAAGAGTCCGACATAACCTGCCCCGCTGGCTGCGGGGTGGGTATCCATGAGGATTTCCGCACGAAAAAAAAAAAAAGGTTTTTTAACTTTGCAGTATGAACATTTTGTATGGATTTTGTTTTTTTTTGTGAGGAAATTCCTACTCTCATCGGTCATCGGGGGAGGTTATGTTGGACCCGGACCAATTTAAACCGCACGCGCGCTGCTGTTACGGTTTTCTATTACCAGGGTGTAAGATTACACAGTAGATTTACTTTATTTATTATTTTTTAATAAACATATATATAGATTACATTTAAAGTTTAAAAATTAAGTGGTCTGGGTAATGGACTGCTGAGACGAGGGTCTCGGGTTCGATCCCAGGTTCACCATGGCACACACCAATGACTTTTCGATTTCGAAGTTATGTGTGTATTTATTGCAGGTTTATAAGTGCCCTGTTAATGGCAATAGGCTCGCCACCTATTACATTGGGACCTAAACATAAACTGGCGAAATATGGGTGCTAGCACCTCTGCCTACCCCTTCGGGGATATAGGTGTGAGTTTATGTTATGTTATGTTACATTTAAGAGGAAAGCCTGCGCCAGAACCTCATCTCTTAGTCTGCTGGTGTACTGACTTGCAGATGACTTTGACTTGATAGAAACCCATTTATATCCCACTGCTGGGCACGGGTCTCCTCTCCTCTAACAACAGAGCTGAGAGGGTTTAGACTTTAATCCACACACGCTGGCCCAATGCGGGGTGGTGGTTAGGACATTTCCTTAGAAATTCTTCTAGGATAATGTGGGTTTCCTCACGATTTTTCCTTCACCATCAGCAGATGGTAAATCATGAATGTGATTAGCACATATAAATTCCACAAAGTAAAATTTACATTGGTACTGTCCGGCCGGATTCGAACTCGATACCTCTAAGAAGAGACCGCGTCCTTATCGATTCAGCAACCTTTGCTCCAGCTAGCTCGCTACCAGCTACAAAAGCGGGTATTTGTCTTATAAAAACTGTCACCGAACCCTAAAAAGCATAGGAAAGGTCAGGTAAACATTTCACCTCCTTCCAAGTAATGGGGTAACTTTGGCAGTAAAATGATTTAATGGTTGGTTCTTTGAGACTTTATAGTCCACTTAACTTTTTAATTTATGGCTGTAATAATGTAGTTTGAGATGCCTACTCGGGTGGTTAAAAGGGAATTTTAAATGATTACTCAGAAATACTCTTGAAGGATCAAATTCAGTACGAGCGAATGACATGAGAGACGGGTTGAAGGTTATTGTGCTTAGGAAGAAAATCTTTGTGATTAAGGGCCTTTTAGAGTAATTGTCGTGTTCTCGAACGTTATGGATACCCAAAACATTATGATGTTCATCTTTTACTGGTTATCCCTGGTTATCGTGCCGGGGTAATAGGGTAAACCTCCAAAGTGTTTAGGATACAGAAAGTAACTACCGTAGTTGCCGTGAGCTCAGACTTAGTATTCTTAGCTATAAATATTCAAATACGGATCTCATCAATCCATCAGTATGGGTAACAGTTAAGATTGTGATTTTGATGCGGCAGCGTGCAATGCCTCCCCCCCTTTTTCCGGGTACAAGATGGGGATACCGTGGCTTTCAAACCAGACGGTCAGCCGTAGTGCGAGGGAATTGCCTTATGGGTCTTACACCCCAACGTCTGTAAACCCTAGATACTGTGCGGTTTTAGTCGGTTCGAGTTCGATATAAAGCCGCTGCTATCCAGCAGGAGTGGTATCGTTGGGAACTTCTGCACGATAAAAAGGTACCTACCTACTGTTAACGCCTGCGAATGAAACTAAACCTGTTATTTTGCTCTTTAAAACCCATAGGCGTTTCACTATTTTATTTCAATGTACCGACATTAACATATTTTTCGCTTCTATTTTTCTACAAGTAAAGTACGAGCCTTCTGCTCGCAATTAAATATAAGCTATGGAAATTAAATGAAGTAAATATTCAATTTGGAGTTTTATAAACATTGAAGCCTCAACTGGTACCTTACTCATAAACCTTAGCTACCTGACTTGCGACGCAAAGGAGTGGTGATACCGGTCTATGTATGTTTGTATGTTTCTTTGAAGCACTATACTGCCGTCCTTATCATAAACAACGCACTTGCTTGGCGGTAACTTTCGAGTAAATGGCGCCTAAAGTTTTTTTTCGTTTTTTTATTGTCCCTCTAAAAGTAAAACGAATATTACAAATATTTTTGTTTTGTTTCGTGCCTTTATATGTGAACTTTGCATGGGCGATCCTATATTTATAAATTTGGTTAATTTAAATATTTTTAAAGACGAAAAATTGTTTAAGACTAGAAATCATGAACTGCAATAATATTACTTTACCAGGCATAAGCAACTCATGTGTGGCAAGTGAGTGGTTTATGTCTAGAAAAATGCCTTTGTGATGTTTATGCCTAGCAAAGACAGTGGCATTACTTACATGTAAGTTCACCTTTGTAACGTATATGTTGCAAATACGTTTAACATGACTAGCAAATGGTAAGAGCAGTCCAAATGCTTTTAATTTTATGCAACTGAACAAAAAATAAAACTACTTTCTAGGTATCATACCATATTTATTAGATAAAAAATTGAAATAAATGCTTGCAGTAGGTGGGTAGCACACTGTGAACAGTACGTTATTAACTTAGTTATATTTAGTTTATCACAATCATTTTAATCGCAAATCTTAATATTATTACCTATACAAAAATAATGAAATTAGGTTTTCTTTGAGTATCAATATAATTATCTTTTCTTATCAATATAAAACAATTTCAAAATAGAACAATGAATCTGTTAAATCTGTAGTTTACTACAGATAAAACTTTAGGCTTTAATCCACACACGCTGTCCTAATTACGGGTTGGTGCATCGGACAGGTCGTTAGAATTTTTTCTAGGACATGTGGGTTTTCTCACGATGTTTTTCCTTCACCGTCAGCAGAATAATGGTAAATCGTGTGGTTAGCACATATAAATTCCAAAAAGTGAAATTCACATTGGTACTGTCAGGCCGGAATCAAACTCGATACTTAAATGTAAAAGTTTCAGAATCTTGATTTTTTGCAAGCTAGAGTGATAAAATCACAGGAATTTTCTACAGTTTCTGCAAAGGTACAACCATTACCATTGTTTCAAAGCTTGTTCCTCTAATGCCAGAAAATTGAAAACATTTTTGGTATATTCATTTGTTTTAGATGCCAAAGATTTAACTCAAAATGACCGGTTTTTTTTCTATTCAGGGACTATACTTTTTCCGATTTTAATTTGTTATTCAGGTACTTAGTAAATTGTTATTCTTACGTAAAAAGTAGTAACCTAGAGATTTGACAGATTTATTGTGCTATTTTTAGATTGTTTTATATTGCTAAGAAAAGATAATAACCTATATTAATACTCAAAAAAACCCTGATCTCAATATTTTTTTACAATATATTAAGATTTGCAATAAAAACGATTTAGATAAACTAAATACCTATAACTAAGTTAATAAGGTACCATCCACAGAGTCCTACCCACCTACTTTAAGCATTTATTTCAATTTTGTTTTTCTAATAAATATTTTATATGATACCTTGAAAGAAGCCTCCCATGACTCCCTCACTTTACCCCGGACTTGCCCATACTCTGACACACTTTACTAATCATAATAGTCGCAAATGTAATAATTGCGTTACTTTTCTTATTGCTATTTAGTTTAAATTCATATCAAATACTTATCATATATAGCGCAAGTACGTTTATGACCTGTTCACATTATTAAAAATATTTTACTTTGCTAATTATAAACATCACTAGTACCGCATGCGTTATTTATGATTAGTATTTTCATACATCTAAATTCTGACTGAAATAGTCAAGAGAAACGCATAATTTGCTTACGATGCTTATGACTAGTAATAGGTTTAGAATGGTGCAAATACGCTGTTTATCAATAACAAAAAAACTAAAACTATAAAAGATATCGAAAAATGAGTGATTGATCCTGGTAGATCTCGTTTCCGTGATTCCGAATATACTAATAACTCAATTTCGTAAAAAATGTCGATTGCGTTGTTTATGATAAGGACGGCAGTATATAATACAGACCAAACACTTTGGCCGGTTTCTTTACTTCTTTGCCGATTGTGGTAAGTTTCATAAATATAACAGTCGTAATAAACAAATATTTGAAACATCTAAACACCAAAATAGTTGGTAACACGATATATTATATCGAGCTTATATAAAATACCCAACTTACTACAATTTTCCGTACGGATTATAGGTACCCAGGCCCTGGAGTTTAATCGTTTCGATCTTGAAAGTGGTTTCGTCCCGATCCCGACCTTGATGTACTAATAAACGTTCACACTTTGCCATTGAATAATTAAATTGAATTAGCATGTTCATAGTTGGTCAATCTGTTCTTCTACTAGCCAATATGGTCTCATTGACTTATGTAGTGGCTCTAAAATAAACTCTGACCTTTATGAACCATTTTCATTAATTTGTTATGAAAATGGGTTTTATATATTGAAAAGTGTCAAGTGTGTTTCTAGAAACTATGATACCATTTATAGAGTTTTAGATTCCTTCCAATTTCAATAGAAGGTTCACTGTGTAATTTTGTGTGTATGTTTACCCGTGATTATCTTATGTTTTGTTGAACCAATTTCGATGCGGTTATTAGATTTTTTTACGTTCTGAGTATTTTTTTTATACCATTTAGGTGGCAGATAAGCACACGACCTACCTGATGAAAGCGGTCACGGTGGCAGATAAGCGCACGGCCCACCTGATGGGAAGCGGTCACCGTGGCCTATAGACATGTGCAACCATGTGCAACCTATGGCGCTGCCGACTCGACTGGAATTTAGTGTACCTAACCGACTTAAAAAAGAAGGTAAATCGGTTATAATATGTTTTATAAAATTTTTTGTTGAAATTTATCGTACTAATAACTTTTCATTGCCTTGGTACGTATACATGAGGTCACAGATTTAATTATTTTTGTCAATACACCTTGATGTTAAAAATGATTTGAGATTATTTTATTAGTCCTGTATAACAGTGATCATTGTTTTATCAGCAGGAAACACAAGCAACTACAATATCATTACATACTCAAACATTATCTTCGTAAAACAAACGAAGGAAGACTACTGAAACACTAAACCAATATCGGTATCAATCTATTTTAAAGTTAAACTGCACGTTCCGGTTTTATTGTATCAGATACGTGCCAGTTTCATCGAAAGAACTTTACATGACTATTGAGAGTAACAATGGTTTTATGAATCCTGGTATGAAATTTACTGAACGAACCTGAAATGAAATAAAATGGTGATGGACTCGTGGTTAGCCTGGGGTAACAAAACAGGGGGACCACGAGTCCTACACCAATAAAATGAACATGGAATAGTATGCTTTATGGAATGATGTAAGTTTTTTTTTATGTCGGTCACGTCGACATGACTTCACCTCGCCTGATAGTAAGCTGAAGGCAAAGTCTCCGGAATGGGAGTCACCCTTGCAAACACCGATAGTGCCACAATGGTAGCTCTCAGCTTGACGGCCTCATCAAATGCTTTAGTGTCTGTGAAAGTATTGCCAGTGTTAATTGTCACACCTTCTAATACTGGGAAGGGTACTTTGTCATCAAAGCGGTATTTTTTTTATGCTATAGTGTTTTTAGTCGCACACCTTCGGAACGGCAGGCCTTATTTTAATGGATTTTTTTGGTTGATTTATCTCTTGGCATAAATTTATGTAAGTTCAATTTTTACTGTAATAAAAGCAGCCGGCAGTACATAGCTTTTTGAGGCAAAATATTATACAAATAATTTAGAATCTTTTTTTTTATTCTACTTAAGTGGCAGACAAGCACACGGCCCACCTGATGGGAAGCAGCTTATCACCTTATCTACTTGACTTATATTACCGACCACGGCTCTTTCAAAAGGTGGGTCCCCGCTAGGCGGGCCGAGCACGAGCCGAGCACGAGCGGAGTCGTTCTCAGCTTCGTCGTTCGCGTGTCAAGTGTGGACGTACAACGAATCTACAATGATCACTGTCCTCGAAATCCTTTGTGTTCGTCAAAAAACCGACAAAAGTCAGAACACAGCCGAGCACGAACGAAATGCTCGCAGCGCGCTCGTTCGAGGCTTGTAAGTCGGTCCACACTAGACGGCTCGTGCTCCGCTCGTGCTCGGCTCGCCTAGCGTGGACTCACCTTTAGGATTTTAATGTACAGATTTGGTAAAGTGCACATATACCTCATTACTCCCAACCACATACTCAAAGGTCAAAATATATGAGGTGACTGTAACATAATCACCTGCTATTACTACTACATATAAGTCAAACCAAGTTTGTATACATACACACAAAGCCATAACTAATAGCCATTCGCGTTAACCACAGCTAATGAGCCCACGATAGCGTCGAACGGGATTTGAGGTTTGAAATCAGGGAGAGGTTGAGTGGCCATATTATATATTATGCTGGGTGATATATGGTTCGCAATCTTGTAGTCTTGGGTTTAATACCCAGGTCGAGCACGATGTGAAGTACTGATACTAAAGAGATGGTAAGCAACAGTTAAATAAAAGCATATACTTATTTAAAACTAACAAAAAATTTGTTTAATTCATTCCATGTATTATATCAATTATCTCAACCGTCCTCCAACCCAAACCTCTCCCATTACCCCCTAACATCCACTTGACGTGAGTGATGACTTTGCATCAGGTGGGCCATGTGCTTGTCTGCCACCTAACTTGTATAGAAAGGGCCTCTATACAAAGTCTTCTTCTTTCTCCAAACACCAAATCCAAAACTGGCACTTTATAGCCTTGGATTTGCTAAACCCGAAAAGAAATGTCGCGTCTGTCGATGATCAAGCGTACTCGCATTCAGTTGAGATCAATCTAAACTCAAAGGCCTAGGGGTCTGGGTAATGGACTGCTGAGACGAGGTATCGGGTTCGATCCCAGGTTCACCATGGCACACACCAATGACTTTTCGATGCTTTTCGAAGTTATGTGTGTATTTATCGCAGGTTTATAAGTACCCGGTTAATGGCAATAGGCTCGCCACCTATTACATTGGGACCTAAACATAAACTGGTGAAATGTGGGTGCTAGCACCTCTGCCTACCCCTGCGGGGATATAGGCGTGAGTTTATGTTATGTGAGTTTACAAAAAAAGAAGGAAGCTAAAGATCATAAACTTCTAATTGTTCAAGATAAGAATTCAAACATTCTTACCAACAATTTTCCTTGTACTGTCTGCAACCGAACTCCTAACTTTAGAAGTTCACGTATTTTCTTTTTCATTTACTTAGCTTAACAGTTAATCCAAGTTTCCTTACAACTTAAAACAATAAAAAACATTAAGAAATCCTTGTAAAGAAACAGCAATGCACCATTCTGAGAAAATATTTCAACAATTTTATGTTTATTTCAAGCCTTGAATGGTTAATAATAGAAAGATTGTATTAAAGAGGACGCCTTTTCATACTTCAAATTAGTTTGTGTTCAAAGCAGCGCGGTGTTGAGTTAAATATTTGCTTAAAAAATTTCCCAGTGGCTTTAATAACGGGTTTCAAAGCACAAAAGGGTCTTTTAAACGTCCAAGTCATCAAAATCCCTGGGCTAAAGGTACTTTTAGTATTTCATAATATAATATGCTTGTAATTTTACGAGATAAATAACTGCGTTACCACCTATCCTGAAATACCTTAGGTAACCGCAAAGGAACGCAGAGTATTTATAATTATGTAAAGTTGTATAGATCACATCTTATAGAGTGATCTCCAGCATGCAAACCTTTGAATACCTAGTGAAATAATGTAATTTACAAAGATTTTTTTATTTTTTATAAAAATAATATAGGTACCTACTGACGTTTGGGCTCTGGAATGACCTCGCTGATTTGGAATTTTACAATATGAGTTGCTTCAAGGGCATTAAAAGGGTTTTATAGGGTCGACACAGCGCATTTCAGATGCCCCTGGTGGTGCGCACGTACATAGGCACGTTTTTCATCAGGTGGGTCATGTGCTTGTCTGCCACCTAGATGGTATAAAAAAGAACATTCAAACATGTTTATAGGGTATCCAGCGCGAAGTTGATGCCTCTTCTTAACCACGCAAAACTTTATCCAACTACAAATTTTCATCCAAATCGCAAAAGTGGTTTCCAAGATAAAGTAATACATAGATACCTTATACATACAAGAACTATTATATATTAGACAGAAACTTTAAATGTTTACACGTAAATAAGCAGTTCATTCTATATTCTCGTTACACTTATCAATTTACCATTCAATTTATCAGTTAACCGCGGTAGCCTAGAGTGGTATGGGTAATGGACTGCTAAGACGAGGTCTCGGGTTCGATCCCAGGTTACCATGGCACACACCAATGACTTTTCGATGCTTTTCGAAGTTATGTGTGTATTTATCGCAGGTTTATAAGTGCCCGGTTAACGGCAATAGGCTCGCCACCATGTAATAACATTAGGACCTAAACATAAACTGGCGAAATGTGGGTGCTAGCACCTCTGCCTACCCCTTCGGGGATATAGGCGTGAGTTTATGTTATGCTTATCAATATTCCGTATTAATTACACATCAAGCCCGTCCTTAGCATCCATACGTTGAGGAAGAAATTATTCACACAACGTGATTTGCAAACCTTAATACAACCAAAACAGATTTGCCTTCGAAATAGTTCATTATTGTGTATCCGGTTGGCCACAGTTATACATAGTATATACATAGTTCTTGTATGTGTGTACAACACATTTTACAACTACGATTTCATAGACATAAACCTTAAACTTCACGAAAAGTCATTCTATATTCTCCTTACACTTAACAATATCCCGTATATCTTAGTATACACCTCAAGCCCATCCTTACCATCCATAATATATGTTGAGGAAGAAATTATTCACACAACGTGATTTGCAAACCTTATAAACAAAACAGATTTGCCTTCGAAATAGCTCGTTATCGTGTATCCTGTTGGCCACAGGCAACACTGCCCGTAAAACAGGCCCTTAATGAAATGGGCCCGAACATCTCTTAGCTTGTCAATTTGTTAATATTGGTTTACGCGTGTTTATGTGCTGAGAGCGTGTGATTGAGAGTGATGTTTTCGAGTTTTTTTTATACAGGACACGTCAAAATGACTTCACCTCGCCTGATGGTAAGCTAAATGCAAAGTCTCAGGGTCACCATCAAATACACCAAGTATAGTTTTAACATACAGTTTTTACAAGTGTTTAACTTGCTTTGATGGTCAATTCTAGTAAATACTGGGTGGCACAAAAGTAATGGCACTATACCTAAGTAATAGGTAACCAAATAGGGTTTATATAATAAACTAGCTGTTGCCCGCGGCTCCGCCCGCGTGGATTGCGAATTCTGTTTCAAATGCCTTTTTGCCAAAAAACCGCACGCCACCGTCTCAAGTCTTCAGTTGCCGGGGTGTAAGATTACTTAGAGCATATCCCGCGCTACCCAGTTGACCCTGGGATGGGAATTGTTTGATTTATGATGCCTACAGCCACTTTCTATCATCGCACTGCTTGCCACAGGCAGGGAATTCATCCCCACACGTTGCATCCGTCTGCAGTGCGTACTGTAAGGTATGAAAAAAATTTCATTTCACGCACGCTTAGGCTGTGGAACGATCTCCCTGCAGTGGTTTTCCCTGGCGGCTATAATATGGGGTTCTTCAAGAAGGGCATTAGAAGGATTTTGCAGGGTCGGCAGCGCGAGTGTGACGCCCCTGATGTTGTGCACGTCCATAGGTGCATAGGTCACATAGGTGGGCCGTGAGCTCGTCTGCCACTTAAATGGTATAAAAAAAGCATGATGTCCTTACCTCTTTTGCGAACCCCGGAAAAGAGGAGATGGGGTGACAGGGGGTACAGAAGACCGCAGCCATAATAGACATTGTGTTGTGTTACCGCCGCCGGTAAGAAGGGTAGCCAGAGCTCACAACCCCCCTCCCTATCTCCCCAATCCCCTCCTCTGACGTCCAATTTCAATAACTCAAACAGTCTTTAAATAATTTTTACACAATATTATTGAAAGTCTTGATTAAGATATAATTTATTTGGATGGGAATACAAAGATATACCTTTTTTTTTCCGTGCGGAAATCCTCATAGAAACCCACCCCGCGGCCAGCGGGGCAGGCTATGTCGGACTCTTACCGACTAAAACCGCACGCCATCTAGGGTCTTCAGACGCCAGGGTGTAAGGTGGCCCAAAGAGCATATCCCTCGCACCCCGGCTTGACCCGGGCCATCTCCGGATTCGAGATGGCCCCCTCGGGTTTGAGAACCACGTGGTTCCCGTCATGACCCGGAATAGGAGGGGGGGGGGGGCGCCTTCGCGCGCCGCCGCCTCGGCCTGCTTCTGCTAGGGTGACGGGCGGCTCCACCTGTCACCCCCAGGCCAGCGCTCATGGAGGACGGAGGTCGTCGGACCCCCGACGCGATAGGCGTCCGCGCCCGCCTCCGTCCGGGAGAGCTCTGTGCAGCCCAGTGCAGCCCCTCCCGAACCTTTTCCGTCGCCTCTTTCTCGAGTATCACTTGCTCGCAGAAGGAGGCGGCGGCCAACCACGCGTCCGCACTCTGCACCATCGCCGCGATCAGCACCGGCAGTGTGAGGACTCCCACCCCGAGGGCTGCCGAGAGGGCCTGTCTCGGCACCTCCCACGCCGGACACTCTGCCAACGTGTGCAGCCATGAGTCCTCGCCCGCATCGCAGTGATAATACAATGATATACATAAGGAAACATAATCTTAGATAGGTATAATTCGTGAGACAAACGACGTCCTGGCGCGAGCGGATTGTTTTGCAATAATCCATGATTGGTGAATTTAAGCTCGTCCAGTGCTGTAGCACCCGTGCTATCCTCAAAGGCACCCAAGAAAACTGTACTGCGTGTATAGAGCATAATACTTTGAGCACAGTTTAGATACCTATCTACGTACCTATAATGTCCCGAAGTATATTGGTTTGATTTACGTCCGCATTTCAACTTGCATTTATTTCGCCGCGCATTATTTTTCATATTGCGATAGCTCTTAAACTATTTATGGTAATTATATAGTGTAAATGGCAATTTTGATCTACATTAAACGTACAACGTATCTAACGTATTTAATTGGATAAGAAATAATACTGTATTGTTAAAATTAGCTTCGAAAATGACACATTAATTTTTTTGTAATTTGTAAAGATAAAAATGGTTACTGTGGGCTACCCTTATTAGGTAGACATATGCTATCGCGGACTTTTATGTAGACCTTTTTAAGTTGTACATTTCCTCAGTACATTATTTTGTTCTATCTTCAATAGTTTTCGCAGCGCACGCGATGTAAGTAATTTGTTTAGGTCATTTTTTTACACCTTGGGTTACATTATTGAAGTTTTAGTAAGGATCCCTAAATTTTTCGGGGATAAATTATAGCCTATGTTACTCACAGATAATGTGGCTTTCTATTGGTGAAAGAATTATTGAAATCGGTCCAGTAGTTTCGGAGCCTATTCGTTACAAACAAAAAAACAAAAAAACAAATCTTTCCTCTTTATAATATTAGTATTATAGATAGGTAACATTACTTTTGCGCCACCCTGTATGTTCAAAATTCAGTGCCAATCTTATCCATCTACCAGTGGAAGTCTCGTCGTCAAAATCGGTTCTGACGTCAAAGATTAGGTACGGTGTTCAAACAGAAATAAAAACTGACAGATAGTTACTCAAACTTTCCATGACCCACCGCTTCCCATCAGGTGGGCCGTGAGCTTGTCTGCCACCTAAGTCGTATGAATTGTTGTTTGTTTTGTTGAAGTACCGTGTAAGCATTCAAATGTATTAATTGAAGAACTGTTAGTTTAACGTTACAAACAGACAATTTTATTTATTTCTTATATTAACTAAAACAATGCCTTGCGTGTCTGCCAACATTAAATTGCTTTGACAGGATATAGTCGGCAGCGCGTGGGTAACGCCCTTGGTGTTGCACACGTCCATAGCCCACGGTGACCGCTTCCCATCAGGTGGGCCGTGTGCTTCCTTCGTGTGCGTCTGCTACCTAAGTGGTATAAAAAAAACAATCGGTAGTATAGACAAAAATCGATTTTCTGTTGAACCTTTTATTAAAACGATGAAATATTGAAGAAACAAAAGCTTTGATGAACTATCCATCCATGACGGTAACTTGAAATAATCGATTCTCATAAACCTTTAGCTTTATAAAGTTTATACAACAAACTAACTTTATCGAACATTAACTTCGACGTGTTTCTCACAAGACAACCGGAGTTTGATACACCTTTCATGATCTTACAATATCGAGTTTAACTTTGCCGTAACCTTACTACCTGCTATATTCTCATCTTTTCTTTGTTAACGGTAACCTTTGACTGTTGTGCGGTTTGTAACGGTATTCGTCGACTTGGAACAATTGAACATAATAAGTACTAAATTTCGTTCTTTCCATTTTTTAAAAATTAGATTTCAAAAATGGAAAGAACGAAAATATTTTACTTGAGAAAACAACAGAAATAGACTTATATGCTAATCCATTCACCATAAATTATGCCATCTCAGTAGGTATAATATGCTTTAGCATATTATGCCATACATATATTTTTTATACAAGTTAGGTGGTAGACAAGCACACGGCCCACTTGATGGGAAGCGGTCACTGTGGCCTATATAGACGAATTGATATTCGTCTTTGTAGATGAGTGATAGACGTACAATACGATCGGTATAGACGTAGATATATTATACATTAATATTCACAGATACAATAAAACTATGCTCTTCAAGTGGATCGTATACATACTGTTTGCTATCTTATCTACTATCTTATCCTGCTTCTGAAAGTTGGCAAGTCTGTGGAATTTGAGATAATCGAAGTTTGATTGCCTATATTTTAACACCTCTTTGCTCTCATCATATTTATTCCCATACAAGAACAACCACATAGTACGTTAACAACTCTTAATACCCTATACCTCAGGCATGAAAAATTTGATTATACTCGTAAAGGAAAATTTAATATGCACATCATCTAATAAATCTGGTAAACAACGCTAAGAGCTACACGGTGGAGCCGCTACCGGGGGATCGATCGAAGCCATGTTAACAAATTTATCTTCGAGAGCATGTACTAGAAGTTTGAGGTTTTGATATTTATTAGATATTAGCAACACGCCTTCGCTTTGGAAGGGTTTTTTTAGCTCAAGGCATCGTAATCTATACTTCATTCGGTTAGGTAAAACAATCGTGATGTGTCTAGTTAATCTGTTTTATTTAAAAACTTAATTCATTAATATTATTGAGTTTAGAAACTCATTTTGAAAACAAAAAACCGAAATTGAACCACTAGTTAGTCACTTAGTTAGCCTAGTTTATTTGTTTAATATTTGTTTGTATAAAAAATCACTACAAGATTGTTTACCTTTAGTTAATTACCTAACCAAAATGGAGTATAGTTGATTATAAAATGATAAAGTAAGGAGGCATTAGAGATTTAAAAAACTTTTTTTTTTTACCTCTAATATTGTTTATTAAGTATGATAAAAATACAATGAAAATTAAATAATATTTACATTAAAATAAAACCAAAAACTAAACAAAATAAATATTTACATGGCGTCAAAAAATTCCAAATTCAAATTTTTAAAAAACTTGGGTTATAGTATAAGTGAACGATTCGGAACACAAAAAGTCTTGCCTGTTTGTTCGCAATAGACGCTTACACTACTGAATGGGTTATGATGCAGATTTTTTCTATTAGCCAGACCTAAAATCTGCCATTTACTTAAAAGGCTAAATTTATCGCTGACAAATATTACGCTTCTATCTAGAAGAGCTACGCAACGCCTTACTAATTTAATGCGAACCCGTTGAGACGGAGCTAGCACAATTAATACATTTTAAAGCACTTCTCTCGTCACCGAAACTCATCAAATTAGTATTAATTAGGCGTAATTGGAATATTAAATCTTCTCTTAATTGACAAAACAAGTTTTAATTGATGAAATGATCAATTTCACGGCCTTAACTAGAGTGGTGCTTAATTTTATCATGACGAGATCTGAATTTTAGTGAAGTGTGTAGCATTAAGGGTTTCAAAATATATCCGGTATAAGTACATCGATTCACACTTTGTATAATCTAAAATAACTTTATCATCTCACGGCACTCTGTTAAATAACGAAATTACCAACAAAATAGCTATCTCCTTAACACGCAACTGTCTTGCCAATAATAATCCTCCCATTTATTGAGATCCGCACTCAAGAACTAATTGGTTAGCGACGTCTCGATACCCAAATTTTAGTGGTACTACAAACAAAATAGAAGGTCTTAAAACAAATTGAGGGACCCACAAATTTTATGCGAAGCTCGAAGCCCGATGAGATGAGGTAACTTAGGAGAACTTTGAATTGCTAGTGAGCGGAACAATGTTATAGCAGAAAGTTATTTTTTGTTTATCGACTTCTCAGCCTTGAGACATTTAATGTTGGTCGTAGATTACTTCCAATGGGTACGTTGTTTTCTAAAATTTTCAGTATAAAATAGGTATGTATAAAATTTTATGACAATACTAAAAGATCCAGTCTATAAATAAAAAATAAATAAAAAAGCTTTTTTATTTCCAGTAAATTTTACATTTCCTATAGCCTATGCAGGTATAATACCTATGTGTTAATTTTAATTAGTTTATTCTGTTTTTTTTTTTATTTCGTTTAAATTTTTATGTGTATCTTATGTATTATAATTATAGTATTTATATTTATTTAGTTTTAATTTAATTTACTAGAACCTCAGAATTGGTGAAGGCCTCCTCCAGTGATGCCAGAAGGTCCAGTCTATACGGGGTGAAATTTTCAATGGAGCGTGGATGGCCAAATCTTAAACTATGAATATTAGACAAAATGCTCAACAAAGGCATCTCGAAAGCGATTTTTATAAAAGCTGAAACTGTCTCATTTGGATTAAAAAAAAAACAACAGTCCTAGCCAGAAATGACTTCAGAAATTCATGATTTACGGCAATCCAAAATATGATTCACATGGTAGAGATTTTAATAGACTGTATTTGCAAGCGTTATGCCTGATGCCATAAATCAAACCGCTATTTGGAAGGCTTTAGCAGATAAATATCAGGATAATCGCCCTCTAGCCACGTTTTATTTGAATAGCATAAAAATCATTTTGAATGCAAAATTTTCGCTCTCCATTTTTATTCATTTTTCGATTTTCAAATTTCAATCATTTTTGTGTTAAAATAGACTCAAATCACTATAGTAAATTTAGGGTAACCAATTACAAAATTGTACCTCACATAGAATTTTTTCTCTCCTGTGAAAGGTGATTTATGTAAAAAAATGTAACAAAAATCTGTACTGTACAGCAATTAGGTAGGTACTTGTTATAGAGGATACAGGTTGAAATAGTTCATAAATATATTTCAAGTACAATATTAGCAAAAACCCTGGTACTTGTATATCAATTTGCACAAAATTAGCTCCATAGCAAAAAAATAACTTTTATGATATAAGCTATATTTCTGATAACATAATATATTAAATACCTACCTAACTATTATTCTATGATCAATGTAGTTTACTAAATACTAATACCCAAATAACAATGAAAATAGCAAATATATAATCACGTTAAACATAAAAACTCAACCGAAACACCCTCAACAAGGCATTTTGATTGAAACCGACTTTCATTTGGATTCAATTTCCATTCCATGAGAATGCTATCTTAACAGTTATATCGAAAGTTTATTAATATCGAAATTCAATCAGCCACGATACGAGCAGTGCAGCTCGTTTGGAAATGACCTAGTTGTAGTTTTGAGTTGGGCGGACGATTCAACAAATAAAATATTTCCGTTGTTCTATTAACAACGGAAATATTTTATTTTAGACGAAAATAAAATGTATTGTTATTTTTTTTGATTAGGGTTTTTTAAAATCTACTGTTATTGTTAACAATTTTTATAGTAAACATCTATACCTACTTCTGAAAAACCTTAATTATTTACTAGCTTATGTCCACGGCTGAGCCCTCGTGTACGTCAGATTTCGCATTTTTTGACTACCTATATCTCCGGTTTTACTCAACCGATCGTTATCAAATATGCGCAAGATTTTAAGTCTAACCAAGACCTTTCCAATAAAAAAATCTATTACCTATCTAATATCATTTATAATTCTAAATACCTATTCTAAAAATAATTTATGAAGTACTTGATAATGAACTAGAAAGAGCCTATTACAATACTTTGCATCTTTCTCGTACACTTAACAGGTACTCAGCGTACTAAATTACTACCTAGCGCTGGTTTTCCGCTAAACCCCTTGCTGATTGCGCGAGCGGTAGTTCAATAAATATTCATCGAAGTAGCAGGTTATTTACAGGCAAGCAATACAAGGTTATATACTCACAGTAACATTCATTTTAAATGCATAGAAACCATTTTATTTAACATCGTTTTTTGGTCATATCTCCGGGTCTAATGAACCAATTGCAATTAAACATACGTCAGATTTTAAGTGTAACATGACCATAAACGTTTCGGAAAGAACCACACCAAAATCCGTCCATTAGTTTTTGTGTTCATAGCAAATTCAACATTATGTGAGCTCTGGCTACCCTACTTACCACCGGGAATACAAACACGATGGTTATTATGGCCGCAGTCTTGTAGGGCAGAGGTACTTCCCAGATGGACTGCTCAGTTCGGACGGGCGATACCGTCGTATCCTACCTCCGTAAACGTGCATAAACGTTTCTTAACAAAAATGGTACTATAATTTGTTTGGTAACATACATAGGTACATGTGTGTGTTTCAGATGAATTTTTTAAGCCGCAAAAAGCCAGGCAAGCGAACTGAAGCTCATTAATAACTACACAACATGGAAACCACACAAGCACAAACAATCTGGTCTAACATTCAGATGAGCTGTTACATAGGTATAAAAATTTTACTCTCTGAACATGAGCTTATAAAACATTATGGACAGAATGCGTTGAAGAATTATACTGATGACGTACACAAGTTGACAAGCCTAAACTCACACACTCACGAAGCGACGGCGCGCGAAAGCACCCCTTCATATTATTCCGGGGGCATTACGGGAACACCATGGTTCCCAAACCCGAGGGGCCATCTCGAATCCGGAGATGGCCCGGCTCGAGCCGGGGTGCGAGGGAAATGCTCTTTGGACCATCTTAGTGGCAACACTTAGATGGCAACAAGCACATAGCCCACCTAATGGAAAGCGATCACCATGGCCTGTTGATTATTTTTATAGGAGGTAGGACACGGTATCTTCTGAGCAGTCCGACTGCGGTAGTACCTCCGCCATACAGAAGACCGCGGCCATAATAACCATCGTGTTGTGTTCCCGGCGACCAGCAGGTTCAGTCCATATATTTTATAAGTCGTTGTCTCTGAACACAAGTTGTTGCATTATATTCTCGTAAATAAGTGCCATTGTTGTGCAGTTGACATAAATAATGCATGTTGTGCTTGTCAAAACATTTCTGACAGAATCCACGTAGCATGTACGAGAAGTTTTTCAAGTATTGTTTGAAAAACAACAATTTGAGTCACTTCAGGATGAAATTTGACTTTCCAGTCTAATTGTAGTAGAGAAAATGAAACCAAGTAGTGTTGAAAAGAAGATGTTTCATTTTGGGCCCTTTAATTATACACAATACAGAAAAAAAAGAGAAATAATATCTACCAGTTATTGGCCAAAATACAATTATATTTTTATTCACGTCCGAAATTCAAGGGCATAAATTAATAAAATATGAGTAAATTTCTAAAGTTTTAGTCCGCCATGTTTGTTGTGTTGCAAGAAAGTATTTATTTAGTTAGATTCCGCCCATAATATTATAAGAATTGAATAGTGAAAAATGAAAACTAAATTGCCTAGCTATTTTTCTAAGTAGTGTACAATTATCGGGCCCAATGTCCATACATTTGTGAAAAATCTCCTTTATACTGTTAATATTAAAAAACTGAAGGGTTTGTTTTTTTGTTGGTGGAATATGCTAATCTCAGGATGAAGCTACTTCGCATTAAAAAAAAATTTTGGCTTGTATAACTTAGTTATCTAGGCGGGTTATAGGGTAGAAATGTCATCACGCTACTACCTTAGAGACCGGAGCATTGATCTTAGGTATGTCGGCAAATCAGACAAATATCCGTAAATTAATATAGAACGAATAAAATAAAATAACGAGCAAAACCGCGGCAGATATCTAATGTGGTCATAAAAAACTGTATCTGTATTTATCCGCATTCTAGAAACCATAAAACAAGTAAGTTAAGCAATGTTTCCATTAGATCTATATAGCGCTGTGTAGAATTTCTTAGAATATTTATAATTACAATGAAATATTTACATAATTCCTGGCAAATCTCTAAGACTCACGCCCTCGGCGGTGTAAATTTTGACACGTCATCAGTCGCGAGATTAAAGTCCTTAAGTCAGCGCTAAGGAGCTTTTACCCGGAACACAGCCTAACACAGGTAGTCTCTTTAGGTGTTAAATATTTTTATGGTGAAGCTAGACATTTTAAAGTCACTTTACATAGCTTATCTTGTCGCGTCTTAATGTCGGACTAAACATTGAAATATTTTACTTGTAAATAATGTTCTAATGTTTTTAGAAGATTATAGATGAACTAACTGTTGTCCGTGGCTTCGCCTTCGTGAAATTCCACCCCCGTTTCAGCTTCCCATGAAAACCTATTCCAGGGATAAGCAGGAGCCCATGTATTATTCTAGACTATAATCTATCGCTATACCAAATTCCAGTAAGATCCATTATTTCTTTTAAGACAAAGCTCACTGGACCCCTCACCCTTTCCTAGCCCCCCTCCATCAGGGTCTGCAGTGCGAGTGTGATACACCTAGCCGTCCATCGATCACGGTGACCGCTTTTTATCAAATGTGCCGTGTGCTTATCTGCCACCTAAGTAGTATAATAAAAAAAGTTGAAGTTGTACAACAAATGAGAAAAGAAATCCTAGTTCAATCCACAAAAAAGCAAAACAAAATCTCGCTAGTTTATTTAACTGAACTACTGGGAATAGAGGATCTCGCTGTGATGGATACGCAGTTTTATGTGAAAACGCTTTTACGCTGGGAAGAAGGTTTAATGTGTAGACTACAATCTTTAGGCTAGGCTTTATATGAAAATAAAACATGACTTTACCTCATCTGATAGAAATCTAAAGGCAAGGTCTCAGGTTCGGGGGTCACCACTACATAAACAGATAGTGCTAGTGGTGGCCCTTAGCTTGACGGCCTCATCAAATGCTTTTTCACACCCCGCTTAAAGGACCCGAGGCTACAGGAAATAGATTACTTCATCATCTCATCTTCTGTCCCTACAACTTATTTAAGAGTGTAAACTGTTATTCTGCTTTAAAGAGATTGTTTTATATTACACTCTAGGTCGGCCCTCACACACCTACCTCATGTCAGTCCCTTTTAATCCTACGATTTGACGGTTAGAAAATGTCTCATTGAGTTAAAAATAAAAGTAGATGCAAAAACATTTCAGTTGTAACAAGAAAATTTAATGTCATCCTTATTCCATACAATGCCACTCCTATTGTTACTTATACGTATCACAAATAGTGTGTGGGGTAACAAAGCAAGCGTTTTTTTTTACCTTTTAAAATAATGTAAATGTTTGAAATGTGATTGTATAATTTTAATTATCTTATATCATGGTGTGAACATCGCCCAGTATTTCCTTGTTTCATATATATAATAACAATGGTTTATTATAAACCTAACCCAATATACTTTAGTGTACAATAAAGAGTTATTTAACTATCTATCTATAATCTAACCTACTACTGAATATCATTCCTAACCTAACCCAAGTTAGGAACGATATTCAATAAAATATTGCTCTTCCTAACCTAATCCACTCTAGGTTAGGTTTTCAGGTCAGGTCAGAATCGTATCAGGTTAGTAATAAACTATAAAAATCGTGGATTTCTATGTCTCACGTTGTGAATGAGAAAAGTGTATTTGTTACATATCTATGTTCACGTGTTTAGTTCTGTTTAAATTTAGTACATAGAAGTTTTAAGTAGGTGTTAAATAAAATATAGCTACGACATTTCTAACATATACATAATACAGCTCCGAAAGTCCAAAAGCAAAAAATTTACATTGATGTCATCGAAACGAGGGACATGGAATTTGTAGTCTGAATAATTCCAACCCCTTTCAAAACTCAACGTTTAAGTCGATAACGTAACATTGACAGATGATATGTGATAGGTAAAAATCAGAGGGACTTCGTAAATTTTCACGGCGAAAACTCTGCATTTAAAACCACTTGTCACAACAAGTTTATGATAGTACAATGAAAAAATATATTTGGTAGCTTTGATTGGTATCTATAACAATCAAACCTAAATAAAATGTAAATGAATACTTAATAAACATAGAACAAATTCAGACCAATGCAAATATTCATATTTACAATGAGCGGGAATCAAATCTGCGACCTCTGAATTAGTAGTCAAACGCACTACGCACTTCACAGATGAATAGATTCATTAAATAGTACGAAGAAAAAGAAAATTTCAAGACAATAGAATTTTACAAAAAAAATGAAAACAATCATAGGTACATATCCAAATCTGCAACTTCGTGGCCACAACTAAAGTAGCGTACACATGCCCTGTCACTGCCATCGACTTTGATGGATTAAAGATACGTGTACACGGTCGTTACAATATAGGAACAGCATGCCTGCATGCGGCATATGAATTAATGTGGATATCACAGCTGTTCTTACGGTGAATGATAGCGATTATTATGTACAGTCAGCGTCGAAAGTAGATGATCACTTTGAGATTTGAAACTCAAAAATCTGCATTTATAATACTAAACAAAAAAAATACTATTAATCAATCACCAAGTCGACAAACACCGAAGTGCCACCCCCGCAAATATGTACGTATAGAAATATCCGTTAATGGTACGGAACCATTCATTCGCGAGTCCGACTCGCACTTAGCCAGCTCTTATACAATAACAGGAATTAACGCGATCATGGTTATAAATAGATTGGGGTCATCACAGTATACAGGTACCTTATTTGATTATTTTGTATTGCCTAAATTGAGACCGTGTATGTCGTTGGCCTAGGTCTACGGCCATTTTTATTATTACAGATAGTTTTTGTAATTTGCAACATTTTAGTATAGTGTTAGACAGTGTTAACTGTAAAGGGTTCTTGGTAGAGATTTTGGTAAATAAAAATACAAAATCCCAAAGATGGCACTTTGGTGGGGCACATTTCAGCCAACTGCAGCGTCGGAAGACGTAATATATTAGTGAGAGGATAGGTTTTAAAACGATCGAGTCGATATTGGTGAGAACTAACATATTTTATAAAATATTTTAGTTCATATAATTTTGTTTTTAGTTGTTACGTTTTTCAAAGTAAAATTTTAAAAAAATATTAACTAACTAAGAATAAAAACTAAGAAAAAAGAAAAGAAAAAAAAATAAGAGAGGGATTCTGTGTGAGGAGACTAAAACCTCCTGCGTTGTCTGCACAGAAACTTTCTCAACTTTTATATTGTGTGTAAATTACGACGGCTTGAGTAAAAAAACTCATATAGACCGAATGATGATGATGATGATGATAGACCGAAGCAACGCATTACGGATAGCTAGCAATATATTATAACATCACAAAATACATATCGATATAACAATATGGACATCACTAGAAGCTTGACAAATGCAGCGTGCAACGGTGACCTCGCGAGATATCCGGAATTAGATTTGTAAGCTATCACACCGGCTCCACCGGGGTCAGGCCGGATGCTGTACAGGTATAATATAAAAAGGCTTAGATAGTTTTTATTGCAGTATCTACAGCTAATGAATTTATGTACGTTATTGTAGGATTATCAATTGTAGCATAGTATAAAGGATAATCCCAGATTGTAGTCTGACAAATCTGACAATCTGGGCTTAATTCATCAATGTATTCTTTAATAGTTTTTTTTAACTGTATCTAGACTAAGGATAATTTCCTTAGTCTAGATACAGTTAAAAAAAAACTAATAAAATAGACAAAAAAAAAAGAGCCCGCTGAGTTTTTTGCCGGAGTCTTCTCAGGTCTGGGTCGCGTTTCGCGGTGGTCCATTTTCAGAAGCAAATGTTCTAAATATTTTTGATTTTGACGTTTTGTAAGTGCCACAAACAATGGTCTATACATGATGAACACCTAAACAATTTCAAACAGACATTTATGCATACAAATATTTACACTGAAAGACATGGGGACCCTCTGACGTAGCAGATGAACGTATTCCACTACGACACTACATTATGACTTCAGATAAGCTACGCCATGCTACGCTGCGCTCCTACGCTACGCACATTTGCTACGATTTTACGCAACATTCGTGCTACAAAATACACGCGCTTTTCTACCCATATTTTCCTACACTACACTCAGTTGCAGCAAAAAGTATCGAATATCAGAAACAAGTGACTACAAAATCCCGTTCAATTTAAGATTATTTTTTGGCATTTTCTGATAAAACGAATTTGAATGAATATCATATTATTCAAATTAGTGTTGTCAGAAAATCTCAAAATAATCTTTCAACCAGCATGTAAACCTACTTTGAGTATGTTCACAAAAACTCGATCAAAGTTTAATAACAAACTTTATCTTGGCTTGTACATATTTCGGCAGGTATGGTGTCCGGAACTTTATGGGCGAATTTAGAACCTTATAGGGTTCCACAGACGAATAAAACAAGGCTCTAGGATCTGCGTGTAAAAGATATTGGACTTAAGATACTTCCATAACGTTAATCTCCACCGAGATATGCATACCAGAGCTATTACTTAAGGAAATGACGTCATTAGTGATACCATGCCGCCTAACTGCGCCTAACATTTACTGATTACTCCAAGCTTTAATTGTTAGATGTCAGTTATCATATAAACTCACGCCTATATCCCCGAAGGGGTAGGCAGAGGTGCTAGCACCCACATTTCGCCAGTTTACGTTTAAGTCCCAATGTAATAGGTGGCGAGCCTATTGCCGTTAACCGAGCACTTATAAACCTGCGATAAATACACACATAACTTCGAAAAGCATCGAAAAGTCATTGGTGTGTGCCATGGCAACCTGGAATCGAACCCGAGACCTCGTCTCAGCAGTCCATTACCCATACCACTAGGCTACCGCGGTTCCTCTTTCACGCATAAACGGCTGAACGGATCTGGAATAACACATTGGCTGCTTTTATCCCTGGAATAGGTTCCAATGGTAAGCAGGAACGGGAATCAGAATTCAAAATAATTGTACAAACTTTCACATTTATAATAATATTGCTAACTATAGTCCGCGGCTTCACCCGCGTGGACTTTTGTTCCGTTTCCATTCCTCATGGAAACCAGGGATGTGTTATTCCAAACATCTGAATATCTCAACTAAATTTCCCATTTCTAGTATTAGTAGGATATTAAGATTAGTAGAATAGTAGGATTATTGGGACACAATTTTTTTTTTGTACACTTTTTAATCACCGAGTCCTTACTCAAATGCGAACCCTCACCACGTCAATAGGCTCACCCTTCGCCAGTTTTTAACATTCACTGCTCCGCACCCATCAATAAAACTTTTTTAATAACGTTCCTCATTTTGTCCCACTTAAGTTGATTCGTCGATATATTACAGGTCTAAACTTGGACGTTAAAGTTGACCTTTATCAAATTGTGGTCTTTTGTGACAAATTTGTAGAACTTGCATTATCTGACAGTGAGAAGGATCGTCACTGATTGATGGTTGAGACGAGTGAATTTATTGAGCAGGCTTGTGATAAATCTGTAGCCGATGTACCATCTGGGTTGTAACTTGTAGCTATGATAATTAAACGTATGTACGTACCCCATGGACTGAGTGTCTCCTAGGCGTACCCGAATGATATTAACACACACACACACACATCATCATCATCATTCTCTGAACCTTTTCCCAACTCAGTTGGGGTCGGCTTTCCAGTCTAACTGTGATGCGGCTGAACTTCGATATTTTACGTGGAGCGACTGCCATCTGACCTCCACAACCAATGGCGATATCGAAGTTTCAAGTTAGACTGGTTGGACTTTTTGAGGGCTCCAACTACCCGTAACGACTGCCATAGATGTTTGTATGGCAACCGGGACCGACGGCTTAACGTGCTCTCCGAGGCACTAATAAACCTGCGATAAATACACACATAACTTCGAAAAGCATCGAAAAGTCATTGGTGTGTGCCATAGTGAACCTGGGATCGAACCCGAAACCTCGTCTCAACAGTCCATTACCCAAACCACTAGGCTACCGCGGTTACGGTACACTAGGCTAACACACACACACACACACACACAACATATATTATTTATTGAGAATTTTAATATATAAACTATATTTTGGTGAGAAAATATTTTTTTTATTGTTATTATAATGATGATATTAGAATGATCTAGTTCCATTACGATTCCACTGCACGCCTTGCACGTGACGTTAGCTTGGTCAACGAAAGTCTTGGTCGTGTGCAAAGCCACGGGCAACAGCTAGTATAGTATATATATATGATACCCATACTCCAATCCACCATGGCACACACCAATGAATTTTCGATGCTTTTCGAAGTTATGTGTGTATTTATCGCAGGTTTATAAGTGCCCGGTTGATTGCAATAGGCTCGCCACCTATTACATTGAGACCTAAAGATAAACTGGCGAAATGTGGGTGCTAGCACCTCTGCCTACCCCTTCGGGGATATAGACGTGAGTTTATGTTATACTACTGTATAATATAAAATCAGTCACCTTTAGAAACTGGTCTAATAATGATATTTTCCGTAAAGTGACTGCTATCTGACCTCCACAACCCATTGGTGATATCGAAATTCCGTACCCAGACTAGTTGCTGGACTTTAGGCTCCAACTACCCGTAACGACTGCCATAGATATTAGTATGGCAACCGTAACCGACAGCTTAACGTGCTCTCGAGGCATCAATATTAAAGTAAGTACTTTATATTTAACTGTCTGCAATACTGGTGGGCGATAAAACCGGCGTTCATGTCCCAATAACAAACCGTATATAGTTTATTACCCTTACTTTGAAAGGATAGTTCAGTATTAATGGCAATTGAAGGGTTAGCTTCGAAACGGGTTTAATTGACAAATCTATTGTTTCCGTTAATTGAAGGGCTTAGTGAAGACTTAACTGAGCAGGTTAGTACATTACGAAGTTAAGTAATAGTCGTGATAGGGTGCTTGTCTGCCACCTAAGTGGTATAAAAACAGTAAGACTGAAAGCCGATCCTTCAAGGATTTCCCCAAATGAGTCGATCATTTAGTAAAATGCTTGAAGGATAATAAAATATAACAGTTTTAAAACATTCAAATGAACTTGTAAGCCTGTGCATAAAAGCGAACAAACAAATAGACATTTATTATTCGATACTAGCTGATATAATATTTGACATGTTTTCTAACAATTTCTCGCTTTTTAGTAGGGACAGAGAGTAACAATATCAGTAGAATGTATAATATATATATATTTTCTACACGATGCACGATACCGGTCTGCTTTTAGAGAACAAATTCCAGTTGGGCCCTGTGGCGCAATGGATAACGCGTCTGACTACGGATCAGAAGATTCCAGGTTCGAATCCTGGCAGGGTCGTATTATTCATTTTTGATTAAATTCTAAAATTTTATGATTTTTGTGAATAGGAATTTAGTTTGTTTGTTAATAATAACAAAAATCCATTTTATTTGGTTCACAAAGATATATATTTAACACACTGTTTCATGTGTGTTAAATCTGTTTACAATATAATGTCAAATTATAATTTTAAATAGGTTTTTATAACTTATAAGTATTAAACTTAAATGTTTACCATAGCAAAATCTATATAAATAAAATGTATGTTTGCTCGTAACTCCCAAACGTCTGTTGTAAATTGGATAAATATTTTTTATGCGTGTGAATCTCAGGAAACGGTTAGTATGAAAGAAAATTTTCAAGACCATATTCCACGCGAGCAAAGCCACGGGCAACAGCTAGTATAGTATATGTATGACACTCAATAACCAGCAGATTGTTTTCACAGTCCTACATAATATTTGTAGAGGTTTTCATTTCGTTATCCTTTTGTTTAGGAAGAAAGGGATGAATTCATAATATCTAACTTTTTCAATATATTTACTGCTCAAATCCATTTCGTTTTCTTTCTGGAAACTAAAATGATTGTGTACGTTTGGTATAAATGGTATATGTGAAAAAATTAACTAAACGTAAAATTGGTAATGGATTATACAGGATGTCCCAGGAGGACATATTTTAAATAATGTAGATAGACAGTTTTGCTGAAAGGAGACTTAATTTTTTACTAAGAAATCAATTTAAACTACATTCAAAGATCTTCAAAAATCAAACCGGTTGAAATCCGAAAAATAATATCCTGTATTTTTATGGCATCGGTCAATTTGTTTTTATTTAATCAACATTAAATCTTCTTTCAGCAAAACTGTCTATTTTAGGTACATTATTTAAAATATGTTTCCGTGAGACAACCTGTACAATCTTTTAATTTAGCCATTAACAATTTCCCATTAAGTTAATTTTCTTCACATCTATTAAATACATACATAATCATTTTATTTCTCCTCCATGTGGCATCGCCGTGAGACATCTAGTTTAAAGGACTTCATAACCTGTTTATACATATATATATATATATATATATATATATATATATATATATATATATATATATATATATATTTACTTTTAAGGATATCTTCTGCGAGCGTCCAGCGGGCGAGCTACGTCGCGAACAACTGCCTAACGTCTCGCTTATTGCGGTATTGTTCGATGAATTTGTATAAAAAAGGACGGCGCACCGTCGCGTCGTGCCAGCTCAACACAGCAGACGGCTTTTCAAGCTGCCAAATAGTTCAACACGCCATGGACTGCGTGCCGCGTGTTCTAGTGTGGCGGCAAAATGACGCACGTCACGCAGACCTCGGCACGAACGGCATTCGAAACAAAACTGTAACAAAAGCCTATTCAAAGAGAAAATCAAGTATAAATGTTTTTCTTTTATACGTTAATCGCATTACGGTGTTCTTTCAGTAGTGTAAAATTATATAGCACAATTATTATAGTGCAACCTTTTCAAGACAAGCTTATTTGCTTTAGATTTGTATGGCAAATCCAGGCTTTATTTGTAAATTAATGCGATTATTTTTAAATTAAGTATTTTTAAATAGTTTTATGTCGCAAGACACTAACGGCAGTGCAATTCTGAATGTCTGCAGTCAACCTTCCGCGTCGCAAAATGACCTAGTACGCTGCCCAAATTGTTCTCAAGCCCGTTTTTTTAAAGGTGAACGTGGTTTGAAAGTACATTTTGGTAAGGTACATAAGACCCAAAATGTACTTCCAAACTCAACACCACCCCTACAACTCTCCACCCCTCCAATTCAAATTCCCTTTTGGCAGAATTTAGCTAAATTAAAAAATTCTGTTCCGATTTTAAAGAGGATACCCCGTGGTGCAAGGCCTTTGGTAGCACAAAATCTGGCACACTGCATTGGCCTTGTAGTACGGGAGAATTCTTCTAGAGCTTGGGAACAATTATTGACCTTCCCATATAGGATTCTACACATTAACCACAATCAGACCACTACCAAAAGTTTAACTACCCAAATTAAAGACAACTGTTTTTCGGCCCGTACATTCGACCCTAATTACATCACTTTTCATAAAAATACCCTTTACCATTACGTAGAATCCAAATTGAGGGAAGGTGACATTCGAGGGGCTTCTAGGTTATTGTTTAGCAGCGACGTACTGGCGCCTTGCTCTCCAGACACCCTTGCGGATCTGAAGAGCAAGCATCCAGCGCCAGCTGATGGCCTTTCCTTCCCCGATCCTCCAAATTCTAACGCTGATTTTTTGACCGTTTCAGCCAAGGACGTGCTAGTTACAGTGGGCTCCTTCCGGAGTGGTTCTGCTGGCGGCCTCGATGGCCTGACTCCTCAACACCTCAAAGACCTCCTGAGTCCAGGCACCGGGGACGTCAGTGGGGGTACTCCTGAAGGAGCTCACAGGTTTAATGAACCTAATGCTTTCCGGCAATGTGGACGAAGGCATCATAGACATCCTTTACGGCGCAAATTTATGCGCCTTACGGAAAAAAGATGGTGGCGTTCGTCCCATTGCCGTAGGATGCACTTACAGGCGTATGGCAGCCAAACTGTGCTGTAATTTCTACAGTGCAGACATAGCCGCCAAATTCCAACCCCTACAGCTCGGTTTTGGGTCCAAAGGCGGCTGTGAGGCTGCTGTACATGCCCTGTCAACGTACCTTGGCTGCGGTGAAGGAGAGGTCATTCTTAAGGTTGACTTAAGGAATGCCTTTAATTCAGTAAACTGGGACACTTTGTTGACACAGGCAAAGCTGGAAACTCCCAAAATTTTTAAATTTCTTTGGCAATGCTACGGGCACCCTTCTAAATTATTATTTAAAGAAAATGTTCTGGATTCAGCGGTCGGGTGTCAACAAGGTGACCCCCTTGGGCCACTCATTTTCAGCCTATCAATACATCCAATAATTATGCAGCTAAATTCCAAATTTAACATCTGGTATCTAGATGACGGCACCTTAGGAGGCGATATAAACACAGTACTCAAAGACCTGGCTTTTCTGAAAGATGAATTTAAAACGATTGGTTTAGAACTAAATTCCTCAAAATGTGAAATTTTTCTCAACGACGACGTGGATAGATCTTTGGCAATTTCAAAATTTAATTTTTTGGCCCCAAATTTAAAAGTTTTACATAAAAGTTCTCTTCGCCTGCTAGGGTCCCCGATTTTAGAAGAAGCTTTTGATTCTTTTGTTGAGGAAAAAATACAAAATTTCAATGAAGTTTCGGACCGACTCCTCCAAATTAATATACATTCAGCCTTCACAATTGTTCGGCACTGCCTTTTCGTCCCAAAATTCACACATGCATTACGATCATCACAATTTTTTAAACATTCGGCTCTTTTAGACAAGATGGACAAAATTATTCAAAATACTCTTTGTAAAATTTTGAATGCAGATTTGAACGACCGAGCCTGGCTCCAAGCTTCTCTACCAGTTCGCTTTGGTGGGCTCGGCGTTCGCAAAATCACTGATGTCAGTCTACCAGCCTTTTTATCTTCGACCCATGGCACAGAAGAATTAACCAGGAAAATCTTATTACCTACACTGGTTAATTCTGAAGTGCCAGGCAAGATCGAAGCTATAAATGCTTGGAAAATGACTTGCCCAAATACTGATTTGCCCACCAATCTATTCTCCCAGAGACAATGAGATGAGCCGCTTTGTAGCACTGTCAGACAGTATTTGTTTAATACATCTGGTAGTGTTGCTGAGCGCGCTCGCCTTATGGCTGTGGGGGAATGGGAGTCTGGTGTCTGGCTGCAGGCTCTTCCGTCGCCCAACATAGGCACTATGTTGGACGACACGACATTCAGAATTGCAGCTTGTCTTCGTTTGGGTGCTCCTTGTGTTTCTCCTCATCGGTGTCACTGTGGAGAAGCAGTTGACAGCCTTGGACATCACGGCCTATCATGCGGCAGGAGCGCAGGACGCATGTCACGTCATGCACACCTAAATGATATTATCCGTCGGGCTCTTGTCACCGCCGGCGTTCCAGCTGCGCTTGAACCTGCTGGTTTGGTGCGCGACGATGGCAAGAGGCCTGACGGTATGTCTTTGGTGCCTTGGAAGATGGGTAGACCTTTGGTGTGGGATGCAACTTGCGTCGACACCCTCGCGCCTTCTCATCTTCCAAGTACGGCGGGCTGCGCCTGCGCTGCTGCGGCATCAGCGGAGACCCTCAAACGGCGCAAATATAGCAATTTAATTGACAATTATATCTTTGAGCCGTTTGGGGTCGAAACATTAGGTTCGTGGGGTCCGAGCGCACGGTCGCTTTATAAAGAAATCGCAAAGCGACTGGTCGACGCTTCACGTGATCAAAGGGCTGGCTTCTTTCTTGCTCAGAGAATTGGCATTGCCATCCAACGTGGCAATGCCGCCAGCCTTTTGGGTACGTTACCAGTCGACATCGATGGGGAGGAATTCTTCGACACCTAAACTTTTTTTTAAAAAAATTTGTACATACTTAATATTTTCTAAGATAGTTTAATAATAATTCTGTATAAATAAAATTAACTTGACATTTGACAGTTCAAAAAATTAATGCGATTGAATGAGATAGATGTTTTTTATTGCACAGCAAACAATGAATACAGACGTTTCTTATACAAGGAGTATTAAATTTATGTATGAAGAAGCACCTGAGAAATCCTTGGCCTTCAGGTTAACGACCTCAATATATATCGAGGTCGTTAACCTAAAGTTTAAGGGATGCACCTTTGAATGAATTTTTGTTGGCATCTATACCATCATCCTCTAAGTAATTTCACGGTTGCATCCAAAATTTACTCTTTGGAGCCCGGAAACCATTACAAAAGTGGCTGTCAATTTTATTGATCTTCCGACTCCTAGAGGAAATACTGGATGAAAGTTAAAGTTGATTTGGGTCCAAAAGATATTGGTAGCGCCCTGTACACCTGCACGGGATGAAACTTTCACGATATTATAACAGAACTAAAGAATTTTTTCACATTGCTACATGTACAAGTGGGAGAAAAGAGTGGCAAGGTAAAGGAAGAAGCGTAAGGCCTCCCCCCTCCCCGACAGTATCGCCAACCCAAAACGTATATAGTAGGTGAGATCTCTTAATTTCCGCACCACGGAAGTCAAATTTTGATCAAAATACGTTACTGCGAAGGTAAGTCGTGAAAAATATTAGCTATCGCCCGTGGCTTCACCCGTCTGATATTCTGGTCGCGTTCCCGCTACCTTGAGAGATATTCTGTTCCCATTCCCTTTGCCCATGGGAACCTACTCCAAGGATAAAAAAGCTATGTGTTATTCCAGAATATTATAATATCTCTATACTTAAAATGGTTGTTTAAAGTGCTTAAAGTGGACGGGAAAAAGGTCAGGATAGCCAGAGCTCACTGGAGGAATTCTATTCTGTCAGCGTATAGACTAAATTCTACTACGTTGTCAGCAGAGAAACTCTCTCAACCCCTCCCCCTCCCGGGTCGGCAGTGCGAGTGTGACACCCCTGGTGTTGCTCACATTATATAGGGTGAATTCTACTCTTTAGTGTGAAACATTTACATTTATAATTACCAATTATGACTTATTATCTACTAGCTACCGCCCGTGGCTTCGCCAGCGTGGAGGTCGGTATCGCCACCAAGTTAACTTATAATGTGAAGCTAGCTTATAGCATGGTTTTAACATGATAACAACATTCAAATATGCGTCGTTAGATTATACGTTGTTACAGAGTACGTTGAAGAAATAAAGGTCCCCGTAGGTGATAGCGTGATAATATGTAGCCTATATGTTGACCCTACTTCTTAATAATATTCCTGCCAAATTTGAAGTAAATCTATGCAGTACTTTTTGAGTTTATCCCGGACATACATACAGACAAACAGACAAAAATTCTAAAAACTATATTTTTGGCTTCGGTATAGATGTATATCACACCCCAAGTATTCTTCAAAAAAATATTCAATGTACAGTTTTGACTTTCCTACCATTTTATTATATGTATAGAAGATAGCATCAATATCCATTCATTTTATACCATTGCATAGTCGAGAAAAAGTCTTAGATTAATAGATCTTGAACCTAAATCTATTAGTCAAAGTCTACATTGATTAGGCGCTACAAGAAAACGTTAATCCCGAACAAATAAATATCAATAGTAATACAGGTATTGTTTTCTCAGTCTTGGCTAATAATCGTTCTGTTTTTAAGGTTCCTTACCACAAAAGAAAATTCGAAACCTGTAATTATGCGTCTGTCTGTGTGTCTGCCTGTATATCAAGACCTTTTTCTCAGAAGTGCGTAGAGGTATCATCTTGGACTTCATACCAAATTAGTTCTACAACGCCTTGAAGCTGTGAAAATACAAACTTTTAAGTCAATGCAATTAAACGATACAGCCGTTTATAACATAGTCAAATTAATCAATTGAAAGGGTATTAAAACCTGTAGTGCAGTCATACCGCAACCGGGTACGAGAAAAATGCCTTTTGGGTCACCTCCTCCAACCCACCTCAAACCTCCCAACTCTCCCCCCTCTAGGATCGGCAGCGTGAGTGTGACGCTCCTGACCACATCCCATCAGGTGGGCCGTGTGCTTGTCTGCCACCTACGTAGTATAAAAAAAAACCTCACATGTTTGAAAACCCGAAGCGGTGTGCGGTTTAAGTCGGTTCAAGTCCGATAAACCTCACCTGTGGGCTCAGTTGAATAATATCCGTGTCGTTTATCGCACGAAATGGGCAACCGTACCATTTTTTCCATTTTCCCAACAAGAAATTCATGCACATCATCAAGTCGTGGACATCAGGTAGTGAACAATCTCTAGGTATTATACTCACAATAAAATTCTATTCTAAATTGCATCCACAATTGAACACTGTACAACATAGCTATTGAAAAAAACATAATTCATTATTTGAACAGCTGTCTTAACATAAATTAACATTTAAATGTTTTATTTCAATACAGTCAACGAACTTACAGCTGATATACGCTATCTGATATAATTAAATTATTTCCTTGCTAACATTTATAATGCATTTAACCACTTATGTATTTTCGATATATTTGTTTCAAATACGTATTTTTAAAATATTTATTTAATTAAATAATTCATACATACATTCGGTAAATGAACGATTTTGAACCCATTTTTTTTTCTTGTATGTTTGTACATTTTTTTTATTAGTACTTTTAGTACTTAGGTAGCAGACAAGCACACGGCCCACCTGATGGGAAGCGGTCACCGTGGTCTATTTGCTTTCGTTGCAATGCACGCAAAAACAACGGATATTTTTGCGGTTTTTGTCTATTACGAACGGTTTAGTTAGAGTAAAAATCTGCCATATATTCATAATCATGGCAAAAAAAAACAATAATCGGGTGGAGCCGCGTGTATAAGCTAGTAAACGAATATAACACTTACAATTACCTCGCCGGAGATCAAATCAAGAAACCAATAACGATAGTACTCATTAATAATGTGTAGCGTACCTTTAATTCCGTATCTTCCTCTTATCCACGGCCATAAATATATTGGGGAAATCTTTGTTTCCTGTTATTACACACTTTTATTGTTTGGCCAATAGTTTGGCAATTCGTGTATTGTATAAAGCTGAAATCTATATAGGTACCTAGCGTGTCAGTTTTCACGTTTTTTGCCTATATCTCCGGTTTTTATGTGTAAGATTATAAGTCTTTCAAACCTAAAAATCCGTAACAAAGTCGTAAATCGTATAGATTTATCTATTGCATCTATCTACTATTATAAAATTGTAAATTAGCTGTGTACATTGAAGATATTTTAAAAAGCAATTAGATTATGTTAAATGATGATTCTGAACACAATTTTTAATTTGGATTTTTTATCTATTCGTCGGCTTTTCTGTTTATTCGCGACAGGTGCAAAAAACTACTGAACGGATTTTAATACGGTTTTTTCTATATAAAAAGTGAGTCCCATAAGGACTCGGTCAGTGTCTCTTAAGGGCTCGCGCAGACGAGGATTTTTGTCCGTGGAATTTTTTGTCCTCTAAAATAGATCACTTACAATTGAACGTTTTTTACGCGGTACTTTAAATCCTTCGTTTACGTTACTCGATACAAATTGTAAGCTATCTATTTGAGGACAAAAATGTCCACGGACAAAGATCCCTCGTCTGCACAAGCTATAAGGGACATGGTTTATTTTGACAATTGCTTAAAAATTTTGTCATTTTTTTACACAATAATTTTTTTAAGAAATTCATCTTCATCGAAGGCCTGCCATGAAATGTTTCAACAAAATGTATATTTTTACTTATATACCAGATATAAGAAAGATTATTATTGCTTACGTACATAAAATGTGGCTAATAAACTATCACATTAATCATTGTGGCAACCCTTCAGATTTGAGTGGGCTTGAGTTAAAGTGAAACAGTCATCCTAGTTAATGGCAAAGGGAGACTGGGATCACTTCCACAGCCACTTATCCAACTTATATACCTTTTAGTATATAGCGGTTAAACGAAATTTTATAATCTGTACATACAAGTGGAAGGAGCCCAATAAAATCGTAACGATGTTTTCGATGTTCGAGCATCACTTGAAAATCGCGAAACAGATTTACCAAAAATTTTGCACGAATGTTTTTTATACTACTGAGGTGGTAGACAAGCACACGGCCCACTGGATGGGCAGCGGTTACCGTGGCGTTTGGACGTGTCCAGCACTAGGGGTGTTACACTCGCACCGCCGACCCTGGAGGGGAAGGACTGGGGAGTTTGGGGGTGGGTAAGAGGGGGAGAGGAGGTGGAAACTAGCGGTATATTATCATCACGCTATTATACATCTGACGGGAGCAGTACAACAAAATCGATCTAAAGTATTTATTAATTACACCATATTACAAGGCAGATCTTTACGAAATTTCGCATGTCACTGAAACACACATGTATAGTAATTGTACTAAACTCTTCACATTGGTAGTATATATTTTACGAAATTTTATAGTTGAGTTAATTTTTATCAGTCAGGAAGTCATGTTTCTAAAATAGTATCGTAAGTGTTATTAGTAGATACTAACAGTGTAAAAGGTACCAAATGCTAAAGTTACAAAAAAAAATCCTCTTGGAACCGCCAAAAAACATTTTAAACCGAAATTATCACCTTAAAACCTAATTAAATTTGCATTAGCCTGTTTTGCTACTACAACAACTATTTTCATTTAAGTGTTAAGTATTGCATATTTTAGTAATATATTATGTTAGCTAATCAATAAATTGTTTCCAAATTTTATCATTGGAATTTTAATTCTACCCAAGTAAATTAGAAGGGTATATATATTCAGTGGTATATTAAATAGGTAACTCAAGTCTAGACAAGTACTTTTCCACGATCGGTGCAACTGAAAATGTCTGTATTTTTGGTGAGTTTTAAAAAGAATTAAAAAAAATAACTTTCATCATGCAAAATATGTACAGCTAGTCCAATCCCACGCGCTCTCGCTCCGTACCATGGATAAAACTATGGTCTCAAACGAGAAACTTCCTGTGCTGATGTCTGGCATGCAGTCATGACGCTGAGTGTGGACGGCATTATCCTAGTGGCAACTCCCGCAGTGAGTGATTACTGCATAGAAGCAGACTACCCGTTGAATACCTGCATTAGCCATTAGAAGATGCTATCAAGTCGCCTCTCCAATCTTCCCGTGTCTTACCATTTAGATAGCTCTTTGTAATACATCCTCAAATATTATTATTTTTACATACCTATCATTTTTATATAATTAAAAGAATGGTATCGGTCAGATGGATTAAGGTTTTGTGTTGGTATACTTCAAATATCACTTGTTTCTTCCAGGTACTCGGTCTGTCGCTGGTAGTGGCCTTACGTGAAGTACATGGTGCTGCAAGGTAATACATTTCCTGTAACAGTATACGATTTCGTCACTTGGTTTTAGAAGGGTTTTGCTTTGAGTACAACCCTTACAAGTTCAATATAACTGTTGTCGAACTTGGCTTGTTCTCGTGTTTAATGTTCTAATAATTTCAATTAATTTTATTCAGCAGTGATCGTGGTTCCGAGGGCGAATATTATTACTGGCAGCCTAGTGGATTTGATGATGTTCAAGATCTATCTAACAGCAAACCGGAGATCAGCTCAGCTGGCAGTGAGGGTGGAAAAAGATCAAGCGCTGTTTATGAATCCAGCTCTGAATTTAATGACGAAAATAGATTAGGAAAGAGATCAAGTCCCACTTATGATTCTAGCTCTGAATCTAACTATGAAAATAGATTAGGAAGGAGATCAAGTGCTATTTATGAATCCAGTTCTGAATCTAATTACGGAAATAGATTTGGAAAGAGATCAAGTTCCACTTATGATTCTAGCTCTGAATCTAACTACAAAAATGGATTAGGAAGGAGATCAAGTGCTATTTATGAATCCAGCTCTGAATCTAATTACGGAAATAGATTTGGAAAGAGATTAAGTCCCACTTATGATTCTAGCTCTGAATCTAACTACGAAAATGGATTAGGAAGGAGATCAAGTGCTGTTTATGAATCCAGCTCTGAATCTAATTATGGAAATAGATTTGGAAAGAGATCAAGTTCCGCTTATGAATCTAGCTCTGAATCTAACTACGAAAATGGATTAGGAAGGAGATCAAGTGCTATTTATGAATCCAGCTCTGAAACTAATTACGGAAATAGGTTTGAAAAAAAATCAAGTCCCGCTTATGAATCCAGCTCTGAAACTAATTACAGAAATAAGTTTGGAAAAAGATCAAGCCCCGCTTATGATTCTAGCTCTGAATCTAACTACAAAAATGGATTAGGAAGGAGATCAAGTGCTCTTTATGAATCCAGCTCTGAATCTAATTACGGAAATAGATTTGGAAAGAGATCAAGTGCCGCTTATGATTCTAGCTCTGAATCTAACTCTGAAAATGAAATCATCCAGGCCGACGGTTACTATTATGTAGATGTATCGGAAATAAAAATCGCAGTGAGCAAACTCGTAAGCTGGAGCAAGATGATAAAAATACTCTTAAGGTCTTTTTGAATACGATGAGTCCGATGGCCGCACCCATAGAGGTGTGTGTTGTGGTTTGATTATTCGTGTAAATACCTAAGGTTTTAGTTCTTATTTATACTGTTAAAACTGACAACATTGAATTAAAAGAATTGATGAAATTTTATGTGAGTTTGTTTAATCTCTCAACCCACAGCACACTCTTGTCGATAGATACCTACACGTGATCGCCATCTTACTATCAATCTTATAAACTTTAAATAATGTGGTCATTATTAAGCATTTCGATTTCAATGCTGTCGTTAAAAAGCCACAATGTAAATTAAAACTATAAAATAATGCTGTATCACATTCATGACTGATAAAGATTACATCTTTCTGTCTTTTTCTTTCATTAATTTAAATAATTATTCGAATATCGATTACCGACTTGATAATATGAATAGAAACAAAGCTAGCTACGAAAAGCCTTGATTAATTTTAAAAGTAAGTTTCTCCTTACGTGACAAGAAGGAGTATACAAAATTGGCCTAGTCATGTCTCTTAATTAGATGCGAAACTTTGTACTAAAATGCACCCTCAGTACTAGGCAATAACGTATACTTTTGGTTCTATTGTGCTTCTTGCTCATAATAAGCTTAAATATTTTGTGAAGTGACTTTTTTGGAGCGATGAGTATGCTTTTTTAGTGTTTACATCAGATTTCCTTGTTGTTTATTTGTTCTGTTGATATTTGCCTGCTTCGTTAAGCTTGGTATAGTATAGCACAGAGACTCTGCAGTATTTTTACAATGATTTGCACTTCCGACTAAGTTCAAATCGATCACATTTGTAGTAAGTACAAAGAAAATACATCTTCCTTTTCTTCTTCACATATATTATGACGGGCATACCTTGCTTATAAAACATAAACATTGAAACTAAAAACCATGTCATTTACACATTACTAGAGACTGATAAAAACTTGTATTTCTGATAAAGCACCTGATAATAATATTCTACGACATAAGTACTACACAATGCTATCTGGACATAATGGAAAGTAAGCGAAGTATAATAGCTTATGATATATGAACACGTCAATACGTTCAGCTATATATGGTACTAGCTGACCTACCCCGGCTTCGCCCGTAGCGTATTTCGAACCCCGATGCACCCTTTTTAACTCACATAAATATGCTCATAAATTATCAGTGTTTTCCTAAAATGTATGGGAATCTACCGGAATTGTTCACATTTATGATTATTACTCCGCTCCCTTGGGCAGTAGCGTGATGATATTCAGCCTATGATATTCACGGATAATGTGGCTTTCTATTGGTGAAAGAATTTTTAAAATCGCTTCAGTAGATCCCGAGATTACCCCTTACAATTTAACAAATATACAAACACACAAATTTTACCTCTTTATAATATTAGTATAGATAAAAAATAAAATATATTTAAGTATCACGTTAAATTATCAGGCATTTTTCTAAAAGCGAAAATCTTTCTAGCGTATCATAACAACGCCTATGTGCTCCGGACAGCTCCGGATAAGAAGATTAACTACAGCTTTATTTGTCAGAAAAATAAATTTATCAAAACAATGCAGCACGGGCTCTCTTGTCACAAAGTACTTACAAAGAGCTCACCTAAATATTGTCATTAAATATGGATCAACGTTGGATTCACATTAATCCGACACTTTATTTGATTTCTGATTCATCAGAACCCTTCGTCTTTCATTCGCACTTTCAAAGCTACATTGATGGCTCTGATTGTGAAATCAAAGTAAACATTGTTATATTAAATTCGTATTTAAATATGCTTATCCTGCTTCCTACCGATATTATAATTTTTGTTTGGATAACAATCATCAGCTTCATAGCACCATACCATCGTATTATCATCGAAGATATTACGCAAGTTTATTAAATTTGAGCCTAACCTGACGGTGACGGTGACGGTGACCTAATTCATAGGTCACGGTAATCACTTTCCATCAGGTGAGTCGTGTCCTTAGTTGTATAAAAAAAAACGACAGTAAGTGATTCGTACTCCATCAAGAACTAAGCGGTTCGGTGCCTCTTTCCTTTGCCGCACCATCAAAACCTGGAATTCTTTACCAGCTCACGTATTTCATATTATTCCCGTCCCGGGTCCTTTAAGCGGGGCGTGAAAAAGCATTTGATGAGGCCGTCAAGCTAAGAGCCACCATTGTGGCACTATCGGTGTTTGCCATGGTGACTCCCATTCCAGAGACCTTGCCTTCAGCTTACCATCAGGCGAGGTGAAGTCATGTTGACGTGACCGACATAAAAAAAATCTCCTTGGACTCCCAAGATTTTACTCATACTAACAAATAATAGAGTAAGTTATTCCCCTTTCTATCACCGAACGTCCAGACGTAGGGTGACTCGCCACCGGTAGGTACAGGTACATCTTATACCCCGGCGTGTATAGACCCAAGATGGCGTACGGTTTTAGTCGGTTCAAGTCCGACATAATCACCCCCGCTGGCCAGCAGAGGGGTATACATGAGGATTACTACACGAAAAAAAGGTACCTACATGGTAGATATCCTACTTTTTGAAAGTACCTACGTTCATTTTGCGCCCTGCTAAAAGTGGAATGCCCTGCCTGAGACTCTATTTTCGAAGAGCTACAACCTACACCGTCGACCACATCATCACTTACCATCAGGTGAGATTGTGATCAAACGCGAGCCTATTTACTAATAAAAAAAATGCTTAGAAAATCCTCAATGACTTTTACACCGAGTATTTCTTGCAATAAATAGGTATTGATTCGAATTTTCTGCAGCTAAAAATGTCTCTTTAATCAAATTCAGTAGAGTGTACGAACCAGTACAAAACACTGAGATGTTCCTCAATACCTTTCAGCTATAGAATATAACTCGCCTCCAACTTACGACCTAATAAATTACCGCTTATCTTGTATACCGCTCAAAAGAGATTCCATGGGTTGGCTCCTAATCCCTGATAATAGAGGCGCCCGAATTTTAGGCACGGCTGTTTTCGAATAAAACAGGGTTTTTGTTGTACGTTTTATAGTAACTCAAAAGCTTCGCCCGCGTTTCTGTTCCCGTTTCCCATTGGAACCAGGGATAAAAGCAGCCTGTGTTGTTCCAGGGTATCTATCCTTTTATCAAATTTCAGTCAGATCCATTCAGTCGTTAGTGGCGTGATTGAGTTACAATCATTCAAACATCTTCACAAACATGTTATTCCGGAGTATAATCTATCCCTAAATTAGTAAGAAAATAAGATAGGAAGTAGGATATTGGTAGGTTAATAATAGGCTTAGTATGTTACATACATACTAAGCCTATTAGGGTGAGTATAGACCACAACATTTATTTTACTTGTAACAGAAAAACGAGCCGCTCTAATAATATGTTCTAGTGTATCATCCTTTTACGAACTAAACGTCGAGCACGCTCGCCTCTTTGTTACAAACCAACGAGCATATTAGTGTAACATTTCGTCGAGCATATTGGTGTAACATTTCGTCGAGCGTATTGGTGTAACATTTCGTCGAGCCACGAGTGCGGTCGATGCGTGGTTGCGGGGTGCCGCGGAGGTTTTTTCTTCTAATATAATTCATTAAGATAAACGCAGCACACGCAACTTGTAGGTCCGACATTTCAAAAATGAATGAACGTAAGGTACAACGAAATGTTGGTAAATGCACACTTGCTGTGAGCATTTACCCGTAACGTAACGCCGAGCATTCGCAGGAACGTTACATTACATGGAAATGCTTTAGAAACTGAGCGTTTGCCTGTATTGTACCATTCGTAAGAACGTTACATTACACAGAAATGTTCTAGAAAATGTTGTAGTCTATACCCACCCTTAGGATAGGATCAGATTAACGAAGCAAGTTACCACGGATACCACTGTAAGTTATTATTATGTTATTATTAGCCTAGGACAGGGTAGGCGAACCAATGGCACGCGTGCCATCGGTGGCACGCGGCTCAATATTTTGGGCACATCGCCGATCATAAAACTTGTGTAAAAAATGTGTTTAGAAATTTTATGACGATCTAACTAACGGGAATGATCCTATGCTGCGGAGTGTTCAAATACCTATGTTATAAAACGTATGACACTCGTGAGGTATGATGATGCCCCTGGTGTTGCACGCGTCCGTAGGCCACGGTGACCACTTCCCATCAGGTGGGCTGTGTGCTTGTCTGCAACCTAAGTGGTATAAAAAAAAAGTTTTGACGGCACGCCAGTGACCCCATAAAACATGTTTTAGAAAAAAATGGCACGTTGATGCATAAAGGTTCGCCTACCCTGGCCTAGGAGCTATTTACCGAAACATTATCCAAAAGTCCAATTCCAAGTGGTCAAGGTCCAAAGCATGACATTGTCCTTAATAATTTTGTTACAAAAATACACCTTCATTTCATCGTAATTTTATTTGAACAGTAGCAATATATCATGGCTGTTACGAATAGTTCACAGGCTTGTTTATAACTGCTACTCGGTCATTATACTACTGAAAGGAGTATAAAAGAATTGTGCATAGCTGACAATTATTATTGTGTCTTGCAACGAAGACGGTGAATAACATGATGGAAATCAACAACATTATTTTGGTAAGCTTAGCTTCAGAGTAAAACGATATTTGAAATTACTCAAAATATATTTTTTTAAATAGTCTTTAAGAAATCATCTATTGTTTAGAATATTATTTGATTAAGTACTTAAAAGTGAGATGGACCTCCAGGACGTTAATTTCTTTTCCTATATTTTTTATCTTGTGGTTACTTCTGTTTGCGAGTCTGATGCTCTTTAGATAAGTGTCAAAGCTATCAACAGTCAGTGGTCTTACCTGTTTACTAACCAATGTGGTATACTCAAGTAGTTAAAAAGTACCTGCCAGATCCCTTGGAAAGTGGGTATTTTCCTATGAAATAATATTCAAGAGTATACTACACACTACACCACAGTACTATAAAGACATAGATAAGGCAAAGCTCATTATTATGAGACGGATAAAAATACATAGGTACCTACATTGTTTTTGTAATATTTTTTAATATTTACAATAATATTATTAGTATTAACTTACATTTATTTTCAACAGATTGCTGCATACCTTCTGCTGATGCACTGCAAATACATATTTGGCGTTCCGCATTTCGATAAAATTGATGTTTATCAAGTTCAATATCAGAAAGTAAATTCTGGTCTAATAGCTGGAATAATCGATCTTCTTTAGAAAATATTACTTTGATCAAAATTAAAAATTGTTTTATTTAATTCATTGCAATAGAATGTATTCCAAATATTAAAATAGGTAGGTACCGACCTCGTCAGAAAATTTGAATAAAACAATACAACTAAATGTTTAGAATTGTTATTTCACACTCTTTTGGTAAATAAAAAAAAACTTTTAAATCTTTTCGACACCCGTTCACGCAGCAAGTATTAGTATTGTGATTCAGCATTGTTACAAACAGTGCAGTGCTGGCAATGTTCTTACAACTGATATCACAAGAACCGTAAGTAATTTACCAACTGTCGGCGCGCAGACAATCAACTCGCTCCCCACTATGCCCTCTGCTAGTCAGAGGGACACGTGGAGAGCCTCAGAGCAGCCCTCTAGAGGGCCACTCCCACTCCGGCAAGATAGGCCGCAGGCAGCGGGGTCTCCCATGGCGATTGGGAGGCGCTGCTCGCCTCCGTTGCCCGGGTGCACCGCGTGGAGGTTCCGGCCCGCATCCAGTCCCTTTTAATCCTATGATTTGACCGTTAGAAACCCGAATGTTTGTAAATTGTTTAGGCGGGGATAGGCGCTGTTAGCTGGCGCTTATACAGCCTTATCGTAATTCGACTGCAGATGCTCAATACAATACTCAATACATTTATTGCATTCCATAATGTCAGGTATACAGATGTTAGCTTACAATTTGTCACAATTATGGACCCTGTCGGGCACAGCAAAATGCTTGGAGAAATGTTTTTCATGCACAAATGTTTATTTATATTTGATATGATTCAATAGATTTAATATTATAGTCAATAATTTTTTCATTCAATTCTCAACTCGTCAAAACTCTCATGCAGGTAGGTACTTTTTGTATAATTGTCAATTAAAAAAAGAAAAAAATATTTTTCAATCAAAATAGAATAAAATCAATCAAACAATTGCCAAATAGAATAATAAAACATTACACTTATATGTCATCTTAGTAAATAAATTATTTCATGAATGTCGCTATACCACAAATAACATGCTCTTACTTACAAAATAAAATTGAGTGGATAAATTCTTAATGTCAATTGTGGTTTTCATTATACAACCATAAATTCGAGTAGGGTGCATTAAAATCACAGTTCTTAAGGCAATATTAAACACAGGTGTCGTTAAATATTCCATGTCAGTCTTAAATTTACATGTCATCATTATTATTATTTTTATTTTTGGTTTGCCCATTTAATTCTTTAATCATATTTCTTGATTTTGTGTATTTTTAGGTTTATTATTTTTGTTTAGGTTCATTTTTGTCAAAAGTAGGTATATATAGGTGTATTATTTAGGTTTTATCATCAAAATATTCTTGTATGCTATAATAACTTTTGTTTATTAGGAAGTTTCTTAGTTTTCTCACAAAAATGTTAAATATTTCTTCCTCTTTTATGGGCTCAGGTAGCTTATTGTACACTTTTATTGACATAACCAATGGTCCCGATGAATGTGCAGCCAACTTGGAGGTAGGCAGGTTTAGTCTATTTCTGTGTCTTAGTGTGTATCTGTTTTGTATGTTTTCTCGTGTAGTGTAGTGTTCGGGGTATTTTCGGACAAACTTACATATTTCCAAAATGTATATGCTTGGCAGTGTTAATATTTTTAGGTTCTGGAAGTGGGGCCTACAAGTGTCCGTTTGTTCTATGTTCACTAATATTCGTATTAGTTTTTTTTGTAGAGTAAATATAGTAGGCGCGTCTGTACTATTTCCCCACAAAATAACACCATAGGTTAACCAAGAATATGCATATGCATAGTAGGTAACCAGAGCAGTCGCCAAGTCCGTGGTCTTCTTGACTTCACGTAAAGCATAGGAGTATTGTGATATTCTTGCTCTTACTTTCTTGGTGTGTGTTTTCGTAGTTTTTATAGTAAGCTTTTAATATTTGATTGTCTGTTCTTTGTGTAAGTATTTTGAGAAGTCTTTTATTTCTGCAAGAATGTCTTATGCCTGCTGTCAGCCAATATTTTCTGAAGCGGTTTTTTAGTTGTATTTTCCGTACAGGCATGCATGTATTTAATAAATCTGTTAACAAGTCACTGAAGGTGTTGTAATTTTCATTTATGTTTTTATCACTTGATAGAATATTGTGCCAGTTTTGTTTACTAAGTTTATCTCTGAAATCTTTCATATTTGCTTCGCTGAATATTCGTATCTTTTTGTACCATCTGATCTCTATTGTTTGTTTGGACAGTTCCAGTTGAATGGCTGTCCCATTGTGGTCTGAGAAGCCCAATTTCTCTACAGTCGCGTGTATCCCAACATTATTAAAGTTTGTAAAGATCAGGTCTATGCATTTTGATGTGGTTTGTGTGATGCGTGTGGGGTGTCTTATGTGTTGGCAGAAATTATACTCTAGCATAAGATCAAAAAAATTGTTAATTTTTGCAGTATTTTCCAAGGCATTGATATTGAAATCTCCACCTAATATTACTTTTGATGTTGAGTATTTGTTGTTTATATATTTTAAAATTTGTTTTAGTCTATTTGTAAATATTTCCTCCTCTCGTCCGTTCCAGTATAGAGACAATAGCAATATATTTTCCAATGGTAACTTGCATGCACATACCTCCAAAACATACTCCACTGACATATTAGTTATAGCTTGAACGTTTTCATACTCTATGTGTTCGCGTAGTAGAATGCACACCCCGCCGCCCTTGTAGTTGGTTCGCGTATATGAGGATGCGACTATGTAGTCGGTGACTTGGATAGTTTCCATCTTCTCAGGTGACAACCAGGATTCTGATATACATATAGCCTTATATATCGGATGGTCCGCTATGAAGGCCTCCAGGACATGTTGCTTGTTGCAGATACTTTGCATGTTCTGGAAAAGTATCTTAAATTGTTGGTCTGGTTTTTCGAAAGGAGTGATTTGGGGCCTTGATGTCGTGCTCCGCTAGATAGGTTTGATTGAGAGTTTCCTCATGTACAGTGCAGTTTTGTCCGATTATTTCAGCTTCTTTTTTGTTTCGTATATTATTAGCTTGCTTCCCCTCTATGAAAAGTGTATTGTTGCGGATTATCGCATATTTGCCCTCTTTTCGGGCTTTTATCATTTCTTGCCTTAGTAGATATCTTTCTTTACGTTCGGCTTCGCTCAAATATTCTGATACAAAAATATTGGTTCCTTGAAAATAATGACTGTTTTTTATTATATATGTGGTCAACCTTTTACTCAAGAATTCTATAACTAGTGGACGGTTATATTTGGTTGGTCTTCCTACTCTATGCATATCTTCTATGTAGCCACTGAGGTCTAGTTGCATGGTATCGTTAAATAGCTGTATAAGCCTTTCATGCAGATCATATTCCGGCTCTCTGTCATATTCTGCGAAGCCATATATTACTATTTTCTTGGATTTGGTTTCCGCACATGTTGTTGTGGTTGGGGGCTCTTTTGTTGGTGGTAGATCTCTTATTTCTTTTTTCAAAATTTCGTTCTCTTCTCTCAATTTGTTTATTTCATCTTTCATTTGTATCATATCTTCTATTCTTTGTTCATTCTGTGTATACAAATACTTGAATTTTTCCTCCACTTTTTCTTTTAATTGATTTATCGCCTTTTTTATTTCAGTTTGAATAGTATTTTGTAGTTCTGATGATGCTATAACTTGTGAAAATGTTAATTTTAGCATTTATGTATTAACCTATGTTTAATTTAAGTTTTCTTGGTGAAATAAATAAATAAATAAATAAATAATAAAAAAAAATTAAAACTGATTCTTCTTTCGGTTTCCTGAGGTTGATCTCAAGTTTGGTATACTTACGTAGGTATATTTCGTGACCATGCGATCATATGGTACTATAAAGACTTTGAATTAATAATATTTATTTTGAATGGTTTCTTCTATTTGTCTTTAGAACAACTTGGAAAATTGCAAAGTGCCAAAAGTATGACTAAATAGGATATGAAACTGGATTGGTATTAAAAACTCTTTCAATGTTAACAGTTTGATATATTTTCTATAATCCCAATTTTCCTAATAGTCCAGCAGCAATTGATTCCTGTGATTGAACTTGTACAACTCGAAGCTTGTTGCCGGTCATTGGAGCACTGTATATGAAGTGACAGTTCATCAGCAGTAGATATACAGCAATCTGTTACGACAATAAATTTAGGTTAAGAGTGTGACAATATTATTTGTAAACATAATATTATATTAACTTAAAAAAATATCTAAGCATTATTATACATGGCTTGTACCTGGCATAGTGCCGGATACCAACGAATAACCACTTTTTTTCGTGCGGAAATCCCCACGGATACCCCCCGCCGGAGATCAGGGAACGGTTATGTTGGAGTCGAACCGACTAAAACCGCACGTCACGGAATCTGATGCACCTTAGAAAGGATATCCCAGAGAATCGAATAACACCTTATACCTAACCAAACAGCTAGACGCTGCTGCTCGCTTTACCAAGTCCTAGTGGAGTGAAAGTGCCAAATTTTGTAACCAGTCGCATGGTACGTCGTTGTAGAGGCGGTGAGGAGGATTGACTAGAGAGGCCACTCGGAAGTCTCTCGTACTGACTAACGCAGGTGATCTCCCACGACCCCTAACTTAGCTGCCGAACGCTCGACCGCTATGCCGCGAAGATGGAAGAGATTTGGAGAATAATGACCGCATTCACGTCAGAATCACTTAACATTAGCCTTCGGATTACCATCAGGCGAGTTGAAATCAAATTGACGTGTCCTATATAATATAACGTGTCCTATTTAAAAGGAGGTAGGACACGACGTTATATCCCGTTCGAAATGAGCTGTCCGACTGGGGTAGTACCTCCGCCCTACAGAAGACCGCGGCCATAATTACCATTGTGTTGTGTTCCCGCCGCGTCGGAAGTAGGATAGCTAGAGCACATAGTACCCATCTTCCCCCAACTCCTTCCTAGCCTATCCACCCTTTCCAAGCCCATCCTCCTTCCCTTCAGGGTAGGCAGCGCGTGTGTGATACCGTTAGTGTTGCACACGTCCATAGGCCACGGTGACCGCTTCCCATCAGGTGGGCCGTGTGCTTGTCTGCCACCTACGTAGTATAAAAAAATATATAAAAAACATACAGTAATCAAAAGTTAACAATTTTCTTACAAATATCATGAAGTGGTTAATCGCCTTGATGCCCATTATTCTTGTTGCAGACACAATATAATAATTTATCAGCTACAGTCAAGACTCTTTTATACTGCCTTCTTTATGCTTCCAATGTTTAAATAAGAAGCACACAATAATTAAACCTATTGATTTTATAAGCTTTACGAAGACACAGCTGCAGTAAAATAATCGGTATTGTACAATATATTGTGTTATTGTGATACTACATAAATACGTGTTTGTTTTATGGTTTAAATGATAGATACACATTATACGGTGCATCTTCTGTTTTTAGCCTTTCATGCAATGCAAGCCCGCCGCCGGTTTTAGATGCTTATGACCTTTCTTAGAGCTTATAAAGTTATAGACTGACTTTTCCAGATACCTAGCAAGTGTCTGAGTATGAATGTATTTATTTCTTACACCAAAAATACTCTAGATAAACATAGTTCGTAGATAAAGGCTAAATTTAACAAGTAAATAAGTAGTGTAGCTTCAATAGCTAAACTGAAGCTGAGTTCATTTGCATTGATCTGGGAGTTTCTATGTATAATATTTATGTATTTACAAAAAAATTACACAAGTATGTTTATCTACAATTAAGAACCCATAACACAAACCAGTTAAACTAGGCTGACTTTGGGTCTAGAGAGCTATTCGTAAAATGTAGTAGAATATTTATTATTTATATTTATAATGGCAGAATTTAAATTCTAGATTAGAGACTAATTATTTGTTGAAGCCTTTGATTACGATTGACACGAATTTCCTATAAGGCGTTAAGCAGACGGCGGGTCTTTTTGACCGCGAAGTAATAACGACCGCGTCTGCCCGTCGATGCCCGCAACTGCCCTCACCACGAAAACAAAGCGCCGCCAGTGCCTGCCGGGCACCTGCGGCGCGGTCTTTTTGCCCTTCGTGTGCGTTGGTAGTACAGGATTCCTTTTGCGCTATCGTTCACGGTGAAATTGACCGGCCCTGCCCGCGCCTCCGTCTGCTCGATTGAATTCGATAGTACAGGGCTATCGCCTTTGTTTTACAGAATTACCTTTGCTGCCGAAACAAAAATATTTGTTCAGTTAAATTCACCATAGTCTTGCTTGAAATTCAGTATTCCATTGTATAATATTCTGTTGTCTCATGCGACATGCCGCAGCGAAGCGATTAGTCTGTATGACGCTCAGTGGAGCAGTAGTTTTCTCGTTACAGAATTCTACACGAGCAAAACAGCGGCCAAAAGCTAATACTTCTACTATTATGTTAGTTTTTTATACCATTTTTACCAGACCTAAACTGAATAGTTTCGTATTCATACCATGAAGTCGTATTAATTAGTTCACTTCCCAAATATCAACAAACGAACCAATCGCAACGGAATCGTTCCTTAATGTAAAATAATGAAAGTAATATCCATAATAGAGTTTGTAGAGTACGTAGTGGTGACCCCAGTCCTGAGACTTTACCTTTAGCTTGCCATCAGGCGAAGTGAAGTAATTTTGACGTATCATAAATAAAAAAATGTGGCCTCATTCTTACATAGTCTATCAAAAGCAGAGAACAGACAAAATTTCACTAACATATATTATAATATATTTAAACGCGAACGCGTTTCAGTTTAATATCTCATAAGGATCATAGTAGTTCAGTTTAGAAACTTGTATTGAATTACTCCGAAACTGAACTGTTTATAAAGTGTCATGGTAAGGCCTCCAGTTTGGTAAATTAGTGTAAGTAGTTGGCAATACATGTTTCTGATTTTACAGAAACATGTCCAATTGCTATATTTGGCGGACTTGTCTTACGTTGGGTCTACACGTTGGCCAATGTTGGTAAATGCTGAACCTCATGTATCATATCAGCCGAAAGACGTCCACTGCTGGACAAAGGCCTCCCCCAAAGATCTCTACGACGACCGGTTCTGCGCCTCTCGCATCCAGCGGTTTCCCGCGACCTTTACCGGGTCGTCGGTCCACCTTGTCGGAGGCCTGCCCACACCACGTCTTCCGGTTCGTGGTCACCACTCGAGAACCTTTTTGCCCCATCGGCCGTCGGCGGAGCCAACCTCATGTAGAACGGATGTAATTATTTATATTAGTGCAACTTTTCAGCCAGAGCCGTTCTAAGTGTTATTACAAACATTCAAAAATACTGTAAGCGACGCGATTCCTGAAGAAATCGTTTACTTTTTTGTCAAGTGTTAGATACTTTTTATTTCAAATATGTGTATTTATATCATCCAATACCCGTCGCTTTGGGGAGCCCCTTGTTTCGAAGACAGAAATTTCATAGAATTTCGTTTCCCAGAAAATGTTTCATATAATATTTGGTTCTTGTATTTTTATTTCGAATAATATCGATATCGAACAAAAATCAATGATTTAAAAATCTTAAAAGTAAGTATTCTGTGTATTGAATATTCTATGAAACGAAAATATTATGGGAAAAAAATTATGTGAAACGAAATTCTATAAAACCACGCACACCCCTGCAATCGGCACGTGACGTTATCATTCCTTTATTCTAATATTGCCCTGTAGTTGTGATATTTGCAATAAATACTGTTTATTTGTGCACAAGAGTCTTCTCTTATTTCTTCACCACTCCTGACCCATACACATAAACTATTTCACATTTATAATATTATAGTGGAAAATATAATAGGATACCTAAAACCACATACAGAAAACAGCAGATTACACTTTATCCACCATATAATGTATGATTGTATGGTTAATAGGCAGATTAATGCTATATTTAGGATTAGGAATCAAAAGAAAGTGAACATTTGATAAAGTAAAAAAGAAAAAAGGAAAAAGCAAGCACTTAGATGTCCTGTGGTCTAGAAACATAAAAATTGATCGGTCGGGCTCCATTGAAAAATTTGATTGGCTGTCGAATAATGGATCCCGACTGTTCAGTTGATGTTTTTAGACCACAGGACATCTAAGGGCTTGTTCTTTTCTTTTTGGTTTTTTACGCAGTCGGGTTTTTGTTTTTTTATTTTTTTTTATTTTATTCTTTTTAATTTTCGTGTACCTACATTCATCACTAACTTCACAAACCTCAATCCGCATGTAACTTGTATAGATGAAAATTTGAGTTTTTAAATTAAAAATTGGTCATGATATACCGTTTTGAAATCCTCGTGATAAGCCCTTTAATTTGATACCCATGTTTAATTGCAGTATACAATTATTTTTTTATTTTTCTGCTTTAAACACTTTAGCGTATTACAGCGGCCATGTTTTTTGCGTCACCTATCTAAAAATTGGGTTACCGAGACGAATCTAATTGATTAAAGAAATCCGTTCAGTGGTTTGGAAGATATGAGGTAATAAAGAATCTTACAAACATACATACATACAAGATACGCGCGAAAAACATAACCCTTGGCAGTCTGGTAATAAAAAAGAAACATTTGATCAAATTAGCATTTTAATTTCATAAACTGTTGTTCTACAACTTTACAAGTCCCAATAATCCACCATCGACTAAATACTGTATCTTATATTGTTCAACATTAAACTTGTCATCATGCGGAAAACTGCATATATACTTGCAGTGCATCAGCAGAAGGTATGCAGCAATCTGTTGGAAATAAATGTAAGTTAATGAATGGTACTTCAAAATCTGGTCTTGACACTTAATCGCTGATTCAATAATTATTAATAAAAATCACGTTTTAATTTTCACTGCTATTCAAAGAATAAAAATTATAAAATAATTTCAAGTCATACGTTACAAAGTCTTTAAATTTGAAAATTAATAATAGTTTTTTTTAAATCACGAACCAGTAAAATAGCCTAGAATTGAATCACGAACGTAGCGAGTGATTCTAACACATACCACTAAGCATAATAAGCGACTTAAAGACACGAGATATAAAAATTTGCTCAAGTTTACGTTTCAATACAACTATTTACCTCGATCGGTGAATACGTATTTTAGGATCATTCTCTGAACCTTTTTCCCAACTCAGTTGGGGTCGGCTTTCCAGTCTAACTGTGATGGGGCTGAACTTCGATATTTTCCGTGGAGCGACTGCCATCTGACCTTCACAACCAATGGTCATTATGACCAATGGAGATATCGAAGTTCCAAGTTAGACTGGTTGGACTTTTGAGGGCTCCAACTACCCGTAACGACAGCCATAGATGTTTGTATGACAACCGGGACCGACGGCTTAACGTGCTCTCCGAGGCACTAATAAACCTGCGATAAATTCACACATAACCGAAAAGCATCGAAAAGTCATTGGTGTGTGCCATGGTGAACCTGGGATCGAACCCGAGACCTCGTCTCAGCAGTCCATTACCCAAATCACTAGGCTACCGCGGCTTTTCAAGGTTTGAAGTCACTCGGTCCTTACCAAAATAATGTAATTCATGTAAACCATGTTCTTGATCTGAATAATAAGATACAATAATAATTTTCAATATCCGCCCAACCATTTTATATACACATAATTGAATAGGAAATGTTAAATAAACAAGATCGTAAACAATTTGTTTTATCAGGCATTTTTAATTTTATACAGATTTATTCTATTGTAGAACAGACATTATATTAATTCATGTTTAATTGTTTCCTTATAGTGTGGTGATATACTAGTATCGTTTATTTACTTATTATTTGTTTTACTGCAGCTGTGCCGTTGTTAATTTAGCAAAACAAGTATGCATAATCGTGTTTTGTTATATTTACTATTCAATAAAAAAAGATTGGAGTATTGTTCCAGTTCATTGTCACTTAACTTCTATTAAATACTAGCTTATGCCCGCAGCTCCGCCCGCGTGGACGTCGATTTTCGCGATTTTTGACAAGCTTTTTCAAGTTTTTTGTTTCTAGTAGGTACCTAATTAGTGTTATTAATATTAATACTTATTATTATAAACATTCAATACGAGTATACCCGCTCGCAAAGCTTATTCCCAACGGCCACCACCAAAAAGTCCTGCGCCAGTGGTCGTTGCGACAAAAAATTATATTTGTTCCCAACCGCCCCCAGAGGGGGTTGATGAGATCATAATAATAACAAAAAAATATTATTATTATCTCATTATTGCAATAGTATTTCCAAGCCAAACGGGCCCGAGAGGTGATAGTTAGAGCTAAGTATTAGTTGTCTCAAAAGTCGCCGTAGTTGCAGGAAATGAAACAATCGTTAAAATTGTGCTGACGCCATCAAATGCACTTTGAATAAATAACTAAGCCTAAATTACTAAGCCTTTTGAAGAGAGATTGTTATGCTCGGGACCTGTTCGTAAGTAGCGGCATTGCCGTGAAACTAATTACTACACTACGATAGTAATATCGACTTGAGAGGAGAAGATGTAGACGTTTAGTTTTCTACTATATTTTTTTAAACAACGAAGGTGGCAGACAAGCACACGGGCCACCTGATGGGAAGCGATTACTGTAACCTATGGCCGTGTGCAACACTAAGGGTGTCACACACGCGCTACCTACCCTGAAGGGAAGGGAGGAGGGCTAGGAAGGGGTGGGGAGGCTAGAGCTAAGTGGGGGAAGAGGGGTGTTCTTATTTGTTCTGCAATCATTACCTATTTAATTCGTCAACCAATTTGTCAAAACGACCCCTCCCCCCTCGCCTCTGTTACGGGGATAAAACAGGTGGTTCCCAAACCCATGCGGGTCATCTCGAAGCCGGCGATTGGCCCTGGGTCAGTCGGGGTCAAGCAAAAATCCTCGCACCCCTTGTTTTCCGTGCAGAATTCCTCATGGCAAGTTATTTCGGACTCTTTCGTCTGGTAGATGAAGCTTAAAATGTAATCTATTTTATTTGAGCAGTTAAAACAGGCTTCGTATTATGCAGAGGTGTTGATATGCTTTCTACATATTCATTTGCAATAGAATTTGAAATGCCTTACGTTTCGACCAGGTTACACCGGCCGTTAATTAGTATAATGTTATCTTAAATCTTAGTCTGTCGATTTGCAACCCTTGTCACACCTTATTACAAGATAGTGGCTGCGGAACCAGGTTGCACTGCCCAACTGTAGGCTTCACTAATATAAAGGATGAATTTTTCAAAAGGGCTTGGATGACCAAATCCGAAACTATGAGGAATAGCGAAAAATACTCAAAGGAGTCACGAGTCCGATTTTGATGAAACTTAAAACCTCATCATCAGATTTTTTAAAAACTAATAATCCTAGCTAGGAATCGAACCTGTTGATTCTGAAAAAAAAACACCCTATATTATTACACCATACGATATTGTTGGTATTAAGGATCTTATTCTGGGAAATACCTAATGACATACCGCAAACTAAAGGAAAGAGCTCATCTTTAACAAAATACATTTTATTTTTCTTACATGAACTGATTAATTGTTCAAAATGTAGACCATTGTTTTCAATACATAGCTGGATTTGAGACCTCAAGGATCGTACTGCATTCAGTATTACAATGTTATTGATTCCGTTTAGAATATCCTCCAAAGAACGTTTCAAGTCATCAACTGTATCTCTGTATCATAAGTGTCTGTAAATTTTATTTTTGAGATACCCCTAGAGAAAGTAATCTAAGGGAGTAAGACCCAGAGATCTCGCTGGCTAAGGCACAGGAGCATGCCTTGCAATAAAATTGTCGTCAAACTGCTGAATCAAAATCTCTTTTACAGCTATTATGGGCTGGAGCTCCATCTTGTAAAAAAAAACATCAATCATTATAATCATTCTGAGTATAATTGAAAAACGGAATAGTTACGATCTTTTCTGGGAATTTCGAACGAAACAAATAGGTACATGAAATATGAATTTTATTAAATTCCAAATTTTCCTTATATTTGCCGTATATCATTACTTCGCAGAATTTGATCCTTAACAGCGACACTATCGTATGGTGTGGTGGTATAAAGGGTGTGTTTTTTTTAATAACGGGACTAATTATATATATACTATATACTAACGGGATTAGTCCCTCTCATACTTACTTTCTTTTTTTTCTATACAGGTGGCGGCCTACTTTCTGATGATGCACTGCCAGCAAATCTATACATATAATAAATCTGTAACTGATCGGTGTCTGTACATAGAAGATATATGAGAAAAAATAATATTAGGGGCCTTTATGAATGTAAAAGATGCCAAAACAATGATTTTTAGAATTTTTGTCTGTTTGTCTGTTTGTCTGTTTATCTGTGCCTCTGTGCCTCTGTTTGTCCACCCAAAATTTTTGTTCACGCTAAAATCAAAAACTACTGAAGGGATTTTGATCAAACTTGCTATGATTATAGTTCACAGTTCTGGGCAACATATAGGCTACTTTTTATACAAGCTGATACCCGTGGCTTCGCCCGCGCTTCGATTTTAGGTCGTTTGTGACCATATCTCCGGTATTTTATGACGCCATGTCAATTTTTATTTTGTTTAGTTATTAATTTTAATGTATACCTATATTGTTTATAATTTAATTTTCATTGTATTCTTTAAGTTATAAATGTAATATTTTTGTTAATAAATATCTATTATTGTTCATAAACATACAAATTTATTCGTGCGAGTGTACGTACGCACACGCATTCATGCACGCACGCCGACCATTTTACGGGGGCAAGACAGGGACGCCGGGACACGTAGGGTCTTGACATCTTTAAAACTAGTTTTACTTCCAACAAGCTGCTGCATACCTTCTGCTGATACACTGTAAATATTTCTTTTACACCTAGCATAGCGTCGCTGGTGGTTGGTGGCACAAAAACTTTCTTAACCTATACTTCCTCTGACCCCCCCCCCCCCTCCAGGGTTGGCAGCGTGTGTGTGAAGCCGACTCCCTCGACCCCCGAAATCAATCGACAACAGGTAGGTAGGTACCTTACTGTACTGTAGATAGCCGGGGTCAGCTAGGGTGCGAGGGATATGCCTACTTGGTAACCTTACACCCCGGTAATTCTCGAGACGGCGTGTTCGATTCCGACATAACCACCCCCGATGGCTGACGGGGGTGGTATCCGTGAAATAAAAAAGGTAAGTATCTACTGTTAATCTAATAATAAATAATAAACTAGAATAATCTTGGCAGTCGGGTAATAAAAGAACATTTACACCAGAATATTAATTTAATATAAGACTTTTTCAAATTTTACAATCCCAGTCCTCCTGTTGCCCTACCCAATGCACCTTCTGCCTGCTCTGCTGCATTTTTTGCTGCGTCAGTTGCATCGCCCACACCGAGGCATGACCCATACTGGCAGTACATCAGCAGGAGACATGCTGCAATCTGTATAAAATTAAAAAAAGGCATAAATGTACCGTAAAATCATATAACACACTATTATGACTATCTGCGGCGGCACCAGTCCCAAATTCTCTTTTTTTATACCACGTAGGTGACAGACAAGCACACAGCCCACCTGATGGGAAGCCGTTACCGTGGCTCACGGACGTGTGCAACACCAAGGGCGTCACTCACGGGCAGCCGACCCTGAAGGGAAAGGGAAAGATGGGGAGGCTAGGAAGGGGTGGGGGAAGGAGGGGTACAGTGAGCTCAACACTGTGGTTATTATGGCCACGGTCTTCTTTTTTTATGTATAGGACACGCAAATATTCACTAGCATCAGTGGTGGCATTAAAATGCTGATAAACTTAAGCATTCTCTTGGAATGAGCATTCTTGCAAGCATTACAGAAAAATAAACGAGAGCGTTTTAGCGAGCATTTTATCAAGCGTTCTGGCGAGCATTCTAGCAAATGAACAGTAATTTGCTTCGAGCTTTTACCGATCTGACTGCCATTTCTGCAATTTTTGCGAAAAATATTTTTTTAACAAGCATAGAGCGTTCACTGGAATGATCATGAAATTTTTTGCAAGAATGTTTGGCTATGTGGCTTCTTGCAAAATATATTTGACAACACAGACGCTCGTATATCTCAATACAGAATTTCATTTATTACCGCAGACGCCACAGATTCTATGCTTGGTTTTTAACAACAAATTTAGAAATGACGAATGCTCGAAGGCCAGGTCAAGAGTACCCGCAACTGATGTGCATGTATGAAAACAATTATGAAAGTCGGAGAAACGAGAGACGTATGTCAAGATTGTAGCAAGTGGAAAGATTTTAGAGGTTATCTCTGCCTACCCCAATGGGAAAAAGCATGCATGCATGTATGAATGCTCGATGTTCTGATATAAGAGAATGCTCAAGTCTATCAGTACTATTCGTGGATCGTGGAATTTTGCATCTGTTGATAATAAAAAAAAAAAAAAATTTTATTATTTGCTTACAACCTGTGTACGTTTTGTGTTCATAAATAAAGTTAGTTTTCTTTCTTCTTTCTTTCTTTCTATTAAGAAAATCAGAAATACAAAAATAAATTCTCACCCAGAACATAACGTTGATATTTGCCGTCAAAGCCATTGTTAGTATTGATAAGTACTATAATTTTGCAGCTCATGCATGAGCTTATATACTGTTTTTTGAAGGGCTGTCCAATGACACAGCTGCGCCGTAGCAAGTACGCAAATAACTTGCATTGTTACAATCTTTCAATTGTGATCACCTGTCTAAAGGTACATCTATGTAAATAAATAAAATTGAAGTAAGCATGTATTTTTGATATTAAAGTAATAAATTTTTAATTTATACCACGATACCTATAGCAAAACAGCAAGTTTTAAAATTTCTGATTGTCTGCCTTTCTGTCTGCGTGACTCTTTGTGAGTTTTACCACCGCTCGACACAGGCAGGGAGTTCATGCTCACACATTGCATCCGTCTACGGTACGCACTGTGAGGTACGAGAGGAATTTTATACCGCACACTCTTAGGCTGTGGAATGACCTACCTGCTGTGGTTTTCCCTAGCGTCTACAATATGGAGTTCTTCAAGAAGGTCATTAGTAAATTCTTACATAGTCGGCAGTGCGGGTGGGGCGCCCCTTTTTTTCATACTGAAATTCTGATGGATACCCACCCCGCGGCCAGCAGGACAGGTTACGTCGGACTCTTACCGACTAAAACCGCACGCCTTCAGTCTTCTGACACCATGGTAAAAAAAATGAAGTAATCTCTGGAACGGGCCGATTTTGAACTGGTACTGGTACTAGGTAATATTCACAAGGTGTAACATTGGTTACTTTATTTTTTTTTTCATAATTAGGGTTCCGCACAATAAAATTAAAATTCCGATTTAAGCCCACTCGGGTAAAGTTACGGGCACAGCTATTTATCATCATAAATAAATAATATTTATGTTGGTATAATACATATTTACTATTCTATATTAGAGGCGTATAAAAGAGTTTATGTATCAGCAGAAAAATATTATTGTATCTTGTAACAAAGACGAAGTACCTTATGACTTTCATTAACTACATTATCGTGGTAAGGGCTGTTTGTAACCGACTCAACTGACAAAAAAAGAAAGGTTCTTAATTCATTTAACACATAGATTTGGTGTAGCTCCTGGAGGGAAACCCTCCCATATTAATTAAGTTACGTTCACAACAAGGGAGACAAAAGTCAAATTTTAATGAAATAGTAAAATCGACATAAAACAATGCAGAAGAAAAACAAACACTGAAAAAGAAAAAAAATGAATTACAGATTAAATTTAAAAGAACAGAAAACAGAAAAAATACGATAAAGACTCTTCTGTTGAAGTCGGTGCCTCCAATGACATTGAATATAAATGCGTTATGTTTCGGGTTCGGCACCAACTTCAACTGAAAAGTTTGACACGTATTATTTTTTATTTTATTTTTATTCATGGTAGGCTTACGTTTGACCTCAATCCCACCTGATGGTAAGTGACGATGTGGTATACGATGAAACACACTTGCCTAGAAGGAACCTTTTCACTCGTGACTTGAACACTCCCATGTTATAGCTTTCCGGATTATATTTTTATGTTTTGAATTAAATCTGTAAGTAATTCAGTTATTTTTCTTTTGTGCCTGTTTTAGTGGTTTTTTTTTGTTCTTGAAGTGGGTTTTATTTTATCTTCTTAGCGTTGTACAGTTCTCGAACGCGTTTGAGGTCTGCTGCTTGGAGCCCGGGGTCCACTTCTTCTGTAGCGTTTAATTTATAGGAGTGACTGCTGTCTGACCTCCCAACGTTTATTCATTCTGTAATACTCATCTCCATCATTCTCCCATATTTCATCATCCTTCAAGTCTTTTCCCAATTCAATCAAATCAGTGTGGTTTTTAATCTATATTTCGATATTTTTCTAGAGCCTCTCTGCGTTGATGAATCAGTCAGTAGTCAATCGGCGAAGCAAGCATATATAGATATTATATTATAGACTAAACGATACCCACGGCTCCACCCGCAATTAGGTCGGTAATTGTTTTTTTCATCATATCTCCGGTTCTACTTCGACGGCCTCTTTGGCGTAGTGTTAGAGCATTCGACTGCAACGTCAGAGGGCGCAGGTTCGATTCCCGCTCCGTGCAAATATTTGTATGCATGAATATGTCAATTTGCATTGGTCCGGGTGTTTCTATGTATAATATATATATAATATACTAACGGACCCGACAGACTTCGCTCTGTCTGTTGAATGGCAATAAAGTTCAAATCGAATCTAAATTTTAGTTAAAAAAAAGTTTGTAAAATAAAATGGCTGTTTTTAGGGTAATTATTAGATTTTTTCTCGCCGTAAAAAAATATCCTTGGGCTTCAATGGATATTTAAAAAAGAATTGGCCAAATTGATCCAATTGTTTTTGAGTTATGCGCTTACCAACACATTTTGTGATTCATTTTTATATATGTATTTACAAAAATAAATCTAAGTATGTATATCCGCATTCTGGAACACATAACACAAGCTAGTTAAGCTAAACTTACTTTGGGTCTAGATAGCACTGTGTAGAATATATTGTAGAATATTACTTAACCAATTGCCATCAAACATAATATTGGAAGATTTAAAGTCTGACTAAAACTTTTCTAACAGTAAAACCGCATCAAAATTTGTTAAGCAGGTTTTGCATCCATTGCGTCTTAAAAGTTCTATAACGGTTTCTGTAACCGAACTATTTTTTATATTCTTAAATAAACCTACGTTTTAGATGTGTTTAGAATATAATTTTTATAATATTATTAAGTGAATAAATAGAATTAAGTATTTCAAATAACAATCAGCATACAATATGAATGCAGAATATCAATTTATTACAATACATACTTACAATATTTTATAAAAATTACAATAGGTAGACACCGTTAATCTAATAATAAATAATACTCTAGAATATGAAAACATTTTAATCAGAATAATAATTTAATATAACGTTTTTCAAGTTTCACATTGCCATTCCTCCTGTTGCCTTATCTGCTGCGTCTTTTCCCTTATCTGCTAAGTCTTTTGCTTCCTCGATGAAATGCATGCATGACCCATACTGGCAGTACATCAGCAGGAGACATGCTGCAATCTGTATAAAATAAAACAAGGGTTAAATGTACGTAAAATCATATAACACTCACTATTCTCAACTCCTCATTGGTCACACTGGTCTTAAACATCATGGGAAAACCCCTTTTTAACCTGTCGGCCATCGGGTGTGGTTATGTCGAACTAAGAAAAATCGCAAGTCGTAAAAATATTCACTACCAACTAGGTATTGGTTCCATTTTCTGTATTAATTAACATTGTGTGTACATAAATATTAAATAAATAAAAAATAAAATAAAATGCTGATGAACTTAAGCATTCTCTTGTGATGAGCATTCTTGCAAATATTACAGAAAAATAAACGAGTCCGTTTTAGCGAGCATTCTAACGAGCGTTCTGACGAGCATTCTAGCGAATGAACAATAATTTGCTTCGAGTTTTTTACCGAGCAGACTGCCAATTTTGACATCTTCGTGAAAAATATTTTTGACGGGCATAATGTGTTCACGATGTTTGGCTTTTTTTATATACCACTTAGGTGGCAGACAAGCACACGGCCCACCTGATGGGAAGTGGTCACCGTAGCCTATAAACATGTGCAAAAAAGCTCACTGGCATCTTGCAAAATAAGTTAATAATAGTTGATAATAATAGTTTGGTAAATAAAGAGACACGTGTTGGTTGGACAAAACTACCTCAACATAATATATCTATGTTGAGGTATTGTGTGTTGTCCCTAGTGACATATACTAAAATGATAACGGGAATTATCACAATCCTGGTATAGGTATATATCTGAAGAAAAGAAAATATCAAAAATGTTGAAAATGTGCGGGTCGATGAAGAACCTGCTACCCTACGCACCCGTCGACGAGGGGCGGGTGTGCGGGTTTGAGCTCTGGCTTACTTACCGGTGGAAACACAACACGATATAGGTACTACCCCAGTCGAACTGCACAGTTCAGACGGGAGATACCCATGTGTCCTACGACAACTTAAAAAAAGGCGAATGCTCTATGATCTATTAAGATTGAACGCTCCAGTCTATCAGCATCATAATAAAAACAAAAATACAAAAATAAATTCTCACCCAGATAATAACGTTGATATTTGCCGTCAAAACCATTGTTAGTTATCTACCTAACTACCATAAATTTCCAGCGCATGCATTAGCTTATATACTGTTTCTTGAAGGGCTGTCTATAGGTGACCAAATGACACAGCTGCGCCGTGACAAGTATACAAATAACTCGCATTGTTACATCACCTGTGAACTCATTGGTATGTAAAAAACCCTCCTGCATTATAACACCATTCGATAGTACTTCAACTGGTAAGTAACAAATTCTGGGAAGTAATGAAGCATGAACGAATGAAGAATTTATGGCAAAATATCCCGAACTACTACTACAGCCCCCGTAGACAAGTGTCAAAAGTCTAAATCGCTAAGGAAACGAATAGATTAGGTCGACCAATCACATCGAAGCTCGTCGCTGGCGTACGATGCGTGCACCGCGGCGGAATCACGAGCTGGAGTGTGATTGGTCGACCTAATCTATTCGTTTCCTTAGCGATTTAGACTTTTGACACTTGTCTACGGGCCCTGAACGCTGAACGCCGCCACTCCGGACACACATTCATCTATACATCTAATACTAATAAATAAAATTGAAGTATCTATTTTTGATATTAAAATAATAGGTGTTTAATTAATTCCACGATACCTATAACCTCCTATAACAAAACAGCAATTTTTAAAATTTCTAATTGTCTGCCTTTCTGTCTGCGTGAAATAGATAAATTCTGGCACGGGTTGATTTTGAAGGGACTTTCTCTAGATAGCTAATAATATTACTATGCGTGACATAAGTTTCTTTATTTTTTAATAATTACGATTCTAAATGGGGTTATAAATATATTGGAGATATTTATAAAAATACTTGGGATATGTGAATGATACTGAACACGAAAATTTTTTTTTATCTGTGTCTGCGCGATGGACGCAAAAGTACATACTGAACTGATTTTGATGCGGTTTTTTTTTTGCTTGAAAGATCTTAGTCAGACTTAGAATCTTATTCGTGTTTAAAAAAACCGGAAATATAGATAAAAAAAACGTCAAAACTGACTTCAATGCGGGTGGAGCCGCAGGAATAGGCTAGTTTGTAAATAAAGAACACATAAATTACTTTTTGATCACTTTTATTTCCCTTTCTTATCCAGAACCTAATATGGATCCCAATAATGCACCAACGGCTGATTTCTGGTTGCCATCTTGTTCTATTATGACTACGTCTCCTTTTTCATCACTACCATTTTCACCACTACCACTGCCACCACCGGACCCAGTGCCGTATGCGAATTGAAAAAGCATCAGCGCCACGCATGCAAGTACCTGTACCAAACGAAAAATATGATGGAGATCTATCTATTTATGCCTACTATTATAGAATTGTAAATGAACTGTGTCGGTACATTGCAAATATTAAAAAAAAACTTGGGTTATGTTAAAATATTATGGCGGAACCATACTTCGCTATTCGCTGTTCGCCTATATTATATTCTAGGAAATTCTTATGGATGACTAAACCCTCCACAATTCGTCAAAGAAGAGTGACCAAGGCGAGAAAAGCAAATATATACGAATTTCACTTCGACTTATACGCGTGAATAAAGGCGAATAGCGAAGTGTGGTTCCACTATTAAATGAATGATCCTGAGTAGGTACAAAAATATATTTTTGGAAGTCTTATCTGTTTGTTCGCAATGGGCGCAAAAAAACTTCCAAACGGATTCTGATGCCGCGTGCCGTTTGGTCTAGTGTAAAGGTCTTGGTCAGACTTAAAATCTGCCGTATGTGATATTAGTCGGAAGCTTACGCGTATTCCTATTTATTCTACCGCGATTTATTTGGTCCCCCGTAACCATGGCTGCTGAAAAGCATTCGAAAAGTCGGTCCCAATACAAATACTCGTAATAATAAAACCAAATAAATCGCGATAGAGTCGATAAATACCAAATAAATCAATAACCGACGTACGGTACGGAGCCGTAGACATCAGCCAGTAGGTATAAAAGCTTGAAGTTATCTCATTTAGAAATTATATATTACCAGCGGTTTAGGCTGTGCGTTGTCTCTAGGTCTGTCAGTATAAGATATATACTATATTTTGAAGTAACATCCTTCATGAAATCATTAAAAATATCTTTAATCAACTTTCTTACCAGAATAGCATGGTTCATAACTGAAGTGTTAGTCATCTTAGTTGTCACAATATAAAACGGTTCTGTAATGCACTTGTAACACGCTTCCGCTTTTATACTTCTTGTTGAAAAGAATACAATATATTGTGATAATATAATGATGAGACATAAAGAATAAGATAATATAATAAAGAGGTATACAAAGTAGATGATAATATAATAGAATCAAAAGAATATAATATATTGTGATAGTATAATGATGAGGCATAAAGAATAAGATAATATAATGAAGAGGCATACAAAGAAGATGATAATTTATAATAGAATCAAATCAGCCGTGGCAAAAAAGCTTATTTTAAAATATATTATTCTATAATACTAGCCACCCGGCACGGCTTCACATGGGTACAACTTGACTTCCCGTTCTTCAGTACCCAGATACATATTGTTTATTATTATATATTTACATGGCTTCTATATAAAAGGAGGATCAAGGAGGTAGGACACGACGGTATCTCCCGTCCGAAATCCGAGCTGTCCGACTGGGGAACTACCTCCGCCCTACAAAAGACCGCGGCCATAATAACCATCGTGTTGTGTTCCCGCCGGTAAGTAGAGTAGCCAGAGCTCACTGTACCCCTCCTCCCCCTCTCCTTCCTAGCCTCCCCACCCCTTCCCAGTACAAAATTACATTATGAGATTCTTTATAGCATACTTAGTGTTGATAAAGCTACTTTAAGTAATAATTCGCAAAAAAAATAAATCGCAGGTTTATAAGTTAATGGCAATAGGCTCGCCACCTATAACATTAGGACCTAAACATAAACTGGCGAAATGTGGGTGCTAGCACCTCTGCCTACCCCTTCGGGGATATAGGCGTGAGTTTATGTTATGTTATGTTATTCTGTTGTTACATCTCTAAACTTAAAATTCTCTAAAATTTTCTAATTGCATCTGTTTCTTTCATTATCAGATAGAAAAGGACAGATGATTTATTTTAGTGAACACCTGTCAAATTAAGTCGGCGCCTTGACGGTACTCTTCAATTTTATTCGACAACTACGAACATGTGACTTAACTTACTACGCACCAACAAGGCGCGCGCTGTCTTAATTTGACAGGTCTTAACTTAAATAAAATCATCCGTCCTTTTTTATCTGATCATGAAAGAAACAGATGCAATTAGAAAATTTTAGAGAATTTTAAGTTTAGAGATGTAACAACAGAATTAGCAGCACTAAGTCATTTTTCATCTAATTACTGTAAGCGCAGGGTACATTAGAGTTGACATGACTATCCAAAAAGCTCCTAAATAAATAGGTATATATTAAAAAAGTAAATACTAGAAACCAATACAAAAAAAAATAACAATACGATACCGCTGAATGGTATCGTATCACCTGAAACTGACCTTAAACAATTTAAAACGGTAAACAACATTGCAAGTTTCACGAAACAGCTGTGTAAACTGGGGACGATAATGCAACAACAAATGAAAAAAATAACCAGCAACAGTTCCATGGGAGATTACAAATTACAAAGAAAGTTTATGGGATGTGAATGCCGTCTGGGGCCTTACCACAAACTCTTAAAGCAGTATTATTTCAATATAACTAAACATTCATAGTGTAAATCGGACTCGGTCAAACGTCGTCCGTTATTATATAAGTGTTCTGTGCCTTGTAAATCTACTAACAAATTTAATGAAATAAATAAATCCACATCATACCATAAAAGTTAGAGAGTGCTAGACCACATAACACTAGTATCCGTCGACGTCGATGGTCCGATTCACACTGTGAAAGTTAAGTAATATTGAGATAATATTGATTAATGAGTTTGTGGTACGGCTCCTGGCCTCCCAACGTTTATTCATTCTGTAATACTCATCTCCATCAATCTCCCATACTTCATCATCCTTCGAGTCTTTTCCCAATCCAAATTGTGGTAATCAGTGTGGCTTTCACTCTATACTTAGATATTTTACAAGAGCCTAAGTCTGCGTTGATGAATCAGTCAGTAGTTCATCGGGCCAAGCAATTATTAAATATATAGATATTATATTGTAATTATATATTATTAATGCTTCGATATTCGATTGAAGAAGAAGATAGATATTATATTATAGACTAATCGATGCCCACGGGTCCACCCGCAAATCGGCAATCGTTTTTTGATCATATAATATATCCGGTTCTACTTCGACGGCCTCTTTGGCATAGTGTTAGAGTATTCGACTGTTACGACAGAGGGCGCGGGTTCGATTCCCGTTCCGTGCAAATATTTGTATGCATGAATATGTCTATTTGCATTGGTCTGGGAGGGAGTATCTATATATCTGGTTTATCAGTCCCCATCCACAGATAAATCAATGGCTCCATCCAAGGAGTTCTAAAATAAAACTTTCACCTAAGTATTAAGACCAATTTTTGACTAACTATTGAAATGATAAAATAAAATACACAATAAAATCGAAATTTTAAATAATCCTATTATATTTTTATTATTATTAAACGCTTTTATTTAACTAGACCTGTTTTTTGGCCCCAAATTTAAAAGTTTTACATAAAAGTTCTCTTCGCCTGCTAGGGTCCCCGATTTTAGAAGAAGCTTTTGATTCTTTTGTTGAGGAAAAAATACAAAATTTCAATGAAGTTTCGGACCGACTCCTCCAAATTAATATACATTCAGCCTTCACAATTGTTCGGCACTGCCTTTTCGTCCCAAAATTCACACATGCATTACGATCATCACAATTTTTTAAACATTCGGCTCTTTTAGGCAAGATGGACAAAATTATTCAAAATACTCTTTGTAAAATTTTGAATGCAGATTTGAACGACCGAGCCTGGCTCCAAGCTTCTCTACCAGTTCGCTTTGGTGGGCTCGGCGTTCGCAAAATCACTGATGTCAGTCTACCAGCCTTTTTATCTTCGATCCATGGCACAGAAGAATTAACCAGGAAAATCTTATTACCTACACTGGTTAATTCTGAAGTGCCAGGCAAGATCGAAGCTATAAATGCTTGGAAAATGACTTGCCCAAATACTGATTTGCCCACCAATCTATTCTCCCAGAGACAATGGGATGAGCCGCTTTGTAACACTGTCAGACAGTATTTGTTTAATACATCTGGTAGTGTTGCTGAGCGCGCTCGCCTTATGGCTGTGGGGGAATGGGAGTCTGGTGTCTGGCTGCAGGCTCTTCCGTCGCCCAACATAGGCACTATGTTGGACGACACGACATTCAGAATTGCAGCTTGTCTTCGTTTGGGTGCTCCTTGTGTTTCTCCTCATCGGTGTCACTGTGGAGAAGCAGTTGACAGCCTTGGACATCACGGCCTATCATGCGGCAGGAGCGCAGGACGCATGTCACGTCATGCACACCTAAATGATATTATCCGTCGGGCTCTTGTCACCGCCGGCGTTCCAGCTGCGCTTGAACCTGCTGGTTTGGTGCGCGACGATGGCAAGAGGCCTGACGGTATGTCTTTGGTGCCTTGGAAGATGGGTAGACCTTTGGTGTGGGATGCAACTTGCGTCGACACCCTCGCGCCTTCTCATCTTCCAAGTACGGCGGGCTGCGCCTGCGCTGCTGCGGCATCAGCGGAGACCCTCAAACGGCGCAAATATAGCAATTTAATTGACAATTATATCTTTGAGCCGTTTGGGGTCGAAACATTAGGTTCGTGGGGTCCGAGCGCACGGTCGCTTTATAAAGAAATCGCAAAGCGACTGGTCGACGCTTCACGTGATCAAAGGGCTGGCTTCTTTCTTGCTCAGAGAATTGGCATTGCCATCCAACGTGGCAATGCCGCCAGCCTTTTGGGTACGTTACCAGTCGACATCGATGGGGAGGAATTCTTCGACACCTAAACTTTTTTTTTTTTTTTTTTTTTTTTTAATTTGTACATACTTAATATTGTCTAAGATAGTTTAATAAAAATTACACATTGTATTAACCTACCACTAGACCTGTTTGTTTGGGTCTAATCTAGTAATAATTGAAAATTTGCCCTTCTTCGTGTGGACGGATTGTTCTGATATTTGGCACATATCTTTAGTTCTGGTGACAATACAAGTTATTCTATTCTGCATCATTGTAAATCCAAAATGGCCGCCGCCTCAAAATGTTGGCTTGCGTACCTACTCGTATTTTCCCACAAATACTTACTGCAATATGGATATCAAATGAAAGGGCTTGATAAGTAGATTAAATACTTTACTCTAAAAAAAACAATATGACCGCTTTCAGTGCATAAAAGCGTTTAACTTACAATATTTTTTACTTCATTTATTATATCCACTTAATTGTTTGAGTTCTGAATAACTTCGTGCTGACCATGCATCTACGCCACGCGTTGGCCTCTACAAATATTTTTTTATTGCTAATCACATGATTTACCATCTGCTGACGGTGAAGGAAAACATCGTGAGGAAACCCACATGTCCTAAAAGAAATTCTAAGGACATGTCCGATCCACCAACCCGAATTAGGCCAGCGTATGTGGATTAAGGCCTAAACCCTCTCAGCTCTCTCGTCAGGGGAAAGGAGACCCGTGCCCAGTAGTGGGACATAAATGGGTTGCTATTATTATTATAATATAGAAAGGATATTTGTAGACAAAGAACGTCAATAATTTTTAAATTAAGAACCTTTATTTCCTGAAAGTGAACTTAATATGAATCCCAATAATCCACCACTTGCGGTTTCTTGGGTGCCCTTTTGTTCTATTATGGTTAAGTCTCCTTTACCATGACTCGTACCACCGCCAGTGCAGTATGCAAATTGACAAAGCATCACCGCCATGCATGCAAGTATCTGTAACAAACGAAAAATAATATAATAGAAGATCTATCTATCTATATTCTATACTATCATATAATTGTGCAGGTGTGTGTATAAAAATGAGCTGTGTCTATACATTGCAGATATTTAAAAAAAACTTGGGTTACATTAAATGAATGTTACGAGTACTGAGTACAAAAATATATTTTTGGAAGTTTTGTCTTTTGAAGCGATAGTAGCTGAATGGATAAGGACGCGGCCTCTACTCAGAGGTATCGAGTTCGAAACCGGCCGGACAGTACCAATGTGAAGTTCACTTTGTGGAATTATATATGCTAATCACATGATTTACCATCTGCTGACGGTGAAGGAAAACCATCGTGAGGAAAACTACATGTCCTAGAAGGAATTCTAAGGACATGTCCGATCCATCAACCCGCATTAGGCCAGCGTGTGTGGATTAAGGTCTAAAACTCTTTCAGCTTTCTCGTTAGAGGAGAGGAAACCCGTGCCCAGCAGTGGTATATAAATGGGTTGCTATTCTTATTATTTAATCTGCCTTTATTTGATTTCAATTGGTTAAGAAGAACTGGACATAATATAGAGACTTTAAATTGATAACCGACACTTTCTTACCAGGATAGCATGGTTCATTATTAAAGTGATAGTCATCTTAGTTGTCACAATATACAACGGTTCTGTAATGCACTTGCAACACGCTTCCGCTTTTATACTTCTTGTTGAAAAGAATACAATATATTGCGATAATATAATAATGAGACATAAAGAATAAGATAGTATAATGAAAAGGCATACAAAAAAGATGATAATATAATAGAATCAAAAGCACACAGCTGTGGCAACAAAAGCTTATATCGAAATATATTCTATAACTAGCTGTTGCCCGCGGCTCCGCCTGCGTGGACGTCGATTTTCGCGTTTTTTTTACTATATCGCCGGTTCTAATCAGCTAATTGTGATCAAAATATGCGTAAGATTTTGAGTCTAATCAAGACCTTTCTAATAAAAAAAGCCGCATCAAAACCCGTTCAGTACTTTTGATGTACGAACGTGACGCATAAAAATACCGAACGGATTTTGATGTGGTTTTTTTTATTAGAAAGGTTTTGCTTGGACTAAGAATTTACCGTATGTTTGGTTGTAATTGGTTAAGTAGAACCTGAGATATGGTCACAAACGACCTAAAATCGAAGCGCGGGCGAAGCCACGGGTATCAGCTTGTATAAAAATTAGCCTATATGTTGCCCAGAACTGTGAACTATAAATCATAGCAAATTTGTTTAAAATCCCTCCGGTAGTTTTTTATTTTAGCGTGAACAAAATTTTGTGCGGACAAACAGAGGCACAGAGGCACAGACAAACAGACAAACAGACAAAAATTCTAAAAATCATTGTTTTGGCATCTATTACATTCATAAAGTCCCCTAATATTTTTTTTTCTCATAATTATATCTTCTATGTACAGACACCGATCAGTTACAGATTTATTATATGTATAGATAGATATAGCCACCCGGTGCGGCTTCACACGGGTACAACTTGACTTCCCGTTCTTCGGTACCCAGATACATATTGTTTATTATTATATGCTAGCTGTGCCCCGCGGCTTAGCCCGTGGCATACGTCGTCCCCGTGGCAGGATAAAAAGTATCCTATCTCCTAATAAGTTAAATGGTCGTTAAGTTTTCTTAAATTTTCTAATCTTTCGCGCAACTTACTTGACTTTTTCTTTCATAAGAACCTTCTCCTGACAATAACAAACACAACAAAAAAAGAATTAACTAAATCGGTCCAGCCATTCACGCGTGATGCCGTGACCAAGGGAAATAGGGGTTCATTTTTAAATATATAGATTTACATGGCTTCTGTATAGGTAAATGAAATGACAGTGAAAACCATATATGAAAATCCATCCACAGTTTAGAAGATCTAAGCGTACAGACAGCAAAAAGCGATCTCCTCTTACTACATGACATAACACGAGATTGACTTGATAAATTTGCTTTGGTTTTCCCTGGCGGCTACAATATGAGGTTCTTCAAGAAGAAGCATTAGAAGGTTTTTGGTGTTGCGCACGTCCATAGGCCACGGTGACCGCTTCCCATCAGGTGGGCCGTGTGCTTTTCTGCCACCTAAGTGGTATAAAAAAATAAAAAAATAGTATAGTGTAGGTACAGCAGTCATTTTAATCAGATTATTGTAAGAAAAAAAGAACCACGGTAGCCTAGTGGTATGGGTAATGGACTGCTAAGACGAGGTCTCGGGTTCGATCCCAGGTTACCATGGCACACACCAATGACTTTTCGATGCTTTTCGAAGTTATGTGTGTATTTATCGCAGGTTTATAAGTGCTCGGTTAATGGCAATAGGCTCGCCACCTATTACATTGGGACCTAAACATAAACTGGCGAAATGTGGGTGCTAGCACCTCTGCCTACTCCTTCGGGGATATAGGCGTGAGTTTATGTTATATGTTATGTTATTGTAAATTCAGAGTACATTGGACTATCCAAAAAAACTCCTAAATAAATAGGTATAGACTAAAAAAGTAAATACTAGAAACCAATAATAAAAAACAACAATACAATATCTCTGAATGGAATCGTATCACCTGAAACTGACCTTAAACAATTGAAAACTATAAACAACAGTTGCAAGTTTCACGAAACAGCTGTGTAAACTGGGGACGATAATACAACAACAAACGAAAAAAAATAACCAATAGGTTCAATAAAACCGGCCTAAGAATGCATCATAGTTCATACAAATCAAAGAATAAAGTAAAGCATAAGAAAGTTATTTACAATTTTTTAAAGCAGCTAGACTCGCTTTGTATAAAACGTATTATAATGAAATTGTTTATAAGCAGAAGGACACAATGTATGCATATATAAAGGATCTAGTATCCGCTTCAAATTATTATATCCTATAACAAAAATATAATCAATATTATGGAGAACATCTTCATTATTCTGGTAAGAATGTTGCTAATTACTATTATAATAGTTGACGGGATATTTTATCATGTTTGTTTGTGTTGAGTACCCGATAGTTCGGTGCTGTTGCAAGTGTCAAGATCATTAACGTATTATTGACCAGTACATACTGACCAGTTACATACATACATACATACGATACACTCGCTACGATCTTGGCATACTTTTTTTTTTTTATGTCGGTCACGTCAACATGACTTCACCTCGCCTGATGGTAAGCTGAGGCAAAGTCTCTAGAATGGGAGTCACCATTGCAAACACCGATAGTGCCAAAATGGTGGCTCTCAGCTTGACGGCCTCATCAAATGCTTTTTCACGCCCCGCTTAAAGGACCCGGGACTGTATGAGGAAGGAAACACGTGAGCTGGTAAAGAATTCCAGAAACTGCTTTCGCTTCTTCAATTTTCCGGTACCGGTTCCGGGTACTCTTGACCTGGCCTTTCTCCAAAACGTCCTGGATCTGATTAGAATATGTACGCCTAGGTCGGCCTTTACCGGGTTGCCCATTCACCCTCGCCTGATATATCTGTTTCGTCAATCTTCTTTCATCCATCCTCTCTACATGTCCGAACCATCTAAGCATCCCTTTCTCTATCTTGGTCACTACATCTTCAATCATACCGCAATGTTCCCTTATCACACTGTTCCTCACTCGGTCCATCAGCTTTACTCCAGCTATGCTTCTTAGACTTCTCATTTCTACAGCATTCAGACTACTTTCATGCTTCTTCTTCCTAGTTATTCTGTAAAGAATATTGTTAATTACTATTGTAATAGTTGACAGGATATTTACCATGTTTATTTGTTATGTTGAGTATCTGATATTTCATTGCTGTTGCGAGTGCCATAATAACGGACGTACTGGTCAGTAGGTACATCGTGTGTCCTGGTAACTTAGTTGGTCTAAGTATTCCTCCCGTAAGGGACTGGTCGCAGGTTCAAGTTCCGTTCTACATATTTTCTTTTTTCCGATCTAAATTAAAAGGAATTTATCTTAGCTAGAGGAGTTAACGGAAATGCCTACTAGTAATTTTTAAAAATAGATGATTGATTAACTTTATGTTCTGTTCATTACAGATAGCTGCATACTTTATGCTGATATATGATGTCCACGCCTGTTGTGGGGATTCAGGTGCAGGCGATGTAACAGAAATTATACAATCCGGTGATCAGGAGGCGGCCATCGGTGGACTATTGGGACTATTTTTGAAATCTTTATTATAAACTTTTGAATTTTATTGAAATTTTCTATACTTATAACCCCGTGTATTGCGGACGATCGTGACTAACTTCGAATTACTTCACATCGAACTAAACTTGCCATGCACTATTTAAAAATTTACGTATTTATTAAAAAAATAAAAACGTTATTTCTTTGAACAAAAATGAAGAGAAATAGTCAAAGTATATTTCCATAGCATCGTCCGCGACTGAGATTACCGGCGACTGGGACCGCGGTCCGAGTCATTGCGGTCCCAGTCGCTGGAATTCTCCATGACCGTTCACGTGCGATTGACGCGCGCGGCCGATGCGACAATGCTCACAGTATGATAACGTACGGCTGATGACCAGCATTGGCTGCACGTATCTATCGCAGACATCAGAAACACATACTCTGACTCATGGTATAATAATATAAGGTATTGGCATTCCCGAGACCGAGCTGTCACGTGGGAGATACAAGCCTACGTCATCAAGTCATCACCAATATTGGTACCAGTAGAGCAACCTATGTGAATCCGATAAAACAGTGAGGTTTTAATTAATAATTACAATTGTTTTTAAAATTAAAAATTGATCATATAATTAGGCAAACAAAATGCCAATTTAAATAGTTTGTATAACAGACCGGTGATTGAAAATGTTTTTATATTTAGTCCGCTGGATTGACTGCACCCCGCCTGATGGTAAGCTGAGGTGGAGTCCAAAAAATAATGGTGACCATTCCCAAGGGATGCCCTTATAATAACCCACCCCGCTTAAAGAACCCGGGATTATAAGAGAAAGGGAACACAATCATCGTACGACAAATCATGTTTTATTGCCAATAAAGTGGTAACTGGATAGTGACGTAAGCATCTATCGCTTCTGGAATGGCTAACTTTATTTTCTTAAGCCATGCTCTGACTATTATCGCATCAGCCGCGCGCGTCAGACGCACGTGATCGACTCACACGCCTGCGATCGACCGCGATGCACGTAATTCTACCTACGATATATCCGAACACCCTCCTTATTTCATATCTTGATCAAACGTCAAGATTCAAGCTTCGTAAACACATTTATGTACCGTACCTCTTATTTGTAGTTTAAGAAATTGTAACCATATTACATAACGAACAAATATTGCCTTCGTAAATAGGATACATTTCGAAAACATCGTTGTGTGTTACCCAGTTGCTATTTGCAGAAATTTATGCTGTCGTTATTGTCTAATATTACTCGTACAGCACATAGGGGAGAGTAGGTAACCAATATTGCACTGCGGCTACGCTTAAATTGGACCACTTCTGTGCTTCTCAAAAGTGCTCCAATTTAAACGCCGCTAATATTTGTTACTCTCATCTAAAAACAAGATGATGGTAATTTGCAGTTTTAAAGTGACACTCGGCCCTGTAAGTGATTACCATGATAACACTGACTTCAAGCAAAGCGCTTTGCCGGCACGTTCATCATGCGTACAGCTAAGGAGTGGAATTCCCTGCCTGAGTCTGTGTTTCCGGAAAGCTATAACCTGGGAGTATTCAACTCACGAGTGAATAGGTTTATTCTAGGCATACGTGATTCATCGTAGACCACATCGTCACTTACTGCGAGATAGAGGTCAAACGTAAGCCTATCATGAATGAAATGAAAAAAAAATGTTTACTGAAACAAGTTGCTAGAAAACCAGAGTTAGGTAAGTATATAAAATAACTCAGGTTTTCTAGCAGTCAATCTGGGCAGATCAAATATATATATATATTTATATATATATATTTATATATATATGGTATAAAAAAAAAAAAAAAAAAAATCACTGAACCTTCAACAGAGTGTGCAAAGTTTATAGTTGTTAAATATAATAACAGTGATATGGAATAAACAAACGATGTATGTATAAAGCCTTCTAAGTAAAGTATTGTTATAACCATGTTATTGCTCAACAATAAAGTTAAGTGAGATCAAAGCCCCTAAATTGTATTTCATACGAGTCAACAGTCAAAGGGAGGAAACATACCGCAAGGATGGAATAGGGAAATACGCCTTTTTGATTTACTTCCCTGGAGGAGTTTGTTTTGACTTTTCATATTTCTATAAAGAAATGTTAGACATCGTTTATCATTGTAGTTTTTTGGTCGTATCTCCGGTTCCACTTAACCAATTGTAATCAAACATACGAAAGATTTATAGATAAGATTAGTAAAAATCCGCATCAAAACTGTTCAGAAGTTTTTGCGTCCATCGCAAAATAATCAGACAGACTAGAAGAATAAAGAATGTTACACAAAATCAGAAGGTTTTTTTATATGATGTTCCTGAGTAATTGTAAAGAATAACTTATACGAGAAATTGCATCAAGAATTCACAAAAGAAAAGGAAAAATATATCGGCAATACATTTTGCTCAAACATGATTGATTACAATATAAATATCTTGTGTTATAGAGATGAATTATAACCGTCCGGTTCAATATTTGAGCAATTTCATATTTCTACAACCTTTATTTTAACTTGCTCTGTTGTTGTTAGTTTGTTTGTATGTCAGTTTGTTAGTATGGGTCAAATCTTGGAAGCCCAATTAGAACCACTCTCTAACGTTAGATTGAACTCAAATTTGGTTATTTGCATATCTTTAGAGACAATACGATTATTATGGTACCTATTATGAAGCTCGTCTAATGATGAAGTCGGAAGATGTCCATAAGAACTTCTGAACTGAATAAGATAAAATAATCGAGTGTAGGTCATTCGTTTTGTCATAACAAACACTTTTTACCTAGGATTTAAATATGGAGCTTAAGAGTCCCAAATATCTCTTAGTGAATCATCTGTTTCTATGTCACAATAAAATTCACAGAATCTTTGAAGTAAGTCTCCAGCGGCTTTCAGAATTTCCTAATCTGCTTGTTCATCGTTACAAGGATCTCCTTTCTGCTACATATTTTTGATTTTAGCAATATCATATCTGTAATATAAAGCCTCTAATATTAAACGCACTCCCATACTAATCAATCATTTCCTTTCACAGCGTAATCCCATAGTCATGTTAAACCAAATCTTGATCTTATTAATAAAGCATTAAAGAGCACTTTTGTTTGATAATGTTTTCATTGTTTCTTCTTATCAAGTTTCGTGAACTGATAACACATATTTTTGATACTAAATATCTATAGAATTATACTTAGTATTATTATTTTATCAAACTCCAGGACATTCCAGGACCCCATCCTAGCCCTCCCCCCATCCCTTCAGGGTAGGCAGCGCGTGTGTGACACCTTTTTGGGTTGCACACGTCCATAGACCACGGTGACCGCTTCCCATCAGGTGGGCTGTGTGCTTGTCTGCCACCTACGTGGTATAAAAAAAACATTAGATTCATGATTCTTGTTAAATTTCACTATGATCCTATGATCCTTTCATTATTATTTACACTCAGATAAACCATTAAAACTCGTAAATTGTTTATAAATAGGGTTTCAATCTATAAGTTTGTTGGTGGTACAAGAAGTACTCAGAAAGTCAAATAAACCATTATTTTGCAGTATGAAGTCATAAGTGCATAGACATAATTTTATTGAACTGTGGTAGTGTGAATAGTTACGTTAATGCGGACGATTTTTAGGGACTAATCCCACCTTCATTCCTAATACTGTAACTCATGTACACCAGTGACCCATTATATTAGAAGTCGCACCGAAGTAAATCAGAGAAATCCACTTCCCTCTTCTACAAATGGGAGGCGAAAGACACAAATAAACAAACTACCTACAAAACAGATAAAAAGTACCATGGATACAAATATGGATATAATAATATGTAAACGGTAGTGCCGCGGTAGCCTAGTGGTTTGGGTAATGGACTGTTGAGACGAGGTCTCGGGTTCGATCCCAGGTTCACTATGGCACACACCAATGACTTTTCGATGTTTTTCGAAGTTATGTGTGTATTTATCGCAGGTTTATTAGTGCCTCGGAGAGCACGTTAAGCCGTCGGTCCCGGTTGCCATACAAACATCTATGGCAGTCGTTACGGGTAGTTGGAGCCCTCAAAAGTCCAACCAGTCTAACTTGGAACTTCGATATCGCCATTGGTTGTGGAGGTCAGATGGCAGTCGCTCCACGTAAAATATCGAAGTTCAGCCGCATCACAGTTAGACTGGAAAGCCGACCCCAACTGAGTTGGGAAAAGGTTCAGAGAATGATGAATAATATGTAAACGGGAATTAACGCGATCATGGTATAGGTATATAGATACCTTTGGAATGCCTGACGTTCTGACAAAATGATTATTATAATCATGGAACGCGAAAGTTTAAAAGTTAATACAAATATGGATCCGTCAGTGCGAACGGTTGGGAACGAAAAGCTTGATGCCGATTGATTCGATAATACCTACTGATGCAGATGGACTAGACTCTGGCGCTAGCGCTAACTATCTATGCTGGCACTTTCTGGCGCTAGCTTTTAAATTTTCTATGCAACGAATAATTTGTTCGCATCTCAATTTCAAGATGGCCGCTGAATAAAGGTATAAAGGAATAAAGGAAAAGGAAGTATAAAGGAAAAAAGGAATAAAGGAATAAAAAAGGAAAAATAAACCACAAACTCGGATTTAACTACGCAGTAAGTCCCTCTTGATATTATAAAAATAAAATTGCATTCTTTGACATTTGCAGGCTATATCTAAAGGAATGTAGCAATTCAATAAACTACGAATATTATATCCATTATCCGTAGTAAATATCCATAAAAGCTAAAGTTATTTTCAAAGAAGAATATCTATCCGATGAAAGTTTTCGAATCAGCTTCAAAACACTTACGGTATGAGACCGAACGTTGCGTCTGTTCAAATACACTTTTATATCGAAAATTTCACACACAGGTGGCTATAAAATAATGAAATATTGAAACAGTTTGCTGTACGCATACCAGCAACTTTTTGTAGCTTCCTACGAGTATGTGTATCTTGAGTGTGCACGAATAAACTTATTCTTTCTATCTTCCTATCAAACTCTGACAATATGATAGCAAACCATTTATGTCCCACATCTGGGCACGGGTTTCCTCTCCTCTAACGAGAAAGCTGAGAGGATTTAGACCTTAATTCACACACGCTGGCCTAATGCGGGTTGGTGGATCGGACATGTCCTTAAAATTCCTTGTAGCACATGGTGGGTTTGCACGTGATGTTTTTCCTTCACCGTCAGCAGATGGTAAATCATGTGATTAGCACATATAAATTCCACAAAGTGAAATTCACATTGGTACTATTTGGCAGGATTCGAACTCGATACCTCTGAGAACTGGCCGCGTCCTTATCCATTCAGCTACCATCGCTTTCTTGACAATATGATTTCTTATGATTACAATGTAAACTGCTAAGGGCTACTGTACCTGCATGACCTTTGTAAAGTTGCGATAACATAGGTCAACTACAAGAACAAAATAGTAGCCGGTGTACATAAGTAGACCTGGGTGCTTCCAATATAAAGCAATTTAGTCAAAACTGCAAATTCCAGGTGATATGGACCAAGCACCATTTAGTTTAACGGCAAATGAGATATTATGAAAGCATAGGGATATCATAATAAAGTATTTTGCTTCAATGTTATATTTAAGTAAAGTGAAGATAGAAAGAACAACGTGTTACTTCTTGAAACTGCAACTTTTACAAATAAATGCAAGTATTAATCATAAAAGTTGATACCTATTGTAAATTAGTTATAGCTGTACATTGGATATATTTAAATCAAACGGGTTATGGATAAAGGAACAATTCTGATCACAATTTTTTTTTGAATGCTTGGGATTTTTTTTATCTGTTTGTTTATTTATTCACAAAAACTAATGAACAGATTTTGGTGCGGTTTTTTGTTATTATAAAGATCTTCACCAGACTAGAGTCTAAATTCTAAAGAGAGAGAGATAAAGTCAACCGATTGCAATCGGTTGAGTAAAACCGGTAAAATGATTAAAAAATGATAACCGACCTTTACACGGATCTCTGGGCTAGAAAACGATAAAATTACTATTTTTTGTATGTACCTTACTACCTTACTTAGTACCTTACTTCATTCAGTTTTATTGCAAAAGGAAAATACGTGTGTTGGTAAAAAATTTCAAGTATTTAGAAAGGAGAAAAAAGGTGCTGAAGGGTTAAGTTCTAAATTGAATTGCTTTTCACAGTATGAAGATAACAACTTAACCCTGCACGTGTTATTGTGGATGGAAAAGGCGATAAAATACTGCTAAATATCTCTGCGCAACTGCAAAGGCTTAGAAGTGTTAATGACCTCGGGACCAACACCCTTGAGTCTTTGTTCGAGCGAATGCTTCTTTGAAATGAGACAATATGATTTCATTATTATGTTTCTTGAAAAAAGCTGTCATAGCGTCTTCTTCAAAGTTCATGTCTCACTGAGTCTTTCATATATTTGAGAATTGTCGGAAACTACTTGATGATTATTTTTCATCTCATCTCATCCTCCTTTTCCCAACTCAGTTAGGGTTGGCTTTACAGGCAATATTTTTCGTAAAACAACTGCCATCTGACTTGCGTAACCCATTGGCGATTTCAAAGTTCTGTAATAAGATTGTCGGACTTTTTAGGGCTACATCTATGGTAATCGCTACGGTTGGTTGAAACCAACCGTAGCGATTACCATAGATGTTTGTATAGCAACCAGGACCGACGGCCATACGTACTCTCTCAGGCACACTAGATGTGTTAAGATCTTTAGTTCTGGTGCCAATGCAAGTTAATCTATTCTTTACCATTATAAATCCAAGATAGCCGCCGCTATAAAATGACGGCTTACATATTTTTCCACAACTATCGCAATATGGATATTTTGATTGGGAGAATACATACTTCACTATGAAAAAAGCGTTTTGCTTAAAACATTTTTTACTTTTTATTGATATAGTTCTGCAGCTGATGGGACACTCCTCCATTTCGAACCTCCTTCATCATAATCGACTGTAGCACACAATCATTGACGCTGTTAGGGTAGATTAATGTCGAGTACCTACAACAATAGTATACGTTACATTTGTTATTCAAAAGGGCAAGTCAAAATCACCCGAAATCAGTGAGCTTGTATGAGAGGATTAATGGCGATAGAATAAACTCGTGAGGTGTGTGAGAACAGAAGCAAATGACGGGCTTTTGTCTTTGCCTACTTGAAAAGGCAAAGGATATACATATATATAAATATATCTACTTTTGTATTCATTGCGTTCACACACACACACACACACACACACACACACACACACACACACACACTACATGTAATCTAATTATTTTATATATTACTAGCTTACCCGCGCGCGGCTCCGCCCGCGTGAATGTTGACTATCGTCACCAAGTCTTTTTTAAACTGAGGGACTACCCGTACTAACTTTCAATGTGTCTATTCCTTGGCAAACAGTGGTTGCAGCCAAACGTATTTATTTCAGCTCGAGTCCTATCAAACCCTTCAAGGTAAAGTGCCGTGCATCGCGGCCAAAGCCAGTCTGTCTACCATCATTGTCCTCTTATGGAGATTTTATGGGGATTAGATAGCTGCTCTGGCCAAGCGTTGAAATATTGATTGTTGATCTCATGAACTGTTGATCCGGCGTATGTATCCCGTGTGACTTGGAAGAGGCACTTTGATAAACCCTTTTACCATAGTTGCATTGCACTTTCACATTCGATGCACTATTTCAAATTAGTTAAACATTATTTATTTCCGAAAATCTGGTTTTATCGGTTTTTATTATTAAAATCTTGCTATGCAGACATTGACATTTTGACAACCTGATTTGACATTCAAAAAGTTTAAACTAAAGAAAGAGTATAATAACCCGTGTGTATAATAATAAAAACCGTCCCGGTTCCGTACAACACTGGGTTGAGGGACGAATTTAGCTTTGCTGCAGTGCTTCTGACTGACTGACAGACATAGGTACCCACAGATTTTTTTTGGTGATGTGGGTAATATTTACGCTTTCTCAAACTTTTACCTTTACCTTTGCCATAAGATTTTACTCTCTGCAAAATATCTGGATTCTAGCCCAAAAGGACCCTTTCTTTTTCTCCGTGCGAAAACCCCGTCGGGCTTCACCTCAACAGAGCTATCGCAGCAACGGAGAGGTTAGTATGTCGGACTCCTACTGACTAAAATCACACGGTCTTTCGTCATATGTGACCCGGGATCCGGTGTGTCCTAGAAAGGATATCCCAGAAACCTCGACCTTATCTATAAAAAAGCACGCGTGGAAACATAACGCCGTGGCACCCTGGGCCTGCTTCTGCTAGGGTGACGGTTAGCCCCGACTGTCACCCTAGACCCGCAATCATGGAGAACGGAAATGGTTCTGCGAACTACGCCGCTCGGTGCACCTTCAACGGCACGTGCCAGCAGTGCTAGATATCTCCAGTAGCTTTTCCGCTGCTGTTTCTGCGCTCATTACCGCCTCGCAAAAAAAGCGGTCACGTTCCACATACACTCTATGGTGACCATGGTTGGCACCAGAGCCAGAGCATGAGGCTCCCTACACCGACGTCTGCTTCAAGGACATGACGCCACTCTATTCACTCTGAACACTCTGCCAATGTGTGAAGCGACGAAGTGTCCACGGAGTAGCCCCGACAACGGTGGCATTTTGGCGTCAGCGCCCGGCCTACACAATGCAGGAACTCACCAAACCAGCCATGCCCATCAGTGAGTCTTGGATAGCTCAGGGTCATGGGCCACCTACCCTTTAGACCCAAGACGGAATGCGATTTTGGTCAGTCAAGTCCGATATTACGTCCCTACTACGGAGGGGAGAGATCTGTGGGGCTTTCCGCACGAAAATCTCCGGTTGCGGTGCAGGTGACTCACTCACGTGGCGAAAGGCCACTCAACGACCTCCATCCTCCATGAGCGCAGGCCTGGGGTTGGTAAGTGAGTCGATAGTGAGACCACAGTTTGGATATTACGCTTTGTCTAATGCCTATCCGCAACATTCCTTTTATCTAATTCAATAGATGCCTCTACGTGTTCCTAAGTAAGAGGTCTTGACAGACAGACAGACGGATAACGAAGAGATCCTAAGTATAAGGGTTTCGTGTTTTCCTATTGAGGCACAGAACCCTAAAAATAAATATATCCTCTTTGCCTTTGAGCAAAAAGAAACAAAGGATTAAAATTTAGACAGTCACTTTTAGTTCCTGTTGCCATGACAACAATTATAGATGGCGTTAAAAACGTCTGCGAACATCTAATTTTCTTATTATTTCTTTATTTCATGAATTAATCATATCTTTTTAATTTTCTTATATGCTATTCGCAGCGAAGACAAATCTAACAAATCATAGATCATGAAAATCCGTTCAGCCGTTCTTGAGTTCTGACAAAAGTACCTTTTTGGACCCTTTTAAGGGCTTTAGGGTTTGAATTTTTAAAAATCCTTTCTTAGTACACCTCTACGCATCAAAACGAACACACCCATCAAATTTCAAGTCTCTACGACCAGCGGTTTAGGCTGTGCGTTGTCTCTAGGTCAATCAGTCAGTCAGGACTTTGAGTTTTATATAATGTATTGATAATATACCTACTAAATTGTATAAAAAAATTTACTAGTATGTTAAAAACTAAGAGAAGCAGCGGGCCATTCCCAACACGAGTATCAATAGATCACTCACTGGGAAGACTCGACATTGTTTTAGAAATAAGTTTACTGAAATAAACAGATTTTTGTTTTTTTTATTTATTTTTTTATTGCGTCTTGGTACCAAACTTGAAATTTTACAAAGATGAAATCAAAGCGGTGACCTTTAAGTTAAATACAGAATAAAATCCTACTTCCTCTCCTATGCTACGTTCTAACCTATCCTATCCTTATTGTTCTATTCCTATCACTACTTCCTACTAATATTATAAATGTGAAAGTTTATGCAGACGTTTGTTTGTTTGTTTTCATTGGTAACAGGCTCATTTTTTACCACAATCTCACCTGTTGGTAAGTGATGATGTGGTCAACGATAGAGTACGCTTGCCTAAAAGTAACCTATTCACCCTAAACTTGAAGACTCCCAGGTTGTAGCTTTCCCGGGGTGCGAGGGAAATGCTCTTTGGGCCACCTTACACCCTGGCGTCAGAAGACCCTAGACGGCGTGCGGTTTTAGTCGGTAAGAGTCCGACATAACCTGCCCCGCTAGCCGCGGGGTGGGTATCCATGAGGATTTCCGCACGGAAAAAAAAAAAAAAAAAAGGTTGTAGCTTTCCGGAAATACAGACTCAGGCAGGGCATTCCACTCTTTAGCAGTGCGCACGATTGTTACTCAATCACGCTAAAACAGCTGAACGGATCTGACGTAAATAGATTATAGTCTAGAATTGGCAACTTTTTAACGCTGGAATAAGTTTCCAGTAAGAAAATTAGAATCCCATGCCGAGAAATCCACGGGTAAAATTTAGTTACAAAAAAACCTAGTCGCAAAAAATTTAAATGGGAAAGTTAGTGCCTCGGAAACTTCCGTTGTCTAATAAATCAATCAAAACAGCGCGTAGCTGTCTTCTTAAGACAGGGATCTACTCCAATTACAACTTAATTAACAGAATGCCTATTCTATGGATTCCATAATATTATAAAATTGTAAAGTAACTGTCTGTACATTGGAGATATTTAAAAAAAGTTAAGCTATGTTACATGAACGATTTTGAACATAAAAGTATTATATTATATTTTTGGAATTCTTGTCTATCTGTTTACGGTGGACGCTGATGAGGCCATTTTAAAACCGTAGACCCAAGGTCAGTCGAGGTGTAAGAGTAATGACTTATTGGGTAACCTTACACCCCGGTAATTAAGACCTGAGACGGTGTATGGTTTTTTAATTGGTTCAAGTTCAAATAACCACCTCCGATAGCTGACGAGGTTGGTAAATAGGCAGACAAACACACGGCCCACCTGATGGGAAGCACGCGGCCCACTTGAACCAGAAGCGTCAAGCTCGCACTGCCGACCCACACCGAGTTTGAACTAGAAATACCATCGTGTCCTACCTCCATTAGTTCAAGAGATAATAATGATGATACTAATCATAGCTCACACAGCAATGCAATAAATACTGCTTAGAAATACCGCTAGCATGTAAACGTAGGTACTTGTGAAACGTTTACTCAGATGGAAGTTGTTGTTGATAAAGGCATGTAATTTGTTGACACCTTGTTCATACAGTGCTCGCCAGATGGTAACTGGTGCTAATGATTTTAAATGCATACAAAAAAAGCAAATAACATTCATGATGTTGTATTAATAGACCTATTCGAATACCGAGTATTGACTGTTGAGATTATTAATTAAAAGAGAGAAATAAGCAAATTAAAAAAGTCGCGCAGCGGGCTATGCTTGGAGTTTCTTTGATGTATAAAATTCGAAATGAGGTCATCTGATAAAGAACTAAAGTTACTGACATCGCTCGCAGAATAAGCAGGCTGAAGTAGCAATGGGCTGGCCACATCTGCCGAAGGACTGATGGCCGGTGGAGCAAACGAGTCCTAGAGTGGAGACCGCGAATTGCCAAACGGAAAGTAGGACGCCGACGCAAATCTATATACCTTAACGTCCTATATGCGTCACGGAAAGATATTTAATACCATTTCATGTCAACTTGTGATATAATTCTGAAAACACTTTGGCGATAAACTATTTTAATGGACCCACTTTGTGAAGTATTGGGCCACTAAGTGAATATTCGGCATAAGTTTAAAACTCTAGATTCACATACTTACAACGTTTCTTTTCAAAGTTAGTTGATAATATCTTTTGATCGAGTACCTACTCTTCCCGCAAATTTGTACCTATTTTCAGGCAGAAGCTTACTAGTATGTGAGTGTGTGTGCCGTCTTATACATAACTAGCTGTTGCATGCGGCTCCGCCCGCGTGGATTTCGAATTCCTTAATTTTTTAAAAACATATTATAGCCTATGTTACTCTCAGATATTGTAGCTTTTTATAGGTGAAAGAATTATTGAAATCGGTCCAGTAGTTTCGGAGCCTATTCGTTACAAACAAACAAACAAAAAACAAATCTTTCCTCTTTATAATATTAGTGTAGATAAGCAGTACCTAGTCCAACTCTAGTGTCATAAGTTATATTCTTCAACGCGTTGCGTTGCACCCATAGGTTTTATAGGTTTTCCAAGGATACAATTTCGAACGCAGGGTCAATCATAAACCGTTACAGAAATATTTATATTCTTTCCACGTAGTTGCCAACTGAATTCTTGTGAATATCTTCAATATTCAACAGATCTATCCGAGATCTAACCTCATTGTATCGGAGGAGGAAGTTGAGCTCAATAGTTACTTCTATTATATTCGATTTATATTCGACATAATATTTTAGCTTACCGTGGCTGTTATGGGGAAACATACACGGTATGAGGGGATTCGAGACCATGGTAAATATTATAGAGATCCGTAACCATTGGTTAGTATTGTATGAACAATTTTGGCATAATTAATTTTTTAGATCAAAAAATTAAATCTGGCAAAATTTGTATTTGAAACCAGAGCTTAACCAATACATGCCCGTAATTTATTAACTTCACAATAATATATATAAAAGTGTCCGATTTGAAAGAAAGAAAGAAAGAAAACTAACTTTATTCATGAACACAAAACGTACACAGGTTATAAGCAATTCAAAAGATTTTCTTTTTTTTATTTACCACCAACAGACGGTATTTATCTTTGTAGACATATATAACTACTGCTCCGCTCCCCTGGGTAATAGCCTGACGATATAAATATAAATGGGCTATCTAACACGAAAAAAAATCAATTCGTACCCGTAATGCTTGAAATTAGCGCGTTCAACTAAACAAAGCGTTCAGCTTTTGTAATATTAGTATGGAAACCGAGTGTTAAGGCAACGCTCCCAAAAACTGAAAACAAAATTAAAGCGATCAAAATAAATACCGCTCAATATTTTTTTTATCTTCAGTACTATCGCCTGTTTTCATTTTCCTAGCATCTGGTATACTCGAAACAATATTCACATCAGACCCGGAATATGTTAAGTAAATCGAAAGGCACTGAAATCTCCGGCATTATGCCGAGTTCTACAAAAATATTGGTGCATTATCGTTGGGATTGGATCAAGTGTCGACGGTACAATTTGTTTGTTTTGACAATTGCCACATCAATAATTTTTGTTGCTTAATGGATTCTTTGTTTATGTATTTGGGAATATATAAAGAATCGTTTTTAATGGTTGTGTAAACAGCGCAAGGACGAATAAGCGTGTATTGATTTGGAATTATAAAAAATTGAGTGCAAAAAATATGAAAAAGCCGACCCCGCCCGAGTTGGGAAAAGGTTCGACGGATGATGGAAAAATATGACAAAGTTAGCATTGTCATTTTTAGTAGAAATTTATAACAATTAGTTATCTATAGCAACATAATTTTTTGGCTATGTGCTTGTTTACTGCCTCAGTAATAAAATACTTGAAAAATAAACTATTTTATTTAAATTTTACATTTTTTATTTTTTGTATTTATTTCTCTCTACATCATTATTCTTAAAGGTTTAACCTAATACAATATTGTGGTAATATTATTTACAATGAATACGACGTTTCGGTTCTTTTTCAGCAGTCATGTTCACGGGGAGACTTGGTTTAGAGACGGGGTTTCTTAAATTATCCCTGATGAACATCGCCATAATATTGTGTTAAAAAAAAACATATAAACCGAAACCAAGCAAAGGCAGGTTGCTAATGTAAAAATAAATCTGTTCCGCTTAAAGGTCCTAAATAAGCACATAATTAACTAAATACTCCAATCACATTTCTAATTGATGAATGTTTTACAAAAACCTGAAATCCAAAGAGTAAAATTTGCAAGTCCTAAGTAAACAGAAGGTTAACTACCCTATTTAAGTTATTTACTTCTTTATTTGATGATTGGCCTTGAGGGCAAAAACAAGAGAAAATCAAAGTAAAAACAGAATGAACTTAAGTTGTACTAAGTTAATATTTTCGCGTCGCAATGGATTGCGTTTGACAAAAAGTGGAAAACAAACAGCTGCTTTGAGCTTAAAGTTAGTATTCATTGTTATATACTGTACATTTACTCACTTGCAGCCTGTAATAGGAGGTAAGTCACGACACTCATAACCTCCTCCCCCTTCACTCCCCCTCCTCTCCATATATTTTACTAAATGTAACATATACTGGTGGGTAACCCGATGCTATCAGATTTCTTTGAACTAAAAACTTCATTAGCCCTCTATTCTTTTTCTAGTTCAAGGCTTTTCGAATTTTTCGTAAGGGTTTTAAGGGGTTTTCTAAATTTCGAGAAGTTGTTTAAGATTCCTGACATTTTGATGTGGTTGTTAGGGGTTTTGAGATTTTCATGGGGTACTTTAGGGTTATCAAACTTCCCGTGAGGAGCTTGAGGGTTCTTTAGTATCCTGTGGGGTTTCACTGTTTTTCATGGAACTCATGAGAATTCTTGACATTATAAGGGTGCTATTTTTTAACTTGAATAAAAACCTATGTAATATTGCAGAGATATATATAATTCACACTTGTGGTGAACGCCGTAGATGTCACAATTATTATATCATCATCCAAATATTTTTAGTACTCCTATTGTGATTTTGTTTGTTTCCAATAAAGAACAAAAAAAAAGAGTTTTTATCCAACTAAATGATAATAATTATACACAAAAATATTTAAATGAAGATCATCTTGATAAAATCTCGTCCACAAAGCGTAAGCACCGAGCTGATTACGCCACATCACGTCTCCTTAATAGCGCTATCCAGTAATATCCCTAGTGCACTCTTGTAGATTATATACACATGTGTGTCGGGGTATGGTGTTCTTAATGGAAGATTTAACTTAGATATATTAAACGTGGGAGTTACAATGAATGCATGCTTTCCTTTACAAGTTAGCTAACAACCTTTGGAGAGTATTGCATTAGACTAATGAGAGTGACTGTTTTTACCCGACTGCGCCAGTGAGGTATGTAGTTTTTTTATCTTTTTCTTATACGGATTTTGATGAACGGGATCTCAAATGAAAGGTATTTCTGAGTGTCTTTTTTTATACCACTTAGGTGGTAGACAAGCACATGACCCACCTGATAGAAAGCAGTCACCATGGGGCACCACACTCGCTCTGCTAACCCTGTAAAAACCTTCTAACATTCTTCTTGAAAAACCCCATATTGTAGACGCTAGGTAGACTTTACGACTTAACGACTATTAATCTTGATACATTTAATTAAAATTATAACTATTTTAACTTACAGTAAGTTACTGGTTCTTTATTGTTGCTTCTAAAAGTACAAACAATTCCGTGCAACGTAGAACCCTCTACATTTAAACTTTGAATCTTTTTAACAATATTACATTTATTTCTTCTCGCAGACAGCAGCTCGCATTCCAATCTTTTTTGATTGGTGCAACTTTAGAAAGAAAAGAGAAGATTTATTCTGCAAACTATCAAACTTTTCCTAATATACAAGTAACAATATTTCTTTATCTTTAGCTTACTAGCAGGCGAGGTGAAGTCATGTTCACGTGTATAATATGTAAAAATCCTCTAATATTATAGTATAACTAGCTGTGCCCCGCGGCTTCGCCCGTGGCACACTTCGTCCCCATGGCAAAATAAAAAGTAGGTATCCTATGTGCGTCTCCTAGTTCTAAGCTACCTCCCCATCAATTTTCAGCCAAATCGGTCCAGCCGTTCACGCGTGATGCCGTGACCAAGGGAAATAGGTATTCACTTTTATATATATAGATGAAGAACTCAACAAATTCTCAACAAAGCTTTAAAATGAAATACCTAATATTCTCCGCCTTTTATTTTGTAATGCGATACCATTTCATAAATCGCGTGAAAAGTCACACTTAATGTACTTCCCCTACTTCAAAGAACCTGTCGTACCCAAAGCTTAAGTAATAAATAACCAAACGATCCTCACATCGGATATTCCGAAGGTCGTGTTTCTTGGCTAGTACGTGAGGGCATTGGAAATAAAACCAATATTATTGGGACGGTATGCGACATACTGCTTTGTCTATAAACTGTGTTTCTAAATTTTCTTATTATTAGATTCGGTTGGGTCTTGTGAAGGTCGATTGGGACGTTCCGTTACTCTTGAAGATGTTTCGAATAAAAGAATTTTGGGGGTGAAACCTTGAGGATTGGGTAACTTCGCTTAAAATAAGTGTAAGTTTTGTGATGATTTTCCCACATCGAATGAATTAATTACCAATTGCAGGATAAGAGAGAAGATAATTACAAAATCAATCTGGCAACAAAAGAAACAAGTTTGGAAGCCTGATTTAAAGAAATTATTCGAATTAGTAAGTCAAACTCAAGTTTTGTGTTTGGCAACATTGATCGATTTTTACGCTATCAAAAAGTATAAATATTAAACCATTCGAATATATTAAATGCCAATCGATATTATGCCTATTCGATAGTTTTAATTACATAAAAGAAAATTAATAGCGATTTGCAATTAAGCGCCAAACATCTACAATCATTTTGATACTTTTTCAACCACCTAAAGGTATTTGCATTTTTTAAGACGAATCTAAAAATATGAACGGATATTATGGTAAGTCCACTGACTATATTCGCCACCCGGGTAACGCCCAAGCGAACAGCCAATCTTAAAATAAGTTGAAATATATTATCTTCGAATTTCGCCTTAGCAAGAAATGCAGAATTTCTTCAATTTTGAAAAGAGACATGTTCCAATTCGTATTTCTACGACTGGTATTACAGATGGCATCAAAACGCTCACGTACTCTTGTCGAGTGACAGTCGGTGCTCGATACGGGAAGGGAACATCGCACGCTTGTCATTTATATTGGTAGATTTCATAGGTTATTCGGGGAATACCTAAGAATTGATATTGTTATAGATGTTCTATTTCACGAGAAGGTTCAGCTGTCATTGTAGTAAAACATTATATATACACATTGCTTTTAAAACTGCAATGCAATTATTGTTCTACTAACTGCTACCTGAATTTCTTTTGACGTGACATGAACGTTTGCACACACGTGTACGCGTATTTACAAGACACAGGTACTACTATTTAATTGTTCACCCGCCTTCGTGAGATAGAATATCTATACTGTATCATACAAAATAATTTATTTTAGTATCGATTTTTGAATTGAGAAATCTCGCTAACACAGTATGGAACTGTGCATATCCTTATAATGGTATTATACGCCATCATTATCTTCCAAACCTTTCCCAACGCAATCGGGATCGGATTTTCAATCAAACTATGAAACGCCCAAACTTCGATTTATCCGTGAAGCGACTGCTATCTGACCTCCACAACCCATTGGCGACACTAAAGTTCTCTATGATCTATCCTACTGATGACGAAATGATTAACACGAATTCCAAACGACTAGGTGTGAAGCGAAATATTCACCCTCTTCTTTTCAACTTCCACCCTTGTATAGCCAGCGTTAATGAAGTATTATACTTCCGTGCCCATCATTCCTTTTATGCAGTATATTTTTTAACTTGGAAAATAATGAGAGACCCGAAACCATAGTAGATAACTACGTACAAAAAAACCGTCCGAAGAACCGCTACCTTTTTTTTTGGAAAAAGTAAATACAATTTTGGCATACTTACTAAATTATTTGATCAAGCGTAAGTTCTCCATAAGTTTTGTTTCAATTCATTTATAATAATATTTTTACCCCAGCACCCAATAAATGCCTCTAAGTTAACTTTAGCTTATTGAGCACCGTTGAAATTTCTTCCAAAAAATACCTTCACAATTTCTCACAAATGATCATTAATTTTAGATTATGTTTTTCCTTATTATTCTGAGGTATCTGAGGTTAAGTTTATGTAAACGTTACGTGAAGCGATAACAAAATGGAGAATGTGAAGGTAAAATTAAATTTACTTTATGAAAAATACGCTTTTAGTGAGTTTGGAATTTGTGAAATTCGTTTTGAACATTATGCACGATAGAACATTCTAGATTTATACTTTCTTGAAAAAAGGAAAAGTTTTAAATTCTGTGGTTTTACTAATTTGTGTAAAGTTTGTTTGGAAGTTGACAATTTTAAAGCTAGAAGCATAAAAACTATTATTTAGTGGTATTTACTATTCAGAATATTTATTACATTTTAAGAAAAATACAATCCTGCCTTTCACTTCCTATCCTATTAACTTTTGTGAAAATGTTAGAATGTTTGTTACTTAATGTCGCTCTAACGGATAAATGGATTTGGCTGAAATTTGGTACAGAGAAAGATAATACCTAGACAGTCTGGATGAGACTAACATAGTATACAGGCAATTATTATCCCGAAATTGGTTCCTATGCGTAGCGGAAACAAGATAAGAAAACTAAAATAACACACCTTAGGAGAAGACCAACTGAAATGATAAAGTGTTAAAAAGCATGGGATGCTTAATAAAAATTCCCCAATGTAGAGACGCGGCAAACACATCTCCCTCCTCCCCACCATGCACACACACCCATGCATACTAATCATAAAAATATATTCTTAACTTCTATTTTCTTGATTGGTGGAGCTCAAGTGCTATTCATAAATACCTATAGCTTATTTAGCTAAAATGCCACCTAAATGGTATAAAAAAATGAATTATCATTATAAACCAATACGGTAAAATTTTCAGTTCAATAACAAATTATATACCAATATTTATTCAGTCAAACACTCAGGCAGGAAGAACTCTTGCATGAATTTTTTATATTCACTTTGGCAGTATTCCAAACTAGGTTCTTATAAAACTAACTTATATTTGCGGTTACGTAAATATAGTTCACACCTTGTGTCTGCGTGTTAAGGTGAATTTTCGCCTGTATTTCTACGTTCCACCGGTAAATCTTTTGTGGTGGTGGTTGGTTGTAAGTTGGTCGGATATTTTGCCAATATATGTAGACGAGAAAGTTGCTGAGTTGTCGACTAAGATGTGAAAAAAACGATAAACCGATTATTACGTGTAAGGATTACAAACTGTGGAATTCGTGACAAATGTGTTTTTTAATATCACATAAATGTTGTCACACATGTTGTCTCTGCCTACCCAATGGGAAAAAGGGGTGATTTGTATGTATGTATGTATGTATGTATGTATAAAAACAAATAGTTTAGGTTAAACATAGCACATACAAACCCCTAAAGTTTGCATAGTTACTACACAATCGGTCAGTACCTAAAATTTATTGATGAAGTAAGTACTTGGTAAAAAATTGATTGCGTGTATCTATATACTCTTTTATACATTATGAGATATTTAAAAAAGACTTGGGTTAGGTATGTACATGAACGATTCCAAACATAAAAATATATTTTTGGAATTCTTGTCTGTTTGTCCGCGATGGATGCACAAACTATTGAACGGATTGTTATGTGGTTTTTTTGTTTGAAACTGTGAATTAAAATTTTAAACTTTAAATTAATATTTTTCCGACTTAAAATTTTACCTAAGTTTGATTAGAATGTAAGATATATAGGTAGTCAAAAAACGCAAAAACCGACAGTAGACGAGATTAATTTTTGGTATCAATTGGATCTGTCGTTATCGATAGCTTTCCGATTCTTTATGTGACGATAAGCAATAAGTGTCAAAAGTCTAAATCCATTTAGGTTTAGGTCGACCAATCACATCCAAGCTCGTCGCGTACGTACGATGCGCGCGCCGCGGCGGAATCGGGAGCTGAAGTGTGATTGGTCGACCTAATCTATTCGTTTCCTTAGCGATTTAGACTTTTGACACTTGTCTACGGACCCTGGACTTCTCCAGGTATTTCATGTCCAGCACCTCATAATGCTTATTTCATTAATGTCATACTAGATAGTTTTTCACTGTTCGTGATGTGTTCCCATTATTTTGTTGTTCACAGATAAAATAAAATGTTAACCTGTCATCTTTCAAGCGCTTTTGTTGCCAATGCGAAAAGTTAGTTTAAAAGAACACTTGAAAATATTAACGATCAGAACAACCTGGGGCTCGTGCTAAAGACAAACCACTGAAATACCACTGACACTCTGAAAAATGCCATTTAATTGTAGACTTTATTGTTATCAAATTAAAGTCTAAAGTCAAATGATATTTTGTAGAGCGAATGACAAAGTTAAATGAATTCTTTTCATTTGATTTTCGACTTTAACTGTATACAGGTAAAGTTTACAATTAAATAGCATTTTTTGAGTGTCAGTGGTATTACAGTGGTTTGCCTTTAGCAGAATTGTGGCCTTGATCGTTAATAGGTATTTCCAAGTGTTATTTTACGGACTATAGTTACACGATACCTACACACGAATACCTACAAGCTAAATTCTAATTTGTAGAAACAATTTCAAAACTTTAATTAGGAAACAAATGAAATTAGTTCACTAGTAAAACCTGGTTGGGCAATGTTAAAATTTAATCATAATTTAATAAAGTTTTGATACATCAAACGCGTATGTTTAAGAGTAACTTTATCATGACTGTTTTAGAAACGGGTATCCTTTGTAAACCCTTGTAATGTAGCTTTATTATTGTGATGTTTTATATAATAAACAACAATTAACAAACGTATGGGCGCGTATAGACAGTCAATATGGATTGCGATCCACTTTGTGATCCGGTGTAGGGAGCAATTGCGTTTGTTTGCGCATCAGTGAATGTATTCAACTAGCTGTCACCTGCAGTTTCGTTCGAGTGGAATTCTGCTTCCGTCCGCTACTCATTTGAACCTATTCTAAGATTTAAAGACCCATGTGTTACTCCAGACTTTAATCTAGCCCTATATCAGTATGAGCCAGGTGTATTTAGCCGATAAAACGCCAGTACTAAATTTCAACCAGGTCTGTTCAGCCAGTTGAGCGTGATTGAGTAGCAAACATACAAACATCTTCATAAATTGAATGAAATTTTAAAGCAATTGCATGCTAACTATTCCCAATGATTGAAGAAAAGTGATCATCCAGGACGGGACTTAAACCCGTGACCAGTGCCTTACAGAATGCTCTGAATAATTTGAGCTACCTGGAACCATTCTAGATGCTGATTCTAGATGCTGGTCACGGGTTCAAGTCCCGTCCTGGATGATAACTTTTTCTGATCAGAAAATCATCTTCATAAACTTTCACATTTATAATATCAGTAAAATATAAGTAGGTATATTGACAGGATTGCGATATTTTTATTGACGGCTTACACGCGCCCTATGGCCTATCAACAAAACAAAAGAAGCCCCAAGATACTAGTGTAATGTATTCCGTTCACGTTTCTCAATAAAAGGGAGAACTTAGCTCCTATGGACATTACTCATTTAATTGATTATCTGCTAAAGGGTATTGAAAGATAAAGAAACTATTTTGATTAGAAATAGAGGATTCCTAGAAGAAAAGTTGTTTAATAACTAGTTATTGCCCGCGGCTTAGTCCACAGCACTAATAAAGTAATATACTAAGTTCTGGAGCCTTACTACAAACTCTTAAAGCAGTATTATTTCAATAATACTTAACTTTCATTGTGTGAATCGGACTCGGTCTAACGTCGCCCGTTATATAAGTGTTTTGTGTCTTGTAAATCTACTAACCAATTGAATGAAATAAATATATCTACAACTTATCATAAAAGTAAAATATTGCTAGACACATAACACTAGTAGCCGTCGTTAATTTAGCACACTCTGTTGAAGGTTCAGTGATCTGGCCAGATTGACTGCTAGAAAACCTGAGTTATTTTGATATAACTCAGGTTTTCTAGCAACTTGTTTCATTAAAAAAATTTTTTTCATTTCATTCATGATAGGTTTACGTTTGACCTCTATCTCACCTGATGGTAAGTGACGATGAGGTCTACGATGAATCACGCTTACCTAGAAGGATCCTATTCACTCGTGACTTGAATATTCCCAGGTTATAGCTTTCCGGAAACACAGACTCGGACAGGGAATTCCACTCCTTAGCTGTACGCATGATGAATGTATCCGCAAAGGGTTTCGTGCGCATGAGTGGAATATCAACCATAAAGCGGTGTAGCGTCGCTGTTCGTCTGATCGTTCTTGGATGGAAAAGACTTGGAAGTATCAGGTTGTGCAATTCCAGAGCGCACTCACAGAGAGAGAGCATAGTGGCGGTGCACCCGGGTTGGTAGCTAGGTCGACAAGCGGTTCTTCACCGTACCCTATGCACCTATACCCCTAACATTATTGTATAACAGACATTAATTAACTTAAACTTATGTAAGCTTAACCAGTTACTAAGCTCTAGTTAGATACCCATAAATATCTTAGAATAGGTCATCATTCTCTGAACCTTTTCCCAAACTCAGTTGGGATCGGCTTTCCAGTCTAACTGTGATGCGGCTGAACTTCGATATTTTCCGTGGAGCGACTGCCATCTGACCTCCACAACCAATCTTACAACCGCAAATACATAAATATATAGTATATAAAAAAAAACAAAATATCTTAGAATAGGTACCAAAGTTAAATAACCTACAAGAGATAAGTTTCTTAGCCCAGTTCAGAGAAATTACCGTCCGATAGACTTAACAATTAGTATCCTCGTTGCCCCTTAACTGAAATTACAATGCCCTTTGTGATTAGCCTCGGCGAAGAAGCAGGGGCCTTACTCTGAAAATCGAACATGAACGTTTAGGATCGAACGAAAACGGACAATTTGTCAAACAACGACAGCGAAAACGTCAAATGTATTTTGGGAGTAGGAGGTGTACTGATAACGATCGACAACCTCAATGTCAAACGATCGAAGACGGATCCGAAATCCGAAACGAAACACTTTCGGGGTAGCTAAATGGTCAAAACGTCAACGGATACGAATATTTTCGTTTTTCGGAGTAAGGCCCCAGTTCAGTCCTGTATTTATGGTGTCTTTTAATTATATTATACTGTTTTACATTTGCATTGTATTTGTTCGGTGAAGTTTCAGAGATACAGGGGTTTTGTACGAAGATTTGTGGTGTAATTAATTCGAAACAGCCTAATTAACAGGTTTTAAGTGAAGGATCAAAAATAAATCTATATCCTACTATCTTACTAATATTGTAAATATGAAAATCGACAAGATTTTGGTTGTTTGTTACTCAATCACGCCCTTACGGCTGAACGCATCTGGCTGAAATTTCATACAGGGATAGATTATAGTTAGTCTAGAATTAATACATAGGGTACTATTATCCTAAAAATAGTTCTCTTGGGCTGCGAGCACATAATCAGAGTTCCACACTACAACGAGTATTAAAAAAACTAACGCAAAAATTGTAACGATAATAATAATATGTAAACGGGAATTAACGCGATCATGGTATAGGTATATACATACATACCTTTGAAATGCCTGACATTTCGACCAGGTTACACCGGCCGTGGTCACAGGCTGACTGTCTCAGCTGCGCACGCCCTCCGTCGTCGAGTCCGTGAGGTAGCCGGTTGTTCATCTACCCGCACATTTTCGACATTTTTTATATTATTGTTTCTCCAGGTACCGTCACATACCATACTAACAGGGCCCTTATTATCTGAGCAAACGGCTCGGTGTCTATATTATTATAATCATGGAACGCGAAAGTTTAAAAGTTAATGTAACGATAATCATGTATTTTTATGTATAGAAGGACAACCGAGACATTATTACCTTCGTGGATCCATCCAGTAGGAGAATTTAAGAACACGACTCCGTACCGCGCGTAAACATTTTACAAATCTACGGCCATATAAATGAACAACACCACTCACTAAATTAATGTGTCCACACACCACAATGGCCTCAAATGAGGAGAAAAAAAAATCTACTATATGGAGTGTATTTCTTATATCTCACGAGCTGCGTCCACCCACGCAAGGATCTGAAATAAATGGCACATATCCGTTACGAAGACGGAATCTGTTAAATTAAGTCCTTGCACATTCCACAACAATGAACTAGTGACTTAAATAAGCGGAGCGGAGCGCGTCGCGATTAGCGAATTCTTAATTGTTAAGAAGTCAACGTTACCATCGAAAAGTCTCTAGTATCTTGGTCATCACACTATCATTGGAAACCCACTCCTAATACAATTAATTTAGCTTAATCCGAGGGGTTAAAGGGAATACTAATAATTTCGGTTCCTTGTTTTCTGTAACTAATGTTTACGACCTTGGGCTTTGAATATCAAAAGACGCTGACGCTGTTTTTTTATATTAGATACGTGAACATGACTTTACCTCGCCTGATGGAAAGCCAGGCAAAGTCTCAAGATCGGGGCTCACCATTACATACACTGATAGTGCTACAGTAGTGGCCCTCAGCTTGACGGCCTCATCAAATGCTTTTTCACGCCCCGCTTAAAGGACCCAGGACTAATAGGAGGGGGTTGGTCATATTATGTGACTTTTGAGACAAGATTCGTAATGATAAAATAAAGGTCTATACAAAAATTATCTATCTTCATTTTCGTTTACAGTTAATTCATCTGGTTAATTGATCATGTCGCGACATATTCCGCCAATCAGAGTGCACAGCCTCATTTTGTTGAAATGTTACTTTTATTTACTTAGGCATTCGTTTGCTCGTTTACTCGTTTATTCATAGCTTCATTTTCAGAGAGTAAGAGAAATTAAGCGCGGTTTGTCACTTATAAAGAGATAGAATGAGGACCAGATAAAGGGCATTAGAAGGTAAAATATACAAACTTGCTGTTGGCACCGGTGGCCCCCCACCCACGTGGTTATCAGTAACCGCAATCAAACATTGCCTATATCCATTCCCAATCTCTACGTAGTCTATCTTTGCCAAATTCCATCAAAATTAGTTTAATATTTTAGGTGTAAAAACGTGACAGATGGACAAGTACTTTCACATTTATAATATTAGTGCGGTTTGAAGCTGCTGCCCGTTATCACTTTTCTGTTTAACTGTTTGTATACCGGGCCATCTTCAGATTCGATGATGCCCTGATGAGGCCCTCTTGGGCCTATGTCCACTCCTGGTGGACAGCGTCAAAACTTTTCAAAATATGTTGCTCTGTCCACCGCTGGGGGATAGTGAGACATGATTTCATAATTTGTCTCTCTGTCCACCAGTTTTGGAAGAATTGGTGGTGGATACCTAATTATATATATATATATATTATATAATTAGGTAGTATATATATTATATTAATTATATATATATATATGTAAGAATATACCTAAGACTAAGCACCAAAGGACATATTATAGGAACCTAGGGGACGAGTGGGCACACTGTACAAACTGTCAGGGGACCAGTGCGTTCTGATCCTTTTTAATGGCATAAATTGATCACGATGTTCACTTATCTGATCAAAAATCATTACAAAATATTATATTCACGCGATACCAGTACATCTTCTAGGGGGGGTTTATGACTGCTCTTCTTTATTACGTATTAAATATCTTATATACGGATATCGACCGTTCTATTTCGAAACTAGAAATCTACCCACGTAACAGCCATAAAGTGAAGCACACCCATACAGATATATTTCATACACTGAAACTACTACGTTCGTTTTCAAATATTTCTAATTATTATTAATATAATTCTTAAAAAAAACGACTTCAACTGGACCAAAAGTAAAATGGGATGGGAAGCACCCACTATCAAATAAAAAAGAATCATCAAAATCGGTTCACCCAGTCGAAAGTTCAAAGGTAACAAACATAAAAAAGTCGAATTGAGAACCTCCTCCTCCTCCTTGTGTTTTGGGTTCTAGAATGCGGAAAATCATATTTGCATACTTTTTTTGTAAATACATACATATTGTATATAGAAACATCTAGACCAATGCAAATGGATATAAGTATTCATGCATACAAATATTTGCACTGAGTGGGAAACGAACCCGCGCTCTTTTTCGTAGTGTAGTCGAATACACTACAGCTACTGTTGTCTGTGTAGATTAATTCTTTCTGAATAATTCAGTAATGTATGCTAGGGCTGAGCGCACATTTATAGACAAGTCTGTCTAATACCGACGGACTATTTCTCTACAGAAACATATAAAAGTGCGCACATTTTGATTTTGACGGCCTCTGTGGCGTAGCGGTAGTGCATGTGACTGCTACGCAGGGGGCGCGGGTTCGATTCCCGCTCAGTGCAAATATTTGTATGCATGAATATGTCTATTTTGCATTGGTCTGGGTGTTTCTATGTATAATAAGTATGTATTTACAAAAAAAAAGTATATAAGTATGTTTATCAGCATTCTAGAACCCATAACACAAGCTAGTTAAACTATGCTTACTTTGGGTCTAGAGGGCGCTGTGTAGAATGTCGTAGAATATTTATTTATTTTTATTTTTTTTTTTTTATATAGGACACGTCAAAATGACTCCACCTCGCCTGATGGTAAGCGAAAGGCAAAGTCTCAGGACTGGGGCCACCACCACATACACCGGTTGTAGTGCTACAGTTTTTTTTTTTACATTTTTTTACATTTACATTTAGAACAAAACAAAGCTGTCTAAATACCCACAAGTCACGTCGAGACACAGCTGTCTACAGACTGTCTTGTCTGGTTTTCTCTCTAATGTGTGGTAGGCTTATAATTGTTGAATGAAAATCTTTTTGAGCTCTTTGCATGTAAATACCTGAGGTAAAATACATATACTCAGCATTTATATTGACTCGTCAGTCATGTACTTGACAGCAAAGTTCGAAATGTGAAAAGGTTTTTAAATAAAATATTCCTTTATTGTCACAAAGAGCATGCAAAACTTTGCACACAAAATTGACGAATCATTTGGATTCAGTCTACCGTTGTGGAGAACAATGGAGGCTTAATTTCGTTAAGGACAAGAGGATATTTGAAATAATTATTATTGTTTTAGAAATTAACAATTTGAACCTATTTTGCGTTGAAGGTAAAGTTTATGTTCTTGTTGTTATGCTAAATTAATGATAATAACCCAAGTAATGTTACCGATGAGCTCTTCCAATAAAATTGCCCTTACTTTCTCCTTTTCGATACAAAACCACATGCAAGTCTAAAATGTGATTGACTGGAATTCATAATTTGCACCTCATAAGATGCATAATAACCACCTATGCATAATAATTTGCACCTCATAAGGGCCCTTTCATTGCCATGCGTGTTTGCACCCGTATGTGGGCCTGATACGCATGAGTGCCCCCGCAAAAAATTTGCATGAAATTTATTCAATAGTAGCTATATTTCCGGTTCTACTTAACCAATGGCAATCAGATATTTAGCAGAATTGAAGTCTAATCAAAATGTGATCAGTAATTTATGTAAGTATACATCACAAAAAGAAAAGAATTCCAAAAAAAATTGTGAATGTATTTTTTTAAATACTGTATCCAATTTACACACATAACTAATTTACAATTGTATAATACTTTAATCAATATTTTATAATAATATATTTTTTATGGAAAGCGAAATAGCACTTCCAATTACTTAGTAACCAAATAGTAGTAACTATGACACAGCATTTCCACTAAGAAATACAAATTATTTTGCTAAAAAATTTTTCTGTTAAATCTAAAACTGTTCATCTACTTTGATGCTGACCATACATTTAGCCCGTGATTTGTTAAGGCTGTGCTTTTATGTGCCATGGCCAAACACGACTACAGTGATTAATGACTAATTTATCACATGACTGACACACCACACCACACTCACTGTTTACATATATTACCATGTGCCCTTACAAATTTACACCGGGTCAACAGAACCATGTATTTTGTGTAATCTACCACGTTTTTACAAGCTTTTATTTAACTTGCTCTGTTAGTTGTTAATTTATGAGTGAGTTAGTTTGTTAGTGTGGGTCAAATCTTGGAAACCCAAATAGAACACTTCCTGAGATTAGATTGAACTCAAATTTAATCGGTATATTCGTTTATCTTCGGTGACAATGCGACAACATAGTAGGTACCATGAAACTGGTCTAATGATGAAGTCAGAAGGTGCCTTTTTTTATATTCATTCCGTCAATTGACTTAGCCCCGCTGAATGGTAAGAAGCTAAAGTAAAGTCCAGAGGGTACGGGCCGCCATTCTAGACATCATTCGTCCCAAAACGGCGGTAAAAAGACTACGAAATAGTTTTATTTCAAAATGCTCACTATTCAATACTATTGTTCAACGGAACGGTGTTTGCTGAATGCTGACGCAAGCTATCTCCAACTTTGTTAAACTTTTAACCCAGTTGAACCTATACTGATACCTGAAACAAAGGTTTGTGCACGTATTGTTTTACACGGTTGATTTAAAACACAAACTTTAATCATCATTCTCTGAACCTTTTTCCCAACTCAGTTGGGGTCGGCTTTCCAGTCTAACTGTGATGCGGCTGAACTTCGATATTTTCCGTGAAGCGACTGCCATCTGACCTCCACAACCAATGGTCATTATGACCAATGGTGATATCGAAGTTCCAAGTTAGACTGGTTAGACTTTTGTTGGCTCCAACTACCCGTAACGACTGCCATAAACACAAACTTTAATAGCTGACTTATTTTTATAAAATTAAGTTTTTAAACTATATTCTAACCTACTTTCCTACTAGGTTACGTTTGGGTGTTTACATGTCTGTAATATCACGCTTTCATCCCAAACATACCCGTAATTTATTTATTAATGCCACAAAAAGTGATTTGAAATTTTGCCCGATTTCTTGACATAATATGATTACTGGTCCGGTCTCCTGGATAGTAGCGTGATGATAGTGAGCTCATAACATTCCTCGATAAATGGCCTCTCCAAAACAAAAAGTATTTTTACAATTCGAACTGCTTTCAAAAAATTCTTCAGGTTTATTTAGTAGGTAATATTATTATGTGTTATCTATGCCTCGACAATCATTTTCTATTCAGCCACAGCATACACCAGATCAGTATGTTTTAATCCTCACTGGAGCTCAGGATAAAGCCGGATAAGACAAATTCCTGCAGTAACTTCTGGTCCAGCGGGTCCGGATTATCCCTCTAAAATATAACCGGGTATCCACCGAACCGTGAAATGCGTACTGGATTTAATGTTACCGCGATTTTATTTGCAAACTAGTTCTGTGTAGTCGTGGGTTTCCAATTATATGTACGTAAATAGGAGTGGTGTTTTGAAAAAGGTTTTTTATCTTTCTTTGCGTTTTAATAAAATACTGTGGGTCGCCACCTTAAGAAATTGAGTTTCTACATCTTTTTCTGGAATTTTCCTTTTTTATAATACCAGTAACTGCAATTATTAGTATACTTACTGTAGAATCCACTACGTCATACAAAATACATAAATTTAATTTCTTTCTTCCTTTCTTCCTTCCTTTCTTTCTTTCTTTCTATCTCTCTCTCTCTCTCTCTCTCTCTCTCTCTCTTTCTTTTTTTCTTTTTATAACAACTATTACTGACATGCGACCTAAACTTCCAATATAGACGGCGGGCTAACAAATTCGTTAACATGATACTGGAAGATCCAACGTTTATGTCGGAAGAGCCCTACACACCTTCACAATGCTATTAACTAGACATACACAAAGGACTACAACTGTACCCAACTAAGCTAAGCTACCAGTACCAGTAGGTACCAAGAAGTAATGGAAAATAAACACCTACCTACCATGAGTGCCTCCGTCGATGTAACGATATTGCCTTTGTGTTGCACATAATATCATTGTCCTTTATGCTGTTTGAAAACCATAATTATCAACCTAAAAGTCATTTTTTATGTCTATCTGCCTTTCATAATATCTATTACTAGCAACCTGCTTTTCCTTTTCTTTGGTTTAAATGAGTTTTTAAACTCAAGCCAGTTTAAGCCTATATCCAACGGGTATATCTATCTACCTTCAAATAGTCGAAGATTTTTTTTTAATAAGTGCAGTAGTTTCGAAGATTACCCTCAATACAAAAACAAACACAAAATTCGACCTTTCTCTCTATAATATAAGTATAGATATATATATAGAAATGCGGCTAAATCCGCGAACATCCCAAAATGGAATCCGAATTATTATTGCCACAGCGAAAAGGGCAATATTAATAATGACGCTCACGTTTATCAAAGATATGAGCTGTTGGAGTTGCGATTTTATTTCATTAACGGTTTGCTGAGGACGCTAATGAAGGAAGTTACCAAATACGTGGTCTGGATTACAAAAACTTGACTTGTACTTACGATGTTTTGTTACAAAGGCCCGTTGTAATGAGCTCTGTAACTTACTGCTGGAGTGTTGTTACGCCGACGTTATTCTCATAAAAACAATGTATATAAGATAGAATATAAGATTGGATAACTTCCATATTGTTACTTGTTGAGATTTTGAGTTTTGCTGTTCTTGATTTATTACGATTTTGATGGGTTAATATTATAATGTGCAAGTTTGTAGATGTTTGCATGTTTTGTGTTTGTTACTGAATCACGCTTTAAAATCTGAACGGATCTAGCTGAAAGTTGGTTCAAGGATAGATTCGGGAGTAACCTTTTCATTCTTGGAATATGTTCCCATGAGAACCGAGAACGGGAACACAATTCCAACCAAGCAACAGACGGGCGTCCACGTACTATTCTGATCCCGTTCCCGCGATCCATGCGAATCTTTTGAAGGTATAATAGGTAGGTAGGTATATTCAGCCAGATCCGTTTAGGCATTAGAGCGTGATTCACTAACAAACATTCAAATATCTTTACAAACTTTCACAGTAGAAGTAGAATAACAATAGTTTTAAAATAAATTGTGTCCGATAACACGGCGAGCTTCACTGAACGGACTTGCGGAAATTGTCCAGCTCAGCATTACGATGGACGGAAATTGGTCGTTAGCTGCATTCGCGTGGACGCGCCCTTATTTGACAAATCTTTAGAAACTTCTTTTTTTAAAGACGAAGAATAGATTTGATAAAGCTTTAACTGAAGTTGAACAGACAATACATCAAATGAAGGAAATAGTGAAAATGAGGACGGAACCGGATATTACTTACCGTAACTTTACCTGTACAATATATTATCACAAAACTAGCCTCCGATCGGTGAAAGTTTAATACTAGGTTCTGTAAATGTAATCCTTTTCAGAAAAACAGTAAAAAAACCAGTAGCATACAAAAACTGCAATAAAATTTAGGCAGATGTGGAAACTTACATGGCAACCCAAGACGGACACCCAAATGATCGTTTAAAAATTTAAATTATTTTCCTTTTGAGGTATGGAACTCCAAGATTGCCTTTAACTTGTTGTATCAAATTTAATATTTCCTATTCAGTAAGCTAGAGCAATTTAATAAACAATCTTCAAGAAACTCGGTTCTGTAAAACCCACTGAACCGGTATCAATGATTTTGAAACTTCTCTCTGGTAACTTGACAAATTTAGTTAACGGCTTTGGAACCATTTTTTATTATTTAATCAATTATGTGTTCAGTGTATCATATTTTGCTGACGTAGGAATTTAATAAATATTGTAAATGTGTCTTTACATTAAAAATGTTTCACTAAAATACTTGAATAATTTTTTCACGATGGACGCAAAAGCTTTTGGATTTTGATATATTATATTTTTTTCAATTAGAATGGCTGCCGTATATTTGATTGCAAGTGTTTTAGTAGAACCGAACATTATGACTAAAAAAGCTAAACGACCTCCGTGCGGATGGAGCTGCGGGCATCAGGTTGCAAAATATCAAATTATTCATGTAGCAAAAAACCTTATCCTCCCCCTCTCACCGTTTTAAAATAATAATTACAGTTATGTGTATGGAGCCCCACGACTCTTGGGGCCAACCTGCCCCCGTAGACAAGTGTCACAGCGTAAATTGCTAAGCAATCGAATAGATTCGATCGACCAATCACACTCCAGCTCGTGATCCAGCCGCGACGCGCGCATCGTACACCGGCAACGAGCTTGGATGTGATTGGTCGACCTAATCTTTCCGATTCCTTAGCAATTCACGCTGTGGCACTTGTCTACGGGGGCTGATTGGCAAACTGTCTAATTAACTATCGATAGTCGACTGTTGATCAGCAACACTAATCCATGCGGGCGGAGCCTTATAAACCATATCCTACCAAACTGTTACATTGCCAAGTTACAAACTCATGTATGCATCTCATACATACTAACATGTCATTAGTCATAGTAACTCACAAAGCCTTTGACTCCCAGATATTACGATATTATCATAACTGCAGTCTCTGTGATGTAAATCCAGTCTCAGTGCACGCAATATACAGCCTCCAGCCATCTTGACATTGTTGAACACCTTAGATATTCTAACAAACGAAGTCTTGAAACCATATATAGATATCTTAGAAGTAACATTTCTGCATTATATTTATTTTAATATCGAAAAACGACATCGGGTAAGAGGTAGAATGTTTTACGGTTATATATTTTCTGTCGTATTTTCTTTAGCCCGCTATAATTTGATCGCAAGAAATAGTGTGCTATTATTGACATCTATCGGACTAGTGGAAATTGTATTAATGTTAATCTTCTTTTAAACATAACTAAAATAACTGTTAAAAATACTTGGCATGCTTATCTTACATCGACAAATGGTGGCCCTCCTTATTATTTCAGTTTGCTCATTCTGCCTTGGTTGTAAATTTTTCAACAGCAACTTTAAGTATATCCTGAATATATATAATATACTTTAAGCAGCCAGGGTTCATTCATACATTCAGGGTTGCCAGAACTCACGGAAGGGATCCTGTGCTATCAGCACAGAAAGTCTCTCAACCTTCCTGCCCCCAACCTCTCTCCCATTACCCTCCTCCCCCCCTCCCCCTTCCAGGGTAGGCAGCACGAGTGTAACGCCCCTGGTATTGCACACGTTTATAGGCCACGGTGACCGTTTCCCATCAGGTAGGCTGTGAGCTTGTCTGCCACCGAAGTTGTATAAAAAAATATCTCTTGACCTAGTTATGTACAAACCCTCAAACCACGAGTCCAAATTGCACTTGATCAGTTTTTTAATAAGTAGGTATTCAACATTGACCCGTAAGGTAACGTAAAGAGAAGTATAAAATTTTATGATGTGTTACCTAGGTACTTATTAAAAATATAAGATTTAAAAATAGAAGTAAAATATAAGATTTACTGCACAAAATGTGAACTGAAAAGCAACGTTAATACAAATTAGCTAAAGTGAATTTTAACGTATGGTCCCAAATTGTATTGCCACTCCGAGCTCGAGGTGTGTGCGACTACTTTTAATTTCATTAAGCAGTGAAACCTTCCGAATGAATAATTCAATGTTCAATGTATACCCATTTTGGCACAAAGCCAATGGAATTGGGGCAATATATGGATGTATAAACGAGCCAATCATTTTGTTAAGATCTCTTTTTACCCAATATTTGCATTGAATTTCAAAGAAAAGTTTGCTTTTAACGTGAATGTTAAAATCTAATTTGGTTTTTTAATACCTTCAAAATTGCAAAGATTCTGTAAATATACGCGAGTACCTATACCTATAGACATTGCAACATTGTATTAAACATTTTAATAGAAATTGATGGAAGAAAATGGGCGAGAACATGTTTTATTGCCATATTACCATTGGAGTAAAATTGCCATAATCTTCTTCTTCTTCTTCTTCTTCAAGAAGATTATATTATTATTACTATCGATAAATAAATGTCATTAGAAATTTCTTAGATGAATTCCTAGATAACTTCCAGGGATAAAAGTAACCTGTGCAATACTCCAAACTATAATTTATGTAACAAATTTCAGCCAGATACGTTCATCCGTCGTTTTTGCGTTTAAAAGTAACAAACATCCAAACTAACTCATAGAATAGGATTAAAAATAATGACGTCAAAAAAATCGCTCTAATTCAAACATCTGCCTTAAAAGCATGACCCGCCATTAGGCTTTTCAAATTCCTTTCTTATCGTTTCCTTTTTCCATTTATTACTAAGTATTGCGGTCTTTAAAATTGCATTTCTCTTAAGGCTTTTAACAATAGCTATTGTCTCCCATGGCCAGTAATTGGAGTTATATTTCCATTTTGTAGAGGTGCTGAGATCGGTGCTGGATTCAGTATTGTTTCATAATTGTCTGTAGATTAATTATCGAGTAGGAGAAAAGAAATACAAATACTAGTCAGATTTAGTGTAAAATATTACTGAGAGTCTAGTCTAGGAGCCTATCCTACTTTCTGTTATACTGTCCACTTAACCTACGAATATTATAAATGTGAAAGTTCGTGAAGACATTTGTTTGTTTGGATGTTTGTTACTCAATACCGCTCTAACGGCTGAGCGGAATACACAACACAATACAACACAACACCTTAACTATTTTTTATGCTATAGTTTCCCATGGATTATGGGAACGGGATATTAACTCCACGCGTGTGGAGCTGCAGGCAACACCTACTTCATTATGAGAAGTAGGATCAAATTGATGACACCACCTACTCTCCCGGGTACTTTAAGCGTGGTGTGAAAAAGCATTTGATGAGACTGTCGAGCTGAGGGCCACCACTGTAGCACTATTGGTCGACGTAGTGATGTTACTTTTAGCTTACAATCAGGCGAGGTGAAGTCATGTCACCAATATAAAAACCTACCTTTTATATGTCTCTTCGTCAGTAGAATATGCGCAATGACGAAACCATACACAGCTTCTAAAGCATTTCCTCGACGATCCCAAAATTGCTGATTTGATTATTCAACCCTAATTTCGATTTCAATTCGACGTTTTGACAATAATATTACACAGTCCACCTACGTCATTGTCTTTTGGATAACACCCTGTCATATTGACAAGGGATGAACAATTTTGACGGATATTCGATAGGCAATGTTACAAGGTTATTTGAAGTTATTGTGGAATATGTCGAATTCTGAGCATTTCAATCAATCAGCTTTCCACATCACTTGATGTTAAGTGTGGATCTCTACGAGTATAGGCCAGGAAGACGTATGAATAGGTTAGTTGTGGGTGTATGAAAGATTGTAAGCTACAAACTCAAAAATACAGTCTGCGTCAAAAGTGGATGATTATATCCGGGAGGGTATCCATGAGGATTTCCGCACGGAAAAAAAACTGTAACAAAAGTAGGTAATGATATAGCGATAAAATTTATGACGAAGACAAAGTCAGCTTGACAATCCAATTTACTACTGAAAGTATGACACAGCACGTTTTAAAATTCATCTAAAAGGCAGAACACACAAGTCAAGCTGATCGTAAAAAACATTTATGGTTTCCATATGATAGAAAGTCCCTTACAATATGAAAGATTCAAATTTTTTATAGATGTGTACCGATTTCTGCAGTAAAGCTTTTCAAATAAATGTTTTACGACCGGTTTTTTTCCCGTGAGAGTTTTGGAAATGTCACGGAATAATTCTCTATTCTACTTCAAAAACCAGAAATTGTTATAAAATTGTAAATAACTGTTTTTTTATACCACTTAGGTGGCAGACAAGCACACGGTCCACCTGATGGGAAGCGGTAACAATGATATATGGACGTGTGCAACCAGTGCAACACCAGGGGCGTCTCACGCTGCTGACCCTGAATGAGAAGCTGGGTCTGTACATGAGAGATAATTAAGAAACTAGGGTTTAAACGAACGATTCTAAAAAAAATGTGTTAGAACAATACTTTTATAACATTTGTGAGATCGAAATGAGATCGGAAATGAATTTTAAACATATTTTATTACGAGAATTAACCCACTGAACTTTAGCTTGCAATACGTACAGTTAGTCGCCTCGATGACTTAATGTTAAATGCATTAGTTGGAAATTGTATGTGGAATGTAAAATTCTCATGGCTAGGCAAGCGTGCTCCATCGTCGACTACATCGTCACTTACCATCAGGTGAGATTCAAGAAAAATTCATAGTTTTATGTTTCAGTTTACATTATATGACTAACCAATTCAATAAGGAAAATTTTGCAAAATCATAAGTTTAAAGGAAATTGGAACTAGTTAAAGTGTTTCCAAAACTGTTTAACTTAATTAAAAGTTTGCCACTAAGCAAAAAAATCCGTTAACAAATAAAGGATAAAAAGATACTGAACTGTTTTGTCCTTACCTATTGATATATAAATGACCTTTTTAGAATCCCATTACTTGATTAAAAAGAGAATTCAGCTTCACCATTTTATTCCTATTTGACACTTATCAGGATTTGGTACCGAACCTTCAATATAAATTCCTTGTGTAACTGCACGTCCGTTCGTAATGTCAAACCTTAAGCAGCCCTCTAATCATGTAAAATAACGAGAACGCCCCAAACATTCAAGTCACTATACATTGCTCTTGAATTCATAAACTCAGTTGAAAGTACGCCCTGTCAGCAAGCAATGTACTACAAAATGGATGAAGAAACGATGCATAACGCTTTACCAAAAAGGGAGCAGGTCCACAGAATTCAGAAGCAGCTGTAGTATGAATATAAATGGTCCCTTTGTCCCTCAAATGGATTGCGGTTTCTACCTGTTTAAGTTTATTGCACGCTCACCGCCCACAAGTTTAATTCTATAAAGGCCGGCACAGACATTACTACCTACTCACCAACCTTACACAAGCACAGCACTATTTCGTATGACTGTGCAACAATTAGATATACATAATCTGTTGATGTGCCTAATAAATAAATAAATAAAAACCTGGACTTATGAGTGCACATGCGCGAGCTTTCAAAAGTTTCAATATACACTATTATTTTATTTATACAGAATTATTATTAAACTATCTTAGAAAATATTAAGTACCTATGTACAAATTTAAAAAAAAAAAAAAAGTTTAGGTGTCGAAGAATTCCTCCCCTTCGATGTCGACTGGTAACGTACCCAAAAGGCTAAATAAATAAATAAATAAAACCTACAATAAATATTCTCATACCAAATAAGCTATTAATAATGCACGAAACTAGGATGTGCGGTAGATGAAGTACCTCCTACCTCACAGATTCGATAACAGAGGGCGTACTACACTATTAGGCCACTCTGTCTGCGTCTATATCGTGATAGCGTTATTTCCTGTTGACATGATTATATATGCCATGAAAATTAGTTTACACACAGAATGCTCTTACACATAAAGTACACATATCGTAACGTCAAAAATAATGTAAAAGAGTGGCGTAGTAGCCAAGCTAGCAATTTATTTTGCTGCCATTTGAGTAAGGTTTGTACTAGTACAAAAGGTGGTCTAAGAAATATAACACTGCCAAAAATGTCACTTGCGGAGGAAAGAGAAGACCCGTTATGACCAATATCTTCTTTTTTTATATAACTCGAAATGTTACAGCGTCAATGTTTATACCTTATAATAAAAATGAGAACTGTTGCAAATCAATCGAATCATTTTAATTCGCATTCGTTTATAACAATGTCTGTGACAGCCTTTGATTTTATCCCATAGTTGCCCTTGAAAATTTTCGTCAAGGTCAAATATATAGAAAATTGCGCTATTGTGCTATTTTATTATAAGGTAAAGACGAAAGTGGAGACTAGATTATTCTCTACCTAATCCAAGGTTCTTATCTCTGAGCCCGGCGTACACTTTCGATCTTATCTATTGCTTATTTTGACTATTGCGGGCATATTGCCTTCTGATCTTCCTATCCTATAAGTAAGGAGCCTGGGCGTATAATAAATACTAAATTCAGTATATATGCGTAAACAATACACTTATATACTTATTTTTGTAAATACATACATATTATACATAGAAATTCCCAACCCTATGCAAATATTTGTCTTGCATCTGGACGGGAATTGAATCCGCGCCCCCTGTTGAAGCAGTTAAATGACCTACGCCACAGAGGCCGCCAAAGATTACACTATATTGACGTGCATTAACTTCTATAATTTCTTAAATGATTCGATTACCTTCGAAATTTAAATCAAAACTCAACGTTCCAATTTAATTAATCCAAAGATTTTGACTTTCAAATTTTATTAATGCCGGCTGTTAAATCCTAACATTTAACTTTGAAAACTTTCATTGACTCCCGAAAGGTGCCGCGAGATACCCAATAAATAAGTTCCATTGTCAAAACTTTGTGGTGAACCCAAATTAATGTAACCGTTACATAGTACCGAAGGGGGCCACGATTCTATCGTTTTGTACTAGAGAAAGCCACTATCATTCCACTATTACTGTAAAAATTCATTTAATTTTAGACTTCATTTTCATGCAATTAAAGTCTTAAATTAAATGACATTTTATCGAGTGAAAGAAGAAGTGTGTCGATTTCTATTCATTTAATTTTAGACTTTGACTGTATACACATAAAGTTTAACATTAACTGGCATATTTTAGAGGGGCAATGACATAAGAGTGGCTTGCTTTGAGATAAAATACCAGAATTGACGCCCGGGACCGACTGGAAAATATTGGTCGAGTTTACTGAACTTCATTGTTGGACTAACATTATTTGTATTCGTGACTTGGTTCACTTTATGACTCTGAATTCGTATTAATAATACTTTTGAGTTTATTTTGAAGGTTAAAATACAAATATTAAAATTGATTGCCGAGATACGGTAAATAAACATAGCCATGCGTCACACACACCTTAGCACTTGGCGAGAATCGAATCAGTGACTTCTGGCTAAGCTGTCTTAAATTATTTAAAAACACATAATAGGATAGCTGCAGAATAATAATGACATGCCTTATTGGATTACTTAATAATATGCTACAATGCATTTAACACAAACTAGTGTAGCATCTACGACGTAGCTCTGACATCATAATACTACGCCGTAGCAATACTACGACGTAGATGTAAAAGTATGAAAGACGGACGGCAAGTCAAACCATTTTTTTATATTCTTGCACCATTAGAATGTGAGAAGATTAGAATGCTATATTATTCCTAATAACATAGGCTACTTTTTAGTCTGATATTCGCACAAGATCACGACCTATGCAGGTGAAACTTTTGACATTGTTAGTTATACTCAACACAAAATAAAAGGCCCGTTTTGACGTTTGCTCTCGTGGCGTAACTAGTTATGTACCTATACGATTCGGTATGCGATACCCAGGATGAATCGAATCCAGTTTGCATGGGGATTTAATCGATTTGAATATGTATGTAAACTGCATTGGATTAAAGTTTTGATTAGAAAAAATTGCTTAACCTTTGATTTTGTAGGTATTTTAAAACAATACAATGTTATTAAAGGTCAATTTACTTATATTCAATATTTTTTTTACAATAACATTCACTCAATCACAAAAACAACAAGAATAATTAAATCAGTCTTCAGAATCTAAACACAAGTATTAAAATAAATAAAAATAAAAGTGCGCGTCGGGCTTGAAAAAAAAATATCTCACTCGATATTTTCTTTCCTTAGCTGATTATTAATAGTCTGTGGACTACATGAAAAAATCGTTATGCACAGCACTTAGCCGAGTGGGCGGTACCTGTCAATGAAAAATGTAATTATCTTTAGAACATTTCAATTGATAAAAAAATAAGAACTTCATGGGCACGAACTGTCAAAGTGGGCCTTTTATTTTGTGACAACTATAAGAATAAAATGAAGAAGGCAACAGAAACAACTTGTCGCTTAGCTACCACTATTTTTTACATAGAAACCCAAGTCACACTTAGACCAGCACATCAGATACCTCCACATAACTGCCTAGAGAGATAAATAAATAACTCCATTAATCGTATTAGAATAAATATTGTGCAAAACGAAACGAGACAAGGGACACAGAGGAACATTATTAACACTGACGCAACTCGTAACTCAATGGTATATTTTGAGACACGTAAAGGCTTATACCCACTGCAGTGATAGGTGATAAAATAAATAAATAATTTATGTGAATGCAATTTTTAAGCAATTGCATGCTAACTATTCCTAATGATTTTCTGATCGGAAAAATCTCATCCAGGTAGCTCAGTTGGTCAGAGCATTCCCCCTGTAAGGGACTGGTGGTCACGGGTTCAAGTTCCGTCCTTATGATCATTTTTTCCGATCAGAAAATCATCGGGAATAATCTATGTGATTTAATATTATAATGTTGTAAATTAGTAGCGTCTGTGTTATGTTGGACGAAAGATTTTTTTTGTTTTGAAATTCTTAGTTGTTTGTCTGTTTATTCGCGATTAACGAAAGAACTATTGAATGGGTTTGGTTGCGGTTGTTTTATTAGAAAGGTTTTTGTTAAACTTATAATCTGCCGTATGTTTGATTGCAATTGGTTGAGTAGAACCAAAGAAATGACCAAAAGTTGCGGTAACCTATGTTCACGCGGGCAATCGGCTAGTTATTTGTACTACTTATTATTAAAAATGAAAATTAGTGCGTTGTTTAGTATATTGGAAAAAAATCAAAAAGCTTGAGTTATGTTAACGATATGAAACGATTCTAAACACAAAACATTTCAGAGATTATCTATTTCAAACTGATAAAAAGACCTACAAAAAAAATCTACTTTTTTGTAATATGTATCGTACATACACTCATTTATTTATTTATTACAATTTTTTTTTAATATTATACGCCAGATACTTTAATTTTATCTATTCGTATGAAAGATTAATTACACAGACATCAATAGCTCACTCTATTACTGTCAAACACCTGGTGTCCAGACACCTTTATCTTATAATGCTATATTTTGGCTCGTATAAGTGCGACGTTACAAATTACACACGGCGCCATTTATTTGGCTAGGGAGGCGGTAAAATGAGCATTTTATGTGTTTTATATATAAAAGTCAAGAGGGTAATATATTACTGGCAGTGGCCTTAGGGATATACGGCGTTGACAGCTTGTTTTGACTTCTTGATTTTCGGACAACACGTAGGCTCAATAACTTTGACCCTGTCAGAGACCAGTGGAATGTAATGTTCGTCATTTGGCTAGTGCAGCGTGATATTAAGTTGCTTACCATCAGCAAACGTATAATAAATTTAATCTTGGCCTAGATTTATGATATACTAAATAGACATGGTCACAAAATATTTCATCATCTCTTTTATACTACTAAGGTGGCAGACATGCCTTTTGGATTACCTTGCACCCCGGCGTTTGAAGACTCGCGGTAGCGTGCGGTTTTAGTCGGTTCAAGTACAACATAATCGCTTAGCCAGAGCGAGAGGATTCAGTCCATTGTCTATTGATGCACACACGGCAACATGCAGGAAATCCTCCAAACCCTTTCGCAACTCATTTGAAGTCCGTTTTTGGTCAAACTACGAAACGGCTGAACTTTTGATTTTCCCGTGAAACGACCACCACAAAATACGTTATTTATTTAAATTTATTTTGTTTATTTATTCGAAATATTTATTGTTATTATCACTCAACATTTCGAACAAAAATATGCGACACAAAACTATCTGGATTCTACAAAGCTGATGATATTTTGCCCCTTCCTAAAACAATTTCTTTTTCCTTTCAGGAAATTGCTCGAATTCCGGAAAAAATGATAATCGGTTGGAGTCCTGGCCAGTCCGGCGGAATGATATATATAGCTTCTAACTGCATTTTTTGGAATTTTGACGGTAAAAACGGTTTATCGAGGAGAGAGTATGGTTTTGCGTTATCATTGAGCAATAATGGTGAAATTCCTGGACGATATGGGACTATTTATATAAAGAGTCATCACCATTGTTTGACGTTTTTCATAAAAGGCATCCTTGATATTTATGTACCGGAGCTCAAAAATACGCAAAATATATTTTTGAATTATACCATATATTTAGCATAACCTTTTCTTATGGTAACCGCAATATGTAAACTTGTATTATAAAGAGAGAGGCCGAATTTTGTGAGTTTGTTTATTAGGTCTGGGGTAATCTCCAGAACTGTACTCCATACTAAACTTACTGTACAGTGGACAAAAGCTAAATAAATTGCTTGAGATAAAAATAGTCATATAAACAAAAGCAAAGTGAAGGTAGGTCGCTAGTATTCTATTAAGATAGTAATGTAACATTCAAATATATTTAAAGACCGCACATAAAGATTAAAGATACACACAGAGATTCAAGAATAAGAAAAAAAAGTGGTACAAAAATACCTATCTGAGCTGTTTGTATATTCAGGCTTTTGAAATTTTAATCAGTGTAGTAATAACAGATTGCCCTACAATGCTAAACCAAATAGCGCGTCATAAATATTTTGAGAATAAAATCTCGTTAACTTTCCAGATGATTATTTTTTAATTTTTTAATTAGAAATATTGCAAAACTTGAAATTCAAAAGAAATATTTCAAAAATACGTTAATCGTCTGACCTTTTATGAGTCAATCCAATATATTTGTAAGAATTATTTTAGGGTAGCGAGTTTTTATTTTTATAATTGTTAAAAAATAAACAAGAAGTAGTAAGAACCTAAAATGCTAAGACGATTTAGGTACTACGGGTGAAATTGCACGGGTCAGTCCATAAAAAAGCTTATAAAATAAATTTTAATTAAAAACAGACAGAACACTTTTAAATATATTATTACACAGTAACCGTAAAGGTACGTAATATAAACTATATTACCTTAAAAGCAACTTTACCGAACTATAAATTTAATAAAGCCTTTATAGGTTCGGTAAAACGTTCGCTTCGCTGAAGACAAATTGGCGAAACTCAACTGAAATTATTTCACTTCAAATCTTAGAAGCGGTGGAATTTTTAATTTTACTGAAAATGTCTCGAGACGAACTAACCTCTGAATAACTAACGAATAAACCTAGTTACTGAAGTTTGGAAATTTTCCGAGGCTGAAATTCTTAAGTTTCGGTTCGTTGCAAATGCATTTTACTTCAACGAGAGGCCACTTTAAAATGTAAGCTTCAACTGATTCTTTCACGATTTCAGGTTTATTAAAAAGTTTAGATTTGATAATAAAATGTGCCATAAACTACTGCATGTCAGGATTCCCCCCTCCCCCCCTATTTCGGGGGCATGACAAGGACACCGTGATTTCCAAACCCGAGAGGACCATCTCGAATCCGGAGATAGTCCGGGTCAAGCCGGGGTGCGAAGGATATGCTCTATAGGCCACCTTACACCCTGGCGTCAGAAGAACCTAGACGGCGTGCGGTTTTAGTCGTTAAGAATCCGACATAACCTACCCCGCTGGTTACGCGGTGGGTATCCATGAGGATTTCCACACAGAAAAAAAAGGATTCACAATCATTCTGACGTCAGGCAGTGGTTTGACCCATACCAACAAACAACAGGGCAAGTTAAAATAAAGTTTGTAACAAAGGTCTATAAAAACATTCAGCTTAACCATTAGATTTCGAAGTTGATCCCTATTTCTGACTAAGATGACGATACACATACACAACAATATTATTCAGAGCAATAAATCATGTTGTGTATATTTTCATTTTCTCAGAACGAGGGCATTGCTCCCCATTCGTCGAGTCTGTTAAGCTAAAGACGGATCTACATAAATATCTCGCTCGGAACTTTGATAATATGAACCGCTAATTTCTGAGAGGCATCAAATTTTCCCTTTGATTAATGCTTAATAGGCGATTAGTAATTCAAGTAAGTGAGGAAGAATTTACTTACTGTAATTTTGAAGGATTGTGAGGATAAACGAATGCCTTGAGGCTCTAAGATTTTAGCTTTGAGATATTGCATTGAAATTTCAACGTTATCATTTATGTTTGCACCGAACAAGCTCTCTGTGGTGTTAATTTTTTTACTAACTTTTAAATATGATTATACTAATATTATGTTAACGTTAATTTTTTGCTATGATTAACAAGTATAGATATTCTATAGCACGAAGGCGGGTGAACAATTAAATAGTAGTAGGTACCTGTGTCTCGTAAATACGCGTACATGTGTGCGAAAGATCATGTCACGTCAAAAGAAATTCATGTAGCAGTTAGGTATAACAATAATTGCATTGCAAGTACCTAATTCATTTTTATGAGCAATGTGTTTAAATATGTTTTACTACAATGACAGCTAAACATATAAGTATACCCTTTATTTCGTGCGAAAATCTTCACGGGGACCTCCTAAGCGGTGTCGGTGGTTAAGTCGGTTTTGAACTGACTAAAACTGCACGCCGTCTTGGGTCTTCAGACGCGTAAGTGTATGGTATAAGGCATTTCCCTCGCACCCCGGCTGATCCTGGACTGTCTAAGGTCTATATTTCCAGATTGACACGTCGTCGGTTTGTGGACAACGGCAACTTACTCATATATAAATTCAACGTCCATGCGGGCGGAGCTGTGTCTAAAGTCTAGTTTATAATAATACTAGAACTGGGAATATAGGTAAGTATTCATTTGACCTAAAAACAAAGAGTCCCGCAGATATAATCGAAAGTTTGAACTACCAATTAACAACTTCGAACCAACAGTCTAACCGAGACCATAGCCGATGCAATCCGATCGAAACGTCGGGAAAACAAAAGGTGTCTTATCTTATTATGGCAGAAGTTTATCTTTGGATATTTAATTATAACTTTGAACTAATAACGAGACCGCATAAGACTGAAATAGCTTAAATTGTGTTAGTAACGGCCAGCAGTACTTCATTGAGTTGAATATTACTCCAACACAAAGTGGGGGTCCTGTAACCAGGCAAGGTGACCACGCCTTTTTTATCGTACGGAAATCTCCACAGATATCACCCCCGTTGGCCATCGGTGGGGGTTATGCTAGACTTGGACTAACTAAAGCGAGAGGCCTGTCTCATGTCTTTAGACGCCGGGGTATAAGTTGACCCAAAAGGCGTTTTCCTAACACACCGACTAATCCAGGGCCAATCTCCGACTTCGAAATTTGTTTGATCCAAGTGTATCTTGAGTCTGCACGAATAAGCTCATTATAACTTTCTTTCTTTCTAAATTGCCCCCCGGGCTTAGGAGCCACGGTTTGTTGACGTTTAATGACAGAACATACTAAAATACGAAATATTTTTTCTTTTTTTTTTTCAAATCATGCGTTACTGAATCAGACACCTGGGATAAATAGCTAAACATTTTAAGTTAACGCGGTAACCACTTAGCCACGAGCCGTTTGTAATACTCTAAAATACTTTAGTAAACCGAAATAGCACCCACTTACAACTTTCAAAACTCCATTATCCGATATAATATAAGCTTAGTGCTCATTGGAATCAAAGGAAATATTGCGTGGGACTGAAAAAGGTGCGTTTGTACAAAACGGTGTCCCCTCAAATCTCTTCGGGCTTTTATTTTTACTATTAAGGGCCTTAAGGTTCGCTGTGTGACCAAAAGGGACGATAAATAAATAAAGGAACACTTTGGAGGAAAAATACAAAGGATTTCAGACAATATTTGAAAAGTCTAATTGATCGGCTTCATAGGGATTTGACGGATAGAGTTGTGTTTCGTATTTTTGATGAAATTGTTTGTTTCTGTTACAGATTTGAAATTTATTAAATTGTTATTCTACGCAAATAAATAAAGTTAAAGTGTCTATTAGCAATATTAATTTATAACAGGTTTTAAATGAATCAATACGAATTTACAGTTCATACAAGGTAGATGGCTCCAGCGTCACATAAGACGTATAACATGTCCTGATAGCTCAGTTGATCAGAGTTTTTCCCCTGTAAGGGACTGGTCGCCGCTTCAAATCCCACTGGATCTAACGCAAAAGTTAGCATGCTAATAACTTAAAAATTTCATTTTATTAATGTAATTTACTAATTGTTCCCTCTTTCAATTAAAAAGTTAATTACACAAACAATAATTCCAAAACCCCTCAATTTCCTTATGGTTTTCGTATTATTTTTATACCCAAAAAAGTAAATGATTACTTCAGACCCTTGAAGATAGAAAAAGCTGGTCTGATAACAAAATGAAATTGAATATTATTTTACCTTGCGGTAAATTGGTTGATACCTAATACTACTACAAAAATACCATAGAAATGAGTAGGGACTGGGGATCGTTAACACAAACAGAGCAGCAAAATTCCGGCAGAGTTTTTAACACAAATCTTTTGGTTAATGTTTTTGATTATATCTCCGGTTTATGTTTTAACGCTGAACAAGAATTTTCTAATAGAAAAAAAACGTATCCAAATCCATTCAAGTAGTGCTTGCGTCCATCGCGAAAAACAGAAAAGAATTCCAAATAAAAAAAAATAGTTTTTAGAATCTTTTATTTAACTTAACTCATATTTTTTTAATGTCTCCAATATGCAGATACAACTGATTTATACTTTTAAAATAGTATAGATAGTACCTATCTATACAATATGGAAGAAAAAAAAACACTGTCCACGGTCTGAACTCCACTGCCTCCCAAAATACAGGCGTTAGCCTAGTTTGGATATCAGTCGGTACTCATTATCTGGAGAAACGTAATCAATCACCAAATTATCTTCAACTGTTACTACTATGAGTCTTTTTTTAAGTTAGCTTATAATTCTAATTAATTTTTTATCAAATGCGGACATATAAGTAAAATCTCTTTGAAAACATTAATGGCCCTTCGCATAATATATGTTATCTCTGCCTAATCGCTTCAGAATCATCATATTAAATCGTTATTCGGATAACTCCTCCATTAATTTCCGTTTCCAAATCCACCGCCGTCATACTCGCAATACTGAGACTAAAGATGCCAAAACTCGTTCAAGTAATTTGAATCGGTGCAACATTTAAGCGTGACTTCTTAGAACTGTAGATCGAATTTGCTGCACGATTCATAAGAGAAATGAATCGTGAATGAATCTACTATTATAGTGTTATTTATCTTAAATATACAGAAGTTGAAAATAAACAAGTTATTTTATAGAATCTCCAGCATATACCCGCGTGTACGTTGTGCCTCGAATTTCGTGTTTAAGGTTCCGGTACTACTCAACCGATTGTGATCAAACATGCATAGGATTTTAAGTCTGACTAAGACCTTTCAACAAAAAAATCGCGTCGAAATCCGTTCACTAGGTTTTGCATCCGTCGCGAACACAGAACTAAGGATTTTTCTTTGTTCTGTGGTCGCGAATAAATAAACAAGAATTACAAACAAATGTTTTTGTGTTCAGACTCGTTCATTTAATATTACCCAAGTGCTTTTCTAAATGCGAGTATCTATGCAATTTCAATTTACAATCTTATAATTAGTAGATACTAGCTATTGCCCGCGGCTCCGCCCGCGTGGATTTCGAATTCCTTAATTTTTTGAAAACAAATTATAGCCTATGTTACTCCCAGCTATTGTAGCTTTCTATAGGTGAAAGAATTATTGAAATCGGTCCAGTAGTTTCAGAGCCTATTCGAGACAAACAAACAATCAAACCTTTCCTCTTTAAAATATTAGTATAAATAGATGAAAACTGATATTATTTCGAGATGCTAATAAATACGCCAAACTGTAATCTGATATATTATACTGTAGAACGGAAATTAGTTTTCTAATCCGCTTCACCGCTTTAATGTAATGAGTTCTATTAGCAACTGTGTTTATTTTGTAACCGAAATCTACTGATCAAGTTCTCATTTGAAATTAATTGGAATACATTATGGGAATGTTACGGGTAGTTGGAGCCCACAAAAGTCCAACCAGTCTAACTTGGAACTTCGATATCGCCATCGGTCATAATGACCATTGGTTGTGGAGGTCAGATGGCAGTCGCTCCACGGAAAATATCGAAGTTCAGCCGCATCACAGTTAGACTGGAAAACCGACCCCAACTGAGTTGGGAAAAAGGTTCAGAGAAGGATGATGATGATGATGATGACATTATGGGAATGCTGCAATAGTTTGTTAATTAATTACATCAACTGGCTGAGTTATAACACAATACATTTTCATTTAGCACTTAGTGACCCTACTGTTTGCAAGTGAGAACTCAGGACAGGAGTACACACGCTGGTAGAGGGCCCGGCGTGGGAGGTGCCGAGGTGGACTCTAATTTGTTGATTAAATAATCCAGCACAATGTTTTAATTTTTTTTATTATACTTATTAATTAATCATGGGTCGTCTAAAAAAAATTCAGACCATTTTTTTAGACAAGTCATTTGCGCTATATAATAATATTTATTAACATAATTTAATTGGGATGACGACATGGTCGTCACATTCTAACCAATACTGCTTATAATAATTTCTCAGTTTTTTCTAAATAAATATGCATTGTGAAATTGGTGAAGATCGTTCTATGGTGGCATCTTATATCAACAGTAGCAATAGTTATAAAGAAGGAGATAGTATTGACCAATAGACTTATTATAGAACAAAGTAATAACTACTCTATGGCAATTATCAGTCAAACAACAAGTCGAGACTGCTCATTATTTCTGACATTGCCGGGTCAGGTTGTCTTTTTACAAAATATGTGATAATTTTCTAATGAATTAAATCCTAAAAATTAGGCTTAATTTAATGTTAAGCCTAGTTTTTTAGGTATTTACATAATTTACTTTCACAAAACCCTTTTATAAAACATGATACTATCAAAATTTATAAGTTTATTGTTACCATCAACCAGTCTCATTTGTAAGAGAACATATTCTGCCAAAGCTACAACGAGTGAGAAACCAGTAGATCCCCGAAGAGTATTCAAAATATATCGTTATGGAGGAGTCGGTTCAAAAGAACAACCAACCATGCAAAGTGTTGAGTTAGACGTCAGTAAGATCGGGCCTATGCTTCTCGACGCTATGATAAAAATCAAAGATATGGACCCAACATTTACTTTCCGCAGATCCTGCCGTGAAGGCGTATGTGGTTCGTGTGCTGTTTGCTTACAAGGAAAAAACTGCCTCGCCTGTGTCACACCTATACCAAACGCTAAAACAATCACCATCCATCCACTTCCACATATGTATGTACAAAGGGACTTGGTAGTCGATATGACGCATTTCTTCAACCAGTACAACAGCATCAGACCTTACCTCATAAGGAAATCCAATACCAAGATAGGTTCTTACCAGTTAGCGCAGAGCGTTGATGATAACTCAAAATTGGTGGGATTGTATGAGTGTGTTCTATGTGCGTGTTGTGCTACGTCTTGCCCCAGCTACTGGTGGAATGGACGTCGATTTTTGGGACCAGCATCTTTATTACACGCTTATAGATGGGTCATTGACTCCAGGGATGAAGATACAACGCGGAGACTGCAAGAATTACGCGATGATTTTAAAGCTTTTCGTTGCCACACTATCTTGAACTGTGTTTTGGCGTGTCCTAAATCTCTTGCTCCAGGATTTGTTATCGCTAAATTAAAACGGCTAATAGCTGGACTGGACAAAAAGGCTGCACCAGAAATTGACACTGACAAGTATGGATCTAGCGGAGGTGGAGGTGGATTAGAAGCATGTATCAGAAAAATGAAAAGATAAATTTATCAGGCTTTTTTGATAGTGGTTTTGTGCAAGTTTTTACTTACGAAATTTGTATACGTATTGTCCGTCCAATAAGTAATTATCCTTATGCACAATAAACCTCGAATATCACGGTATCTCTCTTTTTATTCCTTATGTCCGGTTTTAAGTCGGAATTAAGTAGTTTGTGTTGCCATCGAACATCTGTGGCAGTCGTTATGGGTAGTTGGAGCCCTAAAATGTTCGACAACTGGTCTAACTATAGAACTTTGATAGCCAATAGGTTGTAGAGGACAGATGGCAGTCGCTTCACGGAAATGATAATGATGACGAATCTCTAATTAATATTAAACATAGGAAGTTTGTTTATTTGATAAGAAGATTAGTTCGATGAAAACGAAAACTACCAAACCTATTTTAAAAACTATTTCACTATTAAAACACTTCATGATCTTTTAGTAATATAACCTAATTCTTATCGAAATACTCTAACGGGACCATAACTTACGAGGCTAGCAATCAAGAAAGGCCCTTTCACCCACGTATCAAATAAACTAAAAAGGTTAGACGTGTTATCAATTTTAGGTTCTGGCTGGGAATTTCACTACCCATAGATATATAAACAAAAACTGACATTTATTTTCCATGTCAGACTGCAGTTACAATGTTACAAAACATCACAAACAAATTATACTGAGATTTTCTCCTTAGTGTATAGTTTACAATTTAACCATATTTGCCTACAAAGCAATATTTTTTTATGAAAATATGTTAACAAGAAAATGTTTTGCTTCACTACGCCCAGATTCCAGTGCTTACAATATTAAGAGGTCGTATGCAAGTTCTAAACTCGGTACTCGGAGAGTATTTCAAATATATCGTTATGGTGGCATCCTGGATAAAGAGGCACCTGCAATGCGAAGCTACGAGATAGATATTTCTAACTGCGGCCGCATGGTACTCGACGCTATGATGTTAATCAAAGAAATGGACCCAAGTTTTACGTTCCGAAGGTCATGTCGTGAAGGTATTTGCGGATCATGCTCGATCTGTTTACAGGGACATAACTGCCTCGCTTGCACGACCGTCATTCCAGAAGCGAAGACTATAACCATACATCCGATTCCGCACATGTATGTTCAAAGGGACTTAGTCGTCGATATGACCCACTTTTTTGAACAATACAGCAGCATTCGACCTTATCTCGTTACAAAACCTGGACTTACAAAAGGACAGTATCAGCTAGCCCAGAGTATTGCAGACAATGTAAAAACTATAGGTTTATACGAATGTGTGCTATGTGCGTGTTGTTCGACATCCTGTCCGAGCTATTGGTGGAACGGACGGCGGTTTTTGGGACCAGCTTCGTTGCTCCACGCTTATCGATGGATCATCGACTCCAGAGACATAGATGCACAGCGGAGGCTCCAAGATCTGCGTGATGACTTCAAGGTTTTCCGTTGCCACACTATCATGAACTGCGCACTGGCATGTCCTAAAGGTTTAAATCCAGGCATAGCTATTGCTAAATTAAAACGACTGATATCTGGACTTGATAAGAAGCCTTCACCTGATATAGATCCTTTAAAATTTGGTTCTGGAGGTGGAGGTGGTTTAGAAGCTTGTATTAAAAAATATAAATAAATAAAGTGCCTTTTTTAAGTATGTTAAATACCGAGATATCACGACATGACTTCGTTGACGTCCGATTTTAATAAGTCAACTAATTTCTGGAGCCTGCATGCATGTGCATAACTTATTACGTTTGGTGGCATTTATTTTACTTACCTCCGTAGCTTATATACGTTTATAACATTTATACAGACGTAAAATCAAAGCTACGTGACCGGTTCACTAATATTTGCCGCTGGGACCGGTAGGGGGTAAACCTAAGAAATGCTGACTTGACGATGCAAAAGTTAACATGCGTGACACTAAGAGCCGCTGACCCCAGCTATGAAATGGGAGTCTCAGATGCAACTGGGCTTTAACGCTAGATGACAATGGTGTAAAATTAAAGGGATTCTTTCTCTAGTCGATAAAATAGGTGCTGGCTAAAATACATTATCATCATATCGGCGTTGAAGCCCGGTTGCATCCGAACCTCATCTCGGAACCAGGGGTCCGGATTGCGGCTTTTAATCGCTGACACAGACGTGTATAAATAATACTCATGTCTTGGGATTTCGGTATTTTCGCATATTTGTATAGTTTATTATTAGTTTAATATTATTTATGTCTAATTATTGTCTATTTCTGATTAAATTACTGTAATGCTGCATTGTATTTTCGTATTTCTTTTAATAAGTTCATCATGCTTTATAGCCATTTCAAAGTTGCCGGGGTCCGCTTATAGCTTTTGATTGGTTGTTTCTGGAAGATACTGCCGTTTTTCCTCTCAACCCTGCGAGAAAAGTCTACACCAGATCCTCGTATGTTATTTATCAGGTGGATCACTACATCTTCGGGGCCCAAACCAACCTCACATGCAAGCCAGTCCACCTGCTGCAGCTGGCTGAATGACCGACGGGGCTCTGGCGCAGGCATTCCTCTTAAGTCAGATGGTAGTTGTTCCCATAAGCCTAGGCGCACACTTGGCGACAGGTGACAGCGACAGCTCGGCGTCTAGACGCAACGACAGGCAGCGGCCGGCAATTTAACAACAAAATATATTCAATTCTCGGCCGCAGCCAGTCGTCGCGTCTAGATGCCAAGCTGTCGCAGTTGCGAGTCGCCCAGTGTGCGCCTATTGTAAAACCATAATCATAAAGAGGAGAAGAAGTATACGGGCCCCGGGCTCCAACATGAAAAACCTTCAATGCAACTGGCAACTACGCTAAGATAATGGTACACATTCATAACACTCATTTAAAAGAACATAACATAACATAATCCTTTGAGTATTGTACCAAAAACTGTATCTGAAACTAGTTTTAAATTCTCTGAATACATTTCGAAGTTAAAGCTCAACTGCGACTATAAATGTCATATATTTCAGGAGCTTGAAAACTGAAGGAAATGCAACTTTCAGAGAATAATACCACACTATTTTAAATTGCAAATATTTCAACCTCACAGTGTATCATAAAAGTAAACTGTTGTGTTTGTTTTGTTAATCACTTTAAAATATATGCTATATTTATTTAAAGCTTTTATTTAGTTTACCAAAAAATACTATTTTGATGTGGTTTTTTTATTAGAAAGGTCTTGGTTAGACTCAAAATCTTACGCATATTTGATCACAATCGGCTGATTAGAACCGGGGAGAACCAGCCCGCTCGCCGCCCGTTCCCCACTATGCCCTCTGCTAGTCCGAGGGAAACGTGGAGAGCCTCGGAGCAGCCCTCTAGAGGGCCACTCCCACTCCCGTAGCGAGTGGAAGGCGCTGCAGGCTCGCCACCGTTGCCCGTGAGCAATTGACCGTCAAATATTATTCAAGTAGTTTACCTAACAGACATATCTCTTAGTATAGTATAGTTTATTCTAATTATCCCATCCCTTGTCTGAGCAAATCCTCCCTCGTTTACAAAGGGGTGAACTTTTAAACCATTGGTCAGGTTACTAATTTGCCTGGTGTGTTGTAATTACTCACTGAGGTTGGAACACCTTTCGCGGGCAGGTTAACTCGAGATTAATTAGGGTTCTGCGAAGATTTCATAAATCATTCACCCTCCCACTGAGTTACGTCGTGTTTTGATGTTATTTTTGAAACGGTATTGCCGTAGATTGTATTATATAGTAACTACTAGATGAGGCCCGCGGATTCGCCCGCATGGAGATACTATATAATTTTAAGCCTAACCAAGACATTTCTATTAGCCCTCCCCTCTTCCCTTCAGAGTAGGCAGCGCGTGTGTGACACCCTTAGTGTTGCACACGTCCATAGGCCACGGTGACCGCTTCCCATCCGGTGGGTTGTATGCTTGTCTGCCACCTACGTTGTATAAAAAAGCTGCATCAAAATCCTTTCAATTCTCTTTACGTCTATCGCGAACAAGTAGAAAAAAAATTAAATTGAATCGTGTTCAGAATCCTTCATTCAACATTTTCAATTTTACTTTAAGAAATGATTATTACCGTACTAATTTACTAATAACTAATACTCAAGCCGTTGTAATCAATTTACCTACAAAAATATAATCTATCTCCATCAAGGATATCCTACCTTTCAAATGGTAGAAACTTTTTCTAATAAGTGCAGCGATTCTGAACGTAACCATAAACAAATAAACAAACTCCCACTTTTTTTCCGTGCGGAAATCCTCATGGATACCCAAGATAAGTCGAACTCTTACCGACTAAAACCGCACGCCGTCTAGGGTCTTCTGACGCCAGGGTGTAAGGTGACCTAAAGAACATTTCCCTCGGCGACCTCTTTCTTTATTCAAATTCATATTCAAAAAAAAATATAATTTGGAAATTAAAAAACCCGACTGCGTAAAAAACTAAAAATAAAAAAAACAAGCACTCAGATGTCCGGTGGTCTAGAAACATAACAACTTAACAGTCGGGATCCACTAATACAATAATATAAACTAGCCAATCTAATTTTTCAAAGGATCCCGACTGTTAAGTTGTTATGTTTCTAGACCACCGGACATCTGAGTGCTTGTTTTTTTTATTTTTAGTTTTTTACGCAGTCGGGTTTTTTAATTTCCAAATTATATTTTTTATTTTATACTTTTTAGTTAGTGTCCTAGCCAGCTATTTACCCGATTGGACTTTCTACTGTCTAATAAAAACCTATGAATTGTTGTTACGCAACTTTAAATCGCTACAGATCCTAAATGGTCAATGGAATCGAAAAATTTTGAAAGGAAACTAAAAATGATTTTTAAATACCTATTCAACGATACCCCACTTGACATAGTTTGCTGACTTTCATTTTTTTAATTTTCACAATATGGCGGCCAGTAGTCGCCATATTGAATTTTCACTGACGTCATATCTTTAGTGACACTCGCCAGACTTAGAGGAATCGATTGACGTGTGAATCATGAAAATCAGCCCAGGCGTTTGGTCTGTATAGTGCTTCAAAGGAACATACAAACATACATACATAGGCTGTTAAACACATTACCACTCCTTTGCGTTGCGCAGTCGGGTAAAAAGAGACTTGTTACAAACGAGCAGTGTTGAGCCTAAGGTAAGGTTAGCTTGGGCTTCGAATATCTTACGAGGCCCAATACGCCCTGTTTCAAAGCTAAAACTATTTATTCTCATTTAGATAATTCTTGGTCTATTACATTGTCTATTTCGACATTTTAGTTTACTATTCCCTTGGGTAACATTATTAGGTACCGTCTGCCTAGAATAATTTGTTTCTCTCGCTAACAAATGCTTTACACTGGTGCTCCCACAGATATAAAAATAGTATAGAATTGTGATGTGTTAAAAAAGCTAGGCACCCTTTTTTAACCGACGCGACGTTAATTTAATTTTAAGTCTAACTAGTTGTGCTCACGATTTTGTCCGTTCGGTTTGAGATTTTTTAGGATTTATTTTTTTACTTGGAAACTTAATTCCTTACGGGGCGATGTGGTCGCAAAGCGACAGTCCTTCAATAAAAAAAACTTAATTATTTTTCCTAAATTAAAGTAGCGTAAGCTCCTCCTTGTAACATCAGCTATCTGCCAAAGAAAGTCCCGTCAAAATCGGTCCAGCCATTTCAGAAATCAACTAGAATAAACACTCAGACGGACAGATTTTAAAAAAATGTTGTTTTGGTATATGTAGGTACCGTGTATACATCCAAATGCACTGAGTAGGGCCTTAATTTAGTATTACAGACAGATACTGCAATTTTATTCATTTGTACAGAAGATTTGAACATCTACTAACGGGTGGTACTGGATCCCGTACAGGTCACTGTGCATTACAAGATTCGCGTCGCTCAAACAGGCATTGGAATTTGATTGGATAATGGTAATATCGCATCTGGTAGAAAACGCTAACGATGACACCTCTATACTCTTATTAGTTCTGTAGATACTCTTTAGGGAAAAGATTTCGACCTCGTTGTTCAGAATGGTGTTACAAAACTCTTTGAAAATAGAAAATTCATATCTTATGAAATCCAATGGCGGAATCCCACTTTGCTATTATTCGTTATTCGCCTATCTATACCTAACTGTATTCGACAAAATTCTTATGGATGACTAAGCCTTCCACAATTCGTCATATAAGAGTGACTAAGGCGAATATTCGTTCCAATAAACCAATATACACGAATAGGCCCTTGCCACTTAGTTTTATACCGCGTGATAAAGGCGAATAACGAAGTGGGGCGCCACCATTAAACTAAATGTACAATTTTCAATAAAGTTTATTTTTATTTAGCGTAGCGCTTCTACCAAAAAGAAATATATCCTGGGAATATACCTAAATAACGGCTATTTATCTCTAAGTTTTTTTACCAGAAATGTAAAAATGTATATGTCCTGTGCCACAGGAATAGGATCAGTAGAGGATCTTGCAGTGTCGCAACATAAGTAATATGGTAGATAGATATTTAGATAAATCCATATTTAGAATGGACAGTGGACACACTATCACAATAAAGACAGATGTGGGAACTAGGACATCGATCACACCAAATCACAATAAAGAGCTTTTCTATGTTACTCTGGAGTAACACTATGGCCAAAACAGAAGTTCCATTTAAATCTTTTTTTTTATAGGTACTACTTAGGTGGTAGACAAGCACACGGCCCACCTGATGGGAAGCGGTCACCGTGGCCTATGAACGTGTGCAACACTATGGGTGTCACACATGCGCTGCCTACCCTGAAGGGAAGGAGAGGGCTGGGAAGGGGTGGGGAGGCTAGGAAGGGATGGGAGGAGGCGCACAGTGAGCTCTGGCTACCCTACTTACCGGCGGGAACACAACACGATGGTTATTATGGCCTCAGTGTTCTGTAGGGCGGAGGTACTACCCCAGTCGGACAGCTCATTTCGGACGTGAGATACCGCCGTGTCCTACCTGAAACGAATTATGGTAGAGGAGCCAGTAAAGATCGACATTCATTCATCTGATAAACAGATGGGCTATATTTTTTTATCAAATATTATTCGCCTAACTTGCCTAACCCTATTAATGCCTAACTTTCTGCACTACAATATAATTTTACAAAGGTGGACTTAATACCTGTGGCATTTTCTTCCAGTCAATCTTTAGGTGACGCAGAGATAATTATACCCATGATGGCTCAGCTATCAAAAAGTATTCATTGTTATTTTTAATTAAAATATAAATTTAGCTTATGTGTTATTCCAGACTATGATCTATTCCTGTACTAAATTTCTACCAGATCCATTCAGTACTCCATTCAGTAGTCCATGAAAGAGTAACAACCTCTCCTTTCAGAACAACACGTGCAACGCTGAGGTATCACTCTCACACAGTGCAAATAATTCCATTAAGAACCAATAATACCTCTTTTATTTGCCGCGCCATAAAGACCATATAAAGACTATTAGTGTAGGTCAGGGTAGGCGAACCTTTATACATCAACGTGCCATTTTTTTCTAAAACATGTTTTATGGGGTCACTGGCGTGCCATCGAAACTTTTTTTTTTTATACCACTTAGGTGGCAGACAAGCACACGGCCCACCTGATGGGAAGCGGTCACCGTGGCTTACGGACGCGTGCAACACCAGGGGCATTACACTCGCGCTGCTGACCCAGCAAAAACCTTCTACTGTCAAACCTCACACTTTTTATGAAATAATGTAAACAAAAGAGGTATATTTTTGAAATGTTTTTATTACACGCATAATAGTACATTAGGATACCAGGGAGGTAAGTTGATAACGGCATAGGCGATATTGCTAGCCCAAGCCATAGGCGAGGGTTATAAGAAGCCGAGGATAAGTAATTTTCATACCTCACGAGTTTCATACGACGTTTTATAACATATTTGAACACTTCGTAGCATAGGATCATTCTCGTTAGATCGTCATAAAATACCTAAACACATTTTTTATACAAGTTTTTATGATCGGCGACGTGCCCAAAATATTGTGCCGTGTGCCACCAATGGCACGCGTGCCATTGGTTCGCCTACCCTGGTGTAGGTAATATTGACCCGCACTCATGAGTCTTTACCTTTAGCTTACCATCAGGTGAGGTGAAGTCATGTTGACATGTCCAACACAAAAAAAAACATACATAGGTAAATACTCATTTTCGCGTTCATAATATAAGTAGAAAGGATTACACAATTTGACTTACTGACTAATTTCTTCACAATGTTATCCTAGACTTGTTTTGCCGGACAATTTTGCTGTCTCAGCGATCCATTCGTTACGTAATCCTACGTGATATCTAGCGCAAGTCATGTCATTCTTGCGAGATGTGTTTGTGAACACGGAGTCAATATCTGGGACTCTAATCTAATGAAATTATTGGGCGACACATGTCCATTTCGGATAGTCTGTAATCCTACTATTATCATAAATGTGAAAGTTTGTGGATATGTTTGTATGTTTGGATGTTTGTTGATTATCACACTCTGACCGCTGAACGTATTTGGTTGGAATTTGGTACAGGGATAGATTTTATCCTCTGGAACAACAGAGGCATAGTATTTTTATAGATATTTTTCATCTAGGGGATGTAAGTGTTCTTCTTAAGTGTTCTTGTGGGTCACAGGAACGAAATCTGAATTTCACAAGGGTCAATTCGCGGACAATAGTAGTCTATAGTATAGGTTAGGTATTATTATAAATTTGTAAATTAGCTGTGACATTGGAGATATTTTTAAACAATATATTATATTATTATAATAAATCTGTAGAAGTGAAAATTCTGTACATTGAAAATAAAAAAATAAAAAATAGCAGGGGGTGTTACTAGACTGACACCGAACCCAAATATGTGATTAAAAAATTTTTTGTCTGTCTGTCTGTCTGTCTGTCTGTCTGTTTGTTCAGGCATCACGCAAAAACTACCGGTTCGATTACGATAAAACTTGGTATAATTATTCTTCAATATCCTGGGCAGCACACTGGATACTTTTTATCCCGGAAAAGTACATACAATAAAAGACAAATTTAATTTTGCGGTTCAATTCCTAGACCCGATTACTGTACCAACCGCAAATAATAAGTTTGTCGTAGGTTACGTCACCCAGTTCAAAATTCAAAATTCAAAATTCATTTAGTACCTATCACCGTAGCATGTCTGATAAAACGTACAATAGTATAATCATATGAACCACATCACACTAGGTACAAATTAAATTGTGAAATATATATAATAATTGTACTATTCTTTCCACCTTCCACTTTCTTTACTAATTAACATTGTGTGTGCATAAATATTCGGTGGGAGTGGGAGCGGGAGCGGGAGCGGGAGCGGGGGTGGGAGTGGGAGTAGGAGTGTGCGTGGGAGAGGGAGTATGCGTGGGAGTGGGAGTGTGTGTGGGGGCGGGAGTGTGAGTGAGAGTGGGGGTGGGAGTGTGAGTGGGAGTGAGAGTGGGGGTGGGAGTGTGAGTGGGAGCGGTAGCGGGGGTGGGAGTGGGAGTGTGAGTGGGAGTGGGAGTGTGCGTGGGAGTGGAAGTGTGCGTGGGACTGTGCGTGGGGGTGGGAGTGTGAGTGGGAGTGGGGGTGGAAGTGTGAGTGAAAGCGAGAGCGGGGGTGGGAGTGGGAGTGGGAGTGTGCGTGGGAGTGGGAAAGTGTGTGGGAGATGGAGTATGCGTGGGGGTGGGCGTGGGAGTGGCCTAGAAGCTGGAGCAGGAGTGAGAGCAGGAGTGGGAGTGGATGCAATAAGCGACTTCCACGCGAGCGGAGCCGCGGGCAACAGCTAGTATTATATAAGTTGGGTTGTACGATTCTGACAACAATATATTTTTTTTATTGTTTTCTGATTGTCTGTTTGTTCGCAATGGACACAAAAACTTCTGAACAGATTTTGATGCAATTCTTTCAATTATAAAGGTCTCAGTCAGGCTTAAAGTCTGCCATATGTTTTGATTGCAATTAGTTTAGTAGAACCGGAGATATGACCAAAAAACGATAACCGATCTCTGAAGCCTGCAAGCTAGTACTTGAATATAAAGCAATCTTGTACTATATCATCATCATCATCATCTACCTGCCCTTGTCCCAATTATTTGGGGTTCGGGGCAACATGTCATTTTCCTCCATAAATTCCTGTCAGATGCCATTTCATCAATCACTCCCTTCTTTTTCGTATCCTCTTTTAATCCTGTGCTTATTAGTGATAAGGAAATTTTAAAAAAAATTGTTAATTTGAATACAAAGAAAATTTTTACAGTTTATAACAAAATATATTAACAAGAGTATTTATATTAAAAAAGGGGAGGAAGGAGTATGTACAAATAAATAAGTTTAGATGTCGAAAAATTCATCCCTGTAGGTACTTATACCTACTTGTACTTGTAGTTTTTATAGAAACAACATAGAACATTCGAAGCAACCATGTCAAACTCATCAGAATGACACCAAGTTTTAAAGTTTAATTACAATTAATTACACTTCTCGTCTCTTTAATTCAAACTCGTTATATTGAAGATCTTTGTAAGTTTACTAATGTCAGTTAACAAACTTCGGTGTTCGTTATTAAATTAAAGCCAGTAGGATTGAATCGATAGATGTCGCATTGGTCTCGATTGAGGTCATTGAGTAAAAGTAAAATATGATACCTAAACTATTAGACCGGTCCAGTGGAATAAGCACAAAATTATATTCAAATAGAATCTAAGTAAGCGTTTAATATTCGTGACAAGAGATTGGATACAGTCAATTTATATCGCGATCCGGTCAATATGTATTATCCGGACCCGAGACGGCGGACGATGGTTTTCCTAAAATGACAACTTCCGAACATGACAACTTCCTAAACGTCTATTCTGTAACAGACAATTTCCGAAAATGACAAATTCTGTAAGTGCAGCAATTCGGGAGAAAAGTAAAGCGCACTTTACACGAGTGTGAATTATTGTTTAGTTTGTATAATTGAAAAAAAATCTGTACCTAACCTTTTTCTTCTGTAAGGCAATAAATTGACAAAGTTTATCAATGAACAGAAAAGTCTTAGGCGCATTTTTATCATTCGAATCAAATCTGTAATTCGGGTATTTTGCACTTGGTTGTACCTTTTTTTAAATCAATTGAAGCCAATTACAATAGCTGACGATCAAATAATTGGTAATTATAATACCGTTCCTCTTGTTTGATATAAAGCCTACAGATCTAAAAAACATAAACTGTCATTCTTCAGACTAAGCTGATTTTCACGAGCGGGCAAAGATCAAAAGTGCCATGATGGTAAGCTTCTAGAGAGAAAATGAGCGCAAACAATGGTCTATGAATAAAATTAACATATCCTAACGTCAACCGTATTATATATTCTTATCACGAAGGCGAAAATGCATTACGTTAACCCTACACACTACTTTTCCCAAAGCCTTGACCCATTTTCACGTAGAACTCAATATATGGCATTGCTAAGTTCTCTACTTTTCTTATATTAGATTAGATCATTGTAGTTTACTTTCTTTTTTTTCTTTTTTTTAAATAACGTGTTGATTTGTATTTAAACAACCTTCACAGGAGGGTTTGAGCTACTTTAGTCATCACAAGTTCACCAGTGCATTGAATGTTAAGACTTCGTTCACGTAATTCACGGGCGATAACATTGATCAGCTGACGCGCACACTTATACCTACTTTTATGAACTTATGATCGGCAGAATTATGTTAGTAACTAGTAGATAAGTAGGTACTAGTCAGTAAAGTTAACTGATAATGTAAATATCGACTGGAAGTTGTATTAATTAAAAAAATAAATCAGCTATTTGCAAAAAGGAAAAAAAATAACACAATTTTTTTTTTCATAAAAGCTTGAAGAGTAAGCAGCTAATTAGACTCCTCAAGAGTTGCCATATTGGTACAAATATCCTGGAAATTTATGTCATCAATTTCTGGTCAATTAGGAAAGTATTTATAAAAATGTCAGACAATTGTAATAAAAGACTTGTACTACGATTCAGCCGTCTGACTACGAGTAATTCAATTCAAGCTAAACGATAATTTAGTGCACATAAATCTACGAATGTCTCCAATAACACTTAGAATTTGTCAAGGAGAATACTTCGTTCCAATCGGAGTACATGTACTACATTTATCAGTTACATAATGCATAGCGATGGTAGCTGAATGCATAAGGACGCGGCCTCTAACTCAGAGGTATCGAGTTCGAATCCGGCTGGACAGAACCAATGGGAATTTCACTTTGTGGAATTTATATGTGCTAATTACATGATATACCATCTGCTGACGGTGAAGGAAAAACATTGTGAGGAAACCCACATATCCTAGAAGAAATTCTAAGGACATGTTCGATCCACCAACCCGCATTAGACCAGCGTGTGTGGATTAAGGTCTAAACCCTCTCAGCTCTCTTGTTTGAGGATAGGAGACCCGTGCCCAGCAGTGGGACATTAATGGGTTGCTATTATTATAATGCAGTAGATATCTCTCCTCATCCTCTCCTTGTCCAGTCTATTTACAATAATTTCCTTGATTTAGATTAAGGAAATGATTGTAAATAGACCAAAAAACAAACCGCCGAGTTTCTTGCCGGCAGCTTCTCAGGTCTGGGGCTGCGTTTCGAACCGGTGCACGGTGGTACATTTGCTTGCCGAGTTTTAAATATTTTTATTTTGACGTTTTGTAAGTGCCGTCTAATGGTCTATACAGAATAAATGCTTTTTGACTTTAAATTATTATTATTATTATTTTTATGTCGGTCACGTCAACGTGACTTCACCTCGCCTGATGGTAAGCTGAATTTTATTATATTATAGCTATTTAATTTCTTAATGAAAACATGCATTGAAATCACATTACAATTTTAGTAAATAAAATTTAATAAACATTCAATACATTAAGAGAACATAATATAATCAGTCGGTGGTCGTGCTGTGGACATTAGATTGTTACAATTTTCTCTCACGTACTCACCTGATTTATACACTAGACACCTGCAAGGAGCTTAGAAATTTACTCTAGAGAAAGAAGAAAATTGCAAGGTTGGAGTATAATGATAGAAATATACTGCTAGAGATAGTAAAATTATTGGAGTGCTACAAATCTTTCAACTCTGGGGCCCGATTCTTATTCGATTTAGAAACTTTGGAATATTATTTCGTAGAATCGGTCATCTTTATCTGTTTTGTTATCTTTTTATGGTTATAATTGTAGCTTTCCTATGTGTATAAACTGTCTACCGCCTGTTAAAATGCTATGAAACTAATAATTAAATGTGGCAACTTATAAATTACCTTCTTCTATTATTATATCTTGTTACGTAACACTGGTTCCGGGATTACATATTAAAATCAGCTGAGCTCGCGGGATTGCAACACGCGTCACAACACTAGCGAGCTGAACCAAAAATTACCAAATAAGGTAATGGAACACGCCGAAAACGCATTAAATGAGTCATATGGAATTAGAACCAATCAGCGTGTGCCGCGATCGCGATCGCCCCTCACTAGCTGAGGCGCGCGGGAGGTGCGCGGGGGACGGGGCTTGGACCTCTGAATTCATTCGATCGCCTCACCTCGCAGCGAAACAACTTGTAAGAGTAATGTACTCAGTGTTAGTTAGAACCTAGGTACTATCGAATAAACCTAAGTCCGCAGAATAGCATTATAGCCGTGAAGTCGGAAGCTATCTATATAAGCTGTTGTTCCCAATAATAGGGGTAAGTCTGGTGTCCTTAATAAATAGTGCGCGAGTGTTCAACGATAGGCGCGAAGATTATAATCAGAATCTGAGAACCTAACATCGTCAGTCGCGTGTGACATTTCTGCTTAACCCTGTGAGCTAAGCGTGATGTTAACTCGTTAGTTGGTACCTGCCTACCTTCGGTCGTGAGTTCGGTAGTTACCTAGTAGTACTTGTAGTCTTCGTTTTTATAAATGTAATTACATTAAGTGCGGTTTTAGTCGGAGTCAAAATAAATTGTTATTAAGATAGAAATCACTAGAAGGTCGGGTCGTAAGACAGTTATTGTATGAGGTGTTTCCAAACTATATGTCGCCCGTATACATGTCGACAGACAGCCGAATATAATAAATGCTTACGAACTTAGGTATTTAATTAGTTGCAAAGCTGATTGTTCGTATCCTAAGATAGATAAAATTTTGATCTGGATAAAAATTTCACGGATACCCACATTTGGTAAAAATATTACATGTTCGAATTTTAATATCGTTTTAAATCCACGGTTCAGAAAATATTAATGTTGGAACTGGATTAGTTCCAAATCATTTGTTTATGGTTGATCGGAACCGTGGTTAACGGGATTACGGATTCGAAATATAATTAAACATAAATATAAATATTCTACGACATTCTACTCAGCGCCCTCTAGAACCAAAGTAAACATAGTTAACTAGCTTGTGTATGGGTTCTAGAATGTTGACAAAAAATTTAAAAATCTCATTGTTTATCGGGTGCCGGCTGACCTGCGCAACCCTTTTGTTTTTTTGTAATTGTGTTTGTTATGTGTACCTACCATTGTACAGCGCCGCCGACCTTAGGGCCCATGTATAAAATTATAGCTCGGGGCCCGGCGCTGTTGCATTGGGTTCACGCACCAGTGCCTAACTGTGTGATTGTCTCCCCAGAACTTCGTACCGGCTCAACTTCGTACCGGCTCAACTTCGTACCGGCTCAACTTCGTACCGGCTCAACTTCGTACCGGCTCAACTTCGTACCGGCTCAACTTTGTACCGGCTCAACTTTGTACCGGCTCAACTTCGTACCGGCTCAACTTAGTACCGGCTGAACTTCGTACCGGCTTACATACCGGACCAGCTTATTACCGGATCGGACTAGCGGCCGAGACGCCTGGCGGAGCTTCTGTTGGAAGACCACATCACCCTCGCACGGGACCAGCCTGGACCCCAAGTTGAGTGGATTGCTCAGCCTTCCGTTAATAGTGGCGTGTACTTGTGCCCAACCGACACTCGACTTAAATTGTGTATAATATAATAAACCGGACCTACGGAATTAAGTCTTTTATTCTTGACCCGTAGGGCCCCGTATCAATCTGTTGATAAACTACCTACCTATTAGCATGGAATAGATAATGACTTATTATTATACTAGCTGGTGCCCGCGGCTCCGCCCGCGTGGATGTCGGTTATCGCGACCAAACATAGCCTATGTTCATTCTCGAGGTCTAATCTACTCTTATACCAAATTTCATCAAAATCGGTTCAGCGGTTTACACGTGAAAGCGTAACAGACAGACAGACAGAGTTACTTTCGCATTCATAATCGTTTCCCTAAAATATAATAAGAAAAATAAATAAACAGAGTGTCAAAACAAAATCAACCTACATTTTTGTGAAATTGTTAAACCGTCAGAATCACTCGTTCCTTGATCTGCTTTCAATTGAGTTTATAAATGTTCGTTTTGAAAACGTAATTCTACGAATCAGGTTCGTGACTTCGCTAATTGGCTGCTCAGAGGGCAGACATAACTTTGTGCTTGGTGGAGAAAGTTTTATTTTCCAGGGTTAAAGTACGAGGGGTCTGGAGTCCGCATTAGTCACGCGGTGCATGCTGGACCACGAACCAGGCAGCACCTCTCATTCACAGGGTAGACGCTGCTGCCTGTAGCCAGTTCTGGCCGAGGTGGGAGTAGTCCTATAGAGGACATGCTCGTTGGCTTTCTACGTGTCCCTCTGACTAGCAGAGGGCACAATGAAAAGCAGGCAAGGGGTAGATCACTGTTTCTCCGAGCGCAGGTGTGTGAGGTCAATAGGGATCTCCGCACGGAAAAAAGGAAAAAAACTAAGAACACACCCGCTCCGCTCAACAACCTTTATATTTCCCGCTTGTAGGCTTTATACACGCTGATTTTATAGTCGTTTTGGTTTTACAGTTTCTATAACAGGATCGATTGGAGCCATTAATTTAAAACCATTTTTTTTTAATAAAAATGTCAATATGACCAATCACAAAGCATCCCGGGCGACCACAACATTCCCAGCACCGACGGTTCATGACTCGAAATATGCCTGCGAGCGCACATTCATTCATTAAAAATTGACTGTGAATTTTTAACGAAGCTCTAATAATGTTTTTACTCGAACGAGTGAAAAAGATTACAGCAAGTTAATTTTTTTATTATAACTCGTACAGTAATTTGGACATGTGAAAATGGTATCATATTATGTTATGCCGAGTAGGCCCCTTTTGGGTCCAAAACGACTATAAAACCACGCTGTATCAAAACGCCATTTGTTCTTTTTTCTATAGGCAATTAAGTCTGTATCCCAAAAGCCACTAATTAAAACAACAAGCAAAATTTCGGCTGTCAACTTTTAAGTAACACAAAATTAACAGAGAAAGAAATTATGACTAATCTCAACCAACTTGACACTTCCAAAGGTCTTAATCCACCTGTTGGCGTTGGATTTAATCGGTGGTTGCTTCCTTTGGGATAAAACAAAAGAACGCGTCAAGTCGATCCTGTAATGAAGCTAATTGGTTCCGCACTAATTCCTTTTTTTGGTTCCATTTCGTCGGCCCTCCTTTAAGAAAATTTGAATTATTTAGTAGCTAACAACCCGCTTTTTTACTGCTGTAATCATTCATACTCACAATTCCACTAAGTATTGTAGAGGTTTGTTTTAACGTGCAGTACCTACTCTACATAAACAGTACATAAGATAATAATTTAAAATTAAATAATATTTGAAAGCTTGGAAAATGAATATTATTATTAGCCTTCAACGTTCACATTTCACATATATATTGATAGATGATAGATGTATAAATATATATATTTGGATAGAAGATGTATCAAATACATATTATTATATACCTACAAGAAGTAACGACTTCTAACGCGAAGGATCCGCTACGAAATTTACGTCAAGTGTAGTATAAGCTTAAAATTTTAGTCAAATCAATGAGACTATTTTTACGTGGTCCAATAAGAACACAAACTCAATTTAGTATTCGAGTAAGTTGCCTGACCTTTATTAATGTCCTCCACAGCGAGGTAAAAGGTGTGACCTCGCAGCAGAGGGCATATTAATCCTCCTTGCCTCTGTCCTCCGTACTACTACGCATGTGTTCTGTTCAGCAAAACCACTTTGACTACATTATGTACAAATTACAGAATGAAATGTAGATAATGTCTATATTTTTGAAGCTTAATATCAAAAATTGTATATTGTTAGTTTCTTTTCCCTATTCCCACATCATTTGTGTTCTTCGCCCGTAATTGACTACTAAGCCGAGATCGCGGGGGTCGATTCCTGCTCAGTGCAAATATTTGTATGCTTGAATATGTAGGATAAGTAGGTCTTAAGTAGGCTTCTTTTCATGGAGGTAGGACACGACGGTATGTCCCGTCCGAAATGAGCTGTCCGACTGGGGAAGTACCTCCGCCCTACAGAAGACCGCGGCCATGATAACCATAGAGTTGTGTTCCCGCCGGTAAGTAGAGTAGCCAGAGCTCACTCTACCCCTTTTCCTCCCCGACCCTTCCTAGCCTCCCCACCTTTTCCTACCCCCACCCTTTCGTAACGTGGGTAACGCCCTTGGTTTACACACGTCCATAGGCCAAGGTGACCACTTCCCATCAGGTGGGCCGTGTACTTGTCTGCCACCTAAGTGGTATAAAAAAAAGGTCTGGGTATGTCTATGTAGATATAATATAATTGGTACAGATATAGATTAGCAATTAAACCAGTTCTATATTACATTCCCTTCAAAGTTAACCCTTGATAAGGGTGAAGTTTAATGGACGGCTGATCTAATCCACGTTTATTGATAGCTGTCAGAGCGTATATAGTCGCAGGGCGGTTCATTGAATACTGATAACACTTAAAGCAATGCGTGATTCTGCGGATTTTATTACGGCAGATAACCACAGACAGCTAGGTCATCTTTCGAGACTTTTCCCACCACGTTGGGGTCGGCTTTTCAGTCTTTTTTTTGTGCAACACCATGGGGTATTGCACACACTTGCGCTGCCGACCCTGAAAGGGGGAAGAGAGCTAGGAAGGTGTGGGGTAGGGGAGCTAGGATGGGTGACGGAGGAGGGATGAGCTCTGGATACCCTACTTACCGGCGGGAACACAACCCGATGGTTATTATAGCCGCGGTCTTCTGTAGGGTAAAGGTACTACCCCAATCGCTCAGCCCCCGTAAACAAGTGGCAAATCGCTAAGAAATGCAATAGAATAGGTCGACCAATCACATCTAAGCTCGTCGCCGCCGACGTACGACGCGTGCGCCGCGGCAGGATCACGAGCTTCAACCTATTCTATTCGTTTCGTTAGCGATTTACGCTGTGCCACTTGTTTACGAGGGCAGGTTGGACGGGAGATACCGTCATGTCTTACCTTCTTTCTTACTAGGTTCCTTTAGGTAAACGTGATTTATCTTAGACCACATCGTCACTTACCATCAGGTGAGATAAAGGTTAAACATAAGTCTATCTTGAACAAAAAAACTAACAATTACAATAAGATACTTCCAACTGTTGATCTAAAACTTTTGCTGAAACGGTCTGTCACTTACAACATGTCTCAAGTTGAAAGTTTATGAACGTGAAGGGAACACGTTGTTCTGTCGGAATATTTTATTAGCATCTGTCCAGTTTAATGTAATTACATTTCTTACAAACAATATCATATTTAACAGATAAAAGCTAATATCTAGCGACTTCTACCAACCTGAACCTTCTAAAAATAGTAATAACACTGAGGGTAAATTTTCGTAATAAAAAATAAATTAAAATACAGTCTCAGTCTAGCCTTGATCTCGTGTCGATCTCTCAAACGACTATTCGAGGAAGTACGAGTATCCTGCAGCCTCACAGTTCAATGGGCTTGAGTAAAACTGTCACAGATTATTATAAATTTCGTAGGAACAGCAGCTGTACTGCGACGGCTCATATTCTTGCGTGTAATTTATCAAGGGTAACTTCAGTCATTTTGACATAGTTTTAGTGTGAAACCCTGGTTAGATAGACATGTTTTAATATGACAATATTATATAAATAGTATATATTATGTTACGGCTAATACCCGAAGTGCGGCTGCACCTAGTTTTAGCCGGTTAGGTTAGGTTAGGTTAGGTTAGGGTAAGTGGCACCTAGTTCTAACCGGGCTAAAACTAGGTGCAGCCGCACTTCGGGTATACTAGGTTTAACCAAGAGTAAGTGGCTACACCTAGTTCTAACCGGCTAAAACTAGATGCAGCCGCACTTCGGTATTAGCCGTAACATATACATACTAGTTGTAGTGCCCACGACTTCGCCTGCGTAGACCTGAGTATTATTCTTTTTGCGTGAAGCACTAATACTTTTTATAAACTAAAAGTAGCCCTATAACCTCAGCTATCTGTCTGTCTAGCTACTTCGGAGATTGTCCGAAACAGACAGACAGAAAGACAGACACAGCGATGGACAGACAGATGAAAATTTTAAATATTGTATTTTTGTTTTTATGTGTCATATGTAGTACTTCCTCTTTTACATTTGTTACAAAATATTTCATTTAATCATGCATTTCAAATCAATATGAATCTTGTGAGTTTGTTCGGGTAATAATCTTCTGAACCACTACACTTATGGGAAAAATTCTTACACCATTTGAAAGGTACTCTATCCTCGATCTACATAGGCTTTATATTATGCTTGGTTTGAGTTGAAAAACGCATATAAACCGGAGTAAAGCGAGAGCGGGTAGCCATTAATAAATAAAAGACTCGTGAAGAAACTTTCGGAATCGTTATAAAATACCATCTTTTTACGTATTCATTTACAGTTACCCTAACGGCCATAAATCGTGTGCCACCTCGTATGAAAATGAAATTGATAAAATATAGCTGACATGGGATGTCCGTCGAGACAGCGTGTAACAGCGTGTACACATACTGAAATAAAATTCATAGTGCGTTTGAATTTGGAAAATACCTACTTAAATACTTGTAAAGCTGTAATACTAGTCAATGTTTGCAGTATTTAGGAATTTATTTTTGCAGTTGCTATGTAAAAAAATAAATAATTTTGATAGACATTTGTTGTATATTTTCACTAAACTAAATTCTTCAAATTGTATGCTCACTTTACAGTTAATTCAGTTCTTTTGTTATTTCCAAAATTGACAAATTTATACAATCATAATGCAAGTCGTAATGAGATTGAATAGTTTAAAAAGTTAATATAAAATTAGTAAGAAGCAAAACGAGATAAAATCGTAGTTTAATTTTAATGATTTAATTTAAAATCTATGGACGAAAAGCGTCATTGTTTTATATTATTTCTCTGCAATTCAAATGAATTGTTTTATCTCTAGGTAAAATTGAAAAAGAGATGGTCGCCCCTATGGGCAATATGTGGACGCTAGCTTGATTTATACCTAGATGATTTATACGCACATAGGTATAAATCATTAAAAGGTCTGTTCAATTATTTCGGTAGACATCTATAGAAGCTATTATTAGGTAGGTACATATTTATGTGGTGTAGTGAGGGATAGCCCATTTTAGCCCATACATTTTTAACATACCTGGATTAAAAATGTTTTTTTTTATGTATATTTTATTATGTCTACAACTTGTAAACCACCATTGTCCTTTTAAAAACCATAAAAAACAAAACCATGCTATGCATAGATTTTTTTTTAAACTTCAAAAAGAACCTAATCGAACTCCAGAAGAATTTCCATAAGGGAACCTAATCTCCTATACCTAACTATTTACTGTACCTACTTACATACTAAATAATGCCTTCGTCAGTTAACCTATTGCGATCCACTGCTGGTCATTGCTTTTATTGCATTGGTTGCACTGCTTTTGTTGGCTCCAACTACCCGTAACTACTGCCATAGATGTTTGTATGGCAACCGGGACCGACGGCTTAACGTGCTCTCCGAGGCACTAATAAACGTGCGATAAATACACACATAACTTCGAAAAGCATCACAAAGCTAGCTAGCTATCTTACCACTCATAAGAACAATAAATAGCAATTACAATCGAGATTAGTTTCCTTTCGTACATTTTTCCTTCGAACACGTAGGTACCTGAGGTGAGCCCTACTTATTGGACCAAATGAATATAAACGATGTAATGAAAGATGAAAATGTATTTCCGCTCCATTACTGAGGTTCTTACCTAGAAGTAAGTAGTAACATCTGCGTGAAACTTAGAACAAATATTGTAACAAACAAAGATGAGATTCTTCAAAAATTACTTAGAAATATTTTTACAGGATAGGTAAAGCATATTTTTAAACGGTTTTAATTAAACGGTTTTATTGAAATTGACCTGTTTGTTTGGGTCAAATCTAGTAGTTGAAATTGAAAATTGACCCCCTTTCAGTTGGCTGATTGGTCTGATATTTGACAGAAGTCTTTAGTTATGATGACAATACAATTTAAGACAAAAAAAATATACAAAATATGTGGGTAGGTTGCAAAAAAGCGCACTGCAGATAACTATGGCACCTATGGGGTTAAGGTTCTCCTGGGATTACCCCGAAACACGTCAGACAGAAATGTGTCTAACGCGGACGTGATAATGAAATTGAAGTTATAAGATGACTTAGTGAAATATGAACAGGCTGCGTACAGATTTACTCTAGAGAATTACCTATGGGTTGCGTGGTGTGTCGAGCGAGCACGTAGAATATTACATATAATCACATGTTTCACGTTCAAGTGCCGATTTCTGGCGTAAGAAGTCCATAAAAAAGTAGAAATATTTTCGAAATTTTACATTTTAGTAAGTACGTAGGTATATCCATGGGCATTTGATTGTCATTGAGTTGGTACTTACGCAGGTAGATACAAATTATCTTATAAATATCTAAACCTGTGCTCTAAGGAAAAATTCAGCGCGATTCTGACATTGTAAGGTTTATTTTATATTCCATTATAGGTACTAAACCATATCCAACTTACTAATAACAATAATCACCGCTATATTTGGAAATATCTTTAACCATTTGAAAAGTAGGCGTGGGTAAGCGCATTTTCCCCGATGAGATGACGGACTTAAACATGAGTACTTGAGTACTTATGAGTAAATGGGTATTTTTGTATTGAGTCTAAATTTACGATGTCTTGAGTCTAAAAAAACTGGCAATAAATTATTAGATTAATTACCTATCTAATAACAAAATTATTTAATAAGTAGGTACTCGGCCTTCGTTCATTTCGTTAAGTAGATACTTTTTATTAAAGCGCTCTCTATGAGTTTTTGTAGGAACTACATGGTCTAAGAATACGCACTGATAAATTTTTACATTTGAAACTATGTTGGTGAATCATAGCGTTAAAATAAAATCAACACATTTAGATTGCAGAGCTTAACACGAATGTACCTTCAAATTGAACTAATATTATCTTCTGTTTTTTAATAATTTGATTCTTATCATAATTCTTGCATTCTTACACTTTATCCCTAAGTTCAGGGAAGCTGTCCCTGAACGCAATCTTAGGCTGAATTTCACTGATAAAATCCGTTTAACTAAACAAGTATTCGCGTTCGGATTTGACACCTATAAACGGGTTTAATACAATTTGAACTGCGTTAACAATATTTTTAACTCGATTTAATACCAGATTTTAATAACTTTACAACTAAGTTTAGTTGAACGTATTTTCGTTGGTAAACTCCAGCCAAAGCACTCTGCAAATGAGGCGCACTGATTACATGCATTTATTTTAAATAAGTCAATTTGCCTTTACACACAAATGCCCGGTTAATGGCAATAGGCTCGCCACCTATTACATTGGGACCTAAACATAAACTGGCGAAATGTGGGTGCTAGCACCTCTGCCTACCCCTTCGAGGATATAAGCGTGAGTTTGTTATATGTTATGTTATGTTACACACAAATTTTTATTCAATTGATGGATCTCGAACATCTAAACTTATTATTAGTACACGAGTACTTGCGAATTTTTTATAGCACTAATATTAAGTATTTATTTGGGATTATGGGAACGAAGTGTCAGGTCGGTTTGTACGTTCATAAAGTTGAAGGCCAGGGAATAGTATTTATTTACATGCAATGGCGATAGTCGTAAAACAAAGATAACATGAAAAAATTGATTTTGATGTATGGTTGTAAACGGCTATTTGTTGAAAGATCTATATTTCAGATTTCCAAGAAATCTATCATAATATGGAAAGAGATTCGGTTTTTTATTTATTTTATTTACTTCTATTAGCTTACAAAGACTAAGGGCTACCGCACATTAGAGATAAGACAGTCTTTAGACAGTAGTCTCGACGTGACTAGGTAACTAAACAGATTTGTTTGTTTTTAAAGTGGGCGCACTTTCATATAATATGTTTCTGAAGAGCAGTGTAGTCAGTCTGTAGACTGTCTTGTCTATAATATGCGCTTAGCCTTTAGTTAAACATTATTCAGGAGAAAAACTGTCTAAATTTTGGGACTAAACAAAATAGAACTTTTTAACTCGATTACACAGTATCTTTTAGAAAAATACGCGTTTTAACTGAAATATTAATGAGTATTAGTGAAACAATACTAGCTGCTCTACGCCGCCTACACTTTTGCTTAATGATTTATTTATTTACAGCCGCAGGAGTGTCGCTAGTGGGGGCCGATGCGCTTGCATCGTTCAGATGTTGTTCATGTCGAAAAGAACTTGGGCGATCGTTCGAGAAGCTTCCACACTGCTCAGTGCGATGGTGGCGAGGTGGGCCTCGTAGGACCGCAATTGTCTGGAAGAATAAAAGAAAAAATTTTCATTCTCAGATACGAATACACTTTTAAGCAACAATTGGTAGAAATTATTTTTAGAAAGCTGCAATGACTTATCAAGTATCCAATGTTTGGATTAGAATGGATAATTTCTGATACAATCGCTATCGGTGTGGAACACCTGTCACCCTAGCCGAAGCAATCCGAGGCGGTGGCGTACGATAATAGCCCCTACTTTCCGAGGGCAAGACAGAAAAACCCGAAGGTGCCATCTCGAAGTCAGAAATGACCTGAGTCAGCCTAGTTTTAGGTCACCTTACACCCCGCTGCTTGAAGACCCGAGACGGCGTGCGGTTTTATTCGGTTCAAGTTTGACATTATTTCCCCTTGATGGTAAACCGGAGTATCCATGGATATTCCCGCTCGAAAAAAAAGGAAAAGTAATCGAGCTAATAGGTCCTAGAACTTGACATTAAATGTTATACCTTCGTCCAGTGTTCGAGTAAATGACGATATTCCTCAATATGAGTGCAGCCGTTAATCTGATACTCTTCGTAACTGGACCCTCGTTCTCATCCTGTTAAGACAAAAAATTGAATCGGCAATATATTTCAGATTTTTTTCAAAGCGACCCCAATTTAGGATATCTTAAAGGCCCAAAAACTCGATGCAAGCAACAAAGGTAGGTATGAATGAAATTAGGTTAAGTGGAATACCAAATTTGAAAACAAAACATGCTAAATATTAGTTTAGTTATCATGTTTAGAAATAATATTCACAAAGCTAGTTATACAACGTTATTAGCAGTATTCTATTAACTTAATAATAGTTTGTTCAATAATAATATACCTAGTTTTTAAGTAAAACAGTATTAATCACGCGTTTGAAAACATGGCGTTACTGAATCGGCCGCCGGATAGATATAGTTTTAAATTAACTAATTCTATCTAACTGCACTAAAAAGGTCTAAAGTAAAAAAAAAACAAAATAAGGTACTCTCAAATACTCAAACAGCATTTGTGTTATCAATGCCAAAGGGGCCCTAAAATGCTGTTTAAAAAATCAATTATATTTGTCTATCTTCACAACTTATTTAATTATTATGAGTTTATCAAAGATTTAAAATACATTCGTTTTGGTAGTGCAGAACCAAAAGACTGAATCTGTTAATGCTTTTTTTACCCGACTGCGGCAGCGAGGCTAATGTTTAACTTTGGCACAGTAGCGAACTAGAATTAATTGAAACTCAAAATGTGTATTTTGAGTAACAACACTTATCTTTACTCAAAAAACGTTGTAACTAGCATTTTAACAAATATCTACAAATAACTAAAAATAAGTAAGTACAGTACGGTATCACAATCTAAGTGAAATTATAACTCTAACATTGACTACACATCAATAGCCACAGCATTGCAGGAAAGATTCGTGTGTCACGACTCTCTTTGACCAATGAAATAGCAGACAAATCTGTCACTTTATCATAATGACTTAATTCATTCGTCAAAGAGTTCGAGACACACAAGTCCACAGTGCCGTACTAAGGGGATAGGTACACAATAACACATTCCCTGGATAAAACTAAACATAAATACGCACACATATAACGTACACAAAAGCTAAAACGAACACAGTATTGTGCCCAGACATACTGCTTATACGGTAGGTAAATTATAGTTTTTAATTTCAAAATGTATTTTTATGTATCTTTATGAATTTTCGTAAATCATTAAGACATTATAAAGACCGAGATTACCGATAGTAATGGGTAAGTATATATGATAAGATTTCATTATATTTTATTTCAGTTTTTAAGTTTATAGTAATTTTTAAAATGGAAATGACATAAATGTAATGTAATGCCAAACCGTATAATCAGTATATTTGAGTTGAAAAACTACATGTGTATGTGTGTCTCACCAGTTGCTCCGGCGTGCGACTGAGTTCGGCCCTGTGCTGCACGCACACAAACACATACACGTTAGTGACGTCACACACACGCAGCGTGACACGATTAGTGTTATACAGCGATGGGGAACTACGAGTGCCATTGATTTTCGGTATATAGGCTTTCCTAAATACAAATTATAGTCTGACTAAGAAATCATACTATTTGCCAATAATTTCAATAGTATTACTATTATTTCAGAACCCAAAGAGACAAGTGAAATGTTTCATATATAAATTAAACTATTATTAGTAGTCAGAAGTTTCATTTTCATCACATTTTATCGTATCCATTACGTTTTACGATTAATAAAATTTGATTTTTTGGTCAGACTATAAGTTCCTTTAGAGCCGTTTAAACACAACAGTCCAGTCAATAATAAACAATGTATCATGAAGATTTCATTGAACTAGCGCCAATAATAAATTAATATTTTCAATATTATAACAATGACTTTTAGGTATATTACTAAACAGGCTGTTCAGAACTAAAAGAGATCCACGGTTGCGGGCTGAGGCAGGAATTGGAAGGGTATATGACGTAGAGACCATGTAACTAAAAATGAGTTATTGAATTTTGACACCTATATCACCTTATATCATAACGTTATCTCGTATCAGTATTTTAGTAGTTTAAGAGTCGTGAGGTCCCGGGTTTGTATCCTGACATTACCGATGTTAGCCAACTCCTAACTGAAGTATTCAAGCTTAGCTGAAGGGTTAACAGGAATACTAGTAATTTCGCTTAATTGCACTTTTTTTAAAAAACAGTGGCACTCCGGAATACCAACAAAAGTGAAAACTTGAATAATTACTCTGCCTACCCCGTGCGTGTGCTAAAAAGGCGTGAGCATATGTATGTTGAACAATTTACGTGTATTTCACGAATTCACTTGCTTTTTCTATCACTTTTTTTTTTTTGGCACTTTCGGTGTTTGCAATGGTGACTCCCATTCTAGAGACTTTGCCTCAGCTTACCATCAGGCAAGGTGAAGTCATGTTGACGTGATCGACATAAAAAAAAAAACTAAAAATCCCAAAATGCCTATTGAATCTTTCACATTAAAAAAACAGCAGTCTAGTGTATACAAGAAATGAAAGAAATGCTCTTTGGGACCTTGCACTCTGGCGACAATAGACCCTAGACGGCGTGCGGTTTTAGTCGGTAAGAGTCCGACATAATCTGCCCCGCTGGCCGCGGGGTATCCATGAAGATTTCCACACGGAAAAAAAAGTCTAGTGTATACAATAAAAATTATAATATTATTACAAGATAAAGCGTGATATTGGGGAATACTAGCGGAGGTATGCTTTACCTACCGAGCACAGCACACTAGCACAGCTCGGATAGAAAATGCGCAAGCGCAGAGATAGCAGCAAAAATCTTGATAATGTACTATCTAGATGCGCAGTAGGACTTTTTAGGTCTCTTTGGTAGGCGCGGGCTCAAAGAGCTTGTCATTGGAGAAATCAGTATTTTTGATTGGTCAGTTAGCGCACATGCGCGAACTTTTTGACATTTGTTCAAGATTTTTGCCTCAAGGTATACCTGTATATAACAGATATTGGGGTAGCCACGCGCATGGATGATATAACATAAATAACTGGAAAGGTAACCGTGATGTTGTATTTGATTTCATACAACTAAAGACGTAAGGATTCTATAAAATTTTCGGTTCAAATCTTAATATTTCATATTCGTTAGAGTTTTAGTGAATTAAGACAATTTTGAAGCACTTATTATGCTAACAGTAACGTGTTATATTTACTTATTTCTTATATTTTAATTAGTAACTCTTAAATAGATAAGGATACCTCAGTAATAGACAGAGAGAATAAAATTTTAATTAGTAACTCTTAAATAGATTAGGATACCTCAGTAATAGACAGAGAGAATAAAATTTTAATTAGTAACTCTTAAATAGATAAGGATACCTCAGTAATAGACAGAGAGAATAACATTTTAATTAGTAACTCTTAAATAGATTAGGATACCTCAGCAATAGACAGAGAATAAAGTTATTGCGAAAGTGATAAAATAGATGGCATTATAGATACATTATAGTCAAGAATAGTAGGTAGAGTAAATAAAAGAGTCACACGAAGCGTCTACTATATTAGTGTTAGCAATAATAGTCTATCGTAATCAGGTGAGAGGGGGAGATTTATTAGCATGACTGTAGTAGTCGAAGTTTATTACAACTATTTAGTTTACTATCTAGTTTACCACAAATTTTGGAGTAGTGGGGTCTACACCACTCCAAAATGTGGCCACGTTAGATGTCGCGCACTATACGTATAAATATAAGATGAAGGATATAAGTAAGATCGTGTGTGTAAAACTCACCATGAGTTCCCTAGGGTTGAACATATCTGCAGCGTGCTTGTTTAGCGCGGCTAGGGCTGCGTTAGGCGGGTAGCCGAGCGTCACCGGCTTGCTCTCCGCCTCGCTCGCCGCCAAACGACGCGAGTTGTAGATCGCTTTTAACGCCTGCCGACACGCAATATTTATATGAGATTTTTACTGTAAAAATATCTCGAACGAAAGAGAGAATAGATTATTCAAATAATTTATTGCAGGCGTTAGTCCATATAGTTAGTTACAAACAAAACTTATATGCTAGTGTTAATAATTTACAATTATTTGCATGACGCGTGGAGCTTCACCCAGCGACCCAACAACGGTGAGTCCCTATCTTTAAATACGCTCAGAAGACCATTGGTGCTATGGCAGTCTCGTGAGCATGGAAGCGGTGCGTTTCCTTATTATGGCGTAAAATAAAAGTCATCTATGTGCGCCTCCGCAAACATGCCGGATGCGCTACAACACCGAGGCAGCCCTAATAGTATATTTATGAAATGTGATGTGTGATGTCCGTGTGTGCTGGTACAGTCAGCGGCAAAAGTAGATGACGATTGCACAGATTTCGAACTCAAAAATCTGAATGGAATTGTTTCATTATGTTGCAATCTCTCTTTACTACTATAATATTGTAAAGTAACTGTGTGTGTATATTGGAAATATTTGAAAAAAATACTTGTGTCCTTTGGGTCCAAAAGGTCTAAAGTATTAAAATGTCCATAATGTCAATGTTATATGAACGATTCTGTTTGGTTCTGCAATTTCATTGGAAAAGAAGACATGTTAACGGACGCCATGCTGAGGGGGGCAGTTGATCTTACAACGTCAAGTTAGTGAGTACTCACGTGCGGGGTGCAGTGCTTGTCCGTGAGGTGGTTGAGTAGCGCGAAGGTCTTGCGCGGCACGCGGTCGCAGTCCAGCCACATGCACGGCGCCTCTCCGCCCGCGCCCGGCGGGCAGTGCGTGCGCGCCGCGTGGTTGAACACGTCGCTTGAGCAGCCGAACGATCTAGAAGCGCGCACTCAACGGGTATATCCCACAAGCATACACACCTAGTGATACAAAATAAAACAACCGACCGATACTGCTAGTTTGACTTCACAAAAGATGACATGTGTGCCAATGGTCTTACCAAGTTCAAAATTCATAAAATCCTTCTTAGTTTTCTATTTTATTAAGTCTATTTTCATAATTTTGACTTACGTACAAAAATACAAATTGAACTTTCACGTATTCAATATTCAAAAGAGCTAAAAAAACCTTCCAAAATTTTCATTGTACAAAATTTCAAATCTTTCGGATGTAACGTTTTGAAATTCCATAATCGACTTCTAAGATAGTACAAGTATATATAAAAGCGTGTTAAAAAGGCACTTACTTTCCGCAACCTCGCCAGTGACAGATCCAAGGTGTTTCATCCTGAGCCGGGGTGACAGGCGTCGGCGCAGGCGCAGGGGAGGGCGCGGGCGGGGGCGTCGCTGCAGGCTTCGGAGTGGGTGGCTTGGGAGGCTGAAAATAACAAAATATGGCGATTTCTCAGATTTTGAATTTTGGAATTTAAATTTATAGAAAAATTTAGTTTATTTAAAATAGACATTTTACCTCAGTAACAGTTTGTGAAACAACAAGTTCCTTGTCACCGATCTTCGTGTTACCGACCATGACAGGCTGTCGTGTGATCACCTGTCTCATCACAGGCTGTTGCAAAGCTTTCTGTTGAAAAATACAATACAAATCAAAATAATCATAAGGCGATAAGCATATTGCGGAGCGGGGCGGTCAAAATGCCCGCGACGCTCTCTTATTTGTATGATTATAAGGTTGCATTTATCCGCGCAATAGCTCATGTCGCTTGTCAGAAATACGCGGGCTAAATGCGATCTAATGATAGTAATAATAAGAGTGCGTCGCGGTCATTTTGTCCGCCCCGCGCCTCCGTCTGCTTAATGCCTTATTATAGCTGTTGACCATGGTTCCAGGTTAGAAGGCCCTCATCTCATTCTGTCTTACTCGTCCCGTCTCTTTCTCCAACCGACAGTTAAGACTTCAACTTGTTTGATTCATTTACATTTTCGATATTGACTGCACAAATACTACTAAATAATCTTATAAATGTGAAAGTTTGACATTCAATGTTTATTACTCAATCGCGCTCAAACGACTGAACCGATCTGACTGAAATTCGGTACAGAAATAGTCTATAGTCTGATATAACACATAGACAACTTTTTTCCCTGGAATAGGTTCCAATGGGTTGCGCAACATCTACTAAAAGATACACCGTCCTACAGTCCCGGGTCCTTTAAGCGGGGCGTGAAAAAGCATTTTGTTAAGGCCGTCAAGTTGAGGGCCACTATTATGGTACTGTCGGTGTATGTAATAGGGACCTCCTTCCTGAAACTTTGCCTTTAGCTTACCATCAGGCGAGGTGAAGTCATATTGACGTGACTGACATATAAAAAAAAACAGAAACTCACCGCACTAGACTGTATAACACTAGTTTTTCCATCGCTCTGGACCACAGATACTTGGTTACTGGTCTGCACGTTAGTCACAACTGGACTCCTTTGAGGTTGTTGGACATTCTGCACAACCCTATGGACATTGGACTTCATCGGCGCAGTCATTATCACCGGCTGATTATTAGAGACGGTGATTATCTGCTGATTGCCTTGTAGAAGTTGTTGGTTGCCCTGAATCAATTGAGGGTTGCTGGTGACAATTTGATTCGTTGATGACGTCATCGATGTGCTTATTAACGCTGGTGGTTGCTTTTGCGTCGCAACCACGATCTGCTGTGGTTGTTGCGGGTTAACGAGTTGGGCCTTATGTGGTTGCGGCTGTGTGGTTATTATTGGTTGCTGGCTTGGAGTTATTTGGGGGGTGTTCTGTGAATTTGAGTTTTATGTCAATTTTTTTTATAAAATAGAACATTTTAACACTTTACAAATGTTCTGGTTTAGTATAAACAAATGAAAGAAATAGAATAAAAATCTGCATAAAAAATATGAGCCAACTTATCACAAATTGAACAAGTACAAAATTATATTACACGTATCATACCAACTTAACAGAAATTAAATCAAGCCCACTTCCAAATACACTTACGTAATAAATTGATTGTCTAGCAGACAATGATACAAGCATTACAAAATAGACATGCTACTTTAATATCGGCGATGACGCTTTCTTAAGCCCAAAGCACCCAATAGCTCTATGTTCCAAATCCTTCATCCGTTCGTGCAAAATATACATTTAAATCGTCGGAAATAAGAATATTTTTTGAGAAATTAATAAAATACCCATTTTAGAAAATCAATTTCAGGACATTTCTCGCACGAAGGGTCGAGATATGTCCTAAAACTGGGTTTCCTAAATTGGGTCTTTAATCTGTAGTTATGCCTTTGGTTTAAAAATATTCAAATCAAGGTGGTGTTAAGGCGATAAGCCGACGGCGGGGCGGGGCGGTCAAAATGACCGCGACGCACTCTTATTTGTACGATTATAAGGTTGCATTTGTCCGCGCAATAGCTCATCTCGCTTGTCAGATATACGCGGGCTAAATGCGATCTAATGATAGTAATAATATAAGAGTACGTCGCGGTCATTTTGACCACCCCGCGCCTATGTAAATAAATACGGTTAGTACTTATTACGAGATGTTTAAGCAATGGCTATGGCTATGTATTTTCTTCCTTTATTTAATAAAAACTAGAAACGATCGCCGATTTTAACAGTAGCGTGTATATTTTGAATTTACCTTTGTCCATATTAGATTTCATCATGCCTGGTCGAAATATCACCTAAATAACATTTACTAATACATAATACATTAACTACTACTTAAATATTTTCGAAGCAAAATATAAACGAATATTAAGAATACACTTTATTAAGAATACAACAAATACATCTCAAAGTACTAGTGCATCACAACACTACACGGTACCTATTACATTCAGGTTTTAGGAATAAGAAAACGGTATATACTTGTAATCAGGTTAATATAACAAGTAAAATGTTTTTAATTGAATACAGTTGGGATGCTCTACCAAATCGGTTAACGGAGACCCGACTGATAGTAATTCAATTCAAGTATTTGCAAGACTTCACGGCGTTGAAATTGTTAGGTAATTAAACGCACGTCTCATAAAAGATGATACAATTACAAAAAATTTAAACCTAACTAAATTATCTTAACAGTTGTCAAACTTCAATCCATGGAACAATCTTCAATCCATTTTGATTGAAGCTATTTTAATCGCTACGGACCCGTGATACCATGGAATGACACCACAAGTAGTGTCAAGGGTATATTTCTATCGCCATGATACCACCGGTAGTTTCAAAGGTATACATCACCGATATTGTCAAAGAAATATTTCTTTTATCATGACAACCCCTAGTAGTAGAGATAAAGTGATTATTACAATATTATTTGAAATTAAATATTTCAGACGTAAAACTAGATGACATAACATAAAGATTGAAAAATACCCTTGACACAACCGGCAGTGGTAGTATCACGGGTCCGTAGCAATTTTAAGCTAAATTTTATGACTTTCACTACTAATCGTTGAAGAAACCCGACATGCTCGTATAATATTTTCTCCATCTTACAATGTAGGTACGTCAAGTAGTAAGTAAATACATTAAAAACAAACAAATCAAGACCGTATCTTATCCCAAAACCTTCGTCAAAACTAGAAGCTAATATCGTGTGCAAGGCACCTGAGCAATTGAGGATTTGACCACTGTGATGCTCTGAGCACAGTGGGACGTGCTTACGAGCGGCGGGAGCATTCTCTGTGTCGACTGTATAACGCCAGACTTCTGTGCGTACAACACATCAACTGCTATTATATATTTCGAGTAAACAAGAAAAGTTAGTATAAACCTAAAATCCTTATTTGAAGGGTTCTGTGTATAGCCCTCGGCCGTCGACCACATCATCATTTACCAACAGGTGAGATCGTGGTCAAACGCGAGCCTATTACCAATAAAAAAGCCCTCACATTAAATTATGACTATATAAGCGCCTGCAGTACAAATATCACTTCGTAGAAACTACGGCGCCCCCAAGAGGATAGTTCAAAAAAGAACTTTTGCTCAATAAAATTTCGGTGATATAGTGTAATTTAAATGCTATTTTTTACACAGCAGAGTCCGATTATCCAGTCGTAAAACTCAATTCAAGCGATAACTACCTACATATCGTTTTATTTTACCTCCTGCAGAAATATTATTCTAATAGCGTTAATATAAAACATTCGTGCATACAGCTATGTGTATTATGTATTCCTGAATGAGTTATTTGCCCTATACATACTAAGAGGAGCGTCGCAAAATGGGTGGGTTTGGAATAGCAGTTACTGATCGAATTGCAAGATAATTAGGTAAAATGGCAAACGGAAATTAGGACGCCCCCCCGCACGATGGACGGACGACCTAAAGAAGGTAGCTGGGATAGACTGGACGCGCAATGCGGAGGATCGGGTGCTATGGCGTACATTGAGAGAGGCCTATGTCCAGCAGCGGATGCAAAAGGCTAATTGATTGATTTATTGATAGGTAAAATATCTTTCCTAGCAACATATCTGATATCAAACAGTATTGATTTTAGTCGGTTTATCTCCAAGAATTTTGACAGTTTGTCTTTCTGACACTTGACATTGGTGAAATTTTGGTGGTATCCCCCATAGCCACTATCAAAAGTTGAAATTGAAGTTATCTCCAAGAAAGCTTGGTACATGACCCGTAGCGTTGCATTGCTCTGAAGTGCCACAAAAAATAAATTGCCTATTACTGAACTTGTATTCTAACTAATTCGTAACTTTCATTTATATTGCCTTAGTTCGTGGGTATCTGGTGGCCTGTAATTTAAATTTCTATTACCTAGCACTCGCAACAGCTATTCACAACTCAAATATAAGGTATACAGCCATCACTCTTTATTGTATAATATTAATAAAATATTGGTTTATGGTAAGAAATAAATGATTATTAGTTTGTAATTGTGTTGGTTAGACACAAAAAAGCAAAGCGATATGAATAATTATTTTAATGAGAAAAAAAACCCTTAGCACCTTTATTTTAACAAGAAAAGGAAATTATTAGTAAAAGTTAAAATAAAGTTATGAAGTGAAGCCTAAATGAGACAGTTGATGGCGAGGTTATAGTATGAGGAAGCGTGAAGCTAGGTATAAAATAACCTGTATAATTTGCTGTTGGGTTATCGCCTCTGTGGCCTGGGTGATAAGGCTGTTTAGGGTCGCGTCGTCCAAACCGCCCGGGTTGTTCACCTTTTGTAACAAGGCTTATTAACCACATTTGTCTCAAAACCAAATATCTTATTATTACTTGTATAATGGCAGTCGCCGCGAAGCACCACTATATATCTAAGTATCAATATGGTTTTTTCTGTACCTATTTTTAGTGTATAGGTGAATTAGAATCTCATTTTTGTTCACAAACAAAAGAACAAGTTTTTATTATTAATAAGCAATTATATTTTTGTTAAATGAACAAAAATGGGTTTATTCTTATTATTCACCGATGCATTATGCATGGCCTGCAAGGTATTTATGATTTACACTAATTTATATATCTATTTAAGACACATTTCTTTAAATATTTTTTGTGTTACATTAATTAAAAAAAAGTCGATGTAAACTTTAATATAGTAATTTCCAAAAATCTTTAACAAACTAGTGCATGTTGTGCTCTAATTGGCCAATCAAAAAATAAAATCAACAATTGATGCAAGCCTTTTATAAGTAAACGAGAATTAACGCGATACACGTTAAAGGTATATACATACCTTTGGATGCCTGACGTTTGATGTTGACGTGACAGGGCGTGCACGGCTGAAACAGTCAGCCTGTGACCACGGCCGGTGTAACCTGGTCGAAACGTCAGGCATCCAAAGGTATGTATATACCTTTAACGTGTATCGCGTTAATTCCCGTTTACGTATAATAGTCATGGAACGCGAAAGTTTAAAAGTTAAAATAGATGCAAGCCTTTTTAAGTATTTTGACGTTTTTTTTTCTTTTATTAGGACACAAGACATTAGGTAGAAGTTCTAATCCTGTGTCTTTTATAAATAATAAAATCTATGACTGTCGCATACTGCGCAAATATTTCATTTATATTTGCATTCGTCCTTTGGATGTTACATATAAAATGTCTAGTGACGTACATATCTCTTATTTAATCGATTCTAATATATTATTATCTTGAAATATGATTAGAAAGAAACGTACCGTTAATGTGAGGGGTCCACCGCCAGTGGGCCCTTGAACAATTATTATAGTCTTCTGCATCATACCTCCGGGTATGTTTTGTGCTAAGTAGCTCAACCCTCCTGTAATAAACCATATACATAACTGAATCAGAAATTGATTACAAAAAAACTCGCTCGCATATACGTCAAAAAATAACATTTGTTGTATGAAAGCCCTCTTAAATATCTAATTTATTTTGTGGTTATTATTTGTTGTTATAGCGGCACACATCATATGTAAAAATTTCATGGATACCACCTAGTGATAAAAGACAGACGAACAGCGGAGTTTTAGTAATCGGGTTCCATTTATACACTTTGGGTACGACACTCTAAAAATGTATATATCTAGCTATTACATTGTTAAAAATGCGCCCTTAAGCTCTCTTATGTATTAATTCTTATAAAAGTTCCTTAAAAACCAAATAAAACCTAGCAAGTAAAAAAAAACTATATTGTAAAGCAATATACTTTTATCAGTTTTTTTATAATAAAACTATAAACTAATACCAATAAAATTTGTCTCAAGTAGCTTACTAATTGAATTTCGAACACAGTCTATATATACCTTGAGAAGTGCTAGGCGTCGCGATAATTTGCATAGGTTGTTGAACGAACTGCGTTGTTTGCTGAGAGCCCAATGTTTTTTCTGGAAAAGTACCGAGAAAATTAAACAGTAATGCAATAACAATATCTATGCTAATATTATAAAGATAAGCCGAATTTTGTGATTTCAGTTTTAGGGGTAATCTTCGGTAACACTGCATGTATTGAAAAATATTTCACCATTTGAAAGGTACTGAATACTTATTTGATTGATTTAGTTTGAAACACAAGATTTTATTTGGTTTTCCATATTTTTAATATACGATGGATTTTCAGTCGGTCGTGGTCGTCAACTTTGTTTGCATAGTCATAGTCTAATCATTTGACTGTGCAAATAAAGTCTTGTTCATCATTATGAAGGCTTCATTTGAAGATACAAATGAAGTGTTTATTTGAAGACTTGAGAGTCAAATTAAGACTATTTGAAGAGTCAACTGCCAAATAAAGACTTCACTTTGAGAAATTACGAGTACGTCTAGGTTCTCCAACCGAAACGATCATATTTTATTCAATATCTTTAGGTGGGCCGATCCCGGCGGCACTGCAATGCCGGGCCGACCCGCGACGGGAGTGGAGCGAGCCCCGAACATCCCGTCAGCTTACAAAAATCAGTTTAATATACTGGTCCCTCATTGAGGGAACTTTCAGATATTAAGCTGAAAAGAACAGATACTACACTTTGATCTTAGCCAAAAGGCCGAGAAGCGATAAACCAAATATCTATTCCAAGGGACGTCACTACGTAGCGGAGAATCTTAACACCGACTTCCAGAAAATTCGCACAGCGCCATCTATCGAGTAAGTTAGTAAACCGATCGCGGTGTTCTGGATACAATAACATTTTACAAAATCAATGTAATTGCAAATTCGATATTGTGGTTCGGATGGTAAATTCAACTTTTTACAAATTGAACTTTGTAGCTATGGACTACAATATTGGATTTATAAATCTAGGTTATCATTGGTGAAAGCAGATCTAAGTATCGTATAAAGTTCTAAGATTACCTTGTAAAATAAGTTGTCCAGATTGTGACGCCAATAGATTCTGAACATCCATGGATTGTACTTGCAGCATTGGTTGCTGAACCTGCAGGGTCTGTTGCTGCATCTGGATGTTGCCTTGCATTTGTAAAGTCGGTTGTTGCACTTGTAGAGTTGGTTGCTGTACTTGCAAAGTCGGTTGTTGGACGGACATTGAAGGTTGTTGTACCTGAAAATGTGATATTTTCAATTTCAAAGTAATCAAATGTAATTCCTAGGACATCACGTGAAACGAACAGGATATAAAGGAAAATAAACGAAGTCGAGACTTGCAAAGAAAAAGATTGTAACTCGATTTTTAGACTTTGATTAGAGCTGCAACTTGAAATCAATAAAAACTGAGTTAAAATGTTTTTCTTTGCAGGTATAGGATTAGTACAGAAGGTTCATCATCATCATCATCATATCAGCCGAAAGACGTTCACTGCTGGAAAAAGGCCTCCCCCAAGGATCTCCACGACGACCGGTTCTGCGCCTCTCGCATCCAGCGGTTTCCCGCGACCTTTACCAGGTCGTCGGTCCACCTTGTCGGAGGCCTGCCCACACCACGTCTTCCGGTTCGTGGTCGCCACTCGAGAACCTTTTTGCCCCATCGGCCGTCGGCTCTGCGAGCAATGTGCCGTGCACGGCACAGCACGGCACACAGAAGGTTCACTGGTTTAAATTCCATAAAATTGAAATTTTAACAGCACATACATTTTTTCATGCATGAACTAATTTTTCCTATTTAAGAACTTACCGGCGCCACAGCTCGTATGTTAGACTTGATTGTAAAATAATAAAGCATAAATATTATGTCAAGAAACAACGCTCAAATTTTTTTTTTATTTATTCATACAATTTACAATTTTTTAATTTTAAATTTAATTTATTACCATTATTATCTAAAATGCCCATGGGTATCGGCAGGGGGTATACTTGAACCAGGGAAAATACACTGATTATTATTTTTGACTCGTGGTCTATTTTATTTAAAAAATACCTCAAGAATATTCAGAAATATTGTGTGCTTTTGTAGAATTACGTTACGACACGTTGGGAAGTGCTAAATATTAAATTAAAATCGATATTATTTCCATTACTTTAATAATATGATTGTTATTTTCTTCAAATTAGAACTTACCTGCGCCGTAGTTCGAGCAGTAGGCTTGTTTGCAAGGTTAAAAATATATATTATTTTTTAAGGAAAATGCTCAAACACTGTTTTCAGAAATTAATTATTAAAGGTTTACGATTTTGTTACGTTTATTATAATAATTGGTTAAATTTACTCTCATTTCTAAAGTAATCGCAATAGTCATATCATAGGTGGTATTGCACTGCCCTACTATGATAGAAAATATATGTACAAAAAGAGACTTGTTCTAGTTTCAAAAATATTCAAGTAACCTTACCTGCGCCGCCGCTGTTCGATTGGTAGGCTTGTTTGCAAAATAAATTTGCATAAATAATATTTAGGAAAATAATGCGTAATAATTATCCTAGTATCGCTGAAGTCTAAAGTGTGAACTGTGATGTGAAGTGTATATAATTCTAAGAAAAAAATTAACTAAACTAAAACTAAAGGAAGAGGAACTAAAACTAACTGCCATCGGAAGTCTGTCTCAGACTCAGACCAACTAAAGCAAGGTCTATCAGCAGTATACTCTAGAAAATAGAAAAGAAAAGAAACTATAGACAGAAAAGATCTGATTCTTTCTTCTTGCATCACAACATTCACATTCACAGATTCACAACACTTGCATCACAACATTCACATTCACAGATTCACAACACTTGCATGCCAAGCAAAATGCTATTATTATCAAGATTTATGTGGGCCGATCCCGGCGGCACTGCAATGCCGGGCCGACCCGCGACGGGAGTGGAGCGAGCCCCGAACATCCCGTCAGCTTACAAAAATCAGTTTAATATACTGGTCCCTCATTGAGGGAACTTTCAGATATTAAGCTGAAAAGAACAGATACTACACTTTGATCTTAGCCAAAAGGCCGAGAAGCGATAAACCAAATATCTATTCCAAGGGACGTCACTACGTAGCGGAGAATCTTAACACCGACTTTCATAAAATCAGTACAACGCCATCTATCGAGCTAATTTTTAAAATGATGATTTAAATTTGCCTTGCCCTTTTTAACTCATGTAAAGTGGGAATCATTGCATAAATAATATTGATAAGTCAGGAGGAGACGTAACGCTTTACATTTTGTCTGAAAGCAGTTCCACTAATTTAGAGGAACGTTTCATATACAGATGGTACTTTCAAGAGAAAAAAATATTTGTAAAGCTATACATTTTTATAGTAGGTTAACTACTAACTTATTACTATATATATTAGGAGTTAGTCTCCTATTTTCAAGTAAGTCTAAGTTTTACTAGCATGCAAAGTTTTGCATGCATTCATAGTAACTTACTTGTGCTGCGGTTCGAGCGTTAGGCTTGTTTGCAAAGGAAAAAAGTATTTCATTTTTAGAAATCGTACCCTTATATTTTTTTATTCACAGATACAGATACAGATAAGAAAAGAATCTAAATCATTAGAAAAAGTTAGCAGGCTAATTGCTTCAAAAATTTCATTAAAATAGATACATACTGTTAGAATAGGTTCTTGAATGATAACAGAAGCGTTATCGCCTCCCGCCGCCATCAAGACCGATGGCTGCATCATTTCAACTGTCTCCTGCTTCGGCGGTAACTGAAAAGATCAAACGCATTGATACGTTAACTGATTCAAGAAAACAATATTATGATACATGTTATGTGCCCTTCTACCTTTACCTTTTATTTATATAATACTAGCTGTTGCCCGCGGCTCCGCCCGCGTGGATGTCGAAATCCGTTTCAAAAACTATCCTATCTCTCAAGTTGGATCGAACTGCACATGGTGTGCGAATTTTATTATAATCGGTTAAGTGGTTTAGGAGTCCATTGAGGACAAACATTGTGACATGAGATTTATATATATTAAGATATCAATTATATATTATATTATCAATTAAAACTGTGATATCTTGTACTAAATTGCGCTAAACGCGATCGAGTGTATACATATATTATTACAAATTGGGACTTATTTCAACCGTTAGTCAATTATTGCTACTAAATTTCATGTCGAATTTCATTTGATATCGATATCCTGAGGCATGATATCGACATGATGAGACATCACTAGTCAACGATATTATGAGTCATAACTAGAAGTTGATATCATAAGACATCACTAGTCGTCGATATTAAAAGTTATCACTAGATATCGACATCTTGAAACTTCACTACATATCGATTGCATAACTCATCACCAGATATGGACATCGTCTTCACTATTTATCGATATCATGACTCATCACTAGACATAATGAGACATCACTACATATCAATAGTCAGTACAAGACAACGATATCCCGATTTGTAACAAGATTTCGATGTCACGAGTCATCGAAACACATCGATACGATGACTCATCACCAGATTATTATCGATATCACGAGCCATCACCATCGATACGACCGACTATTCCCATTGCTAACACTACACAGTGAACCGCTACAGCTACATACGACATGTATATAACAGGTATGAATAATAACATTAGTTTTATGCTGAATGAAGACCTTAGCTCGTAGGGCTCCCAACAGCATTCCGTGTGGCCGCTATAACGCCAATATGTATAGACATGAAAAAATAAGTCACTTGATTATTTTTCGATATTCAACATAATATTTATGTAATAAAATAATACATAGTATACAAAATTAAGGTAAATAATATTAAGTATTATTATTATGTATAATAAGTATGTATTTACAAAAAAAAAGTATATAAGTATGTTTATCAGCATTCTAGAACCCATAACACAAGCTAGTGAAACTAAGCTTACTTTGGGTCTAGGGAGCGATGTGTAGAATGTCGTAGAGTATTTATTATTTATTATTTATTTATTTATTTATATTGGCAACGTGGTAATATTGTCAACCTCCTGAGAACTTTACTCTCTTCTGTAATAATAGCAACCCATTTATGTCCCACTGCTGGGCATGGGTCTCCTCTCCTCTAACGAGAGAGCTGAGAGGGTTTAGGCCTTAATCCACACACGCTGGCATAATGCGGGTTGGTGGATCGGACATATCCTTAGAATTTCTTCTAGGACATGTGGGTTTCCTTACGATGTTTTCCTTCACCGTTAGCAGATGGTAAATTATGTGATTAGCACATAATAAATTCCACAAAGTGAAATTTATCACAGTGTCATAATGGTGGCCCTCAACTTGACAGCCTTATCAAATGCTTTCGATTCAGTCAGTCTAAATAACGAAAAATAAGATGTCTTGTGTCAGATAAAACTATAATTTAAGTAGAAGATACAGGATCGAACTCACGAAATCCCAATGCAATAAAATAACTCTAGACAGTGTTTACAGTAAGATAAATATACATAAAAATATCTTTACCAAATCGTCCTCGTCTTCCAAAGCAGAAGCTGCGAGCGCCGCGTACAGGTTAGCTGCTGTTTTCGACACACTCTCTTGGGGCGCTGTACTCTGTTAATATTGACAGAAAACGTGGTTATTTTTTTTTATGTCGGACACGTCAAGATGACTTCACCTCGCCTGATGGTAAGCTAAAGGCATTCTCTGGAATGGGAGTCACCATTGCAAACACCGACAGTGCCATAATGGTGGCTCTCAACTTGACGACCTTATCAAATTTTCACGCCCTGCTTAAAGGACCCGGGACTGTAGGGGAAAGGATATATTATATGGCAGCCAGAAAGGGTAATGGGCGCCCTAAAAAGCCTGGATAGTCTATAGCTAGACTTCAATATCGCCAATGGATTGTGGTAGTCAGGTGGCAGTTAGACTGAAAAGTCACATAAACGGCCTCAACTCACCTCTCTTTTGTCTTCAATTTTAATCTTCTTACTAGGAGGCTCCGTATACGAGTGATCAATGACCACAGCCTCTGCTATCTCCTTCTCATTTTTCACATCCTTCAGCTGCACTATCTGTCCTTGTTCATTCTTATATTGAAGTATAGGGGCCGCTAGTTGATCACTCTTTAATTGAATAATTTGACCTTGTTCATTCTTTATTTGAATAAGTTGACCTTGCTCGTTCTTTATTTGAAAGAATTGATTTCCTTGCGCTACTATGCCGGCATCGGCATTTATTTGAATAATTGGATTTGGATCAGATTTGACTTGAACAATTTGACCGGTTTCGGTTATTTGGATCGTGGGAGCGTTGATTTGGGGGCCCATTTGTACCACTTGCAGTGGGGGGTTGGAGTTTTTCTTGAGTAGGTCTGCTAACATTTTATTTTGAGTCGTTTTCTGAAAAGCCAGTTAAGTTGTTTTGTAATTTCCATAGGAAGTAGCATTAACGTAACTTAAGTATAAAATGTTTACCCTCAAATTTAATATTATTCTAATACCATTTCTAAATTCTTACCGCTAAGTTAGTTGATATGTTTATGCATAAAATAATAGTACCTTACAGCGGAGAAACGTAAACAGAAAAGGTGGTATGTACTAAAAAAATTAAATTAAATAAAAAAATTGAAATATTTGGTGCCGAATAAAAACTTACAATCGTAAACTGCGTTTGTTCATCTATTTGTAATTGCACAGGATCTTCTTTGGGTACTGCAAAGATAAAGGATAGTTAAAAAAAGAATAAATTAGTTCTGTTATGTTCACAAAGTCAGATACCAAAATGTTAGCAAACACGAGTCTGAGGTAAATATATTTTTTATCGAAAAAAAAGTAGATTCACATTTAATTTTACTTACCTATCATATCTTCCGAAGTGATCACAGTAACCTGTAATCAAATTTTATAGTCATATAAAATAATATTCTATGTATATTTAAATACGTTATTATGTAAACGTATGTGTTCCATTTAAAATTTTGTTACATCATTTTTCTTACCTTTTCGGGTTGTACAGCTGGACTGCTACTGGCAACACCGCCGGGTGTTATTGTCGTACATTTGATTAGTGCCTCCGGGTCCACTTCCATAGATTGTGCCTGTAATGGAATTACGTTACTTTTAAGGCATTACGCAATAATTAGAAATTATAATTTTTTTATATAGACTCCTCGCCAGGATCTTGATGCGGTTATCTCTGGAACGGCTGGGCCGATTTGAACGGGACTTTCGCAAGTAATATTATCAGACGTATGTATGTAAGGTAGCATGTAAGGAGAGAAGCAGTTGGCGGGCTGTTGTCTCTGCTTATCCCGGAGGGAAAAGGCGTGAGCGTATGTACTTTAGTATGTATATAAAAAAAATGTTACAAATCTAAATTCACGCGGGTAAAATCGCGGGTACAGCTAGTAAATGGGATAAAAGTAATTATACCTGACTAGGCTGTTGTATCACGACGGTACTCGGAGTGGCAGGAGCTCTCTGCTGATTCTGTTGTCTTTGCGCTACCTGTAGTTAGAACGATGAATATTAACTTGATCTCAATAGGAATTATGATTTTTTTTTAAGTTAAACAGTTTTAAATTGTATTGTCATCAGAACTAAAGACTTCTGCCAAATATCAGACAAATCAGACAACTGAAAGGGGTTCAAATTTTATTTACTAGATTTGACCCAAACAAACAGGTTGAGTTAAATAAAACTGTTTAATAAAACACATAACAGACTTTCTAAATTTGGAAAATTTCAAATCGATATAGCACTTGACATTCATCTTCAAAATTTACGAACCTGCAATACTTTTAACTGACTTCAAAAAAGGAAGAGTGTTTTGTTTTTAAGTTTGTTACCTCAGAACTTTCGATTGAGTGAACTGATTTTGATGATTCTTTTTTTTTTGATAGTTGCCTTCCCGTGGCGGTCCCATTTTATTTTGGTCCGTTGAAATAGTTTTTTTTTGGAAGAATTATTTAAACAAACAGAATATAATTTAAATATAGAATACCTAATTAATTTTGTCGTCTGAAAACAACTTCATTTATAAAAATAATAAAAAAAAAAACAAATCATGCTGACAACTAAGCTAGCGATCTATGCATGCCGTTCAAAAAAGTTATTTCATTGTTAGTTATTTTAACTAGTATACTTGGCATGCGTTACTACAGAAGATCGCATTTAACTGCCACTACAAACAACATAACAACATTTTAAATTCCGCATTACACGGGATATTTCTACGTTTTGGGGTCTACCTATTCGGGGGAAATCAATTTATCCAAGTTAGTCTGAATTGGAGAACAATCAAGATGTAAACTCATTTGGGTAGTAGACAGAACAAAACTTTATTTATAAGCGATGATTTTTTGACTGTGTCTAACACGGCACTTAGGCAAGTGCTACACTGTACGGAAATGTATTTGAAGTCACGAGTGAATAGGTTCCTTTTGGGAAAGCGTGATTCATCGTAGACCACATCGTCACTTACCATCAGGTGGGATTGAGTTCAAACGTAATGAATAAAAAAAATGCATGACGACACGGAGCGATCCTACTAATACTAAAAATGCGAAATTTGTCAATCGATAAAATATGGAAAACATTACAGATAACTTAGATAAATTAACGGATAAAACTACGTTCATTGTGAAAAGTAGTCAATTTAGTATCAAAAAGGGTACTAGATTGACTACTTTTGATGAAAGCGCCTAATGTAAATGTCTTCTGAAATTGAACTTCTACTTAAAGGATATTAAAAAAAAAACATGCTAAATCCAATACTTGTGCTACAATTATCGGAAGTTTAGAAAAAAAACAGTTGATATTCTCATGCATATTGTTAATTCTTCAATTGGTTTGTGTGGGTACCTTAATTCTTGATATTTTTGTAACCTGCTCACGTCTGATATCAAAAGTAAATAAAAATATAAACAAATCAAAACGTAGTAAAATAAAATCTCAAAGCAAAATAAAAAAAAGAAAACTACACTGCAGTCATACATAGCTACGTAGCTATCCTACTTTTTTGCAAGGTGGTAGCTACAGATAAGCTAGAGGTCAGCACTGACGCACTATTTGATGGCCAATGTGGCACAGCGGTAATGCATTCGTCTGCTACGGAAGAGGGCGCAGGTTCGATTCCCGCTCAGTGCAAATATTTGTATGCAGTAAATGTATTTGCATTAATCTGGATGTTTCTATGTATAAAATGTATGTATTAACAAAAAAAAGAAGTATAACTCCATAACATGAACTAGTTAAACTATGCTTACTTTGGGTCTAGAGAGCGCTATGTAGAATGTCGTAGAATATTTATTTATTTACTGTCCATTCTAGAATACTCAATTTTCACTCTACAAAACATTAGTCTATAGTAGATTGTCTATGCTATGATATTCACAGATTTATTGAACCTGGACAATCCTCTAGAATCCTACGCCGATGCTCTTTCGATGACTCTTTTTAGAACCCATAACACCGAATAGTATGCTTACTTTGGGTCTAGATAGTGCTGTGTAACATTGTCCTATAATATCTACTTTTGCTAGTAATATAACACCACATTCTAGAACCTATAACACAAGCTAGTTAAGCTACTTTTGGATTTAAATATCGCTGTGTAACATTGACCTATCTAGAATATCTATTTCTCCTATCAATATAACACTGCCTATACCCCTAAACCTACCATCTTCACAACTGTTCACACACACTACAGCATTTTGAAGTTAGTCGTGTTAGTATGCACTTACTTGCGTCTGTTGTAGTGCGGGGCTTACTTTATGAGCTAACAAGTGTTTGATTAACGTGGTATTCGAAGGACTGGACTCCAGAGCTTGGGATAGATGCGGGTGTGATGCTATTGGCTGCTGTTGTTGCTATTAAAAAAAAAAAGTCTTAGATGAGATCGCCAACCCCCAACAAGCCGGTAAGTAGGGTAGCCAGAGCTCACTGTACGATAAGCCGACGGCGGGGTGGGGCGGTCAAAATGACCGTGACGCACTCTTTTTTGTACGATTATAAGGTTGCATTTGTCCGCGCAATAGCTCATATATTGTCAGATATACGCGGGCTAAATGCGATCTAATGTTCGTAATAATAAGAGTGCGTCGCGGTCATTTTGACCGCCCCGCGCCTCCGTCTGCTTAACGCCTAACGGTAACAGATTTCATTTTAAAAGCTTTTAAATGGACATCCGTTTAATAGTACGACCAAGCCATGGGGAAAACTTACTTGCGCGAAAAAAATTTCTTAATATTTACTTACTTTTTCTTTTTGTACACTTGGTTCGGTTCGCTAATTGGATTGAAAATTTGACATAGTTAATTATAATTTTGAAATAGGTACAGATATTCTATCTCACGAAGGCGGGTGAATAGTAGTATGAGTGTCTTGTAAATACGTGTGCATGTGTGTGCGAAAGTTCATATCACGTCTAAAGAAATAATTCATGAAGCGGTAGTGGTAGTAGAACAATAATTTGCATTGCAAGTAAGTAATTAATTTTTTAAAGCAATGTGTACATTTACGTTTAACTACAATCAAAGCTCAACCGCTTTCGTGAAATAGAACATCTGTACAAATTAATTTCGTGTTTATGTTACATATTTACAAACCTTTTCTTTTTGAACATTAGGTTCGGTGCGCTATTTAGATCAAAAAATAATACTTCATCAATACATTAGGTATTTTTGAGCTGACCATACGTCATTACTAATATAAATATTACAGACGCCGGCACGTAAATTGGCCAGACGCGTCATATGCGCAAAGGTCGATTTTTAGGTCCCCTTTGAGGTATGAGCGGGTCGCGGGAGACGCGGACATAAATATGATTGGTCACTTGACAGACCAATCATATGTCTCCGAGAGACGTCTTGTACCGAATCAACGTTCGGTTCGTTCGTATTTTAAATCATTTGATTGGCTCAAAGTGCACGATGCGCGAACTTACCTCCACTACTCCAAAACCTGGCCAAGTTACGTGCATCTGCAGCATCTGTACACGATCCGATTGACAAATGTACATACCTGAACTTGAGGCTGTTGTACCACAACGGGTTTGGTTTCCGACACCGACGGTTTACTTGTCAGCTGCGCCTTCAGTATCGGCGATGACGGTCCTGTGACAAAAAACGTTTATTTAACTACAGAAAATGTGTTCTTATTCAGCCAAAATTTTTTTTTTATTCGTGATAGGCTTACGTTTATAGACTTATTGTGTATAGACTATTAAAGCGGCACTTATATAACGTAAAAAAAAACTAATGTTTCTCAGTTGTAAGTGTTTGCATGCCATCTTAAAACCGTACATGGCCCAGGTCAGCCAAGGCAGTTTTTAGTCGGTGCGAGTCCAACATAACCAATCCCTATGGCCGACGAGGACGGTATCCGCCTGGATTTCCGCACGTAAAAACGTCCACTGCATGGGCATGTGGAGACAGTCAACATTTATCGCGATCATGTCAAATAATATTGACGTTATTGATATGTCATTGATATATATAATTGATATGCAAACAGACGCGATTGGTCCGCACAACGTATCACGATATTGGATCGCAATATATATTGACGCGCCCTATGTTTCAACAAACTTTCTCATTGCACACTGACCTGCCGCTGGAGTAGTCCTATTCTGAGCATTCCTCGCTCTGATTCCAATGTACACTTGCTGAGACTCGTTGTTCGATAGATTCAATGTATTAGGTCCAACTGTACCACCGAATACCGTCCTAGAGGTGAAAAATACGCAAGTATTAGGCTGTGGAATGATCTCCCTGCTGTGGTTAAGCTTCTACAATATGGGTCCTTGAAGAAGGGCATTAGAAGGTTTTGGTAGGGTCGGCAGAGCGACTGTGACAGTTTTTGTGTTGTACACGTCTATAAACCACGGTGAGCACTTCCAATCTTGATGTGCTTGTCTGCCACCTAAATGGTATAAAAAGGTCTTTTTTTAGATAGGTCACGTCTATATGATTCACCTCGCCTGATGGTATCGGGTCACCATTACATATACCTACCGATAGAACCATAATGGTGGCTCTCAGCTTGACGGACTCATTAAATGCTTTTTCAATGCCCGTTTAAAGGACCCGGGACTGTATGAGGAAGGTCAATGAACTAACCTGACTAGCCTAGGGAAGTGCGCGGGCGCAATAACGCCCTTCCGTGAGAGTTTAGTGCAGCATGCTACATACTGGCGGTACACTTCACTCGCATCGCAAGCACTGTTGTCGGTCGCCGGCAGAACTTCGTAGGCCGACCGAAGCCACGCTTGAGCAAAGTGCTCATTCTCCTGTTCGCAAAAAATAGTTATAAAAAATACAATATTGGAAAGCTATACTGGGCGATAGTATTGAAAATAGTTTTTTTTTTGATCAGTGTAATTACTTTTGCATTTTTTTATAGAATAATTGTTATTAGTATTATTCATGTTCCGTCGTGTTAGTACAGCTAAATAAAATGATATCATAAAAAAATGCATCACTTTACCTAAAAAAATGAATGCCGTAATAAACATCGGTATAACGCCACCGGTCGTTGACCCCGCGCGCTGCCGGGGTCAACGAATTTCATTTAACCCTACTAGCAATAGAGCACGCTCCACTGCATATCCACGAGTCAGCTAACGCTTTGACGCAGACCAGCCGCTCTCAGAAAGCCGAGAACTTATCCCATAAGGGAAGAAGTAGCCAGAGAACAGACCCTGGAGCCCAAGTCGTGATGATAACGTGGTAAAAGTACGTATTAGCTACCTTTTTTTTTTTTTTTTAATTTATTTATTTACAAAAATAATAAAACAATATAAATTAGCACTCCCAAAAACCACGAAGGGTTTGTGCGGGGTGCCAGACATGCTGCATATACAAATAGATTTTTATTACCTGTTGCATAAAGCAACCCAGATTCCCAACATCACCCAAACTAGTAGGCAGTTACCTATTTCAAGTGACGCCGCAAACCCAAGTCGCTTCACTCAACATTTATCACACAGTCGATAGAATTACCTACAATATCAAAGATTACACATACACATAACTATAAATAATAAATAACTTACATTCACAATCATATTGCTTCGGGCGACCACATCATGCCCGAGCGCTGGCAGTGAAACCGGTTTTATGAGACGCATCTACAGGATGCTCCAAAAATGAAGTTTTAATTTGTTTTTGATGTTATTTTTCATGATGCTTTGTACGAAAGAAGGACTCAACTGATTGATCATTCGCGGAATAAGGTACATAGTGGTCCTCTCACCGTACACATTCACCGCACTAGCGGTGACTAGTTTTTTGTTGATTTTCCGACGCGTCTGAATATTATGCGATATTTCTATTTGGCAGTTTTTATTGAAGAATTGTTCTTTAAGGAGACTATAGTTGTATACCTGTACGGTCCTTTGCTGTATATGCGACTGTTGTATAGACGACACGGGCGCTAAAGAAGACACGGCGGGCGATGACGTCGTAGTGGCCGGCGCTTGCGTCGCTTCAGGTGCCTGTTTCACTGGCGTTTGACTCTATAACAACGTTAACATAGAATAAACCTGAATATTGGGTTAACCGTTATAGAGTAAAAGTTCAACTCGAAGGAGTCTCGGGTCCGATTTTGATTAAAGTTAAAACTGCAATTGGTTGAGTAGAACTGGAGATTCAAAAGTCAAAGTCAAAGTCAAAAATCATTTATTCTGTATAGACCATTAAACGCGGCACTTAAATTAAAAATATTTAAAACTAGAAGCAAATGGACCACCGGTTCGAAACGCGGCCCAGACCTGAGAAGACTCCGGCAAGAAACTCAGCGGGCTGTTTTTTTTTGGTCTATTTTGAATAATTTCCTTAATCTAGAAACAGTTATTAGTTTGAGTAACATAGTTGAGTGAACAGTTTATTTCCAAGCTTGTTTATCATCTAAATAATCTTGAATTTTACAGTATGCTTTTTGGCAGTTTTTTTTTATCACATTTTTAAATTTACTTACATGTAAATTTCTAATTTCACTTGAGAGTTTGTTCAAAAAGCGTATACAGTTGAAAGAACGCAACAACTGGTATCGACTCGGACATTAATAATCGATGATCGGTTGAACAACTCGAGTAGTTAAACCTATATTGTCCGAAACAGTTATTCGTTGTCTATACCTGTGTGGGTTGCGGCTGGCTCCGTTCCTGGGCATCCCGTTCGGCCTGCGCGGCGATGGCACTAGGCCCGCTCACTGTCTCCACCACTCGCATCAGGATACAGGCGCGAGGCCCGTAACTTTGTGCCTGAGAATAATACAAAAAGAGTAATATATGCGAAAGTTTTCTAAAAACTTAAAAATTTAATTATTTAAAAACGAAAAATGGCTAGATTTAGCCCCCCCCCCCCCCCCCCCCCCCTCTCGAGGATGATTACACAAATGATGTTGGTGGTGAACATAATGACGATGATGATGATGACACAAATGATGATGGTGGTAAAAATAATGACGATGGTGATGATTATGACATTGAAGAAGATGTCACAAATAATGATGGTGGTGAAGATAATGAAGATGGTGATGATAGTGATGATAATGACATTGAAGATGGTGATGACACAAATGATGATAGTGATGATAATAACATTGAAGAAGACAATGACAATGATGTGAATATAAAAATAAAATAATGATGACGTGTGCCTACCTCCACGGTGACTAGCGACACGAGCGTGTGTATGAGGCCGGGTACACGTGCCACGGCTTCGCTTGCGCGGTCACCCAGTGACGTCAGTGCGTATACGCACTCTAACGTGCACACTAGTACCATGATATCCCGCAGGGTAAGCAGAGCACACACGTCGTGGTATACCTGGAAACATAGACCAATTTAATTTTTATTTAAACAATACTTTACATGAACGTTTTAGAAATTTAAAAAAGAGATTTGAAACAAATAAGCATAGTGTGTTAGTTTATGTATTAAATTTAACACACCATTTTAATTTGTTTAAAATATTCAAAGTAGTTGGCGACAGGGGAATCAACAGACTATGCCAAAGGCGATGTTTCACAAATGTATGGACCCTGGGCCCGAATTGTACACTACTTAGAAAAATAGCTAGGCAATGTAGTTTTAAAAAAAACGCAATTTTTTTTTATTGGTTGGTTCGAGCCGGGAAATGAACCTAAGGCCTGCCAACACAGCAACCGCACTCGCTACTCTGGCTATGGCCTTGAATCTCACCTTAGACTCCAGCGACTTCAGTAGAGCCTCTTCGTTGGTCTCATTCTGAGCGAGTTTGTTGAGCAGTTCCAGCGCGGCTAGAACTCGCGCCCGATCCTGAGCCACCAAGGACGACTGGATTGTCGATAGCACATGCCTAGATATTAAGCATGTAGCAGGATCCTGAAGTATAACAAAACAATGTTAGGTATGAGAGGAATTTCAATCCGCGCACTTTTAATGAAACTGAACTGAACTGAGCAGTCCGACCGGGGTAGTACCTCCGCCCTACAGAAGACCGCGGCCATAATAACCATAGTGTTGTGTTCCCGCCGTAAGTAGGTAGTCAGAGCTCACAATCCAAGCAAACTTACCAAAGCCACGTCCGTTTATAGGTGTTAACGTTCTATCTATAGGGTAAACGTGGCTCCTGTAAGCTTGCCTCTCGGATTTGGTAAAGCAAAAGGCAGTCGTTCCCATAAGGGTCCGTTCACACAGACCGGCTCGGAGAGCATCGGCGGGCATTTTTCTTTTCACACTAACAAATGATTTTCATAATGACAAAAGCATGCAAAAATAAACCTTACTACAAATACTAAAAACTCTGTTTTCAACGTGATAAGAATCTGCTATCCTCGCCGAGCCGGTCTGTGTGATCGGACCCTATAAGTTTTAGAAGCCAAGATGAGGAGAAAGAATAAGTGGACTCCAGCTCCGAAGTGTAAACCTCGGATATAACCGTGAACTAATGCTAAGATGGTGATTATTTTTTTTTTTATAAGTTTTACAACTCATAATGATAAAATTTATAAACTTTACCTTGATAATAAGTTCCGCAGACACGTTACCGAGTGTGTCAAGACCTGATTGCCGCAATGTTCCTACCCAAGAATTCGCACACAGCAGTAGAAATCTGTAAACATGGTGTAAAATATTAAAAAAAAAAAAACAATGTAAACAGTTGAACGAAATTCGTTTTTTTTTATCCTACATAGGTGGCAGACAAGCACACGGCCCACCTGATAGGAAGCGGTCACCGTGGCCTATGAACGTGTGCAACACTAAGGGTGTCGCACACGCGCTGCCTACCCTGAAGGTAATATTTAACAATCAGCTAGCTTAAGAACACGAGGTAGGACACGACGGTATCTCCCGTCCGAACTGAGCAGTCCGTTTGGGGTAGTACCTCCGCCCTACCAGAAAACCGCCCCATAATAACCATCGTGTGCAACCAGTGCTTACTGTACCCCTCCTCCCCCCACCCCTTCCTAACCCTCCCCCCTCCCCTTCAGGGTAGGCAGCGCGTGTGCGACGCCCTGTTACACACGTCCATAGGTCACGTTGACCGCTTCCCATCAGGTGGGCCGTGTGCTTGTCTGCCACCTACGTATTATAAAAAATATCACTGGATAAAAGTTTTACCTGATAAGGGTAGTGTTCTTAGCAAGATACTGTACATTCTCATCGTGAAACGACAGTGATCGTACAATAGAAGCAATCTGCAACACTCTCTGTGTGTACACACATGAAGCACCACCAGGGAGCTCCGGGGCGAAGAGCTGGTCCTCATCCGAGGGCTCTGTCACCCAGTCTTCTAGTACTTCCTGGAAGAACGATAGATGAATGAATGAATGAACGAATGATTGATAATTTATTTGAACGATTGACGTTCATCTGTACGTTCATCATGCGTACTGCTAAAGAGTGGAATGCCCCTGCCTGGGTCTGTATTTCCGGAAATCTAGAACCTAGGAATTTTCAAGTCTAGAGTGACCAGGTTACTTCTAGGCAAGCGTGCTCCAACGTCGACCACATCATTACTTACCAACAGGTGAGATTGTGGTCAACGCGAGCCTATTACCAAAAAAAAAAATAAAGAACGAAATAGGGTACAAATTAGATGAGAAATATTATACACTACTTCGCCGGGAACCACGCGGTTAGAAAAATAAAAAATATATGGAAAAAAATAGAACCGACTTGCTTATTTTAAAGTCGGTTAGGTATAAATACTAAATCCTTCGCCAAAATTTAAAAAAAAAATCTTCTAAAAACCGCATCAAAATTGGTTCAACCCACAGAACAAAGAAAAATCCTTAGGACTAGAAATCGTATGGGGGCGTGTTTGTGTCGCCAAAAACCTAAGTGTAATTGCATTTACCTCACACATATACACTTGTGTATGTGCACAACGCAGGCTAAAATAATCAAAAAACAAGTTTATGCGATTGATTTTAAGGTTTATTTTCCTATAAGTTTTCACGAAATATTTACTTCAATATTCTAGAAGTTTCTATACCTGTCCAATTCAGGATGCTAAATGATAATTTTGACAGTTCACGTCTATGAAGTATCGTATTTTTATATACAAAATAATACCTCTAAAATTATCGTAGCACATTGACAAGTACCGCCCACTTTTCATAGTGAAGCGTCTTGCAAGAATTCAGCACAATTGACTATGACACACAGGAATCGAATGAATCGAACTTAAATTAATTTATTGAAATTTTTAAGTACTTATCTACTACAATTTTTTGTAATATAGCTAATAATAATATAATATAATAATAAAAGTGGCTAAGTATAATGCAAGACATAATTACGGTAGGTACCATAAAACTTCTCTTTTATCATTCTGAAATAAGTTACCTAAAATAATAAAAAAATAAATGCTTTTGTGTTTTTATAACTATCGATTCCATATTCTACGGGAACGATAATCGAAAGACGAAAATCGATTAGATTCATTTTCGATTATACTATATGGGGTACACTACTTAGAGCTGTCAAAATTATCATTTTAGGTAAGTTTGTGAAAAATGTACGACAGAATGTGGTGTCCGTATTTTGAGTTAAGTTAATTTCATCCTTACCATTGTTATATTTAAGGACTGATTTGCAATACAATACAATTTTAGACATCTATTGGTGAAAAGCAAAACTATAATGTACATTGATTTTGCTATTGACCGCTAGATGGGGTATTATTGGGATAAATAAATGTGTGCTCTATTCCAACGTGGCTTAAACATAATTTTGTTGTATATTACTTTAAAATGGGGGCAGATTTGATGGTACTCTGTAAGCATCATTGAAGTTTATACCTTGTCAAAACGTACTTTAAATTCATTTTCAGTAAAATAAGGTGTGTAGTTCTGCTCTTCTTATATTTTAAGGTAAAATGTATGCAACCAATAAGACGTCCTATAAGTCTGTGTGAGTGTATTTTTTGGCGACAGCTATTCCTTTGCATTTTTACTTAATTACTACTTCTATGGTTTTTTAATGTTCTGTGGTTCAACCAAACGCGAGATAATCGCGTACAAACATACATACAAGTCAAACAGTGAACCTCCTTTTGTAGTCGGTTACAAAACACAAAAACACTCACATCATCAAGAATCTTCTCTACAACTATATCTTCATCTTCTGGGACATTCATCAGACAGTCTGTAAGGGTGTTATGAGCTGCCCTGGCCTGTACAATGAGCTCCGGGTGCTCCACCCCCGGCTGCATGAATTTAGTCTCGTCAGCCAGTTCCTTGGCACCCCCGCCCCCTGCGCGCAAGCTCCAGAAGTCATCAGGGTAACGGCCTCGCGCTTCGAAGTATGAGCGGCCGATCGTGTCTCGAAGACTGGCTACAGGATGAAATTTATGCGGCATAGATTAAAGCACAAATTAAAAAAAAAAAGAAGAGATAACGCGTTAATTGTAAATTAGATTGACAGTAGAGATTAAGTTTGTAGACCTGGAATTCTGGAATTAGATGCAGTTTTAAATGCCCGCAAGTGCATCCAGATTATTTTTTTTTTGCGGGAAACCCTAATGCTTGTCTTAAAAACAAAGCAACTTATGTTACGCCTTACAATAATTACTTACCTGCCAGCAAAAATCCCTTCAAAATTGGCTCAGGCGTTCCAGAGTTTACTTAACTTATCCAAATAAAAAGACACACAGACAGTGAACGGAAAATTTTAAAAAAACTTAAATACTATTGTTATATGAGTATGTAGATATCGTACACATACTCATATGTATTTATTTCATCATCATCCTTGAATTAATCCCGGTTAAATAAACCTCAAACCTTAAAGTCCAGGGTCCGCTTTCCAACTTTACTTTTCCACTTCATCCGGCATTCATGGATAGTGTATTGACGTCAAATTTGTTTAAGAAAATATAGAAATTACTTACAATGGTTATAAACTCCTGCATGTGCCAATAGAAAATCCAATATATGTGGCGTAGTGCTCAAAGGAAGTCTGTTCGAGTGATCCGCAGCGAGCACAGTGCAGACGTTGACGGCGAAATCTTGCTCGTTCGGCATCGGTGACAGTAGGGAGAGTGCTAGACGCTCGGAGGCCGCTGCCACGCGCGATCCAGTCCGTAGTTGCTCGCCTGAAGCTTAGTCACGATAAATGATATTGTCTAACGAATAGGAATTTTACTGGTTGAATCTATCTACTAATGATTTTTATGAATCTACTAAGTGAAATGGTAATGGTAATACAAACTTACGGTAGATACCTATTTTTTTTTTCTAGTGCGGAAATCATTACGGATACCACCCCCGCGGCCAACAGAGGCCGTTATGTCGGAGTCGAACCGACTAAAACCGCACATCGTCTCGAGTCTTCTAGCGTCGGAGTGTAAGATGGCCCAAAACGCGTGATTGTAATTCGATTAGAAAGAAAAATGAAATAAAATTGTTTTATGATCTGTCAAAATACAATTTGCCTGCGCTTTAAAATCACTCATAGTTTGATTCACTTTCAATTACCTTTTGAAAACTAATATCTACAAGTTTTCGCAATTGGCAATAGCGTGTTGGTAATTTATTCAATATGTGAAATATTATTAGAATGATATAGGGGTGAAGGTTAAGCCATACAGTGGAAGCCAAATGCAATGCATTAAGAAACATTTATCTGTTAATGAGAGAAGAGTTTAATGTATTCCTCAAAGCAAGCAATGTTGGTGAGTTTCAAACTACTTATGAGGTGATGGTTAACACGTGCCTCCAATACTACTGGTTATTTATAAATTAAGTAAATGGAAAAGACAGATATCCATACACAAACGCTTGTATATCGCAAGAGGTAGGCAGAGGTTTATTAACACCCTCATATTGCCCTACAGTCGTGGGCACCGGAAACCATAGTCTAAACTTGTCCCCAATTATGAGACTGTAAATCAAAGCTAGCAAAATGTGAGTATTGGATACACCTCTGCCTACCACTTCAGTGGATACAAGTATTATGTAAGTATGTACAAAAAAGACAATTTAGCCGTAAGAAAATCTATAAACAGATATGTATAATTAAATCAGGAAAAAGAAAAATAAGTAGCCCCACAAAAATTTAACAGACACTGAACTAAGGTTATCATTTTCTGAAACATTTGGGTTTTTAAAACCAGTTTCCCTAAAACATCTTTTAATATATCATCTAGCATGCATACAAGCACACACGCACGAACGCGCACACGCACGTACACACGCACGCACGCACGAACCCTCATATACACAAGATACACACATCCATGTCCACACACACATGCCACATTATACAGTCACTCACAACTAAATACACAACTTTTTCAGTGAGTCACTGTCAGTTTTTTTTCAGTCACAGTGATACTTCAATTACATAGTAACAGCTATTGCACAAAGTGTTCTGCAAAATTCTTGTGAATTTATAGCAATATACTTAATAATAGTGTTAAAAAGTAAAAAAGAAGGAAGGTGATATCGAAATATGTTTCAAAGGAAACATACCTGATATGTACGTACCCCCACCAAATGACACGCGTGGCATGCCACTGCCACGTGTCCTGCGCGGGTCTTCATCCATGTCCATGTCATCATCTCGTCCTGGAGGACCCTTTGTTCGCTCATATCTGTAACAGAGGTAATTTTCTAGTGTATTTATCATGTACTAGCGGCGCCGCCTGAGCGCCGTCTGACTAAGACAGGATTTTTTGCATATATTGCAAACAAACAGAAAAGAATCCAAAAAAAAATTGTGTGTTCAAAATCATTCATTTAACATAACCCAAGTATTTTTTAAATATCACCAATATACAGACAGAGCTAATTTGCAATGGTATAATATTGATAGATGTGATATTGGGTAAATTTATAATTTTTAAACACTCATAATTGAAACATAATTAAAAACTTACTTTTCTAAATGTGTCCCATATATTCTTCTGAGTAGTGTAGAACCATTAATACATGGATGTGGCAGTCTCAACGGACGCAGAAATGATTCCCAAGTATCATTTTGATTAACCTGTCAATGCAAATATTTTCATTTGAGTGACTCTGAGAAGTGCCTCAATTTACCGCTCAAACATCAATATAGCTTGCATGTTTTAGTTGAGGTTTTAAATTAATTAAGTAAGATGGAAAAAAATTAAATCGAAGGTTTTTAACACTTACCTTGCCGAGTCCTCCTCGTTGTTGGACTAACATATAAAAAAGATAAAGGTCTATCTCTATTCCATTTACTATTGGTGTCTTAGTTGGTAAACTGAAACAAAATAAAACCAATTAAAAATCAGTATACACTGTCATAACAAAAATTGTATTCTTATAAGAATTTTTATAGGCCATAATAATACTATTTCAGTATTATTCAACTTTATGGATGTATATTGGAATAAATAAAATAAAAAAATTCTGAACATTTTATGGATTTATGTAAGGTTATGAAATATCACGGGTTCAAGTCCTGTCCTGAATGACCATATTAATTGCCAAGTAACTTACTTCAAACAATACAACAAAGTTACTGAAACATTAAAAACTAAGAATTTACATTGAATTTAAAGAATAATAGATATTTATAAGATCAAAACACGATTACAAGTGGGTTTGCTATAATCGGTCCATGAACCGTAAATAGATACAGGAGTACTATACAAAAACAAAGTATTCTTACTTTTTGCTTTCATTAAATTGTTTCAGATCCTTAAGAAAAGTCTCCTTGTCCTTTACGTAGTTGCTAGATTTCGTATTTATTTGAGCTTTTGCCATTTTACGGCTTTGTATAAACCGCACGCTAAACTCGCTTCTATCGCTATATCAGGATACCTAACGCTTCCGAAAAGCGATTAGACCATTTACAAAAAATTACACATGTCACATCATTAAGCTAACATTAGGTTTTATTTCATAAATAGTTGGTAATATTCGAAAATACAATTCAATGAACAGTTTGCTGTATTTTTCTTGACATTGACTTGACAGATAGCAAACCAAGCCGGACAACTGACGCGTAGCTAGCGATGGGCGATGGGCGAGTCGAGTTATACCTTGTCTAATTTAGGATGATAATTTTGACAGTTCACGTCTATGAAGTATCATATTTTTATCAACGAGATGATACCTCAAAAATTATCGTAGCACATAGACAGGTACCGCCCACTTGCCGTAGTGAAGCGACTTGCAAGAAATCAGCACAATTGACTTTAGACAAATGAATCGAATGAATCGAAATTAAATTAATTTATTGAAATGATTAAGTACTTATCTACTACATTTTTTTATAATATAATTAACTAAGTATAATACAAAACATAAGTACTATACTATAAAACTTCTCTTTTGTCATCCTGAAGTAAGTTACCTAAAATAATAAAAAAATAAATGCTTTTGTATTTTTGTAAGTATCGATTCCATATTCTACGGGAACGATAATCGAAAATCGGAAGATTCATTTTCGATTATACTATATAGGGTACCCTACTTGGAGCTGTCAAAATTATCATCCTAAATTAGACAAGGTTATAAGTAACTCGAGTAAAATAAATAAACGCTGGACGAAAATTGGGCACAAAAATAAACGCTTAAAAGTCCCTTTATTATTTTATTAAATCTTATAACCCGAACCCGAATCGGCTATTGGGTCCATGATTGGGTCTATCGAGATCTAGGTAAATTATAAAAAAAAAATTCACAGGTTTGATTTGAAGAAATCTAGCTCCATGAACCATTTCAATTTCAATTTCAATTTCTTCATTTTTCAAAATAGTGTAACGTAATTACATCTTTTTGACGTCAAAAACTACTGTTTGGCCGCTGAGACTATGCGGTCCTGACACATGTCAATTCTTCATGACTAGTTATGTACAATAAATAACTTGTACCTAGAACCGTTCTCTAAACCTGTTCCCGACTTACAATAACATAATAATAATCACAGTCAGCAATATTGTGACAATGTGTTTCATTTTAATTTTAATTTTATTCTAATTTGGCTATCTATCTGCCCCATTTGTTTTTCCAATTTTTAATTTTTAATTTTGTTTCATTCTTATTTAATTTTATGTGATTATTAATTGTAATGATGGTTTATTACCTGAAATAATTAAAAAAAAATCATATTCATTTCATTCATTATAAAAATATGATTCATTCTTTCTATTAGCTTGGGTAGGGGCTTATTACAAAATTACATTATTATAAAATTATAACGTTCTATTTTATATTTTTCAACCAACAGATATTATTATTAAGATTACTAAAATATGCGGTTACAATGGGGTTGGCAACTGTCAAAGTGGCGCTGGTGTAGTTGGTTCCTAAAACATTGATCATTTGTATGGAGTTATTTACAAAATAATTTTTAAACCCAAGATGACTAAATGTATAGTAGCGAAATGCTCAGAATTTGGAGTACACCATATCCCAAAAGATTACAAAATTCGTCGGCTTTGGTTGAAAGACATTTGCCTACAAAATTTTATTTCTAAAAATAGTTGGAGGTTATGTAGAAAACATTTCGTGGAAAATGATTATAAAAAAATTGTGAATACACAGGTGAGTGTTGCTTATTCAACATTATTAGTAGTCCTAATACATATGTACTTGATATACCTACATAAAATAACATACAAATTGATTTACTCCTATGATCTTAATAATAACAGTCATTTCTATATTCTAGGAGTTGAACACCAACATAAATATATGAAGAAAAGCGCTGTACCATCTATATCTCCTTGAAACACTTAACCACTATCAGAAACAGCAAGAACAAGAAAAGATATATTGGGAGTCCGGAACCTGAGGAAATAGCTATTTGAAATGCCATCAACTTACCAATCCTGTGAAGGCATAGTGCCATTAAATATAGTGATAGTATATTATGATGATGATTTTGCAATGTATCTCAAGAGCATGAGATTGATAATGACACCAACAACTTGCCACACTCATCGAAGTATAGCTTGTCTATTTAGTCGTGAAAAGAATGTTTGAGGAACTAACATTAAACATGTGAGTGGCAACACCAAACATAAGTACGTCAGTTGTCAGTGTTATCGGCGAATATCGTATAGTGGACCAGTTTTCTTCTCGTATTTTTTATTGTTATCATTAAACTGCAATACATTGATACCAAACTACGCATGAAAGGTTGAGAAATGAGTAAAGTAAATCAGAGTGGTGCATGGGAAGTGATTTTTAAAGTTTTCCAGCGATGAATCACGGACTACTAAGCTGGACAATTTTATGGGATTTGGAGGACGTTTATGGGCGAACAGCATCTTTGATGGGTATGTAATCATGTTATTATATGTTTTGAATCTATCGGAACTTACAAATCTACTGAATTTACGATTTGAAGGCAAAACAGGCAATGTTTACATTCAATATTCTTAGGTTAGAAAAATATTTTATAGTAGGTCATTTTTATAGTACGATCTAAATTTTTGATATTATGATGGTACAAGTCGTTCAATCTGTTATTGTATAGTTGTTCTATCTTAGGAAGGCGGGTTTGCAATAGTAGTATGAGTGTCTTGTAAATATGCGTGCATCTGTGTGCGAAAAGTTCATGTCACGCAATGTCACGTCAATAGAATTTCATGTAGCGGTAGTGGTAGTAGAACAATAATTGCAAGTAATTAATTTTTGATAAGTATACAGATCGTATTTTTATAGATTTTGTTACCTAACAATTAATGAACTAATAATTTATTAGTCCAATGCGATTTATTTTTTGGCATAACATGTTATGGGATTAGGTAGATAGGGAGGAAAGTAAAGGCCAATTTTAATAATTCTTACAAAAAAAACCAACTTCAACTGCATCAAATTGAAATGGTACCTCACGGGAAGCGCCAGCTATCAAATTAAAAAAGAATCTTCCAAATCAGATCACCCAGTCGAAAGTTTTGGGGTAACAAACATAAAAATAAATACAGTCGAATGGAGAACCTCCTCCTTTTTTGAAGCCGGGTAAAAATACGTAAATTAAAATTATATGAATATATTTTTAAGTTTATGCAATTATTAGGAATCTGACGAATCTGTGTCGCTATCGCCATCATTATCATCTTATAAATTTATGATGAAACCGCACCAAAATCCGTTCTGTAGTTTTTACGTCCGTCGCTAGAGCGATAGACGTAAAATCGACTTAACGAATTTTGCATGCTGACGGTAGTTCTTTTTAGATTTTGGCGCGAACGCATTATACACTAGTGATCCGGACCGCGGCATGGGCCCGACTGACCGCTCCAGCCTTTACGCACACGAAAGCAGTGTGTAAATATACGTTTAACTACAACCAAAGCAAAACCGCCTTCCTAAAATAGAACATCTATACCAATTTTTTTATTTGAACAATTGCTTCAAGTCAATAACTTGTTGCCATTCAGTAATTAATTTTATTAAATGATTATTTTTACTCTTTACAGGAAAATCAGAGAGTACAGTTGGCGGATAGTTAACGAAGGTTTTAAGAATGATGAAAAGTTTGAAACTCCTGGGAAACACATGAAAGGTCGGCCGAAGAAAGAAATGGATAACTTTAACATTTGTGGTGACAGTGGTGACTGTACTGCTGAAAGTGGCGACGAAACGCATCTCAATATTTAATATTTGGAATCCGGAGTGATTATTCTTTGTAACTGATTGAATTTAATAAATGATTAAGTTTAAGTTTGAACTAACTTTATTCTGGATCTGGTTCAATAACTTTATTCTAGATCTGGGTCAAAACTTTATACTGCACCTGGTTTAATAAATAAAACAGAAACAATATTATGACTGCATAATGTGTTTTATTTTAGTAACTCATTTTACTAGGAACGAACTTCTAGTATCAAGATCATTTTAGTCGCACTATATAGGGTTGCTACATGAAGTTCAGCAGCGCCCTCATTTAATTTCACGACTTTATAGACAAGCTATACTCAAGCATCTAATATATAGTTCACAGCATCTAACTTAATAGTGTGGACGGTGGGCCCCACTACTCTAAAATCTTGCCAAGATAGATGCTGTACACTATACTTAAGATTATTTTCCACAGAGCTACTACTTGCAGATGATGCAGGTATTGTAAATAAAAAAACTAAGATGACATGAAGTGTTTTATTTTTAAAAGCTTCATGTGTCCTATTCACGTCCAAGTATTATGTATGTCCACTTCATATTGAACATTTTTCATTGATTTTCTGCAATATCCCTTTATATAGGTATTATTATCAACAACAGAAGATCTTACCATCAATAAATGACGGGTTTCATACAGGCGCATAGCAATATTGTTCTTTTTGTGTACTGAAAAGAAAAAATATAGTTGTGAATAAGTAATGGTGAAAATGGGCTAGGGTCTCAGTTAAAATTTCACTTTGGTTTATATCCTAACTCAATGCAGTTTCCTATTAGGTATAAATCTATACTTAGTTTAAACTACTTACTAGCATAGATAATGCCTTATGATTGTCTTATCAAGAGGTAGTAGAGCCGTGTTACTGTTAATATCACGATAGGTTTCTGGCAATGGTAACTATATTTCAGGATTTTCGTTATCAGCCCTTTATAGGTGTTCAAAATTGAAGTTTTGGTCATAAATCTCCAACCTGAAAGTAAAAGAATGTATATTATTATTATCCCCGTAGTTTAACTATATGCATAAGTATTACAAGTCTGTTACATTTTAGGTAATGGTATCTTCAAAACAAAAATGTTTCTGAATACGAAATTTGTGAATATAGTGGTAATTTATTTAAAACACACCTTTCCACAAGATCTGCTTTTTTTCCTCGTAAAGAAGCACCACGTTTTTTAAGTTAATCTTTAAGTTCCTTCACTCACCAGTTACAATACATGATGTATTAGTTCACAAACTACTAGTTAATACTGTTTTAGGTCCCTCTTTATGTTATGAAATGATAATAAATGCATGTTTTTTTTGTAAACAATAATGACACTGAATATGGCCGTCGTACACAAGAGAACCAAACTCGCTAGCGCCATCTGCGATTAGCTTTCACCGGCCAACCCCATTGCCTTGTTATTTTGTCTCATCACTATGAAAGCGAACATTTGACATAACCTTGAAACAGCGCAGTTTGACGTGGTTGGACGTGGTATGACTTTTAAAAACTATTGATTTTATATTTTTAATTAATTAATTGTTAATCATTTTAGCCCAAAATTAATCTGTGTATTGTAAATTGGCACAGTAATTAAATTTTTAATGTTATCACTCGTTAATAAGGTCAATAAACGATATTTAAAATTTTGCCGTAAATTATACACCAGTTCAAAGTTACATCGCCCTTTCGCTCACAACCTGTCAGGAACGCATTCTTTCAACGATTCTATAATAAGTTTACCACCGCTTCCTAGGCGCTAGTGGAGAAGAAACGGCGCAACAAACTCCACTGCTGCATTTTAAGACGTCAGGTTATACATAGATATCTTAAGACTAAATATGGACGAATGTACATTTTGTCTCGTGTCAATATAAATAAAGGTATATAAAAAAATATATAATAAATTTTAACCGAAGTTTAAACAATAAAATAATTGAAAATGTCAAAAATATACTAATGTCAAAAAAATAGCAAAAAGGTCGCGTGCCTACCACAATATCAATATATTGTAGTAGGCAAATGCCACAACTACAGCATTATGTAGTTGTAGCACTTTAGCATTCTAGGAGGGGCCTGCACCATGCTCAAGCCAGACATTTTTGTCTTCAAGGTAATCAGTAGTCCTATAGTATGCTTTTTTGCATAAGGTGGCCTTAACAAATGTTTTAAATTTATTGTCAGGCATACCAAGGACCGATTCAGGCAATTTATTGTAAAAACGTATACCTTCCCCCCTAAAAGAACCACTAACTTTGCTAAGCCGATAACAAGGAAGGATTAGTTTATTTTTATTGCGCAGATTTCTGACTGTAATGTCACTTACTTTTGTGTAATTGGATATATTTTTCCTGACATACAGTATGTTCTCGAATATATATTGGGAAGCTACAGTTAAAATATTTACCGTTTTAAATTCCATTCTTTTTCGGGCAAATAGCAAATTTAAACCTACAATACCCGCCGTTGGTATGACGACAGTGATTAACGCGGGTTATGCATTTAATGCATAACCCGCGTTAATCAAGCGTTAATCAAGGTAATTTACCTGTCAGTACATGAAATTATTGAAAGAAACAGAAAAAACCTATAGAAAATAAATTTACCATATTTTTAATGATTTAATCTCCGGCGATTTAGAAAAACCGGTTATTCGCAAAATATACAATGTCTGTTGATTCTCCAGTTTTTTAATTTCCAGCCGGACTATTCCGGATCACCCTCACCCAAATCATAGGTCTCGAATTAATAAAATTCGAGACCTATGATTCGATTCCCGCTCCGCATTCTTCCGCCAGGTGCCACAAGATTTTTGTATATTTTGCTCGTAATAATCGGAATGCATCACTACCTTCATAAACGCAATCATAATGTCAACTGATGTGAACTGTCAAAGTCACACTGACAACACAAACATTTACATGCTGCATTGCTGCTTCAGCCGTGGTCTTTTTTAGGTTAGAAGAAATTAAGCGGTGCTTTTATTGTTGCGTGTTGTTTGTTACTAACAAGTGGTAAATATGGTGAAAAAGAAAATTGATAACCGTATCAGGGTTATGATAGAAAATGGCGTTAAATTGGGTCATCGAACCATGTTTCTCCTTGTAGGAGATAAAGGGAGAGATCAAGTAAGTAACTTCTTCAAATACAATTTTTTTGATCATCTATCGTAGCTTCGTCACACTTATAGCAATTTAATTGAATAAAATAAACAGATTGGTCTTTTACATGTGTGTAATTATTTGATAATAATCTAAATATTACATTAATAAAAGATTCACAGTGCTTATAATTACTTTCAGGTACCCATTTTATATGACATGCTTGTAAAATCGACTGTCAAGGCTAGGCCAACTGTCTTGTGGTGCTATAAAAATAAAGATGAAGCTATTAGCAAGTAAGTTTCATGATTAATATAATGTAAAATTCCAAGTTGGGTATACAGCGCCTCACCAATATCTTCTGGCCCAAGCCGACCTCATGTGCAACTCAGTACACCATTGAAGAGGTTCTTGTACAGGCTTTCCTCTGCGCTACCTGGACGAGTCTTAGATATTTGAAATTGTTTGATATAATTATGTGTGTTTTAAGTGGCTGGTTGTTCACTTTTTCCGAGTGAAATCTATAGGAGAATATATACTAATTGCTTCAAAATTTCATTGAATTATTTATATGTTTATAATAAGTAAAACCTACAATAAATAACCATGAAAGCAACATTCAATTTTAAAATTAACATATTTATGTTTTTTAGTCATGGTCGTAAAAGAGCAAAGAAAATTGCAGCGGGCAAGTTAGAAGTATCTGAAGATTCCCTATTTGATGCATTCCGAGTAGCAACAACTATACACGGAAGATATTACTCGGAGAGTCATGCTATGCTTGGTCAGACATATGGAATGTGTGTATTACAGGTAAAAATATATTATATTTTGTCACTACCATATGCATGCACCCTCATATGGAAAGGCAGCGAATAGCTTTAGTTTGGCCATACTTCAATTTTGCAAAAAACTATGTTGTCATGTAATTAATTTTCTACCTATTCTTTTTAAGGATTTTGAAGCCCTCACACCAAATTTAATGGCACGGACAATAGAGACGGTAGAGGGTGGAGGTCTGATAGTATTTTTGCTCAAAACTATGGACTCTTTAAGGCAGTTGCACTCTATCACCATGGATGTACACTCCAGGTATGTATAGACTCTACCAGTCAACTCTACGAGTGACCACAGTATAACTGTTGAGTTTTTTCGGTCTAGATGAACGAAAAATCTATGTAATATTATGAAGCTGAAGATTTTGCATTCGAATCTCAGCAACTACTGGTTCAAATTGAAAGAACTGGTTCCAGTTGAAAATAAATTGATCTGTAACTAATCTCTTCCTAATTAATGTATATTTGAATCTCACCACATGTTTAATTGAGTACAGTATTTTTCAAAATGAATTGTTTAAGTGGTACACTTTTTCCTGTAGTCTTTACAACAGATATTATACAAATGGTATAAATACATTATTAAAATAAAAAGCTTAGTAATATTAGAACATTGGTATTTTTAATATTGCAGGTTTAAAACAGAAGCATATGACACAGTAGTAAACCGTTTCAACGAGAGATTCTTGCTGTCACTGGCTGATAACCCTAGATGTTTAGTGCTAGATGACGCACTTACTGTACTCCCAATATCGTCAAAAACAGCACAAGTTGAACCCGTTGATGTCACTCCGGAAGTAAGTAGACTCAAGTTTGTATCACGTAAATATAGTCAGCAACAAAAGTAGATAATCATTTTCAGATTTTCAAAATTAGTTTTTGAACACATTAATTATTACTATTTAGTGAAAATGCTGTTTAACTATTCAGTGGGCTATCTTAATGATTTACACATTTTGATTGGAGTGTAATTAATCATTTTCATTTAGATTTCCAATTTTGAAATCTGTGCAATCATCATCTGCTTTTGACGCTGACTGCATTAACATCCTAATGTTAGGCTGTACTTAACCTAATCGTACCTTTCTTACCTTTCAGAGAGTAAACCCAAAACTCACAGAGCTGATATCTTCACTGTCTGATTCTCCACCAGCGGGACCCTTAGTCGCACTATGTCGAACTTACGACCAGGCGACTGCGCTCATTGCACTTATAAACACACTCGCTGACAAGCAGGCCAGGTAAATAATCTTCCATACATTATGAATTAAGGTTTGTCTTTAAGAGTAGGGTAGGATATAATTAAGAATAAAAGACAAGGGAATAATAGGCATGTTGATTCTGCCGACCGTGACGATATAAAACAAATTTTAAAAATATGAAACGGAAAAAAATAGATTGACATTATTTTGTTATTATTAAAAAATCATCATTCATTAAAATTTACAGATTTTATTGACACCATTGTCAGAATATTTTATTGACACCATTGTCAGAATATTTTATTGACACCATTGTCAGAATAGAATGTTCACAATCAATTTTGTAAAATTGTATGCAAAATGTAGTTTTCAAAATCTTGTTTGTCAATCTTCTTACGAAACCTCCCCACCCCCTCCCACCTAATGAAATAATAAAAAATTCAAAAGCCAAATGTTCATCTATAATAATAACGAAATTTTATGTACATTTTTATTATTCACTACCTCATGCCATACATATTTCTTTCTAGACCGCCTCACTGCCTAACAGCTGCCCGTGGTCGAGGTAAATCAGCTTGCCTCGGTCTATCCATCGCTGCTGCGATAGCCCTTGGCTACGTGAACATCTACGTTACTTCCCCACATCCGGAGAACTTGATCACATTGTTCGAATTCTTGCTCAAAGGGCTCGATGCTTGCTTATATCAGGAGCACATTGATTATAATATTGTGAGGTCGACAAATCCGGATTTCAAAAAAGCGATAGTGCGGGTTAATATCGCAAGGAATTCGAGGCAAACTGTGCAGGTAAGCTTTTGAATTAAGTAGATTTTTTTATATCACTTAAGGTGTGTGTGTCTAAAAAATACTTAGGTTATGTTATATGAACCAATCTGATTCTGAACGGAAGATTTTATTTTGAAATTCTTGTCTGTTGGTTCGCAATGGATGCAATAATTACTGAACGGATTTTGATGATTGTTTTTTGTTTGAAAGGTAATTTTTTTTATTTGATTTGGCACATTTGTGGCTATGCTCGCTAGGTTATTGTTTAATTAGTGAGTCTGCCATCGCACCCCGCGCTTACCGCCAAAGAGACCCAAAAACTCGGTAACTGTACATCGAAATTACATTGTCAAGATTTTTACTAATCTATTCTTATTCGCAGTACATAACTCCAGACGATCACTCGCTGCTTTCGGCGGCCGACCTTGTGCTAGTGGACGAGGCAGCTGCCATCCCGCTCTCGCACGTGTCGGCCGTAGCGCAGCGAGCTCCTCTAGCGCTGCTGTCGTCCACCGTGTCGGGCTACGAAGGCACCGGGCGGGCGCTTAGCCTCAAACTGTTCGCACAACTGCAGACTCTACACAACGCACCTCCTCCGGTAAATATCGAAAAAGGAAATGTTTCATTTTGGTCCCCTTATTGTACACAATACGGAAAAAAGGGAAATAATACCGGTTATTGGCAAAAATACAATTATATTTATTCGCCTCCGAAATTCAAGGGAATAAATTAATGAAATATTAGTACATTTTTATAGTTTTAGTCCGCTATGTTTGTTGTGTTGCAAGAAAGTGTTTATTTAGTTCGATTCGAGGCAATATTATAAGAATTGAATAGTGAGAATTTCAATTTTCAATTTCTTTATTTTTCAAAATAGTGTAACGTAATTACATCTTTTTGACGTCAAAAACTACTTAATACTAAGTTTACCACCGCTTCCTAGGCGCTAGTGGAGAAGAAACGGCGCAACAAACTCCACTGCTGCATTTTAAGACGTCAGGTTATACATAGATATCTTAAGACTAAATATGGACGAATGTACATTTTTGTCTCGTGTCAATATAAATAAAGGTATATAAAAAAAAATATAATAAATTTTAACAGAAGTTAAACAATAAAATAATTGAAAATGTCAAAAATATACTAATGTCAAAAAAAATAGCAAAAAAGGTTGCGTGCCTACCACAATATCAATATATTGTAGTAGGCAAATGCCACAACTACAGTATTATGTAGTTGTAGCACTTTAGCATTCTAGGAGGGGCCTGCACCATGCTCAAGCCAGACATTTTTGTCTTCAAGGTAATCAACAGTCCTATAGTATGCTTTTTTGCATAAGGTGGCCTTATGCAAAAATGCGTGGAGAAAACGAAAACTACATTGCCTAGCTAACTTTCTAAGTAGTGTACAATTATCGGGCCCAAGACCCATACATTTTTGAAACATCTCCTTTGCCTTCTCAATATGCTACTCGAACAAAACATTGTAATTGGAATATATAAAAGTTTGTATATAGACTATCGCTCTCTTCGAATTACAAAATTTCATTATAACAATCATCAATCGCATAACAGCCCCTTGCCACATCCACAGATTAAACTAGAAGAGCCAATTCGATACCGTGCCGGCGATCCCGTTGAGGCCTGGTTGGGGTCGCTACTATGCCTGGAGGCGCCGGCGCCGGGGGCAGGCGCGGGTGCTCCGCCCCCGGCGGCTTGCGAGCTGTACCGCGTCAACAGAGACGCTTTGTTCTGCTACCACAAGGCGGCCGAGGCATTCCTGCATAGAATGGTCGCTATCTATGTAGCTAGCCATTATAAGGTAATTTTTTTGTTATTATACCCCACCTGATTGTAAGCTGAGGGGAAGTCCAAAGAGTAGATGCTTTTCAATGTCTGATTGTGAATAAAAGTATTATTAATTTCTTTAACACAATGGTACTATTAAAAATATTTTTGACGTTGTGACCTTCAATTAAGTGAAATACTAAGTCCTACTAATATTATAAATGTGAAACTTTGTTAAAGATATTTAGATGGTTGTTCTCAATCGCGCTCTAATGGCTGGACGGATCTGGCTAAACTTCGGTACAGAAATAGATTATAGTCTTTACTTTTTATTCATAGAGTAAGTTCTCATGGGAAGCGAGAACGGGCCCAGAAGCCGCAGGTACAGCTAGTATCATAATAATTGTAGTACCTAATCGTATGAAAATATGTTTCCAGAACAGTCCCAACGACATCCAACTCCTGGCGGATGCACCGGCTCACTGTCTGTTCGTGCTGCTGGCTCCGACGCCCCCAAACAGTACGTCGATGCCGGAGATCCTGTGCGTCATACAGATGTGTCTTGAAGGCAATATATCCGACAAGTAAGTATATTGAATGAAATTTTAAAGCAATTGCATGCTAACTATTGTTGTTTCCGTAGTTCGAACGAATTACGGTAGACAGCTCCACCGGCGCCCTAAGCCGTAGATTACATCGGAAACTTTCAAGCATCTAGAATGGGTCCAGGTAGCTCAGTTAGTCAGAATATTCCCCCTGTAAGGGACTGGTCACGGGTTCAAGTCCCGTCCTGGATGATCATTTTTCCGATCAGAAAATCATTGGAAGTAAGTATATTGTCGCGCCGGGTAACAAAAACGTCATAACACATAGTAATATTTAGTAGGGCAGGGTCTGACTAGATCAAAATGACCCGGGTGGCTCTCCATATAAAAAGAAATTATGAATTGTTTGTATGTTAATCCATATTCTAGAACCCACAATACACTGCTAAAGGGTAGACATAGGGTTTTGACGTTTTGGAAGTTCCGCAAATAATGGTCTAATACAGAATAAATGATTTGAAAAAAAAAACAGAACCCCCGACCCACCTACTTCCTAGGATACGTACCATTGAAGGATATCTAGATAAGTGTAATTCCCCACAGGTCAGTCCGCGACGCTCTAGGCCGCGGTCGCAAGGCAGCCGGTGACCTGATCCCATGGAACGTGTGCGAACAGTTCGGTGACAGGGACTTCCCCAAGCTGTCCGGCGCACGAGTCGTCAGGATAGCCACGCACCCTTCTTATCAACGAGTAAGTATTTGCCCTTTGTGCTTTGCGATAATTGTGTTAATATTAATGTGCTAACTATATTGTAAATGGTGTACAAATAAAGTGTTATCAGCAGCGCCTCCCACTCGCCACGGGAGACGCGGCTGCCTGCGTGGTGGGATTGGCCCTATAGAGGGCTGCTCCGAGGCTCTACACGTGTCCCTCTGACTAGCAGAGGGCACAGTGGGGAGCGAGCGAGGGGCGAGTTGATTGTCCGCGCGCCGACGGTTGGGTGACAGGACGGCCGCCTGTCACCCTACACCCCACCGTCGGCGAAGCGGCGCGATGCTCGCCCCACCCCCCTCGGGGAGTTGAGGGACCATCTTAAAACCGTAGATGACCCGGGGTCGGCGGGGGTGCGACGGATATGCCTATTGGTTAACCTTACACCTCGGTAATTAAGACCCGAGACGGCGTGCGGTTTTAGTCGGTTCGATCCCGACATAACCACCCTCGATGACCGCCGGGGGTGGTATCCATGAGGATTTCCGCACGGAAAAAAAGGGGTGGTATCCATGGGGATTTCCGCACGATAAAAAAAGCCCCAAGGTCTGCTATTGCGATGTCGGCTTTTCCTGCAGTCTGTCTAACCTCCCAACTCTGGGAGGAAACCCAGGTTAAAAAATTCTGTAATCCGATTGCAGCGCCAACTAGAGACGCGAAATTAAATTGATCTTTGAAGCGGGTTGTATATTTTCGTTTTGCAATTTTTTTGAGATCTTGTTTCGAAACTATTTTAATATTTTTAAATTCACAATTGTGTAGGGTAACAGGGTAGGTACTTAAAAAGTGTACTATTCATTATGTTTCCTTCAACAGATGGGTTACGGCAAGCGTGCGCTCCAACAGTTGGCCGCCTACTACTCCGGAGATATACCGTGCCTCGACGAGGAGAAATCTGATGATGAAGAATCTACCGACAATGGAAGACATGATAACAACTTACAGACTGAAACTATTGTACCCAGGTAATTTTATATGTACTACTAAACATTTTATAATGAGGTAGGACACGACGGTATCTCCCGTCCGAAATGAGCTGTCCGACTGGGGTAGTACCTCCGCCCTACAGAAAACCGCGGCCATAATAACCATTGTGTTGTGTTTCCGCCGGTAAGTAGGGTAACCAGAGCTCACTATACCACTCCTCCCACACCCCTTCCTAGCCCTCCCCCCTTCCCTTCAGGGTAGGCAGCGCGTGTGTGACACCCTTAGTGTTGCATACGTCCATAGGCCACGGTAACCGCTTCCCATCAGTTGGGCTGTGTGCTTGTCAGCCACCTTCGTAGTATAAAAAAAAATTCCGGGTTCGATTACCGTTCAGTGCAAATATTTGTATGTATAAATATATCAATTTGCATTAGTCTGCGGTGTTCCTATGTATAATATGTATGTATCTACAAAAAAAAGGATATAAGTAGGTTTATCCGCATTCTAAAACCCATAACACAAACTACTTAAACTATGCTTAGTTACCTACTTATTAATGTTTTGTTTTAGAGCGAAACCGCCAACGCTACTAAAGCGTCTATCAGAAGTGCCGGCCGAACACCTGGACTATTTGGGCACCAGTTTCGGACTCACGGAAGACCTGCTCAAGTTCTGGAAATCGCAGAAATATGTTCCGGTCTATTTGAGGTGAGTTGAAGGGCTCTAGACCTTGGAGACTTTTGACAAGTTTTTCTGTTATAGCCAAGATTATTATCTATGAAATTTTAAAGCAAATGCTGACTCGTTTATGCACTATCAGCGCTTTGCTGACACGTTCATCATGCGTACAGCTAAGGAGTGGAATTCTTTGCCTGAGTCTGTGTTTCCGGAAAGCTATAACCTGGGAGTATTCAAGTCACGAGTGAATAGATTCCTTCTAGGCAAGCGTGATTCATCGTAGAACACATCGTCACTTACTATCAGGTGGGATTGAGGTCAGACATAAGCCTATCATGAATAAAAAAAAGCAATTAATATGCTAACTATTCCTTATAACGTATCCAGGTAGCTCAGTTGGCCAGAGCATTCCCCCTGTAAGGGACTGGTCGCGGGTTCAAGTCCCGTCCTGGATGATAACTTTTTCCGATGAAAAATCGTCTCTCACGCTAATATGTCAGTAGTATTACTAACAATTAAATATGTAAGGCACATGTAAATGGGCAGGCAAGCCGGGTTCGACCTCGCAGAGTTTACACTGACCAAATGAATTATTGCAAAAAGGGCAAGCCAAAAGCACTCCAAACCGGCGGGCTTGCATGAAAGGCTTAATGACAGTAGAGGAAGTGCGTGAAGTATGTCAGGTCAGAGGCAGGTGGCGGTCTGTTATCTCTGCCTACCCCAGACAGAAAAAGGCGTGAGCGTATGTATGTATGTATTATTAACGCTAATTTCTTCTTTCGCAGTCAAAAAGCGAACGAGCTGACCGGCGAGCATTCGTGTATAATGTTACGCGCGCTTGGCAACAATTCGTGGTTAAGCGCATATAGTGGTGACTTCAGACGGCGTGTCTCACGGCTATTAGGCCGAGCGCTTAGGAAGCTATCCGCGTCACTCGCTCTCAGTCTGCTGGTGTGTGAAGGCGTTAAGGTCAGCAAACCAGGTAAGTCGCAATTGAATGTTCACTGCATCAGTCAAAAACAGTCATTTTTAGAATTTAAATTTGTTTTTTTTATTTATGATTTTTGATTAAGAGACGTAGAGTAAATTGATGAGAGAAGTTTGACTAAAGTACTAAAGTGGCTTCCATCGCGAATAAACAGACAAACGGACAAGAGTACCAAAAAATATTATGTTCAGAATCGTTCAAATTATAAGGACGTAACTCATAACTACCGATTTATATAAATTGCATTTTTTTTTTAATAATTTAAGTTTTATACGTGTTGAATGAATTAAATAAAAGTAAAAATTTCTAAAACACATTTATATTTTCCTTTGCAGTTTTGACAAAGGAACTTATAGAACAGCAGCTATCCGGCCACGACTTGGCACGCCTAGAGGCGTACTCCCGACAACAGGCCGACTACAGACTTATCACGGATCTGTTGTCGCCGCTAGCTAACCTCGTGTTCCATACCAAGACGTCTGTGAAACTGGATGCGATACAACAAGTGAGTGACAGTCCTAACATTTATGTCAAAAATCTTGACAATGTAGGGTAAACAAATAAATCATTTGTCCTTTTTTATCTAATCATGAAAGAAACAGATGCAATTAGAAAATTTTAGAGAATTTTAAGTTTAGAGATGTGACAACAGAATAAGCAGCATTGTAGATTATATTATTGATGGAAACTAAAACTGCATCATTGGATTAAAAAATAATAATGCACCTAGCTAAGAAACCATTGATTTTGAAATAAAAACACCATATATTACACCATTTGAAAGCAGAAACACCATCGATACGATAGAAGAAGTGCTTTTTAGGTATCTTTAGTGGCAAGCTTGGGGCGCAACGCATAGTCTGATTTGATAAGACCTGATTAGTCTTTTCATTGGTTTTTTGATTGGCCATTGGCCGTTTAGTGCACATGCTTAGTAAAAATAAATTTTCTTAAGTTTGCGCTATGTTATTACTTCCCAGAATTCGTTCCCTGGAATCAGCTTTTCAAAATCATTGGGTTCGTTTCTTATCTAGGTGTATTGCTTTCTTAAAAATTTATAAGTCTTAGTTTTCATCAAAATCTGCCCTGAGAATCCTTTGAGCATTTTTTGCTATTACTCATAGTTTCGGATTTGGCCATCCACACCCAGTTAAAAAATTCAACCTGTATATTGCATTTTCCAGGTAATCTTAATAGCAATGGGTTTCCAAATGAAGGATGTCGACGACATAGCAAACGAGCTAGGTCTGCCCGGTTCACAGATCCTCGCTAAATTCTTCGAAGCATGCAAGAAAATGAATAGTTCATTCAACGCCGTTCTAGAAGATACTGTGGCTAAAGAAATAGGCATAGAAGATAAGACTACAGACGATGTTAATATGGGCCCGGTTAAGCAGAGCTTGCAAGACGAGCTGTCGAAGGCTGCAAAGGTAATCTGTTGTAGTTTAGTAATGGTAGCTTTAGTGATGTGGATGACAAATAAATGGTAGTTTTTTAATTTGATTTTTATTTTGGTCTGGCAACTTTTTGATTTGGTGAAATTGTTTTTGTTTTTTGTTAGTATTGATTAATTAGGCGTGTGAGTTAAGACTGGGACTGTGCTATATGTAGGACTCAGTCTGCTGTAACCTTTTCCGGGAACAGTACCTACCCTTTTTTCGTGCGGGACTCCCTACCACCCCCGCTGAGTCAGAGGGAGGGTTATTTCGGACTTTAACCAATTAAAACCACACACCGCCTTGGGTCTTCAGATGCAAGGTTGAACCTATTCCAGGGACAAAAAGTAGTCTATGTGTTATTGTAGACTCCAATATGTCCCTGTATCAACTTTTATTTATTCAGCTATTTTTGCTTGAAAGAGTGACAAACAGTCACACTTATAAACTTTTGCGTTTATAATATTAGTGGGATGTCAAGTGGGATTCATATATACGAGTGGGATAAACTAAGTGATAATGCGACTTAGGTATCAGCGGTATATGGGGCCCTACCGAGGTCTTTGGGGCCCAAGCCAACCCCAGCAACAAGTCGATACACCTGCTAATTGACGAACGAAGCTCTATACGCTAAGCTGCTTATTTTATATTAATATCTAATGTAAATTGTACTGTAGTTCGAGCATTTATTGAAATGTAAATATTTTTTGTACTCTTCAGGAATTGGAGCGAAAACAACGCAAGGAACTGTCCCGCCTGATGGGTGAGGACCTGGCGCAGTACAGCATCAAAGGCAGTGATCTGGACTGGGGTAAAGCGCTCACCACCAGCAAGCAGAAGCAAATGGTGTCTGTTAAAAGGTGGGTTATTATGTCATGTTTGCTAATGTTAAGTTTGATTCTTCTTTTCTCGTGTCGATGTTGCCATCGTGGTGTAGTATGTAATTGGTTTCACGGCAATGCCGCTATTTAAGGAGAGGGCCCGAACATAAGTATCGCTTTTCAAGAAGGCTCACTAAATCTCCCTAAGTTTGCTAATTCAATTCGAACCAGTAGTTCCTGAAATCCTTATTACTACTAGCGGACTTGAAAAGATTTAGTAAAAAAAAATGTTTCCTGTTCATTCCAGCGGAGAGAAACGTTTGGGCGATGACAGCAAGGAAATCGACGATCTGATAGAAGCGCACAACAATAAAAAGAAGAAGAAAAAGAAACATGTACGCAACCAAGTGTAATTAATGAAGTATAGTTTTTAATTAATTGCCATTATTTGTTTCATTAAATCAATCAATTCAAACAGATTTAATCAATCAAACAAAGCCACAGAGGTTTTCAAATTATATAGGTATCTCGTTTATCTGTAGTACGTTCCAAATAAAACAAACATATTCAATAATAATTTCTATAATTATTGTAATATAAAAAAGTGTTGGTAGTTATTCAACCCTTGGAATAGACAATAGATATTTCCTCTTAAACATAACAAATTTTATATGAGGAGTGCGGTCAGATCGGGCGTGATCCTTCGCTCGTAAAAAAATATCAATTTTTAATGCAACCGGCCGAGGCGCGCGCCCGACCCTCCGCCAAACGCATACTTCTATACCATTTTATTATTACAATATAATGTGATCTAAGAAAAATAATATTTTCGTCTAACGCCCGGTACAGGGCGTCTGGTAAACAATTTTATACTATAATTTGTTTGTCCCTTATCTTAGTACACGCGTTCTACTCGTTACAAATGTACCTACTTATGGTAACATCGGCTTTCGCCGTTGCATCGCCCGGCGCGATATCTCCAAGCGATCGAACTTCAGACCGCTCGCTTGCCAGCCGATCGCTTGACACAGACCCATCTGTCGCAGGCAGCTGGGTCTCTGTCGAGGTTCACATTTGTTAACATACGAAGACCACTTCGCGCTTTACGCTAATATCGAGAATAAAAACATCCACTACAAAACATAATTTAGAATATCATTAACATTAGCTGCTATTATCATTAATTACAGGAGTTTATTATACACTAATATGATCTCACTTTGACTTGCGGGACACTTTTAACAATACGTGTAAAAAGGAAGTTAAAGGAAGGATCTTATACACTTAAAAAAACACTTTCTCGCCTACGTTACGACACTTAGTAATTGTTCTTAGTTAATTGGTGTTCTAGATTAAAAGCATCCCATAGTGGACAGTTCTTGGTACGCGAGATGATTATATAAACTTTCAAATAACATGCAAAATTAAACGAGAGGAATTGCACTTTGGAAAGGATTCGCGACTCTTGGCACTTTTGACTTACGCTAATAATTTAGTCTCGGACGAGGAGGCGTAATAAGTGTACAATTACGAAACAAACGAAAATATTTTACTAAAAAAAGGTTACCAACGCATTTTATGATTAAGAATATACCGCTCCTACCTTTAGGAAACTCTGTAGTTGTTCTAGTTAGTGAATGCCTAAGTAAAATATTAGACGTTTGTCACATAACCGAACAGCAGGAAGAGGGAAGTGTGTGAAGCAACAGTAGAACGTAACGGTCGTGTCCGCAAGCGGCATGGCACAGTAACGTAAATGTTTGTCTGTACGTAGTGTGCGCGACACAACACAACGGGAACCTTGAACATACATCTCATTTCACTACGTAACTAATTACTTTCACTTGAGATAATATATTATAAAATATAAATATACTTTAAAACGTCAAGAATTGAAACTTATTGTACGTACATAGTGTGAGAAGCAGTTTACAGCGTCAGGTCGACTAGTCGGGACAGGGTACTATACACATACATCGTTTGGTATTTACTCGAGACACAAAAGCAAATGCACTAGACCTTATTGCCACACTTAAAATTATTGCTACCACATATACATACCGCTCTACATACAATATATAATTGTAAATATAATCAACCACAACATCCAATAAAATAAAAATATCGCTTTAAATATTATTGCATTAATTTAGTACAACTACAACTCGGAGGGGGTTCTTAGTTAAACCACTGTATATATCTTTATAATAGGTGCGAATAGTATACAGTGCTAGTGAATATCAGAAATACTGAAGTTAATACTTCATATCGACATCGATCAAAATAACACCTTCTGCGTCTCAAGATGAGAGATTCCAAATGAAATTGGAGGCTAAACCATTTATCACTAAGGCACAATTTAAATTTCAATTTGAACTTTATTTAACTCTAAAATAAACAATTCTCCTCTCGCGTCAGAGATTGAAAGCAGAGTCGTGAGGACTTAATTTCCCCGCACTGCACGGTAGACACTTCATACCGAGACAGATTGCGTATATCAAAATCACTGCAAAAATATTCAATGTGCGTGTATGACTATAGTGATTCATTGACTATAATTACGACATTCATTTAGAATTGCTGGTATTTTTTAGAATATACGATATTAATGAAGTAAGAGGTTCGCTTATTCGTAAACTTATATTTTAACTACTTGGTGTATAAAAATTGTGGTTTCTGTTGCGTGTAATTATTATTAACCTAATTATTAATTGTATAGTACCTACACTAGTATGGAAACAAGTAGAAGACACCGTAAGCATAGCAATTCTAAAACATTATCAGGCATATTATAGGCTTATTATAAGTAGGTACTTTGCGATAAAAGCAATTGGAATATAATGTCGAACTCGACACTTCAGAATAACATTGCGCTATATTATTGATCTAATTAGCGCGTGACATAAAAAAATATAATTTATTCCACAGTCAATTTTCATTCGGAGAATCTCTGCACTCCTAAGTTATAGTAGCCTATATCTATTAGAGCAAGAGCCCATGACTGCCAGACATTCGTAATTTTATAAAAGCTGATATTTCTTCTATGTGTGTCCCTAGTACAGGTAAGAATTATCCCCACCCATGAAGCTAAGGCAGCGGTGGCTTTGGCAGATAACGGGTGACAAAGGTGTGTAAAATTCCATCTCAAATTCGTCATAGTATAAAACTTAATTTTTTTTATATTTTGATTCATATTAATATCAAAACTCGCGTTGCTCATTGCCAGACAGTTAGTATGGTTCCAACCCTCTGCCAGACACCCCTAAACTTTTATCATTTATGATTATACTTACGTTATATTATAACATCTAAATTTTATATATAATTTTTTGGGGGCCTATTAAACTATGTTTACATAGTAGCCGGACAGTTTCGAAGGTTCTATCATCTTGCCAGACGCATTCAAAGTGAGCAGTAGTCGGGAGAGCAAGGAGCGTATGAGTAACTATAGTCGAATTTTTAATTAAACGATATCAATTGACTGTACCTAACTAATGTCACTTCGTCAAACAATGTTGCTATATTCAGTAATAGTGATGCAACTGATGCATTCAGTTCCCGTTCGACCTTATGAAATGAATGATGAGGGATCGTTAATCTTTTCTTAATATACTTTTCTTACTTAAAAAGAACTGCTACTACTACTTCACAATACCTACGTATAATTACTGTCTTCTATACTTATAATAAATCTGTAGAAGTGAAAATTCTGTATATTGAAAATATAAAAAAAAAAAATAGCAGGTGGTGTTACTAGACCGAAACCGACCCAAATATGTGATTAAAAAAAATTTTGTCTGTCTGTCTGTCTGTTTGTTCAGGCATCACGCAAAAACTACCGGTTCGATTACGATAAAACTTGGTATAATTATTCTTCAATATCCTGGGCAGCACACTGGATACTTTTTATTCCGGAAAAGTACATACAATAAAAGACAAATTTAATTTTGCGGTTCAATTCCTAGATTCGATTACTGTACCAACCGCAAATAATAAGTTTGTCATAGGTTACGTCATCCGCAGCAGTGTTCAAGATTAGTGGATAGTGGTGTTATTAGTTTTAGGGATTTTGAGTTTTTTTTTGTATTTATGAACATAATTATTACATTTTGAGTTTAGATTAGTTATCATCAGGAATAGGTTTATGGAAGTGGGAGTGGGAGTGTGCGTGGGAGTGGGAGTGGGCGTGGGAGTGGAAGTGGGAGTGGGAGTAGTAAAGTATAGTAAGAAAAGATTAACGATCCCTCATCATTCATTTCATAAGGTCGAACGGGAACTGAATGCATCAGTTGCATCACTATTACTGAATATAGCAACATTGTTTGACGAAGTGACATTAGCTAGGTACAGTCAATTGATATCGTTTAATTAAAAATTCGACTATAGTTACTCATACGCTCCTTGCTCTCCCGACTACTGCTCACTTTGAATGCGTCTGGCAAGATGATAGAACCTTCGAAACTGTCCGGCTACTATGTAAACATAGTTTAATAGGCTCCCAAAAAATTATATATAAAATTTAGATGTTATAATATAACATAAGTATAATTATAAATTATAAAAGTTTAGGGGTGTCTGGCAGAGGGTTGGAACCATACTAACTGTCTGGCAATGAGCAACGCGAGTTTTGATATTAATATGAATCAAAATATAAAAAAATTAAGTTTTATACTATGACGAATTTGAGATGGAATTTTACACACCTTTGTCACCCGTTATCTGCCAAAGCCACCGCTGCCTTAGCTTCATGGGTGGGGATAATTCTTACCTGTACTAGGGACACACATAGAAGAACTATCAGCTTTTATAAAATTACGAATGTCTGGCAGTCATGGGCTCTTGGTCCATATAGTTGAACCTTAAAAATTTTTTTGAAGGCGTCGTTAAAATTGTAATGATCATTATACAAAATGTTGATATCTATAGTTGGTGTCAATTGTTCCAACAGTGTCAACTGCCAAGGATTATTTTTATTTCTTCGAATATTTCACCTCTTACAAAATCGGCCAAAGGGATTTAATACACGGCTCTGCTAAATGTGCCTTTACTAGTGAGACCATTGCGGTCTGTTTCGGAGGTTCTTTCATTATCCATCACATTTGAAAATCATTCAATGGAAAAAAAAATTGGTGAAAATACATTCACTAATTTATGATTTGTGGAATTAAAAACATCGATAATGCTGCTAATTCTGTTGTTACATCTCTAAACTAAAATTCTCTAAAATTTTCTAACTGCATCTGTTTCTTTCATTATCAGATAGAAAAGGACAGATAATTATGTTAGTGAACACTTGTCAAATTAAGTCGGCGCCTTGTTGGTGCGTAGTAAGTTAAGTCGCATGTTCGTAGATGTCGAAAATTGAAGGGTGCCGTCAAGGCGCTTACTTGATTTGACAGGTGTTCACTAAAATCATCTGTCCTTTTCTATCTGATAATGAAAGAAACAGATGCAGTTAGAAAATTTTAGAGAATTTTAAGTTTAGAGATGTAACAACAGAATTAGCCGCAATGGTTTATCCATGGTATTTTACATTAATTAATTAGGTACATAAAATTATTGTTTCGCAGCAAATTAGAATACACTCCTACATAAATAGTATGCATCTCCTAAACAGCGGAAGCGGTGGCGAGAGCGAGGTGGTATAATACTTCATCATTGATTTTGTATTGAGCGTTTATACACTTGTCACACATACGCTGTCGCTTCACAATCGCCGTCATTGAAGATTTTAATATAGTTCATTAGTTCTCTTATAGCCATAAGTACTATTTGTAGAAAGGACAGTGATTTATCAGCAGCAAACTAACCACATCGCATCTATAGCAATTCAGTTCAGTTCAGCGGCGCTGAAAGGAGTTTGAGCTATACATCGTGTATAGCTCTATCTCTCTCCCGCTGCGCCACTACCCAAAACTGAATCGATAAAAACGTGTCTTGGTTAGTCCAGGAAGGTATGATGCCTAGTCAAGTAAGTATATTGAATATAGCTAGTAACAAGATGAGAACAAAACAATTTCTCTATGAAAAATATACAAGCCAACTATAAATATAAGTACGAGTAATTTTATAGTTATATAAATATCTATACCGATTGCAGCGTAAACGTATATTATATAGTATCGCAAAACTATGAAGTATTTATCTATCGTATACAAAAGCGCGTCGCGTGTGGGAGCTTGCAGCGGTCCGACACGAATCTAACATACAGACACCTAGAATTACTTAAACTTCTTAATATATATGACAGTTATAATTGATATTTCTTTGCAAAATCGTGTTTGTGACGTCACGGGTCAGTACTGCAGCGGTAGTCGTAGGCAGTTGAACATAACTAGACTTGTCCGTTGTAATCCCTTCAATCGTATCTTGCCCAAGTAACGTGTTTAGTAACTTAAGTAATAGCAGGTACATAACAGTCCTTTACTTCTTCCTATAACCTGGTTATAAGTTGTCCGGTACGAAATTCTCGATCCCTTTTGTAAATCTTTTAAATAATAATTCTACATAAGTTCTACATAATTTTCTTAAATATATCATCTACTTATATATTATTGCATGCGCCTAATTTAATTCAAACCAACTCACCTACCTAGGTTAGTTATAGTATGCCACGTTTGCTTTACTGTTCCTATCTATAGTAATTCTTCAAGAAATCGTCGATTTTCTATTCAAGCAGGATTTCACCAGTGAAAATCCAGTGCTAAATTGTATTTTATGAAACTCAAGAGTAAAATTTTGATAACGTAGCTATTGATTCCGGTCAAACGATTTTAAAACACTTTTCAAGTAGATCCACGCAATTGTAATTGAATAATCTTTTGTAACCTGTTTTATAATTATTATAATATTTTAAAGAGAAAATATACGTGGCTATATAACGCCTGTAGCTTAAATCATAGTTGATAGGTACTCGCAATTAAATCATACTAAATGATATGTGGATATGCTGATGCTGAACATTTAGTTAGGTCGATTATGTTACAGTCCCCCTTTGTATCTGATCCGCTCTAAAACAGGGCGATGCGCCCTGTATCATTCTGATCCGATCCAAAATGGAGAGATGCGTCCTGTATCTATCTGATCCGATCCAAAAAAAACGATGCAACCTGTAGGTATCTGATCCGATTCAAAACAGGGCGATGCGACCTGTATCTGATCCGATTCAAAACAGGGCGATGCGACCTGTATCTGATCTGATCCAAAACAGGGCGATGCACCTTGGCTACTTAATTTCTGCGGCGCAGCGGAAGTAAACGTGATTGCGATGGTGGTACAAGGTTCGATTTACGGGTCGAGAAAATAGTCTTATTAAGTTTTTCTGGCATGAAATCCTCAATAGCAGCCCGACCCGAGCCAAAAGTCAGCTATTATGTGGGACCAAAAATCAGCTGGTGAAGTGTGGATACGTATCACCTTGTTACTTTTCACCGATCAATCAATCAAATTAAGAATTAGTATCTATCTTTGTAAGAGACAAAAGTCTGGTGGCATAACTTTTGCACTAACAAAGCAACGTCTAATCGCTTGGCCTTGTCACGTTGTTACAAGAGCATTTGATTAAAAGTTTTGATTTTATTAAAGATATATATACTACACTAAATTATTATTGCAGAGAATTTGAACCTGAGAGTTAAATAATTAAAAATAAAACGCTTAAGTATAATTTTATCATTTTTTAAAGGTAAAACATTTAAAAATATAAGTTTGTACTTTTATTTGCAAAAAACAACAACATCTAAGTTTATTAAGAAATTTAGTTTATTGTTTCTTATTTTTAATAAAGAGGCATCTAGCATCATAGCATTTATTACAAGGCCGTGCGGCTGCGAAATAATATCGACTTTATGGTCGAATTATAAGATATTTGCACGCAGCGGCAAACTATTTGTACAAGTAAGCTGTTATAGATGTTAAATCCAGATAGTAAATATTGCTTTTTGGGTCACCTCACCTTACACCCTGTCGCTCGAAGACTCGAGACGGCGTACGATTTTAGTCGGTTCAAGTCCGCCATAACCGGCCCCGCTACCCGCAGAGGTAGTTTCCGTGAGTATTTCCGCACGAAATAAAAGGTAGTAAATATTAACTTTTACGTAATCTGTGGTATAGGTACTATTATTGCTTTAAATTTTTCAATCACAATGTGTATATTAATAATTTGTATTTAAGCACCTAATTATGCCTACATACTACTTCTACAAACCCTAATTAATATAAAAAACGATACTCCTTAGAAATTCAACGTGATTTTTGGCTACAAATATAAAAATACAATGGTGTCGATTCTGACGAACTTTTAATTTCGATTTTAGCTTCATTTACTTATTTTAGAATTATTTTAAACCATTAAACATTACCACGGCCTGCAACGGATTGTTTTTGCCAATTTTGGAAACAAAGCTCAATGAGTTCCCATCATCTAGAGATCGTGTCTAGAATTTATTGGCATGGCCGTCAGCTGGCTGACTGAGCACGATTTCTGCAGGTTCGAATCGTGAAATATTGCTGACCCTTCGTTGGTTGCTTAATTTCAATTAATTAATTAGACTTCGGAAATCGAGTTTTTTTTTCAGATGTGTTGTCATAATTACGAACCCATAGTTTCATAAACGTAAGCATTGTTGGTAAATATGTGTAAAAATGCACGTAAAAATGTAAAAAATAACATTACTTTTTTTATTAAAAACAACTGATTTGTCACTTCTGTAGAAGATATAAAGCAATTAAAAATATAATTTTCTTTTTGCACTCTCAAGAAACAACCCTGAAATGTTTTGTTCCCCCCTAGAGCTGCTAAAGCTTGTGTATGCCTGATTGCCTATTTATTCGGTGTCTATAGTATTCTCTAAACTTCCTCAAATTGAGAGTGTTTTTATAAATGAGGAGAGATCAAAAAATCGGTTAAGTAATTATTTTTAACGAAGTCTATTATTACTGAAAAGTAACCGCGATAGAATCTGTTAAAAATATTTGAATTGGTTAACCAAAGTCACCAATAAAATAATGTTGCAAATGTAATCTAAAGCTGGTACCGGTGTTACACAGTGTAATGTACTATATCATCATCTAGAATTCTTCAAAATCTACAGGGTCGGTAACTTATTGTTACCTCCTCTGATGTTGCAGGAGTTTATAAGCTACGGTGACCGCTTACCATCACGCAGACCGTATGTCTGTTCGTCACCTCAGTGATATGAGGCTGCGAGTGTAAAAAGACATTTAACAAAAAAAATATTTAGGCATTCGAGAATAGTTTGCTGTTAGAAGAAAACCTAATTTTATGTACTGGCATCCCTATCTGATATATAAAAATCTTCGAACGTCGTAAGCCATATATTTTTTGATAACATGTTGTTTAGGTCGTTCTTGCATTCGCGGCTTCATTTAGTAAGCAAATATTAGGTACCAATTAAACTATATATGTAATTAAAGAGTTAGACAAGCTACGAGTAAGATAACTACTACAACGCGTAATCTACTTATTTGCTATCACACAGCTAAGTTTTGCTATAATCTAAAACATTAATTGCTTAAGCGTTGACCCATCTCACAATTATTGACTTAAAAACTCCATCTGCAGTACTGAACCCGTCGCCATCTTGTATATCGCATTCAATATTAGTCTAAAATCCGCAGCCGAAGACACTTGCTATAAGGCATTACTATCGATCACAGCTGTGATGGTCGAACTATATTATTGCGACGTTATCTTGTACGGAACCTGCATAACACTGCGCGATAGACGTATTCGGCAATTGACGAAGGCGTTTCGATTAAACTACCACTTAATTAAAATCGACCACAATGTTTCATCCGCTCGGATCAACAAATGGCCTGTTAGATTGTAAACTGTAATAAAGAGCAAAAAAAGGAAAAAGGTAAACCAAAGAAAAAAAACATAATCCATACATAAAAATTAATGTATTCTATTATCAATAACATAAGGTATAGTTACACAAATAATAAAATTAAAGGAAAACAAATTTATACATAATTCTTAACGCGAATAAAAAAAAACAAATCATACATGCTATATCAACATAAGAATGCTATTAAAAAGAAAACAGTATTTTACAATTTCCTAAACAATCGCCTAATGCTTTCCAACCTGCGTTCTTGTTTACACTTAAGACAATATTTGTCAATTTGGTTTCAATTTTAAAGTTCACTTAATTGAGATTTAGAAATGATCTTGAAATGAATATAGGGCTGATATGGTACTAATCGCGCGACGACCGTCAACAGTTAAGTGGTTCATCGCGCGGTGTCTAATGTAATAACTGCACTTTGCCAAATGCAGGGATCTTTTAATTTAAATAGCTATTTCGGGACTGCTTATTTTCCAATGATTTAAAAAACTAGCTCCAAACTACATAGTACTTGAATTCATAACCTCGATATCTAAATTTGTTGTAAATTGTGTATAGTTCAATCACAGTAATTTAAATATAGTTTCTACAAATGTCAAACTAATCTTAACCACAAAATAAGCAACAAAACAAAAAATATATTGAACTAAAACGATAACAAAAACCAAGTACATAGATGCGAGTTTCTAAACGAGATGCAATTTATGCTTCGTAAAAAAATAAAAAAGAATAGGTACCTAATTGTTCAAAATGGATCAAAATAAGACATAACTTAAGCCGAAAGTTTGCGAGACAACGTAGCCAGATCTATGCCTCGCAACAACATCTAACATTTAAGTAAACTTCGCTTCGTGTGTAATAAACATTAAAAGTAATACGATGCCACAATAAATAAATTAACCAACTAAATATATAATAAAACATTTGTGCGGATTGTAAGTACCGATCGCTGTTTGATATCATTCAACATTGCTGCAATTATTTTGTATTAGGGCGAAACAAAACATGATGTAGGTACCTACGGTAAGTCGATACGTTTGGTCGTATCGCGGCGCTCGCACGCCCGTCCCTCACACGCCGCTTGCATCTGATGTGTGGCAATAGGCCTTGTAAAATTTAAGTATAAAGGCGGTTCAATTAGTAATTACAGTTTACTCCCATAATTGTATCCCATTACGAATCATTCTGACACACATGTGTATATATTATATTCCTTATCCTAATTTACTATCTCTATGTGACAATCTCAGCGATATATGTGATGTATTTAACATGAGATGCAAGGTACGCGAGAGCGTGATACTATAAATAGTAGATGCACAGGATCGGCGACGCCAAGTTGTATTTATTGCTATATCGAGCACCGACCCTCGCGGCCAATGAACGATGCGAGCGTCCGCGCCCAGACGTACGAACGTACGTGCACGTACACGTACGGACGTACGTGCACCCTGACGTACGGACTGCGGGTAACTAGCTGTGTGCGGCGTCAGTACGCAACACCTAAACTATACACTAACAACTGAACGCTGCAAGCTCATCTACAAACATTTACAATATCCTCGATAAAATAAACAATTCGCGGTGTCCCGGGCTCAGGCCAGGCCCCGACACTTACACATCCAATACGCGCACCATTATACAAACTTTATTATGTTAATTTCTCCTTGTCCGCTTACCTATAGATATAGTTTACATAATATAAATTAAAATATAGAGTGAAAACTACACATTTCTTACAATATACTATGTACAAGGCATCTCTCGTCACTCGTCAGCGATTCGTCCCGACCGCGTGAAGCGACCCGCGGCACCTCCCCATAACACACTTACTATAAACGTTCATACAAAAACCTATCTGGCACTAACATGTATATTCATTACAAAATGTATAATATAATAATATTATGTATATACAATCACAACATAAATTTGATAAACAACCGAGGGAAATAGATAATATATCTTGGTGTTACGGACCGTTACAGAGTCAAATCTGTTCATGTCAAGCATTTCATTGTACTCTTTTAAAAAGTATTAATTAAAATATATTTTGAGCTTTTTTTTAATAACAAGGAAAGGAAATATTCATGTTGATTTGTTCTGAACTGTTGAAGTCGGCACGATTGTTTATCGATATGGGGACCGCCGGCGATCGCTCGGCGGCCCTAAGGGAAGTCAAGAATTTACATATAAACGAATCTAGCTCCCCTAACAGAATTTATTGTCATTCAAACAATGTAAACGATGCGTTAAGATCAAAGATGTTGATCGTAATGCTTTGATTTACCTAAGCGTACAAAATTATATAATCGCCATTACATCGAATGAAACATCTAGTTGATTTGTCCCCAAATTATTTGATATGTATACGAAATAATGTTTTATGTAGTATAAGATAAAAAGACATGACAATAAACAGGGCTTTGCTCAATCATTGTTCTGTAACTACTCAGTTATCTACGACGTACAGGAACATCTCCCCTAAGTGTATTGTTCGCTAAACGGTGTGTCGTGTCATATTGAGAGCTTGAGACATTGCTACACATACGACTTTCTCAATCCTTATCTAGCAAAAATGTTTGAAAAACACGTTGAGCTAGGGTCTCTTAAGAAACATACATAATCACACCTATGATACGTATAATTTAATACTATTGTAAAACTGTAAAGGAGCTGTGTCTGTACACTGGAGATATTAAAAAAAAAACTTGGGTTATGGTATATGAACGATTTTGAACACGAAATTTTTTTTTTTAATTGTCTGTTTGTTCGAGATGGACGCAAAAATTCTTGAATGGGTTTTGATGTGGTTTTTTTGTTTGTAAGTCCAGGTCAGATTAAAAATCTTACGGATCTTAAATCACAATCGGTTGAATTGAACCGGAGATATAGTCAAAAACGCAGAAACTGACATCCACGTGGATTGAGTTACGGGCAAACGGGCATATTACAATTAATTAATAATTCTATTACAGCTATAGACTCTTGGCTGTTACACTCTCAAATCCTCTTTTACCTTTCTTTTAATCCCAATAAGATCACCCTTTATTAAGTGAGACCAAAATGTGGGTAGTTGGCGAAGTGTGGGCTATAAATAACCTTTGTGGATATAAAGATGTGAATAGGTATTATGTATGGGCAGTTGCGATAAGGCATTAAAATTTCAAAAAAATGGATTTAAATTTTGATTGTAAATGATCTATAGTCTGATTCTTATCAAATCATTTATTAAAACTAAAAATCGCGAATCTAATACACAGGGACACGCACATGCGTGATTCATGATGATGATGATGACATACGCTAATATTGTTTTGTTTCTCGCACGTATATCTCGTCAAACAATTATGATGAACGTACGAGAAACCGAGGGAATGTCTAGTATTTAGGCACGCTTTTAGCGCTACCAGCACCGAACGGGAGCTCATCTTCGAAGTCCCTAAACGCTAATAGCGCTAAAAGCGTAGCACGCAAATGCACTCGTAGTGATTCTTAGATTAATATTGATCAGTATTCTAAGTATTTGATTTTTCACCTACTTTCTCCCGATTTCTTGTACGTTTCTCAAACTTGTGTCATCTGAACGCTCATTGGTTGCCTATTGATCTTCTCGTCACTTGCCTATTTGTGTCTATTGCTAAGGAGGGAAATGGATTTATTATATTTCTAACTCCTGAAATTTAATTCTGATTAATTTTGATGCTGTTTCCAAGCCAGTTTAACTTTGCCTGGGACTTCCCTAGGGTCATAACTCGGTGTGTTCGTAGGGTATTACTGTGATAGTGGTGTACAGTAGTTATAGTAGTCAGAAAGAGGGTGTGATTAGTCTCGTATGGATCTTCTAATAACTGCAATCAATGAGCGTACAGTGTTTACACGTTGATTTATAGATACAAAGATTTTGGCGTTGTTAAATTAATTTTCATAAGCCGTGCGTTGGTTTTTATCTGACAAGTAGCGTACGGTCCCAAAAGCTCAACATGACACAAACACCGACATATTTCAGTAAATTGGTGTTCTTTTGTTGCAATTATCATCATTTCCAATGATACCCCGTCGAACGTCGCACTATAATTATACACTAAAACTAAATTATAAACCAAATTACAAGTACCCCACTCGCGGTAAATAAACATAGCGAAAGTACAAATCTGTAAATTATTGCGAAGACCTACAAGTGTTCCCTTACATGCTGAGATATTAATAATATACTCGATTGGCCCACATGCGATCAAAATATTACTTTTTTGTCGTATAACTTCCATTACGCTAAGAAACGAGCAATTCGTATATGTGTTCCCGACAGTAAAACTTTTCCATTGATAGGGAAGTAAAACTACAACGCAAAACTCTTAAGATATGATTAGTCTATCACTTACATAATACAGAGCCAGTAGTGGAAGGCCCGTTGCTCACTGTTGCCACGCAACGAAGCTTTATGTACAATTTCATACAAAATTTTACAATTTGATTTTTTGGTCATCGATTTGGGAAGAACGAAAGCGAAGACAATGTTCAGTTAGGTAATTGGAGTATGTGGTAATGTAGCCTACGTTAGGACCAATGTTGGAACCAACGTTGGCTCCATGTTGTCATGGAAGTCCCGTCGACACAGACCAACTCAAGTTCATCTATGTATTTAAATTGCTAACCATCGGTCGATCGGTTCTGTCAGATTTTATTCAAATATACAAAATATTTGTTTCACATTTGCGAAGGAACGAACCAACCAAACCGAAGTGTCGGATTTTTATTTCAGATAATGTCTTCGTACGGCCAAACTGGACAGGAGTATTGCCAATATATTACGCTAAGGATTATTTGCTAATGTTCGCTCAGGCATGTAAGTCACCTGGAGTATTACATTCAGATATGAATACAATATTTAACGGACAAATGCATATTTATCAGGTGACAGTACATGTGTGATGCGCTGGCTCTGTCCAGAGAGACCGCTGCTGTGGTACCAGGTACAATATTGATTTAATTGTTGGCGCCAAAGAAACAAATATTGGTATATAGTTTCCGAAGACGTTTCGTCGCTTCCGTCGAACAAAGACGCATGTGTATCATAACCGTTACACATGCGTCATTGTTCGATTGCCTGACGATTTGTGATTATGGATTATGGATATGATATTTAAGAATCAACTTTTTTTTGTATATCACACGAATCGTGCCTGTAGTATATTTAGTATAATGTAGATATAACTTGTGATGCAGATGTGACTTTTTAACTCGGAAACTATATACAATATTGCTACAAAACGCCCTTCTGAATGATCAATAGTGTAACATTGTATTATAACACTGCGGTTAAAACTGTTTGTCCTCACTATACATTGAAACACTGTAGTCCAGGAGCGGCCGTCGCCCTCCCGAGCGTGAATCGCGGTCATTCCCGCGGGACGCTCTTGAGGAGTGAGATGGCGTGACGAACGTACTGGACGAGATGGCGGAAGGTCGACGACAGGGAGAGGGGACCGCACTTGCGGTCTACTGCTATGAACAGATCTGTAATGAGAAGGGAACTTGTTGAGTGTGTTGTAAAGTGCCAGCTAATATCTAAACTGATGGATAATATCACAAAGAGAGTTAAACGGTTTTATTTAACTCGACCTGTTTGTTTGGGTCAAATGTAGTAATTGAAATTTGACCCCCTTTAAGTTGTTGGATTTGTCTGATATTTGGCAGAAATCTTCAGTTCTGATGACAATACAATTTAAAACCGTTTAACTTAAAAAAAAATGGTTAATTAATTTTATCAAATATGATAGTAAACGTTTCGATAAATTTGCAAAATTTCTATTTAAAAAGAAAGAAAAATGAGTAAACTAGGCTTTGGTTGACACATTGTTAGGTTAAGTAATACTCTCCAGGTCAGCCTTAGGATGGGTGACCGGACCATTCATAACATATTGAGTCCGTTAATCAGTCAGTTCTGGTTGCCATACGAACATTTGTTGCATTTGTTACGGGTAGCTGGAGTCTTAAAAAATCTGTCAATCTGGCGTAACTATAGAATTTCGATATCGCCAATGGGTTGTGGAGGTTAGATAGCAGTCGCTTCATGGGAAATATCGACATTTAGGCCTTCGTAATTAGACTAAAAGCCAACATCAACTGGGTTGGGAAAAGGCTTGAAGGAACAAGCGATAAAATGGGGTCCATTTTTTTCATGCAGAAATACTCTCAGTACCTCCCCGTTAGGTAGTAGAGGTTATATCGGATTTGAACCGACGAAAACCGCATGCTATCCGGGTCTTCAGATATCAGGCTGTAAGGTAAGGTTGTGTAGAGTTGTCGTACCTCTGTTGGCGCGCAGGCGGCACAGCGTGTCGGCCTGCTCCCACAGGTCGTGCGCCACGTACAGGAAGGCGTAGTACTTGTTGAGCAGCAGCAGCGCCTGGTGCGCGTGCGCGGGGACCGAGTGCGCCAGCGAGCAGTAGCCCGACGACGCCGAGCCCGACCCCACCGACCCCACCGAGCCCGCCGGCGACGGCGTCGGCGACAGCGGGGACACCGACTCCGCCAGCGCCGGCTGTACCACACACATCACCATCAGTCACACGCTACACTATACACTACTATAGGTAGGAACAAGTATCTTAACAATTTTCTCTCGCACCAATTAACCAATCATCTATACCATTATAAAATTGTAAATAATTAGCGGTGTCTGTATATTAGAGATAAAAATACTTTGGTTATATTAAATGAAAGATTCTGAACACAGATATTTTTTTTTTAATTTTTATCTGTTTGGACGCAAAAGCTACTGTACGAATTTTGATGCGGTTTTTTAGTTTGAAATGTCTTAGTCAGACTTAAAATCTCGCGTGTTTGATCACAATCGGTAATAACCAAAAAATGCTAAAACCGAAGTCCAATCAGTGAATAGAATCTAGTAGAATATGAAATTAATCACGGACTCTTAATTGGTCGGACCTTTTATTGATGTATGTAATTGTCCCTTAGTACACCCGTGCAAAATAAATTGTCAAGATTATTGCTCGTGCCTATTCTTCAGTCGCACAGCTAAGAATTTTTTGATTTGATTTCAAAATTAAATGCTTAAATAAGATGATATTATTATGCCAGAACAAACTAGCGAACTGGGTTATTCGCACCTATTACTCAAAACTTTACTGGTCGAAACTGGGAATTTCTTTTGAATAATGTTTCAATTTCCACACAGGATGGCAAAAGGCACTTTTGTTTTATTATGTCGGAGTCGAACCGACTAAAACCGCACGGTGTCTCGTCATATCGAATCTAGTGTCTAAGTATTCTTTTCCAATCAATCATCTAATCTACCTATATTCTTTTGCTCGAGTCGATGCAATAATTAGTATAGCGTGATAATCTACGTACAAATTTGAGGTTAGTATTATGTGCTCGGGCATTTATAACCCTTTTCACATAGCATGATACGGTGACGTTTGGTAGTTCAAATTTATCTTATTAATATTATTATAAACGCGAAAGTTTGGGAGTATGAATTTTTGTTACTCGTTCACGCAAAAACTAATAAACGGATCTGGCTGAAATTAAATACAGGGATAGATTATAGCCTGGAACAACATACAGGGTACTTTTTATCTCTGGAATCGGTTGTAATGGGATGCAAGAACGGAATTCTTGTCGGATTGTTTGCGATGGACGCAAAGTACTGAACAGATTTTTATTTGAAAGGTCTTGGACAGACTTAAAGTAGAACCGGAGATATAGTTGAAGACGCGAAAACCGACATCCGCTATAAGCTGGTGTAAAATAAACCCGTTGCATAAATTTTTTGCACACCCTATATTCGTTTCGAATTTCAAAACGTTCATTCCGTAATCAAACGTCACCGTAGGCGGTCGTGTTATGTGAGAAGGGTTACAGTGTATGAAGTAGATGAGGAGACGGATACAGACATCAGTGCGTACCTTCTGTTGGTACTCGTTCACAATCTTGTTGTACTCCTTCACTTCGCGGTTGTACATCTTGAACATGCGCAGGTACAGCAGGGCTTGCACTCGTAGGCTGCAAGGTGTTCACACAAATGTTAATATAAATAATAATAAATAAATATAAATAATCTAAATGAATCGCAAAATGTGTTTGTAAGCGCATAACTCAACGCTTGGATCAATTTGGCCAATTCTTTTTCTTTTACCCATGCAAACGTTTTCTAACTAAAATGTAGAAGAAATATAAAGAAAGTTTGGTTATACAAGAGTTTGCTTGATTGAAGAAACTACTGGTACGAATTGGAAATTAATTTATGTGTTGGATAGCCCATTTATCAAGGTATAAGCTATATATATCATTATGCTACTATCCACGAGAGCGAAGCAGTAATCATAAATCTCTATCTCACAAAGGCTATCTGAATCATACAAGTTCTAATACTAACCTCAAAATATCAAGTTTGTTGAATGTATCGTGCGGGGAGGCGCGGAACCTTTGCGGCATGGAGTGAATACTCTTGATGTACTCTATGGTCTCCCGGTATATTGTGAAAGCTCCCTTAGTGTCCAGTTCGAGTTCGAGCACCCGGCCGGTCAGCACGAAGCATAGCACCGACTCTAGGTATAACATGACGCGTGGTAGGGGCTCCTGGGAGCGTTCGGCCGCGGAACGGAGGCGGGTTGCTTCTTCTAAGTAATATCTGTCGAGAAATAGTCAATTGATGTAAAACAGTAATATCTAGACTTAGATTAAAGATAGGTTATGATATAGGTTCTAGACGACAGAACTAGGATAAGCCATTTTTAATTTGCATTGAGCGGAATTCGAATCCGCAACGTCACATAACACAAATTTCCATAAAAGTTTAATACTTAGATAACTTTTAATATTCGTATGTTTAAAGAATTAAGCTGGCTTCAATATCGAGTTTGAGTCAACCTCTGAGTCTTTTGGCTTTTAAGAAACAACTGTCATATCGAAATGGCAATATGAAAATTCTGTAGCTAGAAAATTGTCGGACTTTTCAGGGCAGAACTTGTCAGCTACCCGTAACAACTGCCATAGATGTTCGTATGGCAACCAGGATCGACGGCTAAACGTGCTCTCCGAGGTACAGACAGTCTTAATTTGTCAGAAGAATGGTCACCCATCCTAAAACTCGAGCCAATCTTACTATGGAGTTTGAGTGAGTGTATTTATTTTTGTAGCCTAGTTGTGTGAATTCCAGGGGTGAGATTTTTTTTTAATTCAAGATAGGATTATGTTTGACCACTATCTCACTTTATGGTAAGTTACGATGTGGTCTACTATGAATTAAGCTTGCCTAGAAGGTTCCTATTCACTCGTGACTTGAATATTCCCAGGTTATAGCTTTTCGGAAAAACAGACTCGGGCAGGGAATTTCACACCTTAGCTGTACGCATGATGAACGTGTCGGCAAAGCGTTTCGTGCGTATGAGTGGAATATCGAACATATACTTACTTACTTGTGACTTGAGAGATACTTACTTGTGGTCCCTTTCTTCGTCCGAGAGTGCGTCAGCGGGCAGGCGTTCAAAATAAGAGAAGTAGATGGGTGTCTGGCCCGGGTACGCCTCCGTCCGCTCGTGGTTCGTCGCCGCCACCTCTCCACTCTGTGTACCAAACATGCCTCATTATTTACCTCTATATTTCTATAAAGTCAAAGCAAGTTTAAAGTCAAAAGGAGAAACCATGGAGTTTTGGTAAATCTGAGGATCCGAAAATAAATAATTAATTTATGTAAAGTACAGTGCTTGGAAAGATATTTAAACCCATGACTAATGATTAAATCTTGCATCGTTTGTAAGTTTTAACTATTTTTTATTAAATGCATTTTTTCGTCAAATTTTTGTGTTATATTTGCATGCAAACTTCGATATCGACTCAGTTTTCGCATGTAACAATAACATAAAAAATTGTAAAATACATTTTTTTACAGATTTGGTCATTTTGTACAAGGTTAATTATTCATTATTTAGGTAAAAGAAGACGTCGCGTTTAGGGAAGTATTTGGGCATGAAGTGTGACGGCTAGAGAAGGTATGGGATATTTTTATAATTTTATTGTAATTGGGTGTCGTTGGAAAATATCGAGGTCCAGCCAAATCCGCAGTTAAGACTGGTAAAGCGGACCCCAGACTCCGAGGTGAAAGCTTTGGATACGACTGGGATTAACGCTAGGTTGAAGAAGAGGGTGTCGTTGGGTCGCGTTGGAATGGACTCAGTTTTAGAATGAAGTCGGTTTTTGTATTGGAAAAGGTTTTGGAATGGATTCGGTTTTTGTATTGGAATCGGTTTTGGAATTGAGGCGGTTTTGGAATTGAGGTGGTTTGGAAATGTAGTCGGTTTTGAACTCGGTTTTTCTATTGGAATAAGTTTTGGAATTGAGGTGGTTTTGGAATTGAGGCGGTCTTGAAGTGGAGTCGGTTTTGTAATGTAACGTGTAAGAATACAAGTAGGTAGTACTCACTTGCTGCGTGTGCGGGCCGGGGGCGCGCTTGGGCAGCGGCCGGCGCGGCCGGGACAGCGCGCGGAGCGTCTCGGGCCGCAGGCGCGACAGCGACACGCTCACCAACACGCGCGCGCGCCGCCGCTCCGACACTGCGCACGCGCCGAGGCACGGGTTAGTATTGTACACAGAATACAACATACTTCACTTAGGAAACATACAATTTGCGTCATTCATACTTAAACTCACGCGATTTCCCTGGCAGAGACTATTGTCTCTAAAATTAAGAAAAGGCGTGAGTTTAAAAAGGCCCTCCATCTGCTTTTATCCTTGCATACTACACGAGATTCCTCTACTATCATTAAACCTTTCATGCAAGCTCGCCGGTTTCGAGTACTTTTGACCATTTTGACCACCATCAGAGTACCTATATTCTGCGAGGTCGACCTCGGCTTGCCTGCCCACTTAAATATGCCTTACATACATTGTATGTCATTCAATCAGTATTTTAGTATTTAATATTTAAAAAAGACTATCTGTACTTAGTAATAAGTTACAAAGATAGTTATGAATGCAACAATTTATTAAAGTTTATGTAATACATATTTACTAGACTCACGAAATTAATTATGCTTACCGTTAGAGGACGCCTCCTCAAGTCTCTCGGAGCCTCGGCCGGACTTGAGACCGGATCCGACGTCAGCCTCCGCCCGGACGTACGTCCGCTCCGGTTTCTCGCCCCCGACCTTGTCGACCGACATCTTAGTGTCCGATAACCGATCGATGGAAGTCTTGCTTTCTGCCAACCTGTCTATCAACATTTTGTTGTCCATCAGGCGGCCTTTAGTTTCAGGGTGACGACCGTGCGATACTTTCTCGTTCGCTATCCGTTCGTTTGTCATTCTTTCTCCTGCTAACCGCTCGTGAGGGACCGTTAACCGTTCCATTTTGTCGCTTCCTGACAACCGCTCTGAGGAAGGTCGTTCAGCTAGGCCGCTACCGGACAATCTGTCGACCGATAACCGATCGCTCGCGGACGATGACCGGTCCGATGCGGTCCGGTCTGTCGACGTCCGATCGGTTGATATCCGATCGACTGTAAGTCGGTCCGGTATCCGATCATTGGAGGTGCGTTCCGTAGGTATCCGATCAGAAGGTATCCTCTCATGGGAACTTCTTTCCGATAACCGATCAGGAAATCGATCGTTTGGTGGTCGCTCTGGTATTCTTTCTGTAGGGACCCTGTCGTTGGAGTTCCTTTCAGCGGAGGGTCGGTCGTGTCGGTCGACGTCGCGGCGTCGCTCGGGCCGTTCTGGTCTCCGTTCGATCTCTTGCGGCGGGGAGAGCCTCGCTAGGGCTTCTTCGTGCCTTCGCTCAACAGATCGGGACCGATGTCGCCTGGATTCTTCGTCGGCGCCGGATTCAGGTGTCCTTTCAATTATTGTCACCTGTCCCTTGCCTTTGCCTCCCTTTCCTTTGCCTCCTTTACCACCTTTACCGCCACCTTCATCAGTTTTTGCCTTAGGCGTGAAAACCTGAAATAAGAAAGTAGTAATTAATATTTGTTTAATTAGAAGATTAAAAAACCTAAGTACCTAACACAAGTGGGTTTGCGAACGAACAGTAGATCTTACAAATACTAACTTATTTACAATATATTGTTTAGACGTAAAACAAAAATTGGGGTAGAATTGAGTACAGAATATTCTTAGCAAATAACAAAAAAAAAGGTAATTTTTTGTAGGCTCTTGAAAGTTACGCTCATTTGTGCATAAAAATGATACTAACTCTGCGAAATATATGCGTCTTGCTATCCTGGAGTGGTTGGTGCTGCGGAGGGTCAGGTTCCACGTCGCTATCAACAGGCGGCTCGGGGGGAGGTAGGTGAGGCGCGGGGGGCGGCGTGGGGGGCCGCGTCTTGCGGGGGCGCCCGCGTCGCTTCTTGGGGGGCCGCTCCTCGGACGGACGCAGCTTGGGGGGCCGACCCCTCTTCAGAGGCGCCGATGGTTGGGATGCAGCCGAAGACTATAAGAAAAATTGCAAAAATCAAACCTTATAAGATCTTCACCGCCTACTCTACTAGGTACATTACAATGAATGGTCACAATGGTTAATATTATTTTTAGGGGGAAATTATAATGAGCGTCCGGACAGGATTACTTACGGAATGTCTGGGCATATCCTCGTCGCTAGAAGCAGTGGACACTCGGTTAGGTATGGACCTCCGCCGGCGTACCGTGCCTGGCGACGGAGACGACGCCTCCGAGTCCGACATCTCCGATATCGGACTTTGCTGTTAATAGAAAAAAAATTGTTTAATAAAAAATATCAATTACTGAAAAAAGATTTTTTCTTTTTTTTTCTCCCGAATATTTTTAGTGTTGGGGTAGTATTTTTTTTTATTGTTAAAATATTACTTAGATTTATAACTTTGATGACTTTTCTAAAATAGCAATTACATCCGTCATTCATATCACTTCGAACATTTACAGTTTCAAAATTTCTCTAAATTCTAACCATAATAACTTTCGACATCGACGCAGACGCAATATTCCCATGCAACGCGCCCACAGACTGCCATAGCACATCTTTCATCTTGAGGTACTCGCACCAAACCTTCAACCTCTCCTTCGGAGCCACATGACACATGAGACTGTTCTCGAAGTTCAAAAGACCACAACGAATATTGTACTTCAAAATCGCAAGCTTTATCCACTTTTGTCGCACGTCCTCGTCTTGCGTATACATTAACTGGTAGACTAAATAATTGAACCAATCAAAACATGTATCCATCTTAACAGCAGTTATTGTTGAACACTACAGGAGTTTCACTTGACCTTGGTCTACATAACGATATAGAAACAACTAGACGAAAGGAAACAAATTAATCTTGTATTGTTACAGAAATAAACTGTACACTTCTAAAACCATAACGCCCTTCAGATTGCCAGAGGATACAGTTACGGTACGTTCTTGAGTCTAAACACAAGTGGTTTGTACTCTTAGCGATCTCAGAATCACAACATAAAGCTTATTGTTGACGCCTTAGATTGTAACGAATGCTTACTAAGAATTCTAAGGAGAAATGTTTACCTTTTGCAACCCGACACCTGGGAAAGGGTAGCGTGTTTAAAAATAGTTGTTGCATATGTACCTAAATAAGGAAACGTCCCAATACGTTGTTTTAACACGTACGCAGGTCCAAAACTTTGTATTTGTAATTTTATGATAATTGTAAGAACTTGATAAATATATTCCGTCCAAAGACTTATTAAATGTACGGTGCCATTTTACACTCAATCCTACGAGAGAACGATTCTATTAAAAAAATCAAATAATCCGAATACGCGATTCCATAAAACACATAATTCTTACAGAAAACCAAATACAACTGGACCAAATTGAAATGGAACCACACAGGAAACACCACTTTCAAATAAGAAAGGATTACCGAAATTGGTTCATCCAGTCGAAATTTCTGAGGTAAACAATTGTGAAATCGTCCTTTTCGGTTAAAAACAAGAAAGAGACGCATGGAAAAATATTATTATCACAAACACATCTTTAAGTGTTAATGAAAACGAAACCGAATGTCTCGAAGTACGTGACATGAGACCAGTGCAAATTGCTGACGGTGACGTTTGACCATTTAGACATCACGTAGGTTATCTATAGGACATATAATCGTCAGTAAAGATCAAAATTGCGTTGCTAAGCAAGAATTTAAGAAGACCCCTAAAAAGGCTTGTAAAAAACGCCGACCGAATTCCGTTAGGCAGTGGAAGTAATGCACAATGTCACCTTTGCCTTTACGCGACTCATGTCACGTAGTAGGCAGTAGTGTGAGCTTCTAATGTTTCCATGTTCTGTCCAGTCTTTAATATTGTGGATATATTTCACATGTATATATACGAATAATCTATTTCTGTATTTCTCTTTCTTTCTTTTCTTCGCAAAGGCTCAAATCATATTTTGTTACTGCAAATTTTACATCGACCAATCGTCGACGTCTGATTCTATCACCTTCTTAAGATACGAGCGTTTTGCAGCATCACATCGGAGGCTGCTGTAAAAAGAAGTTGAGTGTAATATATAGGTGTTTATAACTCACCGGTTTCCCCTTAATATCGGCGAGGGCATGTCTGATTTCCTTTCCCGAGTCATAAGTTTCTGGTGGGTGAGCGGGAGGCGGGGCGAAGTTTGACAGCGACCAAGAAGAGCGCTGTGTGGGGGCGGGCGCGGGTGCAGGAGCCGGGGCCACCGGCGCCGGAGCCGGTGTTATGGACCCCACCGATGAAGATTCAGTTTCGGAATCCTCGGAAGGTGAGGAACTGGCTGAGCTAGGACTAGGCGATACGATGGGGGATATGGGCCTGCAATCACAAAGGTAAAAAATACCTGATCAGCTATTTATTACATAAATATAATAAGTTAATAAATAAATCTCTTGGTCAGACTATTAAGCAGTAAATTGGTTCCTTTTTTTCGTACGGCAATCCCCACGGATACCAACCCTACAACTGGCGGAGGCGAATATATCGGGTTTGAACCGACTAAAACCCAAAAGGCATTGCCATCGCACCCCAGCAATAAAAGTTATCCTTACAAATATTTTTAACGAGATTAGCTTAATACTAGATCTAAATCAATAGTCAGAGCTGAGATAGTAAATCCTACTTATACTTACTGGTACTATTGGAGGAGGGCAGAATATTCAGCATAACACAAAAGTACTTACGGTCCTATCGCATGTGTGTTTGGAACTTCATCGTCGCTTTCCGACAGTGCGAGGTCTTTGCTTGGCACGTTACAAGACCTGAAAAAATAACAACATAATTTACACATCTAACATCTAACAAGAAAAGATATTCATAACTACGCCTTCTCACATCGAGTCTCACATGAGAATGCTCACTCCTGGTATATTTGAAAAGCAAGTTTTTCTGCTACCGCGGTAGCCTAGTGGTATGGGTAATGGACTGCTGAGACGAGGTCTCGGGTCCCAGGTTCACCATGGCACACACCAATGACGTTTCGATGCTTTTCGAAGTTATGTGTGTATTTATCGCAGGTTTATAAGTGCCCGGTTAATGGCAAAAGGCCCGCCACCTATTACATTGGGACCTAAACATAAACTGAGGAAATGTGGGTGCTAGCACCTCTGCCTACCCCTTCGGGGATATAGGCGTGAGTTTATGTTATATGTTAAGTTTTTCTGAACATTCTCATCAGCCTGCTAACCTATTGCCCAATCTGGTTGAGACCAGTGCTGTTTGTCCAGACTAATATGGAGTCATGTTGGTACTGAGAATTTCCTCAGAGATATGACACTAACCTTTTAAACATTCGACCCAGGAATCGCACATACATAGCAGCCACACTCGCTACTACTGCCCCACAGATATTTTTGTATGGTTGACAAATTACAAAATTTCTTAAACTTTGTTGAAAGAGGTTGAAATGGAGCGTGTTCTTCGAAAAGACTACCATATTTTTTAGTACTTGTGTACTAAAGTACTTGTAAATCTAGCTAAATTGCTAGTTCTAGAAGTAGGTAGTAAGCCTTGGAACTTCTTGATTGGAATTCCACTATAGTCATTATTGTACAAATGTGTAAGGTACCTATGTACTATGTAAGGAATAGGATATGAGATTACTTACGGCGACGTTGAACTTCTTGAATTCGATATCCGATTGTCTAAACCTGAAACAAAAAAAGGAGAATACGTTAATTTAAAATTTCAAATAAGATCATTCACCACATCATGTAAATTGTCTCCAGAATTAAGGATAGTATGTTTTTACGTCCCCGTTGCTGTTAAAAAGCAACCGAAACCACGGGCATAGGCAGATAATTAAATAATACATAAAACTGAAAAAATCCAGTATAATTTCATCTTTCAAACAAAAAAAAAACAAAATCAATTCATCCGTTCGGAAGCTACGAGACCACAGACAGAAACACATACCGACACGTCAAACTTAT